>CM036753.1:65382197-66653864 GCA_020796225.1 Arion vulgaris | reverse complement strand
ATTCAAAGTCTAATTTTTCTTCAGATTCATTCAAAACAAGTTCAACAGCTTGCTCTATTGTTATACTTCTAGAGCACTGTCGGATTAGCTCTATAACAGAAGTAGCAAATGCAACGGGTACCGCGTTTCTGGAGGCCCCTCGCCTAGAGCAGAAAATGTTTAGCTTGTAAAACTATCATACAAGTTTTGTATGACATCTCAAATAACATGGATTAAAAGGTAGAGTATCGTAATCAGGCGTATGGACTAGTTTCGAAGATGAATAAGTTGGAAACGGGAAAAATGACCATTTCATGGAACGGAATTCCAGAACGCTTGCAAGCGTTGGACATTCTTTTTCGACATTGAAGTGTATAAAAAGTGAGTTAAGGAACATGATGGGACAAGATTGTCTAAATAACCTCACCTTAATAAACATTGAATGTAATTTACTTAGAAAGATTTATTTGTTTAGTGTTATCTCTAAATTTGCTCCCATTAAATCGAGACAAATTTGTTTGTAAAAGTTGTGTTTTATTTTATTATCATACAAAATTTAGGAACTCTTGATAACATTTTTTTCCTACAGGCCCCTCGCTGGCTTAATCCGGCACTGTTTTAGAGTGACTTTTCCTAGATGTGTCAGTATAATCAGCTATATGTACAAACTAATCTTGTTCTGCATATATATGGGATGGATACGTGTGCATCAAATAGTTGCAGGGCTTGCCCGGATCACCCACATTCGATAGACGAACCAGATGGTTGTCAGCTGTCACGGATTTTCCTGTATAGTAAGTACCAGGTTAGAAAATTAATTTATAAACGTTTGACGCATAACAATAGTTCTTTCCAAAATTCGTGATCATCTTTACCGACCGATATAAAATCATCCACTTGACAGAAATTCTTGATTTTTACATTTTAATATAGGTAACAGTGACGACCTTCCAAAAGTATTTTTGCCCACCCAAACCTTTAGTTCTGTAAGATTTTTATTATATGTCATTACTAAAATTACAGAGATGTTAATATGGTATACTTATCGAAATTTTACAGTACGATTGTCAAGTTTGTCTATAACTAAGCATTTCCGTGTTCTACATGCAATTCAGTGCAAGATAAAAATCGGGAATCCTGTGGAATTAATCAGTTCACAATGTTTCATACCGACTGTCATTGGCGTATGTACGCAACATTTACTTTCATTTATAGAAGTGGAAGGTATCATTTGTTCACTATGTCACCTTTCTTTTTATAATATGTACTATAGTCTGTCCATTAATTCGTGAGCACGTTTGAAATTGATTTTCTCGAAAACTACCAGTTGGATCTCAGTGATTTTTGCAAGCAGCCTTAGAATATCCATGACGCTAGAGAAATATTTTTTTCCAAGAAAATTTGATGTAGTTTGAAATATTTCTTCTTCAGGTTATATTAAAATCAACCTCACCGGATTGTACACAATAGTAACAGATCTACGGTACACAGACGCGTTGTTCTAAAAATACATTATGGTAACATTGAAATATCGTGAGTAAACAACAATTTCACAAATTCCCGTGCATCTAACCCAGTCGACTTTGAAAGCAGAAAGCATATGACGTTATAATTGGGATACCGTTGTATAGTTATAGGTGTATCTCGCTATTTGTATGAAGCTATTGTATCATATTTGTTGGCTTATCAAAACTGACATTGATATCACATTCATAATGAGTCTGAAGTACACATTTATAACAATGCAGAAGGTTACAGTTTTACTATACCAACACTTCCGTAGGGAATCTAAGAGAGGTCATCTATATTGCGATATTCATAACCCTGAGAAACGAACGCAACTGGCGCTTGGTCTGAATAGAGAATCCTTTTCCCGATGGATTAAACAGGACACAAAGTGCACTAATGTCAAACAAGGAAGGAAAAGAACAATTGACGACTTTGACATAGATGTCATAAGACGGGAGCTCTTGAAAATGTTTGCGACAAATCAACTTGTTACTCTCAGGAAACTGAAATTAAAACTGCAATCAGATTGCAGCATAGACATTTCTAAAAGTACTCTATGAAAAATTGTAAGAGCCGCCGGCTTCACCTTCAGAAAAACTATAGGCAGCAGGAATATTATTTGTGAAAAGCCACATTTAATTGCTGCCCGAAGTAAATACCTGAGGCAGATCCGTGAGCGGCGGAGGCAAGGCTATGATATTGTATATTTGGACGAATCCTGGGTCAATGCTCACCACACCAATGCTAAAGGATGGCAATCAGTAGACGGTGAACAGAAAAGAAAAATACCAAGCAGCAAAGGCCAGCGTATTATACTAACACATGCAGGAAGCAGTGAAGAAGGTCTTGTCCATGACGCTGGACTTATTTTCCAATCAAAAGTACCGACGGTAGGGACTACCACACAGAAATGAATGGACATATTTTCAGGCACTGGATGGAGAAAGATCTACTTCCAATTCTAAACAGACCATCATGCTTGGTATTGGATAATGCATCCTATCACAACGCAGTATCAGCGGAAGACAAAGTACCAACTGCATCAAATACAAAAGATCAAATTAGGACTTGGCTTGCTAAGGAAAATGTCAGCTTCGATGATACATATTTGAAACCCGAGTTGTTGCACCTGGTGAGGATGACAAATAAGACAAAGGTGTTTCATATTGACAAAATCATTGCGGAATACGGCCACACGTCTTTGCGACTACCTCCATATCATGCTCACCTCAATCCGATAGAGCTTGTCTGGGCTAAAGTAAAGGGCAAGTTGCCGAACAGAACAGGACGTTTAAAATGTGTGATGTTGAAGTTCTGACACGTGAGTCCCTCTCAATGATAGACATGCAGTTCTGGAAGAAGTGTGTTGAACATGTGCTCCGAGAGGAAGACGAGTACTGGCACCGAGATGGATTACAATTTGTCCAGCCAGTAACGATTATCAACCTCATGGAATCGTCAGATTCGGGATGATACAAATCATATTTTGATTACAGACTGAGAAATAGCAACGTATACATTCCCATATCCAAATGCGTCTACCATCATACAATTTGTGGTGAAGTTAAGACACCCTGGGGTCTAATGGTGACCGAAGGGAGGACTAACTGTTGCATATTGTATCCAAGTTCACGATTGCACATAAAGGGCAACACACTTAATTACTTGACCCTATCAAGTTAATATGGAGATACACCTATGAATAGAATTGACATGGACAAATTCTAGGGATTACTGTAAAATCTAAAATTTGAGCCCCGTATTTGCAATTGTCATAAAAGATCAAAGGAATTCGCCGATGTGCAAAATCCGTAGCATCTATGGACTACTGGTTAGCTTTATTTTAGCGTCATGGATATTCTAAGGCTGCATGCAAAAAATCACTGAGATCCAACAGGTAGTTTTCGAGAAAATCAATTTCAAACGTGCTCACGAATTAATGGACAGACTATAGGAATACGACTTTGCAATCATTCGCCACCATTTTGTGTATTACTGTAAGTTCTAAACTTTGATGATCATTTTGTTGCGCTTATATGCAAAATTATATAGCAAAAACGTTTTTGCATCAACAAAGCTACCTACCAATTAGTTAAACATGTATTCATAAGGTCGTGAGATATATAAGACTGCTTGCAAAAATCACTGGTATGCATCAGGTAGATTTCGTACAAATTAAACCTTAGTGTCATCACGAATTTTGGAACGAACTTATAATAAATATATATATATATATATACGCCTAGTCTGTTTATTTAAGTATGTACCAAGTGGAGGTATGGAAATAGTTTGTTGTTGTTGGTGTTTACGTTCGTTCTCACCAATCAAGTTAACCCCTGCTTGTGATATGTGTGGTTTGCGTTGAGAACGTGAGTGCGTTTCGCTCCCGTAGGCCACCTATGCATGTCATAAAGGA
The DNA here is from genome assembly GCA_020796225.1 of Arion vulgaris. Taxonomy (NCBI): domain Eukaryota; kingdom Metazoa; phylum Mollusca; class Gastropoda; order Stylommatophora; family Arionidae; genus Arion; species Arion vulgaris. The sequence continues at coordinate 66,649,960 of CM036753.1, read as the reverse complement.
CAGCAATTGTCACATCGAATTCCGATCAAAGTGTATGTATATTGTCCAATATGATACATGCTTATACAGACGGTTAACCGTACGATTCTACAAGCAGAAAGTACCTCACTTTAAAGTACCATATCTGGAGTTATACTGTAGCATGGTATCAGATCTCATTGGTTATAGTGAGGCCGTTAGAACTGACTCGTGCAAGGGAGAATTTTTTTTTTAAACGTAGGTGGGAAAAATAAAAACAGATATAGATAATAAGAACAGGAATCAGATGTTTGAAGGGACTAGTGTTTCACCCAAGGGACAGTTCAACAAAGAGTTTTATGGGTGTGGGAACACGGTTTGACGTATGAAATCACAACAGTACAAGCTTTCACTTTTATAGGCGTGGTATTTGTTGACATGAAATATTCTCAAGAAGATGCTTAATAAAACAACAGTTGAGAAACTTTAGAGGCTGCTCTCATGAATCAATTCTTTGTTGTGAGATGCTTTTTGTTGTTATTAAACAAACTGTTAATAAGACATCAAATGTTGTATCGGATACAGTTCACTTTCTTGTCCGGATACAGTGGGTCTTCTTATCTTAATAACGGTTATACATATTCATTGAAATTCATATCCGGTGATAAGACGTATTAACCCACGTACATTCATAATAGTCACTTATAGATATAGGCCCTACCTAAACCAATGACAATGTTTGTTTTACTATATCATCATCATCATTATCATTATCCTCATGATTACCATCGTCATTATCATCATTATCATCATCATCATCATCATCATCATCATCATCATCATCATCATCATCATCATCATCATCATCATCATCATCATCATCATCATCGTGATTCATCATCATCATCTATCATTACACTCGTCCATCATCCATCAGCATCCATCATCTTTATCATCATCATCATCATCATCATCATCATCATCATCATTGCCATCATCATCTTTCACCACCCCATCATCATCATGATTGCCACCATAATCATCATCATAATTAACATCATCGTGATTGTCATTATTATTAGTATCATCATAATGATTGTCATAATAATCATCATCATCATCATCCTTGTATTTATCTTCATGATTCTCATCATTATCATCAGGATTGTCATCATCCTCATCATTTTCGTTCGTTCTAGACCACCACATGTTGACCTCTGCTGGAATATGTATGTAGTTTGAGCCAAAGAGTTTAAGTGCGGTGTGCTCCTATTTTATAGTGCTAGAATTCTTCTTCATCTTCTTCAATATCTAACGGCACTTGGACTCTTGCCCTTCGACCCAATGCTATGTAATGGTATCTGCATGTGCAATGTTAAGAATTAGTGAAAACTTACATTCCTCAAACTGTCACAAGAATAGCAAACATGCATAATTAAGGGTCTATTGTCTTTTCCCAGGTGGATGATGGAATTGATTGTCCACTCTTGCTGTTAAGCGTAGGGTTGGAAGCTTTAATTAGCCTTCCAGTGTCAGATGAGTCACCCTTGTTTATTTAGTGTGGTCTTGATATTGTATATACATCTTTTTCCTGGTCATTCAATGTCTCTAGTACCTGATCTTTTTTTTTTGGTATGCTGTTATTGGTAGTTGGTTGTATAATACAATGTGTATTCAATTCTCATTAAATGTCCAAACCACTGCATTTGTTGTCTTTCAATGTATTCAGTGCATGAAGGTATGCCAACTCTGCTTCTGATGTCTTCATTTCGTAGTCTATCTTTCCTGGTGACCCCACTGCCTTCCTCGAGCATTTCATTTCAAACATGGTGAGCTTTCTGTGGTGTGTGTCCGGGACCAAGTTTGGCACTGGTAACGAAGTGTCTCACTGAACATCAGGAAAGAAGGCGAGAGAAAGACCACGAAAAATATGGTTAGACGGCATAGCAGAATTCTGTCAAAGAGCAAAAATAACAATCACCCAAGCGACCAGAACAGCGCAAGACAAAAACAGAAAAGCACAACCCAGGGCAACATCCCGGTAGCAGTGTGACGACAAAAGAAGAACAACAACAAAGTGTTGGTAGAAAAATACTTTTTTATCATCTGCATAATTAATAAGCAGTAATTAAGAATTTATTTCAAAAATTTCCCAACTGACATCAGAATATTTTATTTCTAGTTAGTTTTTAGCATTTGTAATTCCAATAATTTCCATAATTACCCGATTTAGGGTGTCTTACCATTGGTTCGCAATCTCTGTCTTAGACCTCTGTTCTATTTTAAGATAGGAAAATCCCTTTCTGTTAGTGACGTCACCGCGCGTTGTTTTTCAAGCGAGGATGGTAAGGAATTCCTCTCATGTTAGTCACTAACTGACACACACAGATACATCGTTAACACCAAGTGTGGATTGCTGATTTCCTGTCTATTTCAGACACCGAGAGACAGGTTAGATTGTTTCTGTAGCTTATATATAAAATCTTTGTTCTGGATTTATTTGTTTAATAAAGATTTCAAACAGGTAAGGTTCTTTTATTAAACTATATTAATGTTATTATTTTGAATTCCCAAGAGCTAGCTAGCACAATATAGAAGTAGTCTTGGTTGATATATTATTACAAGTCAAATAAGATAGTATGGTTTTTGCATGCAATCAATTCTAATAGTGAATGAGCCTATTGTACGTTTTATTTTTATTGTTTATTTTGATGACAACTGTTGTTGAGCTTACCTTGCCCGCATCACGTTTGTGTTTGTCTACAACTTAAATCAGTTAATGTGACACTCTAGTGGGGCGTAGTGGTAGGGTGCTATCTATTGTTCCAATGGTATTTGGTTCGTTACCCGCGTTTTTTTCCGATCCAGAAGCACTTGAGCTGAAAGCTCTTCGGCTCGGTGTCATGGACATCGTAACCCTTTGGCTTGGTGCCACGAACACCGTAAATCTGGGAAACCTGTAGTTTTTCTGTCAGTCCGTGGAGTTGAGCCCGCACTTACAGAGGACTAGTCACCCGTAGTCCAACGCGCTACGAACACGCTGGGCACGCGGGCGTTACCCGCGTTAAATGCTTTCGGGATATTTTTTCCAGAGATCTGTGATCTCAATGTAGGTGAGATCAAGTTTCTATCCATATCGGAGATGGAAAAAAAAAGAATGCTCCGTGTTGAAGTTAAGCATGTAAAAGAACTCTTAGAAGTTGAAAATCGATGAATAATCGGCAAAAACCTGGCCTTTCTTGATTTTGAGTACTTCTGGATAGATCTATTTGTTTTTCTTTCTGTCCGTGATATGAGGAATTCTGTAACACTTATATTTAAAAGAACATATGTTTTTCCACTGCCTTGTTAAATGGCCATGCTTCACACCCACATGATATCACTGGCTGATGCTATGAATAAGATTGATAAAATGGAAGTATTTTGGACATATAAAAAGACACGAAGGTATTGAGAAGACCATTATGAAAGAAGTCATCCCGGCAAAGAGAAGCAGAAGAAGACAACAGACAAGATAGATCCAGAATATAACTGATGATTTCGTCCGTGTGTTGCTGGGGCTCGGAAGGGGAGCAACGAATAGAAACACTGCGACCTACAAAGCATATGTAAGAGACGACTGAGGTAGGGGCCTAGAAATACTGCGACCTACAAGGCATGTCTAAGAGGCGACTGAGGAAGGGGCCTAGAAATACTGCGACCTACAAGGCATATCTAAGAGACGACTGAGGAAGGGGCCTAGAAACACTGCGACCTACAAGGCATGTCTAAGAGACGACTGAGGTAGGGGCCTAGAAATACTGCGACCTACAAGGCATGTCTAAGAGACGACTGAGGTAGGGGCCTAGAAATACTGCGACCTACAAGGCATGTCTAAGAGGCGACTGAGGAAGGGGCCTAGAAATACTGCGACCTACAAAGCATATCTAAGAGGTGACTGAGGTAGGGGCCTAGAAATACTGCGACCTACAAGGCATATCTAAGAGACGACTGAGGTAGGGCCTAGAAATACTGCGACCACAAGGCATATCAGAGGTGACTGAGGTAGGGACCTAAAACTGGACCTACAAGGCATGTCTAAGAGGCGACTGAGGTAGGGGCCTAGAAATACTGCGACCTACAAGGCATGTCTAAGAGACGACTGAGAAGGGCCAGAAAATAGACCTAAAGGGCATATCTAGAGGTGACTGAGGTAGGGCCTGAATTACTGGACCTAAGGCATGTCAGAGACGACTGAGGTAGGGCTAGAAAACTGCGATCTACAAGGCATATCTAAGAGGTGACTGAGGTAGGGGCCTAGAAAAGCTACCCTAGTAAATAAAAAGCGTCGCAGAAATTTGATGTGATGGCCTACTTAGAGGCATAACTGGCACAGCGTACAATCGATCTTAGGCTCTTATCACATACAAATCACAAAGAGTGGTTCACATGTGGTTGACATGGAGCGTTCGAAGAAGAAGAAGAAGACTGATGATTTGAGCATGACGCAGCAGAGCCTATGAGATAGTGAAATTGCAGCAGAGCCTATGAGATAGTGAAATTGCAGCAGAGCCTATGAGATAGTGAAATTGCAGCAGAGCCTATGAGATAGTGAAATTGCAGCAGAGCCTATGAGATAGTGAAATTCCAGTACGTTAGCGTTGCAACGTTCTGCTCAGGAAAATATTTCATAATGATTCTCGATTTCTTGTGCTTTCTCCATGTTGTATTTGTAGGACCAAGATATTCAAAACGTGCAACATTTTCAATGTCTTTGTCTTTATTATTGATGGAAATATTCGGTTGCCAGTGGAAACAACATTAATTTTCTTTGTATTTAGTGAAAAGTTGTGGTCGCCACTGTAATCTTTTAACAAGTTAGATTAGCTCTACCATTCTCTTGGTATTATGTGAATGAAGAACTGTGTCATTTGTTTAACTTAATTCTAGAGTAATGATTCCACCAGCTGTAAACGAATCAGAATGTTTGTAGTTTCCGTCAACCCTTACATTTCTATAGTTTTGATTTGTTTCTGTCTTTACTGGTCTGTGTCACCGCTTTTTAGAGCGATGCAGGACAGAGGAAAAGAGGGGGGGGCTAAGCCTAATTTAATTTAAGGAAATTAACGTCTGCATGGCTAGTGCAGTCGCCGTGAAGCCGTTCAGGTTATAATTTTTCATTTATGCCAACGACAAAAAAATCCTTGTCCTTACCGTGAGTTAAACACATTGAGCATGTGAGCCACGCTCTAATCCATTCAGTCAGAAGATCTCACCGTTCAGAAAGCAATGCCAAACTACTGAACGTATAAGGGATGCCTAGAAAATCGACGACTCGTTTTCTGGGGTTGATGGTTAAGCAGTATACGGCATATGCCACGATTTTAATTTTCATTTTACTAAGCTGTGATAACATTCTTTGTGAAACCACATCTGTTTGTTCTCTGTTGATCGCATTATAATACTATACAACAATATTAGTCACTAGGACAGCTGTTACTTTAAAGTATTTCACTAATCGATACATACTAGCTCTGTTCAACAAGTATCAAAAACAGTAATAGTAACACAAATCTGCATAAATAAGAGAGACTAGCGTCTAGGAGTCTAGACTTCTGGGAAGACCTCGTGTTTAACTCTCAGTAAACGCACAATGTAGACAAAGAGGGTGGAACAGATAGAGATGTAAAAATAAGAATACAAAAGAAGGCAAGAGGAGTGCTCATCGCACTGGGAAACATAAGCAAGTCTAGAGAAATCAAATCTAGAACAAAAATTAGATTATTTAACTCCAATGTTAAAGTAGTTCTGCTGTATGTGTCAGAAACAAGGAGAACGATTAAAATAACGTATAAGTTGCAAACATTCATCAACTGGTGTCTGCTGCGCAGAATAGTGGGACTGAGATGGTATGGTAGGGACACAAATGAGAAAACTTATGGAGAGAACAAGACAGATTCCAGTGAACCAAGAGGTTAAAAAAAACTGCATGTGCTAGATAGGACACACTTTGAGAAAACCAGAGGGGAGTATAACAAGAAGGGTCCTTTCCTGGAACCCACATGGACAGCGAAAGAAAAGGTGTGGGGGATAGAAATACATGGAAACGATATTTGGAGGCAGAGATCAATAATATAAAGAAGAGCTGGAGGTAGCTGCCGGAGATAGCTAAAGATAGGAAGACATGACATGAGTTGGTTTTGACGGCCTATGCCCCAATGCAGGTTAAAAAGGCAAAGAGAGAGAGAGAGAGAGAGAGAGAGAGAGAGAGAAATGCACACACTAAAGCCACATTTTTACACGCTCTTCTTGAAATCAAATTGTTAAAGGAACGTGCTATATAAATTCACCTGCTGTATTCTACAAAGAAGTGTACATAAATAACAGATAGGTTTTGTGAATAATTATGTTCCTATGTAATGTTTTATTTTGTAGGAGGCTGGTTAGAAAATTGATGTCAGAACGGTTTGTCAATTGGCTTGTGTTAGAGTGTGAGTTAATGGAAGAACAATATTAAAGCGTTCATAAAAAAACCAAGGATTGAACGGAAGAATGTTAGAAGGACTGATAGTTGATAGGACCTCTCCCATCCTTGTGGAGCATAGTGTCTCAACAGTTGTTCTTCACATGTCAGTCTATGGTCGTTTTCTTTATGGCCTACCAGGATAATCTAGCATCGTTCAGTTCCGCAAAAGGACTTTGTCTCATGGTCTGTTTAGAACATCCTCTTTCCGTTCCACTCATGTGCTTGTCTAGTGACACTAACAACTGAAAGTATCGTATAGAATATTTTCTTAACCCTTTAGCTTCTAAGGACGTATATATACGTTTTTCCCATTCACTTTAAAGACGCATTAACACGTCTGTTATTATCTCTCCTCTTTGGGCTAAAGACGTGTTACACGTTAAACATTGCTACTGTTACTAAAAGGGTTTTTAAAGGGTTTTAAAGCCGAAGGATTGACTTCATTGCACCGGGTTTTACCCCATATGGCTCGGTCCCTCTTCCGCAGAAATGGCACGCCACCTGCCGAGAGTATTGCACAAAGCACGAACCCGTAGCTCCAGCAACAATCCTAAGGGTCTCTGGAAAAACTGCACTCGTGAACAGAAGGCCGCGGTCCGGAATTGAACCCACGACCTTCGACTCGAGGCGTACATTCTCATTTGTGACCTACAAACAATGAGTAGCTATTTTTAGCTCAGCCTTCAGAAAGTATGTAGCAGTGAAAGGGTTAATTACTTTAATACCACAAAGTAAGAGAGAAATGACTATGTATGTTTGTTTGCTATCCAATAAGAATCTGCTCAATGAAGTCTGTGATCTTAGTAAGGGTCTAAAGACGAGAGATTGACTTCATTACACCGGGCTCATCCATGTGGCTCGGTTTCTGTCAGCAGAAATAGTACACCACCAGCTGAGAGTGTTAGACAAAACAAAAACTCCGTAGCTCCAGTAACAATCCTAGCGATCTCATTTTAAAAAATGGCCCATATAACCCAGTTCAAATTTGAACTTTCAGAACGACAGACAAACACCGCCATAGAAACCACCATTGCTAGTTATCCAATAAGGATCGGCTTAATGAATGCTCTTATTTTTTCTTATAGTCAATCCTCGAATCCAATCCTCAAAGTTGACAAAACAGGTTTGATTATGAGATGAATCAGATCGATGTGGGCTGCAACTGAAGATAACAAAGTCGACAAAAGTAAAGTGTTGCACAATGTTGCAAGATTATGTGAAGTTTTTTAGTCGTTTGACTTATTAATGAAACATGTTATCAGTGCCAAACCTGGATTTTGACAATACACAACAGAAGGAAATATGTCACGATAACGATGAAGTGTTGACGCCAAGCTGGGAGTATCAAGTAAAGACTGGTTTATGAATGAAAATATCAAGGGGAAAATAGATACAGTATCAGTATTGTACTTCAACAAGAAACAACAAACTAAATGGTACAGAAACATGAACAGATTACCAACAGAATAGCAATACTATTCAGATTGATTTTTTTTCCTGATCCAGAAGCCCTTGAGCTTTCAGTTCTTCGGCTCGGTGCCATGGACATCGCAACCCTACGGTTCGGTGCCACAAACACCGTAAATCTGGAGAACCTGTGGCTTTTCTGCCAGCTCGTGGAATTGAACCTCCACTGACAGGGAGCTTATCACCCGTCGTCCAACGCGCTATGAACACGGTGAGCAGGCGGGCATGCTATTCGGATACAGTCGGTGCAATGAAAAGGTTAACCACGCAAAAGATGGATCACTGAAATAACATAGGCATTGAAAAACACCATATACGAAGAAGTGTTCACAAGAGCCCGTTCTATAAATTTCTATTTATTCTGACACTGTAAGACAACCCATGATTAGAGGAAGAAGAAGAAGAAGTTATAATATAATCAATCAAGTGCCGTCTGCGCGTCCAAGTTTGACTATAATGACTCTCCAACAAGTTATGTCCCTTGCTCTGATGGTAAACCGTGCTAGACTACTACCTCCTCACTTCCTGATGTTCCGCTTCTAATTGTATCTATATCTTCCCCTTGCTCTTCTGTCTTCTACCCTTCTTTACAAGTTGGTTTTTGTAGGATGACGTCCACAGCATGCAAACGCTCTCTGGCTTAGTCCAATAAAATAAAGTCCAATTAAACAGCCGAAAGTTGACCGGTTGAGTCAACGTGAACCTTCCGTCTGTCCGTGTAGGTGATGACTCACTACCCTCTCTGGCGAAAATTCCACAAAGGTCACACAGAGTGGTCAACAGGTAATTGTTTTAGAGCAGCAGTTCCCAAACTTTGCATTTCTGGGGACCCCCTTTTAAATACATTTTGCTGCTGTGGACCCCAGAAGTTTCTATATATGAAAATCTTCTAGCGATGGAGTTATTATTACACTACACCAACAATCAAGCTGGCTCCAATTTCTCAGACTGCGAGACACTTCAAATGATCTTTCATTTTGTCCTGTCAGACATTTAAACTCCGGTCTGGTCTGAGTCTTCTATTCGCAGCCTAACTAGTTTACACTCCTTCTACAGGTGTTCAACTTAAGCAGCCCCAGTGATAAATAGAAATTTCAGTAGCATTGCATCTCGTATATTTACTATTTAAACCGGTTCTGACTAGATTGTCCTACATCACATTTGTTCATCGTTCCCTTCCCGCACTACAATTACACACCATCACACAACCTGACCTATACTACGTCATAACTGAACCTTCCCATTTCCATACATATATGCCAGATTAGCTCCATTCACAGGCTGCTTTAAGTTGAACACCCTGATAAATGTCTTTGAAATTGTTTTTGGTCAAATTTCAAGATTATTATATTTCTTCAAGCACTTTGGGACTCTGTGGCGCCATGGACCCCTGGGTGTCCACGGACCCAGTTGGAAACCTGATCTAGAACAATCGCTGAATTATATCCTTTGACTATAATCACATGCAGCGTGGTCAATAAGTGACGGTTCTAGAATTTCTACCGCGTTAGAAATGAGGGCTACTGCAGTGGTTACCCAATAGACTCTTCCTGATTAGAAGTTTCCGTAACACTATGCACCTTGCATAACACTACAGGAGTTGTTGGAGTCTTCCAGGTCTTCAAGAAAGCCAGGTACTCTCCACTACTCAAATATAGGAAAAATACTGAAAACCCATTATTCCTGGGGGTTCAACCACAACAAAATGGTTTTCAGCATTGTCGTTCCACTAAATAGACCAATATATCTCAGTTGTCTAATTTCTATCTCATTGAGCAGTTTTGTGTTTTTATCATTTCTACTTGTTGAAGTACGTGTTTTTTTTTTTTTTTTTCCATAAGACTCATCCTATTCTTCTGTATATCCACATTTCGCAAACTTCAGTTCTTCTCTCCATCTGTTTGTTTATTGTTTTCGCACCATACAACAAAGATATGCAACACTTAACAAGTCTTATCTTTTGTGTATACAGTCTCATATAGGACAGAAATGAATAATTGATATCAAGTTTCTTCTTCTTCTTCCAACGCTCCATATCGACCACTTGTTAAATCACTTTTTATGATTTGTATGTGATCTGAGTCAAAGAGCGATTGTACGTTGTGCCAGTTATACGCATTCAAGTAGTTCAGCACATCCGATTTCTGCAACACTTTTTATTTACTAGGTAGCTTCCCTAGGTCCCTACCTCAATCGCCTTTTACGACATGCCTTGTAGGTCGCAGTGTTACTTACTATTCTTTGCTCCCCTTGTGAGCCCCGGCAACGCACCGGACGGGATTGAAGTGACGTAGTAGACGTTCTTGCAGTGATCTTTATCCTTTATCTCCCCCATCCATATCCCGCCCCTTTTCAAAATACATGACGCCAGCTCAAATTTCCCGTTAACAATTAACACTGCTATTAAAATGTTACGTACACCACAGCTGTTTAAAAAAAAAAACTGCGTGCTAGTTACACATCACTTCAATGTGTCAGGTGTAATGAAATGCCAAACAACGGACAACGCTACACTACACCCCTCTTCCTGCGTGGGACGGGCCCGAACTGCGAGCTGAGAAAAAACTACATTCGCAGATATATATATATAAATACTTGCTTGTCCTTCCTTACCTCCAGTAGTAGGGGGGAAACAGCTGCGTTGCTTACTAACTTTTCAACTGCTGGCTGAAGTTCATATCTAGTGAGCAGTCTATCGCCTCTTGTGTGTTTCTGTGTGCTTCGCTGAGACTGGTAGGAACACCAGCGTGTACGTTAAGCTTATCTAGCGGTGTGCACTTTTAAACAAGTTTAGATATCCTGCTGTGAAATTTATAATTCATTAGAAATAAACAAGATCGTTTCTTCCGCCTTGTATCAAGTGTCTGCTACAATTCTGCAAACTGTTGCTATTTATAACATGTGTTTGCTGGACTATTTCCGGAGGGGAAAAAATATCTTCGTGTTGAGTATATCAATTAATTTATGTGTTAGCCATTGAGAATAAACAGCCAGTTTTATTTTTATGGAAATGTATTAATTACGGAGAATTATTTAATCTTTATAACTGTATATAATGTGTCTCCCATTCTCAATATATCATTGGATAGTTTTTAGATTGATTGATTTATTGATTGATTGATAAGATCATCATTGCATTTCGGTGAGTAACCATGTGTGCTCCGATCTCTTTCTCACACAGGAAGATCTCAGCTGTAGTGCACGATCTCCGTAGCACCGGCGAAAGTCCCCGATGTAATGTTGAAGATATGTTTTTAAAATGTAAATTTTAAATCTTTTCTAATGAATTTTGCCCGGGCTGCGGCTTTCTAGCCTGCTCTTCTCAATTTTGAACTACCAAGGGTCTTTTACGTCCTCAAATTGAACACGGGATCTACGTTTTATCGTCGGTCTCAATAGGACTAGGAACTCGATCTCACCTACACTGAGATCAGGGATCTCTGGATAAATATCCAGAGGGCTCACAGGGGCGCGAACCAGGTACCTTTGGAGCGAGAAACGGACACCTAGCCTCTACGCCACAGAGTCCCATGTAAGTGTTTAAATAGACCATAGTGCGGTCCAACTTGAATCAGTTTTCTCGTATATAGACATGCATTCCTTGCTTGAATAGTGTGGGTGTGTTCAACAGTGCAGTTCTACAATCCCACAGTCGGTGTATCCAAAATATATCTAATACGCAGTATTGTAACTTACCGTAGTAGTAGTACGTATTGTATTTATCGACTTAACATTATATATACAACTTTTATATATGTATTTATATACTGATGTGTGCTGTTACATGTGTATACGTATAGTGTAGTTTGTGTTCTATATTTGAGGCGTTGTACTTAAACTCAATGTGTTGTTGTTATTGATACGCGTTAGATCTTGTTAGATAAATATGTAGATATAGAGATATAGGTAGTTGTTTTCTAACATTTAATAGGAGATGTATTGTGTATTATAACATCTAATGACCGTCTGCCCAGTGTGTTCGTAGCACGTTGGACTACGGGTGACAAGTCCTCTGTGAGTGCGGGTTCAACTCCGCGGACTGGCAGAAAAGCCACATATTCCCCAGATTTACGGTGTTCGTGGCACCGAACCGAAGGGTTACGATGTCCATGACACCGAGCCGAAGAGCTTTCAGCTCAAGTTCTTCTGGATCGAGAAAAACAAAATAAAACATCTAATAGAAAGATGTATTGTGTGTATTATAACATCTAATAGAAAGATGTATTGTGTGTACTATAACATCTAATAGAGAGATGTATTGTGTGTATTATAACATCTAATAGAAAGATGTATTGTGTGTATTATAACATCTAATAGAGAGAGATGTATTGTGTGTATTATAACATCTAATAGAAAGATGTATTGTGTGTATTATAACATCTAATAGAGAGATGTATTGTGTGTATTATAACATCTAATAGAGAGAGATGTATTGTGTGTATTATAACATCTAATAGAGAGAGATGTATTGTGTGTATTATAACATCTAATAGAGAGAGATGTATTGTGTGTATTATAACATCTAATAGAGAGAGATGTATTGTGTGTATTATAACATCTAATAGAGAAAGATGTATTGTGTGTATTATAACATCTAATAGAGAGATGTATTGTGTGTATTATAACATCTAATAGAGAGATGTATTGTGTGTACTATAACATCTAATAGAAAGATGTATTGTGTGTACTATAACATCTAATAGAGAGAGATGTATTGTGTGTATTATAACATCTAATAGAGAGATGTATTGTGTGTATTATAACATCTAATAGAGAGAGATGTATTGTGTGTATTATAACATCTAATAGAGAGATGTATTGTGTGTATTATAACATCTAATAGAAAGATGTATTGTGTGTACTATAACATCTAATAGAGAGAGATGTATTGTGTGTATTATAACATCTAATAGAAAGATGTATTGTGTGTACTATAACATCTAATAGAGAGATGTATTGTGTGTATTATAACATCTAATAGAAAGATGTATTGTGTGTATTATAACATCTAATAGAGAGAGATGTATTGTGTGCATTATAACATCTAATAGAGAGATGTATTGTGTGTATTATAACATCTAATAGAGAGATGTATTGTGTGTACTATAACATCTAATAGAAAGATGTATTGTGTGTATTATAACATCTAATAGAGAGATGTATTGTGTGTATTATAACATCTAATAGAGAGAGATGTATTGTGTGCATTATAACATCTAATATAGAGAGATGTATTGTGTGTATTATAACATCTAATAGAGAGAGATGTATTGTGTGTACTATAACATCTAATAGAGAGATGTATTGTGTGTATTATAACATCTAATAGAGAGAGATGTATTGTGTGCATTATAACATCTAATATAGAGAGATGTATTGTGTGTATTATAACATCTAATAGAGAGAGATGTATTGTGTGTACTATAACATCTAATAGAGAATGTATTGGTGTATTATAACATCTAATAGAGAGAGATGTATTGTGTGCATTATAACATCTAATATAGAGAGATGTATTGTGTGTATTATAACATCTAATAGAGAGATGTATTGTGTGTACTATAACATCTAATAGAGAGATGTATTGTGTGTATTATAACATCTAATAGAGAGATGTATTGTGTGTACTATAACATCTAATAGAGAGAGATGTATTGTGTGCATTATAACATCTAATATAGAGAGATGTATTGTGTATTATAACATCTAATAGAAGATGTATTGTGTACTATAACATCTAATAGAGAGATGTATTGTGTGTACTATAACATCTAATAGAGAGATGTATTGTGTGTATTATAACATCTAATAGAGAGAGATGTATTGTGTGTACTATAACATCTAATAGAGAGAGATGTATTGTGTGTATTATAACATCTAATAGAGAGAGATGTATTGTGTGTATTATAACATCTAATAGAGAGAGATGTATTGTGTGTATTATAACATCTAATAGAGAGATGTATTGTGTGTATTATAACATCTAATAGAGAGATGTATTGTGTGTACTATAACATCTAATAGAGAGATGTATTGTGTGTATTATAACATCTAATAGAAAGATGTATTGTGTGTATTATAACATCTAATAGAGAGAGATGTATTGTGTGTATTATAACATCTAATAGAGAGATGTATTGTGTGTATTATAACATCTAATAGAGAGAGATGTATTGTGTGTATTATAACATCTAATAGAGAGAGATGTATTGTGTGTATTATAACATCTAATAGAGAGAGATGTATTGTGTGTATTATAACATCTAATAGAGAGAGATGTATTGTGTGTATTATAACATCTAATAGAGAGATGTATTGTGTGTATTATAACATCTAATAGAAAGATGTATTGTGTGTATTATAACATCTAATAGAGAGATGTATTGTGTGTATTATAACATCTAATAGAGAGAGATGTATTGTGTGTATTATAACATCTAATAGAGAGAGATGTATTGTGTGTATTATAACATCTAATAGAGAGAGATGTATTGTGTGTATTATAACATCTAATAGAAAGATGTATTGTGTGTATTATAACATCTAATAGAGAGATGTATTGTGTGTATTATAACATCTAATAGAGAGAGATGTATTGTGTGTATTATAACATCTAATAGAGAGAGATGTATTGTGTGTATTATAACATCTAATAGAGAGATGTATTGTGTGTATTATAACATCTAATAGAGAGATGTATTGTGTGTATTATAACATCTAATAGAGAGAGATGTATTGTGTGTATTATAACATCTAATAGAGAGAGATGTATTGTGTGTATTATAACATCTAATAGAGAGATGTATTGTGTGTATTATAACATCTAATAGAGAGATGTATTGTGTGTACTATAACATCTAATAGAGAGATGTATTGTGTGCATTATAACATCTAATATAGAGAGATGTATTGTGTGTATTATAACATCTAATAGAGAGAGATGTATTGTGTGTATTATAACATCTAATAGAGAGAGATGTATTGTGTGTATTATAACATCTAATAGAGAGAGATGTATTGTGTGTATTATAACATCTAATAGAGAGATGTATTGTGTGTATTATAACATCTAATAGAGAGAGATGTATTGTGTGCATTATAACATCTAATATAGAGAGATGTATTGTGTGTATTATAACATCTAATAGAGAGATGTATTGTGTGTATTATAACATCTAATAGAGAGATGTATTGTGTGTATTATAACATCTAATAGAGAGATGTATTGTGTGTATTATAACATCTAATAGAGAGAGATGTATTGTGTGTATTATAACATCTAATAGAGAGAGATGTATTGTGTGTATTATAACATCTAATAGAGAGATGTATTGTGTGTACTATAACATCTAATAGAGAGAGATGTATTGTGTGTATTATAACATCTAATAGAGAGATGTATTGTGTGTATTATAACATCTAATAGAGAGAGATGTATTGTGTGTACTATAACATCTAATAGAGAGAGATGTATTGTGTGCATTATAACATCTAATATAGAGAGATGTATTGTGTGTATTATAACATCTAATAGAGAGATGTATTGTGTGTATTATAACATCTAATAGAGAGATGTATTGTGTGTACTATAACATCTAATAGAGAGAGATGTATTGTGTGTATTATAACATCTAATAGAGAGATGTATTGTGTGTATTATAACATCTAATAGAGAGAGATGTATTGTGTGTATTATAACATCTAATAGAGAGATGTATTGTGTGTACTATAACATCTAATAGAGAGAGATGTATTGTGTGTACTATAACATCTAATAGAGAGATGTATTGTGTGTACTATAACATCTAATAGAGAGAGATGTATTGTGTTTATAATAACGTCTAATAGAAAGATGTATTGTGTGTATTATAACATCTAATAGAGAGAGATGTATTGTGTGTATTATAACATCTAATAGAGAGAGATGTATTGTGTGTACTATAACATCTAATAGAGAGAGATGTATTGTGTGTACTATAACATCTAATAGAGAGAGATGTATTGTGTGTACTATAACATCTAATAGAGAGAGATGTATTGTGTTTATAATAACGTCTAATAGAAAGATGTATTGTGTGTATTATAACATCTAATAGAGAGAGATGTATTGTGTGTATTATAACATCTAATAGAGAGAGATGTATTGTGTGTATTATAACATCTAATAGAGAGAGATGTATTGTGTGTATTATAACATCTAATAGAGAGAGATGTATTGTGTGTATTATAACATCTAATAGAGAGATGTATTGTGTTTATAATAACGTCTAAATAGAGAAATGTATAACTTCTATACGCAATTTATTGATAATTATATCTAATATAGTGGACCGAAGATGTGTTTAGTCTATGTGCTAATTAATGTTGAACATTCAGAAGAAATATACCGCTTTCCACATAAATTAAATAAAAAACAAAATTTAAAAACTGACATAGAGATACTGGAAAGTTTGAAAATAGGAAAGGATTGCTTTACTCCTAGTGAACCAGGGCAAAAGCCATGTTTTTACAAGAAATTTGTTTATAGAATAGAAAGCACAATTTATTGTGGCTCCTTGTAAAAGGCGCCAACCTAAGCCACGAAATGTGACGTTTGGTCCACAAAGAGTTAAAATAACTCCAAAACAATTCAAATATTTTGACGATACAAATAGACATCACGCAGTAATGACTACACGTGGACAACATTTTGTTGATAGACAGACAACAGGAAAACAATCTTACAAATGGGAGGAGAATATCAAAGATGGACAAAGAACAGCTGACAGAGCGTTACAGCAAGGGGATAAACAGACGCTTTTAGAGATCTATTGTAGATGACGTTCTAAAGGGAACATCACGCATTATCTTCTTCTTCTTCAAACGCTCTATTATTTGTAGGCGAATAAATGGGACAACGTACACTCGATCTTAGGCTCAGATCAGATACAAATCACAAAGAGTGCTTAACAAGTAGTCGATATGGAGTGTTTGAAGGAGAAGAGAAGGGAGAAATGGAATGGGCCCTCCTACCTCACGCATACATGACTCTAGAAATGTGAAGTGAGAGGCATTTCATACCCTGCGGTCTGCAAAAGCTATGGAACATTTTAATTTCATGTTAGAATAAGCCTCTGAAGTCGGAGTAACGCCCGCCTGATTGTACACTGATGATTAGGAAAGTAAACCTTCACGCAAAATTCAGTCAGAGGCGCAATATCAGCCACCATGACTAAACCTGAATTCATATAGAGCGGAAAAAAAAAAAAAAAGGGTAAAACTATTTTCATATATTTACTTTTGTCTCAAAATTATCTTGTTTTCAACAAATATGTTTTAATTATCTTAAAATATATTCTTGAATTTTATCAATCAATATTTTTATCTTTTCTAGTTTAAAGTTCAATAGATGATACGTGAAACAGACAGTGAGAAAGTTACATAACAGCTAAGCTAATCAATCAGCCATGGACCCGGCAGAGAACTCTTTGCCATGTGCTTTGAACTGCGGGTTTCCATCGATTTCAACAATTCAGGCTAACAGGAACGGGTACAGTAGAATAACCCGAACCTCTGTTGGTGGTAACGCCCGTTGTATACGTAATGTATTGACTTCTGCTTATGTGGATAACAACATAAATCATCAGAAGACATTCAACAGTGTTTTGTTTAGGATGATGGCTGTATTTCTGTCATCGTTACACATTTTGGTGTTGATTGTAACATTAACAATGGTGCCTGCTTCTGATGCCTTCAATATAGACATAGAGAGGGCACTCGTTATCAAGGGGACTGATGACAGCATGTTTGGATTTGCTGTGGCACAACATGTTGATCAGTCTATGAACTGGTAAGTAATATATGATCATAATTAATATTATAGTATTGTTTCTTTGTTTGTTTATTTCATAGAGGGATGAGGAGTTTTTAAGTCTTCCGAGGCTTTAGTCGGTAAACGTTAAGTAACACTAATATAAATGTAATGTTAAGTAACACTAATATAAATGTAATGTTAAGTAACACTAATATAAATGTAATGTTGTTTTGTATACTCTATTATCATTAGCATCATCCGCCCGTGTGGTACCGAGGCCCGCAAGGGAAGCAAAGAATAGTACCACTGTGACCTACAAGGCATGTCGTAAGAGGCGACTTATGTAGGACCTATGGAAGCTACCGTAGTAAATAAAAGCATCGCAGAAATCGGATGTGCTGGCCTACATGTAGGCGCATAACTGGCCCAACGTACAGTCGCTATTAGGCTCAGATCACATACAAATCACAAAGAGTGGTTAACAAGTGGTCGATATGGAGCGTTCGAAGAAGAAGAAGAATTATCATTATTATCATCATCATCATCATCGACAGCATCAGTACAATCATCGTCATCATTATCATCCGCATCATTATTATTATCATTACCATCATCGTCATTATCATCATCATCATCATCATCATACTTATTTGGCTGAAATCGGATGCACATGTCCTAAACGTGCAGAAGTCTATGCGTTTAGGGGCCTACCAAACCAATGTGCAACGTATACGCGTTCTTGGCAATGATCAAACATATTACACAGAGTGATTAAAATTGGTCGTAAAGAACGAACGCAAAGAAGAAGATCATACTTATCATAATCACTATCATCTTCAGCATCATCACCATCATCACCATCATAGTCATCATTATCATAATCATCATTAACATTATCAGGATGGTCCACCGATAGTAAATATGATAACACTCTTCGCTAGTAACCACGTGTTCTGTTCATTTCTTGGTTCGAGCCCAACGTGTGGTAGAAACAATATTTTGGTATGCGGTTAGACTACATATGTTCTGATCCCTTACTTGGGGACGCGCCCCAATATATGAAAACGTTGGACAGCATTGATGAAGACCAACAAAGATGAAAACGTTGGACAGCATTGATGAAGAACAGCAAAGATGAAAACGTTGGACAGCATTGATGAAGAACAGCAAAGATGAAAACGTTGGACAGCATTGATGAAGACCAACAAAGATGAAAACGTTGGACAGCATTGATGAAGTCCAACAAAGATGAAAACGTTGGGCAGCATTGATGAAGTCCAACAAAGATGAAAACGTTGGACAGCATTGATGAAGACCAGCAAAGATGAAAATGTTGGACAGCATTGATGAAGTCCCAAAAAAGATGAAAACGTTGGACAGCATTGATGAAGTCCAACAAAGATGAAAACGTTGGACAGCATTGATGAAGACCAACAAAGATGAAAACATTGGACAGCATTGATGAAGACCAACAAAGATGAAAACATTGGACAGCATTGATGAAGACCAACAAAGATGAAAACATTGGACAGCATTGATGAAGTCCAACAAAGATGAAAACATTGGACAGCATTGATGAAGTCCAACAAAGATGAAAACGTTGGACAGCATTGATGAAGACCAACAAAGATGAAAACGTTGGACAGCATTGATGAAGACCAACAAAGATGAAAACATTGGACAGCATTGATGAAGACCAACAAAGATGAAAACATTGGACAGCATTGATGAAGACCAACAAAGATGAAAACATTGGACAGCATTGATGAAGTCCAACAAAGATGAAAACGTTGGACAGCATTGATGAAGACCAACAAAGATGAAAACGTTGGACAGCATTGGTGAAGACCAGCAAAGATGAAAACGTTGGACAGCATTGATGAAGTCCAACAAAGATGAAAACGTTGGACAGCATTGATGAAGACCAACAAAGATGAAAACGTTGGACAGCATTGGTGAAGACCAGCAAAGATGAAAACGTTGGACAGCATTGATGAAGACCAACAAAGATGAAAACGTTGGACAGCATTGATGAAGACCAACAAAGATGAAAACGTTGGACAGCATTGATGAAGACCAACAAAGATGAAAACGTTGGACAGCATTGATGAAGACCAACAAAGATGAAAACGTTGGACAGCATTGATGAAGACCAACAAAGATGAAAAACTAATCATTATTTCCTTACAAATAATTCAAATATTCAAATTGTATGTGCTGGTAGGGAGATCCGCAATATCGTAGTTCTTAGTGAAATCACTTTTAGGCGGATGGTCCAGGTTCAATTTCACATTAGGCGTGCTCGGAGTTACATTCGATGATAGACTGACGTGGAAGCAGCACATCAACAAAGCAGCAGCAAAGGCCAGGAGGAAGTTGGCCATCCTGAGAAAATTAAGTGGAACCACATGGGGCGCAAGTAAAAAAATACTTAAAAATATTTATCAGCAGGGCATACGACCACACCTGGAATATGGGTCAGCTGCATGGTGTCCAGCATCAAATACCACATTAGGAGAACTGGATAAGGTGCAAAACCAGGCGCTTCGTGTCATCACAGAAGCAATGAAAACAACACCAATAGTGGAGATGGAAAGAGTGGGGGGAGTACAAGCACTGAGAGAACGCAGAGACACAAAAGTGATGACGCAGGCAGAAAAGTTTCTGAGTATGCCAAGCCACCCAATGGAAAACAGATTCCAAAATCTAGCATTGGGGCGGCTGAAAAGAAGCAGCTTTATTCACCAGGCCAAAAGACTGAATAGGCAAACCTCAGACCTACCAAAAGTTGGCATTCCCTAAAGTCTGTGCCAGAGCAAACCCCTTGGAGAGAGGAGACTGAACCAGAAGTATATATCCAGACAGAAGTGAAAGGAATATTCGACAAGGATGAGCAGAACAGCATACAACGCAAGACAGTCACTCTCAGTTTACTTGATGAAGAATACCCACATGACCTCTGGGTCCGGGTATACACGGATGGGTCAGCAGAAAATGCAGTGAAGAATGGAGGAGCAGGAGTGTACATAGAATACCCAAACAACGCTAGAGATGCGATTAAAGTACCAACGGGAAATTCTGTCACAACTATGATGCAGAAATTCAGGCAATCAAGGTGACAACTGAAAAACTGTTGACTACCAGACCCGATCCTCAACCTGTTGTATTTTTGACTGATGCAAAATTAGCACTCCAAGCACTTCAGTCCAGAAAATTGCCAGGTCTACAGACCCTACTGTCTAAATTGTCCAAGCATCGCAGGGTCGTCTTGCAGTGGATACCCTCTCACTGTGGAATACCAGGAAATGAAACAGCAGACCGATTGGCCAAGGAAGGTGCTGCAGGAGAGCAGCCGGATGTGCCAGTTACCTACCACCAAAAGAAAAGGATGATTAAATCAATGAGAAAGCCACAAATACCAACACAAGACGATTACTATAATATGAGTAGATTGGAACAAGTTGTGATTCTGCGCCTTAGAACAGGACACAATCGGCTCCGCAGCCACATGTATACAAAATTCAAGATTGGCAATTCAGCCATGTGTACATGTGGACAGGCAAACCAGACTGCAGAGCACATACTTCAAGACTGCCCCAAATATGATACACTGAGGCAAACTCACTGGCCTAACGAAACAACACTCGACATAAAACTACACGGACCTCTGTGTGAGCTACAAAAGACAGTGAAGTTCATACAAGAGACAACATTGAATATATAGACATATTTCAAGCGAACGAAAGGAAGGAAGGACATTAGGCGTGGAATATTCTCCGACCGCAACGGCTCTCAGGTCGACCCAGCCTTGAGAACCATGAAAAGCACTGAAAAGTAAGGGCGTGATGATGATCACATCACCCATCGTGTGTCAATGACAAATACGGGCCCAATACTGTACTACCAATATACCTCGGGGAATGAAGAAAAGGTTTCCTTTACTTTACTTTCTATTTTATGTATATGTAAGGATATGGACAGCTTTGAGAATAAATGTCTACGAAAATTATTAAAAGTAAAATGGAGTGATTTCGTTTCTAACAACACAGTGAGAGATAGAACACAACAACAACCCATATCAAATATTATAAGGAAACGAAGGTGGAAATATTTAGGTCATGTTCTTAGATCAGACGAAAAGAGACTTAATCGACAAGTCCTTATGTGGTCACCAGTTGGGAAAAGAAAACGTGGAAGACCTAAGACCACTCTTCGAAGAACCATCCTACAAGAGAGTAAAATATTGGGATGTAAAACCATACGAGATCTCCAACTACTAGCAACGAACCGCATTACATGGAGATCTAAAACCTCTGCCCTATGTGCAGCTTTTGGCATGAAAGGAACAAACAAACTAAAGGTATGATGTGATATTGTTTAGTCATCAAGTGATGCGTCGCTACTTACAACAAAGAACATCCTCGCACATTCCCTGCTATTGCAACTGTTTATTAGAAACTGTGGGACAAAACTAGAATGTTTGTAAACATTCAACAGATACAGGTGGATGCAGTACTACCTGTTCACGCATCGCTGCACACCGTATGCCAAGTGGAAATGTTTTTAGAAATAAGTCTTACGCACAAGTAAAACTATTTCTCGGTGACTCAGACCACTCTACTTTTCTGAAAGATCTTTCATAGAGCAGATGCAGGTAGGTATATCGCAATCCTATGAAGACAGTGATAGTAAAGCGTGCCAATCCTTTGTACACATGAGTCAAAGATGAGAATAGGGAAAGTAACAGTGGTGGCTCGTCATTAAGGGCTAAAGGGGCCGAACCCCACCAAAAATAAAGTATAGCGTGTATTTATTATTTTATATATTAAAATATAACCTAACCTAAAACCATGTTTTTTTCCGAAAATTTGTGTCTGGCCCCACCAACAAAAAGGAGCACGAGCCGCCACTGGAAAGTAATATATGTGTTTTTATGTTATAATCTGTTGACCGATTTTATACATCAATAATTTATTTTTCTATGTGAATAAATGTAAACATTACGTATCGTTTGTAGACTGTTAGTTGTGAAATGTTACAACTAAGTCAAAGTATGTGAGATATATGCGGGTCACTTTCTTTTGTAGACTGTTGGTTGTGAAATGTTACAACTAAGTCAAAGTATGTGAGAGATATGCGGGTCACTTTCTTGCATCACTAGTGGAAAGTCGGTTTCGTGAGTTAAACCCACATCAGACCAACATCAAACATCTACACAGCCCCGACAGCAAACTCAACAAAGAACAGAACACAACGATCTTTCGAATCGGAACAGGACGCTGCCGATTCAACCGCCACATGCACAGAATGAATCCTGATCAGACTACGCAGTGTGCATCTCAAGACTGTAGCACATCCTGCAGTCCTGACCATCGTACCTAAACCAGCGAAACGAAACATGGCCTCACAAACGGAGCAAAGGAGAACACTCGAGGAACTCCAACCGACGTGCAGTTTATGACAACTCATCTCATAGTTTAGATTAGCTCATTGAGTACTATATTATGAGCTATGCTACTTAGGAAGCATATTCACAGAAGAAGGCAGACTAGACAGAGAGATAGAGGCTAGAGGGCAAAAAGCAAACGCTGTAACCTACCAACTATCCCCATTGTTAAGGCATTCACAAATCTCACTAACAGCTAAACAACAGATGATCAACAGCATTTTCGTACCTGCTTTCTGTTACCAGAGCCTAACATGGACAATGAGCAAAGCGCAGTCGCAAAAATAGCTACATGTGTAGTTACCAACAACACCAGTAAAGACAGAGTCATCAACATCAGCATAAGAAAGTTGACACAGAACCTTACTTGAATTACATTGACAAACAAAGAATGAAGTGGTGTTAAGAATACATCCAAACTCCACAGTATACAGAGTCTTCTATAACAAAACATCAGGAAAGAAGCTGAGAGGAAGACCACGAAAAATATGGTTAGATAGCATAGCAGAATCCTGTCCCCCAAAAATCACCCAAGCCACCAGAACAGCACAAAAACAGAAAACCACGACACTGTGCCACAACCCGGTAGCAGTGGGATGAGAAAAGAAGAAGATTGTCTGAGTATACGAAATCGATCGCAAAGAGAAGAACCCACATGATTTTATTCGCAATTCCAATAGTATAGTTCTACAATATAAATAATAAAATATCCCGTAGCCGTTTCAGACCTTAGGACAGTGGCGGATCGTAATCGTTTTTATTGGTGGGACCAGACACAAATTTTCGGGAAAATCATGGCTTTGGATTAGGTTATATTTTAATTTATTAAATAATAAATACGTTACACATTTTTTTGGTGGGGCCCGGCTCATCTGGCCCTTAATGACGAGCTCCACTGCCTTAGGGTATGAAGTGCCTGTCACTTCACATTTCTAGGCCTTAATGTGCAGGATGTAGGATGGCCAATTCCTTTCTTCACGTGTGGAATGTGGAGTTTGGAATTGAACCGAGTCGATAGGCGAGCTCTTCTGCATTACGCTAATCCGTCTCATACACATTCTTTCGTAACACTAATGTGCGCCTATATACCTGTATGTATAACATATCAATGATATGTCAATTTGTACATCAACATAACATTTCTTAACCCTTTAGCTGCTAAAGACGTATATATACGTTTTACCCATTCACTTCTAAAGACGCATTAACACGTCTGTTATTATCTCTCCTCTATGGGCTAAAGACAGGTTAACACGTTATACATTGCTACTGTCACTGCTATAGGCGTACATTCACGTTTGTGACCTAGAAACAAAGAATAGCTATTTTTAACTCAGTCCTCGAAAAGTATGTAGCAGCGAAATGGTTAAGATATGTCACATAGATTTTAGTTTGTACACGCATTGCGCGTAAATCAAATGTGTATATTAGAAGATACATAAACAAGTTGGAAACAGAGCATAAAGGTCACCCACCATATGATCCATGTCAGGAGGAGAACGGAAGGTGGGTCAGGCATACCCTGCGGAAGACACAGTCGACTGTCAGTAGACAGGCACTTTAGTGAAACCAGCAAATGAAGCGGAAAAGGGCACGCCTTGAGGAGAAGTCGTTCTGATGAGCTGAAGGGTGACGGATTATTCAGGCAAGTCATTTAGAAAACGACCAGAGATATGGGAATGGGAAGGACAACGGTAGAGGTCTTATGCTTCACAAGAACCGGAGAGGAATAAGACACACTAAGTATGATGTATCTTACCATCTAAATTGTATTGTATTCTGTACGTATCGTTATACATTACAAGGGGCATGTAAACCACATCTCCATACCACTCTATCCTGGGCAGCTCAATCAAACTTCTCTATGAAAACAAGTCCGATATTTAACGCTTCTGTCAAGAAAGTTAGTTTCATTGTTTCTTTATGGCATCCTTTCTTTCTGGAACTATTTGTCTTCCACTTCTATGTCTGTTTTGTAATTGTTTGTTCTCAGAGTATATCCAACATATCGCCATCTTCTTTTTTGTAATAGAGATTATAGAAGATTAAGAAGAATTGGAAAAGAGAAGAATAAGAACAATCCTCTTCTTCGAACTCTTCATATCGAGCACTTGTTAACTACTGCGTGATTTATATGTGATCTGAGCCTAAGAGTGGTTGAACGTTGTGCCAGTTATGCGCCTACAAGTAAGCCAGCACATCCGCGATAATTTTAACGATGCTTTTTATTTAAACTAGGGTAGCTTCACAGGTCCTTACCTCAGTCGCCTCTTACGACAGGCATTGTAGATCGCAGTGTAACTATTCTCTGCTCCCCTTGCGATCCGCGACAATACACGAGCGAGAGCAATCTAAATCGAGAAGAATAAGTTATGATCTTTAAACTACGCACAGGTCACAACAAACTAGTTGACCATCTGTTGCACAAACTAATACTATCAACTTATGCTGAGTGTAAAACAAACTAGTTGACCATCTGTTGCACAAACTAATAATATCAACTTATGCTGAGTGTAAAACAAACTAGTTGACCATCTGTTGCACAAACTAATACTATCAACTTATGCTGAGTGTTGTGCCTACGAACTTATGAGGAATGTGATGACCACAAAAAGAAAATGACTGATGGGCATCTTTTGCAAACGTGTACAAGTTACGACTTCCAAAAGAAACTTGTATAGCTGTCAGCAGTACCATTTTGGGCCAAACTGTTTGTTTTTTAAAGAACTTGTTTTCATATATATCTGTATACTAGGGAATGCGGTATTCGTTCCAGTTTTTATTTCTGTAAAATCCCTCCTGCCCAGAGTGTTCGTAGCGCGTTGGACGATGGGCGATAAGCCCTCTGTGAGTGCGGGTTCAATTCCGCGAGCTGGCAGAAAAGCAACAGGTTCTCAAGATTTAGGGTGTTCGTGGCACCGAACCGAAGAGTTAAGATGTCCATGGCACCGAGCCGAAGAGTTACGATGTCCATGGCACCGAGCCGAAGAGTTACGATGTCCATGGCACCGAGCCGAAGAGCTGAAAGCTCAAGTGCTTCTGGATAAGGGAAAATAAAATTTATGTAAGAAAACTACACACGATTGATGATGTGGTCAATATCACGCCGATCACCTTTACTTCACGTGCTTCTTTAGTACTCACTTGAGTCTGGGTTAACCTGTCCTACTGTGAAATTTAGTAATGGGAACACGCGCTAACCACGCAAGTGAGGCCCCACTCACTACGCTCTTTCCGCTCAAACGCTAAAAACGGACTTTCCCAGTGCTTTCGTTTTACGTATTGAGACTAACAATTGATACTGTTAGGTTGAAGAAGAAGAAGCTAAATTCTAAACAAACAGTTGTACAGTAGAACTTGACTTCTGTGTGGTAACTTGTCAGGGATTGGTTGATTGACGTATACGACCATCATCATTACACTGGTGAATTAATCACATGTAGGCCTACTGTGGTTTTCTCTCTCTCTCTCTCTCTCTCTCTCTCTCTCTCTCTCTCTCTCTCTCTCTCTCTCTCTTATACACGATCTCATCGACAGTGCAGGGACTCGTAGCACCGGCGATAGTCATCGATGTAATTTTGTAGTTGGACATTATTTTGTAGGTATTTATTTTGGAAATAATTTTTGACCGGGCAGCTCGCACGAGTGGTTACAGGGGCCCATATTTGGGTGTAAAGAACGAACGCAAAGAAGAAGAAGAGACCGGGCAGCGACTTTTCAGCATACTCATCGAATTTTAAACTGCCAAGGGTTCTTTGACGTGCTCAACTTTAACAAGAGACCTACGTTTAAGTATCTGTTACTGATAGGAGTAGGATATTACATTCCATTGAACCTGTTAGGATTCAAAGGCGCATAGGGACAACGCCAATCCAGGATTAGTGAGCTGGCACTAATCACGATCCTACACCACCTCCACGTGGTGACCCTGGTAACAGACAACGGTTCCTGTCTGGTTAAGCGGGTAGGGATCGAGGGAAAGCTACTCTAGTATGGGTAGGGATTGAAGTAGGGCCCCCGGTTTCTAACCATTGGGTCAATTAGTGGTGACTATGTGTTGTTGTTGTTATTGTTGTTATCCTTATTGGATAGTCAGGGCTTTTGGCCCAGTGGCTTTGATTTGTAATAGGGTACCCCTACTTTTGGTCTACGACGACAAGAGCTATTTGCTGTAGTTCCTTTCTCCATTGTTGATTGCTACTACTGCTCTGCTTCATATGGTTCTCTCTTCTTTATCCTGGGTTCATAAGTTGGTTTTGTTGTTGATGTATCTCTTCTGATGGCAGTCATTAGATTTATAGTTTGTTATATCATTTTAGTTTGGTCCATCCTTTTTCTACTTCATTTAGTTTTCCTTACACGATGGTATTCATGTTGTAATCAAGACGATACATGATTGTATTCAACAATATAGTAAACAACTAAGATTCGTTCACATTTCTATATTTTTAATGGTGTTTAACGGATACAGACAAGAATACATCCATCTGCATCCAATGTTTTATCTCGTCTCCTTGTTTACTCATTCGATTACTAACACGTCACTATTTTTCTACACAAAAACGTCGTGTCTTGTAGTTATGTGTTGTACTTCTGCATTGAGAGTACAACACATAGTCTCAACTATTAAATAATCTAATTATACTACTCTAACTATCTGGCTAACTGTCCATTCCTCCGCTGCCATCTGAGGAACTATGACACCCCCCTGGAGACCTCGCCGTCGCCCCGACGGCGAACTTCCAACAAAATCGCACAGGTAGTATCCAATAGGGTTATTAGAGTGGTGAGAGCTGAAAGGGAACTAGTCACCTCACGTTTTAACCGTGGCTCCACAACAACTAACTATAACAGCCAACCATGGTCGAAAAGAAAAAGAAAATCCTGACCGGATCTCAGGAAGACCCAGCTGAACGAGCTAAATGGGAACTAGTCACCACACGTCGTTGAACGTGACTCGTCAACTGGTCATAGGTGACCATGGCTAACTTCAACAGTAAACCCTCTGTGCTCTTGTGCTGAAACCATAGTAATAGAAAGTAATCAGCATTACATAAATTAAGTGATCTGGAAAATAAGCGCCTATTGACTCGACGCGACCCAACAGCATAACACTTGGCCAATGTGAGGTGGCTGTACTGGGACATCCATTCCTCACATGAGGTAGTATGAGTTTGATGGCAGCTTGTATCAGTATGTCACTATCACTATGTCTTTCTTGCATGTCAGAGTCTTGTCACATTATCTGAAATCTCAAACAAAAACAAGTTACAAATCGAAATAAAGGAAAAACATATATAACGTTAAACTTTTCACGTTACATGTCCTCGACGAGGTAATATTAACCAATCCCCAAACCCAGAGGAAATACTGAACTCCCAATATTTAACATATGACCAATGAATATGGAACAACTTATATATGATGCCGAATTGCCAACATCATATATTAATATCAACAACCCCAATCCCGGGGCATAAATAATCCAAGGATCCCAAAATACTCGGATTGACATCATATAACCATCTCTAGCAATGAACGGTGAAAAGTTAATGTCTGCCATCAACATCAACCGACCTCAAATATCCCCACCATTTTCAAATAGCAAATAATTAAATGGGGTGATTATCAAATATATTTTCCACCATTTGGGAGTGACCAAAAATATCACATCTAATCACAAAGTAATCAATTAAAGCATCCGACATGTGGATCCCCATTATAAAATTACCCCAAATACGCAAAATATATTCAATTCAACACAATGTATCCACATTGAGGTATTAAAATCACCCAACAATCTCAAGTGGACCCAAACAATATCCCAAAATTTGGTTCCCAATCAAATAACCCCCATCAATGAAATATTACCATTCATCCAAAAAAAACCCAAGGAATCCACCAAATTCCCGAATGATTTTGGAGTTCCCATCCCAGGACCGTAAGAAAGGCAATACAATGCAGCTTTCCAATGACCCAAACAAAAACCTCACTAATCACTTTATGTGATTTAAAATGAAACCAGACAGATCCATGACGATCTATCGTTATAATCCCCCAGAATGTAGACAGCGATTCTAATATTTCCCTGATCTGGTTCAACCTCATCTTCGACATCAGGCCTGTTTTGGAATGTTGGGTTCCTGTATATTTGTGGAAATCGCCAAAATCACGGTTGTCATCATGATCAACCACCTTCCCCACGGGACCGTCCCTGGGGTTACATTAGTGGATCCCGTGTACCAACTTCACAACATCTATCCCGAAGTATTTTGTCATGGATCATGAAGACCCCAATCATTAAATAGAGAAGACGAGGACTATACTCTTGCTCGTAAATGGAAAGAATCAACCCTTGCAAATCATGCTGATGGGAACACAGGCACTAGCACTAATAAATAGAATAATAATCCAATTACACAGTATTCCATCGCAAACACTTGGTCAAAGGATGGCCAATACCTCCCCAAAACGACGCATTGTTTACGTTACCAAGTAACTTCCGTTCAAATTGCACATCTTTTTGCACATCAGAACCAGATCGTACTGAATCTGATGTTGACCAAATTTTAATATTAAAACTAGCATTGCAGTTCATATTTAGCTCATAATCTGAGTTCCGGGATTTGGCATCTGTCCTATACATTTTCGAACTTATTGGTAGTGAGGTGCATTTATGTTCACCACCACTGTCTACTGGGGGTTAACACTAGCAGTATGCACGTGAGCACACTCGCTGGATCCTGAGATCTTTATATCGTCATAGTTGAACTCAACCACTGGGATCTCAATTACTCGTGTTATCCCACTTCTGACACCATTGAAGTAGGGCCCCCGGTTTCTAACCATTGGGTCAATTAGTGGTGACTATGTGTTGTTTCCGTTCAGAAAGCAATGGCAAACTACTGAACGTATAAGTGGTGCCTAGAAAATCAACGACTTGTTTACTGTGGTTGATGGCTACGTCCTTTGGGATATGCCACGATTTTCATTTTCATGTGTTGTTGTTGTTATTGTTGTTATCCTTATTGGATAGTCAGGGCTTTTGGTCCGAGTGGCTTTGATTTGTAATAGGGTACCCCTACTTTTGGTCTACGACGACAAGAGCTATTTGCTGTAGTTCCTTTCTCCATTGTTGATTGCTACTACTGCTCTGCTTCTATATGGTTCTCCTCTTCTTTATCCTGGGTTCATAATTTGGTTTTGTTGTTGATGTATCTCTTCTGATGGCAGTCATTAGATTTATAGTTTGTTATATCATTTTAGTTTGGTCCATCCTTTTTCTACTTCATTTAGTTTTCCTTACACGATGGTATTCATGTTGTAATCAAGACGATACATGATTGTATTCAACAATATAGTAAACAACTAAGATTCGTTCACATTTCTATATTTTTAATGGTGTTTAACGGATACAGACAAGAATACATCCATCTGCATCCAATGTTTTATCTCGTCTCCTTGTTTACTCATTCGTTACTAACACGTCACTATTTTCTACACAAAAACGTCGTGTCTTGTAGTTATGTGTTGTACTTCTGCATTGAGAGTACAACACATAGTCTCAACTATTAAAGGGGAAGAATGGATCCCAACAGATGGAAGCATGATGAACTATCTCAACGTTATCATTACTCTTGGAAGAGAATGTAGAGATTGGGGCAACATGAAGGCTGATCTAGCAGTTAAACAGCTGATGAAGATAATGCAAGGGATGATGATGTTGTTGTATATACCGATGGGTCGGTTCAACGTGGTGAGAAATCCGGCTGGGGTTTCTTGGCTAATGCGCATGGTAGGGTTGTTGCGGAGCGAAGTGGGGCATACAGGACAACTACTTCTAGTATGAGAATGGAGGTTGAGGCCGTTACTGCTGCCCTCCATTGGATTTCTGGGACTTCATTTACTGGGGCAGTTGTTGTATCTGACTCTCAGTCGATGCTTCACAAGATCCAGAAGGGCAGGTTTCGGTATGAGTGGATGTCGTCTATGAAGTTTCTAACCTCCAGCGGCTTACGTGGATATACTGTCCTGGGCATGCGGGTGTTTACGGTAATGAGAGAGCGGACAGGCTTGCATCAACAGCATCAATTGTTGGGGAGTTGAAGATGGATAAGGGGGATATTCTTCGGTCTCTTCGAGACTCTCTGTTGGATGAGGACACTAAAATCGATGTTGAATCGATCAAGCGATTTAAGCAGTTTGGAATTACACTTTGTTCAAGTCGAACTGGATGCCTGAGAGGTAGAGTGAGAGGTGTGTTTAATCAGCGAGCCACAGGAACCATCAGTATGCATACTCTTCGATATCTGTTGGGGAGACTGAGCACCTATGGGTTTGCCCGGAGTGCAATGACGTCAGTTTAGTAACCAATAACCAATAACCAATAACTATTAAATAATCTAATTATACTACTCTAACTATCTGGCTAACTGTCCATTCCTCCGCTGCCATCTGGGGAACTATGACAGGATGCAGACGTAGTCACGTTGGATGAGATCAGCTCGCAATACAGACGAGCGGAATCCCAGAGTGACTATTAATGCACATCTCTCCCGGTCGATGGGAAAAGCTGAACAGATAAAAAATGAATGAGGGGTGCATCAAGTGAAGAGACGTGGGCCCGCGTGGGGCGAAACTCGGAGCCCGCAGGTGGGGGGTCCCGAGTTGAGTTGCACGTTAGTGTACTAGTCGTCTGTGAATGAATCCCAACTCCCCCGGAGTAAATGGCTGAAAACAAATTTCCAGATGTAGGGCAAGAATCAATAAGAACGATGCGAAAGAAATCAAGGGTCTCGGTAAGTGTCTCTG
The DNA here is from genome assembly GCA_020796225.1 of Arion vulgaris. Lineage (NCBI taxonomy): Eukaryota > Metazoa > Mollusca > Gastropoda > Stylommatophora > Arionidae > Arion > Arion vulgaris. The sequence goes on along the minus strand of CM036753.1, from coordinate 66,617,980 downwards.
AAAACACGGTAACGTACCGTGACGACACATGGGATGATTGCGGTAAACTCCGTACAAAAGACCAAGCGCAGATATGTCTATGGGGTAAAGTTGGCCGAGCGCAAATGTCAAAGTTGCGTTTTAGAGTCTAACGAAACTGTCTTCCCTGTAACAACCAGGCAGGGCACTGTTGTTCTCACAACTAACATCCCCGGAAAACCAGAGCGGGTGATGTTTGGCGAGCGCAAAATCTAAGTTGCTCTGATAGCGCCTAACGAAACGACCCTCTACATTAGTTGTGCGTAGCCCCAGTCCAGTGTTTCCCGAGAAAAGGGAAAATGCAGAGTAGAACTGCAAATTGCCAAGTACCGACACGGTCCTCGTAAAGGCTGGGAATGTTCCTACTCCGGAGTACATTCAAAGTGGTAGGAAAGTAAGGCCGACAATGTAACGATTCGACAGGCTGTCTACATCCAGACATTGGCGATGGCAAAACTTTTCACGGTGTATTATACGAGTAAGACGCCGTCCCAGGACAAGCTTATGTGCCTCAAAAGACTGAGAAATGTTCCTAATCCGGAACGACCTCACAGTCAGAAAGGGCGTACAGTGTAGGCACACTGTTTGGCGTAGATCAGAAAGACCAGAAAATCTATCTAACTATATGTAGGGCAAACTCAACCAATTATTGTGTGTCCAATTTAACAGGTTATTGGTGGGCGCCCCTGCGCACAGACATCTCAAGAAGGGTGGAAAGGGTGGCGCAGTGTTCAGATGTAAGACCGACACTGCAACAGCATGCCAAGAGATACCATTTGATACTACAGGTGAGTCATTCTACACCTGTTCATTTACCTGTGTGTGTTTATGTGTGTGTGTATTTACGAACATTTTTAAGGTGCACACATTTTCATGTGTACTTTCACGTCTAACAATGCTTCAAAAGCTACATGTACTCACAGTTATACTACAGTTAAAAACGATCACACACACATAAATGTATTTCAAGTTACATTCTTTCACGGTTAACATTGCTTCAACAGTTACATACTTTCACAGTTAACATTGCTTCAACAGTTACATACTTTGACAGTTAACATTGCTTCAACAGTTACATGCTTTCACAGTTAACATTGCTTCAACAGTTACATACTTTCACAGTTAACATTGCTTCAACAGTTACATTCTTTCACAGTTAACATTGCTTCAACAGCTACATTCTTTCACAGTTAACATTGCTTCAACAGTTACATACTTTCACAGTTAACATTGCTTCAACAGTTACATACTTTCCTCGTTAACATTGCTTCAACAGTTATATACTTTCACAGTTAACATTACTTCAACAGTTATATACTTGCATGGTTAAACATACTTCCAAAGCTACATACTTTCACAGTTAACATTGCTTCACCAGTTACATACTTTCACAGTTAACATTGCTTCACCAGTTACATACTTTCACAGTTAACATTGCTTCAACAGTTACACGCACACACACTCCCACATCCAGAAACGTTACACAGATAAAAAAAAAAAAAAGGGTGTAGCAGCAATGGATTGACGTCAGTGCACTGGGTTTCTTCATATGGCTCCGTTTCTGTCGTCAGAAACAGCACACCACCAGCCGAGGGTTTGCACAAAGCAAGAACTCCGTAGCTCCAGCAACAATCTTAGAAACTTCTGAAACAACTTGCACATTTGGCTCATTCCGGCACATTTGGCTCATTCCACAACCTTTAGAACTCCAGGCAAACATCTTAACCACTTCACCATAGCGACCACCTCACAGAGCTAACTATACACAACCTTCAGAACTCCAGGCAAACATCTTAACCACTTCACCATAGCGACCACCTCACAGAGCTAACTATACACAACCTTCAGAACTCCAGGCAAACATCTTAACCACTTCACCATAGCGACCACCTCACAGAGCTAACTATACACAACCTTCAGAACTCCAGGCAAACATCTTAACCACTTCACCATAGCGACCACCTCACAGAGCTAACTATACACAACCTTCAGAACTCCAGGCAAACATCTTAACCACTTCACCATAGCGACCACCTCACAGAGCTAACTATACACAATCTTCAGAACTCCAGGCAAACATCTTAACCACTTCACCATAGCGACCACCTCACAGAGCTAACTATACACAACCTTCAGAACTCCAGGCAAACATCTTAACCACTTCACCATAGCGACCACCTCACAGAGCTAACTATACTTCGACAATTATACGCACGTTCACAGTTAAACATGCTCACACCAGATACACGTTCTCTGGCAGTTGCACAGACGCTCACGGTTAAGCAAGCTTTAAGAGTTACACGCTTCTACAGGTGCACACATACCGACACCGGTACAGACACTCCCACTGTTAAACATGGTCATAAAGATAAATATACCACGATAGTTACACATACACCTACAATTACACACATTGCAGTACAGTGAAACATAATAATAATTCCTCTTGTACCGTTATAACATTACATAGGGCCTGCAAGTAATTTCTCCATACCGCTCTATCCCGTGCAAATCGCTCAATAGCATCCATGGAACTGAGACCGATATATCTGCCTCTCTCAGCAAAGTTCGTTTCAGGGTCTCCCTAGGTCGTTCTCTCTTTCTTGAACCCTTCCATCCCACTTCAATGCCTGCTTTGATATTCGTTGATCATTTCTCCTCAAGGTGTGCTCAATATATCTCCACCTTCTCTTTCTTATAACAGTTGTCACTAGTGGTTGACCAGACATTTCTCTGATTTCATCACTTCTGAATTCGTTCCATTTTATATTCATTATTTTTCGCAGACATCTATTTTCAAATGCTTTCAATTTGCTTTATATATACAGTGAAACATAATTTACACTTATTTCCAGAATTACGCACACTCTAGGACAGTAAAACATACGAGTTACTTACATATTCACACGCACACTCACAGAAAAAAGTGCTTACACTGTTACACACACTCCCACATCTTTACATCATCATTCAAGTGCTGAGCAGAACTTTGGGACCCTAACAGTCTTTCATAATTTATCTCTCTCCTATGCTATATATCCCACCTCTGTTGCTGTCATGCGCAAATCATCATTTACACCTTAAATCCATCTGCAATGTGGTCTTCCTCTTATATGTGCCGTTTTACATCTTTCCCTAATGGTCTCAACTCTTCGTGTCTTTTTTATATATCCAAAATTGTCTGTGTGTTGTTGGGGCTCTCAAGGGGATCAAAGAATAGTAAAACTGCAACCTACAAGGCATGTCGTAAAAGGCGACTGAGGTAGGAGCCTAGGAAAGCTACCCTAGTAAATAAAAAGCGTCACAAAAATCGGATGTACTAACCGATTATCCAGGAAAACCATAACAAAACAGCCAGAGACCGGAGTAAAAGGAGGACAACTGTTGGGTTCCGATGCTCCTCAAGAAGCTGAGATGAATAAGTCAATTTAGTATAGCGTAAGAGTAAATAAGTCAATTCAGTATAGCGTAAGAGTAAATAAGTCAATTTAGTATAGCGTAAGAGTAAGGGTATTTTTTAGAAGAAATTGAATTGCAATTCTGGTAGGTGATTTAAAAAAGGAGAATTAAAATATTTTGAACAAATGTAGAGAAATTAAACTCTGCCCAAAACATATACTTTTTGTGAAAAGTTGCAAGTTGAGTGGGCAAACGACGAACAGCTTAAATATATAATAATTAAAGAAATACAAAAACAGTTTCACGAAAAAAAACCAACATGGTAGCATGTACCACCGTATCTATAACAGGGGACAGAAAGTGTTGTTGATATTAGGTGGGGAGATGACGCATAAACAATCAATCAATCAATCAATCAATCAATCAATCAATGCAGAAACATATCGCATTCAATTATTTCTATTTTTTTAATGACAGGTAACAATCTCAAGTACGTACAAAGATTAGGCAGAGCTATACCTATTGAAGAAAAATCTGGTCAATGGTTTGGATCGACTGTAAAGAGCTCTGGAGATAACGGAGTCATTGTTGTAAGTAGATGCTTGTTATTGTGTTGTTGGAGCTGTGCATGAATGTCAACACATCTGTTATCCTTCGTCTGTTGCTAAGGCAAGTATGTATGTGTACAAGACAGAGAGTTTTCCTTAGCTTGCACATATATATATATATATGTTCACGTTGACATGATTACACAGATTCTTCTTGTCTTCCTTTCATTCATTTGAAATATTGTCTATTTATTTAATGTTGTCTCTTGTATAAACTTACCGCCCGTGTGGTGCCGGGGCCCGCAAGGGAAGCAAAGAATAATATCACTGTGACCTACAAGGCATGTCGTAAGAGGCGATTGATGTAGGACCTAGGAAAGCTACCCAAGTAAATAAAAAGCATTGCAGAAATCGGAAGTGCTGGCCTATTTGTAGGCTCATAACTAGCACAACGTACAATCGATTTGAGGCTCAAATCACATACAAATGATACATCGAAATAGGGGAAGACTGCAGTAAAACTTGGTAAATAGTGAAACACGTACAAACAAAGTACTATAGTTTTACAAAATACAGAAACAGTGACGATAAACAGCAACGTTTCGACCAACAAGGCCTTTATAAAGATATTATTGTTTGCTTGATGAAGGCCTTGTTGGTCGAAACGTTGCTGTTTATCGTCACTGTTTCTGTATTTTGTAAAACTATAGTACTTTGTTTGTACGTGTTTCACTACAAATCACACAGAGTGATTAACAAGTGGTCGATATGGAGCGTTCGAAGAAGAAGAAGAAGTATAAACGTACAATGTTGTTTTTGTTGGTAGCTCACACAGAGGTCTGTGCAGTTTTGTTAGCTCACACAGAGGTCTGTGCAGTTTTGTTAGCTCACACAGAGGTCTGTGCAGTTTTGTTACCGATGTTGTTTCATTAGGTCTGTGAGTTTGCCACAGTATATCATATTCGGAATATGAAATATTCTGTCCACCCTAACCGCTATCAGGTCAACCCGTCTCAATTGGATACCACGTAAAGCTATGAAGTAAGAGCGGCCGGCGTCATGTTGACCACATCCCCATCGTGTGCCGACGTGTGTCAATGAAAAATACAGGCCTTACATTGTATTCCCCCAATATACCTCAAAGTATGGAAAGGGTTCCTTTACTTTATTTTTATTTAGGTCCAGGAACCATACATTTATTTCATGCTGATTTTGTGTGACATAAATAGACTGAGCATATATATATATACAGTGGCGGCTCGTGATCATTTTTGTTGGTGGGGCCAGACATTTTTCCGAATAAATCATGGTTTTTGGTTGCTATATTTTAATTTATAAAATAATAAATACATGTAATACATTATTTTTGTGGGCACTGCCCCACTGGCCCTTAATGACGAGCCACCACTGTATATATACATACATAGATAGATAAATAAATAGAAGATAGATAGATGAATTGAGAAAATTGAGATATTTTGGACATATAAAAAGACATGAAGGGCTGAGAAGACCATCATGGAAGGAGGCATACCGACAAAGAGAAGAAGAGGAAGACCACGAGAAGATGGATTCAGGATGTAACTGATGGTTTGAGCATGACGGCTGCAGAGGCAGGGCATCTGGCCTATGGGAGAGAAATTCCGGAGGACTGTTGGGGTGGCAAAGTTCTGCTCAGGACAAGCTATTTGATGATGATAGATGAAACGTTAGATGCGTATTGTTTGATGCATATATAAACACGAAATAGATAAAGTTAAATAAAGACAAGCAGACTGTATATTTATAGCCTGATATATTTATCTATGGAGCGTTTTGAAATGAAGCACTGAATGCATATTTACAATTTTGTTGCACTGTAGACGATCTGTTCTTAAACACACAGATTCTACACCCCCCATTCTACTTACACATTAACTCTACCCAATGTCTATTATTAGACATTGCTTATGAATTATTCTTGCAGCTGAAACCCCTATACATGAATGTTCCTGTTTGAAGAAATCAGCCTCCGTTGTGTTTTTTTTAAAAGCTACATTTCGTAATTTTTATACTATTTTCCACCTCCAAATCATAGAAGAATTCTTTGTTTCCATGACTACCGTATCTGATGTTCAGAAATTTACCTGGCGAATTGTACACTCACCTTTAACAGTGCCAGATGTAAGGTTTACAACAGTGTTACCAGATCGCGCAATATTTGTGTGATCTCTGCGAGAGGTATACAATCTAGGTAGGAAAGATAGATTCCAGTGAGGGTCAGTGGGCCCCCATTTGGAAGGAGGCAAACAAGGATCACTTAGGCATAGGTGACTTCTTTGGGATTGCTATTTTGATGATTATACCGTCAGACGGTGTTCTTATGCTGAAGTTGACTACTCATCTCTGGTGCCATGTAGTTTTGAATGCAGTGTTGTTTTGTAGGACTAGCATTCCTTTCTATGGAGAACATACAGAGGTAGTCTTGCAGGACATGTTCTGTGGTTTGATCAGCGGTGCCACAGGGACACAGACGGGATGGGGACAATCGTACCATGTGTAAGAATCGTGGTTCTACTGCTAGCAACAGTGTTGTGCATAGCAACAAGTTACAAGTACCGGGACAGTAAAGTAGTAAAGTAGAGACAGAGTAGATGTTTTGAAACGGAGACCTTTCCTTGAAGAATGAATATTGTAATGGTGGCACAATGCGTCTACTTGTGTGAGAAAGGAATGATGATGATGATTGTGATGGAGTAATAGAAGCCGTCCATTACAAGCGAAGATAACAACAGCCCCAGACGTGTGTTGCTGCACCTCTCTTGTGTGTGCGGAGGTGACTGTAAAGTACAATCCTAGAACACAATCCCCTACCATAGGTGGGGCATATATGATCAAGATTAGACATGTGGGTGTTGTATATTTTGTCTTTTCGCGCAATTCGCTGTCTCTACGCCTCAACACTACGACAATTCTCAGCTATGCGAGTTCCTCTTGTGTTGTTACAGCACCACATTTGACGATTTTGAGGCATTCTAACATGTGATGTCTATATCGAAGCATTTTAAAGACACTTTATAAGTGTGTCATTATTGTGTTTTTCTGTCTACCAACTGATGGTCTGCCTCCTTCAAGTTCTCCATAGATCAACTCTTTTGAGATACGTTTATCAGGCATCTGAGCAACGTGACCGGCCCATCTCACTTGGGCCTTCTGTAATAGGGTTCTGACGCTTTGGATATTGGCTCTTATGAGAACTTCGGTATCTGGAATTTTGTCCTGCTAGTCTATTTTTAGTAGTCAGCGTTGACAGCTTGTGTTGTTGTTTAGTTTTCCTGCATGTCTGCTATACATTGCCCAATTGATGGAGTAGTGTGTTGAAGTTGTTTAGTTTTCCTGCATGTCTGCTATACATGTCCAATGATGATGGAGTAGTGTGTTGGAGTTGTTTAGTTTTCCTGCATGTCTGTTATACATTGTCCAATGTGATGGAGTAGTGTGTTGGAGTTGTTTAGTTTTCCTGCATGTCTGTTATACATTGTCCAATGTGATGGAGTAGTGTGTTGGAGTTGTTTAGTTTTCCTGCATGTCTGCTATACATTGTCCAATGTGATGGAGTAGTGTGTTGAAGTTGTTTAGTTTTCTTGCATGTCTGTTATACACTGTCCAATGTGATGGAGTAGTGTGTTGGAGTTGTTTAGTTTTCCTGCATGTCTGCTATACATTGTCCAATATGATGGAGTAGTGAAGTAACTGTTAGTTCTATAGCAGTGACATACTACATCTATTAACTTATAACATCTAATGATTGCTTAAGGATAGGACCATCTTCATTGCACTTTGATAAATATCATATGCTCCGACAGGGGGCTCGTGGAGTTTTTGTTGGTGGGCCATAGCAGATTTTAAATCATGTTAAGTTGGAGTAGTAGGTTATATTTTAATTTATTAAATAATAAATGCACGTTACGCATTATTTTTGGTGGGGCCCGGTCCCTCTGGCCCTTAATGACGAGCCGCCACTTGTCCGACCTTTTTCTTACAGGAAGATCCTCAACGACAATGCACACACTGCGTACTACCGGCGAGGACCCTGATGTAATTTTGAAAGTAGTAAAATTTGTGTCTAAATTTTATTTCAATGCTTTTAATGAGTCTTATCTGGACAGCGTCTTTACCGATTTGTCTATATTCCTCCCCCTCAGTGGCTCTTTGGCTAACTAGTTAATCCCTTGTCTTGCGTTCCGAAGGCCGTGGTTAGAATCTGGACCTTCCCGTTCTGTTCACGAGTACATTTGTTTCAGAGACACATATGATTGTTGCTGGAACTATGGAGTTCGTATATACAATACTCTCGACACATGGTGTGCAATTTCTGCGGAGAGGTACCGAGCTATATGGGAGTAAATCCCGGAGCAATGCAGTTAATTTTTCAACATTATATATACCCTTTATTCCTCCTCCTTTTGTACATGCGTTCTAAGATTTTGTTTCTATAGCATTTGTTAGTCACGGATTCCAAAATATTCAAAATGTCTAACATTTTCAATGTGTTCCTTATTGAGATTATCATATTAATGTTTTTAAATGTATATAAGATCTTAAGAATTTAAAACATGAACTTCTTGTATTCTTATTTATGTCTACGAGGAATAGAAGATAGGAAATATGCATACCCTCCCTGGGGATTCATCGTCTTGATGTCAAATAATTTCGAATCTTTTTCATTTAATGATTGCAACATTGTATAAACATCAGCGGGTTCGCGTGGGACTCGTATTGATCCGCGACGGAGGCCAAAATTGCCCTACAGTTCTAGATGCACGGTGATTGATTATACGGCCAAAGAAGGACGGTTGGCAACACAAAAGCCGGTGAATGAAATATGACTAGTGAATTGAACAGCGGCCAATAAGGCTAAAGAAGTAATACAATAATAACATGTACAGTTTTTAGGATAAATAGCATTACTGTCTTGAAAAAGAGAGAATAAGGGAAAAAAGGAGAATGAGTTATATAATGGGAAGAGTTGATCACTGGTTTAACGGGAGCGGAGATAACGTAGGCTTTGCATGAGGAATTGTGACCAGAAAACATAGTGGTCATGACCTTGTTTCACGTCCCTGTGGTGCGTCTCAGATATAGATTTGTTTTGCTAATTAAGCAAGGATTTATACAATCTTCGTTGGGATAAAGCCTGTTGGAGACCCACGCCGAACTGTTGTGAAGGAATTAATACTTCAACTTCAGGATACCATCGAGGTTTTAGGAGAGTTACATCATTGCTCCTTTTAGAATTGAACACTGCCCATGCATGCTAATCCCATCGACTTAGTCTTCTTGACACTTCGTCACATCTAGCCTGTCTTTTTAGCTTGTCGCAGCATTGAGTCAGTCTTCTTGTCACCTCACCACATCCAGTTAATCTTCTTGTTACCTCGCCATATCAAGTCAGTCTTCGTGTCACCTCACCACATCAAGTTAGTCTTCATGTCACCTCACCACATCGAGTTAGTCTTCCTGTCACCTCGCCACATCAATTTAAATCTTCATGTCACCTCACCACATCAAGTTAGTCTTCTTGTTACCTCGCCACATCAAGTTAGTCTTCATGTCACCTCACCACATCAAGTTAGTCTTCCTGTCACCTCGCCACATCAAGTTAGTCTTCCTGTCACCTCGCCACATCAAGTTAGTCTTCATGTCACCTCACCACATCAAGTTAGTCTTCTTGTTACCTCGCACATCAAGCTAGTCTTACTTGTCACCTCGCCACATCAAGTTAGTTTTATTGTTAAGTCTTCCTGTCACCTCGCACATCAAGTTAGTCTTCATGTCACCTCACCACATCCAGTTAGTCTTCTTGTTACCTCGCCACATCAAGAGTAAGTTTGGGATACATATACTGATGAGAAAAGAGTATAACCACAATACTATAACAAGAATAGCCTTAAAAAGCGACAATGTAAAGTTGTGCTAAAGACTAACAACTTAATAATGTATAACTAATTGCTATAGAACGGCTATAGAATTGGGGCGAGAATTCCCTCGTTACAAAGACGTATGTAAGTCAAGAACAAATTTAACAACTTGAACTCGTACATTTACTTCTAAACTTTAAATAACTGTTGTCATCGTTACTACCTGCAGTATCGTTTTTTACGGCGATGTAGTACAGGTGGGACGAAAACCTGAGGAATTTAATGACCGCATGTCTAGTACAGTCGCCACGAAGCTGATCAGGTTAACATTTTTCATTTATGCCTCAACAGAAAAAAAGTACTTGTCCTTACCGTGATTTAAACACGTGTCTCCCGCATGGGATTCGCGCTCTAATCCATTCGACCAGACAATTCTCAAACAAATAACAAATACACATAAGATGTGATTTTTGAACCCTTTAACCCGGTAATTGTTTTAACGTCAGGACGCATTCATTTGATAATGTATACTGAATTAGCCGGTGTAACGGATTTGCGTCTTTTAAAAAAATACTGCGAGCCAATATATCAGCTCAGAAGGGCGAAAGGGTTAAGTGCTGCATTTATTTATAATTGATGTTTGGGGCAGAAACGTGGATAATAAACACACAGATGAAAGAAGAGTTGAAGTTTGTAAACTATGGATATACAGAAGAATAGGGTGATTGTTATGTAAAGAAAATAAAATTAATAAACAAGTATTTCAACAGCTAAAATTGAAAAGAGAACTGCGCAAGAAGATAGCAATTAAATAAGAAATATGTTTTGGTCACATTAAGAGACATGACACTCGGTTGAAAAACCTCTTGGAAAGGACGGCTGACGGCAGTACAGCAAGAGGAAGACACAGATACAGTTGGATGGGAAACATCCGGATGTGGACATGCAAAATTTCGCATTGTATACCGTGAGGACAAAAAACAGAACTTGTCAGAGTTGTTTAACAGCCAACTTTCGATGCGGAGGCTGTACATGAATGTTTGATATAAGCGTGGCTTGAAGATGCTTGACATGAATACACAAGACTGGTCAGGGACAGATCCAGGTGGACACAGGCTCTGAACGGGTTTGAAAACTATTGAAGCCAGACAAAAACAACTTGATGCCATTAAACGGGCCCGGAGAAAGCAGAAATAAAACCCAGTATGGACATATCCATTGTCTTTGGAGACTAACAGTACGTCATCATTATATTCATTATCATCATTATATAATTCTCAACTGTAATAACAACATTAGCTGTAAGGGACTAAGTAAATATTGACGCGTACAGAGTACATTAATACCGATTATAATCTATCGTTATCATAAAGGAGTTTCTGACCGAATGGATTAGATCGCGGCTCCCATGCTGGAGACCCTTGTTCAATTCACGGTAAGGATAATAGGTTGGGTTTTTTTGTTGTTGTGGCATAAATGAAAAATCCTAACCTGAACATCTTCGCGACAACTGTACTAGCCATGCGACCATTAAATTCCTCAGGCTCTCGTTTCACACCGCCCTAAAAAAGCGGTAACCTACTACATGCAGTAACGACAGTAGTAGTAGTAGTAGTAGTAGTAGTAGTAGTAGTAGTAGTAGTAGTAGTAGTATAAACTACATGCAGTAACGATAGTAGTAGTAATAGTAGTAGTATAAACTACATGCAGTAACGACAGTAGTAGTAATAGTAGTAGTAGTAGTATAAACTACATGCAGTAACGCCAGTAGTAGTAGTAGTATAAACTACACGCAGTAACGATAGTAGTAGTAGTAGTATAAACTACATGCAGTAACGCCAGTAGTAGTAGTAGTAGTATAAACTACATGCAGTAACGCCAGTAGTAGTAGTAGTATAAACTACATGCAGTAACGATAGTAGTAGTAGTAGTAGTAGTAGTAGTATAAACTACATGCAGCAACGACAGTAGTAGTAGTAGTATAGACTACATGCAGTAACGACAGTAGTAGTAGTAGTATAAACTACATGCAGTAACGCCAGTAGTAGTAGTAGTAGTATAACTACATGCAGTAACGACAGTAGAGTAGTAGTAGTAGTAGTAGTAGATAAACTACATGCAGTAACGACAGTAGTAGTATGGTATATAAACACATGCGTAACGACAGTAGTAATAAGTAGTGGTAGTAGTAGTAGTCAGACGTAACTAGACTGCAGTACGACAGAGGTAGAAGTAAGTGTGTAAAACCAGTACATGCAAACGCATGTATAGTAGCATAAACTAAACGTAGAGTTGACAGATGTGGGTAGTAGTAGTATATAACCTAATGCGACATAAACGACAGTAGTAGAAGATAGATAAACTACTGAACGGGTAACGACAGTAGTAGTAGTATATAAACTACGATGCAGTAATGACAGAGCTGTAGAAGTAGAATAAAACTATGCATAATGTCGGATAAGTAGTAGTAGTATATATATTATCATCATTAATGACAGTAATAGTTAGTGTAGTATAACCTACATGCGGTAACGACAGTATGTATACGATTATAAATCATCAGTAATGACAGTAGTATTAGATGATTAATGCAGGTATGCGTAGTGAGATTTGTTAATACTACTGGTAATGATAAGTAGGTGAGTAGTAGTGGTATAAAGATCTAACTGACTTGCGCAGTAACGACCATAATAGTAGTAGTTAACCTACATGCAGTAACGACAGTAATAGTAGTAGTAGTAGTAGTAGTAGTATAGACTAGTAGAGTAACGACAGTAAGATAGTAGTAGTAGTAGTAGTAGTAGTAGTAGTAGTAGTAGTAGTATAAACTACATGCAGTAACGATAGTAGTAGTAATAGTAGTAGTATAAACTACATGCAGTAACGACAGTAGTAGTAATAGTAGTAGTAGTAGTATAAACTACATGCAGTAACGCCAGTAGTAGTAGTAGTATAAACTACACGCAGTAACGATAGTAGTAGTAGTAGTATAAACTACATGCAGTAACGCCAGTAGTAGTAGTAGTAGTATAAACTACATGCAGTAACGCCAGTAGTAGTAGTAGTATAAACTACATGCAGTAACGATAGTAGTAGTAGTAGTAGTAGTAGTATAAACTACATGCAGCAACGACAGTAGTAGTAGTAGTATAGACTACATGCAGTAACGACAGTAGTAGTAGTAGTATAAACTACATGCAGTAACGCCAGTAGTAGTAGTAGTAGTATAAACTACATGCAGTAACGACAGTAGTAGTAGTAGTAGTAGTAGTAGTAGTAGTAGTAGTAGTATAAACTACATGCAGTAACGACAGTAGTAGTAGTGGTAGTATAAACTACATGCAGTAACGACAGTAGTAGTAGTAGTAGTAGTAGTAGCGTAAACTACATGCAGTAACGACAGTAGTAGTAGTAGTAGTAGTAGTAGTAGTAGTATAAACTACATGCAGTAACGCCAGTAGTAGTAGTATAAACTACATGCAGTAATGACAGTAGTAGTAGTAGTAGTAGTATAAACTACATGCAGTAACGACAGTAGTAGTAGTAGTATAAACTACATGCAGTAACGACAGTAGTAGTAGTAGTATAAACTACATGCAGTAATGACAGTAGTTGTAGTAGTAGTATAAACTACATGCAGTAATGACAGTAGTTGTAGTAGTAGTATAAACTACATGCAGTAATGACAGTAGTAGTAGTAGTAGTATAACCTACATGCAGTAACGACAGTAGTAGTAGTAGTATAAACTACATGCAGTAATGACAGTAGTAGTAGTAGTATAAATTACATGCAGTAATGACAGTAGTAGTAGTAGTAGTATAAACATATGCAGTAATGATAGTAGTAGTAGTAGTAGTAGTATAAACTACATGCAGTAACGACAGTAGTAGTAGTAGTTTAACCTACATGCAGTAACGACAGTAATAGTAGTAGTAGTAGTAGTAGTAGTATAAACTACATGCAGTAACGACAGTAATAGTAGTAGTAGTATAAACTACATGCAGTAACGACAGTAGTAGTGGTAGTATTACATATCTTCCAGTTACAAAAATTGTCAGGCAAAATACATTCAACTTTGCCATTATCTGCTGCGTACACCAAACCGCTTCAAACCAAGGCAATTTATTAAATATATCTGCTCCTGGACGTATTTTCCATTACAGCAAGGAAATCATATAAACACTGGCCTAACTGTTTGCGAAAAATCCTTGGCCTACAGATAAGATATAGCTCAGATCCTGGAATGTTTCCTTTTTGCCAGCAGTTGTTGATGATAGTTACAAAATTTATAGTTTTAAATCGTGGCAGTAGAAATGTTGTGTGTTGTGTTTAAAAAGAGTATTATTTACGCTATTCTGGTTCTCCCGCTTCCTACAAACTCTATATTATAACTAATAAACACAAACAACAACAAAAAACTTTTTTTTTTCTTCTTCTTCTCTTCCACCATTTACTTATTTATAGAATTGTTTAGGGAGGGGCGATATAATGATCTTGTGTGTGCTTGTTCTAATGTACTTTGCAAACTGTTATTCATTTTCTTAAAACTGATTGGCTCGCATCAGCCGCTGGGTGCGCCACTGTGTATTTCCTTTACATCTATTTTCAAGAAACTTCATTTACCTACATACAAAATGGTATATTACTCATAACAATCGGTTAATAAATAAGGAAACTGCAGTTGAATTTGTATATACATCTGAAATGGGAAAATAGGATATAAGTTCAACTCAGCCACCACCCGTTTTTTCAATTTGGTAGCCCCAATCAGTTTATACTGTTCTTAATGCCGTCGCGTCGCTCCAACTTTTGCATGTTCTTTCTCTTGCTCTATCCTCGTTATAAATTTTCTGTGTGGCTCTCTGTTGTAGACGATACCAGGGCATTCTTGTCGTGTCCAAACCATTTAATCTGTTGTCCTTTTATAAATTGCATGACTGTAAGGGATGTGTAATACTGCTTTTTAGCGCAATACATACGGGATATGAAGAAGATGAACCAGACGAATTTAATGGTCACATGGCTAGTTCAATCATCACGAAACTGTTCAGGTTAGGATGTGTTCTTTTATGTCTCCGACAGAAAAAAATCATTGAACATACCAGAGATCGAACCCGGGTCTCTAGAATGGGAGTCCGCGCCCTATTACCTTCGGCCAGGAGCTCCTCCTATAACCAGTATAGCTACACATTATTATTAATATTTGTGCTATATATATATATATATATATATATACATATCTATACAGGCAAAAATGAGATGAGAACATCGCGTAACATTACGCGTTATTTAGAAATGTTATTTTTAAATTTTAAATTTTATTATTTCTTGTATTTATATTATTGTGTTTGCCAAGTCTTCTTCTTCTTCTTTGCATTCGTTCTTTACGACCAATTTTAATCACTCTTTGTGATATGTTTGATCTTTGCCAAGAATGTGTATACGTTGCACATTGGTTTGGTAGGCCCCTAAACGCAAAGACTTCTACACTTTTAGGACATGTGCATCCGACTTCATCCAAACCTCCTTAGTCGCCTCTTACGATATGCATGGCAGGTAACAGTGGTTCTATTCTTTACATCCCAAATTTGGGCCCCGGTAACCACTCGGGATGTTTGCCAAGTATTTAGCTAATCAGAAATCATGTTCAATTTTTCTAAGCATTGACACCACTTGTTTAATCAGAATACGGTCTTCCACAGTCATTTTTGTCATTCTTGGTAACAAATTTAAACCTGCAGATGTTAACAATTGGCATATTAAAAATCAAAGATTTTGCCAGAAAATTGTCGAAATAAAAACATCATATAGCTAAATAGTTAAGTAAGTAAATGAGTAAACAATTTAAGCTATTATGGATACAGTTTTAAAAAAATTGATTGTATTATACAGGTGTCAAGATAAAAGTAGTCCGATTGACTAATCAAAGCCTGTAAATTGGGCTACTTTTATGTTGAACACCCTGTATTACTTTTTATGTGACAACTACTGCAAAAAACTCAAACACACAATATTTATTGTGATAAAATACTACTGTCATAAAAGTAATAGGGTAAGAACTTAATAATGTTCATGGTAAGGAAAGAGTTTAAGCTGGCAGAGCAACAGTGTGCGCCATGAATGTATAGAACGGGAACAACTGACCCCGCAGACACCAGGTTGGACAGCGCTGAACTATACAATAGTTAGCGTTTCTTTCTCTTCCTAAGTATATTTTTAATAACACGTCAGCTATTTAATAAGTGTATGACATCAACTTCCGGTGACTGTTTGCCAGAATATGTACAATTTTTGTCATATACCGCCGCATTAGCGAATTCTTCAGCATTTTAATCATTTTATATGTGTGTAAAATAATGCTACCATCCCCATATTGATACGCTTGTTGTAACATATTTATAGTCATGCTGGTACAGGTGTAACTTATTTAAAATGACTGACTCTTTTCATGTTTTTCCGTGTTGTTTGTTGTGATTTTGGAAAGTTTTGCTTTATATCTGTGTGGAAGAGGGTTGGCGCTTTTTTCAAATGTATAAATCGACGTTTAGAAGCTAGTGCTTGTTCCCGCCTTTAACGTTCATTGATACCATCTAGGAGTGTCTGGCCGAATGGATTAGCTCGCCGGCTCCATGCGGAGATCCGGGTCAATCCAGGTAAGGTCAATGAGTTCTTTCTGTCGGGGTCATAAAGAAATACCCTAACCTGAACAGTTTCGCTGCGATTGCACTAGTCATGTGACCATTAAATTCAATAGGCGCATATTCCTCTGTCCTAAACCGCCCTAAAAGCGGTACTACAGGAAGTAACGACAATTTTTTTATAACAAAGAAAATACTATCTAGCGCACATTCTTGAACGTAAAATACCAACCAAAATCTGAAATTCCTGGAAATCTAAACAAGACCACAGGCATGGCATCCCACCAGATACGGGTCTGATTAAACGTAGATAAGTATTCTAAACACAAACGGGAAATTTGTACTGAGAACCTAGCTTCAAATTTTCACATTCAGTTTAGACAATATTACAACTTCTTTGTATAAATATCAAGCTTCACGTTAATCTTGTACACTTGAGACAAGTGAGTAAAATACTTGAGACAACTTGTGAGTGACTAGACAATCTATGAAAGTAGTTCAGCTCACATAGTTGTGAATTGTGAAGTATTAGGTGTGCTAAAAGGATGAACCCTGATTCTTAACCCATTAAAAGTGTTTGTCCAT
This sequence comes from Arion vulgaris, assembly GCA_020796225.1. Lineage (NCBI taxonomy): Eukaryota > Metazoa > Mollusca > Gastropoda > Stylommatophora > Arionidae > Arion > Arion vulgaris. The sequence goes on along the minus strand of CM036753.1, from coordinate 66,600,891 downwards.
AGTTATAAATCTTGTGTTTTCCCACGGTGGTTGTTAACATTATTTTTACATGTACGTTTTCTTCCCCCGAAAGAAATATTGTGCGCATTAAAATATTGCATACTTACTACAATGAAAAATATATATCGACGCATTTATTTGTGTGAATCCTGCACATTTTCTAGCCAAATTACGATAGCAAATGAAGAGCTTTTGAGGCGAAGAAACTGTGCATTATTGGAGAGTTTCATTAAAAGACGAAGATAGAAATGAATTGGGCTTGTATTTTGTATGCGAGTAAGAGCATTTGCTAGGACATGTTTTTGATGATGAGTTGATGGGATGAAAAGTCCTGGAATTCCAAGGGAAATATGAAGACAAAATGTGGAAAGAGAGTTGAAAGCTTTGTTGCATAACGTGGATAATAATTAGTAGAAAAACGACACAACGACAATGAAAATCTTTTGAGAAAGCATTAACTGTCAAACGGAACACAAAGAGGATATCGATATATATGTTTATTTATGTGTAGGGAATTGAGCTTGTCTTAATGCGAGACAAACACCGTCTAAACACAGACAAAATTACGCTTACATTACAACAAACAATAACGTTAGATAGGACGGGCTGAATGTACGTGATATTTTTGTTTATTCCTTTCATTTGTTTTTGTGTTCCCTACGGAGCACATTGCTACAATTTGTCCTTAATATTTATAATAGCGTATTAATTCATCGTTTCTAAAGGTTCGTAGTGATGAAACAGTTTCTAACACAATGTAAAGTTTCAAAGGTACAAGGTTCGCTCCCTACTGGGGCCATCTGGATATTTTTCCATAGATCCCTGATCTCATTGTAGGTGGGATCGAGTTCCTAGTCCTATCTGAGACGGAAGATAAAACGTAGGTCCCTTGTTCAAATTGAGCAAGTAAAAACCTTTGCAGTTCAAAATCAAGAAGAGCAGGCTGGAAAGCCGCTGTCCGATTAAAATTCATTTGAAAAGATTAAAAATAAAATTCCTACAAAAATATCTTCACCATTTTCAAAAATGACATCAGGGACCCTCGCCAGAGCTACGGAGTACGGTACACTGCAGCTCAGATCTTCATGTGTAACAAAGAAATCGGAACACACATGGTTATCCACCGAAGTGCAATGATGATCAATCAATAAGTCAAAGTTTATTGTTGCAGTTTATGTGAGGAAATTAGAAAGCAAGTGTTCGAATGGTAAAAACGCGGTTGTCTTTCATGACGAAAATTCTCTGTGAGGTCAGCAGTTTTTTTGTTATTGTTGAAAATAAAATAAAACCGATGACTTGCAGACGCGTGGCGACAGCTTCATAAGACTGTGAGTTTCAAGACGAAGTTTACATTTCTATGACAATCTATGGTTATGCGCTTATTCCAAGGCGGACCATAAACTGGACAATCAGCTTTAGGTCTGTCAGGTGTCCCCAAAGCTTAGTTTTCAGGTCGACTGGGTGTGTCTACATTCTGCTTCTCAGTTCATCCAGGAGAGGACAGTCTTGTAGGACATGCTCCGGTGTCTGTTCCGCCTGTTGCCACTGACAGAGAGCTGTTTGACTTATGTCTAGTCTATGTAAGTGTCTGTTGAGTCTGCAGTCTCAGGTACATATGCAAAATATAATGACCTGGTCTGTTCAGCTGACTTGACTTACTTGACTTATTCATGTCCGCTCTCTCTTGGAGCATAGGGGTTCAACAGTTGTTCGTCACTATTCTCGGTCTCTGGCTGTTTTCTTTATGGTCTCCTAGGATAGTAGAGCACTCTTCAGATTCCCAAGAAGACTTCGTCTCGAGGTCTATTTAGGGCGTCCTCTTTTCCGTTTTTCTTGCGGGTTCCACTTAACTGTTTGTCTAATGAATCTCGACTGTGTCTTCCATAGGGTATGCACGGCCCATCGCCCTTTTCTTCTCTTGACCTGTGTCATCATGGGTTCCTGTCCGGTTCTTATCCACAGGTCTGTGTTTGCAACTCTATCATACCATCTCAGTCTGAGAATCCGCAGAAGACATCCGTCTGTTCAGCTGAGGTCTTTGAGAAAGTTTTTCGGTTTATACAAGATACAACATTGCATATATCAACAATATTCCAAGCAAACGAAAAGAAAACGATTGCTTATCGGACAAAACAAAGAGAAATATGTATACTTTTCATAGAACTAGTAATAATGTACAATCAAGAACTCGAGTAAGCTTCTGTCCACTATAAACACGAAGATTAGCTGTATACATTTCAACACAAACTGAGCTTAATGCCGATCCCATTTTCAGATTCAATTTCCTGCAACCTTTGTTAACGTACCGTTATATACATGAGTCTGGTGTTACTCAGACAATCGTTCAACTACTACAATCGTTAATCCCTTATCTTGCTCTTGTTTTTATTGTCGTTTACATTGCTCATAAATATGTTCTTTCTGTCCCATATCTATCACTCATCGCTCCTCTGTCGTCTTTCTCTGATTCACTTTTTCTCTCACAGTAGTCTGTTATTCCTTCCGGTTAGTCACCATTATTGAGACAGTGACTAATCTCCGTTTTATATTTTTGGTTCCTAACTTTGTTTCTTTTCGTAGATCTGTCTACACCTTTCTCTCTCACTTATTCCTTATTCATTTCAGTTCCCAATGGAACATAAGGCTGCAACTTATAGCTAATATTTAAAATAGTTTTTTTTTCTTCATTTGAGCGTTCGTAATGGAGCAGTGCTGAAAATATTTATAACAATATGTGAGTTAAACATTGCAGATTTTGTAACAAAGTCATTTTGATAGATTTTGATTATAAGTCCTAACATAATCCATTATAGTTAGATCAAATGTTTCATCTTCTAGCGTATGACAGTAGATGGTATCATCTGCAACTGTTAAACCAACTGCCGTGTGGAGGGAGCTCAGGAGAGCTAATGGCTAGGGGAGTAAACCCTAATAGAAAATCCCCACTGTCTTGTGGGTCAGCAAGGTTATGCAGAGGGCTAGAGGAGTAAACCTTGACCACAAATCAGGAGGAAGGAACCCTAAGGCAGTTGATGGTCATGTGTGTATTCCATTCCTCTTCTGATGATTCCAAATATATGGACTTTCCGTTGGATTAAACAGTAGGGTAGAGAAGGAGTTAGTGCAAAATGGGCACGGTACATTCCCTGCATCAGCTGCCCAGACTAGTCACAAATGGAGAGGACACTTTATCCTTGCTACAGCTTGATACAACAAGGTAATTGACTGTCATTAAAGACAAAAAGGCTTAAAGGCCCCTTTTAACCTAGGGGCATATTTTCTTCTTTGTTGAATGATCCAAACCTGGACAAGAGTTGATGATGACAAGTAAGATGTTGTTATATTAGGAATTCAAATGTAAACCTCTTATATTGCACAAGTAGTTATCACGACAAGTAGTTATCACGACAAGTAGTTATCACGACAAGTAGTTACAAGTAAACGTCTATAGCTTAAGCGGTAGTGAACTTGATCCCAATCCAAGCGTACCCGATTCAAACTCCGCGGCGGGCAAGTTTGGAAGCAAATTAGTTCGCTTGGATTTTTACAAACGATTAAAAAAAACCTCACTGTTCAGAAAACAATGGCAAACTACTGTACGTATAAGTAGTGCCTTGAAAATCGACGACTCGTTAACTGTTGTTGATGGATAAGTCCTGTAAAGAATATGCCAAGATTCTCTTTTCAATTTTCACGACAGTAAGGCATTGTTTGTCAATTCATTATACAATTTGAGATAGACTAAACCGACAAATTACAGACAAGTAGGAATTTTTAAAATAAACCTGACATTTACCAGACACTTTCTACAACAGATGTAAACGAGACAGTAGGATATTGTTTGTGAAATTATAAATAAATTTCATAATGTAATCAAGGCTGTGAGATATTGATTCAAGATGAGAATAAAGAGTTTTAAGAACCCCAGGAGATTGTGTGTTGCCGTGCTCACGAGGGAAGCAAAGAATAGCAACACTGCGACTTACAAGTCATGTCGTGAGAGGCGACTGACGTAGTGGCCTAGCTTAGGAAGCTACCTAGTAAATAAAAAGCGTTGCAGAAATCGGATGTGCTGGCCAACTTCTAGGCGCATAACTGGCACAACGCTTTTAGGCTCGGATCACATACAATTCACACAGAGTTGTTAACAAGTGGTTGATATGGAGCGTTCGAAGAAGAAGAAGAACCCCTGGGGAAGCAATAAATCAAAATGAATATGATCAATAAATAAAACATTGAACAAGTATTAAGGGCTTCCAGAAAAAAATTACAAACAAAGGATTCGAACCTCAAACCCTTTTTTCTTACGGCACCCTTTGCCTAGCCACAGAATACGAGCGTTTTAAATAACACAACTAGATAGCTCGCCTATGCGAATTCAAATAGACACTTCCAACCACAGAAGTAGTTATCAAGGCATTAAAGTTAATTGCATATCCTTTACAGGACTTTGTGAATCAACCCCAGCTTTTTAACGCTGTTTGTGATTTTTCTAGACATTATTACGTTCAGTAGTTTGCCATTGCTTTCTGAACGGGTGGTGCCATCGTCCTTTGTAAAAATCCACGCGAAACAATTTGCAACCAAACCGTCCGCAGCGTGATTCGAACTCAGAACGTCAGGGTTAATAGACCGAGGCACTATCTCCTAGGCCACAGACGCCACCACATTAATCAAGACATTACAATAGTAAATTAGACTACACTTCCTACAACATAAGTACTCAATACAGCAACATGTTGTGAACTCAAATATACACACCATACAACATAAGTAGTTAGTTATGAAGACAGTCAGATGTATGCATTTCCGACAGTATAAGTGGATACCCTCAGTAAGAAAGTGCATATGAAACCTGCTATCTAGACTCAGTTGCTTCAATTCTCAGTTCAAGTGGGATTCTTCTTACAGGAAATGATTCTCAGTTCGACGCAGCCTAAATTTTGTAACGAAGAAACACCGAAAAGTACTGGCGGCCCATGTACTGTGCTTGAACGTGTGAAGAGACAGGCTGCTGGTGTACTGTTGAACGTGTGAGTGGGGTACAGGCTGCCTGGCGGTGTACTGTTGAACGTGTGAGCACTGGCGGCTCCGTGTACCTGTTGGAACGTGTGAAGCACTGGCGGCCCGTGTACTGTTGAACGTGTGAAGCACAGGCGGCCCGTGTACTGTTGAACGTGTGAAGCACTTGCGGCCCGTGTACTGTTGAACGTGTGAAGTACTGGCGGCCCGTGTACTGTTGAACGTGTGTAGTACAGGCGGCCCGTGTACTGTTGAACGTGTGTAGCACTGGCGGGCGGCCCGTGTACTGTTGAACGTGTGTAGTACAGGCTGCTGGTGTACTGTTGAACGTGTGTAGTACAGGATGCTGCTGTACTGTTGAACGTGTGTGAAGCACAGGCGGCCCGTGTACTGTTGAACGTGTGAAGCACTGGCGGCCCGTGTACTGTTGAACGTGTGTAGTACAGGCGGCCCGTGTACTGTTGAACGTGTGTAGTACAGGATGCTGGTGTACTGTTGAACGTTTGTAATTAGTCAAATAAAAAACACGGACCTAACATTTCTTCTTATTTGTATTCGCTCCCTTGTCGAGCAAAGCGCTTGAACATTTGTCCTCCATTTTCCCCGGTCTTTGACCGTTTTATAAATGGCTTCGCATGTTAATATGACATCCGTCTGCTCCACTTGAAGACTCCATCTCTAGTTCTGTTAAGTGCGCCCCCTTTTCGTTTCACATGTGCGTTCAGCTCTAGTAACAGTCCAGTTACACTCGACTGTGTCTTCCGCAGGATATTGCCACCCCACCGCCATTTTCCCCTCCCATCCTGGGTCACAATCTAACTTTGTATTCCTCAATATTCCACCAGGTAAAAAAACCCTGATTATTTAATGTATTTACTACCTCATTATCGAGTGTTTAGTACTACCCTATTATCGAGTGCTCTGTACTACCATATTATCAAGTGCTCAGTAACGATGGCAACGATTGAAAGATAGGGAGAGGACAGATGACAACAAAGTGGATATATCCGATTTGATATGATAATAATCGTTGATAAAACAAAGAGTACAAGAAGTAATTAAATGTAGAAAAGATATATGATTATGGAAATAATTTACTAAGAACGATATTAACTTTTAAAAATACAGAACATGAATGACTGCATCCGACTTTGTAAGATATTAGTTATGTAAAACATACAAAGGGGATCAGTGGCGGCTCGTAGTTCTTTTTCTTGGTGGGGCCAGAAACAAATTTTCGAACAATCATTGTTTTTGGAGTATTTACTATTACTTGTCTATTCCTGGAAGTTTTCCCCTTTTCGATTATTAGTGGGGACAAGCCACTTGCCCTTAATGACGAGCCGCCCCTGAAAAGGGATGATTGCATCCAACTTTGTAAGATGTTAGCTATGTAAAACAATATAACGTGAATGATTGCATACAACTTTGCAAGATATTAACTATGTAAAACAATATAACGTAGATGATTGCATCCAACTTTGCAAGATTGTACACGAACCTTTTATTCCAACACTGGAAACCCCTGGTGTGTTCCTAACAACCTGTTAACGCGTACAGAAACGTTGTCTGTTAATCTTTCTAAGATCTTATTATCCTATGTGTGTCCGACACATAATCTGATACGCTTAAGGAACGATGATTGCTTCACCATATGGTTAACGAACGAGGATAGTATTCACAGCTGGAGATGTAGTGTGTCTTATTTTGCTTTCTTAGCCACGTTATGACACTGTATTTTAAAAATGATCGTATTACTGCATCTGTGTTGTATTACCACACTTGTGAAAGTTCTGGTATTATTCATAGTCTATATGTAGAAATATATGCTATAATTATGTTAAACATAAATGTAGACTTTAGTGAATGAAATGCTTGTCACTTCACATTTATAGCCTGTACTGTGCAGAAGGTAGGAGGGTCAAGTCCTTTCCTCAACTGAGGAATATGGAGTGTGTGATTGAACAACGATCCACTTGTGTCCAAGTCGATAGGCGAACACATGGATTACGTTAACCCGTCACACTATTATTACGTTACATGAGCCATATTTATTTTGACAGGAGAACCGTTACGGTCGAACAAGGAATAGCTCTCCAATGGGAAATTTGATTATGTGACAACACGTCTACGAAGCAAGTACACTAACCACTACGCTATCCAAGCTCTCTAGAACATATACTAACATTGGATAAATTGCTGATATGATAGAGAGTGACAGAGAGATAGATATAGACAGATATATGATGACAGAGATAGAGATATATAGAGAGACAGAGAATGACAGAGAGATAGATAGAAATAGAACGAATGATAGAGATATAGATATAGATATAGAGATACCGGATGACAGAGACATAAAGACAGATAGAGGATGACAGAGAGATAAAAATAGATAAAGAGATAAAAATACGAGTTAGATAGAGGATGACAGATATATATATAGGTACAAAAAAAAAGATAGAAGATACTCGACAGCTATGCTTCTTGAACGTATGTGTGTCAACTGCGAATGTGATCCCAAGGGACGAATTAGCGTAATGCATAAGCATTCAACTATCGACTCGGACACTAGAGAGTTGCGGGTTCAATCCCACACTCGAGGTTCAACACTTGAGAGAAGGAATTGTCCCTCCTACCTACTGCACAATAAAGCCTAGTCATATGAAGACTGTTATAAGAAGGAGAAGATGGAGATATGTTAGACACACCTTGAGAAGAAATGATCAACGAATATCAAAGCAGGCAATTGAAGTGGGATGCATAGTGTTCAAGAAAGAGAGGACGACCTAGAGAGACCCTGAAACAAACATTGCTGAAAGAGGCAAGAAATATCGGTCTCTGTTCCATGAAGGAGATTGAGCGAGTTGCCGAGGATAGAGTGATATGGAGAAATTGCTTGCAGGCCCTATGTAACGTATAACGGTACGAGAGGAATTATTATTATTAATATGTGAAGTGTAGCGAATTTATACCCTAAGGTCTTCTACTTTCTCTTTGCGTTCGTCTTTACGACCAATTGTAATCACTCTTTGTGATATGTTTGATCTTTGCCAAGAACGTGTATACGTTGCACATTGGTTTGGTAGACCCCTGAACGCATAGACTTCTACATGTTTAGGACACATGCATCCGATTTCAGCCACACCTCCTTAAACGCCTCTTACGACATGCATGACAGGTAACAGTGGTTCTTTTCTTTACACCCCAAAATTGGACCCGTAACCACTCGGCGACCCTAAGATCTGAAAAGCTAAGGGCAATTTTATATATATTTTATATATATATATTCACCAATATCAACAGACACGGCTCCTAACGATAATGATAACCAAAGATGTTATTAAAATTATCAGCATGTCTATTCGAACACTCTGTCATATGCAGAAATAGACTGAGCATTTATGAGTGCGTCATGAACTCAGTGGCGTTGACTCTAATTTACTAAGTGAGCTCATTCCATTTATCTGGTAAATGTCAGGTTTATTTTAACAATTCCTGCTTGTCTGTAATTTGTTTATAAAGTCTATCTCTACGTGGGATGGGTTAGCGTAATACATAAGCGTTAGCTTTTCTACTCGGACACAAGGGGGTTTGTAGGTTCAATCCCACACTCTATGTTACACACATGAAGAAAGGAATTGACCCTCCTACCTCCTCAATACTGTGGTCTAGAAATGCGGATAAAGTGACGTTATACCCTAAAGCCTGAAAATGCTAAGGGCAATTTTAAGAAGTCTTATTTTTACGTACCATTCAGAAAGCAATGGCAAACTACTTAATGTATAAGTGGTACATTGAAAAATGAACGACTAGTTGATTGATGGCAAAGTTGTGTAAAGAATATGCCACGATTTTTATTTTATTCATCTCTACGTGTACGGTCAGACGTCAACTCGAATACTACAGAAGACAACCGACGTCTGCCTAGAGAAGTTGATTAATCAATAACGCTGACCTATTTCCGCTTCTGGCATTCAGTCACTTAACATTTCGTTTTGTTCCCTTATATTGGACATTCTTGCAACGTGTCATTTTAACTAGAAATACAACTACAACGGGAGCCACGATAGAGTAGAACCTATTGCACTTGCTGCATATGCGTATGGCCCTATGATCAATTCCAGAGTGGGAGTGAGCGGAACTTTTTTTTTTAATTCGTAAACGGGTCTTAGATTAAACAAGCCTCATTTGGGGTACAAGAGAAGCGCTGGCAAGTCTAGATGCGAAATATTTACTTCACTGGCGGGTTTCTTATAGGTTCGGTCACTTCGCAGAAATGACACGAAAACTGCTACGGTAGAGCTCGGTCACTCTCTGCAGAAATGACACGAAAACTGCTACGGTAGAGCTCGGTCACTCTCTGCAGAAATGACACGAAAAGCTCCGGTAGAGCTCGGTCACTCTCTGCAGAAATGACACGGCAACTGCTCCGGTAGGGCTCGGTCACTCTACAGAAATGACACGAAACTGCTACGGTAGGGACTTCGAGTAACGACTTCTATGCAGAACAGACACGACAAATTGCTTAACCGATAGCCACCATATAGACTTGCCGACACTAGCGGTAAGGTCGGCCTTCCCATATTCCTATACGCTCATCGTGCACTGCTCGTCGAAGAAAAAGTACGGATAGGGCACTTATTCCTCAATACGCCTGTGTGGTGCCGAGACTCGCAAATGAAGCAACGAATCGTAGGGCTCGGTTACCACTGCGACCTTCAATGCATGTTGTAAAAGGCGACTGATGTAGAAGCCTAGGAAAAATGCTACCCTAGTAAATAAAATGCGTCGCAGAAATCGGATGTGCTGGCCTACTTGTAGACGCATAACTGGAACAACTTACAATCGTTCTTGAATAGATCACATACAAATCACACGTAGTGGTTAACAAGTGGTCGATTTGGAGCGTTTGATGAAGAAGAAGAAGATTCCTTAGAATACCTTATGGTATGAAAACGGGTTCTTTTAGTTAACTTTTACAAAGACATCACACGAGGTTGTTATCTGTAGTTTATTGAATGTATGTTGTAACTCGTGCAGGATCTCTCTCTCTCTCGCGATCCCGGCCTAGACTTATGAACCAACTTTTATTATGAATTTTACCGTGTTTTTAAGGGACTCCGTTCCTCTGTACAGCTTCTCGCGAAGTTCTGTGTTTTGGGGCCATGTTTCTTTTCTTATGCCTGCTATCAGTTAACAATCTTGCAGAACGTGTTCTGCCGTCATGTCCGCCTTTTTGCAGATTCGCAGGCTAGTTCCTAGTTGTGCCAATTTTAAATTTGTGAAACATGTGGGCGCGGAGCTTATTTTGGCCGGTACGGAGGCGAAGTATGGCAACTTGTTCGCTACGAGACAGACCATAGTATCCGTCGCTGTTGTTATGCTGAGGATGGTGTTTTGACCATTTGTCTCTGTATTGCAAGCCGATGGTTGTTCTGGCTTCCTCATAACTGATCTCGAGATCAGTCTGAGGTAGTCGCCTGCCTTCTTTAGCTAGTTTGTCGGCGCGTTCGTTTCCACTTATGCTATGCTACAGTGTGATGGGATCCACTGAATGACGGTGCGTTTGAGTGTGTGCACTAATGCGTCGAGGGTCGCTTTCAGGTCATTTAGCTGTGCAGGATCTAATAATCGACACTTGTTATTTTGATAAAATTTGGTAAATGCATTGTCTATATCTCGTATGCCAGTTGGGCATTACCTAGGAGATCTCTCAGATGGATAGTGGATGGGAAAAGAAGGCCTGGACGTCCAAAGGAAACACGGAGAAGAACTACGCAGAGAGAGTTGAAAGAGTGTAACTTGACATGGGAGACGGTTGGTAGAAAGGCAACAGTGGAAGTCTTTGTGGAAGCGTACATGTCAATCGGGACACGTAGATGATATATAGATATCGGTAGATTGTCTATATCAGGTTGTTTTTTTCCGCTCCAGAAGCACTTGAGCTTTTACAGCTATTCGGTTCGGTGCTATGGACATCGTTACACTTCGTTCGGTGACACGAACACCGTAAATCTGGAGAACCTGTGACTTTTCTGCCAGCCCGCGGAATTGAGCCGCACTCACACGGGGCTTGTCACGAACACGCTGAGCAGGCGGACGTCTATATCAGGTAGTTACTATATTATTTAGTTATTTCTATATCAGTTCCGAACAAACCTGTTTTCAAACTATCACCGGATCGTATGAATACTGATTGTTCTAACGGCTTTCTGTTATGAAATGAACATCGTGGCATATCCTTTACAGGACGTAGCTATCAACAACAGTACATGAGGCGTTGATTTTCTAGGCACCACTTATTCGTTCAGTAGTTTGCCATTCCTTTCTGAACGTTGAGGTCTATTTTTACTTTTTTGTAAAAGTCCCTGATTATACACATTGACGTATACATTCTCTCAGTATTCATTGAGAATCAATCCTAAACCAAGCATGTACCATCTCCGTATGGTTGCAATGGTTCACCAACAAGTTATGTCCCCAGCCCTGAAGGTGCACTCTGCCAGACTCTTGCATGTCCACTTCCTAATAGTCCCTTCCTAATTATACCTCTGTCGTCTCCTTGTCCTCATGCTGTCCACCTTACCTTCTAAAATAGTTTACAACAACGTGTCATGTTTGAAATGGAAACTTCTGGCATACCCTTTATATGGCGTAGCCATCAACCACAGTAAACGGCTTGTTGATTTTCTAGACACCACTTATACGTTCAGTAGTTTGTCATTGCTATGTAACTGTTTTACCATAAAACCATATTCCAAGGTGGGGGTCTTAACGTCAGACCCCCATTAGTTGCGTGTAGTAAGCGCCATGATCATTACCGTGGTGGCTCTATCATTTAGCAGCACGAAAGCTTTCTCCTTCCCTTGTCCCCTAGTGCTGGGCAATCCAGTTTTGGCTCCTTTTCCGTCGTGAGTTAAAAAACAAAAGACGTACTAGTTCGTCCGTGCTCTATAAAAACATACACACTTTGCGTAACATTTGGCAAACAAACGGGCAAGGGTTCGATTTTTGGATCATTGCAGAAGTAATTTGAAGACTTGAAGAAAGTGCTGTAAAAGTGGGGGTTTCCTTGAACTAATAATAGATTTGGGACAAAACCAAACAAGTGTTTTCCTTGCTATAGCACTTATCTTCCAGCCACGTACAGCAACGGCGGTGATGATGATGCTGTGTGCTGGAGTCAGAAAACTAGGTCAATTTACGAGAATAAAGTCTGCACGCGACGGATGTTACAGTAATTAATTAGCATGTCACAAAAATAGAATAAATAATTAGCAACAATAACAACGAAAAGTATTTTTCCTTTGACTTAACAAAAAAGGTGAAGGAATGTGCACTGTGCTTGTTACATCACACCCTTCACTGTTTCTCTTATTTGTGTGCTAAATCGGAAAGATTGGGCTGTAAATGCTTGCTTTGTCCGCCTACCCAGCGTGTTCGTAGCGCGTTGGACGACGGGTGACACGCCCCCTGTGAGTGCAGTTCAATTCCACAGGCTGGCATAAAAGCTACAGGTTTTCCAGATTTACGGTGTTCGTGGCACCGAACCGAAGGGTTACTATGTCTATGGCACCGAGCTGAAGAGCTGAAAGCTCAAGTGCTTCTGGATCGAAAAAAATGACTTGCTTTAACAAAATGTGTTATTCTGGAGACTCTATGGCTAAAGGGTTAAGACGCTTGCCTCTCATTCTTCTTCTGCATTCTCACTAGAGTGAAATTTCGAATTCTCAAATAAAGACCCGTCTGCCTTAGATTGTCAGCCACGCCATACTGTTTGTCTTAGACGCTGGTATGGTTGGTGCATTCTTCCTGCGTTGTTAAATCTTCAAGACAGAGCAGTGACCGTAGAATCCGTTATCCCATTCCTCATTGTGAGGGTCGTTGCACCATGTTATGCACCTTACAGCCTGGTACATCCGGTTTCTGCAAGCATTTGTTTCGGGTTAGCATTCTCTAAGCCTGTCATTCTGACGATTGTGAGTTCGAATCCGGGCCGAGTAACATGTGATATATTTTCATGAGATCCCTAGGGTTGTGGCCGAAGCTACGGAGTTCGAGCATTGTGCATCACTCTCGGTAGATGACTTGTCATTTCTTCCTACAATGATGGAGCTACATGAGGAAACTCAGTGCAATAAAGTCAGTCCTTCGCCTGTGGACCCTTTTTTGTTTTAAAACTTCTTCTTCTTCTTTGCGTTCGTTCTTTACGACCAATTTTAATCACTCTTGTGATATGTTTGATCTGTGCCAAGAACGTGTATACGTTGCACTTTGGTTTGGTAGGCCCCTAAACGCATAGACTTCTACACGTTTAGGACGCGTGCATCCGATTTTAACCAAACCTCCTTAGTCGACTCTTACGACATGCATGACAGCTAACAGTGGTTCTATTCTTTACATCCAAAATTTGGGCTCCGGTAACCACTCGGACGCTTTAAGCGTCTAAAACTGTAGGATTGCTTTGATTGCACCGAGTTTACCGCAAATTACTTATTCCATCTCCACAGAAATGGAACGCCACTTGCCGAGAGTATTGCACGAAGCACAAACTCCATAGCTCCGTTAACAATCCTAGGGTCTCTGGGAAAATGCACTTGTGAACAGAACGACGCGATTCGGATTCGAACCCACGACTATCGGAACGCAAGACGGGAACTTAACTACTTAACCACTTAACTACTTAACTACTTAACCACTTAACTACTTAACCACAGAACCACTTTTTACCTTATTCTCTATATAGCAAAAACAAGCAATGACTCATGTGTTAATGATAATTATCTCTTCCTCAGGCATGTGCTCCAAGGTATGTGTACTTTTCTGAACAGCAAGATAAACAAGAGCCTGTTGGAGTCTGTTACCTCGCTAAGGCAAGCACTACTAAGTACGACAAGTACGCCCCATGCGCTAAAGGTAATATGTTTTATTCCTAGGGTCATTGCTTCAGAGTTATATTCTTTTTGTATCTTCATTACTACTACCATGTCTCTGATGATACAATTTATGTCATTCCGTATTTCTCAAACTATTACACTGTAATTTCTGGTAGTATGTCTCTGGCTTCTCTTCACACAAATTTTCGTATCCGCATTGAAGTATATCTGCAAACTGGTCTTTACAATTGTCTGTCAATCTATCCCAATAAAAGTACACTCTAACATTCTGCTGTTTGACATTCTGTTGTGCTTGTTATCCTATTTGTAGCATTAGTTTTTTCTTTCCCTCATCTCTCTCTTGCCTCTCTCTCTCTCTCTCTCTCTCTCTTGTTTTCTTTTCTCTCTCTCTCTGCTCTCTCTCTCTTGTTTTCTCTCTTCTTTTCTCTCTCTTGTTCTCTCTCTCTTGCTTTCTCTCTTGCTCTCTCTCTCTCTTGTTTCCTCTCTCTTGTTTTCTCTCTCTGTTCTCTCTCTTGCTTTCTCTCTTTTGCTCTCTCTCTTACTCTCTCTCTATTGCTCTCTCTCTCTTGCTATCTCTCTCTTGCTCTCTCTCTCTTGCTCTCTCTCTCATGCCTCTCTCTCTTGCTCTCTCTCTTCTTTGCTCTCTCTCTTGCCTCTCTCCTTGCTTTCTCTTGCTCTCTCCCTTGCTTTCTCTTGCTCTCTCTCTGCTTTTCTCTCTCTCACTCTCTCTCTTTGCTCTCTCTATTGCTCTCTTTTCTCTCTTGCTTCTCTCTTGCTCTCTCTCTCTCTTGCTCTCTCTCTCTCTCTTGCTCTCTCTCTCTCTCGTGCTCTCTCTCTCGTGCTCTCTCTCTCGTGCATTGTTAACCCCGCTCGAGGCGTAGACCCTCAAACAACTCATTCCAAGTTCTCCTATCTTTATCATTCTCTTTATGCTCATTTCATCTCTTCCGTTAATTGTTAATCTCTGCCTCAAATCTCTTATTCGTGTATCTCTCTTTCCTCTCTTTCGCTTTACCTGCGGGTTCCAGGAAAGAGCCCTTCTTATTATATTCCTCTAAAGTTTACATACACACACATATATATATATATATAAAATCGATTATCGATTTTTATAGCTGATTTTACATATGTAAATATCCAGCTTGGGTGTTATCTTCTGAAATTGTTATATGTGAATTATATTAATTAATAGATAATTGTTATTTTAAATTGTTCACCATTTTCTTACTGGAGGCTGAAGATATCAAATTATACAATGTCTCTTGTTGCAGTAATTATAGACTAGATCTCAGTTAAAGTAATTACATAATGGGAAAAGATAAATGAAACACGAAATTTGACAGCTTTACAATGTGCAGCAACATCCACAAGATAGAAATGTGTGAAATTGTTCTATGCAATATCCTTAAGATAGTAATTTGTAAAATTGTTCTATGCAATATCCACAAGATAGTAATGTGGGAAATTGTTCTATGCAACATCCACAAAATAATAATTTATGAAATTGTTCTATCTTTCTGTTTGATGGATTCATTTTGGTTCTGTGTTTTCTGGTACAGGAAAATACAATTTGATCGACACTTTGACTTTAGCTGCACATTGTACAACAAAAGTCATGTGTTGTGTTTTATTTATCTTTCACTATTTCATTGAAGATAGCTCACACTATTACATACATATAAGTGTTCTTGCATGATTCTGTTGTCAGTAGAACTGTTGGTCAATCGAAAAATGTTTCCAACTAAAATGTATTGTTATTTTTTTAAAACCAAAGTTTGTTATTATACTCCATTTTAAAAAATAAAACCTGTAGCGGTGTAGAACAGGAGGGAATGTGTTTGTGCAATTTAATGGCCACATGGCTAATGCAGTCGAAACGGGTTAGGATTTTTATTTACGCCCCGACAGATAAAAATTTCTTAACCTTACCAGGGATTGAACCCATGTCTCCAGCATGGTATATCCAATACTGCATGATAAAAGATCAGAAGAATCATGAATACTTTGACAAAGTTGAATTTATAATCCCAATTTAAAAGTCATGTGACAATAAATAACAGACTTATATCACAGGGGAAACGAGAAGGATTGAGTAAGCATGAGACATATAATGATGTCAATTTACAAAGATAACATAACATAGACGGAGGAAGAAGAGAACAATCAGTAGAAAAAATAATATTTGTGAGTATTAATATGTTAACTACCCCGGATGAAGTGGTTTGGCCACTTAGTAAGAATGCGAACAGACCAAACTACCTATGAAGTTTTCCATAACAGAATATCAGGAAGGAAGGCGAGAGGAAGACCGAGGAAAAGGTGGATAGATAACGCAGTTGAATTCTTCCAGGGGACTAAGAAAACCATCACAAAAGTCACTAGAGAAGCGCAAGACAAATACATAAAACCACGACACTGGGTTAACAACCCGGTAACAGTGTGCTGACAAAAGAAGAAGAAGAAGAAGAACTACTCCGGGTAGCAGGTCTCGCCGTAGAAATTAAACACTTTGACCAAGAACCTTATGTGATCTTTATTGTCACTATTGTGCTTCACAGTAAAACACATATCAAGTAGTTTGAAGATTTCCAGAACTTGGGCTGACCACTGCTTTCTTTTAACATAATAAAGTTGACGTCAAGTAAAATAAATAAAATCAATTTGGAACTTACCTTAAATAATTTCGATCTAACTAAACGTGTTTAATTTATAAAAGTGCTGTTAATTGATTGAAACTATACCCAAAGTGAAAGTCCTTTTGAAATTTATGAATCCATTTAATGACAAGGCAAAATTACTTAATTGTTCCAAGAAGATTCTACTATTGGTTAGACATTTATTTCGATGATCAACAGTTCTGTATGTGTCACTTTATATTTCCTTTTATTACTTTGTTTATTAGTTCGCTTGATGTTTCTTTATATGTTTTGTTGTATGCCTTGTTTATATTTATGAACTATTGTAACATGCATGATATTCTCAGTTTCAACAGACATAACTTTGCGTTACTCCCCATTTGCGAACTTAAAAATCTTTTTACTCATTTTTCAGAACATAATTTTTTTTTAAAATAACGTGTATTTTTTTTACAACAAACACAAATTATAACAAAGATTTGAATCGCAAAATCTGAAGAAGAATTCACTTTCGCTTGTTCAATTAAAGTTAATTTGATCTACTGGTAAAGTTAATCTCGCTGTTTAACCGCTGCACTTTGGTGGGAGAATGGAAACATCATAATAGCACTGTGATGTATTTTCTCACCATTAGATAAAGCTCAATTCCTAGTACGATTGATTCAATAATTTACCCAACTAAAAATAAACGTTTGAGCTCTAAGATGAGTGAATATTCTACATTTTTGTCAGAGTTACTGTGTAAGTGCTTTACCGTGGAAGCTAGATAAAAGAGAATGTACGTGTTAAGTTAGGATTTTCAGAGGTGTTAGATAATAGGGAGCACTCACCACAGCTGCTATGTCAGTGCTATGCATGTGAAGCGAGCTGAAAGATACTACGCACCGATTAGGGCACACTGAGAACAGACTAAATTAGAACAAATTGTCCATGTTTTTTCATCGTGGATAAATTGTTTCACTGTTTTTATAATAACATTGACATTTAAAAAAAAAAATAACCTTGACATTGGATGAAAACACAGTATTATATAGATCCCCATCCCACATGTGTGTTAATTTTTTTGTTAAAGTTATAACCAACTAACATTTTGGTTAATTTCTGCATGGGGTTGCTTCCAGCTGTGGATTACTCGGACATAGTTAACCAATACCATCGTCAAGGTTTCTGTCAAGCCGGCATATCTGCAGTGTTATCTAATGTAAGTTGTATCATACTTATTATGCACAATATTTACTTCATTGTATCACAAGCTGCACTTGGTATATATTTTCTAAAACAGGGAGGATAATTTAAACGCAATAAAATATATGTATATATATATTACTTGTGGACAAATTTTCTACTAGAACAGCGGTTCTCAAACTTTGCATTATCTCTGACCACTTTTAAAGACATTTTCATACCGCGACCCCCAAAAGATTATATATATATATATATGTGGGAAAATGGATCAACATGAATTATCTGTGTGTTACAATAGCCAACAATTTCTACAATTTAATATTTCAATAAACAACAAAGCGCAGCAAAATCATTAATTCTACATTAGCGAAACTATGCGCCCAATCTTAGAATGATACTGACGTAAATATATGATGACATAAATTTCTATAAGAAACTTTGATTTTGTAATACAACGGTTTCCTTTGATGTTGGCGGCATATTTGGCGAGTCTGAAACGAAATTTAAATTGTTACAGTAAACGCACCAATTTGACATTTGATGACTAGTTTCATGCATAGGCGTATCATCCATCACATCTCATACAGGAGGCCAATGTTGATATTTGCAATAGGGTCATGAAATAAATAAGAAATGTAGACTTAGTCATCAGGTGGCTAAACCATTTGAGTCTCTGTTTTTCAATGAATCTAACAACAGGTGTTGTTCCGATTGTTCTTCTAATTTCCTTATTTCTTATATGGTCTTTTCTAGTTTTATTTACCGTTTTCCTCAAGCATCTCATTTCACATATCGTAATTTTCCTTTGTTAATCGTGGAACTAAACTAAAATCGTGAACAATCCTATTACTTCATGAGTGTTACAGAAAGTGAGAGTTACAGTAGTCTGCCCTCTTGTTTTTTTCTGGGGAAGCTGAAACTGTGAGGCGTTAACCTCCCACAATGAGTCACTTACATGCAAGACACGTACTCACTCGCTTAACGCTTTACACACACGTATAGAGCTACCCACATGAACATACACCATCTCTGTTGTCTCTTTCACACATGTACTCCACACACTTACACATGATATATTGTGCAATTGCTATCACACACCCACACTGACTAAATCGCTAATCAACCTATATGTATATATATATATATCTATATCTTTATGTATATAGTACGTCCTGACATTTTGAAATTTGTTAAGCTTACATAAAAAATGCAGAAGACCAGACACCCACATGCCCTCTGAAATGGAATCAGGGCAGAAAATTGGGTAGGGGAAGAACTAGAGAGACATGGAGACGAAATGTCGACAGAGAAAGAAGAGAGACGGGAATGGCCTGGGAAGAACTAAACTGCCTTGCTTCATTTATGCTTTAAGGGGAGTTTAGAGAAGAAGAAGAGCAAGTGACGAAGTGCTGTGCGTTTTAAGTGTATTATTATTAAGGAGCGCGTTGATCAGTTGTTAGCAAATATAATGAAGAAACCTATGATAAATAATGAGAAGCGGGAATGAGCTGGAATGAACTAAGCTGGCATGCTCAACACAGATCTGATTGGAAATGATTTATTGAAGCCGTCTGCTTAAATGAAAGTTAAAAGAAGAAAAATACGATGGTTGAAATTAACTGTGATCACTTTGCCTATCAACGTTTCAGCTTGTGCCATCCTAAACATACTTTGCTTGATTCTCGTAAACTTAATACCACTACTAATCTTGCATAGTTGGTTTCTTTGGTATCCAATAACACGTCTATAGGATTTAGTTCGGAAGATAACATCCCAAGCCAAGAAACGTAGTGAAAGGAATCCAAGCGTGTATCTCATCTTCACAATCGGATTATCTCTAGTACAGTTGATAACTATAGGCATACCTTCAGTCTGAACACTTCCCAGGCACTCACGTTGTGATCGGAATATTACTAACTATCTACATAAAACGACAACGATATCAGTCTAACCCTTTCACTCACGCATTTATATCGTAACGTATACTAAATTATCCATCATACAGGCTTCGTGTTATCTTAAAAATACCTGAGCCAGTATATCTATTCAAAAAGGCGAATGGTTTAAATAAAATAGGGAAAACTAATACCTCAAAAAGAGATAAATGTATATTCCATCTTTGATCCGACAGCGTGAAGGATAAAATAACTATGTATACTTATTTATTTGTAAATTAATAATGCAAGTTATTACAGAATTGATTTTTGTTGTACATAAAACCTCTACTGATTATTTAAAAAATTAAAATAATGTTAACCAAGATTACAAGACTAACAGTTAATTATAGCGCAGGAAAAACAGTAGAGACACTAGATAGTGCAGATAATATGCTCCAGTACATACATTCATAACATGTTGTCCTTAGCAGAACTTTTTACTTTAGCAGTTCTTCAGAAGTTCTCTCTCTCTCTCTCTCTCTCTCTCTCTCATAAGCGAGATGTTCTTTCTCTGTAGCCGTCATGCTAAAATCATCAGTTACATTCTGAATCCATCTTCTCCGTTATCTTCCTCATCTCATTTTTGGCGGGATGCCTCATTTTATAATCGCCTACTCTAACCCTTCGTGTCTCTTTATATGTTCAAAATACTTCAATTTTCTCATTATTATTTATAGTATTAGCCAGATTTCTTTGATTTTTTTCCTTTTTATTTTTAGATAGATCTATTTGTTCTCTTCTCTGTCCATGATATACGGAGCTCTCTTCTGTGACACTTATATTCAAATGCACATATATGTTTTTCCATTGTCTTGTTAAATGTTCATGCTTCACATTCATACGTTGCCACTGGGAATAGGCATGCTCTTATTATTTTGATCTTGTTTTCTTCCTATCCCTTTCATTTCATACTGTTTTCAGTTTTTAAATTTTTGTGTATGTTTGTCCTTCTTTTGTTTCTTTTGTTGTCCTTCTTTTGTTGTCCTTCTTTTGTTGTCCTTCTTTTGTTTCTTTTGTTGTCCTTCTTTTGTTGTCCTTCTTTGTTGTCCTTTTTGTTGTCCTTCTTTTGTTGTCCTTCTTTGTTTCTTTTGTTGTCCTTCTTTGTTGTCCTTCTTTGTTGTCCTTCTTTGTTGTCCTTCTTTTGTTGTCCTTCTTTTGTTGTCCTTCTTTTGTTTCTTTTGTTGTCCTTCTTTTGTTGTCCTTCTTTGTTGTCCTTCTTTGTTGTCCTTCTTTGTTGTCCTTCTTTGTTGTCCTTCTTTGTTGTCCTTCTTTGTTGTCCTTCTTTGTTGTCCTTCTTTGTTGTCCTTCTTTGTTGTCCTTCTCTTTGTTGTCCTTCTTTTGTTGTCCTTCTTTTGTTGTCCTTCTTTGTTGTCCTTCTTTGTTGTCCTTTTTTGTTGTCCTTCTTTGTTGTCCTTCTTTGTTGTCCTTCTTTGTTGTCCTTCTTTGTTGTCCTCTTTGTTGTCCTTCTTTTGTTGTCCTTCTTTGTTGTCCTTCTTTGTTTCTTTGTTGTCCTTCTTTGTTGTCCTTCTTTGTTGTCCTTCTTTGTTGTCCTTTTTGTTGTCCTTCTTTTGTTGTCAGGTACGGTAATTTCTTTCATCCCATTGTGTACTTAATAATAGAAAATAAATGTAAATTAGTATGTGCAAATAAAATGGAATCATTACGATATACATTAAGATCCTCAGCTACACATTGGTTGCTATTAATTGAATTGCATTTTTTAAAATTATTTACTGCTGCTTCTATATGCAGTATCTCCCAGAAATGAATACGGGAAAGGGGGAGGGGGAGAGGTGAGAATTTTGAGCCACGAATGGAAAACTCTAGAATATTTGATATTACCTCGTCCTCATGTTTTTGTGTGTATTACATTGTGTATCATGTGGAGAGTAACTTCACTAACTGAAATCATAAACATAACATTCACATACCATTGTAATACTTCACTGAAGTATAGTAGACGAGTGGGACGGATTAGCGTATAGCGTAAGCGTTCGCACATCGACTCAAACAAAAGAGGATTGTGGGTTCAATCCCACACTCGAAGTTCCTCACCTGAGGAAAGGAATTGACTCTCCTACCTCCTGTATACTAGGCTTAGAAATGTGGTGGGACTTCACCCTAAGGTCTGAAAGGCTATGGTAACTTTTATTATTAATATGTAGACGAAATGGGATTTTAAATATCGAAGAGTACAGGACATGTATGTAGACGAAATATGGGGACTAAATTGTTCAGTCTAAATTGTTCAGTCTAAATTGTTCAGTCTAAATTGTTCAGTCTAAATTGTTCAGTCTAAATTGTTCAGTCTAAATTGTTCAGTCTAAATTGTTCAATCTAAAGATCATGATAGATAGTCTTCTCTCCAACACAATGACACAATTTGAGCTTTATTTTTGGACTGTAAAAGATGGTACATACAAAGGTAAAAATGATTATTCGTGTATTGTTCTACGGCGTATTGTTCAGACACCTAAAGTAACCTGCTGCCTTGCAGGTTGGCTGGGGACAGTCAAAGGCTGACGGAGAGCGAACCCAGTAAACGCTGGTTGAAATCGGACACGTCGCCGAAGGACAAGCACTAGAGCTTCAAATGGTACTGAAGATTGTGACGTAAAACAAACGTTCTTGGAAAAGTTTGTTTATATATCACAATAAGAATGATAAAAATGGCAGAAAAAGAACGATCGAAATATGTTTGTTACAAGCCGCTGAAAGCATTTTACCACAGGTTCCCAAAGTTCTTTATAATAGACAATGATTAACATGTTATCCTTTTCTTTTAAAGTTTGAGAATCTCTGGGATAAATGTGATAGCTGTGCCAAGCGTTCCGAAGTTTGGGGGTTCAGATCCTGACCGTTCTGCTCTCAAGTGCATTCGTTTTTCCAGAGACCCCTAGAATTGTTGCCAAAACTACGGATTTCGTTATTTATGTAATACTTTTGTTGTCCAGTGGCGTACCATAGGGAACTAAGCCAAATGAGGAAACCCGTTCAATTATGTCAATTCCTCGTCTTTAGACCCTATAAAGCAGGACTATCTAACGTTTTTATATATTGGGGCGCAACTGGCTAATGACTGTGGAGGCGACGACACCATGTGGCAATTGCATTGATAATACTAATAATACAGTAATATATTCTTCTACTTTGCGTTCGTTCTTTACGATCAAATTATCTGCTTTGTGATATGTTTGATCTTTGCCAAGAACGTGTATACGTTGCACATTGGTTTGGTAGGCCCCTAAAAGCATAGCCTTCTACACGTTTAGGACACGTGCATCCAATTTCAGCCAATAAAGTAATATAACTAGTAAGATTAATACAAATAATAACATATTAAAACTGAACACTAACTGACCTGACTACATGTTTACTTTGTTTTTTTTAACCCTTTCGTCATTCTAAGCCGATATATTGGCCCGCAGTATTTTTTTAAGATGACACAAAGCCAAAATACTGGCTTATTCAGTATACATTGCTATATAAATGTGTGCAAAGGTAAACACTATTATAGAACAACAGGGTTAACTATTATGCCGACAAAGGTAAACAATATTATAGAACGAAAGGGTTAACTATTATGCCGACAAAGGTAAACAATATTATAGAACGAAAGGGTTAACTATTGTGCCAACAAAGGTAAACAATATTATAGAACGAAAGGGTTAACTATTATGCCGACAACGGTAAACAATATTATAGAACGAAAGGGTTAACTATTGTGCCAACAAAGGTAAACAATATTATAGAACGAAAGGGTTAACTATTATGCCGACAACGGTAAACAATATTATAGAACGAAAGGGTTAACTATTGTGCCAACAAAGGTAAACAATATTATAGAACGAAAGGGTTAACTATTGTACCAACGATAACAGTGAATCATATTGCTATTCAGAGACACATTTTTTTTTCTCTTCAAATTCTAATTAACGTTAGACCTAGAGGAATGAAATAGGGTATCAGGGATGTTTCACATGGGCGCCATGGCGCTCGTGGGCAGCACGTTGAACATAGCTGCAACCCTTTCCCCTAAACCTAAAAGTCTCTTGTGCCAGTTCTCCAAAAAGGCATTTTTAAAAGTGTTTAATGTCTCTACAAATTTTAATAACGTATATATCTTCGCTAATATATTACCATTTGTGTTATCCAATATCGTAAAATTATCATATCATTATCAAATACATCAGGTACGGTTAACGTGTGTCCATGCTTGACTGCAGATACGCATCGCCGTGTAGAACTAACACCCATGTAGGAGACGAATTTGATGTGCATGACTTACAGTACTGTTTAGTTATTGTTGTTTCTTTCCTCTTCTAACAACAAAGCATGGTTTATAATTCTCGTTATCTGTCACCAGTTGGAAACAACACAACAAACATTGAAATCATTCTTGATAAAGTTGTACCTGATTTAGAAAGATGTAGATGCAGTGGGGTTGTCACAAAGAGTAAATCAGAGAGTACGTGTACATGTACAGATAAATACAAAGATAAATAAAGGGTACAGTTAGCAAGAAGAAGAATATAAACGAAGATTGAAAAAGTTTACTTCTTCTTACTTCTTCTAATCCTGTGTTGCCTCACAGCGTCATAATAAGAAGCTATTTGATAAAACGGGCTTTTGTGTGCCTCTTTGTAGTGTTTTCACCGCCTAATAAGAAATAAACTTATACAAAAAGCGAAAAGTATAAATAATAATGATTATCGTTATAGTTGTATTCGTATGTGCTAAAACTATAGGATATTCAAGATAAAAGCGGTCTGTGAATGGAGCTAATCTGGCATATATGTATGAAAATGAAAAGGTTCAGCTATGACGTAGTATAGGTCAAGGTTGTGTGACGGTGTGTAATTGTAGTGCGGAAGGGGCGATGAACAAATGTGACGTTGGACGAGCTAGTCAGAACCGGTTTAAATAGTAAATTGACACAACGCGATAGGTTATCTGGCAACTTTCAATTTGTCAATGGGGCTGCAATTATCTTAAACACCCTGCAGTATATAAGAAGGATTTCTTTTGTTCCATGAAAGTACTATACCTGAATTTTCAAGTTTTGCTTATCAAAGTTTCTAAGATCTTTACCAAAAAAGATCAAAATAAGAAGCTAACGTCGATATACTTGTCGGACAATATAATTTGAATCAAGCCAATTAAAGAGCTAAGAAATATGTATTAACCAATCAAAGTAGTTTATAATTTTTTTAAATACTGTTCACTTTGTAATTTGTTTGTTTGTTATGTGCGGAATTAAAGCCTTTTTTGAGCCGATGCACACAAGCTTTTTAACCTAACAAGGAGTCCAATTTTATGTTATACCAGGGAATGTAGGGGACCAAATATAAAAACAAAAATTAACTCCATACTGAGAATACAGATTCAATGCATGTTTAATCAAATTACTTTATAATATTCATATTAAAATAACAAAATTGGTGTAATTTGCCAGTCTAAAAGCTTCAATAAATAATAAAAAACTACATTTGTTTGTCAAAGTTCTTTGCAAAAGGATAACATTTTTATTCATATTTCAATTTATGACTTTCAACTAATTTTTTTTATAACTTTCAATGTAGTTGCATGTATTTTTGTTGTTATGATACTCACAATTAGATGGTGTTGTTTTTTTCTCATCCTTTTGATATATTATTTAAAGATAATAATTTGTGGATTTAATACTGTTTGCTTCTCTCTCCCCTCTCTCTCTAACTATCTATCTATCTATCTCCATTTCTATCTCTCTTCTCTCTCTCTTTTTCTCTCTCTCTCTCTCTCTCTCTCTCTCTCTCTCCTCACCAAGATATGTTAAAAACGTAATGCAAGAGTGACATGTATATTGTAAAATATTCCGTAACTTTTTTTAGACTTTAGCATATGAAGCCCTTGTCGCTTCACATTTCTAGGCCTAGTGCGCAGAAGGTTGGAAGGTTAATTCCTTTCCTCACAGTGGAACGTCGGGTGTGGGATTGAACTCACAACCCTCTTCTGTCCAAGTCAATAGGCAACACCTTTACAACGTTTACTTATATTTAAAAGATCATTACTTTATTTATAATATATGCGTATAATGTTACTAAGACCTCGACGTTTGTTATGCTTGTATTATGTTTTAAAGCGATTTAAAGCCAACGGATTGACTTCAATGTACCGTATTTTCCCCCATATGGCTCAGTCCATCTGCGAAGAGTATTGCTCAAAGCACAATCTCCGTAATGACCTATATACCACGAGGTATGAAAGGGTTCCTTTACAATCTCAATTAAAAAAATCCTTATGGTCTCTTAAAAAAAACTCTCGTGAAAAGAACGTCGCTGTCCGGATTTGAAACCACAGACTTCGGAATTAGAACTTAAATCTGTTTAAATATGTGGTAGCTCATATCTGTTTTAATAAATTCACTTGTAATAGTAATATTACAATAATGTCATATTCGCTAGCAATACCACGTGTAGCAATGGTATTACAGTAACATATATTCGTTAACATTGTAATTTATAAAATCGATGTAAAGTAATGTTATGACCGTTAGCGTAATCACTTGCAACAATGATGTTATGCTAATGTTATGTACATTAGCATTGTATCATGTAACAGAGCTGTTGCAGTCATGCCCCTAGACATTTCATCATTTATTGAAAGGATCAGATCAAGGCTACATACAATAACTTGAATTGTATTATAAATACACACTAAACGTGTAGGTTAAGTAAGAAATGTTATAAGAAAGAGAAGATGGAGATATGTGGGCATATTCTGAGAAGGGATCAACGAATTACAAAGCAGGGATTAAAAGGGATTTAAAGCCGAAGGATTGACTTTATTGCACCGGGTTTTACCCCATATGACTAGGTCCTCTCGCAGAAGTTACACGTCACCTGCCGTGAGTATTGCACAAAGCACGAACTCCGTAGCTCCAGCAATAATCCTAGGGTCTCTGGAAAAACTGCACTCGTGAACCGAACTGCGTGGTCCGGATTTGAACCCACGACCTTCGACTTGCAAGACAAAGGGCGTAACCACTTAGCCACAGAGACCCCCAAATAAATATCTTGGCCCCAGGGGAATTGAACCCTTAACATTCTGCTTACTATGCGGACGCTCTAACCAACTGAACTATTGAGCCAGTTATTAATGGGGAAGACACAAGGTTCAAGAAAGAAAACGCCATACTGACTGAAACCCTGAAAGGAGCTTTACTGAGAGAGGAGACAGATCTCAGACTCAACCCCCATAGAAAAGAATGAGCAAGTTGTCCAGGACAGTGTGGTATAAAGAAATTACTTGTATGTCCTATGTAACGTACAACGGTATATAATGTTTTAGAGAAATGTAATAATAATATAATAAAAGTGTAGTGGATATTTATGCCGAAGTGGTCAAGCAGTTAGCCTTGCAATTCGAAGGTTATCTGATCAAATCCGAATAATATTGTTCGGTTCGAGATGCATTTTTCCAGGCATCGCCAAGATTGTTGATGGAGCTATGGAGTTACTGCTTTATGAAAGGACAAATATATTAATCAGAACAATAATATATAAATATATATATATATATATATATATATATATTGTATGATATAATTATGGAACTGCAAGTTATATAGTATTAAAACTAAATTACGAATTTTCAATTCAAATGTTGTATCAATCCTAACATATGCCAGCGAGAGTTGGAAAATGACTAAAGATATAGAAAGCAAGTTGAATGCATTTGAAAATAGATGTCTGCGAAAAATAATGAATATAAAATGGAACGAATTCAGGAGAAGTGATGAAATCAGAGACATGTCTGGTCAGCCACTAGTGACAACTGTTATAAGAAAGAGAAGATGGAGATATGTTGGGCACACCTTGAGGAGAAGTGATCAACGAATATCAAAGCAGGCATTGAAGTGGGATGCAAAGGGTTCAAGAAAGAGAGGTCGACCTAAGGAGACCCTGAAGCGAACTTTGCTGAGAGAGGCAGGAAATATCGGTCTCAGTTCCATGGAGGAGATTGAGTGAGTTGCCCAGGATAGAGCGGTATGGAGAAATTACTTGCAGGCCCTATGTAACGTATAACTGTACGAGAGGAATTATTATATTATATTATTATATATATATATATATGGCATGTTAGTGACACCTATACTATAATCATTATGTTTCTTTCATATTTAACTCGAATGTAGATCACTCACTCGTATAATCGTGGGACAGATTAGCGTAATGCATACGTGTTCTCCTGTCGACTCGTCCGCAAGAGGATTGTTGGTTCAATCCCATAATTGACCCTCCTGCAAATTATGACCCAGAAATTTTAAGTGACCGCACTCTGAAAAGTGCTACGGGACATTACATTATGTTTAATTATTGCATCCTTTACTATATTCTATTGGTTTCACTGTCATATTTAACTCAGATATAGATCACTGTTATATTACCTTTCGGCGCTTCAATCACTGTTGTTCTAACATTTCTGTTTGTTGTCTTGACATTTGTCTTCATATGTTTTTACAGGCCGGTGGGGGTTTGACCGGCAAGGCTTCTGCCAGGCCGGCACCAGCGCTGCATTATCTCATGTACGTGAGTCTATCTGTGTGACTATACTTGCTTGCCACACTGAAGTATTTGTTATTTCCTCTTTCATTCCTTGGTTTGACATAATCGATTTTCTAACAACAATTGGTATTGTCTGTTGTCAATGTTGAGGATTTAACACCATGATCGCGTTATTCAAAAACTATTTTAAAATAGCTACGAAATACGATATCTAATTTACAAATTATGACGCATGCAGCATTATATTTGTCATTACATTTTCCTCTTTGACTGCCATTTCCTCTATAGTTGTTCGGTTTGTGTTTAGAATCACCACCTACTATGCCTATCGAGTCGGTTGTGGTAGAATACAGCAGAGTTTTTTTTAAACTCAGTGCTTTAGATTTCTTGTACAAAACAATCGATAAAGAGCTAACAGTGAGACATTACAAATCTTTGTGTTACGATTCTGATTTTGGAACTACAGTTATACTTTAAACTCGGTCTTGGCTTAGAGCTATTCATAGGTTTTCAGTTTAGAATCTCTGTTTTGTATTGACATTCTTCTGTTTCATATTAGCATGTTTCTTTTAAGTTTATTATTCATTTTGGTGTAGATGTTCTTTTGCTTTATGTTGATTCTCATTTACTTGATATTGACGTGTAGCATTTGATAATGTCATTTTATGAGATGCATGATGTCAAGATATATAAAGTAAATTGAATGCATTTGAAAATATATGTCTGCGAAAAATAATGAACATAAAATTGGACGAATTTAAAAGTGACGAAATCAGATAAATATCTAGTTAACCACTAGTAGCAACTATGCAACAAAGCAAATCAAATGATAGGGCAAATGGCGCCAATTTTAAGATGCAAACACGTCACTATGAACACAAAAAGAGCAATGTTCAACACAATCTTTCTCCCCACATTATGTTACCAGTGCCAAACCTGGACGCTGACAACAAACGATAGAAGAAAACTAGTCACAACAGAGATGAAGTGTTTGGGTGTAACAAGAAGAGACCGGTTGAGAAATGAAGACATCAGGAAAAAGTGGGTACAACATTAGTACTAGACTTCATCAAGAAACAACAAATTAAATGGTTCGGTCACGTAAGCAGATTACCATCAGACAGTGCACCTCAAAGAGCAATGCTGCTCCGATACAATGGGCACAAAGCAAAAGTCCGGCCACGCAAAAGGTGGACCTCAGAGATAACGGAGGCTACGAAAGAGACTATTTATAAAGCGCATACTAGGGACCGTTTTAGAAATCTCTTCCTGACCTGACGCTGTGAGGCAAACAGGATTCGAGAAAGAGAAAAAAAAAGCAACTGTTATAAGAAAGAGAAGATGGAGATATATTGGGAATACTCTTACAACAAATGATCAAAGAATCACAAAGCAGACATTGAAGTGGTTCATTAGAGGGTTCAGGAAAGAAAGGACGTCATAGGGAAACCCTGAAACGAACTTTACAGAGAGAGGCGAAAATATCGGACTCATTTTCATAGAAAAGATTGAACTAGTTGTCCAGAATAGAGCGATATGGAGACATTTTTTGAATGCAGTATGTAGCTTATATAGGTACGAGAGAAATATAATACATAATTTTAATTTTCAGTTTGTAAAAATGTTCTTCTATCTGCACTAATGTGCTTCATTTGATATCAACATTTTTCTGTTTGTAAGCATGTTCTTCTATTTGGTACTAATGTTCTTCATTTGATATCAATATTCTTCTGTTTGTAAGGATGTTCTTCTGTTTGGTACTAATGTTCTTCATTTGATATCAATATTCTTCTGTTTGTAAGCATGTTCTTCTGTTTAAAAAAAGATGTGAGTTGCCGTTGCTAAACAGTAAAGAAATGTTAATTTACCAGGGAATAACTTGACCATCATTGAATATGATCAGTTCTCCAGTCACCAGGGTTGTACATGTGTACTTACTCGATCAGTTATACAGGGTGTTCAACTTAAAAGCAGCCTATGAATGGAGCTAACCTGGCATATATGTATGGAAATGAAAAGGTTCAGTTATGACGTAGTATAGGTCAAGGTTGTGTGATGGTGTGTAATTGTTTGCGGGGAGGGGCGATGAACAAATGTGACGTAGGACGAGCTAGTCAGCACCGGTTTAAATAGTACATAAACACAACGCGATAGGTTATCTGGCAACTTTCGATTTGTCAATGGGGCTGCAATTATCTTGAACACCCTGTAGAAAGACATTCAGAACGATCAAAACTGCCAAGGAAAATATTGCTCTATTGTCCGTAACTTACAAACATTACAAATATTGCATTGTCTTTTCACTTACTCTCAGAATTCTAAAATAACATCTCTTAGTGATATCAGAAAATTGGAACCATATATATCATCATCAAATAGCTTGTCCTGGGCAGAACTTTACCACCCCAACAATTCTTCGGAATTTCTCTCTCATAGGCCAGATGTCCTGCCTCTGCAGCCGTCATGTTCAAACTATCAAACCATACATACAGGTACACACAAATTAGATAGACTGAGAAAACACAGATAATGAGATGGCAGATGTGTTGCTATAGATGACATAGAGTTCGTTACAAATTGATAATTCTAGTATGGTTAACATTGTCATATATTCAGAGGTATATGTGTTGAGAAATCATGAGGTGGTATCTCAGCTTCTGTGAGCAGACCTAACAGGTCACTGTGGCTAAGTGGTAAATCATGAGGTGGTATCTCAGCTTCTGTGAGCAGACCTAACAGGTCACTGTGGCTAAGTGGTAAATCATGAGGTGGTATCTCAGCTTCTGTGAGCAGACCTAACAGGTCACTGTGGCTAAGTGGTTAATCATGAGGTGGTATCTCAGCTTCTGTGAGCAGACCTAACAGGTCACTGTGGCTAAGTGGTAAATCATGAGGTGGTATCTCAGCTTCTGTGAGCAGACCTAACAGGTCACTGTGGCTAAGTGGTTAATCATGAGGTGGTATCTCAGCTTCTGTGAGCAGACCTAACAGGTCACTGTGGCTAAGTGGTTAATCATGAGGTGGTATCTCAGCTTCTGTGAGCAGACCTAACAGGTCACTGTGGCTAAGTGGTTAATCATGAGGTGGTATCTCAGCTTCTGTGAGCAGACCTAACAGGTCACTGTGGCTAAGTGGTAAATCATGAGGTGGTATCTCAGCTTCTGTGAGCAGACCTAACAGGTCACTGTGGCTAAGTGGTAAATCATGAGGTGGTATCTCAGCTTCTGTGAGCAGACCTAACAGGTCACTGTGGCTAAGTGGTTAATCATGAGGTGGTATCTCAGCTTCTGTGAGCAGACCTAACAGGTCACTGTGGCTAAGTGGTTAATCATGAGGTGGTATCTCAGCTTCTGTGAGCAGACCTAACAGGTCACTGTGGCTAAGTGGTTAATCATGAGGTGGTATCTCAGCTTCTGTGAGCAGACCTAACAGGTCACTGTGGCTAAGTGGTTAATCATGAGGTGGTATCTCAGCTTCTGTGAGCAGACCTAACAGGTCACTGTGGCTAAGTGGTTAATCATGAGGTGGTATCTCAGCTTCTGTGAGCAGACCTAACAGGTCACTGTGGCTAAGTGGTTAATCATGAGGTGGTATCTCAGCTTCTGTGAGCAGACCTAACAGGTCACTGTGGCTAAGTGGTAAATCATGAGGTGGTATCTCAGCTTCTGTGAGCAGACCTAACAGGCGTGGCTATGGTAAATCAGAGGTGGTTCTCAGCTTCTGTGAGCAGACCTAACAGGTCACTGTGGCTAAGTGGTAAATCATGAGGTGGTATCTCAGCTTCTGTGAGCAGACCTAACAGGTCACTGTGGCTAAGTGGTTAGCCTTTGCCTTTCGTTCCAAGGTCATAGATTCAAATCCGCACTGTTTTGTTCACGAGTGCATTTTTGACAGAGATCTTTAATATTGTTGCTGGTGCTACGGAGTTCGTGCTTTTTGCAATTTCTACAGAGAGGGACTGAGCCTTATGTAGTAAAACCCGGTGCAATGAATGAAGTCAATCCTTCGGCTTTAGACCATGTAGATCTAACAGGACATATCTTTCGAAACAATAACATCGAATTGTTATTGGAAATGGTGGCATTCACGGAAAGACAGTTATTGTGTTAGACCAGTGGTTCTCAATCTTCCTAATGCCACGACCCTTAAATACAGTTCATCATGTTGTGGTGACCCCCAACCATAAAATTATTTTCGTTGCTACTTCATAACTGTAATGTTGCTACTGTTATGAATCGTAATGTAAATATCTGATATGCAGGATGTATTTTCATTGTTACAAATTGAACATAATTAAAGGATAGTGATTAGTCACAAAAACAATATGTAATTATATATTGTGAAATATTTATTTCTAATTATGATAAATATGTGTTTTCCGATTGTCTTAGGCGACCCCTGTAACATGGTCGTTCTACCCTCAAAGAGGTCGCGACTCACAGGTTGAGAACCACTGTGTTAGACGCTCAGTGTCAACTTCGAAAGATTGTAGGAAGATGGGTAGATTGTGTGTCGATGCTAGTTATAAAACGACATCAATATTTCAGTTCTGGAAACGCAGAGTTTGGAAATAATCAAAGAGTTGATAGACGTGCTTAGACATCGCCGACAGCAGGTACATTTGATATGGACAAGGGTTATACAGTTTAAGTCACTCAACGGCTATCTGATTGATAAACACACATCAATAAATAAAGAAGCTACCATGAGACTGATTGTGGTTTGCACACATAACACGAAACACAGAAGTCATCTGAGAAAACAAATGAAAAACAAGTTCACGTATAACCAGAGAAAACGGTAACCATCAGCATGCGAAAACGTCACTATGCAATGAAACAGACTGATCACATTTGAGTGTGCTGGAGGGTTTGGTCAATTTTGTGAATCAATAGTAATCA
Source organism: Arion vulgaris (assembly GCA_020796225.1). Classification (NCBI taxonomy): domain Eukaryota; kingdom Metazoa; phylum Mollusca; class Gastropoda; order Stylommatophora; family Arionidae; genus Arion; species Arion vulgaris. Next base: position 66,567,764 of record CM036753.1, on the reverse strand, counting down.
ACATGAGAGCCTGGCGTTTTGTGATGTCGTTTTTGTGAACAATTTGTTATGGTCATTTCTTAGAACCAATAGCAAGCTATATGTGAACAGTGTCATTTTTTTCATTTAATTTCTGAGGGTGTTCGCTAATCTAGAAAATTACAATACATTTTGTGACTTTTTGTCTTTTTTATGCTCATTCTTCCATAAAATAACTCTACATCTGGTGACTTTTAGCCTTCTTGAATGTTCCTTCATACAGAAAATAGCGTTATAGATTGTGACTTTTAATTTTATTGAATACAAAAAATAACATTCATGCAGAAAATAGCATTATAACTTGTGATTTTTAATTTTATTGAATGTTCATTCATACAGAAAACATTACTCAATATTAATTGTTTGCTTAGCTTTTAGTTTTTTATTGAATCTTTCCTACACTTAACACCTCGTTTATGCAAATTAGTTCTGGTGTGAATATTTTGAAATCATCTGTTAGCTACACTATAAACTGAATTCTTCTTTTTCACCCTTCGCCCCTAGGGAAGCATAGGTCAGCAGCCAAGGCCTTCCAAGCTCGCCTATCTAAGACCATCTTGTCCAGATCTCTCCACTCTCTTCCCATTTTCTTGCATTCCGTTTCCAACTCCCGTCTCCAGGTGTTCCTGTGTCTTCCCCTACCTCTATTGCCCTGGGGTTCTCTCTCTTTCCTCTCTCTCTCACGATCGTTCTTTTTTGGCCATTTTTATCATCTTATTGTGATATATAAACAGCCTTTGCCTAGAACGTTAGTTTTACGTCACAATCTTCAGTCAATTTTGGAGCTCTGGTGCTTGTCCTTTGGTGATGTGTCCTATTTCAATCAGCGTTTACTGGGACCGCTTTCCGTCAGCCTTTGACTGTCCCCAGCCGACCTGCAAGGCAGCAGGTTGCTATTTTCTTTAGGGGCCCCGGGGTTTCATCAGAAAGCAAGTTATGAGGTTTCCTCAGTTTGTGTCCTATCTATCGCCACCTTCTGCTCCTTATCTCTTGTTCCACCTGTCGTTGTTCTGTTCTCTCAATAAACGGAATTACAGTGGACGAAAAATCTTTTATTTAAGTATTTTCGTGTGTGTTTTCATCTTGTTGGTGACATTTTGTATTTTGTTCAGTGAGGTCATTTTTTTCTGTCTCTCCAATACTCCACGAAGTATTTATGTTGTCTGTTGTTGCCAGCTTGCTCTCAAAACTAAGGAAATTACAGTATCGATAATTTATCGTCGACAATCGGGAGTTTTCTTTAACTGTATCGGTAATATTAACAATATTAACATTATCTAATTCCGCCCCCTCCCTGCCAATTTAAACAAAAAATTACTGTTACCCTTTAGGGCATGCACCCAAGTTTGAGAAACACTAATACGGATATATACTTTCTGTATAAAATATGTCAACACATTCGAGAGTTGTAATTTTGTTAGTAACATCCCTTCCTAGTAGTAGTAACTCTCTCGTGAAGACCATATGTGTTCTATGAGTTACATATACAATAGAGGCCAAGAAATTTTAATATTCTTTCCATTTTTTGCACGAATTCAAGACGAGGACTTGAGTATGTTCAAAGACATCAATGGTCAGTCTAAGATTTAGTGTCTTCAGTGAGTTTAAACTAGATTGGTTTCTTCTCTTGAGTGAAATTGCATTGCATTGTCATATTGTAATCCGTTCCAAAATTCGTGAATATCTTTACCGACCGATATAAAATCATCCACTTGACAGAAATGACTAATTTTTACATTTTTCTATAGACAACAGTGGCGACCTTCGTAAATTATTTTTTTGTCCACCCAAACCTTCAGTGCTGTAAGAATTTACTTATATGCTATTAGTAAAATAACAGCGATGTTGATTTGGTATACATTTAGAAGTTTAAAAGTACGATAGTCAAGTTTTTGTATAATTACACATTTGTGCGCTCCATGCGCAATTCAGCGCAAGTGAAAACCGGTAATCCCATGGAATTAATCAGTTCACAATGCATCCGAACGATTGTCACTGGCGTATGCACACCCAATTTATTTTCATTGATAGAAGTCGAAGGTATCATTTGTTCACTTTGTCACATTGCTTTTATAATATGTAATAGGGATACGCCTTTGCAAACATTCGCCACCATTTTGTGTATTACTGTAAATTCTAAACTTTGATTATCATCTTGTTGTGTTTATGCAAAATTATATTACAAAAACGTTTTTTGCATCAATTAAGCTACCTACCAATTAATTAAACATGAATTCGTGAGATCGTGAGGTATATAAGACTGCCAGCACACACACAAAAAACCCAAAACTTATCCATCAAGTAGATTTCGTACAAATTAAACCTGTATCGGGAATATTAACAAAATTGGGTGTGCATAAGGCCTTTTGGTCGAAACGTTGCTGTTTATCGTCACTGTTTCTGTATTTTGTAAAACTATAGTACTTTGTTTGTACGTGTTTCGCTACAAATTAAACCGTAGTGTATTCACGAATTTTGGAACGAATTATAGTCGTGTGGTCAAGTGCATCTTAAGTATTCCTGTATGTGCTCTAAACTCGGGGATTTTTATCATGATACATAAACATATATTTATAGATCATATGTAATCACAAATGGGGAGTATTAGTGTTTAACTGATGGTACTTCACTTCGAGAGGCAGTCATATTTTATTTAGGATGACTGGGGCACTATTTGGATCTTCCGCTCTTACACAGTTAACATATGGCTTCTTGAGTCTGGTTGTGTGCATCATCGCCTTCCCCACCACCCATTCCGGGTAACAGAGTTGATTGACCGGCTAAATGACGTTGAATAAATTAAGAACGAGAGCACCTCCTTTGAGATTATAAACAGTTGCAGGAGGAGACTTAAGATCGATATATTCAACAACGGCTTCTGATCTGCCCTGATATCGGGTCCACCACTGGGACAACAGTTGGTAAACGGACAAAACGTTCCAGAAAGCAATAGTAAAGCACTGAACGATCAATGTCTTAGTGGTTTGGAGATAATAGTAATGAAGGTCATTGATCCTGGAAACTGAGACGGGGACGAGCAAGACGACAGGGGCAACAGGACATTAAAGAAATCTTTAAAATGACGTTGATTTAAGCGAGAGAACTTTGCTAAAGACTGCGAGATTTTCAGGCGGTGATGAGATCGATGTTCTGCAACGATATGCTATATGAAGACTCTACTAAAATGATAGTGTTTGTACATATCACTATCACATATGAAGACAACATGGATAGATGTCAGAGACCATCTTATGTATCAACTAACGTCTTCAGTTTCACCTGCAGCAAATGTGGCAAGGTTTGCCACTCCAGAATAGGCCATTACAGCCACAACAGACGTTGTGATTTAGAACAAACTACGTAACGCATAATATAATGTTTCCTGAGACAGAGAGGCCAGTGATGAGGTAGTGTTGGTATATTTAATTTGCAAATTAAACATATATTTAAATGTGATATAACGATCAATTGAACATCCTGGTTTAGCATAACCAATTTGACCTCAGATGAACTTGACCTCCAATTTGGATACCATAATTTGATAAAAGGGGGTAAGAAGATGGGATAGAAAGAACAAAGAGAGATAGAATTGAAAAGAAAAACAATGCTACTATTGTTAATATGTTAATTAAGTAGTTACAGTCATGTTTCCATCATGACGACAACGGGCTGTCCCATAATTACTTCTTTCCTGCGCCAACGAACAGCACTCACCACGCTCATCATTGTTTCATGTGAACTTGTGAAGAAAACAAAAGTCCCGATTCAAACCGGCAGCTTGCATACACATTAAGTGCATAAAGCAGCCGCCAGAGTGCTAACATCAACCTCCCGCCACTTGAATTTGCAATTCACGTGAAAAAAAACAACCGTCTCGACAAAATAAAACACTACAATCCTCACAAACATTACTGCATAAAGCAGCCGTAAGATCACCGGTGAATAGCTATACGCTATGTTATTAAATATACCGTTCACAACATATGTTGATTTAATTATATACGTATAATCTAGTCATCGTATCTTCTGATGTGCACCGCTTTATATTACATAATTTTTTTTAAAGTTATGACTTTCTTCATTACAAATAAATTATATTCCTTTGATGTATCACCCACTTTATCACAATGAGATGAATAACTACACTCAAAACATTGCTTAGCAACGATATCTGGCAGACGGAAATAATTAGTCAGTAAAAAGAAAATATTTCCAAGTGCCAAGTAAATAGAACAATATTGTTGTTGTTGATGTTCGTTGACAAATGCTCAATGATATAACCAATATAAAGTTGTAAGTTGAAAGCGATGTGCGTCAGTTTAAAGAGGCCTTATTTAGTTTAAAAACAAACAAACAAAGAGCTTGAGTGTCTGGATTTTTAACCCACACTGGACATGGACCAGAATTGGGCAGATCTAACACTAACGGTTAACATACTGACATTAAGGTTTAATAACTCTACTCTAAATGGATCATTGGAGTAGAGTGAGAAATACACTTGAAAATGAATGTCGCTCATTGACTAACCCAGACATATTCCATTTATGAACAAATTGACAGATTTAACTTCATTATTTCATGTACTAACATATTTTATTCAGCAAAGTTATATTTAATGTAAAAAATTATAGTCCTAATCTAGTTAATAACTAAGTTATATAATGGAGGAAGTTCAGGATTGTGTGACTAGGAAGTACAGTATCGCAGGATGGTGATTCGGAAAAGGACATCAGTGGAAAAATTAAAAAAAATAGTCAAACTTTCGCATGTTCAACAAAATATTGAAAACCAAATACTCGAATCTTAAAACAAAGCTTGAAATATATAGAAGCAGTGTCCTGGGAGTGTATTATACAAATAGTAGATATAAAATGACCACATCATCATACACAAGCTGGAGACATTCCAAAATAAATGTTAAAGAAGAATAATACAAATATGTTGGCCAAATATGATAGCAAACAGTGGCTCGTCATAAGGCCAGTGGGGCGAGCCACCAAATTAATGTGTGACGTGTATAAATTGAAATATAACTAACCTCAATACCATGATTTTTCACACAAAAATATGTCTGGCCCCACCAACAAAACTTAGCACGAGCCGCCACTGAGAGCAAATGAAAAGCTTAAAAACAAACATACTGTGCATCACTTGAGACCATTATTAGAAAGTGGAGATGGATTGGTTATGTAACTGCATATCAATAGAGCCATTGGCTATGACACCTCTCACATTGACAGCGGATGGGGAAAGAAGACCTGGACGCCAAAAGCAAACATGGAAAAGAACTGTTAAAAAGAGAGTGAAAAGATTGTCTCCTCCTCACATGGGAAACAATTGTTAGAAAGGCGGCAGAACGGCAACAATGGATATCTTTTGTGGAAGCATTATGTGTCAAACGAGACAAGAAGAGAATATAGATATTCTAATCAGTAAATGAAATTTCGTTGTAAGGAACCGTCATCAAACGAAAGAAATCAATAATACACAAAGAACTGTTATAAAACATTGCATAAATGAGGAGAGAACACGTTGATGTGCTTATAGCTTATTAGAGAGACATTATGTGTGTCTTAATATTAAGTTTATATAGTTATTGTGAACATTGAGCATGCTATGATTTAATACAATATTTGGTGTTCAATATTTTCCTTTTGGCTAAGATCAAAGTGTAGTATCTGTATCGCTTGATATCTGTCACGTGGCTCATTATATGGGCTTACAAAGATATCAGCTTGTGTTACGGAACTAGTGCCCATTTGATCGAAGTCGAAGGTCGGAAGCCTTCATTAAATGCCACATGGCTACCCTTGTACAAAACAAGGAGTGCCATCGATCGAAGGATTGATGGGGCTTGATAGTTTATAAACGTTTTCACGTTCCGTTGTATGGGGTCCACCAGGTATGGCACATCTGGGACGGGCCCCATTAATTAAAAAAAAAAAAAAATATTTTACTGTTACTTTTGTTGATAGACATTCATTTAGTTACTTTGGTTTATTCTCCAAATATAATAATTCATGTAGACTTGTATTTTATATGTGGACATTGGTTCACATAGACTGACTTTGTCTCCGAGATATATATATATATATACAGTTTAGTAGAAATATCATAACATAATATGTAGACATTAGATAGATAGATATTCATACATTACAATGACAGCAGCTAACGAACGGAAAATCATAGTGACAGAGATGAGGTGTCTTAGAAGAGCTGCAGGTTTAACAATAAGAGACAAAATTAGAAATGAAGAAATCAGAAGACTGGACGTGAAACAAGTCATGAAAAAATGATAATTGTGGCATATCCTTTACAGGATGTAGCCATAAACCACAGCAAACCAGTCGTTGATTTTTCTAGGCACCACTTATACGTTCAGTAGTTTGCCATTGCTTTCTGAACGGTGAGGACTATTTTTAACTTTTGTAAAAATCCAACGGAAACGAATTTGCTTCCAAACTTGCCCACCGTGGGTTTGAACCAGGTACGCTTGGGTTTGTGATCGAGCTCACTACCGCTTGAGCAACAGACGCTAACCAGTCATGCAATAATATAAGAACAACAGATTAAGTAGTTTGGACACCTGACAAGAATGCCCTGGTATCGCCTACCACAGAGAGCCACACAGAAAAAGTATAACGAGTACAGAGCAAGAAAAATACCACGCAAATGTTGTAGCGACGGCATCAAGAAAAGCTTTACGAAAATGAATATCAGCTTACAAAGTGCCTTAAAACAAGCACACAAGATCACTACGCTTCTCCCCCCTTCCCCAACACTTCTATAAAGAAGTAAATAAGGTAAGAGAAGAAAAACAATGAGAGCTGTTAAGATATAAATTATAAAAGTAATCAATAATGTTAGTTGATAATGAATGTTAATTTTGACTAATATAAAGATCTTACGTGGCATAATGGACATAATTTATGGCGCAATATTCTATTAATTTTGCAGGATGGCAAACGGTTACTTATTGGTGCTCCAGGCAGTTGGTACTGGCAAGGTAAGAGAGATAACTTTGTAATGAGTATCAATTCTTTTCACTATCAAGTGCAATCTACACATTGATAGTCAGTTACAATGGATCTTCAACACTTGGTGCCTCTTGTCTGTTGCTACAGACATTGCACAAACTTTGTGGCATCGGTGAGAGATTCCGATATAATTTTAAAGATGGGAACACTTTTGTAGGAATTCTATTTTAATAATTTTAATGAATTTTGCAGACTGCTCTCATGGATTTTCGATTGACAGAAGTTATTTTTACATGCTCAACTTGAATATTGGACCTACCGTTTAAGGTCCATCTCCGATAAGACAAGGAAATTCATTTCATCTACACTGAGACCAAGAATCTCTGGACAAATATCTTTTGAGTGAGATCCAAGCACCTTAATTCCATGCCACAGAAGCATTCTTCTGTTATTATTACAGTGCTAATTCTTGACTGTAGTGAAGATGAACATGATGAGGCAATATAGTGGTTTGTGCAAAACAGGGATGTATGTTTCAAAAAACACCATGACCTTGCTCCATGACTTTGTTTTTTAGTGGCATCCAGATAACAGACTTGTGGGATTATCTGCTTTGCTGTGAAGCCTGCTAAAGACTTATAGGACTGCAAAAGTCTTGTCCACAGTGGAAGACTGCCCAGCTCATGACTTTGCCCCTACATCCAAATTAAGTCAAGCAGCTGTCCATTATTTGAAAGAAATCTCTGGAAAACTGCCCAATCAAATACAAAGATCTAACTTAAGTTCACTGCCAGGTACAGAGCTGGAGAGGTGCAAACCTGTTTGACTGATTGATTGATGATAGGACAAGGTCCATATTGCACTTTGGTGAGTAACCATGTATGCTTCAATCTCTTTCTTACATAGGAAGATCTCAGCGGCAGCGCACAATCTCTGTAGCACAGCCGAGGGTCCCCAATGTAATTTAGAAGATGGTGAAAATATTTGGCAGATATCTTTTTAATTTAATCTTTCTAATAAATTTTTGCCCTGAGAACTGCAAACATATACCACTCTGTAATCAAAGCAGCAAGAGTCGTCCATATTTATCTTCTTTCTATATGTATAATTCTTTTAGTATCTCTCTTCTTACCTTGTCCACAATTTGTGGTTTCTTAGTTGATTTCATTAGTCACTATTCTTCTTCTTCTTAGAACGCTCCATATTGACCACTTGTTCAATCACTCTTTGTGATTTGTATGTGATCTGAGCCTAAGAGTGATTGTATGTTGTGCCATTTATGCACCTACAAGTAGGCCAGTACATCGGATTTCTGCGACGCTTTTTATTTACTAGGATAGCTTCCTTAGGCCCCTATATCAGTTGCCTCTTACAACATGCCTTGTAGGTCGCAGTGTTACTATTCTCTGCTCCCCTTGCAAGCCACAGCAACACATTGATGTGTCACTATTCAACAGTATTGATCATTCTATTCTATTGCCTGCTCCTCCAGTATATCAAAAAGATATCTCTGTTTTCAAGAAGAGACAAACTATCTTTGTCTAAATGGTAAAGTTTTCATCCTTATTGTCTGCAAATTCTGAAATTATATAATATCCTGCAGGCCAGTTATTCAGCTTCAAGACTAGTGATGGTGGAGACGTTTGGAATTCTACACCAGAGGGTAAACCTATTGAAGATGACACATACATGGGTACGTTAATTTACCTGAAAGATCATTTTTACTAATTGAATCATCTATTTCAACGCAGGTCAAATTTTTCAATACGATGAAGATGTCATAAGCAATAAAGAAACTAAAGAAGGGCCTGCACAGGATGATAATGGTTACAGGGGTAACATTTCTAGTTTATCCGCTGCCATATTTAACATACATTTGCCGCTACCTTATTAACTCTTTCCACGCCCATTTATTTCCTCAATTTTTAATCAGTTAATTCAAGGGAAGTAAAAAAAAAAAAAAATTTTAAATTACGATCCCAACTACTCGTCAATAAATAAACATATATATATATTATTATATACTAAATTGAAGTAAACTGGACAACCCAATAGAATAACAAGGTTAAAAAGTACTATAAGTAAAATAGTAGAAGTAAAACTAGAAAGACTTCTTATAAGGGAAGCAACTCTATGGCGCAGTGTGCGGCTTAAAGCGTGCAACGGACTTCCGCCATGGCGCAGTGTGCGGCTTAAAGCGTGGAAAGAGTTAAACAGACATATACATTTTGGGGCTTTGGGTATCCTTTCAATATGTTCTAATGTTCTAATTTACAAAATGTAATTTTTCTCCATTCTCTGATTAATCATATCTAGTGTTTATAATTGTATTATTTGATATTCCTTTACTGCTTTTTTAACTACTTACCCCTATATTACATTGCAATATATTGTATACTCAATTTTATACAATTTGCTTTGACTAACCTAACAAACCATTTAGCCACTATTACTACAGTTCACATTATATATATATATAGTTGTCTGCATCAACAGCATCGATTGTTGGGGAGTTTAAGATTGAAAAGGGGGATGTTCTTCGGTTTCTTCCCGTGTGTCTGTTCGATGAGGACACTAAAATAGAGGTTGAATCGATCAAGCGATTTAAGCAGTTAGGAGTTATCCATTGTACAAGTAGAACTGGATGCATGAGGGGCAGAGTGAGAGGTGTGTTTAATCAGCGAGTCATTGGAACCATCAGTATGCATACTCTTCAATATCTGTTGGGGGAGACTGAGCACCGTTGGAGTGCAATGATGTCAGTTTAGTAACCAATAATCAGTATATATATATATATAGTTGTCAGTTAGTAAGTATTCTACAAGCCACAGACAAGATCTATTTAAAGTGAGCCTATGCTTCGATGATGGCTGCAGAGGCAGGACATATGGCCTATGAGAGAGAGAAATTCCAGAGGACTGTTGGGGTGGCAAAGTTCTGCTCAGGACAAGCTATTTGATGATGATGCTTCAATTTGCTTTGTACATGTGGGCCCAAGTTTACTTAAGTTTGTCATAGTATATTATCCTATATTCCTAAACCTAGAGTTATATCATTTTCTTTTTCTAGAGACTCATGAACCTATCTATATCTTCTTCATTTCCCGATTGACACATAAGGCTTCCAAAAAAGACTTCAACTGTTGCCATTCTGCTGTCTTTCAACCAACCATCTCTCATGTCAGGCCACACTCCTTCAACTCTCTCTCCACCGTTCTTTGCCATGTTTTCTTTGGACATCCAGGCCTTCTCTTCCCATCTGCTGTCCATCTGAGAGCTGTCCTGCCAATGCCCCCACTGGCATATGCACACATGTCTAACCACCTCCATCTGTCTCTTAATGATTATCTCCAAGGATGCACAGAGACTCACGAATATGTGTTTAATTTTTTCAAATTAAAACCATTATCATTTGTATCTGAATTGTTCTATATCTTTCATCTTCAGATATTATCATTTTAAATATTGCAATTTGTATTGATTAGTGAGTATCATATCATTGCACTCTGAGCAGGTCTATAGGTGCTCATATCTTTTCCTTAAGGTGACTGCTCGCTCCAGTTCTGTGTTGACTAATCAAATGTCATGTACAACTAGCAAAGTGTTCATGTCTGTCAGTTTCTGTCTCATCTCCTTCATTCTGGATAGAGCTGCTGGTTCATGTGTGTCTGTAAAATGATCATCGATTTGATCTGCTTCACTTATAGAATTGATGGTGTCTGGCCTATTCATTGGCCGCCCTTCATCGATAACTTCTGTGTCAGCCAGCTGATTCTTTCGCTCATTACCTTTCATGCCCGCATGACCCAGTACAAAAATAATTGTAATATAGATCATTTATGATGTTAAATATATCCAGCCATTCATGTTGTACTTGACCAGACTGGACTTACTTGAGCATGTTTATTGAGACACATAGAATACACTCTTGTTTGTAGTCCTGTGCATCAGCCAGGATTACAATCCTGTCCATACCGGTCATCGCCATTGTAAGGCTACTTGTTTTTACAAAGAAAAGCACCACTTGCCTCCTTTAAAGTTTTTCCCCTCAAGCTTGCTGTGAAGGCCCAAGCACTTCCCTTGCGCCGAACATAAGCCATCCAAGGTGTCATGCTTGTTTAACTATTACATATGATTTATGGCTTAGCTTGATGCTTTAAGTGACACTATGGAATGTCTATGTCCAACACTTCATTATCAGAATTATTCTTTGTTTCCTATGGACTACACAAATAGTTTCTAACCACATATTTCTATTTTTCTCTCTTTATCAATGATACTTCAGTAGCTCTGGTTATTCGTTAATTATTCTCTGTAAGGTGTTTACTTCTGTTGTGTGTCAAGTACATATATGGTTATATTGTTATCTAGCAATATGTCCTAGTCATCTGTACTATCTTTCTTTTATCTCCAACAGCATTATTTGCTGTTGTAATAAAATCAGTTACGTTGAGAAAAATAAACATGGATAGCAAAGTGGGTATAGACAACTAATAATACAATTTCCAAGTCTTCTCAGACCTTCAGATATGAAGTCACTTCACTTCACATTTCTAGATCCTAATATGCAGGTGGTAGGAGCGCAAATTCCATTCCTCAGGTGTGGAACGCAGAGTGTGGGATTGAATCCACAACTCTATTGTGTGAGAGTGGAACGCTTATGAATTACATTAACCCATTCCACCTAGACAACTACTAAAACATATATACTAAACATTTTCTACTATTATTATGAAATTTCCATAACATACTTTTCATATGTTCTGTTTTATTTTATGAAATATTATATTATTAGCAGCTTGACATGACAATATTATCTGTTTTTAAGTTTAACAAATAAATGAAGACATCAGGAAAAAGTGGGTACAGCATCAGTAATAGACTTAATTAAGAAATAACAAATTAAATGGTTTGGACAAATAAGCAGATTACTAACAGAAAGTGCGCCTCAAAGAGCAATATTACTCTGATACAGTGGATACAAAGCAAAAGGCTGTCCACTCAAAAGCTGGACCTAAGAGATAACAGAGGCGATGAAAAACACTTTATAAAGCGCACACAAAAGGCCATTCTAGAAGTTTCTTTTTTATCATGACGCTGTGAGGTAAAACAGAATTAGAGACAATAAAGAAAGAAGAAACAAATATATTTTAATTTATAAAATGAAGTCTGTTGTTTAAACAAATATCGAAATAGGGGGAAGAATGAAGCACATCAAAGTTATCTACATTGTTTAAACAATGTAGATAACTTTGTTTTCTTCTGTTGTAAAACTGTCCATATACTTATTTGATGTTTGTTATTATTTTGAAGTATGCTTCATAAATTATGCTTTTATCATTGAGTCTACTTGATTGTTTTGCAGATTTTAATTTAAATATGTTCAGATTGTAGGCCTACTAGCTAATGTTATGCAATCAGTCTAAAATTAATATATACAGTTTACAAAAATAACTCAACACATTCAGAACATGCTGGTAAATAAACTTTTATAGTTCTTGCCTGCAGATTTATCTGAAAGAAACTGCATTCATTTTTGCTGCCTCAATAAACTGTCGGTTTTATAAGCCTGGACATGCAGGGTTGAAGAAAAATGAAAAAGGAGATAAATTAGAAGGAGTGGTACTAATTGAAAGTGGGAAAAGTATGGATATCGTAAATACACTCTGTTCCAAATATGTGGAAACAGAATCAGAGACATTGAGTTGCCTGTTTGAAATATGGGTTAATATCAGACAAGTACACAGATATTGTCAATGTGGTAACGAGATATGCGGAAATCACTATCCCTTTGTGCAGACAACATGAGAACACTATGATGGCTGTGGCATTGGAAGATGGAGCACACTTGGGTGTGCCCAATGTGTGGAGATTTACTTTTTAATTACAGTATTTTCGCCGAGTGGTTACCGGGCCCAAATTTGGGGTGTAAAAATAGAACCACTGTTACTTTCTACACATGTCGTAAGAGGCGACTAAGGAGGTTTGCCTGAAATTGAATGCACATGTCCTAAATGTGTAGAAGTCTATGCGTTTAGGGGCCTACCAAACCAATCTGCAACATATACACGTTCTTGGCAAAGATCAACCATATCACAAAGAGTGATTGATTAAAATTGGTAGTAAAGAATGAACAAAAAGAAGAAGAAGAAGCTTAGAGTATTTTATTACTAAACATATTTGGCTCCAGTTGCTATAACTTCTACTTTTACATTTCTTTTGAATATTTCTTTGAATCCCTTACACTTTTCAGTTACTTTGGTTTCTAGTCAGGGACATGTTTATACGTTGTGTTTCCTGTTTGTGTATTATATGTACCTCCCCATCTCTTTTTTAATCTTTCATTATATTAATTGTCTCTTTAGTTATTTGTTCTAGAAATCTGTACTTATTAACTTATATCCATGTTGCTAATCATGCAAAAATATTTGTTATTGAAAGTCCACAACATTAATTTTTTTTGCTTTTGTTTTTTTTCTTGCTCACTCGCTATGAATTCTGGCATAATCATATCACCTACTATGATGCCTCTTACTGATTTCTGCATGAAGGCATGTTTTCCTTATCATCAGTGTCCCTTGCCATTCAGACAAACCCTACTCCGACTTCAGAGGTTCTTGTAGTTTAGATCCCCTAGTAAAGAATCTGGGTTTTTCTGTAATCCAACAGTGTACATTGTCAACACCAAACGTTTTTAGGCATAGCTAGCCTTGAACCCTGGAATTTCTACAGAACACGGTCACTAGCACAACATGTAATTAACTTTGCTATTGCCAACCCCACCAAAGTACAATCATGATTGCCCTATCAATCAATCAATTCCATTTACTTTGGTTTCTAGTTAAGGCCATGTTTAGATGTTTGCACAGATTGCTTCTGTTGGTGTATTATATTTACCTGCCCTTCTCTATTTAATCTTTCATTATATTAGTTATTTGTCTCCCTATTTATTCTACAAATCTGTACTTTCATGCAACAATATTTGATGATGAAAGCACACATTTTTTTTCGTCTGTCTGATATAAATTTAGACATAATCCTGGCACCTAATATGACCCCTCTGAATAATTTTGCATGAAGAATTGGTTTTCTTATTACCAATGTTTTTTGCCATTCATGTGACCATTACTCCGACTACAGACATTTTTAGTTTAGATCCCCAAGTAAATTATTAAAGTTACCTGTAGTCCAATGCTTTCCGTGCGCACATCAAAGTTTTTTGGCCTGGCGACTTGCACCCTGGAATTTCATGATATATAGTAACTATAGCAGTGTATTATCTGCTTTGCTATCAGAGACCCAAGTTTGAGTTTGATGTTCTTAATATCATATTATATTTCTCATCCTCAGAGACTGACATGATATAGATATAGTTTTAACCAACTAATACTATTCTGCATATAGAAATGTCTGCAATTAACAGAGAGAAAAAATAACAAACAAATTAAATATATTTATGTTTCATAACAATATTTACTTATTGAAAAAAACAGGTTACTCAAGTGCAATAGGAGAGTTTGATGGCGACAATAGTGAAGGTCAGTGAAGTTAAAAACATTAACTCTTTCTATACCATGAATGTTACTGAGTTCTGTTACACAGGTATTTTATGACATCAGAATTGTCATCACACAACAGTTTTCTGTTTACACGTCTTACAGTCTATTTTATATATATAAATATATATACATATTTGCCTGCATATCGAGGAGCATTTGCGTGTAAATTACATCATGTCCCAGAAGATGAAATATTTTGGCCATGTTAAACGTCACAATGGTTTGGAAAGAACAGTAATAGAAGGCAGGATTCCTGGAATATGAGGTAGGGAATGACCAAGATGAAGGTAGAAGCAGGACATCAAAGAAACCTTGAACATGACGCTGGACACAGAGTTTTTTAAGCAGGCTGTGATGAAAGCGACATTCCCAAGGAAATTGCTACTATCCGATGTTTATTTTACAAAACACGTAATTACAAAGTACTGTAGTTTTACAAATTACAAAAACAATGACAAAATACAGCAACGTTTGACCAACAAGGCCTTTATCAAGCAAGCGAACAAACAGGAGTGACAAATTAAAATGAAACACAAATGGACGACCAAATACAACGTATCTAAGGAAAATCTGGAATAAAAACGAATAACAAAATAAATGTAACACAAAAACACACATAAAAACTAGAAATAGAAAGGAAAGAAACAATGAAACATCTAGTAAATATATAACTTGAATACATGCAACATATACCCATATAGATTACAAAGCAGGGAAGAGAAAGTACTAAGAAGCATAAGAATGGAATATAACATGAATACATGCAACATATACCATATAGATTACAAAGCATGGGAAGAGAAAGTACTAAGAAGCATAAGAATGTAATACGTTGAGCCGCGTGTCAGGTACCATACAAAGAAATCAACCGATTCTCCAGAGCAAATGACTGCGATCATCCGAGGAACATGATCGGATGGCTTTGACCTGGACATCGTGAGCACCTAAATGGCCAGTGTCATTGAAATGGGTGGCTACAGGGGTCACAGAGCATTGGCGTATGTCGCGTAAGTGTTGGGCGAATCGGTCACTGAGCCTCTTGCCTGTCTCGCCGATATAAGCCTTGTTACAACGCTTACAGATAATAGCATAGATAAGATTACGGGACTCGCATGTGAACCCATCGTCAATAAGAACGTGCCTAAAGGAAAGATACAGTCGCGTCTGTATCACATAAGCACATGTTCAGCGCCGCGACCACACTGGACAGTGCCAAAATGAGTCAGGATATTGGACTTAAGGCGACTGTGTACCAACATATCCTTAAGACTTCTGTCCCGTCTGTAAGACACCAAAGGATAGTTGGGGAAGACAGACGGGTCTCAGGATCTGATCTAAGGAGAGACAGATGAAGGAATAAAACATTTTTCACCAGGGAACTATGGGGGTGGTAAGTTAAGATAAGTTTTACTCTGTCAGAGTTAGTAGTCCTATGCTGACTGGTAGGGCCTGCTGGCGAGTGATTTTCTGAACTCGATGCATAGCGAGACAAGCACCTCTCCGGGTATAGGCGCCTACGAAAGAAATCAAGCATCTCGCAGCTCTCTCAAGAAAATCATCGTCCTCACTCACAAAGGCGAAGGCGTAAGAGCTGCGAGAATGGCAAAGTCACGACAAGCCCGGGGATGGGAAGAAGTATAGAGAGAAAACTATGTGCATCAGTAGGCTTGTAATATACTGAAGTATAGATAGTGGATAGGCGTAAGGTGATAGTAATGTCAAGAAAGTTGACACAAGTAGTGTCAACTACTTGACATTACTACTTGTGTCAACTTTCTTGACATTACTATCACTTCGCCTATCACTATCTACTTCAGTATTTAAAGCCTACTGATGCACTAGTTTTCTCCTCATACTTCTCCGCATCCCGAGCTTTGCTCATTCGCAGCTCTTCGCCTGCTTAGAGGATTTCTTGAGAGACCATGAATCTGTTTCTGTAATCACATATACAGAGTAACACCGGCTTGTCAGTTCAGAACCTCGACCATCACATCGGTCATAGACTACTGACAAGTAAACTTATCTTAACTTCCACCCCAATCCTGATGCTATTCATCATCTTTCTCTTGGTCAGATCAACCTGAGACGTTCCTGTCTTCTATATCCTTTGATGTCTTACAAGACAACTTAGTATGTTGTACACTGCTTTTAGTCCAATATCTGACTTCATTTTGGCACTGTATGTAATCAGCAGGCATATTGTGTGCTATGTGATACAGCGCGATACTATCTTTCCTTGCACCTTTCTCTGACGATATTGCTAAATGGTCTATATTCTATGTATTTCCACGTGTGACAACTTATCGAGCAGGACAGAGAGTCAGTATATTGTACCTAGCATGCTACTGCGCAATGTCTGTGACCTGTCACCCCCATTTCAATGACACTGGCCATTAGATGCTTCATCGAGCCAGTACTCGATATGTTCTCGATCATTATATTTCTCTGATCGGCTGATCTGATTTTATTATCGCTTAGCGAACAGCAGGAAATACATTCTATCTTCTTATACTTTTCTCATCTTTTGAATATATGGTTATGCATATTCATGTTATATTATCTATGTTCTTAGTACTTCTCTTCTCTATTATCATGATATATTGCATGTATTCAAGTATATATTTACTAGATATTTCATTGTTCTTTCACTATTTCTGTTTTATGTGTTTTTTGTTACATTATTTTGTTATTGCTTATTCAGATTTCTTAGAATACATTGTCGAGTCGATTTTGTTCATTAATTTGTCACCTGTTTGGTTCGTAATGATAAGGCATTGGTTCGAAATGTATTGTGATTGTATGAATTGTAAACATAAGTACTTGTACATTACGGTTTTCCAATCAAATAGTTTTACTGCAGTTCCATATATATATATACTGAATGTTTATTTTACAATTTTTAGCTACAATAAAAACGTTGCAGGCTTAGCATAAAGCGAATCAAAGCGCCCTATGAAAAGCTACTATAGAGGCTAATGACAGGATTTAACACAAATTAGTACACCAATAAACGTGTACTGATCATATGAACGACGCAAGAAATTCTGATTGAACAACCACCATGAAATTTTGTATATTATGAATATAAGGAGTGAGAAACAGTAAGATGGAACAAAAAGTGAACAAAACTGAGATTATAGCTAAGATTTTTCTTTGCAAATTCAAAAGTATGATTAGTTTAAAGAATGATTAACTTAAACAGGATTCATTTCTTCTTGTTCTGTGCTGATTGATGTAGACAAACATGTCTCTACAGCTTCCTGTCCATAAACAAACAATTTTCTTACAGTTCTTTGTTCTTAGTTTCTTAGTGTAGACTAGGGGATTCTATAGTAAAGAGGAATTAGGTTGCTGGCTTGAACCGGTTGCCTCACATGTGCATGTCATCAGTTTTATTTTCTCTCAACAGAAAAATTAAAATATGTTTACTTAGCATCTCATTAGCAAAACTCAAGACACTAAGTCAAACTTTTACCTTGCTCAATAAAATCTGGAAAACTAAAGGAGTAAATTGGGGGAAAAAACTTTAAATATATAGAAGTAGTGTTCCGGGAGTGTTATTATACAGTTAGTGCTTCAAATGAATCACATTATACACAAATTGGAGACATTCCATAATAAATGTTTAAGAAGAATCTTGCAAATTTACTTGCCAAATATGATAGCAAGTAATGAGCTATTAAAACTAACAAATTGTTCATTATTGAAGACCATCAATACAAGATGAAGATGTAGATGTAGACAAAGCACAAAGCAAGTATGTTGTATGCCATTAAGGGCATTGGCTAGGAGAGTTTTCAAATAGACAGTGGATGGGAAAAGAAGACCTGAACATCCAAAGGCAACATGGAGAAGAACTGAGGAAAGAGAGTTGAAAGATTGTGGCCTGATGGGGAAACAATTAGTAGAAAGACATCAGAACAACAACAATGGACATTTCTTATGGAAGCTGTATGTGTCAAACAAGATATGAACAAGGTATAGATTGAATAATATTTTACTCCATCTACAGTTTTTGAGCTTCCCAAGATACTACCTACATTCTTTAGTAAAGTCACATCACTGTTGCTACCAGTAGTCTTCATGTTTGATCAATGATTTTCTATAATTTACTTTATCAGAATGAAATCCATGTCATACTGAAAGTCTCTTTCCTAACAGGTACTTCATTCTGTTCATTTAAAATATTGTTTATGTATATCAATGTTGTCTCTTGTATTTAGTTCTACAGTCTTTTGTAGCTCAGACAGCGGTATGTATAGTTTTCTTTCCAGTTTTGTTTAGCTGGACTAGTCATGTTCAGGGCAGTCTTGAAGTATGTGCAGTATTTGTGACTTTCTGAGTGATGTAATCATCTTTTTATGATATGTAACTGGTGCACCCAGTTGCTTTTCTGCAACACCTTCCGTGGTCAGTCTGTCTGCTTTCTCATTTCCTGGTATTTAATAATGCACTAGCAACAATTTAATTGGTAAAGTCTTTAAAAAAAGTATAAACATGAAAGGTTTACTTCATCACACTAGGTTTTCCTCCATATGGCTCAGTCCATCTACACAGAAATAGTACAAAACCACTCAAAGGTATTGCACAAAGCACAAACTTCATAGCATCCGCAACAAATATGGGTGTCTCCAAAAAATAATACCCATGAACAGAATGGCATGGTCCAGATTTGAACCCATTACCTTCAGAATGCAAGGCAAATGACTTAACCACTTTGCTAAAAAGACACATCGTAGAGAGGAATTCAATATTGTAGAAACGAATTTACTACATATGACATAAACTAATCTACTACTGTTATCTATGTTTCACAGATTATGTTGTTGGGGTACCAAAAGGAGAACATTATCAAGGAAAGGTATGTATGCGTTTTCTCATATTTTAATTAATTACATATAATAAATACTAATTACAAAATGAACTAAAATTTATCATTTTGTGTACTAGTGACAAAAATGAACTTAATTTTCCCTTTTGTCTGACAATTCCAATTTTATTTTTGTTCATATTATGGAAGTTTTGGAAAATAACATTTCTATTTTTTTAATAGGAGATAATTTTAATAATCATCATCCAATAGCTTGTCCTGAGCAGAACATTGCCACCCTAACAATCCTTAAAAATGTCTCTCTCTCATAGGAGAGATAAGCCTCTGCAGCCATCATGCTGAAATCATCAGTTAAATCCTGACTACATCTCCGTGGTCTTCCTCTTCTCCTCTGTGCAAGAATACCACTTTCTATAACGGTCTTCTCCAACACTTTTTATGTCTTTTTATATGTACAAAATATTTCAGTTTTCTGATTCTTTTTTGCTAGAATTAGCCAGTTTCTTTGATTTTAAGTTCTTTCTGTAAAGATCTATTTGCTCTCATCTCTTTCTGTCCATGGTGTACTGAGGACTCTTCTGTAGTGCTTATCTGATTCAGTCCGTGGAACACTGTAGTGCACATATTTCTTATCTGCTGGCCCAAGCGTCGTTTAAACGGGTACTATTTACGTTGAGTTTTATTAATTTTCACTCCGATTGTAGTTTTATATCAACCGGAAACTAAGTAGAAAGGAAGTACCAAATCACAACATCGTAGTTTTGACTAGAATCAGAAGTGAAACCAAGTTTAATTTTCGTTTCAAGTTACCCTGTGATTAAAAAATAATGTCTAACAATTCAGAGTCTAGAAATGGTTTGTTATCAGCTTGTCTGCACGTTACAGCTGCAGAAGCGAGATTATTGCATGAAGATGTAGATAAAGATAGTGAAGCTTCTGATTCTGATGACACAGAAGTTTGTGATTTAAATAAGTCGATTATTAATAATTTAAATAATACTAGTAGTGTTTCCCAACCAGTGCGAGAGGTTGCCCCAGTCAGGTTCATGGATTGCAACAAAGAAGAAGGATTCAGACAGAACCTACCAGTCTACTTGAGAGAAGTTATATAGTTGCTATGTTAGGACTATTATTCATATACTTTAGTTCTTTATTCCTGAAAATTGCTATAATTTCACTGTATGTGATTATATATTATGAGACATGAATGTTTAGTATGTGAAATCTTCAATTTGACAATTTTAATGGAAATTTCTTCAAAGATGGTCGTGTTGCTAATTTATAACAGTTAGTAAACCATATATTTCGTCAATATTTTCTTAATTTTTGTGTATTCATAAATGGATTACTTATATAAAGAGAGCAGTTACACTGACTTATTCACCATATTGTTCCTCAAGGCCTTGGTAAGTTGGATTTTTGTTCTCACAATTTCAATTAATTTTTTATTACATGCTAATATTTGTCATGCACAGTCAACACAACATTATATTTTCGCATACAATAAATATTTTATGAAAGTACAATCATTTATCTTTAATTTGATATATAATAAGTTCAACTTTAAATCATATTTAGAAACAATATTTTAATTTAACTAAAGTATGTGTGCAATATTTTTGAAGCTAAAAAATAATTCCGTCCAGAGGTGAAAAAAACCTGGTACTGAATCAGTTATATTCAAAGGTACATTTATGTTGGTCCTCTGCCTTGTTAAATGTCCATGCTTCACACCCATATGTTGGTTTTAATACTGCATTATACAAATAAGCTTAGTTTTTAACTGATGAGCATGACAAATTTTAAAGAATGCAAATGATAGCCAACAAGAAAGTGCTGAAATTAATAGTTTATATAGAATAATGAAAACAAGATATTGTAACTTTTTAATAGAGAAAAGATATTAAAGATGTTACACAAGATAAAAATATTAGAATTAAGAGTTTAGAAAAATTCATGTAAATATGTCTTAGTTTTTTTAAATTATCTAAACTGACAACGTTCAGAAAGCAAGACAATCATAACCAATTTGCCACAAGCTGCCAATAGTACACCTATGCATTACCACACATTAGGTTTTGTTATCCATTAAAGTAATACAAATTATCAGCACATACAAATAGTAAAAGTCAGGTTTAAAAATGTCTTTTTCAACAATTAATGTTTTCTTTTACTTTGTCTGTGACCAGATTGAACTGTTCAACCAAAATTTGACAGCTATTGGTTCTATTCTTGGAGAGCAGGTAACGAACACTTTATTTATTTTTATGTTTGTTAGTTATAAGTTTTACTTTGTAGAAGTCCTCTAAACTATATATGACTCTTTTCATGACTACTCTGTGTTAACAGAGCCAAACATGGACAATGAGCAAAGCACAGTCACACAAAATAGTTACATGCGATGCCTATGAAAAGTTACCAACAACTACAGAACAGACAGAGTCATCAGCATAAGAAAGAAAGTTGGGACATAACCTTGCTTGTATTACATTGAGAACCAAAGAATGTAACCAAACTTCACTTTAAACAGAGTCTTCTAAAATAAAATATCAGGAAAGAAAGCCACAAAAAAGATGGATAGATGGCATAGCAGAATCCTGTCAAATATAAAAAATAATTGTCACCGAAGCCAAAAGAGCAATACAAAAAAATCAAGACAATGGGTAACAACCCAGTAACATTGTGACAGGCAAAATAAAAAAAGAGTGTTAATACTGTTATTTTTTATCTCTGAAACTGACCTAACAACTTATTGCATACTTTATCTTGTCTTTTTATTCTCTTATTCCTATTTCTCTTATTCCTATTTCTCTCTTCATTATCTTTGTCATTCTTTTATAAACAATCAAATCACAGCACAAAAAGCTTCAATTAAATGTACTCTTTACTTCAGATCATTATAGAACCTCTAAGGTTGTGAGATTATTTTTAATGATTTAATTTCAGATTGGATCTTATTTTGGATATTCATTGGCAGTAGCAGACTTGAATGGAGATAGGTAAATCATTTTAATCTTTATCTGTCAGATTTAGAAGATAATGTCCAAGAAATATTTAGGTCATGTAATCGTAGTTGCTATGTAGTAGATGCTTTCTATTAGTTGATGGGCAACAGTAAACGCTCATAGAGTAGGAACTAGGGGTCAGAAGGTGCATGAATAATTATCACAGATTAAATCAAAACAGGAAGTGTGCACAAATGTATCAAATGTGTTTGTTATGAGTATGGTAATTCAGTAAATATCCTTTTTTGAGGGCCAAGTACTGGTTGCTTTTACCTTTAAGGTCAGAAGAACTAAGACAATATAGGAAGAAATGCAGTGTGGTACCAATATTACCCTATGACAATTGTTTGTGGAACAAAAGCCAAAGCTGATGGTTCTTGAAGCAGAAAAATTAACTCTTTCCGTACACAGTTATTCCCCCAGTAGTACACTGTTAATTGAAGGGAGAAAAAAATAAAATCATAACTACTCGTTATTAAATAAACATATATATCATATTATATACACTCTTCTTCTTTCGTTGTTCTTACGACCAATTTTAATCACTCCTTGTGACATGTTTAATCTTTGCCAAGAATAGAATGTGTATACGTTGCACATTGGTTTGGTAGGCCCTAAACACATAGACTTCTACAGTTTAGGATAAATGCATCCGATTTCAGCCAGACCTCCTTAGTCTTCTCTTACGACATGCGTGCCAGGTAACAGTGGTTCTATTCCTTACACCTCAAATTTGGCCCCGGTAACCACTCGGGCGAAATTATATACTAATTTGAAGAAAACTGGACAACCTATTAGAGTAACAAGGTTAAAAAATAATAGAAGTAAAAATAGTAGAATTAAAACAAGAAAGACTTATATGTGTAAGCGGAAACAACTCGAGTGGTGCAGTATACAGCGAATGGCTTTCAACGGAATAACGCTGTGGCGCAGTGTGCAGAGATTTGTGTAGCAAGAGTTAACTAGTCTATATTAATTATCATATGAAGAATAAATGGATCATAAGTTCATATCCATGGTTAATTTTAAATACAAAACATGAGGTCAAAATATTTGTTTTTATTATCCAGAATGGATGATATCATTGTTGGAGCTCCAATGTATGCAGACTTTGATGCATCTGATGTATATGATACTGGCAGAGTGTACATCTATTACCAAACAAGCAGTGTAAGTATTGAGAATTTTGTATTAGTAATGATGGCAGGTAGTACGGATTAGCGTAATGCGTAAGCATTATCTTATCGACTCGGACTCAAGAGGGTTGTGGATTAAATCCCACACTCGATATTCCCATACATGAGGAAATGAATTGGCCCTCATACCTCCTGCATACTAGGCCCATCATACACTAAGGTGTAAAAAGGCTACGGGAATTGTTTATTTTTATTTTTAATGATAGGAGCTTATTGTAATATATGTTAGTCTTGGCATCCAATTAGCTAATTACTTAACAGAACTCATGTCATTGCACTCAAAGCAGACATAATTCAAAGCAGACACGTTGGTTATAAGTAACTTTCGGCAGGTGACAAAGGTTATGCATGCCTATAGTTTCTGTAGCTTGCTAGTTGTACACATTGTCATCTTTCCTCACAGGTGTCTCTATTTTACCACATTTTATGTCAAATTCATCTAGAGAATTGTCTGTAAGAAAAGAGTACAGATTGAAAACTGTGTAAGCAATGTAAAAGTAGTGTCAAGGGATTAGAACAGCAAATTTTGTTTGTTAAAGAAAGCAGTGAAAACACATTAAGAAAAGCTGTGATTCAAACAAGATTAGAGAAAGAAGATAAAGAAGAAAACAACTTGTATATCTATCTATCTATATTCTCTTTGTGTTCCGATTGATACATAAGGCTTCCCAAAGAGACTTCTACTGTTACCGTTCTGCTGCTTTCTATCAACCATCTCCTACGTCAGGCCACACTCCTTCAACTCTCTCTCCACAGTTCTTTTCCATGTTTCCTTTGGACTTCCAGGTCTTCTCTTCCCATCCGCTGTCCATCTGAGAGCTGTCTAGCCAATGCCCCTCCGGGAAAATACAAGTATTTATATAGATTTAAATATAGCTTATATTCTTACTTTCAATTTCATCTTATATTAGATTTTTTTTTCCTTTCATCACCAGGTAAATGATGTTACTGGAAAAGTTCAGGTATGTTATACGTATTCAATGTCAAACTTCTAAAGAATTGTTCACCAACTTTGAAAATTTCTTTTTTATTTTACTTACTATATTTATATCAAGTTTTGTCACCTGTGTGGTGTCGGGACACCAATGGAAGCAAAGAATAGTACCACTGCCACCTACAAGGCATGTCATAAGAGCGACTGAGGTAGGACCTAGGAAGCTACCTAAGTAAATAAAAGCATTGCAGAAATTGGATGTGCTGGCCTACTTGTAGGCACATAACTGGCTCAACGCACAATCACTCTTAGGCTCAGATCACATACAAATCACATGGAGTGGTTAACAAGTGGTTGATCGCCCGAGTGGCTACCGGGCCCAAATTTGGGGTGTAAAGAATAGAACCAATGTTACCTGCCATGCATATCATAAGAGGCGACTATGGAGATTTGGATGAAATCGGATGCATGTGTCCTAAACATGAAGAAGTCTTTAGTTTAGGGGCCTACCAAACCAATATGCAACAGATACACATTCTTGGCAAAGATCAAACATATCACAAAGAGTGATTAAAATTGATCGTAAAGAACGAACCTGAAATATTTGTCAGCTTAGACTGTTGATTAGTTTGAAATCTGTCTAAGAAATTATTGGCTGACTGGGGCGGCAATAGCGAAGTCGATAACATTCTTCACTTGTAACCACATGCCATGCTAATTCCAGGTTTTGAGGCCAAGTTTGGTGTGCACACTATATGCTTTGGACTACAGGTTTCCTAATCCTTTACTTGGGAATCTAAATTACAAGTACCTCAGAAGTCAGACTAAGGCTCGCCTGATGGTGAGGAACACTGATGATATGGGAAGCAATCCTTAGCATAAACCAGTCGAGATACCATATTAGACGACCTGACTATGCCTGAATTCATGGAGGGCAAACTGAGAAAACAAATTGACTGATTTAAATTATAAAGTTTTAATTTTATCTCTGCTTCTTTACTGAAAAATTTCAGAGAAATTTCACAACACAGACAAGAGACATACTTGATGGACAGTCGAGCAGTTCCCGTTTTGGAATGGCTTTAACTGACCTTGGAGATATAAACTACGATGGATATGATGGTGAGATTAGTCTTATCTCTATACTGTAATAGGAAACATGTAAAAACAAAGTACTGTAGATTTAAAAACAATAACGACACACAGCAACGTTTCAGCAAAATGCTGTTATCAAGCAAAGGATACAACAGAAGTGAAGAATTACACTTCTTACATTACAGAGAACATATAGAATTAGACAATCAATTCCTAACTGCCCTAAAATGTCTTATTTATTTTTTTATTTATTAGGAATTTATTTTATGATTCTATATTATTTTTCCATTAATGTGATGTATTGTTTATTATTTTCCCATTAATGGGATGTCTTGTTTATTATTTTGTCATTGATGTGTTATCTTGACTATACTTCAGTTTGTTTAAAATGGGGGCTCAGCATATATGTTAAAGAAATATGATGACAGAACACAACTTTGTCATTCTCCTATTTTTAAAACTATACATAACAAATAAAAATTGTCCTTTCTTATAATTGCTGTTTTGTTAGTTAGTTAGTTTGTTCCTTTCATGCCAAAGGCGGCACATAGGGCAGAGGTTTTAGATCTCTATGTGATGCGGTTCGTTGCTAGCAGTTGGAGATCTTGTATGGTTTTAGATCCCAATAGTTTACTTTCTTGTTGGATGGTTCTTGAAAGTGGTTTTGTAACAGAATATAAATATCCATTGTGTTGTTATATATAATACTAATTTTGTCTAACATGTCTCAACGTTTTAATTCTATTATTGAAACAGATCTGTGTGTGGGTGCACCTTATGCAGGAGATGACAAGAGAGGAGCCATATATATTTTCCATGGCTCTAAAAAAGGCATTATTACAGTCGTATCTCAGGTAGTACAAATATGTTTAGTAAACTAATTTGTAGTATTTAGTTGTTCATATGTAACATAACATAATTCACAGTCCAAGTTTTTTCAAAGTGTGTAGTGCATCCTCAAAATTATCAGCTAGAATTTGTGTCTCAGCTGGAGAGACCTTGCAGAAAGAAAAATTATAAACTGGTTCTGAAAGCAATTATGTTTTCATTTTATTATAGACATTTACTAGTGAAAATATATTTTTAAAGTTTGATTAAGTCATGGGGAGTTAGTTCAGTTTATCATCATCACTACACATTGAACAATTAGTTCAAAAGGGATCCGCTATCTTCCTCTGGAGGTCTCTTAGCGTGCTGTGACTATTGACACTAGTTGTGTGTTGGTTTACTATTCTTCTTTGGCATCCGTCATATCTCTTTTGTCTGGTTATATCAAGTTTTATTTAATATTCTTGCAGTCTGGTTAGGGTTATAGATTTACCCTTATTTCTTAATAGTTTTCATGCTGTATCTTCATTGAGACATTCAAATTATCGGCCTGGTCTATTTTTTGTCCACTTTCTACATTAGCTGTACCAGTAGGCTTAACAGCCTATTCATTCTCCGTTAAAATATGTGTCCAAGCACAAAAGTAAAACTGATTTTTGCCAGTCTAGGCCTCCCCAGAGACTTTTCAAACACTGTCTTTTGCTGCCAGACTGTCTCAAAATCAAGGCATATTGTTATCACATGGAATGCCAAAGAAATGTAAAGTTTGAAGTGGTAGAGACCTCACAGTGCTAGACCGTTGCATTTTGAGTTGAGGTGGTCAGGCAATGCTATCTTCTCTCTAAACTCAATAAGTCAGATTGTCTGATTAGCCAGGATAGAACATGCATTCTTGAAATAAATATCTCAGTCTCTTTTGATTGCAAAGTCAGTACTCTAACAATTTAACTATACCAGCCTTTATACAAAACTAAATTCATTTAACATAAAACTTCTACCATTCTGATGTCAGTTCTGATATTTTTTCTTCACATTTTAGCCCCATATTGAAAATAAATTTTCATATCTCTGTAGCCAATTGTTGCTGTATTTGCTGCTTGGAAAGAGCGATTTTGACTTCGTTCTTTTAAAAGAAATATTGTCATTTTCCAAACCCTTTCTTTGTGTGTATTTGTATTCAATCTCCATTTTTTTTCTTTTATATAGTGAATTCTAAACAAGAAGTATCTTGTAATGGCAGACAATGCTATTATTATTAACTGGTTCTAAGAACTACATTTGATTATTTTTCAGGTAATCTTTGCTAAAGAGATTGAGACATCACTGTCAGCATTTGGAATTTCATTATCTGGAGGCATAGACCAGGATGGAAACTCCTATCCTGACTTGCTTGTGGGCGCCTATACATCCAACAGAGCTGTGTTCCTCAGGTATGAACTGTTTACCAAGACTACTGTAATATGATATGAGTATTGTTGTACATTGTTTATTGTAGTTCAAACTGGGACACTTTGGTGTATTATGAAGGCTAGATTATTGTTTTATAGTCTCTCTTGACATGAGAAAGCTCTAACTGTCTCCCTAAGACTAATCAGATTTGATACCATGCTGGAGTATAACTCCAGAAATGTGGTACCATATAGCGGGGGTTCTCTGTTTGTATAATATTACAGTTACCTGTCTGTATGATTGTGTGTCTTGTTAGATAATATGCATAAACTTTGGCCAAAATTGTTATTGCCTGTCCTACATTATGTAGGAGGCTAACAGGAGCTCAATGTGTTTACACATGCAATGCACACCATATAAGAGTGGTTAACTTGTGCGATAAGAATTAACGCAAACAAACATCATGAACTCGATCAGATCATTAATTGCTATAGAAATACAAATGCAATAGATACACTTTAAATTAAAAATATATTTAAACTCATTCCATACTTACTACCACAGGATGTGCCAAGATTGTTTATTAAAATAACCCAACTGCTGCACACTACATCAAGCATTGCTTCTTGTAAAATTAGTGCTAAATTTACATTAATGCATCTTGATCCAATTTTCTGTTTTTATCTGCAGAAAACTATCTATTTCTACATTGCGATCCGATTGGGAATTTTTTCAAGCTGGAAAATTAGAGAAACAAATTAATTTTGCCAGATCATGTTTTTCAATTTTGTAGTGACGGTGTTAATGTTGCAAATATAAGATTTATATATTTAGTATCTAGTAGAATGAATGTAGAACATGAACCATCGCACAAGCATCAGAGAAGAAAATCAAATCATTTGAAATAAGTTTCTACAGAAAAATTCTTAGAACATCCTTTACAAAGAAGAAGAGAAGTATATACATCCTACAAGAACTAAACATTGAGGAATATTGGTTCTTAAAGAATATCTTTAAGTCCAATATCCAGACTCATTTTGGCACTGTTCAGTGTTACTGTCGGTGTTGCAACACATGTGCTTATGTGATACAGATGCATACTGTATCTTTTCCTTTAACCACGTTTTTTATTGACGATGGTTTCACATGCGAGTCCGTAATCTTATCTATGCCATTATCTGTAAGCGGTGTAACAAGGCTTATATCGGCGAGACAGGCAAGAGGCTCAGTGACCGAGTCGCCCAACATTTGTGCGACATACGCCAATGCTCTGTGACCCTGTAGCCACCCATTTCAATGATACTGGCCATTTAGGAGCTCACGATGTCCAGGTCACAGCCATCCGATCGTGTTCCATGGATGATCGAGTCGATTTGCTCTGGAGAATCGGTTGATTTCTTTGTATGGTACCTTGCGACCACGTGGGCTCAACGTATTACTTTCTTATGCTTCTTAGTACTTTCTCTTCCCATGCCTTGTAATATATATGGGAATATGTTGCATGTATTCAAGTTATATATTTACTAGATTTTTCATTGTTTCTCTTCCGTTCTATTTCTAGTTTTTATGTGTGTTTTTGTGTTACATTTATTTCGTTATTCGTTTTTATTCCCAGATTTTCATTAAAAACGCTTTGTTTTTGGTCGTCCATTTGTTTTTTTAATTTGTCCCTCCTGTTGTTCGTTTGTTGATAAAGGCCTTGTTGGTGAAAGGTTGCTGTATTTTGTCATTGTTTTTGTAATTTGTAAAACTACAGAACTTTGTGATTACTTGTTTTGCCTCTTAAAGAATATAATGTTTGAAAACTGAAATATTTGTGTCACATTAAACTTTACACAGATTTAGAAAAAGAAATAATATAGAACATGGTTCCTGGAAGATGAGGCTGGGGGTGAACAAGCTGACGGTGGCAGCACAAGATTAAAGAAACGTTGAACATGACGGTGGAGAAAGCAAAGAAACATTGCTATAAATTGAGAGTGCACCAAACAGGCTGTGATGAGAATGATATTCTGTAAAGTACATGATACATGAAGAGAGTATATGGAAGCAGATTTGAGAATCTCTACTTGTATACTTTATCATAATTATGTTCAGTGTTCAACATATTATTAATGACTTTGCTGTAATGAAATTAACAAACTTAAATATATATTCTGTAGGACTAAGCCAGTGGTACGTATTTATGCAAGTCTCAAGGTGCAACCTGAAATGATCAGCTTAGATTCAGAGGCATGTGCTTTGCCTGATAATACCAGAGTTCCTTGGTAAGAAAATGCTATATAAAGTTCAGTCAAGTATAAAATAATATTAAAGTTATCTGTTTATGTCTATAAATATACCTTCTGCCAGAAACCAACATTCCTGTCCTCAACTTATATCAATATTCACCTGTAGGAAGAAATAATAATCACTCACGTCTGACCACTAGAGAGTCTCTATGGCAAATGGATTAAGACGTTTACCTTGCATTTTAAAGGTTGTAGGTTCAAATCTAAACTGAGTGCTATGTGCAATTTTTTTCAATAGATACCTAGGATTGATGCTGGAGCTACAGAACTCTATGTGCAACAATCTTGGCAGATGGTGCGCTATTTCTGCAGAGAGGACGAGCCATATGGGAAAACTCTGTGCAATGAAGTCAATTGTTCGTCGTTAGATGCTTTTTAATCTGACCACTAGAAGAACAAAAAGCATTGCATGGAATTATAGGCACAGACTTGATGAGTATGCTTAGAATGATTGATGCAGGCAAGCTACACACTGCATTGGTAAACAGCATTCAGCGGTCCTGCCTCAAGAAACTACTGTCTTGGCTTTAGATGCCTTGACATACATGGAGGAAATGAAATGAAAGTACAATTAAACTAGCTTGAGTTGCATCCATTGTAAGTGGAAGAAATATTGACAAGCCGGATGTCCTTAATGCTCTTAGCTCCCCATATGTGGAAACAAAATCAGAGACATCGAACCATGTCATTAAAAATTTGATTAATTGTAGAAGAGCAAGCCGGTGCTCTGTGGTGCAGAGAGAGAAGATGTGCCAACCAGCATCACTTTTACACAGTGAGCACAGGAACATTGAGATGGCTGCTACATCGGAGAACAAGGTTCATATGAGTTTGTCCAATGTGTGATGATTTTGATTAGAACTAATTAACTAAAGGAAAGAGGAGCATGACTCACATCCACCTAAGAAAGAACTCAACAAGCATAAAGAAGACTAACTCATCTTCTGAAACCACTCTATCTCAGATTGTCTGAAGCTTACAGTTGCCATTGTATGTGCCATCAAAGGGGAAATTTGAATGTGAACAAAGCAGTTATTTGATTTTAAAAAAGTGTTTTAAAATGTAATCTTTTCATTTCTATTATAAATTGTAGGTATTATAGAAAGAGTAGACAAAGCCAGATAAATGTATAACAGGCTTGTAGTCCTGTCTCTGTTGAAAATACAATAAAAGAGGTAAAGAATATAAAAGATTATTAATTCCAATATTTGCTTTTTTTTCCAGCCTCACAGTGTATACATGCATTCAATATACTGGTGTAGGAGTTCCTGATGAGCTAGGTAATCTAATTTGCTATCTTAATCAAATATATTTTTTACCCGATTAATTGTAATTTGCCTGACTTATTTTACTGATTGTTTGAAATTAACCCCAACAAATATTTTTTCATATATGAAAATCATTCTATCAGTTTACAAGGATAAAAATTGATTGATAGGACCATCATTATTGCACTTCTGTGAATAACCATGTGTGCTCCGATCTCTTTCTTACACAGGAATATCTCAGCAACAGTGCATGAACTTCATAACCCCAGCAAGTGTCCTTGATGTAATTTTGAAAATGGTGACAATTATTATGTAAAAATAATGTTTTATTGTCCATCTCCGATAGGACTAGGAACTCCATCTCGCCTACACTGAGATAAGGGATCTCTGGAAAAATATCCAGATGGCTCCATGAGGGAGCGAACCTGGTACCTTTGGCACGAGAGACAAGCACCTAGCCTCTTTGCCACAGAGATCCCATTTTACATTACAAATATATAGGCATCAATGTACAACACGTATATGCACACAGACGCTCATTAACTCCATATGTCCAGTCGCGCTCCCAGCGTAGAAAACAGTTCTCTCATTATGCCAAAACACCAAACTGCCAACGGCTAATTTGAGTCCATGCACGTTTTGTTTTACTGTTCAGCTACTATACGTCCGACACTGTTTTTGTTTACAGAATTCAACGGGCATATAACTCCCATTTCATTCATATACCATACAGCATGGTAGAATTTAGTTTCAAATTTTTAGTAAATAGTTTTATTTGCAAATATATTTTTCCTGTTGTAAAAAAAAGTGAACTTTCGTGTGAAAAGTTTAGTTATAAGATGTTGTTTCATCCTCCACGTCGATAAAGTGCCGAACAAGACATGGATTTGTTCCAAATAAACACACACAGTGTTTCATATTTATGATTTCACCGACAATGATGGAGAATTCAGCAATGGCTAAGTATTGATTTAAGTTTGAAAGTCGTAGTAGTTGCTCTGAACATGAAATACAACAATTTACTAAATAAATACTGATTTACATATATAACTATTTATTATGAGATTGTTCAGAATTTAATTCTGCATATTTTGATACCAACAGTATAAATCTAGCTTACAAAAACTTAAGTTATAGGCATATTTCCAAGATCATTCCATTTTGAAAAATTTTGCTAGAAATGTGTTCTGGCAGAGCGTGATTACCCCAAAATTTTCGTGGACATAAAGAGTTAACAATATCGGGATCTGATATACTTTGGTCCTGTACTGACCTACGGTTGTGAAAGTTGGAAAGCAATAAAGAAAATTGATAAGAAACTGGACAGCTTTGAGAATAAATGTCTACGAAAATTATTAAAAGTAAAATGGAGTGATTTCGTTTCTAACAACACAGTGAGAGATAGAACACACCAACAACCCGTATCAAATATTATAAGGAAACGAAGGTGGAAATATTTAGGTCATGTTCTTAGAGCAGACGAAAGAGACTAAATCGACAAGTCCTTATGTGGTCACCAGTTGGGAAAAGAAAACGTGGAAGACCAAAGACCACTCTTCGAAGAACCATTCAACAAGAAAGTAAACTATTGGGATGTAAAACCATACAAGATCTCCAACTGCTAGCAAAGAACCGTATCACATGGAGATCTAAAACCTCTGCCCTATGTGCCGCCTTTGGCACAAAAGGAACAAACTAACTATACTTTGGTCACAATAAACTAGCCAATGGTTTACATAGAGAAAAATGGAGGGAATTGTTTCTGAAAGATGGAACGATTTGCAGTGGATAACCATAATGACAGTGGCAACAGTATATTTAGAAAACATAAAACATTATTATATAGAAGGCAGGAGATAGAAGCATTAATAGTAATGTTCTGTAAAGGATATGCTTCATGAATATATATATATATACAGAGTGAGAGAGGGAGAGAGCCGTAGTAGTGCAGTTGTTAGTGAACTCGCTTCTTAGACTAGTGATCCGTGTTCAATTCCACAATTTGCGTGGAATATTTGTTTGACCATATGGTCTCTCAGGTCCACCTAGCCTTAATTGGGTACCAGGAAAAGCACTGGGAAGTAATGGCAGCTGGCATGATGTTGACCACATCACCCATCGTGTGCCAAAGGTCATTGAAAAATACTGGCTTAACACCGTATTACCCAATATACCTTAAGGTATAAAAAAGGTGGGTTTCTTTACTTAATTTTTTTTCTTACTTTTTATGTATATGTTGTTATTGTTTTGTGTCCCCAGTATTAGACACTTCATGGGTTTTGGATGCTAAGGATAGCAACACCAGTGTACAGGAACAGCGTGCATTTTACACCAGTGATATTGGCAAATTCACAGAAACAAAAACACAAAGATTGCAGAAAAAAACGGAATCCTGCATGTCCTCTTATGCTTATGTCAAGGTTTGTTAATGATTGGCATTTTATTGAATTCACTTCTGTTGAATCTTATATCATCATCAGGTGTTGTGCCAGCTGGCATTATGTGGTCATATAGTGTGTTTATAAAGTTACAGTGCCTTTTTATTTGTAGAACAAATGGGAAATATTTCATGGTGTTTGTGTATGTTGTCAAGATAAACTGTGTACTATAGTCAATGAATTAATGTTATTACTTTGTTCCTATTCATCATCATCATCATCATCAGGTGCCGTTTCCACATCGAAGGTTGGCTGCAATGAATCTCCAGCATCCTCTGTCTTTCGCCTTGGTGTTGCACACTGCCAGACGGTAACCTGTCCATTTCTTAAAGTTTCCCTCCCACTTATCTCTCGGTCTTCCTCTTGCTCTCTCCCCTCAACTTTCCCTCTAGTAAATGTTTTATCATGGTGTCATGTCTTTTTATATGCCCAAAACACTTTACTTGTCTGAATTTTATTTCTCTTAATAATTGCTTCTTCATGCCTAGTTTTCCTAAAACTTGTTTGTCTGTTTTTCTGTCCATGAAACTCTACCTATTCTTCTATATATCCACATCTCAAATGCATCAATTCTGTCTTCTAACTGCTTGTTCATTGTCCATGTTTCCGAGCCATACAATAATATAGGATATATATAGCATTTGATCATTCTCATTTGTAGCCTGTTTGTAATTTGTTTGGATGTCAGTAACTTTCCCATATTATTGAAATGTTCCTATGAAAATTGAAAATTGTTCCTACTATTAAAGTTAAAATGCTTGCTCTAAAAATAAGTGCACTGCAATTTTGGAAACACCCTATACAACAAGGAAATGTAATGTTAGCATGTCTTTGTTTTTGCTGTTCCAACTCCAATAATATTGAGTTTGCATTTTTTATCTTTGAAATTTGTCCAAAAAGGGTCTAAAGATGAAGGATTGACATCATTGCACAGTATTTCCCACATATGGCTCTGTCCCTGTCGGCAGGAATGGCATGCCACCTGCTGAGAGTGTTGCACAAATAGTGTAGCTCCAGCAACAATCCTAGGGATCTAATGAAAAATTGCACATGTGACTCGGTCTGGATTAAAACCCACAATGTTCAGAATGACAGCAAAATGTCTTAACTATTTCTTTCGAAGTAGTGAGTGATTTACTCCGGAGCTTGTTTTCATGTCCAGATGATTCCACTTCTCTCAGCAGTGTTGGTTTGAGGTGTAAAGATGGGAAGATAGAGAGAGAGAAAAACAGAGAGCTAGAGACAAAATTTGTTAGACATTGCTAACATAAGTAGTCACGTTCAATTGAGTTGTTAATGAAATCCCAAATGGTTGAGTATGAACTGTCAAGAGAAAGACAATATGACAAGTGGTTAAAAACTTCCATATAATAAAAGTCTAAATGAGTGTGCCAACAGGCTATACTGTTCTTAACTTTCTATGTAGCATGTTCTTTGCAGAACATGGTTTCATCACAGCCTGTCTTAAAGACTAGATCTCTAACCATTTGTCTTATCTTTATATGTTAAAGTTTTCTTGAAAGTCCTGTTCCTAAACCACTTTGGTGTTTAATGTGAATGAAATATCTTAGTTTCTAAGACATGATGTTGTTTATGAAACAATGCTCCGTAATATTCAGGCCTTGAGGGATAGCTATATTCTTTATCCAAGTGGTTCTAAGAACTTTTCTGTGATACATTTTATGTTGTCAATTTGTTTTGACTCTGATATTCATCATCAAATAGCTTGTCCTGAGCAGAACTTTGCCACCACGACAGTCCTTTGAAATTTCTCTCTCTCATAGGCTAGATTTCTGCATCTGCAGCCCTCATGCTCAAACCATCAGTTACATCCTGAATCCATCTTCTCCATGGTCTCCCTCTTCTTCTCTTTGCTGGTATGCCACTTCCATGTTGGTCCTCTCCAGCCCTGTGTGTCTTTTTGTATGTCCAAAATACCTCAACTTTCTCTTTCTTATTTGTAGCATTAGCCAGTAATTTGATTTTGAGTTCTTTCTGGATAGACTTATTTGTTCTCTTCTTTGTTCATGATATACGAAGGACTCTTCTGTAACACTTATATTCAAAAGCATATATGTGTTTTTCCACTGCCTTATTAAATGTCCATACTTCACACCCATAAGTTGCTACTGGGAGGAATATGCATGCTCTTAATATTCTGATCTTTGTTTTTCTATCAGTTCTATTCCATACTGCTTTTAGTTGTTTAAATTTTTGTAAAGCCATGTTTGTTCTTCTTTTAATTTCCTTCATCCCATTTCCATCTGTTGTTAGCAGTAAAGCAAGATATTAAAAATTAACATTTTCTACTTTCTCTCCGCTGATAAACATATCTTTTGTCGTGTTTGTTTTATCTGTTGTCATTACTATTATTTCTCTTAATTGTTTTTTGTAATGTATTTTTAAGTATATATATAACTTACACATGTACAATTTGCTATATTCGTCTTCAGAAAGATCCTAATGACAAGCTTAGTCCTATCAAAGTAACCATGAATTTCAAATTAAATGAGGAAAGTCTGTCAGTTCAGAAAGGAGTATTGCCTCCAATCCTTGATGCATACATTCCAACTACTACATCATTTACTGTAAGTTTCTTTTTTTTAATGTTTAAGCAATTAATTACTTTCAATTTAGTGAAATAATTGCTGTTATATAATTTTAGTATGTTATTATAGGGAGATAAAGCAGGCATTGTAATGGGATGTCAAGTGTTCAAGAAATAAAGTGTGCTCTAGGGAAAACCTGAAACAAACTTTACTTATGTGACAAATATCAGACTCAATTTCATAAGCTAGTGAGTCAATTTTCCAGAATAGAGGGGTACGCAGGAATTGCTTGCAGGCCAAATGTAATGTATAATGGTACGGGACCAATATAATAATTATTTTTAATATGATGTAGTTGCTGTTATATAATTTTAGTATGTTATATTACATTATGTGATCAATGTCATGGCACATTGGGCATTCCCATTCATGCTGTCCTCCGCTACAGCAGCCATCCCAAAGTTCATTTGCTCACTGTACCCATGAGAAGTTTATTAGTATATCTTCTCTCTCTACCACGAATATGACACTGTGTCTGGTATGTCCAATCTTAACGCCTTATCTCGAACTCGTTCCAGTGTCTGAGACTTGCCCATGTCACATAAATGAGAGCGTACCGCATTGATGATAACGGCTCTGTCCATACTTCTGCCATCTTGGAGTCAGGGCATTGTTATAGGTAAATTGTTGATACACCTCTTTTGAAAAATTGCGCTAAAATACATTGTACTAAGTATCGTATGATTTGTTATTGTGTGTAGCCTACTATACTAATGTTGACTTTTTTTAAATGTCAATCACGCCATCACCAAAACTTTAAATAATAGTGATACTAATGTTTTGAGAATTTATGTTTAGAGAATTAACTATCTAAAGATGTCTCAATAAATACATTTTTCTTTTTCCATTGAAAGGCCCACATACTAAAAGACTGTGGAATTGATAATATTTGCATACCAGATCTTGCTGTTTTGCCAGTCAGGTTGGTATTATTTTAACAGTGAGAAATGTATTATTGTTTTCATATAGTGTTCTTGTTGTTTTTATCTTTCTATTTCTTATGGCTTAACCTTTTGTTTAGTAAGAATGTCACAGAGAGTGTGAAGAAAAATCATGCTGACCAGACCAACTTTCACATGTAAAATGACAAATACATACACATTTTAAAATACATGACAAAAAACAATTGAAAGAAATAATAGTAATGACAACAGACAAAACATGACAAAAGTTACTTTGTACAGAGAGAGTGCCATGACCACAAAACACATTTGTATTTTCTTATCTTTACAGTGTGCCCAAGGAACACAGAATTGGCAGTACATCACAGTTAGAGTTGATGCTAATTGTATTAAATTATGGTGAGGACTCATTTAATACAAACCTGTGGATTGATCTTCCCAGTGGGGTGTCATATAAAACTATATCAAATCAGAGATCCAATGTTGCCATCAGCTGTGACACATTGAAATCTGATAATTCTAAAGTTGTTTGTGGCCTTGGCAACCCTATGCAGAAAAATGCAGAGGTATGTAAATAAAAAGAAAGACAATTATGGAACAATTTATTTTAGAAGTCTAAGAGAGAAATGTGTAATTATGTGTTATAAATGTTGTTTTTAAACTCTTTTGATGTTAAGTTTCACAGGAACAATTTATTATTGGTTTTCAACCTGATGTATATTTTATAAAATAGTGTGTTGACATGCTGTTAATAAACACAAAGGTTATCATGCACAGAGCATGTGTGCTGAACATCTTACTCTATGCCAGCAAATCATGGACACTGTCCACATCACAGGAGAAAAAAAATGAATGCATTATATGCAACAGGTCACTGTCAGTTGATGTCAGAATGAGAGTTATTCATTATTACACACAGCCAATACTGACTTATGGACATGAGTCTTGGACGGTAAACAGAGAGAAAAATCTATGGAGACCACAGAGATGTGGTTTTACAGAAGAATAATGAGAATCCCATGGACTGCTAAAAGGACAAATGTGTTGGTATTGAATGAAGCCAAGACATAGAGAAAACTTATTGTCACTATAAGAAAGAGGCAGTCATTATTTTTCGAACATGTGATGAGAAGGGAAGGCTTAGAACACATTTTTACAAGTGTTCTCACAGTGTACTCAGAATCTCTTGTAATTACATAATGATAAAAATTAAGATGTTAGAATTAATGCTAGGATTTCCATCATGGTCACTCTCCTTCAACAATGCTGCTTAAGATGATTGTGTCATCTGTATCTGACTGAACACTGCTGGATCTTTACGGAAATTGTGTACAGAACTTGCTTCTAGCAAGAGAACTGTGGATTGGACATTTTATCAGTACAAAGGTGTCTACAAATGAGACTTTGATGCATTGAGTTTGAATACACTCAACTAGAAATAT
The DNA here is from genome assembly GCA_020796225.1 of Arion vulgaris. Classification (NCBI taxonomy): domain Eukaryota; kingdom Metazoa; phylum Mollusca; class Gastropoda; order Stylommatophora; family Arionidae; genus Arion; species Arion vulgaris. Next base: position 66,528,980 of record CM036753.1, on the reverse strand, counting down.
CTGGTCAATCACAGGTCCAGCTGAAATAATAACTAATGAAGTGGTTGGACCACTTAATAAGAATGCAACCAAACTCCACTGTATACAGTCTTCTACAACAGAACGGGAAAGAAGGTGAGAGGAAGACCACAAAAAAATACGGATAGATGACGTAGCAGAATCCTGTCAAAACACAAAAATAACTATCACCACTAGAGCAGCGCAAGACAAAAACAGAAAACCATAACACTGGGCAACAACCCGGTAACAGTGTGATGACAAAAGAAGAAATAATAACTTATTTTTTGCTTTCATCCTATCTTGTACACTTTTAAAAAATTCTTTTCATCCATGCAAAGTCGGAATTTACCTTGGTTCTTACTCCCACAAATACAAATACTACAAAGAACAGACTTGTCTTCACACTACATGCAAACAGGTACGTTTTTTATTAGCTGTAATACACATTTAGAAAGATCATAATGATTTTATTCATCACCATCATCATGTGCTATGCCAATTTTCATAGCTGATCATCTAGCTCCTCAAACATCTAGTCTGAGTTATAACTATCAGTTCTGATGATGATTTATTCTCATATCTTGAAGTTAGGCTGTTTACAGCTAACACACTTTGTTCTAAACCTTCTTTTCTTATTACATCTATAACAAATTTAGTCTCTTTTTCTGATCTTGATAATGAGCTTCATCTGTTTTGATCTTTTTTCAAGACATCAGCGTTAGTTTTTTAAACAGTCCATGGAATTCTCAACATAATTCTATAGAACCACATCTCCTTGCCATCTAGAGATTGTGCCACATGTTTATTTATTTTCTGAAACTTAGTGCCAAGACTAACTGTTTGTAGTGCTCAAAACTCTTTGTTACTTTAGTAGACAACAATTTGGTTGCATACTACATATCTCATGCTTGAGCAACATCTGTCATCTGTTGTTACCATTTGTTGTTATCATCTGTTGTTATCAATGTTTCCTTTGCTTGGTTTATTATATTCTTCATTTCTGAGCAGCATCTGCCATCTGATGTTATCAGAGTTCCAAGGTATTAACTATTTATGATTTTGTCTTAGAAACATCTCATTTACTCTTATAGATAATTCTGATCAAACCTGCATTTTCTTGCCTCATCAGAAATACTATTATTTATTCTATCATTATCAGAATCATCTAATACAAAATCTAATACAAAACTTTCAACAATATATTATTCACTCTCACTTGATTATTTTAAACCCATGACCTTCGAAACACAAGGTGAGTGTCTTAATCACTTAGCCACAGTGATCCCTAATCATTGCCGGGTGATCACTAGAAGTCAGTCTGGTCAGCAGACACTTGTGTACGTTCTACCAGGGACTCACTAAAAAAATCACAACTTTGGCACATTTTTAACATGTAGTATACAAATGTTGTATGTATCTAAATTTAACAAACACAGGTAGTGTGTAACCTCTCTACACTGTTGGATTGCATTAATAGATATACTTTTTATTTAAACTTCATTGAAAAAGACTTACTGTGGTTTGACATGTTAGATGGCATTTAGAAGAATTGATATTAACTGCATGGTTTGTCATGTAGTATGACATATTTTAAGTGTAATTATTTTGTTTTAAAAATCATCCAATATTACTATAACAATGAATCAAAGTTGTTGCTTTCTTATCCTGAAGTCTAATGCTTAATGTTAATAATTTAAAACAATGTAGTTCATCTAATGACTAAATGTCCATTCTTCCCAATACCAGTTTTTCAGTCCTCATCTAGTTTCTGATGTTTTATTAGTGTTACTCTGAAATTCTCATGCACAATAAAAGGATCAACTTTTTCAGTTTAAGTAGCAGACTTGTAGAGATAATACATTAATCTGCTTAATTCAACAGCAACAAAATATTGTGCTGTTAACATATTGACTTCTACATTGGAAAAACATGCTGGGTCAAATTAATTTTTCTTCGCATGTTTCCATTTCACAGGTGTATACACAAAGTAAGATATAATTTTATGATATCTTGGGAAATTTGAGGAAAGAAAATATAATTTTGTAGACAAATTATATATGACCTTTTCATCTTTACAGACGGTCAATTGGCAAGTGTTTTACTGTGACAACTTCTGAGTTTTCGCTTTTCTCTCTTGTCGTTCAGCTCATACATAAGTCTCTTCTCAAAAGACTCTGTGCCTTTTCGCAATTTGGCTTTCCACACAACTCTGTCTTCAGCTAGTTTTCCCATGTGCTGGGACCTATAGAAAAGATTTTCATTGAGGCTTTGCAGACATCTTTATATCTGAGTAGTGGTCTGCCCTGATGCCTTTTCCCTCCAAAAGTTCACAGAACAACATTTGTTTTGGTATGCGACAAGTTTCCATTCTTCTCACATGCTCCAACCATCTTAGTTCGTTTCATGGGCTAAATCTAAGAGGTTTATTTGTTTTGTTTCTATGTAACTGTTGCTTTCCATGTTGTACCAGAGCCGAAAGCAAAGATGAAGTGTCGTCTCTCTATGTGCCTAGCCTGGGCAGCTGATATGGAGAATGTGCCTTGCCCATTTTGCACAAACCTCCTTTCTACCCTACTGTTTCATCCAAAGGAAAGTCTATACGTTTAGAATCAAGCAGGGTTTGCAAGAGATGCCAGAAGATGGCAAGGAATACACACAACCATCAACTGCCTTAGGTCCCTCCCTCCGGATTTTTGGTCAAGGTTTACTCCTCTAGCCCTCTGCATTACCGTGCTGACCCACAAGGCAGTGGGGATTTTCGATCAGGGTTTACTCCCCTAGCCTTTAGCTAAGACAAATTAATGAATTTATAAAAAAAGCTAACTGAATGCAAAATATTAATTAGTAACTATTAGCAATCAAAAAGCTTTAAGATTCAATTTTGTACTAATTTGAATATGAAATAAATCATAGCGCAGTCTAACGCAAACAGGACAAATGCACAGACTGCGGAACTTGTAAGGTATTGAGTTAATAAAATGTAACATCTGTTTCTTACCAGCACAAATCCAGAGAAATCAGAAAATTATGGTAACAACTATGCTAGTTTTGAAATTCCAGTGACAATTGAGGAACCAAAAGTTGGCTTATATGGGTAAGTAATTGCCAACTACATTTATCAGTTATAAGCATATATACTGTATATGTTAAAAAACATATTTACCATAAATATTAATTATCAACAGTCTGAAGCATTGAATAACATTGAATACTGCCCAACCACTAGAAACAAATGTTAAAAAATCACAAAGCAGGCATTGAAGTTGCAGGCAAATGATTAAAAAAAAGAAAGGACACCCTAGAAAAATCCTGAAACAAACTTTACTGAGAGAGGTGGAAAATATCTGACAAAATTCCATAGAGGAGATTGAACGAGTTGCCCAGGATAGAGTGATCTGAAAAAATTGCTTGCAGGCTCTATGTAACGTATAACAATACATGAAGAATATGTATACTTATAAATGCTGACTACATTTATCATTTATGAGCATATAAACTTTATATAATAAATCATAATGTAATATGTCCATCTTATGTATATCCACTATAACTTCTTTAGAATTAAGTCTGCAAACTCATTGTCAGGAACAGTATATGTCATAGGGCAGTATATCCATGCTAGACACTGTATCGCCATATCACAATCACTACACTGTACATTTTGCTTCTCAATCATAAAACCATTAACTATTTATGATAGTATCCCATATTCAGCAACAGATTCAAATTTAATATAGACCACTGATGTCCATTTTTCAACTTTACAGAGTTTCCAATCCAAACTTAATTGTTCTCAACACCACTGATGATAGGGCAGAAGATCGAGGCCGAGGTATAAAACATACATTTCAGGTATGTACTACTGTTCCATATTAGATTAATTGCCTGTCTTCGGTTGGAATTTCGAAATGGAAATACTTGAGCTGTACGTTTATATATTTTATCTTATTTATTTTTAATTTATGAGCGGCATTTTAATAACAGTCTGTCTAATACTAAATTCCATCCAACTCCATCCTTAGAAAACATTATAATACTGTAGACAGTTTGTTTAGAATTTGGAGCCTAAGGCACAGTGATTGATATAACATATGTCTGAGTCTGTAAACTACAGCTGACCAAGACCATACTCCACTTCTAAGTGCTGCAGACTCAAAGGCTGGTAAAGACCACATAAAAATTAAGGGATATCGGGTAATCGCCAGTTCAGAATACAATGTTATCAGTAAACATTGCTAATGTGACTAAATTAATGAGATGAAGATGAGTAACTGGATGTTTCAGTTATCATCAGTAGTAAAGGATGATTAAATAGATCAGAGAGCCGCAGATACTAACATTGAGACTATTATCGAAAAAGGGGAAGACTGCAGTAAAACTTGGTAAATAGCGAAACACGTACAAACAAAGTACTATAGTTTTACAAAATACAGAAACAGTGACGATAAACAGCACGTTTTGACCAAAAGGCCTTTATTAATAAGCGACACAACAGGAGTGACGAATTTCAGAGAACACTTACAAATGGACGATAACATTTGCATTTTTCCGTTATCGTCCATTTTTAAGTGTTCTCTGAAATCGTCACTCCTGTTGTGTCGTTGTTTGATAAAAGCCTTTTGGTCAAGCGTTGCTGTTTATCGTCACTGTTTCTGTATTTTGTAAAACTATAGAACATTAGAACTACCAAAATATAAGCAGTTGTGAACAAATTCTCATTCTACTTCTAGAATAAAATACAATACACTCTGTAGCTTCATTAATACAAAATTCAAGATTGACAATTCAGCCATGTATAGATATGGACAGGCACCACAGTACTGCAGAACACATACTTCCAGACTGCCCCAAATACGATATACTGAGTCAGACTCAATTGCCTAGTGTAAAAAACTGGAAAGAAAGGCATGCAGACCTCTGTGTAAGCTACTACACACGACAGTGAAGTTTATACAAAAGACAGCTTTAAATATATAGACAATATTTTAACACTTTCGCTGCCACGCATTTTTCAACAAAGTCTGGCCCAGTGCCACGCTATTTTTCGGTATGATCAGTTTTCAGAGTGACAATTTCAAAAATCGTAAAAATAAACTAATAAACTTAGGACTTTTAAACTATGGAATAGTGTTCATATATTAATGAGCTACTAACCTGTCTGTATATGGAATATATTCCTTATAATCCACAAGCTATTGTAGTAACTGATATCCTCATACCTATCCACAGTATGATATATCGTCGTTTTCGAGATAGGTGTCCATCATCTACTCCCGTAACCGTGACAATATCTGCTATCGATCTATAAACATCATCACGTGAATCACAGTTCAAATTCATATCACACTCAGAGTTTGTTTTAACACTATCACTGGCTAAAAAGTCAGAAAAAGAGTCATTTTGGACATCACTATTCATCAGCTACGTCGTCCATTTTGAAAATTTTTGTTTATTTACGAAAAATCTGACTTATCCCGACGTTTACCGCGTGTGTGTTAGATCTGCCATTTTGGAGAGCTCGCGAACAATACGGAAGTAGTCGTCCGCGACCCCGTTTTGTCAAGATACTCCCGTTTAAAAAGACATCGTCGACGGCACAGTCCGCGAAAGGAGTTTGTACTTCGCCGATTTTTGTCGTCGGTGGCAGCGAAAGTGTTAAACAAACAAAATGGAGGAACGACTAAGTGCATAGCCTACTGTGAGCTGCAAAATAATAGAAAGTGATTGAAAACATTGTTCACATCATTAAATGGAATTAATTTTCTCACAATGATCTTGTACAAATCAGTGTTATTAGATACTGAGTAGTGTACAAGAAATTATAGTTTAAAGGCGAAAGATTGACTTTATTGCACCAGTTTTTCCATATGGCTGGTCCATATTCACAGAAATGACAACGCACCTTCAGAGATTATGTTAGAGAGCACAAACTCTGTGGCTCCAATAAAATCCTAGGGATTGCAAGGTGAATGATTTGAACATTTTGCCACAGAGATCTCATAAAATGTTAAACATTAAATAAATGGATCCAACTAAACATGTCATCAAGTTATTTTAACGCATTCAACAATTATATCTTTTTCAGCTGCATAACCAAGCACTGTTTCCAACAAATCAGACAGAACTTCAAATTAAGTGGCCAAGCTATGACAGACAGGGTAATCCAGTGCTTCTGATAGATAAAGAACTCATTATTAAAGGGAATGGAGTGTGTAAGATCATCATACTCACACCTAACAACTCAACGGTTAGTGTAGTCAATGTCTTTTTGTCATTCTCAGCCTAGCAATACAGATGTAAGTAATAAAGAACCCGTTTTCATACTATGTGGTCTATTGATAAATACAGTGTTGGCCCATATTTCTTATTTGATTAATCACACACGATGGGTGAGATCCAATTCCAGCTAAGGATTTTAACTTGGGACTACCCATCTAGGAAGCAAGTACACTAATCTCTGTGCTACCATGACCTTCTTATAAAGTGGCATGAGTAATAGTGGCTTATGATTACCATGCTAAACCTAGTAGTACTTTTGCAAGTATGTTCTGATCATGGCATCCTGTTAGCCTTTATTTCTGTTTTCTACTGGCACATTTGATTTCAGCATGTAGTTGCCCGGTTCATAATTTACAGTTCACTTTTCTTTCTAAGCTTCACACACTCATTGAAGCAGATGAACTATGGTGGGACAGTCCATTATTAACTAGGGGCTGCCAAACTTGTGTGGTGGGTGGTACCTGCCCAGTGAAGTCAGATAATTCCTCCACCATCAAAAGCAACCCCTCATGCTAGCTTTATACGATTATGAGTAGATGTCTTATAAATGGTAGCTGTTGTTTCCTATGTTGTGTTCACACCATGAGCTGAAGCTAGAGTTGTCTCTCCAGAATGATATTATGGAAGATGTCTCATACTGTTATGGAAGAGCCCTTTATCATTTAAAACTTAAATACTTCATATTTTAGATGATTTCCTCTGTCATTTGAAACTTAGATACTTTATAAATTAGCTGATTCCATTATCATTTGAAATATTTCATAAATTACCTGATTCTTATGTCATATTGTAATGGAATGTAAATACTCTCTTTTGGAATTTTAACATATGCTATTTTCAATTAATATAACCATAAATTGTCTTCCTTTATCCACAATATTGGACAATTTGAGTTGCTTTATCACTGTTATTGCCTTATTCTATTGACAGGGTTACATAGGTTTGGGCAGTCTTACCACATATGTTGAGTTGAATAATTTTCAAACAAGGCGGAAAAGGGACACAGGCTCGAACACAATTGTAAGTTATTTGTTTCTTTTCCTTATGTTGCTGGAACGCCAGCCAGCTTTCACTAAAACATTTATTGCACATGATGTGATTATGGCGTGGCTACGATATCAAAGGCAGCTGCAATGGACCAAAATGACATTCTTAATACATTGAGAGAGTCTTTCCAAACAGAGGAGTTTAGGGTTGTGAATCCCAGTTGATGACCAGATTGAGAGAGATGGGTGTCAATACTGGTACAGCCCAAAGAAAATGACATAACCGAATATTCAGAAAGATTGATTAATCAACATCGAACTGGAGTGTTGAGCAGCTGGACTATCTGGATTTGTTGAGACGGGATCAGAGCACCTACAGACATGTCCAGATGATAGTCCTCATACAACTGATAATTAATGGCACTTATAATGTAACTTTAGTGCTTCAGATAAAATAGATATAAGGACAGATGTAGTGTGTTGATAACGTTATTATATATCAGATTTAATTTGCTCCTAATAAATGTTATGAAATAAAACATCTATATGTTGGTTGATTAGTCCTGATCATAGAAATCATCTACATGTATAATCTTTAACATATGCTGTGAAAGACTGAGTACCTATATGTCTCCCTTATTGAATACTAACTATCTATCTATACTCTTCCTTTGTCCTGTTTGACACATAAGGCTTCCAAAAAAGATTTCCATTGTTGTCGTTCTGTTACCTTTCATTAACTACAATCTTTCATCTTCATGTTTCCTTTGAAAGACCTTCTCTTCTCACCCGATATCCATCCAAGAGAAAAAAATAAGTAATGGAACCCTTGTTATGCCTCGAGGTATATAGGGTAATACATTGTTAGGCCAGTATTTTTCATTGACCATTGGCACAGGTCGGATGGTGCGGTCAACATCCTGCCGGCCGCCTTTACTTCCCATTGCTTTTTCTGGTACTCAATTGAGGCTGGGTCGGCCTGGAAGCTGTTGCAGTCTGAAAAAATTCCATGTCCACTGTGGAATTGAACCCAGACCACTAGCCTAAGAAGCGTGTTCACTAACAACTATGCTACTGCAGCTCTCTATCTGAGAGATGTCCTAGCCAATGCCCCTACTGGCCACTCCATCTCCATCTTCTAATGATGGTCACCAGTGATGCACAGTTTTTTCTGTTTACAAACTCATCATTTGCTATCCTATTTGGCTAGAAGATTCTCCTTAAACATTTATTTTAGAATGTCTCCAGCTTGTGTATGATGTTGTGGGTAATTTTCCAGCACTGACTAGTGTATAATAACGCTCCCAAGGACACTACTTCTATATATTTTAAGTTTTGTTTTAAGATTTAATACTTTAGCTTTCCTGATTTTGTTGATCATGGCGAAACCAGAATACTATGAGTTTGGTTTAGCAATCAATAACTAAAAATAATTTGAAATATTTTAAATCCAGACTTTAACTCTTTCCACGCCGAGTTATTTCCTCAATTTTAAACAGTTAATTCAAGGAAGTAAAAAAAAAAATTGAAATACGATCCCAACTACTTGTCAATAAATAAACATATATATATATTATTATATACTAAATTGAAGAAAACTGGACAAACCAATAGAATAACAAGGTTAAAAAGTACTCTAAGTAAAACAGTAGAAGTAAAACTAGAAAGACTTCTTATAAGGAAGCAACTCTATGGCGCAGTGTGCGGCTTAAAGCGTCAACGGACTTCCGCGTGGCGCAGTGTACTAAAGCGTGGAAAGAGTTAACTCTTTAACTCTTTCCACGCGAGTATTTCCTCAATTTTTAACAGTTATTTCAATGGAGTTAAAAAAAAATCAGAACTACTCGTCAATAAATAAACATATATATATTATTATGTACTGAATTGAAGAAAACTGGACAACTTAATAGAATAACAAGGTTAAAAAGTAGTAGAAGTAAAATAGTAGAAGTAAAACTAGAAAGACTTCTTAAAAGGAAGCAACTCTATTGCGCAGTGTGAGGCTAATGACGTTCAATGGACTTCCGCTGTGGCGCAGTGTACTGCAAAAAGCATGGAAAGAGTTAATGCAGGAAAGTAAAATATAAAATGTCAAGAGTAATTGGGTAAATAAGTATCAACATATTTGAAATGTGTGTATGTTTTAGCAGAAGTGGTGCATTCTGAAAGCTATAAAACAATTCACCTTTAAAGTTTTATACAAGATAGAGGAGTTTTCTTCTTCTTTAACTTTCAGCTTCCAACGGAGCACAGTTCTTCAACAAACTTCTTCCAGCAATTTCTCTCTCCTGCTATCCCTTCCAATTCTTTCCATGTTTTACCTATCCTTTTCATATCAGTCTCCAGCTTTCTTCTCCAGGTATGTCTAAGCCTTCCCTATTCCTCTATCCCTGCGGGTTCCAAAACAGTTATTGGTTACTAAACTGACGTCATTGCACTCTGGGCAGACCCATATGTGCTCAGTCTCCCCCAACAGATATCGAAGCATATGCATACTGATGATTCCTGTGGCTCGCTGATTAAACACACCTCTCATTCTGCCTCTCAGGCATCCAGTTCGACTTGAACAACGGGTAACTTCAAACTGCCTAAATCGCTTGATCGATTCAACATCGATTTTAGTGTCCTCATCCAACAGACAGTCGCGAAGAGACCAAAGAATATCCCCTTATCCATCTTCAACTCCCCAACAATCGATACTGTTGATGCAAGCCTGTCTGCTCTCTCATTACCGTAAACACCCGCATGCCCAGCACAGTATATCCACGTATACTTCTATAGACGACATCTACTCATACCGAAACCTGCCCTTCTGAAGCATCGACTGAGAGTTAGATACAACAACTGCCCCAGTAAATGAAGTCCCAGAGATCCAATGGAGGGCAGCAGTAACGGCCTCAACCTCCATCCTCATACTAGAAGTAGTTGTCCTGTATGCCCCACTCCGCTCTGCAACAACCCTACCATGCGCATTAGCCAAGAAACCCCAACCGGACTTCTCACCACGTTGAACCGACCCATCGGTATATACAACGTCATCATTCCTTGCATTATCTTCTATCAGCTGCTTAACTGCGAGATCAGCCTTCATGTTGCCCCAATCTCTACATTCTCTTCCAAGAGTAATGATAACGTTGAGATAGTTGGTCATGCTACCATCTGTTGGGATCCATTCTTCCCCTTTTGGTAGGGTCGCAACCGTCGTCATCTGGCCAAAACAGTGCAATAGAGGAGTCTGTTCAATATTAAAAACAGAAATATCAATGGAGAAAAATGACTTTTGGTTGATTAAATGACCATCATCATCATCCATCGCAATGTGATTGTTATAGTGAATAATAAAAACTGTACATATATGTGTGATTTTACTAACGGAAATAATAATAATAATAATAATTCCTCTGCTCGTTATACGTACATAGGGCCTGCAAGTAATTTCTCTATACCGCTCTATCCTGAGCAACTCGCTCAATCTCCTCCATGGAACTGAGACCGATATTTCCTGCCTCTCTCAGCAAAGTTCGTTTCAGGGTCTCCTTAGGTCGACCTCTCCTTCTTGAACCCTTTGCATCCCACTTCAATGCCTGCTTTGATATTCGTTGATCATTTCTCCTCAAGTGTGTCCAACATATCTCCATCTTCTCTTTACTGACGGAAATATTATTAAATGCAAAATTAACATAGTATAACATTCTGGTTCTATTAGACATCTTCCTGATAATTATCAAGTAGTACATCCACTAACAATATGAACAAGGACAAGAACACAGAGAAATAATATAAGTAATAAGTAATATTGACTGCTGTTCATGCTTTCACAATTACTCATTTGTTTTATAATACACAAATCTTATAAAAAATGTGTTATTTGTTATTCTCCAGGCATGTTCTGACAACTTTTGCACCATTATTCAGTGTCTTGTTGGCTACATCGCTCCATCTGATAGTTTTATATTGACGGTTGAGTCTCGTCTGATGGTGAAAAGTTTTATTCAGGTAATTTACAATTATTTGTCCAAGTTATATGGCTGCAGGTTTAAGAGCTTTGAAAATGATAAAAACACATTGTGTATTCTGCAGGATGTTGAAATAACACTTAGTTTCTTTGGGGGGACTGAAGGGCAATGACCCTTCAGGACTGTCTGATGTAGAACTCATCCAGAAAGAATGTTACTTAATCCAGTCAGCTATCTTCAAGACTGGTTTAAGCAACAGCCCTTCAGGACTGTCCGATGTAGAACTCATCCAGAAAGAATGTTACTTAATCCAGTCAGCTATCTCTCTTCTAGACTGGTTTAAGCAACGGCCCTTCAGGACTGTCCGATGTAGAACTCATCCAGCCTTCAGGACTGTCCGATGTAGAATTCCAGCCTTCAGGACTGTCCGATGTAGAACTCATCCAGAAAGAATGCTACTTAATCCAGTCAGCTATCTCTCTTCTAGACTGGTTTAAATGATGGCCCTTAAGGACTGGCAACGTTGTTCTTCCATCATGCTCAAGGTCTTCATGCAGATCTAAATTTAGAAGTAAATCCTGAATTAACTTTGCTAAGAGAGACAAGAATTATCAAACTCATTTTAATAGAAGATATCCAACTAGTTGTCCATGAAATAGCGGTATAAAAAATTGCTTTGCAGGCCCTATGTAAGGTATAACAGTGAGAGAGAAATACAATTATATTTAAAAATGAAATTATTTATTAAACAGAAAAAACAAGAAAAGGTGGTAAATAATAAAAATATAACTTTTCATATTTATTGTCCTGTGTCTTATCATTTATGAGCTAAATATAAGTTTGACTATTTCTTTCAGAGGAGAGAAGCAACTGAGATGTACCACATTACTGCTGTTGCATTTGCCAGAGTAAAGTCACTTCCTTATGACCTTGTCTCTGTTGATACAAGTAAATTTGAAATACATAGAAAAGAGGTAAATATGATTATATATAATATATATATATATATATATATATATATATATATATATATATATATATATATATATATATATATATATATATATATACATATCAGTCTACTTTATGCGATGACAATAATATAATAAAATACATGAACTAAGTGTGAGATCAAGATGAAAAAAATTATGTGAAGTCAAGATATTCAGGTATTTTATTAGAGGTAACAGTGAATGAAATCTTTTGTTGTCACAATGTTACGAGTTATTTACTGGTGTCACATTTTTCTGTTTTTGTATTGCACTTTTCTGGTGGCTTGGGTGATAGTAATTTTTGCTTTTTGACAAGATTATTCTGCCATCTGTCCATTTTTGTATAGTCTTCCTCTCGTCTTCTTTCCTGATGTTTTGAAGTAGAGGACTGTGTACAATGGAGTTTGGTTACATTCTTATTAAGTGGCATAACCACTTCATTCTTTTGTGAATTAATTAAACAACTAAAAACACCATGGAATGAAACTGATAGGTAACCAAAGATAAGATTACTAAGAACATGCATATTTTCATTGGAAACATATATGTGTGAAATAAGAGCATTCAACTATACAGTGGAATAGCATACCTGAGCTTTTGAATATAAGTGTTACAGAAGAGTCCTTCATAAACCATGGACAGAGAAGAGAACAAATAGATCTATGTAGAAGGAACTCAAAATAATATTTAAAAAACTGGTTAAAGCTACAAATAATAGTGAGAAACTTGAAGTATTTTGAATATACCAAAAAAAAGGTCAAAAGGGTTAAAAAGATGATTATTGAAGGAGGCATCCCTGCAAAGAGGAGAAGAGGAGAAGAGGAGAAGAGGAGAAGAGAAGAACTATGGGCTACAGGGAAAAATGAATTCAGGATGTAACTCATGATTTCAGCATAACGGCTGCAGAGACGGGACATCTGACTTATGATTGAGAGAAATTCCGATGGACTGTTAGGGTGGCAAAGTTCTGCTTAGGACAAACTATTTGATAACGATGATCCAAAATAACTTTAAAAACAGTATGTATCATAAATACTGGAATACCCAAATGATAGCTGTAAATGGAGTTGATTGTTAATATGATTTTTAAAGTTTTAAAACACTTATATTTTTACCGATAATTTGTTATTTGTCCACGTATTCCTCATTGTTTTGTTCTTTCTTTCTTTTCTATAATCCTGTTTTGCCTCACAGCTTCTGAATAAGAAAGGATTTCTAAACCAGGCTTTTGTGTGCGCTTCGTAAACATTGTTTTCATCACAGGTGTTATCTATGAGGTCAACATTCTTTCATTTTTGTTACCATCTTCTATTGTAGGTTCTTACTGAGATTAACACTGATCTACGTAAGCCAGCAAGTAAAGGTGTTGAGGTATGGATCATTGCTGTCGCAGTCACTGCAGGACTTCTGTTATTATTGTTACTTATATTGTTGCTGTGGTGGGTGAGTATAAAACAATTACTTGTGATACTTTTGTATAAAAACGTTATGTGGCCAGGTTTTCAACATTTTGGAGATTAAATGCAGCTGTTTGTATGTAAATATTAGAATGTTGATAGCTATATTGATTGATTGATTCGCCTACATGTTTCCGGGGTTCGCAAGGGGAGCAAAGAATAGTAACACTGCGGCCTACAAAGCATGTCGTAAGAGGCGACTGAGGTTGGGGCCTAGGGAAGCTACCATAGTAAATAAAAAGCATCTCTTAAACCGGATGTGCTGGCCTACTTGTAAGCACATAACTGGCACAACGTACAATCGCTCTTAGGCACAGATCACATACAAATCACAAAGAGTGGTCGATGTGGAATGTTCAAAGAAGTAGAAGATTGATCGATTAATTGATTGATAGGGTCATCCTAATTGCACTTTAGTGAATAACCATGTGTGCTCAGATCTCTTTCTTACACAGAAAGATCTCAGCGACAGTGCCCAAACTTCATATATAATGCTCCATACATCTATCAACATTATACACCACATATATACTAGAAGCCACAATAGTTATCATAGTAGTTTGTGTACTTGCTTCATAGACATGTGGTCCTATGTTTAAAATTATATATACTGTATATATATTTGTCTAAGCCTATATATCATCTATTGTGTATATTAATCAATTTTTTGTTTGTCTTTTTATCAACAGTGCGGATTTTTCAAGAGAAAGAAGCCAATGGAAGAGGGTTACTTTGTGGTTAATGGAAAATCCGTTGATAACACAGTCGTTGATTAACTGATATAAATTATTTATTTGTTCATCTTTTAAGGATATAACATAGAGTTAATTATATTCCTACTTACCTAAGTCTATGACTACTACTTGACATATTTTAGAATTGCTCTACTGTTACAAGAACAGCAAAAATGAGACATTATCTATGAGCTAACTTTGTGAACTATGGTCAAGATCTCTATATTGATTCGGAAATAAATATTTTAAAATATAACAATAATAAAGAGTAACCTTTGTGAGGTTGAAACATTGTTAAATTATTTCATTATTAGTATCAATATTTCCTTAAATTAGTATAGGAATGTTATAATGGCACTTGTGTGAATTTTGAATTTGTCAGTGAATGTGCATACAGCTAAAAGACATAGATATAAGTATTGATAGATTATCTGTGTAAAATAGCTATACTTTCTAGCATTTACTTGCAGACATAAAATTTGAAATTAAATTTTGTACATATGATAACTTAATTTTTGTGACATCTGATACTGATAAACCTGTAGATAAGTATTGTCCTATTTTTGTTTTCTTTTTCTTCTTCTTTGCGTTCGTTCTTTACGACCAATTTTAATCACTCTTTGTGATATGTTTGATCTTTGCCAAGAACGTGTATACATTGCACATTGGTTTGGTTGGCCCCTAAACGCATAGACTTCTACACGTTTAGGAGACATGCATCCGATTTCAGCCAAACCTCCTTAGTCGTCTCTTACGACATGCATGGCAGGTAACAGTGGTTCTATTCATTACACCCTAAATTTGGTCCCCGGTAACCACTTGGGCGTGTTTTTTTTTTTATGTTACACATCATCCTGCACTTTAATTGTTTTTATTGTGGCTTGTAATTTATTTTCATGTTATTTTACTTTATATTCATGGTATTTTTGTGATTGTTTTTTTCCCTCAAATAAAATACATATTAGTTTTAACATTATGTGATACTGAAATACATATTAGTTTTAACATTATGTGATACTGGCATTTATGTAATCCGTATTCCTATTTTAGGACAGCTTTAAATATTTTTTTTTGCAGAAACATGACAGTCCAACTTATATTTAAGTTGAGCCAATGAAATAACAAAAAAATATTGTAATTTGAAATTATGCACTTTTTAAAAAAAATGTTATACTTTAATTGTTTTGTGGCTTATTATTTTGCAAAAACCGGTCAATTTCTTCTTTCCTAACAATTACTGTTATAAAAAAAACTACAGTAGATGTTTTCTAGTGACAATATTGCACTCCCAGTTAGTGCAAGATTATATAGAATCTTTTTGTTGAAAGTTGGTTGCAATGAATCTCCAACATTTTGTGTATCTTGCCATTCGTGTACAGTTAGTGTAGAAAGATGTAAAAAGATTCATCACATTGTGTTGTAGATCATTTTAGCACACATATTCACATATTTAGTCTCTACTATTCATTCCTGAAGTTAAAACGTGATAAGAAAAAGTATCACAACGTATCTGCTGTTTTGCTTCTTGATTGACTCCAAATCTAGTCCACAATTTCTTTAGAGACTAATATTTTTTCACCCAGTAAACATTGGATTATTCTGGAAATCTAGTTCAGTAACATTTGATTTCCCATCATCATCATGATGTAGCATGGACTTTGCAGAACTTCACTCTCATTACAGGTTACTTAAAAAACTCTCGATCTTGTTACCAATTATTCTGCTTCCTCAATGTTCCTTAACCCTTTTAGTCGCCCGCCTGCCCAGCATGTTCGTAGCGCGTTGTACTGTGGGTGACTAGCCTTCTGTGAGTGCGGGTTCAATTCCGCGGGCTGGCAGAAAAGCCACAGGTTCCCCAGATTCATGGTGTTTGTTGCACCGAACCAAAGGGTTATGATGTCCATGGCACAGATCCGAAAAGCTGAAAGCTCAAGTGCTTCTGGATCTGGAATAAAAACAACCTTTTAGTCCCATCACTTCTCAGTGCAAGAGAAAAAACTTTGAAACGTTTTTGTGAAATAAAATTCAGAACAAATGCAATTTTAATCAATACTTGTGTTTTAAAGTCAAAGATCTAAAAATTGAAGACCATACTAAAATATTTGTAGCAACTAAACTAAACACATTAGAAATTTCCTTGATAAACATAGGATGCAGACATTACTTGTAGTGGGTGACAAGTAGGCTGAATTTAGTATATCTTTATGCAAGGAACTGTAGAGAAATATTCATTGTCAATAGTATATTCACACAGGCTATCAATGGCCGGTCCCGGATCGAATTGGTAGCAGATGCATATGTCTGGGACTAAGAGGGTTACTTTTATCTTGCTACAGATATCTTGGATGTCCCCTGCCTTATTTTCAGAGACCAGGAACTCTATTGTTGCACTGTTTCCATTGTAATATTGAGATATAATATTGTTTATAATCCAATGTCCATCAACGATCAGGTTTTGTAAACTACCAGTAGTTATTGTCCTCTAATTTTATTATAAGTACATGTCATTCTAAGAATTTTACTGCAGCACTTTGTCTCAAAAAGATTATATTTTCTTCATCATTATTTGTGCACTGGTCCATAATTCGCATCTTTATGTTGCTAAATTGAAAATGCGTATCCTGAGAAGTTTTACTTTTGCTAACTTGTTTGTGTTACACCATATGTTCTTTATACTATTTAACCTCTGAATTGTCATGTCCTGTCAGTCTCCTTCTGACTCTTTGTTGCTTTTTTAATTCTCTATCTCTCACGATCCCCTATATGTTCAGTAGTTTGCCATTGCTTTCTGAACGGTGAGGTCTATTTTTACCTTTTATAAACTACCAAAACGAATTTGCTTCCAAACTTGACAACTGCTGAGTTCGAACCACGACGCTTGGGTTGTGATCGAATTCACTACCGTTAAAGCTACAGAAGCTCATGCTTTTTTAATTCAGGTAACGGTTCTGGTCTTCACTGTGTATTTTTATACTGACTAACTTTTCTAATCCATTTACACAATTTGCAAGGACAGCTCGTGTTTGGGAATCCTAATTCCACCAGTTGTGAATGGGTTAAAATTGGTGCGATTTTGATAAACCCTGAGATTTCTCATTATGTTTGTGCATAGATGTTAATTAAATTTGAGGTTAAATAAATATGCAACTTTGTGTTACCATTTCTTGCCTATTACATTTTTCATAGTTTAATGTTTCATCAGCTTTTCTAACAGCTGCTTGTTATTCATGATACAATATTTCAATGTGCTGAAACCCTATGTCCCTTACGTTATTCCACGATTTCTGATGTTATACATAGTCGAAAGACTTGGTGTAATCGCAAGGTCCACACTGTCACATACTTGTACCTTTATTAGGTATTCTCTATTTTATGTCATTTCAGCAGTCATCAGAATTTGCAGATGTGATATTTCTACCATTTTTAACATCAATTATAAAATGTATAGTTTTGTTGTGTCAAAATGTTTCACTAGTTATCAAAGTTTGATAAATTTACTGAAAGTAGATATATACTGATGATAGAGCTGCGATAGCATAGTGGATAGTGCACTGGTTTCTTAGGCTAGTAATCTGTGTTAAATTCTGCAATGGGAGTGATTTATTTGCCGTAACAACTCAAATCGATCCAGCCTCAATTGGGTACTAGAAGATCACTAAGAAGTAAAAGCATCCTGCATAATGTTGACCACATCACACGTGTGTCAATGGTCTTGATCAGATTACTTCTGTTTGCAACTCTCTGTGGAGAGCATTCCCTATAATCAAAGTTTAAATATCAGAATAGGAGCTGTTTTAAAATACTTTGTACAATAAGATTCTATCCATTTAACTATAATTTTAAGCTTGCCACTTTGATCATTTTTATTTCACTTTTACATTCTTGTGCCAAATAATATAAAATCCACACTTCATTACCTTTAGATTTCTCCTGGTTCTGAGAAACAAAGATCAAGTATACTTCATTATTAGAATTCCAATTTATTTTTATGCTTTTGTTTATTTATTAAAATTGCTAATCCTTGCAGCGGTCAATAAATGAAAGGCATTTGTAAATATTGTCTTATTTCTCAAACTATTTCTTTATTTCAAAGCTTATCCTCAGAAATTTAGAAAGCAATGGCAAACTACTGAACGTATAAAACTAATGGTGCCTACAAAATCAACGACTCGTTTACTGTGGTTGATGGCTACGTCCTGTAAAGGATATGCTACGATTTTAATTTAATCCTCAGAAATATTAACATCAATGTAGAGTAAAATTATGTAAGTGATAAGTTATATGACACGTCACAAGGCAAGACAACAAAAGTAAGACTTCTAAGAACATGCATATTCCCTGTGGCAACATATGAATGTGAATCGTGGACCATAACACATTAAATAACAAAATTGAAGCTTTTGAAACAAAGTGTTACAGAAACGTTTTTAGAACAACCAGGAGAGAGAAGAGAAAAAAACAAAGACATCCTACAAGACATGTATATTAGTAGAATTAGCTCATATTTAACATGTCCCGGAAGGTGAAATATTTTAGCCCCATTAAACGTCACAGTGGTTGTTTGGAGAGAACAGTAATGAAAAGCATGGTTCTTGGAGTACGAAGCAAAGGACAACCAAGTCGAAGGTGACATCAGGACATCAAAGAAACATTGAACATGACACTACAAGAGGTGGGAGAACTTGCTAGAGACAGAGAGTTTTTTCAGGCAGGTTGTTATAAAAGTAACGTTCTGTAAGGGACATGCTACTTGATGAAGATGACTGAAGTAAAACAATAATAAATATCTTGTTTCAACTTGATAAAAACATAAAAACATATTGGTAAACACATTGACTTTGTCTATTACTCTACTATTTAAAGACTGCCACAATTCTCTATTTGTGTATCCATCACCATATGTAACATATTGTCTTTTATCATTGCAATTTTTATTCAAAGTTATGCAAATGTATGTTAATTCAACAACACATAATTGATATTCACTTTACAGCTGATTTGTCTCGGATTATTCCTTTTATGTCATGGGAGTATCCATTATTATACTTCAAGTAATTTATATTCTTGATGTATCTGCATTTAAAAATACTTGCATATTTATGAAGTAGTACTTCTTTCCATATATAACATATATTGATATATTTAAATACTGGATTCTTGCTTCTGTATGTGTGGCACAAACTAACACAGTAAAACGCTGTGTGTGACTGAATGTGTTATGAAATGTTATCTTTTGCATACAAATTTTAAACACTGTTTGCTTATTTATATCTGATTCAGTTATCAGTTATATGAGAACTATCATCATAGAACTCCGGACATGTCCATATGTGCTACTATCTCCACCTCAACAAATCCAGCAGCCCGGCACGCCAGTTCGATGATTAGCACAAAAAAAACTGATTGCTATATGAAAGGAAATCAAGTTATCTGTGTGCTGGTTTGATAAATATTTCATTGGAATGTGTGAAAATGTGTATATTCTGTGCAGCATGTTTTAATAATATTGCTATTATGTTTTAATTTGTAAAATACGAATTATGTATTTGTGTTGAATAATCACAAATTATGGTGCTATCCTCTTGATGTGTGTACATTCACGTATATAGATATATTGTATCTGTAACTGTATGTTTACTATTTAACATGTCTTTATATACTTTAGTACTAAATGCTCAAGGACATAGAATATAGACAAATAAGAAATACATTGGTCACATTAAGAAACTTGAGACTCTTTTAAAAACCATCTGGGCAGGAGAGCAAGGGGAAGACGGAGATGCAGTTTGGAGGGAAATATATTTGTCAACAATTGGACAGACAAAATGTCTGACTGAGTGTGCAGTCAGGGCAAAGAACAGAAATTATTGAAGAGCCAACCTTCAATGCGGAGAGAGAATATGGTTGACTAAATGCTGAGCTACTCAAGGTAGTAAGTAATGTTCGAAATGCTTAGAAACTAGCATATACAGATACATTTTATAAAGTTATTACTCTCATTTTATGTAGTGCATGATTTACCAAGTTGTATTTGGTTATGGAAGCATTAGAAAGTTATGCTTTTATATTATATTTGAACAACAATTTTTTAATTAAAGAAGGTATTATATAATACAAAAAGGCAAAAATAGACTCACCGTTCAGAAAGCAATGGCAAACTACTGAATGTATAAGTGGTGCCTAGAAAATTAACAACTCATTTACTGTGATTGATGGCTACGTCCTGTAAAGGATATGCCACGATTTTCATTTCATTGTATAATACAATTTCTATTCACTTAATAAGAATGAACATCAAAATTGAAAATATTCTGAATGTAGCATCAATAACTGTCAACAGACCAAGTAACTGTCAACAATCATCAATGCGGTACGCTCTCAATTATGTGACATGGGCAAGTCTCAGACACTGAAACGAGTTTGAGAATTAAGCGTTAAGTTTAGACATGCCAGACAGTGTCGTCTTCATGGTAGAGAGAGAAGATATAGTAATCAACTTCTCATGAGTACGGTGAGCAAATGGACTTTAGGATGGCTGCTGCAGCGGAGGACAGAGCATGTATGGGAATACCCAATGTGCCGTGACGTCGATCGCATAACATAACAATAACTGTCAACAACATTGTGAAATCATGGGGGTGTTAATGTACAGTTGTGAGTGTTGGAAAATTACCCAGATCATGCACTAGTTGAGATGTTCCAAAATACAATTTTAAGATAATCCCACATATTTTCAGGCCAAATATGATTGCAAATGATAAGCTTTTAAAATGAACAAACTGTACATCAATGGAGATCAGCATTAAAAGATGTAGATGGATTGAGCATGTATGTTGTATACGAGTAAAGACATTGACTAGGGCAGTTCTCCGATGACATAGATGGGAAAAGCAGACTTTAATGTGCAAAACAAAATGGAGAAGAGCTGTAGAAAAAGTTGAAAGGTTATAGCCTGCGTGAGAAACAATTGGTAGAAAGATGGCAGTAATGGAATCACTTGTGGAAGCCATGTGTTAAACGGGACATGGGAGTATCAGAATAGATAGATTTTGTGAATAGTTTAAGAAGTTATAAAACAACTGATGAGGGTACATGATGGTTAAAAGAGTTGTTTTTGTATGCCAAACTGCCTTGTGCTGTACATCGGAGTCTAGCAGGGAGGTTAAGAGCTGGATTACATATGGGGAAAGAGACAGTGCTTGTTAGCTATGGGCTGGTTGAAACAAGGATATCAGTCTGTATTTACAAAATAGATTGTGCATAGAACAGCATCTTTGTTGCAATTGATAGAGACTGAAATAAAATACTGTGCAAGTAATACTGGGCAAATGAAGGTCAGATAAGAATGTTTATCAGTTAAAACAAAGGAACCATAGATAAATATCCTTTAACATTGGTTCGTGTAGATGACAGCACTGTAGATCTGTCAAAATTGTCAAGTCAAATAGTGTAGTTAGACAAGATCACTATACTGGTAGCCAAAGAAGAATAGTAAACCAACAAAGAACTGGTGCATTAGTTGCCACACACTGAGAGACATACTGAGGAGGAAATCAGAGCACTTATAGACTAATTGGTTCGATGTTCAGTGATGATCCTGCGACTAAACTAAACTAGATCTGCCTGGATTGCTACGAGGTCAGTTCAATAACCAATAAAACATCATTAATGAAAAATGTGTATAATCAAACTCAATATGCCTACAGCATTATCTATAGCATGTCTGATTATGCATCTAATGTGTGTAAATAAATCCACTGCATTATAAATATCATTTCTGGTTACATAACCAAAGTTTGTGAATGTTGAATTTACAAAAAAACAACTGATCCCAGATGATCAGAAAGGTGAATATTTGTATGACACATCAATTGTGTACTATCTGATGAGATGTTCTTGGTAAACAATAGTGTGTCTAAAATAGGATTTCTCAACTACTGTGTTTATACAAACACTTCTGCATCACATTCTGCTCGAAACGTGAAGCATCATAGTTGCAACTGATGTGCTACATCCTGCTATGAGATGTTCAGCAACAAAGTTGCAACCAATGTTCCAGGACCTTCTCTTCCAAAACTGACTTTGAAGTGTGGAGCAACAAAGTTGCAATATATGTTAATAACCTGCTCTGATGTTTATAGCAATGAAGTTACAATTAATATACCACCAAACTAAGCAACATATTTAATGTATCACTCCAGTATGTTGCAAAAGTCATTAACCAGGGTTGCTGTGCCAGAACAGATTAACATTTGTTTTTTAAAAAAACCATCACTAGTCAGGGAAATGTACTGAATGAATCTTGCAACTAATTAATAAGTTAAAGAAGCAGGCATTGAAGTCGGAGGCAAATGGTTCCAGAAAGAGAGACACTCTAAGGAATTCTGAAATAAACTGTATTGAGTCAAGAAATATCAGACTAAATTCCATGGAAGAGATTGAGCGAGTTGCCCAGAACAGAGCGGTATGGAGAAATTACTTGCAACCCTATGTAACGCACAACTGTACTAGAGGAATATATATATATTATACAAAGAAACAAAAAGATGACTAAGTAGATAGTGTATAATTAAGATTTATTTATGGAGAATAATAAATGACACTAAACTTGAAGAAGACAAATAAAAATATCTAAAAACTATTTTCTGTGTATGTGTGGTTGACCAAGATGTAGTTAGTGGTGATTTTTACTGAAAATAAACATGCATTGGAGAAAGAACAAAACTGACTTCATTTTTATTAAACATCAAGTGTACTCATGTCACATCTATTGTATACTTTCCTGTCGTATTTATGCAGCAGTCTACTTCTTCTTCTTCTTTGATGCTCTATATCGAGTGCTTTCATATTCCATTACAATTTCCTAGGAATGCATGATGGAGAAGTCACATCATGATTGATTTGTCGACCAAACTATCACGGGAGACAACAGTTACTGGTTATCCACACCTATGTTCAAATTAGCAAAGCGAGTATAAGACACCATGTCACAAGTATATAAGGCCTGTACTCTCAACACTCTACATTATAGTAGTGAGAAGTAGACCACTTATGCAAGGCAAGAACATCATCTTAACACATTCAACGTGCGCTGTCTCAGACAACATCAGATGGCAAGATCACATCTTCAATATGCATGCTGTATCCAGACTTCATGGCATCCACAGTTGTCATGCTGGACATCACTGGTCTAGAGCAATCACAAACAAACAATAATATTAGCAGTTATTCTGAAACTACAAAGTTCTGAGAGCTGCAGCAGCGTAGTTGTTAGTGAACTCGCTTCTTAGGCCAGTAGTCTGGGTTTAATTTCACAGTGGGTGTGGAATATTTTCCCAGTCGTAACCGCTCTCAGGTGAACTCAGCCTTAATTTGGTAATAGAAAAAGCACTGGGACGTAACGACGGCCAGCGTGATGTTGCCAGTGGAATATTTTCCCTGTCGTAACCGCTCTCAGGTCAACTCAGCCTTAATTTGGTAATAGAAAAAGCACTGGGGCGTAACGACGGCCAGCATGATGTTGCCAGCGGAATATTTTCCCAGTCGTAACCGCTCTCAGGTCAACTCAGCCTTAATTTGTTAATAGAAAAAGCACTGGGCGTCGATGGCCAGCGTGATGTTGACCGCATCACCCATCATGTACCGACGGAAAATGAAAAATACAGACCTAATATGTTTTTTTTTCCGAACGTTCTTTATGCCCATTTTAAAAATTCTTATTGTGATATAAAAACAGCCTTTGCCAAGACTGGTGGAATGTTACGCCCACATTAAGCCCCTACGAGTGTAGGACAAGCACGTCCGGCGTTTCCGCATTTTCGGCCTTACACTGTATAAAAAAGGTTTCATTACTTATTTTTGTACAAAGTTTCACTCCATGATAATTATATTGCAAGCAATATAATAATAATTCTACAGAAATATATTGAATAATGAATTACTCTAATGGTAAGTATCATGAATCTGATCAAACCAATACTGAGAAGCTACAAACACACAGTCAACAAACAAAACAAAATAAAAAATCATGTCACTCAAGAGTTGTGTATGCTTTTAATCAGCAATAAAATAGTAGGGACAGAATAATATGTATACATTTTTACTTGATATATTAATGTAAATATTTAAAAAAAACATAATTTTTGGAAAATGTATACTATTTTACTAAATAATATATATGGCAGTTTCTGAGATCATATAATTTATCAAGTTTCCATGTTTCTGGTCTATAGACACGTCTCCACTATGTATTTCTGTTTTAACCCTTTAGCTGCTAAGGACGAATATATACGTTTTTCCCATTCACTTCTAAAGACGCATTAACACGTCTGTTGTTATCTCTCCTCTTATGGCTAAAGACGTGTTAACACGTTATACATTGCTACTGTCACTGCTACAGGCGTACATTCACGTTTGTGACCTAGAAACAAAGACTAGAAATTTTTTAGCTCAGCCTTCAGAAAGTATGTAGCAGCGAAAGGTTAATAAATTAACTGAAAGAATTTTAGAACATTATCTTAGAAATGACTGATTTGAAAGTTAATACGTTGATGAGAATCAATAACATATGTAACAACACATAGTTTCATGTCATTAAGAATTCCTTGTTTTATATAATTTCATTCAACAAAAGAACGCTAATATTTTTAGAAGTCGGTAAAATTGAGCTAAAATGATGTGCAGATAATTTATCAGCAAATGTATTTATTAAAAAATTATCAAATTTTAATTTTTGAATTTTCATAAATAATTGCTCATCTGCGTAGATCATCAACTCGCATTGTGACGTCTTATAGAGCTATAAAAATATTGACGCTTATAGAATAACAAAATATCTCCACTTTGCCTGGTCTGTGGTTATGCTTTGGAAGAAGCCATAAGTCAGACCCCTGCTGTGTATATATGCCTCCACTGTTCTCCATCAGGTAATCTTTCTTCCAGAGCTCACTGTATGGTAACGTTATATGGAATTTGGATTGCTTCTGATTGATTGATTGGTAGGACCATCATCATTGCACTTTGGTGAGTAACCGTGTGCGCTCTGATCTCTTTCTTACACAGGAAGATGTCATGGGCAGACCACGAACTCAGTAGCACCGGCGAGGGTCATCAATGAAATTTAGAAGATGAAAATATTTTGTAGGAATTTAATTTCGTAATCTTTCTAGTTTATTTTGTCAGGACAGCTGCTTTCCAGCCTGCTCTTCATAATTTTGAACTACCAATAGTTCTTTTATGTGCTCAACTAGAACATGAGACCTACGATTTATTTTCTGTCTCCGATAGAAACTTGATCTCACCTACATTGAAATCAGTGATGTCTGAAAAATTATCCTAATGGCTCCACGAAGAAGCAAACTGAGTACCTATGAAATGAGAGGTGAGCACCTAACCTTTACTCCCCAGAGACCCCAACCCCCCCTTTTCCTCTGCAGTTTAGACTACAGCGAGTGGGTGTATGAGAGTGTGTTGTACCAAAGCAACTCGTTTTTAACATCATTTTGCTGGATGAAGATTTTGATCTGGAGATCAGGGCATTTGTTTATATGGTATAGGTGGCCAGGGTTCAAATGGTTAAGTTTAGCCCTTATTGAGGTTTAAGTTCAATCCAATTTGTTTGCATTTGTTCTATTCTTTCTTGAAAATGGCGATCTGCAGATAATTTATTAGCAAATGTACTTACTTTGTAAAGGTAAAAGAATCATTTTTCATATACCTCGAGGTATTTTTCTTTTTTTTTATGATCCAGAAGCACTTGAGCTTTTCAGCTCTTCGGCTCGGTGCCATGGACATCGTAACCCTTCGGTTCGGTGCCATGAACACCATAAATCTGGGGAATCTGTGGCTTTTTCTGTCATCCTGCGGAATTGAACCCGCACACACAGAGGGATAGTCACCCGTAGTCCAACACGCTACGAACAGCTGGGCAGAGGGCAATACCTCAAGGTATATTGTGTCATATGGTATTACGCCTGTATTTTTCATTGACCGTCGGTAAACAATGGGGGGGGTGTGGTTTAACATTACTCCGACCGCTTTAACTTTGTGATTTTCCTGGTACCCAATTGAGGCTGGGTTGACCTAAAAGCAGCTCGGTCTGAAAAATATTCCACAGCCGCTGTGGAATTGAACTCGTATCACTAGCCTAAGAAGTGAGTTCACTAACAACTATGCTACTATGGCTCTCAATGTACTTACTAGACCATCATCAAATAGCTTGTCCTGAGCAGAACTTTGACACCTTAACAATCCTTCGAAATTTCTCTCTCTCATAGGCCAGATGTCCTGTCTCTGCAGTGATCATGCTCATACCATCAGTTACATCCTGAATCCGTGGTCTTTCTCTTCTCCTCTTTGCCGGGATGTCTCCTTCCAGGACTTACTTGAACATGATCAAATTCTACCTTTGATCGCTCACAAATAATTGCTTATCTAATCATCAAGATATTTCAATGCTTCAAATAAACATACAAACTGCATCATCAACTCCACTGGTAGAATAATCAAGAGGAATAAGATATATATGATAACATTGCTCACCACAAGTTTTGAAGAAAAAAAACACTACACGGATTACACATAAATATACACTTTTTATACAGCACACTAAACATAAATTATGACAAGAACTCCCTTGTATTTTTGTACGATTAATTTGAAAAAGTTGGAATGTATTAGATTTGCAAAGTCAGACAAGACTGCAGTTATTTTGATTTTTCATGTAAATTACTAACAAAAAAATGTTCTTTCCACAAAAGATATGAAACTTTTATAGACAGTTCGTTTAAAAAAAAAAAGGTTTTAAAGCTGAATGAAGGATTGACTTCATTTCACTAGGTTTAACCCCATATGGCTCGGTCCCTCTCCGCAGAAATGGCACACCATCTGCCGAGAGGATTGCCCAAAGCACAAACTCTAGCTCCGGCAACAATCCTAAGGGTCTCTTGAAATAAGACCCCGAAAAGAACCGCACAGTCCAGATTCGAACCCAAGACCTTCGACTCGCAAGTCACGGAGACCCCAATAGGCAGTTCGTATTAATAAATAAGATAGTTTGACTAAACTGTCAAATTTCTGTTTTTAAAAAAAATAAACATTACCATGTAAAGATAATTTGAAAATGAAATTATAGAAGGATAGCTAATTAAAAATAGCAGTGAAAGTATCGGGTGTTATTGTGCCCTGTGTTACAATATGAGTGTTCTTACAACATCATTGACTTTTATTGCATGGAATGGATAATCTAAACTAAAATCTGACCATATTTTCTGCACAAAATGCATGCAATAAAATCTGCTTTGCAACAATTTCACAGTCAGTGAGTATAAATCACAACTGTTGGTAGATTATGAGTAAACTTGGTGAGGACATTACAAAATAGAATTTCAGTTACACATTCATGATCTTAACTAGTGTCACAAAATACAGAACTCCAAAATAAAATATAAGCATGAATGAAAACATTTCAGGATAAAATCATCTAATATTAGTAGCACAGTGAACTATTTGTTTTGACAATGTGCAACCTCTGCATTTTCAGGTGCACACTGTGTCACATTCAGCTTTTTTTCCACCATGACCAATTGTCAAATATTGTTCAAAATATTTTTTGCAAATATATTTTTTTCATTTCAAATACACATGAATAGAATTTTGCAGACACTAAATCAAAAAAGCTATCAGCTTTTTTTAAACCAGTGTTTGCTTGGTATAAGTTTGGGGTTTAGTAGTCGGATCATCATCACTGCACCAATTAGTCCATAAGTGCTCTGATGTCCTCACCAGTCTGTCGCTCAGCGTGTGGCAACTAACGAGATTGGTTCCTTATTGGTTTACTATTCTTATTTGACTTACTTGGTATAAATTCAAGCATAGTCATGGCGTGTATTTAGCAACACTGATTTTTGCATGATGGTTTACTTTCCTTATCACCAGTGCCCCTCACCATAGAGGCGAGCCTGATTTCAACTTCAGAAGTACTTGTAATTTAGATCCCCAAGTAAAGGATCAGGGTTTCCTGTAATTCAACCACAAACTGTGTGCACACTGAGATTTTTTGACCAAGCTGGCCTCGAACCCTAGAAATTTGATGATGTGTTCACTATCTGTGCAAGTCTCCAGTAATATCTATGCATATAATATGTACCATATTAAGCCTTTCACTCCGTAAATTTTTTATTTACCTCTGGAAGCATTCATATTGCAATGTATAGTGAATTACACAGTATACTGGCCAGTATACTAAAAGCCAGTACATCGGCACAGAAGGGTTAAACATGACAGTATAAAGATTTAACTAAAACTACTGAAGCATACAAATCTAAGTTGGATGGATATGTTATACAAATGAAATAGAAATGAATGAACAACCATACAGTGACACAGATCAACAGAATATCAATATTGAAGAAAATATAATTTCAATAAAAGAGTAATAAAAAAAACAGAAGTATTATATCCAAGCAACAAATAATGCTATAGTCTGTCCATTAATTCGTGAGCACGTTTGAAATTGATTTTCTGAAAACTACCTGTTGGATCTCAGTGATTTTTGCATGCAGCCTTAGAATATCCATGAAGCTAAAATAAAGCTAACCAGTAGTCCATAGATGCTACGGATTTTGCACATCGGCGAATTCCTTTGATCTTTTATGACAATTGCAAATACGGGGCTCAAATTTTAGATTTTACAGTAATCCTTAGAATTTGTCCATGTCAATTCTATTCATAGGTGTATCTCCATATTAACTTGATAGGTCAAGTAATTAAGTGTGTTGCCCTTTATGTGCAATCGTGAACTTGGATACAATATGCAACAGTTAGTCCTCCCTTCGGTCACCATTAGACCCCAAGGTGTCTTAACTTCACCACAAATTGTATGATGGTAGACGCATTTGGATATGGAAATGTATACATTGCTATTTCTCAGTCTGTAATCAAAATATGATTTGTATCATCCCGAATCTGACGATTCCATGAGGTTGATAATTGTTACTGGTTGGACAAATTGTAATCCATCTCGGTGCCAGTACTCGTCTTCCTCTCAGAGCACATGTTCAACACACTTCTTCCAGAACTGCATGTCTATCATTGAGAGGGACTCACGTGTCAGAACTTCAACATCACACATTTTAAACGTCCTGTTCTGTTCGGCAACTTGCCCTTTTACTTTAGCCCAGACAAGCTCTATCGGATTGAGGTGAGCATGATATGGAGGTAGTCGCAAAGACGTGTGGCCGTATTCGCAATGATTTTGTCAATATGAAACACCTTTGTCTTATTTGTCATCCTCACCAGGTGCAACAACTCGGTTTCAAATATGTATCATCGAAGCTGACATTTTCCTTAGCAAGCCGAGTCCTAATTTGATCTTTTGTATTTGATGCAGTTGGTACTTTGTCTTCCGCTGATACTGCGTTGTGATAGGATGCATTATCCATTACCAAGCATGATGGTCTGCTTAGAATTGGAAGTAGATCTTTCTCCATCCAGTGCCTGAAAATATGTCCATTCATTTCTGTGTGGTAGTCCCTACCGTCGGTACTTTTGATTGGAAAATAAGTCCAGCGTCATGGACAAAACCTTCTTCACTGCTTCCTGCATGTGTTAGTATAATACGCTGGCCTTTGCTGCTTGGTATTTTTATTTTCTGTTCACCGTCTACTGATTGCCATTCTTTAGCATTGGTGTGGTGAGCATTGACCCAGGATTCGTTCAAATATACAATACCATAGCCTTGCCTCCGCCGCTCACGGATCTGCCTCAGGTATTTACTTCGGGCAGCAATTAAATGTGGCCTTTCACAAATAATATTCCTGCCGCCTATAGTTTTTCTGAAGGTGAAGCCGGGGGCTCTTACAATTTTCCATAGAGTACTTTTAGAAATGTCTATGCTGCAATCTGATTGCAGTTTTAATTTCAGTTTCCTGAGAGTAACAAGTTGATTTGTCGTAAACATTTTCAAGAGCTCCCGTCTTATGACATCTATGTCAAAGTCGTCAATTGTTCTTTTCCTTCCTTGTTTGACATTAGTGCACTTTGTGTCCTGTTTAATCCATCGGGAAAAGGATTATCTATTCAGACCAAGCACCAGTTGCGTTCGTTTCTCAGGGTTATGAATATCGCAATATAGATGACCTCTCTTAGATTTCCTACGGAAGTGTTGGTATAGTAAAACTGTAACCTTCTGCATTGTTATAAATGTGCACTTCAGACTCATTATGAATGTGATATCAATGTCAGTTTTGATAAGCCAACAAATATGATACAATAGCTTCATACAAATAGCGAGATACACCTATAACTATACAACGGTATCCCAATTATAACGTCATATGCTTTCTGCTTTCAAAGTCGACTGGGTTAGATGCACGGGAATTTGTGAAATTGTTGTTTACTCACGATATTTCAATGTTACCATAATGTATTTTTAGAACAACGCGTCTGTGTACCGTAGATCTGTTACTATTGTGTACAATCCGGTGAGGTTGATTTTAATATAAACTGAAGAAGAAATATTTCAAACTACATCAAATTTTCTTGGAAAAACAATATTTCTCTAGCGTCATGGATATTCTAAGGCTGCTTGCAAAAATCACTGAGATCCAACAGGTAGTTTTCAAGAAAATCAATTTCAAACGTGCTGACGAATTAATGGACAGACTATAATTAAGAAGCAACTCTTGTAGAGTATAATCACAAGAAACACTGTATGAAATGTTACATCTAAGTTTCAAACTTACAATATTCATCAAGTGGGGCAGCTCGCTATCAATATAACTAGATTATACACATTCTTATTTATCGTCTCTAACATGTCTTTTTAATCAGTTTTTAACTGACTGCAGTCTCTCAAGCTTACTGTTTGCCATGTTATCATCTAATCTTTGGGTCGCTTCAATAAGTCAGCTAATGCATACCCATTGTTAAATATCAAATATATTCTTTCTTGCATGTCCAAACTTTTTACATGGCTCATAGAAAAATGTATGTTATACATTTTCTTTACTATATGAAACATGTCTGCTATTTGTGAATCAACAATACGTTATTTGTTAACTCATTTCCTACTAGCTGTTGCAGTGTGTGCCAAGATTCTCTATTAAAATACCCAACTGCTGCACACTGCGCCACACATTATTTCATGTAAAATTATTGCCTAATTCAGATCAACACATTCTGATTAAATTTAAGGTTTTTATCTGCAGCAAACTATCTATTTCTACATCGTGGTCTGATCGTGAGTTTGGTACCATTTGTTAATTGAATGTAATTTATATATTTTTCAACCTGGAAAATATGAACAACAATTAAATTCAACAACATCATGTTTACCAATTAGCCAGTGACTGTGTTAAATTTCAAATATCCCACTGAAAGAGAACAAATCCTACAAAAACTTTAAATAATATCAGACTATGAATCCTGTTTTGTCAAAAAAGTACAAAATAATAACCATTCTTTCCGATTATTTATCCTTAAAATTCTTTCTATTAACAAGTACAGTTAATTGATTGGACCATCATCTTTGCACTTTGGTGAATAACTATGTGTGCTCTGATCTCTTTCTTACACATCAAGATCTCATTGACAGTGCATGAATCTTGTATCACCAGCAACAGTCCCTGATGTAATTTTGAAGATTATGGAAATTTTTTTCTGAATCTTTTCTTTAAATTTTGTCTAGCCATCAGTTTTGCAGCATACTCTTATTGATGTTTTTTTACATGCTCAGCTTAAACACTGGACCTGCATTTTATCATCTGTCTCCGATAGGAATAGAAACATGATCTTCCCTACATTGAGATCAGGGATCTCTGGAAAAATATCTCAAAGGCTTCAGGAGGGAGTAAACAGAGTACCTTTGAAAACATCCATTTGCTTGTTTCTTTCAAGAAATCATCATGACAATTTACAACTAATATAACTGATATGAGATTCAATTTTACAAGTACAATATTCTTGTACAATAAAGAAGCACATTAGTAATTAAGATAAAGGAATATATAATAAGAGTGATATGAGGTCTGTAAAATCAGATCAAGAAAAATGTGGAAAACTGAATAAGAAACTGTCAGTGTTCAATATTTAAATGGAAACAAAACTTATTAATAAAATTAACAGAGGTACAAAGTTTCAATAATACAATCTAAACAGAATTAAAGATGTGGTGTTTACATTTTCGGTGGTGTTTGCATTCTTAGTGGTATTTACATTTATGGTTGGGCTTAAAACCTGAAACAATATTTTGTGTATAGTTCTGAAAGACTATGAGCATATTCAACGTTTCCTTGTTTCATCAATAAAATAATATATTTCTGATATGTTAGTGCTTGAAAAACAATACCACAAACTGGTTTTCTTTCCCCTCTTTTATGGTACACATTCAAGAATTAATTATTGAATAAATTACTAAAGTATTTACATGCATGATCTCAACAACACACAAAATTACCATAACTTGTATTTAAAACAGTACCATAATGGTAGAAATATTATTGATAAATATTAACACAAATATGTGCATCAAGAAGAGATGGTTGCCCAGTGGCTAAAACACTGTGAGCCAAGTCAAGGTAAACAGTCTTTAATCTTTAGTTTATAATAGCCCTCTAGCGACCCGTTAATTAGGAATACACTATAGAGAAGTATGTAAATAATTTTTTTAATATAAAAATCAAATAAAAAACCACTCAACTTTTAATGTATAGCATAAAAATCCTCACTTTAACTAAAATAAAATATATAGCACTGCTAAGAATCATTGCAGCTTTTGATTCATGTTAACAAAGAGAACAAGAGTTTTAGGAAAATATCAATATTGTAGAAAATGTAACAGGTATACTCAGTTGTTGATAAGGAACTGAGTTTGTACTCTTTCTCCTGTGAAGTTTTATTCAGAGCTTTATTTCTTATCCAGAAGGCTCCACTTTTATTATTTGGTTCCTTCCACATTAGCCTACCTTATCACAGTTGGAGGGTAAGTGTGTATTTATGATCTTTCAGGCTATGTCAGCAGGAGTCTAATTCCTGGCAGATCTAACCAAACCGAACAGACTGAAGGGGGTCAAAGGCGCATGGGGATAACGGCGCACCAGGATTAGTGAGCTGGCACTAATCTAGGCCCTGCCCTCACCTCCTCGTGGTGACCCTGGAAACAGATGGTGGTTCCGGTCTGGCTAAGAGGGCAGGTGTCGTGGGAGAGCTACTTTGGTACAAGTAGAGGTGCAAAGGTAGTCACGCTAGATGGGATCTGCTCGCAACACAGGCAAATGTGGGCACGGTGGGAATTGACAGAAATGGTGAGGCTGGCACCAAGGCGGAGCATGCATGCATGCGTGATGCACGGGTGGGCCTACAGGTGGGCAGAAAAACATGGCACTGCGGGCACGGCAGGCAAAAGGATGTGCGGACCACCTGAATGTGCAGAAAAAACTGGAAAGCCCAGCAGAGGCGAAGCCAGTTGCGTTCCTTCAGAGGAACTATTGCTGCCTTGTAGTTTGATTGGGGACAATCAAAGGCTAGCAGAGCAAACGTACACAAAACTGGACGGACGGCAAACCAAGGTGTCCACACACGCCGGTTCGCTGGGCAGATGGCACTCATAAGCCCGGGAGGGCAGGCCGTCTAAGGGTCGCTGCCCTTAAGGGTCTCTGAACAGAACATTGTGGCCCAAATTCGAATCCACAATCTTTGGAACGCAAGACAAAGGCTTAACCACTCTGCAACAGAGACCCAAATGTTTTGTTTAAGAAGATTTGATACATTCTATTCCAAATTATTTTTTTTAAAAGAGATAATTTGCATATATTTTTCATGATTTTACAAAAACGATGCAAATTATCTATTTTTTTTTATAAGTCAAACCAGTTTCCACAGAATTTGATTGTCAAGTAAAGATATAAAAGAACAATATAACACCCAAATCACCAGAAAACAATACATATTACTATTCATTACAAAGGACAACATGGTCATTTTTAAAAATTGCATGAACAATTAGTTGACATTATCATATATTCAAAAGGTTAAAAAACTTCTACTGGGTGAAAGTGTGGGTCATTCGTAAAGTTACATCTAAACATCTCAAAACATATATTGCCAGACTAGTTCTATAAAGGTATCAACAGCGCTAGCGTAACAACTGTTCAAGGTAAAGTATATTCAAGATGACAAATAAAAAATCGGCAAATGGTAAGTGGAAGCTTTGAAACTGAACTCTGTGGTTTTATTTTAGAAAAATAAAAAATAAAATTGCCTGTACACTTGTTAAAATGATTACCATTCTGAATTTATTTCTTCATAGAAGTACATTGAAGCCAAATTATGAAGTCGACAATAAGATTTAAATGTTATGTTCTTTATCAGATTGATTGTTGGAGAGTTGAAGATAGATAAGGGGGATGTTCTTTGGCTTCTTCATGACTTCCTGTTGAATCAAGACACTAAAATACATGTTCAATCAACCCAGCAATTTAAGCAATTTGGAGTTACCTATTGTACAAGTAGAACCGGATGCCTGAGGGGCAGAGTGAGGAGTGTGTTTAACCAGCAAGTCACTGGATCCATCAGTATGCAAACCCTTCAACATCTATTAGGGAGACTGAGCACCTATTTGTCTACCTGGAGTGCATTGATGTTGGTTTAGTAACCAATAACTTTTACCAGAATAGAGTTGAACAATAGTGTTTAAATTTATAGGTCTTTTTCATGAACATCCTTTAATCAATTTTACCAAAGATATATTTAGTTCTGAACACCTATCTTTATTTGTTATCTAAGTTGATTTTTCAATGGAAACTTATGGTATTTTGTTAACCATTCTAGTTATGATGGCTATTTACAAGATCATTTGAATGTTAATAGAGAATTGTGTGAAAGAAAGTACTCTCATGCACATAGCCATTACCACTACAATTAACTCTTTCCGTACGCAGTTATTACCTCAGTTGTACACAGTTAATTCAAGGAGGCAAAAAAGCAATTTAAAAAAATAAATCATAACTAATCATCAATAAATAAACATATATATATATTATTATTATTATATACGAATTTGAAGAAAACTGAACAAACTATTAGAATAACCAGGTTAAAAAGTAGTAAAAGTAAAACTAGAAAGACAATGAAATAAATGAAACAACTCGAATGGTGCAGTGTACAGCAAATGGCGCTCAACGGAGTACGTTGTGGCGCAGTGTGCGGCGATTGGCGTGGAAAGAGTTAATATTTTTCAAAAGGGATCCAGGGTATGTAACTAGTAGAAACTTTTTTGCGATGCTCTTTTTTTAACCATGCGATTCCTGCTGCAGATTTTTCAATAATCACCAGTTATCAATTAACCACATGTTTCTATTTATAACAGGGATTTTAAAAATTGTTTTTCGTGTTTTTAGGGATATGATTGTGTCTGAAGTCAACACGACCGCTGTTATTTATCGATCACATTTGGTTCAAGTTATGCCAGAGATATTACATTTTAAGTTGATGGAATGTCATTATGTTTTGATCCAAGTGATTGTGATCTGTTTTACGAAAACTAACTTTGGTGACCATGATTTATATGTTTAGTGAAATACTGTAAGTTTTTAAAATGAAAATACTATGGGTAATGTGAAGAATATATTACAGCGACATTGTAGAGTTATTGAAGCACATTTTTAGACGGATGAATAGAATGTCTTAAGCTGGTACTAAATCAGTTTTACAGTTCACAAAGAAACCAGACATATTCAGTTTATAATAGAGCAAAATTTATTATTATGATTCATTAGTTAGTGATGAGTTGTTATTAATTATCAATGAAATAAGTGTATTTTCTTTTATCTCATGCTCTGTTAAGCCAACCGTTTTAGCCCATTCGTGAACTGTTCAGTTTACGCAGGTTTTACTGGATATGTTCATGACCCATGATTAGCACCTTTTCATTTACTCTATCTTTATTCTCTAATTCTGTTTGCCTTTCAGGGTCAGGTCAAAAAAGGAGACACCTGGAACGAGCCTCTCTATGCACATTGTCTTTCTTTCTCTTCTCCAATCCTTGTTTGCCTAATAACTTCAGGGTAAGAAGAGTTTTCTAGCAGGGGCTTTTGTGTGTGCTTCATAAATAGTGTCTTTCGTTGCCTCTCTTATCTCTGAGGTCCATCTTTTGTGTGGCCGGCCTTTTGCTTTGTACCCACTGTATTCATTTACTAAAGGGTCTAAAGCCGAAGGATTGACTTCATTGCACCGGGTTTTACCCCATATGGCTTATCCCCTCTCAGCATAAATGGCACATCATCCGCCGAGATATTGAAAAGCACGAATTCCGTAGCTTTGGTAACAATCCAAGGGTCTCTGAAAAATACACTTGTGAACGGAACCTCACAGTCTAGATTCGAACCCATGACCTTGGAACGTGAGGGCTTTCCTACTTAGCCAGAGTTTACTTTTTCATTGTAGTACATTTTTAATAGTAATGATAGCCATCATTTATTCATTTTTTTAAATTACACTATATTATATTTTTAACAGTAGATAACCTAATCCATTTATTTTGTCTTTTTTTTTACATTTGTTATTGGGTCCTTACCAGTGATGTAGTGAGTGGACCCAGTTACGGTAGAACATGTAAACTCAGAGCATCACCTTTTTTTTTCAAATAAGAGATGCTCGGAATTTAACTGTATTAATGTATTATTGCATATGGGCGTCTGTAGCTTAACTCCTTGTGGACCAAATGCCACACTATGTGGTGTTTTTTGCTCTAAAAACATATTTGCCCTGGTCCACTAAGAGTTAAGAGGTAGTGAGCTCGATCACAACCCATACGTACCTGGTTCGAAAGAAAATTCATCGCTGTGATTTTACGAAAAGTTAAAAAGACCTCACCGTTCAGAAAGCTATTGGAAACTACTAAACGTATAAGTAGTACCTAGAAAATCAACAACTTGTATACTGCGGTTGATATCTAAGTCCTATAAAGGATATGTCACGATTTTCATTTTTTCATTAATGCATATTGGCTCTATAAAGGCTCTCCTCCTTCGACCGCGATCAAGTGGGTGCAACACTTTGACCCTAACCAAAAAACAGAGAAGCGATATGTCTATTATTATCATTTAACTACATTTTCAATGGCAATGATAGCCCTCATCCATCTATTTTTTCATTGTTCTACATTTTTAATAGTAATGATTCATTTATTTGTTTAACACTTTCGCTGCCACCCATTTTTCAACAAAATCTGGCTCACTTATTTTTCGGCATGATCAGTTTTCAGGGTGACAATTTCAAAAAATTGTAAAAATAAACTAATAAACTTAAGACTTTTAAACTATGGAATAGTGTTCATACATTAATGAGTCACTAATCTGTATATATGTAGAGTATATTCTTTATAATCCACAAGTTATTGTAGTAACTGATATCCCCATACCTATCCACAGTATGATATGCTGCCGTTTTCAAGATGGGTGCCTGTCCCCTACTCCTGTACCCAAGGGAATATCTGTGAATGATATCAGTTATCAGAAGACTATCATCATAACACTCCGGACATGTCCATAGGTGCTCCGATCTCCGCCTCAGCAAATCCAGCATCGTCCATCTGCACAACACACCAGTCCGATGTTGATTAATCAGTCTCTTTGCATATTTGGTATGCTGTTCTTTACAGGCTGCACCAATCTTGACACCCATCTCTCTCAATCTGGTCAGCGAGTGGGACTCGCAACCCTGAAACTCTTCTGTTCGAAAAGACTCTTGCAGTGCTTAAGAATGTCATTTCGTCCATTGCAGCCCCTCGGATACTGTGGTCATACCAGCCAATCTGTCAGCTCGTTATTACCCCTGACTCCTGCGTGTCCAGGGACAAAAATGAAGGTTATTTCTTTGATCCCAGTCTGTGGCAGTACCTCCATCCAGTTCCGTCTCACCACTCCTGTTTCAACTTTACGAATCATACTCATGGAGTCACTGAGTATAAAAACACACGCAAAGTCATGAGATGACAACCACGTTACCGCCTTTGTAACCGCCCATAACTCCATCGTCAAACTACTTGTGGTTGTCGTGTAGGCCCCAATGGCCTCTTCTATTACTTTTACTCCTGAGCGTGCAGAAAAGCCCACGCACAACGTTGTTGGCGAATGACTGAACCATCTTTGTAGATTACTGCATCTGTTTCATTGATGTGGTCATTCAAGAGAGCCTCAACCTCTGCATTGATTAGTGATGGATTTTGTTCACAGTTTTTCTTAATGGATGTAATGACGGTAAAAGCAGTCTGAAATTAGGGTGGAACAGCGATCCATTCCTCTCCTGGTTCGATTCCGGAAGGTTCACATATGTTCCCAAGGGTTTGATCGATATATAAACATCATCACGTGAATCAAAGTTCAAATTCATATCACATTCAGAGTTCGTTTTAACACTATCACTGGCTAAAAAGTCAGAAAAAGAGTCATTTTGGACATCACTATTCATCAGCTATGTTGCCCATTTTGAACATTTGTGTTTACTTACGAAAAATCGTGAAAATTGGACTTATACCAACATTTACCGTGTGCTCGTTAGATCCGCCATTTGGGAGAGCTCGCGGAACAATCCCTGAAGTAGTACGCCATGGGACCCCTGTTTTTGGCTAGCGATACTCACCGCTTATAAAAGGCATCGTCAACGGCACATGTCTGTCGACAAAAGTCGATGACGGCAGGAAAGGAGTTGGTATTTCGCCGACTTTTGTCGTCGGTGGCAGCCAAAGTGTTAAAGTAGTACATGTTCAGTAGTAGAACATGTTCAATAGTAGTACATGTTCAATAGTAAATATTTGTCCCTCTCCTTGTGTTCTTCATAGTAGTATATTTCAATAGTAATGGTTAATCTCTCAACATTTTGCTCTTTATTGCATTGTATGTCCAATAGTAACGATTACCCCTCACCACTAGTCTAAGAAATGAGTTCGCTAACAACTATGCTACTGCGGCTCTCCCTTTCTGTTAGTACAGGATAACAAATAATTATATCCCCCTCTCTATATACCCCTCTCTGCTGAATTAGTAATGAATACACTTCTCCTTTTTTGCATCACAGTTGTTACATGGTTAACAGTAATTATGTTGCAATTCACATATAAAAATAATTTAAGTTAAAATAATAGTATATCAACTATTTCACAACACTGAAGGGAACAGCTGCAGTTCAAAGTTTAAAGAAAAAATGTTAATCTCTGCTTGGT
The DNA here is from genome assembly GCA_020796225.1 of Arion vulgaris. NCBI lineage: Eukaryota > Metazoa > Mollusca > Gastropoda > Stylommatophora > Arionidae > Arion > Arion vulgaris. The sequence continues at coordinate 66,489,360 of CM036753.1, read as the reverse complement.
CAATTCTGTAGCACAGAACCAGAATAAATTCACTTATAGTATGCCATAATGAATCCTATGATTTTATTTTCTTAAAAAATAGTTGCACATTTTTGGCAGATTAACTCCTTTGAACCAAATGACCACTATGTGGTTCTGGGTTGACACTTTTACCAGGAGCCACACTAAAGGGCGTTTGTTATTCTAAAAACAAATGGCTTGTAAAAACATGGCTTTTGCCTTGGTCCACTAAGAGATAATATTTACTGATAAATATCAGAGATAAAAATGATATTATTCTGATACTTTTCATTAAAATGTCAGCAATTTCATTGCATAAGAAACACATACCAACAGTAAATTGTTTACTTTCTGCTTTCAATTTTGAAATCTTGAATTTAGCTTTGATTTTGTTTCATTACATTTGTCTAAAAGTTAAACACATTTTTTTTTAAATATAAAATTTGGTCTGTGCTTGTGTGTGCTTCTACACACTTGCTATTAGTAACAATAATATAAATATGAGATCACTAGGCTTCACTTTCCACTTTGTACTTGGTTGAACCATCAGCACTGCTCTTCCAAAACTTGATTCTAGATCTGATCTGACTTGGTCGATGCTGGAAGAGAAAAATTATACCATTATGATCATCTATATATTATAATAAAAAGAAAGGGTCGATTTTCCCCACAAGGTTCGACCCCTTTCCACAGAAATGACAAACCACCTTCTTCTTCTTCGAATGCTCCATAATTACCACTGTTAACCACTCTGTGATTTTTATGTGGTCTGAGCCTAAGAGTGAATGTACGTTGTGTCAGTTATGCACCTACACGTAGGCCAGCACATCCGATTTCTGTGAAACTTCCTAAGGCCACTACCTCAGTCGCCTCTTACGACATGCCTTGTAGGTCGCAGTGTTACTATTCTTTGCATCCCCCTTGCGGGCCTCGCAACACGGGTGGACATGCCACCTGCAGAGAGTAAGAGGTCTACGGGAAAAAAAACTGTGCCCGTGAACAGAACGGCAGGAATTGGATTTGAATCTATAATCTTCAGAACTTAAGTCAAATGGCTTGACCACTTAGTCACAGAGGCAGACAAAGAAATAAGAAGTATAGGAAACTACCTACCTCCATAAGCCACAAGCCAGATTTGGATGTTGGGTGATTGTATGCATAGAAAACCCAGCCTCCTATGGCTGCCAGGAATCCACAAGCAAACAATATTATAATTACTATCACAGCTACAGGAAAGTCACCTCTCTTGTCGCACTTATTACCCTGCATATGGAAACAAAACAGAAATATTTTATCGGACATCTACAACCTCAAAATAAACAAAAACGAATAAAAGGAAAACAATATTCAAACGAAGGGAAACATTAAGTATTGGATAAAGTTGAATGTGGTAGAATGTACAACTATTGCAAGAGAAGATAAAGGTTGAGTATCCATTACATCTGACCTTTGAATTGGAGATGGGACAAGATCTTACATCAACTTTATATGTCAATTATCATATAATCTTATTTGTACATTTCTTATTTTCCCAATTTCTCACATTGCAATGGTCACACTAATAAATATATAGGGAAAAACTCAGCACGTAAAAACATGGTTTCTCATTGCGTATACTAAGAGTTAACAGAAAAGAGATAGCCATGGTAAAAATAATATACTTGAATGAGGCGCAAATAAATGCATGCTGTTTTGCAATAGAAACTATTGAACAAAGATATAACCTCAAGAGGCTTCCAGTGCTAACTCTTTAGCCTGTGATGTCCTGTCGCTTAGGGCAACAACAACAAATGCACACAATTCCTATCCACTCTTAGCTTTCCTCTGTATTGTGTTCCAGTTAAGATTAATTTCTTTCAGTTCTTGTTCTACTATTCTCCTTCAGGACATTTTGGGTCTTCCATATTTTTGTTTACCCTCTGGTGTCAATCTCAGTGCTGTTTTTGTGACAGAGTTAATCTCCATTGGTATCACATGTCTGATCCATCTCCAGCGTCTCCCTTGAACGATGGTGCTCGCATTATTCCATCGACACTGTGCAAGCAGCCCCGGTTAGAGATAACACTTGGCCACAACACACGTAAGATCTTTCTCAAACAAGTTTATGGAAGGCGGAAAGTTTAAACATATCTTATCCTGTTATTATCTAGCATTCTGATCCATATAGTAAGTTTAACATCACACAACAGTGGCATAGATTAATCCTGGTTATGACGCTGCATTGGGCTGACCTCCAGATTGTCGAAGGATGGCACACAACAGTGGCAACATACGGTTATACGCTGCATGGCCTCAGTGTCGATGGCAACAGTGGGTCATATCCTGGTTTGCGCTGCGTTGACTGACCTCCAGATTGTCGAAGGATGGCATACAACAGTGCATACATTAATCATTAATCCTGGTTATGACGCTGCATTGGGCTGACCTCCAGATCGGATCATCCGAAGGATCTTGAAAGCACCCTTCCCCCGGTCAGATCCATCTTCTCCCTCGTGGCAGACAACAATCCCAAGACATGTGAAAGTAGTCGTATCCTGAAGAATTCCATCTTCCAGTTCCACTGGTGCTAGGGTGATAATTCCAAGAGTCACTTCCTCTAAATGACCCTCAACCGAACCATACACTGCATTGACCAAGGCAACAAGCTTTCCCCTGGATTTCCCTATGTGTGTGAGACATAAGTGCGATGTCACCATCAAAATTCAGGTTCTCCAGGGTGGATGTGAGAGTCCATCTGACAGCTTCCAATTCTTCTTCTTTGTGTTCGTTCTTACGACTCAATTTTAATCACTCTTTGTGATATGTTTGATCTTTGCCAAGAAAGTGTATACGTTGCACATTGGTTTGGTAGGCCTAAACGCATAGACTTCTACACATTTTGGACACATGCATCTGATTTCAGCCAAACCTCCTTAGTCGCCTCTTACGACATGCGTGGCATTTAACAGTTGTTCTATTCTCTACACCCCAAATTTGGGCCCCGGTAACCACTCAGGTGACAGCTTCTAATTCATCCTCAGTTGCCCTATGCATCACCCAATCTGTGACAATGCTAAACAGAAAGGCTGACACCACATACCCCTGTCGCATGCCCTCAAACCTCAGCTCAGAAGTCTCCACACTGCATGCAAATCTGCTGTAGCAGCCTTGTGATGCTCATAAAACAGTGGATTTCCATACCATCCCAGAATGCACAAAGACTCCACAGTGCACGCCATCAAACGCCCCCTCAAAGTTAACAAAGTTGACACAAGTTTTTGTCCTGCCACTCTATGCACTGCTCTATGACGCCCCAAAAACAAACACTTGTCTTACACAGTTCTGTCCTCCATGAAATCCAGCCCGCTCCTCTTCCAGTGTACCATCTACCGCATCAGCACTGAGTCATGTGATGACTTTGCTTAAGATTCTGTCAGGGACAGAAAGGAAGTCCACTCCAAGTCAGTTGTCACAATCGCAAAGGAAGCCCTCCTCGGCATCTCGATGATGACTCCTCTGCTTATCAGGCATCATTTTGTGCATTCCATATAGATGCAAACAACAACAGTACCAGTGCTAACGATCTGATCAAAAAGAGTAGAATACTGACAGCCGTGAGGAATAACATTAGTGTATGTTTGCTTGAAGAATACAGGAATGGGGGCAGAATACAAATGACTCATCTCAATGCAGCAAGTACAGAATTTCACTTTCTCAAATGCTACTGTCCAAGTGACCATCTATTGGCACTGAAATAAATTTCCACCCAAAACCTAAATGACAGTCTGTGGAGACTTCAATAGCCTCTCACAAAGCACAGAGGCTATGATAACATAAATAGAGAAAACCAGGAACTGAAAAACTGATAGGATGCCAACAAGTTTATTCTTATTAACCAGCCAATCTTCTACTCGAGATCATGACAAACCACCTCTACACCAGACTTGGCAATTCACTCATCTGACCTGCAGCAGACATTACATGGGTTAAAACACAACTTGGAGTCAGTAACCCTCAGCCAGTCTTTCTAACTGTTGAAAATGAATTCATCAAGGAGAGCAAACTCTAGGTGGAACTAGAAGAGGCAAATTGAACAATGTATGAGCATCTCACCAGTGTACAGGTAAGAGATCAAACTTCAAAAGTGAACATCCATAAGGAAATCTAAACACGTAAAAACAAAGTACTATAGTTTTACAAAATACAGAAACAGTGATGATATACAGCAACGTTTCAACCAAAAGGCCTTTATCAAGCAAACGACACAACAAGAGTAACGAATTTCGACGAACACTACAAATGGACGATTACATAATGAAACATTCAAACTTATCTAATGAAAAACTGGGACCAAAACGAATAACGAAATGAGTGCAACACAAAACCAGAAGCGGAAAAGAGAAACAATAAAGTGAATACATAACTTATATATATGAAGCAAATACACATATAAATTACAAGGCATGAGATGAGAAAGTACTAAGAAGCATAGGAATGTAATGTGTTGAGTCCAAGAGGTCGTAAGGTACCATACAACGAAATAAAACGGTTCTCCAGGGCAAATTGATCATCAGAGGAACATGTATTTTGTAAAACTATAGTACTTTGTTTTTACGTGTTTCGCTATTTCACCAAGTTTTACTGCAGTCTCCCCCCTTTTCCGATATGAAATCTATGAATTTAACAGATGTAAACAAAAAGCTGTACATCAAACAATACCTAGAGGGGCTTAGAAAAACACTATAAACCTTACTGTAGTAGTTAATTAGATTGATTGATTGATTGATTGATAAGACAATCATCATTGCACTTCGATGAGTAACCACATATATGTGCTCTGATCTCTTTCTTACACAGGAAGATCACAGTAGCAGTGCACAAACTCCATAGTACTGGCGAGGGTCTCCGATGTAATTTAGAAAATATTCTGTAGGAATTTTGATTTGTTAATCTTTATAATGAATGTTGCCCAGACACTGGCTTTTCAGCCTGTTCTTATCAATTTTGAAGTGCCAATAGTTCTTTTATCTGCTTAGCTAGAACATAGGACCTAAGTTTTATCGTCCGTCTCCAAAAGGACTAGGAATTCGATCTCACCTAAACTGAGATCAGGGATCTCTGGAAAAATATTCCAATTGTTCCACGAGGAAGTGAACCTAGTATATTTGCAACTAGAGGTGAGCATTTAATCTCTACACCACAAAGACCTGCCCTCATTGGAGCAATTCACAATGACGTCAACAAATCTTGCAAACAGACAAAGACTTTTCTGTGTTCAAAACACAAAATAACTATCAGCATGTTAAACACTTCCACATTTCAGAGGACCAAATTGCATGGGTAGAGAGTGAAGTAGGGGAAAAAAGACAAGAGTCCTTACACTTTGAAAGAACCTCCATCGCCCGAGTGGTTACCGGGGAGCAAATTTGGGGTGTAAAGAATAGAACCACTGTTACCTGCCACGCATGTCATAAGAGGCGACTAAGGAGGTTTGGCTGAAATTTGATGCACATGTCCGCTAGGGAATGCTAACCCGAAACAAATGCTGCAGAAAACGGATGCACCAGGCCGCAAGGCGCATAATGTGGCGTTAACACTCCTCACAATGAGGAATGGGACAACAGATTCTACAGTCGCCAATCTGCCTCGGAGATTTAGCCACAAAGTAAGAATGTCATACCCACCATCACAAGGGTGGCCAAAACTTACTGTGGGAAGAGGTCGGCACAAACGGGGAAACAGAAATCATAGGAATTATGTCTTACAGAACTGCACCCAGTATGCAGACTTGAGAAGAGGTGGCCCACTTACACTAGCGTCCAAGACAAACTGTTTTGCGTCGCTGATAATCTGAGGCAGACGGCTGCCTTTATTAGAGAATCCAAAATCCCAATCTAGTGAGAACACAGAAGCAGAAGAAGAAGAAAGAACCTCCATAAAACCATAGACACTGGTAAAATAATTTAGAGATGATGGCACATGGAGAACACACAGAACATAGCAGCCACCATAGCTCTAAATAAGATTAATGACAGGAGAAAGGTAACTGTCAAACTAAGGCTACCTGAAAAAAAAATCAAGAGAAACAACAGTCATACTACACATCACAATATTACAATCATGCACTTAAAGTTTAGAAAAAACAATATATATATAATGTGTATGGTATATATGTGGTTTTTATCAACCTTTGTACGCTCTGACCTGCAGACTTACCAAGCATGGGTCTTTGATGGTGTCAACGTGCATAGCATCTGTGACAGGATTTGGTGGCGGAGGTAGTGAAGAACACATATCTTCATCTTTAGTGTGCTACAATTTAAGAAAGACGATGAACTATACAACAATGACTAAGACCAACATTGAAAGTCTCAACATAAGCAGACGTACAGATCTTGTAGTCTTTTACAATACAATATTTACTCATGCACTGTCTTCATTATTGTTCTGTTTCCTCTCTTAACTGATTGGCTCCCATAAGCCGCTGGGAGAGCAACTGTGTATTTGTTTTAGATCTATTTTAAAGAAAATTCATTTACCTACAAAATGGTATATTACTCATAACAATCTGTTAATAATTAAGGAAACTGCAGCTGAATTTGTACATATACTTGCAATGGGAAAATAGGACATACATTGAATTCCGCCACAATCTGTTTTTAAATTCAGTAACTAATCAGTTGAAAATCTAATATGTATTTTTCAAATAGTTATAGATAAGAAGACAATTTTCAAAAATTCCTCATTCTCAACATTTCAGATTCTTAAAATCTAAAATCTACAGAGCAAACAAAACAATTTTTGTATATTTCAATACTTCAATTAACATCTATCACCAGCTGTACAGATAGGACAGGCCATAATGTTTCAGCTTCATATAGGAAATGAAAGACGGAGTAAAAGTAAAGGAACCCTTTTATACATCGAAGTATATTGGGTCAGACAGTGTTAGTTCCATATTTTTCATTGTCATCACACGCAAGGTGATATGGTTAACATCACGTCGGCCACCTTTACTTCCCAGTGCTTTTCCTGGTAACCAATTGAAGCTAGGTCGACCTCAGAGCCGTTAGAGTTGGAAAAATATGAAACTTCCACTGTGGAATTGAACCTGGTCCACTAGCCTAAGAAGCAAGTTCCCTAACAACTACGCTACTGCTGCTCGCGTCTAATGCAGAACTGCCCAAAATATGATAGTGAACAGAGAAACACATAGTTCTTCATAATCTATCTTCATAATCTATCTTCATAACCAACTTTAGGGCAATGTTGGTAACCTACTGCTGGCTGCTACCTTTGATAAAGTTAGTAATATGAAAGAAAACAGAAGAGAAGAAGAGATAATATAATCCTACAATCAGACATGTTCTAATGTTTAGTGACACAGAATGGGACTAAGAATATCACATCTAAGCTGGTGATTATCTGATTTCTCAAAACTAGAGACAATCAGATTTTTCTAAGAAAAATATGTTAAACAAAGGTTTTTGTTTTTAAAAAAACTGTCTTCAACACAAAAAACAATTAGGAAATCAAAAATAATATTGTGCAACCTCACAGCATATGTTGATGGGAATGAGTTATATTATCAAGTCATCTTCATTGTAAACACGTACAAACAAAGTACTATAGGGCAATGATCTAAATTTACTAAGTTTTACTGCAGTCTTACCCTATTTATATATATATATATATATATATATATATATATATATATATATATAAATGGACTGACTTTCAATAACTTTATATATTCCAACAAAACTTACGCTATAAGTACAAAAGTTTATTATCTGCTTCGCAATTGGTTTTCTTGTTTTAAAAAAAAGTCTTCCTCACAAAATCTTTATTTTCATCTTTTAGCTTGAGATCAAATTCAATGCACATGTAAGAAATGCAACACACCATCAATGGAAACACATTAGAAACTGCATTAAGTTTTGATGAAACCCTGAAAGATATAATGGACTAAAGCAATAACTACCATCCTAGTAAAGTTCAAGTGACCATCTCTAATAACACACTGATCTATATCAGTTATTTTCACCTTTTCTATGTGTCAAATATTTATTCTAGCCCTTTCGCTGCTACATACTTTCCGAAGGCTGAGCTAAAAATAGCTTCTCTTTGTTTCTAGGTCACAAACGTGAATATACGCCTATAGCAGTGGCAGTAGCAATGTATAACATGTTAATACGTCTTTAGCCCATAGAGGAGAGATAATAACAGACTAGTTAATGCGTCTTTAGAAGTGAATGGGGAAAACGTATATATATACGTCCTTAGCAGCTAAAGGGTTAATAATATGTCAGCCACAAAGTGCATATACAGGTGTCTTATATAAAAGTCACAAAACTGAACATTCTAATCTAATATTATGAATACATCAAAAATGTTCATACTAGAAAATAGTATCATTTTCATTAGTTATTTTTTTTATTGTTAAACAATGTGCATATCAATTTTTTTTACGTTTACCACTGTACAAACAAAAATGCTCATTAGTTTTCGTTTTTTTCCAGCAGTCATATGAAATGCACCAAGCTTTGATTATTCTGATTGAGGATCAGCACATGAGTAAATACTAGTATTAAATGTTGAATGTGCACTACATAAAAATATTAGCAAGCAAATAAAATAACAGGAAAACAAACACATGTTCACTACACACATTCATTATGTTTATGTATATATTTACAGCAAGAATTCTGTAAATTTGATCAACTTCAGAAAAGTAGTTTACTATACTTGCTCAGTGGTCTCTCATTATCAAGGTCTCTGTGACATAGATGTTAGGTGGCTGCCTCTCGTGCTAAAGGTACTTAGTTCACTCCCTCGTGGAGCCATCAGGATATTTTTCCATAGACCACTTCATTCTTCTTCGAACGCTCCATATCGACCACTTGTTAACCACCCTGTGTGATTTGTATGTGATCTGAGCCTAAGAGCGATTGTACATTGCGCCAGTTATGCGCCTACAAGTAGGCCAGCCCATCCGATTTCTGCGATGCTTTTTATTTACCAAGGCAGCTTCTCTAGTTCCTACATCAGTCGCCTCTACGACATGCCTTGTAGGTCTCAGTGGTACTATTCTTTGCTTCCTTGTGGCCCCAGCACAGACGGATTAGACCACTGATCTCAGTGTAGGTGAGATCGAGTACCTAGTCCTATCGGAAATGGATGATAAAACATAGGTCCCGTGTTCAAGTTAAGCATGTAAAAGAACCCTTAGCAGTTCCAAAATTGAGTAGAGCAGGCTGAAAAGCCGATACCGGGCAAAATTCATAAGAACGATTATAAAAACAAAAATTCCTACAAAATATTTTCACCATCTTCTAACTTACATCAGGGACCCTCACTGGTTTTAAAGTCGAAGGATTGACTTCATTGCACTGGGTTTTACCCCATATGGTTCGGTATCTCTCCGTAGAAATGCACGACACCTGCTAAGATTATTACACATAGCCCGAAATCCGTAGCTCCTGCAATAATCTAGGGGTCTTTGGAAAAAAATTCACTAGTGAACAGAGCAGCAATTTTATGATGCGAACCCATGACCTTTGACTCGTAAGGCAATGGATTAACCACCTAGCGTGTGTTGCAGGTTTCACTGACCTGTATTGCATATCTCTCTCTCTCATGATCACCGCCCAGATCGATGTACCAAACTTCCTACAAAACAATGTGGAAATCTGATTCATGCAGCCTTAGCATTGGTGTGTATTACGTCACATCTTCAGCACCATTTGGAGCTCTGGTGCTTATCCTTCGACGATGTGTCCGGTTTCAGCCAGCGTTTACTCTGTTCGCTCTCCGTTCTGTAGCCATCTAGTGTTTTTATGGTGGGGTAGCTAGCCCCACGCTCCCAACCTCCTTAGTCGCCTCTTACGACATGTGTGGCAGGCAACAGTGGTTCTATTATTTACACCCCAGTTTGGGCCCCGGTAACCACTCGGGCGGTATTGTATATCTGAATGCCTGTGTTGTACGTAGGTAAAGTCTATGATGTTAGCAACCTGAATTCCTAATCTATTTGGCCTCAGATTCTATCTGACATATCAGAAAACAAATGTAGTTTCAGATCAGAACAATACACAAACATTATGTAGTTGTCATGCTTAGCAACAATATTAAACATGCTCTAAGACACGCACATGCAGCTTTTCCTTTGTTCAAGAGTAAAATTCTTATGCTTAACTCTGATGTAAATCTGATTAGGACTGTTGGAGGGAATGGCTATGCCAGGGGCATACAGCCATGTCCCCCGGGCAGAGAGCCTCATACTAGACAAGTAGATAGGATAGTTAGTAGAAATGAGGTAGGTAGGACTGTAGATTGTGCACACCAAAGCTGCACACAACGAGCGTAGTAGCAGCACTAGAACAAGACTAGTTTGACGTAGATTAGTTAGCACTGCTTAACGACGTAGTGACAACAAAGAAGACCGATATAATCACTGAACGTGGATGGACATGTTTGTAAACACTGTCTTGGAATACCATCAATAAACATGATCTAATCACAAGAGATGTGTTTGAGTGTGTCATTAACATCTTACACCAAGATAATTACCATCTAGCTAGGCTGTAGCAACTACTATTAGACTCAGTATTGAAACTACTAATATCACTGCAGCATTAAACACAGAAAATATAGGATGGATAATCATTCTACTATAGGACCTGACAAAATAATGAAGGAGATGGGTTGCATGTGCTAGATCTAACGGTGTTATGCATCTCAGAACTTCAAAGTGTCTTCTAAGCTACCATTTGTATACAAACATTGCTAGCAACAATGTACATGCACTATATACAAGACTCTTGTGTTTACTGAAATTAACAACAGCATTTTAAAATAAATATCTTCAAAATATTCTGAAAATATTTTGGCCATGAAAACAAAATTCAGAGCTAGGAAGAAAAGTAAGTACACATCACTGGTATAAGAGAAAGAAGATGGAGATGGCTTAAAAATATGTGTAGGATGTCTCAGGGAGGTTTGAACATGTGTGTATTATGCCTCCGGGTCTAGGACAAAAGAGCAAATGAAAATATTAGATGGGTAAGACTGATGGAATGATGAAAAGGGAAATGAAAGAGTGTAAACTGACAATGGATACCATGAGTAGAAAGACAGAAGACAGGCAGTAATATAGGTCACTTGTGGAATGTCTTCTTCTGCTTCTTCAAAAGCTCTATATCGACCACTTGTTAAACCACTCTTTGTAATCTGTATGTGATCTGTGCCTAAGATCGATTGTACGTTATGCCAGTTATGCGCCTACAAGTAGGCTAGCACATCCAATTTCTGCTATGCTTTTTATTTACTAGGTAGCTTCCTAACTCAATCGCCTCTTATGACTAGCCTGAAGGTCACAGTGTTACTATTCTTTGTCCCTTGTGGTCAAGGCAATATACGGGCATGTGAAAGTCTTATGTGTCAATAATGACATGAACATAATCTAGATAGAACAGCAGTTAATGCAACTATTTCTAAGCTAAAACTGCTTGATGGATGAGTAGTTAAATCATAACAGAAATATAATTGCATACATACTGTTCGCTGACAACCTTCTTTGTCCCAGTGCTGACGAAACCAGTCTAGACCATCAGAGCACCGACCAATCGTGTTGCACCATCGACAGTCAAACTTAACGTCAACATGACTTACACAGCTACCACAATCTGCGAGTCTATTACAGGCTGTAGGGATGATGCACACTCACATATTATCTGATCATAGTTTGTTTTTTTAAGTGATTATTATCTATGTATGCATTATTTTAACTTGGTTATTGGTTCCTGAGCTTTCATCACAGAACTCCAGGCAGACCCATAGGTGCTCAGTCTTCCCCAACAGATGTCAAAGGTATGCATACGGATTGTTCCTTGACTCATTTGTTAAACACACTCTCTCTGCCCCTCAATCATCCAGCTCTACATATACAATGTATAATTCCTATATTGTCTATCCCCAGGCGAAAGAATGAATTGGTTGTCCACTCTTGCCATTAAGCGTAGATGTGGAAGCTTTAATGTATCTTCGAGGGCCAGACGAGTCGCCCTAGTTGTGTTATATCCATGTTTATGTAGTGTGGTCTTGATATTGTCTATCCATCTTTTCTTGGTCTTCCCTTGGCTCTAGTACCTGATCTCTTTTTATTGTGTAGTTCCACTCCTTAAATCGCTGGATTGATTCAACTGCAATTTTAGTATCGTCCCTCCAACAGTATGTCGACAAGAGACCAAAGAATATCTCCCTTATCCATCCTAAGCTCCCTAACAATCGATGCAGGCGTGTTCACTCTCTCATTGCTGTGAAAACACCAGCATGACTCGGACAGTGGATCCACATATCTTAACTGTATATATTAACTATATCAAGAACAAGTATTATATATAGTAGAACATTCAAAAACCAGTTTTAATACCATGTGGTATATTGAAGAATATGGTTCTAGATCTCTATTGTTCTTTGCTCAACAACACATGATGAGTGATGTGATAAAGGTCACGCCAGCCCCTTTACTTCCCAGAGCTGTTGTGGTACCCAAGTGAGGTTGGGTTGACCTGAGAGCTGTTTGTGGTTGTTTGTAAAAATTCAACACTTGATGATCAAATCAAGACCGCCTGTCTAAGAAGCTGTCTAAACAAATCACTGAGCTACCATGGCACTCAAGTATAGTATATACTCATTTATAAACTGATTTCACAAATATTCTTCTCTCTAGTCTGTGACGCTGCTGGTGCTTAGGGCAGCAACAAATGTACACCATTCTTCTTGATTCTTGGCTATCCTATACATTGCATTCCAGCTGTTCTTCATTTCTTTCAGTTCTTGTTTTACTCCAGGTCATTTTGGGCCCTCCACTTTTTCCTTTACGTTCTGATGACCATGTCAGTGCAGTTTTCATGACAGAGTTAGTCTCTTTGCATATCATATGTTCGATCCATTCGGGCATCTCTTTTGGATGATGGCACTTATACTCTCTTTTTGACACTGTGTAAGCAGTTCTTCATTAGAGATTTCACAAATATGCTGACATATTTGTATGCAAAAATATCTACAATCTCTTCTATGACACATCTGACAGCTCATATCTTATTTAATCAAATACACATAGAGAAATAAATGACACAAGCAGACTTTGACATTGTTTATGATAGAAATAAGTAGAACAGACAAAAGGATAATTCCCTTTATAGAGCATCACATTCATATTCAAAGGACATCATTAATTAGAAACAGAAATGAACAAGTTTTTAATTTAAACAAAAGCATTCCATTATGAAGTTATTAGTATAGTCATTCACATTAAGTTTTTTCTCAATTCTAAACATTACACAGGGTACAATGTTTACTTAAATAACATGCTGGACATAAGAATGTTTGATAGTAAGATCGATATATAGTCTAGTCATAAGCACATGCTGTGTGGCAGATGGATGGAGTATAACTGATAGTATCACATCTGAAATAATGTGTATAAATTATCTGCAAGATAACAAAACATTAGAGATGGGCATATTTAATTCAGTGTCAGTATTTCTTTTCATGTCTGAATGTTTGCCAGTGCTATCAAGTTACACTATGCTAGTGTATACTATAATTTGAAGTTTTTAACCTCCAGAGGTTTAGGTGAAGAAGGCGTCCGAGTGGCTACCAGGACCCAAATTTAGGTGTAAAGAATAGAACCACTGTTACCTGCCACGCATATCATAAGAGATGATTAAGGAGGTTTGGCTGAAATCAGATGCATGTGTCCTAAACGTGTAGAAGTCTATGTGTTTAGGGTCTACCAAACCAATGTGCAACGTATACACGTTCTTGGCAAAGATCAAACATATCACAAAGAGTGATTAAAATTGGTCTAAAGAACAAACGCAAAGAAGGAGAAGAAGAAGATGTGAAGAAGGATAAGGGGGATGTTTGTTGATCTTTTCCCGACTGCCTGTTGGACACTAAAATAGATATTGAATCAATTCCAGCGATTCAAGTAGTTTGGAGTTACTTGTTGTACAAGTACAACTGGATGCTTGAGGAGAAGAGTGAGGAGAGTGTTTAACCAGAAAGCTACATGAACCATCAGTATGCATACCCTTCGACATGTGTTGGGGGGGAGAGATTGTGCATCTATGGGTCTGCCTGGAGTGCAATGACGTCAGTTCAGTAACAAATAACTAATAATGAGGTCACTATACTAAAATATACAACTGATCAGCATTAGTAGTAGTTGTCAAGGTTTGCTGATTGTTTATAATGATCAATAAATTGTGGTAGAATGACAACTCAATTCTCAATGCCCTAATATAAAAGATGGAGAATTGAAACCGTCGAATGAAGAATAAATATTGCCTTATCATCCTTCCCTTATAGCGTAAATTGGTGCATGTGGTCACTACTGTAGTTAGCCTCCATTCAGGAATACCAGGTCCAGTAATTACTGTATCCTTTGATTGGTAGTTACAATTGCAGTTTGTTAAGATAAAGTTATTAACTCTGTTCAGATCTATCTTGAGAGCCACGATAGACCAGTGATTTTCAGGATTAAATTCCATAGTTTGATGGGAATTTGTTTGGTGACCATAACAACATTCAGGTCAAACCAATCTCAAGTGAGTATGAGAGAAACATTGGGAAATAAAGGCAGGTGGTTAGATGTTAACCACGTCACTCATCTTTGGGAGTCTCTGTGACAAAGTAGTTAGGAAGTGGCCTTGTATTTTGAAAATTGTGGGTTCGAATCGGATCACGCTGCTCAGTTCGCATGGGAATTTTTATCCAGAGATTCTTAGGATTGTTGCTGGAGCTATGATATGGAGTTTGTGCTTCGTGCAAAACTTTTGGTTAGTGGCGTACCATTTCTGCAAAAAGAGATGGAGTCATATGGGGGAAATCTGATGCAATGAAGTCAATTATTTGCTTTAGATCCTACTTTTAAACCCCTCATGGGCTTATCTGTCAAAACAAAATGTGGAACTGACATTGTATTCATCCAAAAATACTATATAGTATGAAAACATTCCTTATTTCTTTTTTTCATCTTCATTTGTCTTCCAAACTCCAGTTAGGACATATGCCCTCAACTAACTCATACCTGTTTATGGTTGGTTGGTTTTGTTGCTAAAGTATTTTAAACTACCAGATGGGGTAGCCAATTTCATGCCGAACCTAAATCCGGGTAAATACTGGTTATATCAATCAGTTAATCTGTAGTGGCGACCTGCCATTTCTACATAATTCTGACTAAAATGTTGGTCAAGGTATTTATGTAGACATTACCACTCAGAGATATTGATGTCTGATGTGGGACAATTCTCTTATAATGTGCGGCATGTATACTACCACCACATCATGTGAGTGGCATCCCCTCGATCCATATCTGCTTTGCAGACTCATTCTGTTTCCAGGGCCACATCATGGAGGAGAACCTATCTTAGTTAAGGTGTTTAACAGGGAGCAAGAATGAATCTAATCTTTGCTTCCCTAACATAGTAGAGTATCTAACTACACATGATTTGATGGGAAAATATTATGTGTGACACAAGAAAGATTTGTTCACGAAAGAAAGAGAGAGAGATAGAGAGAGAGAAAGAGTGAGACTATGAAATAAGCTTACTTGGTAGAGGTGTAAGAATAATTACTGATCCTGTGGTCACTGATGACATATTGAGTGCAACCTTATGATACTCAAAGATGGTCCTCCTTTTATATCTGAAAAAAGAGAGAAAACATTTTCTGAGACATTATTCTATAGTGTAGACATATGAGATGGTTTTACAAATAGATGTTTCTAAGAACCATATGAGATGGTTATACAGACATATGTTGACTGTCAGTTCGGATGTTGACACTCTTCCATGCCATGAAGCCATACTGTCAAGAATTTTCTCTCTGTCTCATATCCTGTTGATTTTACCGGTTGTCAAAAAATGTTCTAAACCTCTCTTTCTCAACACATGCTTGCAAAAGGATGACTGGTTCTTTCTTATATTGATAATGTGTTTTCTATATATTATCCTCTTTCAGCACATCAACATTAGTCATTTTAGCAATCTATGGGTTTATTAGCATTCTCCTGTAAAACCTTATCTCTGTGGCCTCTAGCAATTTTACTGTCTGTTAATTTATTGTCCATGACTCACATCCATATGTCAGTATTGGCTCTAAGTAGCACTGAAGAACTTTCTTTCTAACATCAACTGACAATGACCTGTTGTATACAATACCTTTCATTTTCTGGAATGCTGTTTTTGTCTGACCTATTCTCTTTATTTCTGATGGGCATCTACCACCTGATGTTATTAGGGTTCCAAGACATTTAAATTGATTGATTTGTCTTAGCTACGTCCCATTTACATTGGTGGTGCATTTTTATGGAGTGACTTTCTTAGATGATGAAAACTTCTGTCTTCTTTCTATTCAGACATGGATAAGGTAACAAAGTCAAATACTAACTGCTTCTTGAAAAAGTAAATGGTAATGTATCCGCACTGTGATTGAAGAAATATATGGAATTTAATGTTGCTCAAGTATGACTGATCAGCAGAAGTAAGAGGAGCAGAATGAGGAGTTATCAGTTATATGAGGACTATCATCATAGCACTCCAGACATGTTGATAGATGCTCTGATTCCCACATGAACAAATCCAGCAGCATCCAGCGAGCCAACACGTCAGTTCGATGTTGATTAATTAATCTTCATGCATATTTGGCATGTTGTTCTCCTTGGGCCACACCAATATTTACACCCATCACTTCCAACCCGGTCAGCGACCGGGACTCACAACCCTGAATCTCCTCCGCTCTGAAAGACTCTCTCGATGTGTTAAGGATGTCATTTCGGTCCATTATACTGAGGAGTATGCTTGTCTAGCGAGATACAGATGTCATTAGCATCTGTAGCCTCTGGTATCTACTGGAGCAGACAGAGATATCAGACCATGTAATAATCAACTGAAGTTGTAAAATCATTTAAGCTTTCGCCTGTGTGGTGTCGAGGCCCCGCAGGTAAAGCAAAGAATAGTACCACTGTAACCTACAAGGCATGTTGTAAGAGGCAACCAATGGAAGCTACCATAGTAAATAAAAAGCATCGCAGAAATTGGATGTATGGCCTACTTATAAACGCATAACTGGCACAATGCACACTCGCTGTTAGGCTCAGATCACATACAAATCAAACATAGTGGTTAACAAGTGGTCGATATGGAGCGTTTTAAGAAGAAGTTGCAAAACAATTGCAAGAGTGGAAAGGAGATAAAAACATGCATATAAAAGTATTCACATACTGTATTCACGAATATAGGTATCATTATAATAGGCATCAGACACTCCAACTTTCACTGGGTGTTCACTGGTAGAAATATTAGTGACTGGAAAAGGTACCTGAAAAAAATTGGAGTAAACTATTAGTTTGAGACAGAGGACTTTAACAATATCACAACTTTGATCTGTACTTGTGTGATTCTGATGTCAAATTGAATATTTTTAAAAAAGATAAATGTTATTTTAAGGCTGTTATTTATTTAAATAAAGTTTGTTCTAAAATATTAACCCTTTAGCTGCTAAAGACGTATATATACGTTTTGCCTATTCACTTCTAAAGACAGATTAACACGTCTGTTATTATCTCTCCTCTGTGGGCTAAAGACGTGTTAACATGTAATACATTGCTACTGTCACTGCTATAGGCGTACATTCACGTTTGTGGCCTAGAAACAAAGAATAGCTATTTTTAGCTCAGCCTCAAAAGTATGTAGCAGCGAAAGGGTTAAGGATTTGATCATGTACAGTGTGGTGTGTCTGGCCGAACGGATTAGAGTGCAGCTCCCATGCAGGAGACTTGGGTTCAATCCACGGGCATAAAGAAAACATCCTAGCCTAACAGTTTCAAGGCAACTGCACTAGCCATGCAGCCATTAAATTCCACAGGCTCAAATCCCTCCTGTTCTACACCACCTAAAAAGTGATATTAAAGGCAGTAATGACAATCATGAAAGGTTTCTCTGATTTTCGAGCTTAGTAATAAATACACAGTCATGATCTGATCAATGCCACAATTTCATACATTCCTATCTTTAATTTGTTTAATCAATTGACAACTCTGAGGTGACTATACTGTTTGGTGTGGTTTATAAAATGTCCAAGAGCCAGTATGCTAGCTCAGAATGTTACCAAAACTTTTGAAGTATTTTAGACAATAACTGTATAACTATCATGACTGCCTGTAGTACCGCTTTTTAGGGCAGTGTAGGACAGGGAGGACGAGAGCCTGAGGAATTTAATGGCTGCAGCGCTAGTGCAGACGCCGCAAATTAGTTCAGGTTAGAATTTTTCTTTTATGACCCAAATAGAAAAAAATCTTTGGTCTTACCATGGATTGAACATGAATCTGCAGCATGGGAGTCGCGCTCTAATCCATTCGGCCCAACAATCCTCTTCTTGAATGACAACGTATGAAATTATGTCCAGGAAATGTAGATATATGCCATAATTTTTCAACTGACTCTGTACGAGCCATCATTTTAAAGATCTGCCTGGCTTATCGCAGAGGCGTATTGTCGCTTTTAAATTATTTTTGTGATTTTGTTAAGAGCTTGTAATGTTTAAATTTTAGTCTATTTTCTGGTGATATGAGTCAACCATCTTCATCAAGACCAAATCATGTTTCAGCTGATGGAGTTCAATACTGGCTAGAATATATGATAGACTGATGATGACGATGTAAAAAAAAAAAAAGTTAGGGTAGTATATAGGTCAATACAGTGTTAGGCCTGTATTTTTCATTGACCATCTGCACACGATGGGTGATGTGGTCAGCATCATACCGCCGCCTTTACTTTCCCAGAGCATGTCTGGTACCCAGTTGAGGCTGGGTCAACCTGAGAGCCGTCGCGGTCAGGAAAAATTCCACGACATTGCGGAGCTGAACCCAGACCACCAGCTTTGCGAAGCGAGTTCACTAACAACTACGCTACAGCGGCTCTCCGATGATGATGATGAGGAATATATTAATTCTGACACACAGGCACACATGCGCATACACACAGATAAACACACAAATACATATACACACTCATGCGTACATACAGACACACACATACAAAGCCAATCATGTACACAGACAGACGGACAGACACACACAAACACATGCGCGCACACACAAAACCAACAGACAGACACATACAGGTGCATACAGTCATGCACACGCACACAGACATATACACACATGCATACACAGATGCACACACACACACACAGGCAATAATGCACACATACAGACACACACGCACATACACTCACACACTAACAGACAGAAACACATAGGTGTATACAGCCATATGCACACACACACACATATACACACGCATACATACACACAGATACACACACCACAGGCACACACACACACACAGACAATAATGTACACACAGACACATGCACGCACACACACTAACACACATAGATGCATATATTCATGTACACACACACACATACACTAACACACATAGATGCATACACTCATGCACACACACACAGAGACATACACACACACTAACACATGTAGATACATACACTCATGCACACACGCACACACCCACTAACAGACAGACACACATAAATGCATACACTTATATACACACAGACATATGACCTAATACTAAGGAAGAAACTGACCGATTTGTAGACAAACTTAATTGTACCATCTTTACTGAGAATTGTTTGAAAATGGAATCTGCCATCTGAAAAAGAAAAAAACAAGCAAGAATATTGCCACTATACAATAACTTTTTGATACAAGTACATTTCAAACATCGATATTCATCAGAATCCAATGGTTACATAAACAAATACAACAAAACAAATCATTTTAAGGGGATTCTGATCTGGAAACTTTTTCGTTGCTTTCATATTAATGTAGAATTTGTATTACAATTTTGAGACATTATGACTTAAAAGAGTAGAAAAAAATAAGTAAAATAAAATATGTCAATGTGTTGCCATGGAAACAATAAGAAATGGCCGCCAAACACAAAATTTTAAATCCTTAAGGCTCTGAAAGTAATGAATATAAATGAATTCTGTTTTCACTCTAAGGTGAGCAATTGTAATATCTAAAAAAAATTAAACATGATTTTTAGGATATATTAAATATTACATTTTTAATGAATTTTTGGGTAAACACACCCCCCAAAAACAGCTTTTTTGACCAAATTTTGAGGGAATTTTTACCCAAAAATTTATAAAAATTAAATATTTAATATATCCTAAAAATCATGTGTAATATTTAGATATTACAATTGCGCACCTTAGAGTGAAAACAGAATTCATTTACATTCATTAGATTCAGAGCCTTAGGGATTTTAAATGTTGTTTTTGGTGGCCATTTTGTATTGTTTCCATGGCAACACTTTGACATTTTTTTTTTTTCTAATTTTTTTCTACTATTCTAAGTCATAATCTTTCAAATTGGTTATACAAAATTTACGTTAATGTGAAAACAATGAAAATAGCTTCGTGATCCCCACACTATCGAATCCCCCCCCGTAAAAATGTTTAACAAGAAGGAAAATTATGCAGTCTTCCAAACAGCCGATCTGGGAGCTACAAAGAACAATCTGTGGCATCAGTACTATTAGTAAAACATGTTGAAAGGAAATGAGTGTTGAGAAAATTGCTTGCAGGCCCTATATAACTAATAACTTTCTTCTTCGCTTTAACTATTTACTTCTGTATAGAAGTGTTGAGGAGGTGGAGGTGGGGGAGGTGTGTGTAGTAGTGATCTTGTGTGTGCTTGTTCTAATACACTTTGTAAACTGGTAGTCATTTTCTTTAAGCTGTTCTTGATGCTGTCTTTCTCTTGTATGGTCATCCTCTTGCTCTGTACTTTTTATATTTTTTCTGTGTAGCTCTCTGTTGTAGGCGATACCAGGGCATTCTTGTCAGGTGTCCAAACCATTTAATCTATTGTTCTTTTATGAATTGCATGACTTGTTTCACATCCAGTCTTCTTCTGATTTCTTCATTTCTAATAACGGTACGAGAGGAATAAAATAATATAGAAATACAGTATAAGGTTAATGAAGGTTGGATTCCCAAGGATATAGTGTATGGAGAGCTGGCTTCTGGCAAAAGAACTTATCATTATTTTGCTACAAAGACATATGCAAAAGAGATGAAGGAGTTTGACATAACACGCAATACTGAAGAGCTTGTCAGGGAAAGGTCCAGCATAGATGCAAAGTTGGAAAATTGGTCTGAGAACATGGAAAAGGGGAAGTCAGACAAATAACTCGCTGACAATGTGTCTGATGAAAGCAGAAAATACAGGGTGTTCAAGATAAAAGTGGCTTGTCAAGGAGCCAATCTGGCATATGTTTATGAAAATGAGAAGGTTCGAGTATGATGTAGTGTAGGTCAAGACACAAGTCTTGTAATTAGGGAAGAGGCGATGAACAAATGTGACGAAAGGAGGAGCTAGTTATAACTGGTTTAAATAGTAAATAGACACGCAATGCATAACTGGCAACTTTTGATTTGTCAATTGGGCTACTTTTACCTTGAACACCCTGTATAAAGTCCTCCATTATGCGCTACATCCAATGTCTCTTTTGACACTAAAAGGACACCATCATCAACATAAGATTAATGTCTGCATTGCCCGTGTGTTACCGGGGCTCGCAAGGGGAGCAAAGAATAGTAACAATGTGACCTAAAGGCATGTCATGAGAGGCGACTGAGGTAGGGGCCTAGGGAAGCTAGCCTAGTAAAAAAAAAAAGGTGTCACAGAAATCGAATGTGGTGGCCTACATGTTGGTGCATAACTAGCACAACATACAATCGCTGTTAGGCTAAGATCACATAGAAATCACAAAGAGTGGTTTAACAAGTGGTTGATATGTAGTCTACACAAACTATATAAGATATAAAAGTTACTATTAACTTACTTGAAGTTTGATCTTTCAGCATTATATTTTTCCATTCCACAACGAATCTATTTTCTGAAATGTCATAAATTATAATTATTACAGATACCCTGTCACGTAATACCAGTTTTAAAACATTTTGTAAGAACTTGTTCTTCAAGTAACATTAATTTTCTGTTGCTAATCAATGTCTATGTCCTCTTCATATCATAGTTGACAGAAGACATCAATAAGTGATAACCAACTACTGACAGTTTCTGTGGTTAATCAATGTCTGTATCTTCTTCATATCATAGTTGACAGAAGACATCAATAAGTGATAACCAACTACTGACAGTTTCTGTGGTTAATCAATGTCTATGTCCTCTTCATATCATAGTTGACAGAAGACATCAATAAGTGATAACCAACTACTGACAGTTTCTGTGGTTAATCAATGTCTATGTCCTCTTCATATCATAGTTGACAGAAGACATCAATAAGTGATAACCAACTACTGACAGTTTCTGTGTTATCAATGTCTATGTCCTCTTCATATCATAGTTGACAGAAGACATCAATAAGTGATAACCAACTACTGACAGTTTCTGTTGCTAATCAATGTCTATGTCCTCTTCATATCATAGTTGACAGAAGACATCAATAAGTGATAACCAACTACTGACAGTTTCTGTGGTTAATCAAGTCTATATCTCTTCATATCATAGTTGACAGAAGACATCAATAAGTGATAACCAACTACTGACAGTTTCTGTGGTTAATCAATGTCTATATCCTCTGCATAACATAGTTGACAGTAGACAACAATAAGTGATCACCCACTACTGACACTTGGTCCAATTCAAACTCACAACCTTCAGAACGACAGGCAACCCCTTTAACCACTTTGCGATAGAGATCCCCCTATTATTATTACTATCATTCATAACTATTATCATTGTTTATTATTTTTTCAAAATCACTGAAACATTTTGATCAACCTATAAAAAACAGACGTAAAGAACTATTAAAAATCTAAACAAAACAAAGTTTGTTCTAAAGATTCATACAGTAAATACACTTTTTAATCTGTTAAACATTTATGCAATCAAGATTAAATATAATAGAAGACCATAACATAGAGTAGGATGTGTATTGTTGTTTTATAATTTCCGTACGTTCACTCTGCTGGTATATGCTGGAATCTTTATTTAAGGAGGGATCAAAGTTAGCCATCAGCGGAGCAATATACTGTGTTGCTGTCAACCACTGATGAAGGAATGGGCTCATATAGACAAAACCTGAAATAAATAGAACAAAACAATATGTATAAATTCTGAATCAATAATAATATTCTGCTGCAAGCTTATGAGAAAATAGAGAGCCGGAGACTGATATTAAAAGGATAGGTAAGACATGGATAAAATTGGAAAGAATGGCAAGAGAGAGGAAGGACTGGAAGAAGTTTGTTGAAGACCTGTGCTCCGTTGGGAGTTGAAAGGTGAAGAAGAAGACACTTATGAGAAAATAATCAATTGAATAGAATCACTATCTATTCATCATCTAGGACATGGCATACCCATAATTTCAGTTAAATGAGAATGTCAGCATTAGAGCACTTAAATAATAGTTGTGGTAACAATTCTAAAAATGTTTCCAGAATCCAGTAGTTTGGTACCCATTTTCAACTGGGTATACTAGAGAATTGACCATTTCACATCCAGTTTGGGGGTCTCTGTGGCTAAATGGTCATGCCTTTGCCATGCATTCCGAAGGTCATGAGTTAGACCTCACCGTTCTGTTCACAGGTGCATTTTTTCCAGACACCTCTAGGATTGTTGCCAGACCTGCAGAGTTTCTGCTTTGTGCAATACTCTCGTGAGGTGGTGTATTATTTCTGAGGAGAAGGACAGAGCCATATGGAGTAAAACCCTGCACAATGATGTCAATCCTTCAGCTTTAGATCCATTAGATCCAGTGCATTACCACTGGGCTACACTGATTCACCAGAGAAAATATTCATATTTCAGATAATGTACGTCAAAACATCATAAACTTCTGACATCATTAAATAGCTTGTCCTGAGCAGAACTTTGCCACCCCAACAGTCCTTCGGAATCTTTCTGTCATTGGCCTCTTCAGCCGTCATGTTCAAACCATCAGTTACATCCTGAATCCAACTCTCCATGGTCTTTCTCTTCTTCTCTTTGTCGGTATGCCTCCTTCCATGATGGTCTTCTCCAGCCGTTCGTGTCTTTTGATATGTCCAAAATATCTCAATTTTTCTCTTTCTTATTTGTAGCAACAGACAGTTTTCTTTGATTTTGAGCTCTTTCTTGATAGATCTATTTGTTCTCCTCTCTGTCCATGATATACAAAGGACTCTTCTGTAACACTTATATTCAAAAGCACATATATATTTTCCACTGCTTTATTAAATGTCCATGCTTCACACCCATAAGTTGCGACTGGGAATATGCATGCTAAATTTCTTACATCATCAGGTGTCGTGCCGGCTGGCATGTCTCGTCTACCCTCAATTTTACCAGTTGTCACAATGTATTATAAACCTTCCCTCCTCATCACTTGCCTAAAAAATTATGACTGTCTCTTTCTTATACTGATGATAAGCTTTCTCTGTGTCTTGATCTCATTCAACACCTCAACATTAGTGATTTTAGCAGTCCATGGGATTCTCATCATTCTTCTGTAAAACCACACCTCTGTGACCCACAGAGATTTTTCGATCTGTGTGTTCATTGTCCATGACTCGCATCCGTATGTCATTATTGGTTCTATGTAGCACTGAATAACTAATATTCTGATCTCAATTGAGAAGGACTTGTTGCATATAATGCTTCTCATTTTCTGATACAATGTTTTCGCTTGCCCTATTCTGCTCTTTATTTCTGATCAGCATCTGCCATCTGATGTTACCAGGACCCCGAGATATTTAAATTGCTGCACCTGTGTTAGCTCAGTCCCATTTACTGTGATGGGGCATTTTGTCAAAGTCTGCTTTTTTTATATGATCATCCTTCTGTAGCCTATTATTTTCCATGTTGTATGTGTTATATTGTACATTATTGTAACTTGTTAACAATGTCGGAAAAGTGTTTTACAAGTAACATATAAGAAACCTTAAATGGTGGCACAGAGGAAGATATAAAATCACGTCTATAAGGCCAGAACCGCTTTTGCCAGAATGAAACCAGTATGGAAGTCCAAAATCTACAATAGGACCACAAAGCTTAAACTCTATAAAAGCATTGTTTTGCCAGTTTTGCTCTACGGATCGGAGTGTTGGAGGATGACCAAAGGAGATACTAGCAGGCTGTCAGTTTTCCACCACTCTTGTCTTCGCAGAATCTTGGGAATCTTTTGGCCAGTAAAAATATCCAATAACCAACTACTCCAAGACACAAGACAAGAGGCAATGAATGACATACTCAAAAGAGAAGATGGAAATGGCTCGGACATGTTATGAGAATGAGACAAGAAATGCCTGCAAGGATAGCCCTCACTTGGACACCAGAGGGAAAGAGAAAGAAAGGCAGACCGCGGACAACATGGAGGCGCATGATGGAAGAGGAACTGGACACCGCATCTCTGACGTGGGCTCTGCGCTGAAGGTTGCACGGGACAGGAGAGCATGGAAAGTCCTTTCTGAAGCCCCATGTGTCACTAGGCATGACGGGATTAAGTAAGTAAGTAATATAAGAAACCTTACCTCCTGTAGCTACAGTAACATTTGTGACTTTATGTCCATAGAAATAAAAATCAAACTTGAGATTGATGACCTGTAATACAAAAATGTGGATATGTTAGAAAGGTCAATAACATGTGAAAGAAAATTGAACATATACATAGTAAGACTTCTTATAACATGCATATTCCCTGTGGCAACATATGGATGGGAATCGTGGACCATAACACAAACATTACAGAACAAAATTAAAGCTTTTGAAACAAGGTGTTACAGAAAAATTCTTAGAACATCCTGGACAGAGAAGAGAAGAAACAAAGACATCCTACAAGACCTGAATGTCAAGGAGCATTGGATAATAAATAACATCATGTCCCGGAAGGTGAAATAGTTTGGTCTCGTTAAATGTCACAATGGTTTGGAGAGAGCGGCAATGGAAGGCATGGTTATGGAATACCCAAGCAGGGGACAACCAAAACGAAGGTGGCAGTATAACATAAAAAAACTTGAACATGACGGTGTAGGAAATGGAAGAACTTGTTAGAGACAGATAATTTTACAAGAGAGCTGTGATGAAAACGATGTTCTGCATGGGACATGCTACTACTTGATTGAACATGTACCGGATCGAGAGAGAGATTGAATATGTACATCAACATTACAATCGAAACACATTAGTTCAAAGGTCTTCTACTATTCCTCTTATGATTTCCAAAATTTCAATCAACATTTCTCAAATTTGGAAGTGGCATCTACAAAACTTTCTTGAAAATTCAGAAGACAGCTTCCACTCTGTAAACTGTACACTACCATGAGGTTAATCCACATACAATGAGAAGGATTATGTGATTTAGTATGCTTGTGAACAGAACGGCACAATTTGGATTCAAACCCATGACCCTCGGAACGCAAAGCAAGGGCTTAACTCCTCCCTCCACAATATGAGAAACAGATGATGTTTACATGATTTTCATCAATTAATTGTTAGGTTTAGATTGGCAACTGTTTTGTGTGCAAATACTTATATTAATATCTGGAAGTGTAAGTAGAAATAGAGATCAATAGTTGAGAGCCTATGCTCTAAATCGGGTTAAAAAAAGGCAGAGAGAGAGAGAGAGAGTGGGTCTATAAAAAAACAACTGTCTTTACTGCACGTAATACTGATTTTTAGGGCTGTGTAGGACAGGGTGGACATGAGTCTGATAAATTTAATGGCTGCATGGCTAGTGCAGTCACCACAAAACTGTTTAGGTTATGATTATTTCTTTATGCCCCAGACAGAAAAAAACTCCTTCACCGTACCTGGGATTGTATATCATGATCGTGTATCACGATATCACGAGTTAATAATATCATAATTATTCCGGGATGAGAGACATAATACAACAAGTTAATGATGGCATTTAACTATATAATTGACCAATTATTTTATTTGTCTCTCTCATGTAGTCATTGCATAGGTCATTATCAACCTTCATTAATTCCAGAGTTATTCTCTCTTTCTCTCTTATTTTTTCTTCTACCTAGTGCATGTTCTTCTTCTTTTCATTTACTTAAAATGTTTCCTATAATTTTATATGAATGTTTACTATCTCTTTTTTCCTATCATCGTACTTTCAGTCTGAGAATCAAGAATATTAAAAGGTTTCAAAGTCTTTCTCCCTCTCCTCTCTCTCTCTCATTTTTATTTAGTCTGTTGAAGTTTCAGATTCATACTTTCTCCTTTTTCTATGTCATGCCAGTTGATGTAGTTGATCATGAACACCCACACTTTTTTGAATGGGTCTATGTGGCTAAGTAGTCAGGCCGTTAACTTGCGTTAAAAAGATCGAGAGTTTAAATCCAAATCAAGCCCTTCTGTTCCCAAGTGCATTTTTCATGGAAATCTCTAGGATTGCAAAGTTACAAGTTACAAAGTTTATGTCATGCAAAGTTTAGGGGGGGCCTAAAAAGTTTGGGAATCTATGCTCTAAGACCTACAGCAGCAACTCTGTGTCCTGTGGAGAGAGTCTCATGTCTACGGGTATTTTCCAGGTCAATCCAGTGCTCATGAAGTTTGTTCTTGATGACATCTGATGTGTAATACTTATAGTGATCCTGCAAAAAAGTTCCACATTTCTTTATTTGACAACAATAATTCATTAAAAAAACACAAAGATAGTTTCACCTTAATTTTACTGTTTTTATTTGCTCTGTCATAAATATTTTTCTTCTGAGTTCACTACTGTGCCAAGTTCATCTTCCTATTCTGTGGTAGTCTCCGCGCTCACTATAGGGTACCACACGTATTTCTTCTCTGTAGGGGCTCTCTGTGTCTAAGTGGTTAAAGCCCTAGCCTCGCGTTCCACAGGTCCTGGGTTCAAATCCAGATCGCAACATTCTGTTTACAAGCGTATTTTTCAGAGACCCTAGGATTGTTGCCGGAGCTAGAGTTCCTGTTTTGTGCCATACTCTAGACAGATGGCATGTCATTTCTGCAGAGAGGGACTGAGTCACATGAGGTAAAGCCTGGTGCAATGAAGTTAATCCTCACTCTTAGACCATTCTTCTCTATAGTAACAGTCTACAGCACCGCAAGGGGCACTAATTTATGTTTGCTCTAGAGTAACCAAATTTTAACTACTCTTTGTCATATGTATGTGATTTGAGCCAAAGAAAGTGTGTGTGTTCTGTGATTTGCCGGCCACAGTCACTTGAGTCAAAGGTCAATTGAGTCTAGTGCATTTTTTCGGAGACACATAATTACGCATTTTCTGGCAGATCATAAGGCTGAGAACAGACGATGACAACCAGCAAAATTCCTTGGGCATATAATATTCAGAACGATAGAGAGAGAAAATTCTGGGCAAACCGGTAATCATTTATATGAGGACTATCATCATAGCAATTCGGACATTTCCATAGATGCTTCGATCACGGTTTCAACAAATCCAGCAGCATACAGTGTTTCCTACGCAACAATTCGATGTTGATGAGTTAAATGAGCAAATACTGGACAGCTTTTCATCATCATGGCACAGAAGAAAGTCAACAAGTGAACTGGTTAAGAAAAAATAAATAGAAAATTGTTTAAATCTTGGTCATCTACTGCAGTCAATGATGTGATTAGAAAAACATGACAAATCTATGTTTATTATCTTACAAAATGATATTTACTTCCTTCTGATATCAAATGTCATTTCCACAAAGATGTCTAAATCTGATTGCTGCTTCTTAAGTCTTCAGTTAAACATACGCTTTGGTCGAAATATGGAAGTGCCTTTCCTACAGGCCAGTGGGGCCTAATGGGGCACTACATACTTATGTTCATAGTGCAATCCACACAGATCACAAAGAGTGGTTAACTTGGTTGATAACAATGAAAGCAAACAAAGAAATGAAATATTTCCACCATCTTTTAAATTACATCAGGGACCCTCGCCAGTGCTACGGAGTTCGTGCACTGCTGCTTCTGAGATCTTCCTGTGTAAGAAAGAGATCGGAGCATACATGGTTACGTACCAAAGTGCAATGATGATGGTCCTATCAATCAATCAATCAAACAAGTTTTCAGTTATAGTTTTATGTTAGGCTTGATTTCATTTTACATCATCCTGCAATATATTTTTCTCTTTAATATGGCATTGAAGATTGATGTTTCTATCAGTCTCAAATTCTGTTCAATTTCAGCTAATTCTTTCTGGGACAATCTCACAAAAGCACCATTGTTATCAATCTTCAGGGAAATTCCCATTTTGACCATGCTCCATTACATTATTTGATTAATAATTTTGTGAGCTGTTTCTTGTAGACCAAAAATACTACAGTTATTAGTGCATGGATCATTGCAGCTCATTTTTCTCTTGCTTTTCTTAAGAGCAACTTCTCTTACAGACTCAGCATTCTTACGATATCAAGATCACAATGTGAACAACTCGAACAGGTTCAGAATGAAGGTATGCGTATAGTCCTGGGCTGCAGTAGAGATACCCCCACTGAGAAGATGAGATATATGCTTGGCCTTCTGTCACTACGCTCCCATCATGTAATCGCCAAAACCAAGGCATATATGCGAGTTACTGCGGATAAGAGATATCCGCTGCACAAGAACACTAATGATGTTAAAGGCACGAGAATCAAGCGTGGCATGTTGTGGATGGCCCAGGCTGAGAGAACAATTGGTCAGGTGACTACGGTTGTGACCCTACCAAAAGGGGAAGAATGGATCCCAACAGATGGTAGCATGACCAACTATCTCAACGTTATCATTACTCTTGGAAGAGTATGTAGAGATTGGGGCAACATGAAGGCTGATCTCGCAGTTAAGCAGCTGACAGAAGATAATGCAAGGGATGATGATGTTGTTGTATATACCGATGGGTCTGTTCAACGTGGTGCGAAATCCGGCTGGGGTTTCTTGGCTAATGCGCATGGTAGGGTTGTTGCAGAGCGAGTGGGGCATACAGGACAACTACTTCTAGTATGAGGATGGAGGTTGAGGCCGTACTGCTGCCCTCCATTGGCTCTCTGTGACTTCATTTACTGGGGCCGTTGTTGTACCTGACTGTCAGTCGATGCTTCACAAGATCCAAAAGGGCAGGTTTCGGTATGAGTGGATGTCATCTATAGAAGTTTCTAACCTCCAGAAGCCTAAGTGGATATACTGTCCTGGGCATGCGGTTGTTTACGGTAATGAGAGAGTGGACAGGCTTGCATCAACAGCATCGATTGTTAGGGAGTTGAAGATGGATAAGGGGATGTTCTTCGGTCTCTTTGCGACTGCCTGTTGGATGAAGACACTAGAATAGGTGTTGAATCAATCCAGCAATTTAAAAAGTTTGGAAAGTAGAACTGGATGCCTGAGGGGCAGAGTGAGAAGTGTGTTTAATCAGCGAGCCATGGGAACCATCAGTATGCATACTTTTCTATATCTGTTGGGGGAGACTGAGCACCTAGGGTCTGTCCGGAGTGCAATTACGTCAGTTTAGTAACCAATAACCAAGAGCAACTTCTTTTATTATAGTTTCTGCCATCATCTTTAAATAAAGTGTACTGTTTCATTAGACATAAGGCCCATGGCAACTGAATTTAATCTGTCTTGTCGTTAACTGGGGCGGAGGGTCTCAATGGCAAAGTGAATACGTTGTTTGCCTGTTGTACTGAAGGTTGTGGGTTCAAATCCGGACCGAGACACATGCAATTTTTTCATGAGATCACTAAGATTGTTGCAGGAGACACAGAGTTTGTGCTTTGTACAATGCTCTTGGCAGATGGTATGCGATCTCTGTCAACAGGGACAGAGCCATATGGGGAAACTTGGTTCAACAAAGTCAATCCTTCGCCTTTGGGTCCTTTTGTATTTAACTCTGTCACGTTTCTACTCCTCATATTCGATTATCCTCAGCCTTACTGCAACCAACAGTTAGGCATCTCTCTGTATTTGATTCAAGCGCTTTGGTCTACCAAGCATGGATGACTTTGCTGGGAGCATAGTTACCTCTGGCATAATCATGAGAATTGACAATACCTTTGCTTTTCTACTCGTGCAGAATTATTGCCTGTTGTAGGAGAGGCCGAAATATTAGAATGTCATAACTTTCTGACCTTGCTTTTTATTTAAATATCCTGAATAAGTGGATAATATAGTTCTCTAATATAGTATGTAGTACAAGACAAGGGACAAACAAGATGAAGATGACAGCAGGAAATTAAAGAAACCTTGAATGTGGCGCTGGAGGAGACGGGAAACCTCGATAGAGACAGAGAGTTTTTAAGGTGGGCTGTGATGAAAGCGATGTTCCGCAAGGAACTACTTGAATATAATATGACTCCAATACATCACCTGACACTGTTGATCACCTCTTGAAATAAATTATTAAAACATGACAAAAACCTTTAGTTTTTGCAAAATTATGCAAAAGCATACAGACTAAAATATTAGTACATCATAACTTTCCCAGCTCATCTATTATTTATATATTTTGAATATATGCAGTGCTCTTCATCATAATTGTTTATCAAGTAGCTTGTCCCTTCCGGAACTTGACTCTCATAACAGCAGTCCTGAAAAACTCTGTTCTGTGCAAGTTGGCCGGCATTAGCAGAAGTCATTCTCAGATTGTCAATGACATCCTGCACCCATCGTCTTCTAGGTCTTCCTCTCATTCTTCTTCCAGGCACCATTACTTCCAAAATTAATTTCTCCAGGTACTCATGTCATTTGATGTGTCAGAATATTTAATTTTCCTTGTTTTTATGCTTTGTAATAGCCAACTCTCTTTAATATCAAGCTGTTGCAGAACAGAAGCATTTGTTCTTTTCTCCGTCCATGATATTCTAAGTACTCTTCTGTAACATTTGCATTCAAAGGCATTAATGATCATCTCTGCCGCTTGTCATGTCAGCTAACCTGTTCCATGTCTCACAACCATATGTTGTCATAATTGTTACTACCTACATTTATGAATTTATAATTTTGAAAAAATATAACTCAAAGCAAATTTATAAGAAATTTTATATCAAACTATTTTTTCTGTCAACAGCTATATGTTACCAGTGTTAAACATGACCAATAACAGCAGCTAATATGTTACCAGTGTTAAACATGACCAATAACAGCAGATAATGAGCGGAAAATCGTAACAACAGAGATGAGATGCCTTAGAAGAGCTGCAAGTGTGACAATAAGAGACAAAATTAGAAATGAAGAAATCATAAGAAGACGAAGTGAAACCAGTCATGCAATTCATAAAAGAACAACAGATTAAATGGTTTGGACACCTACCAAGAATGCCCAGGTATCATCTACCACAGAGAGCCACATAGAAAAAGTATAACGAGCACAGAGCAAGAGGAAGACCACGCAAAAGATGGAGCGATGGCATTAAGAACAGCCTTAAGAAAATGAATAACAGCTTACAAAGTGCATTAGAACAAGCCCACACAAGATCACTACATTTCCCCTCCAACAGACCAAGAGGAAGACCACGCTAAAGATGGAGCGACGACATCAAGAACAGTCTTAAGGAAATGAATAACAGCTTACAAAGTACATTAGAACAAGCACACATAAGATCACTATATCCCCCTGCCCCCAAACATTTCTATAAAGAATTAAATGGTGGAAGAGAAGAAGAAGAAGAAGCTCAAAAGAAAATGGAGCACAACTTCAATTGCTGAACATGTCTTAGAGGATAACAAAAACAAAACTTACATGAATGATATCAGCATCTTCAAATGGATTCTCTGCAGGATTGGTGATACCATCGTTCAATTGTTCTGTACTGAGTGCATTAGGAGTAGTAACAGAATATGTGGGTGTGGTCATGACCACAGTTGTAGATGTAGCTAATGAAGCATTAATGCTGCTAAGTGTGATGATTAGCTAAGCTGAAGAGCTTGTGACTGGAAGAGATAAAATATGAATGCATTACTACTTGATGTGATTAGCTGATGCTGAAGAGCTTGTGACTGCAAGAGATAAAATATGAAGCATTAATGCTTGTGTGATTGGCTTAAGCTGAAGAGTAGCTTGTGACTGGAAGAGATAAAATATGAAGCATTAATGCTTGTGTGATTGCTAGCTGAAGAGCTTGTGACTGGAAGAGATAAAATATGAAGCATTAATGCTTGTGTGATTGCTAGCTAAAGAGCTTGTGACTGAAGAGATAAAATATGAAGCATTAATTCTTGTGTGATTGCTAGCTGAAGAGCTTGTGACTGGAAGAGATAAAATATGAAGCATTAATGCTTGAGTGATTGCTAGCTGAAGAGCTTGTGACTGCAAGAGATAAAATATGAAGCATTAATGCTTGTGTGATTGCTAGCTGAAGAGCTTGTGACTGGAAGAGATAAAATATGAAGCATTAATGATTGTGTGATTGCTAGCTGAAGAGCTTGTGACTGGAAGAGATAAAATATTAAGCATTAATACTTGTGTGATTGCTAGCTGAAGAGCTTGTGACTGAAGAGATAAAATATGAAGCAAATGCTTGATTTAATACTTGTACAGTGATTGCTAGCTGAAGAGCTTGTGACTGGAAGAGATAAAATATGAAGCATTAATGATTGTGTGATTGCTAGCTGAAGAGCTTGTGACTGGAAGAGATAAAATATGAAGCATTAATGCTTGTGTGATTGCTAGCTGAAGAGCTTGTGACTGCAAGAGATAAAATATGAAGCATTAATTCTTGTGTGATTGCTAGCTGAAGAGCTTGTGACTGGAAGAGATAAAATATGAAGCATTAATGCTTGTGTGATTGCTAGCTGAAGAGCTTGTGACTGGAAGAGATAAAATATGAAGCATTAATGCTTGTGTGATTGCTAGCTGAAGAGCTTGTGACTGCAAGAGATAAAATATGAAGCATTAATGCTTGTGTGATTGCTAGCTGAAGAGCTTGTGACTGGAAGAGATAAAATATGAAGCATTAATGCTTGTGTGATTGCTAGCTGAAGAGCTTGTGACTGGAAGAGATAAAATATGAAGCATTAATGCTTGTGTGATTGCTAGCTGAAGAGCTTGTGACTGCAAGAGATAAAATATGAAGCATTAATGCTTGTGTGATTGCTAGCTGAAGAGCTTGTGACTGGAAGAGATAAAATATGAAGCATTAATGCTTGTGTGATTGCTAGCTGAAGAGCTTGTGACTGGAAGAGATAAAATATGAAGCATTAATGCTTGTGTGATTGCTAGCTGAAGAGCTTGTGACTGCAAGAGATAAAATATGAAGCATTAATACTTGTGTGATTGCTAGCTGAAGAGCTTGTGACTGGAAGAGATAAAATATGAAGCATTAATGCTTGTGTGATTGCTAGCTGAAGAGCTTGTGACTGCAAGGAGAGCATAAAGGAATAATTGTGCTAGGATTGATTTCTTTTTTTATTTTCGATTTGCTATGCCGTTCTATGAATTCAGGTGTAGTCACTGAACCTAATAGGATTTTCTTATTGATTTTTGTATGAAGGCTTGCTTTTCTATCACCAGCTTTCTTCTTTTTTTTTTCTTGCGTTCACCCACTATGAATTCAGTAGTCAAGGCGCCTGGTATAGCGCTTTTGACTGATTTTTGCGTTGGCTGAAATCGGACTCACGGGTCCTAAACAAGTAGAAATCTATGCGTTTAGGGCCTACCAAACCAATGTGCAACGTACACACGTTCTTGGCAAAGATCAAACATATAACAAAGATTGATTAAAATTGGTCATAAAGAACGAACGCAAAGAAGAAAAAGACTGATTTTTGCATGAAGCTCTGCTTTCCTTTTTTATCAGTGTCCCCCGCCAAACAGGTGTGCCTTCTCCGACTACAGAGGTGCCTATCACCCATTAAGGTGAGACTTACTCTAACTTCAGAGGTGCTTGTAATTTTGATCCGCAAGTAAAGGATCAGGGTCTCCTGTAGTCCAACCACATACCTTGTACACAACAAGAACTTTTTTTAGAGGCTAAGCTGGCCTCAAACCTCAAACTTCTACGGTATGTATCCACTAGCGTAGAGTGTTACCAACTATGCTATTGACAAGCCCACTTACACATTTAAAATGGCAGCTATATTTTGTATTAATTTTTGCACAATAGAAACACGATTACAAGATTAATAGTAATGACGCTATAGTTGAGAAGCAAAAAGACATCAGCTGGTACCTAGTATGTCCTGTTCCCATTTTTAGGGTAATGATCATAAAGCTTGATCAACAGGTCACCTATCTTTAACCAAAAGCTGTGTATGTACATTTGGCAGACGTTTAGATGGTGGACAGAAAAAACGCTTTAAAGACACTCTTAAAGTGTCTCTGAAATGCTTTGATATAAACAATACGTGCTGGAAATCCCTTACGCAAGATCGCCAAATGTGGCGCTGTAACAAAAAGAGGAACCCGAATAGCTGAGAATCATCGTATTGTTGAGTCACAGAGAAAACGAGCAGCGCGAAAAGACAGAGCACACAACACGCACATGTCTAACCTTGATCATGTATGCCCCACCTGTGGTCGGGGATTCTGTTCTAGGATTGGACTCTACAGTCACCTCCGCACACACCAGAGAGGTGCAACAGCACACATCTGAGATTGTTGTCATCATCGCTTGCGATGGACGGCTATTATGTACATTCACACATCTATCTATCTATGTTTATCCTCTTACTGTCCCGTTTGACATATAATGCTTCCACAAGAGATTACCATTGCTGTCATTCTGTCACCTTTCTACCAATTGTTTCCCATGATGATGTTATCCTTAGAAACCACCAAAAAATCAGCTTGTCCCCAGTATGTTCTGTTGTTAGGGTAATGTTTGTAAAGTTTGATCAACAGGTCACCTATCTTTAACCAAAAGCTGTGCATGTACACGGAACACATCTATCTATTTATCTTTTTTCTCTTTGTATCCAATGTGATATATAATGCTTCCACAAGAGATTTCCATTGTTGCCATTTTGTTGTCTTTGTACCAATTGTTTCCCATGTCTGGCTACAATCTTTCAACTCTCTTTCCACAGTTCTTATCAGTGTTTACCATGGACATCCAAGCCTTCTTTTCCAATCTGCTGTCCATCAGAAACCTGTCATTACAATGTACTTACTGGTATTACCAATGTCCTTACTGGCATTACCCATGTCCTTACTGACATATTACCAATGTCCTTACTGACATATGATAGATATGTTCAATCCATCTCCATTTTGTATCTTTCACAATGGTCTCCAATGATACACAATTTGTTCATATTAAAAGCTCTTCATTTGCTATCGTATTTGGATAGAAAATGTGCAGGATTCTTCTTGGTATGTTGTGAATCATTTTAAAACATTATATATGTAGGGAAAATATACCAATGATCAAATATTCAGAGAAACAGCACTCCTATAGAGAAAATCTGAATATGTAGTGCACTATCTGTACTTCCTAAATGTATATAAATGATTGCAGCCCTTGAGTTTGTGTGAGCAAAACTGTCTTTTATTAACAAATTTCTCATCTTCATTTATGAAACAATTTCTTCTTCGAACTCACCATATCAACCTTCTTTGTATGAGATCTGAGCCTAAGAGCAATTGTACGTTGTGTCAGTTATGCGCCTTCAAGTAGGCTAGCAGATTCGATTTCTGTGGCGCTTTTTTACGTACTAGAGTAGCTTCCTAAGCCACTACCTAGGTCGCCTCTTACGACATGCCTTGTAAGTTGCAGTGTTACTGTTCTTTGCTCCCTTGTGAGCCCGGCAACATCCGGGCGATGAAACAATTTACCTACTAACATTCAACAACAAATAACCCTCTTTCAACATTGCATACATCATTGCTTGAACATTCATGACATTTGTATTGTCGTTTTACAATTATTACAACAGATTTTTCCCATTCCATAACTAAGTCTTTCATCAGTCTACATTTGTTTCTTTCTGTGTGTTTTTTAGTTCAAACTTTGCACTTGTAGTAACTTGTGACTTCAGTGACTTGTTGGTATGTCAACTTTTATAAATGTCTTTCCTGAGTTTGTGAACCAGAATGTCACTGCCTAAATTCCATTGAAATGGCAAATGACAAAAAATGACAACTGGGGAAATTATAAACTTAAGGGCTTAAAAGTGTAAAATATGCGTGGACTGGTAAAAATCTGAGTAGCATTTCTCAAACAAAGATTATACATATTATCAGATCAATATAAAATTATAAGCCAAGATCTTCAAATTTTGTACAGACCACAAAAGACTAGGTACCATCTGTTCTTGAACGCTCCATATCGACCACTTGTTAACCACTCTTTGTGATCTGTATGTGATCTGAGCCTAAGAGTGATTGTACATTGTGCTAGTTATATGTCCACATATAGGCCAGCACATCCGATTTCTGCAACGCTTCTTATTTACTAGGGTAGCTTTCCTAGGCCCCTACCTCATTTGCCTTTTGCAACATGCCTTGTAAGTTGCAGTGGTACTATTCTTTGCTTCCTTGCGGGCCCCGGCACCACATGGGCGACTATCTGTTCAACAAGCTATAGATATGAACTTATAAGTGTGACTGACAGAGACATAGTGAATGCACAACATATTTAGTACAGGTGCTTAAGTTATGAGAAACAACAACAAAAGTATATGTCTGCCACCAGTATAATTTTAGATAAAGCTCTTTGTAAGCTCAACACCCTTTTCTTTGAACATATTGAAGTTGTTATATGTAGGTGTATGCAAAAGAGAAAGACAATAAATCCAGTGCTTTAAACATATGTGAAACCTTTACTTATACCAATACTTATGTATGGCAGCGAATCATGAACAATGAACAAACAATCAATACGATCATTGGAAGCCACAGAGATGTGGTTTTACAGAAGAATGTTGAAAATTCCATGGACAGCAAAGAAAACAAATGTGGAGGTTTTAAATCAGGCTTGCACACAAAGAAACCTTATCAAAAGAATAAGAATTAGACAATCAAGGTTCTTCGGTCATATAATGCGAAGAGAAGGTTTAGAACATTTGGTGACTACAGGTAAAATTCAGGGAAGGAGAGATCGTGAAAGACAAAGGGAGAAGATGTTGGATGGCCTGACATCATGGTTCGACAAAATATCGATGTCAGAACTGATTACATACACCAAACAAAGAGAGTTGTGGAGAGACATGATCGCCTACGCCGGCAGACATGGCACTTGATTGATTGATTGAAACCTTTATTAGCAGTGAAAAACACTATATATGAAGCATACACAAAAGTCTGTTCTAGAAGTCTCTTCTTATTCTGGCGCTGTTGGACATAACAGTATTAGACAAAGGAAGATGTGTGCAAAGAGAACTGTCCAATTCTGGAACACAATTCCCTACCACAGGTGGCGAATATCGAAATAGGGGGAAGACTGCAGTAAAACTTGGTAAAGCGTTTCACTATTTACCACAGGTGGGGTATGTGTGATTAAGGTTGGACAAGTGGGTGTTGTGTGTTTTGTCTTTTCGTGCAGCTCGCATTCTTTGCAGCTTAACAGTACGAGGATTCTCAGATATGCGAGTTTCTTTTGTCGTGTTACAGCGCC
Organism: Arion vulgaris; assembly: GCA_020796225.1. Lineage (NCBI taxonomy): Eukaryota > Metazoa > Mollusca > Gastropoda > Stylommatophora > Arionidae > Arion > Arion vulgaris. The sequence goes on along the minus strand of CM036753.1, from coordinate 66,450,760 downwards.
AAATTTTGTGATTTTGAGCAAGGAATTAGCAATGTAACTTATCACACTGTTGTTAGTGACTAGCTAACCTTTAACCCTAAGACTTACGGCCATAGTAGTTACAAAGGAACCAGCCACATCCTTTCTTCCCCACTCTGTTGCTGTTATGTATATATATATATATATATATATATATATATATATATATATATATATATATATATATATATTCTCGCTACCATTATACGCTACATAGGACCACAAATAATTTCTCCATACCACTCTGTCCTGGGCAACTCACTCAATCTCTTCCACAGAATTGAGTCCGATATTTTTTTACCTCTCCCAGCAAAGTTCATCTCAGAGTTTCCCAAGGGTGCCCTCTCTAATTTGAACCCTTTGCCTCCAACTTCAATGCCTGTTTTCATATATTCTTTGATCATTTCTTCTCAAGGTATGCTCAACATACCTCCATCTTCTTCTTATAACAGATGCTACTAGTTGCTGACCAGTCATTTCTCTGATTTCATGACTTCTGAATTGTTGCTGTCATGTTCTAGCTACTTTGATGGAACCCCCAGGGCAATAGAAGTAGGGTAAGACCCTGGAACACCTGAAGACGAGAGTTGGAGACGGAATGCAAGAAAATGGGGAGAGAGTGGAGAAACTGGAAAAGATGGTCTTGGATAGGCGGGTTTGGAAGGCCTTGGTTGCAGATCTATGCTACCCTAGGGGCAAAGGGTGAAGCAGAAGAAGTCATCTCAAACTGAAAAGTTCACAAGTATGATGCAAGTCTACATTACCATTTTGATCACAAACTTGCAACTGCAGAAACAACTGGGTCATCCCAGATTCTCTGAACGATCTGGTCAGACTTATATGGTGCAGATGGATAGAAGAACAATACACGAAGACAGTTTTGTATTCAATGCAACAACTTCAATAATGGCAATAGAGATAACTGGTGTCTGTATGATAATTTTGTGACTGGCATAACAAAACGTGATGCATGCAATAATAGTAATAGAATTAATGGGTATGCTTATGAGGGTCGATAAGGACAAGCTTTGCACTGAAGGGGTAATCAGCATTAAGCAGTCATACTTCAAGAAACGCTTTTTGTTTTATGTACATCGACAAGCAGGGATTAAGAGACAGGAAAGAGCAGAGAAATTAACTGGAACAGCGTCAATTAACTGGAGCAGCTGGGAGAAATATGTACAGGGCAGACATTATAAATAACTATGTAAATATCAGTGGAGAAATAGCTAAGGAAGAGACACTCGCGATGGATAGGACACAGTGAGAAGACCGACAGGAAGCATTGCAAGACAGAAATTGTTTTGGAACCTGCAGGGTAAGAAGAGTTTGAGAAGGCCTAGAAATATATGGAGAAGAGAGCTGGAGATAGATATTAAAGGGATAGGCCAGACGTGGAAGGAATTGGAAGGGATGGCCAGAGAGAGGAAGAGCTGGAAGATGTTTGTTGAAGACCTGTGCCACATTGGGAGTCGAAAGGTGAAAAAGAAGACATAATAAATGCCCTTTATTTCCCTATAACCAGTCTGATTTAAATGGGGGTTAAGCAAGGATAAACATGCTGGTGCTGTCTGTAAGGTAGAGAGAGAAGATATACTACTCAACATCACTTGGGTAAAGTGATTGTGGGAACATTAAGATGGCTGCTACATTGGAGGATGAAGCATGTATGGACTTGTTCAATGTATCAGGATGTTGATCAGGGGAACTAAACTGAACTGAGCTCTGACCTAAGCAAAAATAAATGAAGGATGGCATGACAATGTCTTAACAATAACTGCTGATCTCATAATCTAAAAACTAACATTAACCTTGCTGCAAACAGTGACACAGTATTGACCACAGGCGGGATTACTCATAATTAATTAAAGAAACATTAAAAATATTGCCTGTTTTAGAAGATAAGGATAAATATCGCTTAAACAAACGTGACTGAAATTAGAGAGAACTGTTGAAAGCACACATGACATAGCACTTTCTCTGTATTTCTGCATTTCTAACCAAACTCACTAACCACTAACATTTCACAACAAAAACAAACTGGAGTTTCAACCACACCCAGCAAAAATCACAACAAAATGTGTTAAAAAGTTGACATTTGAATAAATAAACATAGCTGCAGCTGACATTTAAAAAATGATGTAACTAATAACAAGAGTTTACATATTTTTATTTTCATTTTGTCATTTACAACTAATTTCTTGTATCTATGGCAACTAGCACTTCATTCTGACACACCATTAATTTTTTAAAGATCTTTCATTTTACATTTTTGCTTTGTCTGCAAAGTTTTCTTTTTTTATCCTCAATTAAAAGCTGTACATTTTGACTCAATAAACTAAACGTTTAATGTTCTGCAAACAAGAATCAGATCTAACACCTACTAGAACATATAGACCAAAGAAGTTTCAAATATTGATTCAAGTTGTGTTTGTTAATGAGTTGGTATTTTCCAATTAATTATCAGCTTGTTAATGTTGACTATAACATACTCGCCCGTGTGTTGCCGGGGCCTCTCAATGGCAGCAAAGACAAGTAACACTGCGACCGACAAGGTATGTCGTAAGTGGCGACTGAGGTAGGGGCCTAGTAAATAAAAAGCGTCGCAGAAATCGGATGTACTAGCCTACTTGTAGACGCATAACTAGCAAAATGTACAATTGCTCTTAGACTCAAATCACACACAAATCACAAAGAGTGGTTAACAAGTGGTCGATGTGGATCGTTCGAAGAAGGAAGAAGAAGACTTTAACATATATAACAATCTACAAACTATAATCAACTCAAAATCTACATCAGTAAAAAGTGTTAGATCATATAATATGGATATAAAAATATTCTTTTTTTCAAATCAGATCTGATAAAGTACTGTTTCTCACCGAATATTGGCTATAATGAATCCGTGGAATCCCCAGAATTTTTATTCAGGAAGCAAATATTTTTTTCATAGCTGTTAATGAGCATATTGGCAACATATTTTGAGTTGACGGAAGAAGCTTATACAAATGCTTACACAATTTTCTAGAGATAATAACATTTATCTTCCATATCAGCAAAATCTAGTTAATATATTTTACTTATTTTAAAGGGTTTTTAAGCTGAAGGATTGACTTCACTGCATCAGGTTTTCCCCCATATGGCTCAGTCCCTATCTGCAGAAATGGCAAGCTACCTGCTGAGAGTATTACACAAAGTACGAACTCCGTAGCTCCAACTACAACTCTATGGGTCACTAGAAAAAACTGTACTTGTGAACAGCATGGCATTGTCTGAATTCGAACCCGTGACCTTTGGATCGCAAGGCATGGACTTAACCACTTAGCCACAGAGACTGTGTATATAATGAATATATAATATATAAAGCATGTATGTGTGTTTGAATAAAAGTGATACAGAAGAGTTCTCTGTATAGCATAGACAGAGAAGGGAACAAATAGATATATCCAGAAGGAACTCAAAATCAAAGATAACTGGATGATACTACACAAAGGAATGAAAAAATTGAGGTATTTTGGGACATTAAAAAGACAAGTAGGTTTGGAGAAGACCATTACGGAAGAAGGCATCCTATGCAAAGAGGAGAAGAGAAATACTACGGAGAAGATGGATTCAGGATGTGACTGATGACTTGAGCATGATGGTTGCAGAGATGGAACATCTGGTCTACGTGAGATAGAAATTCCAAAGTACTGGTTGCAGAGATGGAACATCTGCCTGAGAAGAAATTCCAAAGGACTGGTTGCAGAGATGGAACATCTGACCTATGAGAGAGATAGAAATTCCAAAGGACTGGTTGCAGAGATGGAACATCTAGTCTATGAGAGAGAGAGAGAAATTCCAAGTTGGTTGATGGATTTTAACAAAGGACGATGGCACCACCGTTCAGAAAGCAATGGCAAACTACTGAACGTAATAATGCCTAGAGAAATCACAAACAGCGTTAAAAGCTGCGTTGATTCGCAAAGTCCTGTAAAGGATATGCAATTAACTTTTAATAAAATATTAATTCTATGCACTGCTTTTTATAGCACTAATTAACTGAGTCACTAGGTGTGGGTAAAGAAAATATTCACCTGACTGGTTAGATACATTATGGCTGCTTGTCGCAACATTAGTTGTGTTTGTGCTACCCAAATTACCAGCAATATCAGAATTGCCAACACCATCACTTTGACGTCTAAACCTGCTGTGTGCATGTTCTGCAAAACTCAGTAATAGTCTGGCATCTGATGAAAGTGCTAGTTGGTTTGAGTTGGAGATCTGATACTGGAAATCTGAAATAATAAAAGTATGGCTATTATTGCTGTATCGTAATTAACTTTATAATTAACCTTAGTTGTGTATGGCATACCATCTGGTGAGGCTTGCACAGGAATGAAGTTCACAGTTGCAGCAACAGTTCTAGTTCCATATGTCCTACTGTCATCTAACAAACACTTTTCTACTGTCATCTAACAAAGACTTTCCATCTTTCCTACTGTCATCTAACAAATACTTTCCTACTGTCATCTAACAAAGACTTTCCTACTGTCATCTAACAAACACTTTTCTACTGTCATCTAACAAAGACTTTCCATCTTTCCTACTGTCATCTAACAAATACTTTCCTACTGTCATCTAACAAATACTTTCCTACTGTCATCTAACAAAGACTTTCCTACTGTCATCTAACAAATACTTTCCTACTGTCATCTAACAAAGACTTTCCATCTTTCCTACTGTCATCTAACAAATACTTTCCTACTGTCATCTAACAAATACTTTCCTACTGTCATCTAACAAATACTTTCCTACTGTCATCTAACAAATACTTTCCTACTGTCATCTAACAAAGACTTTCCTACTGTCATCTAACAAAGACTTTCCACCTTTCCTACTGTCATCTAACAAACACTTTTCTACTGTCATCTAACAAAGACTTTCCACCTTTCCTACTGTCATCTAACAAACACTTTTCTACTGTCATCTAACAAAGACTTTCCTACTGTCATCTAACAAAGACTTTCCACCTTTCCAACCTTCATCTAACAAACACTTTCCATTGGTACACAGAATGTGATTGAATGGATCATAAACTAGTTATTATGTTGTGAATAAAAATAGAATTCAGGAAGAGGGATGAGAAAGCACGAGACTAGGCAAATGGGAGAATTAATGTCATGATAAAAAACGATGTATGAAAGAGAAGGATAGAAAGAAGGGATAGAAAGAGAGGGATAAAAGGATAGAAAGAAATGGATAGAAAGAGAAGGATACAAGGATAGAAAGAAATGGATAGAAGAGAAGGATAAAGGATAGAAAGAAGGGATAGAAAGAGAAGGATAAAAGGATAGAAAGAAGGGATAGAAAGAGAAGGATATGTGGTAGGACCCCAGGTGGCAGCTCAAGAACGGACAATTAGCCAGTTAGAATAGTTAGTGTATATAATATTAAATAGTTGAGACGTGTTGTACTCTCAAAACAAAAGTACAACACATAACGATTGGACATGACGCTTTTGCGTAGATTAGTTAGTGACGTTTTTGAGTAACTGTGGTGAGGATAGAAAGAAAAACAAGGGTTTTTTTCGAAATGGACCACTGATCGAGTGGACGTGCTTTTGTTGCGTCCTTATGTAATACTATAAATAAAGGATATGGAACTGACTAAACGCCTCTGTAATTACTTGTGTTGTATGACTGCAGGAGAATAATTATAACTACAATGAACAGGGTACCATCGCTATGATATAATATGGAAGTATATATGTATATGCAATATGGAATAACATCATCTAAAATGAACAATAATATGTAGGAGGGGTGGAGTATCTATCCTATCAATTTGGAAACCGTAAAGGAAAGATGAAGCAATATGCGACTAAAGGAACAACAAACAGGAAGGAACAACAAACAGGAAGGATAAACAAACAGTAATAAACCACCCCCCTACAACAGATAAAAGGATAGAAAGAAGGGATAGAAAGAGAAGGATAAAAGATAGAAAGAAGGGATAGAAAGAGAAGGATAAAAGGATAGAAAGAAGGGATAGAACGAGAAGGATAAAAGGATAGAAAGAGAAGGATAAAAGATAGAAAGAAGGGATAGAAAGAGAAGGATAAAAGGATAGAAAGAAGGGATAGAAAGAGAAGGATAAAAGGATAGAAAGAGAAGGATAAAAGGATAGAAAGAGAGGGGTAAAAGGATAGAAAGGGATAGAAAGCGGGGCATAGAAAGAAAGAAGGGATACAGGGATAGAAAGATGGTATAAAAGCGGGGAAAGAAAGAGAGGTAAAAGGATAGAAAGAAATGGATAGAATAGAGAGGATACAATGATAGAAAGAAGGGATGAAGAGAGAGAGAGAGAGGGATAGAAAGAAAGAGAGGGATAGAAAGAAAGAGAGGGATAGAGGGATAGAAAGAAAGAGAGGGATAGAGGGATAGAAAGAGAGAGGGATAGAAAGAGAGAGATAGAGGGATAGAAAGAAAGAGAGGGATAGAAAAAAAGAGAGGGATAGAGGGATAGAAAGAAAGAGAGGGATAGAGGGATAGAAAGAAAGAGAGAGATAGAGTGATAGAAAGAAAGAGAGAGATAGAGGGATAGAAAGAAAGAGAGGGATAGAGGGATAGAAAGAAAAAGAGGGATAGAGGGATAGAAAGAAAGAGAGAGATGGATAGAAAGAAAGAGAGAGAGGGATAGAAAGAGAGAGATAGAGAGATAGAGGGATAGAAAGAAAGAGAGGGATAGAGGGATAGAAAGGAAGAGAGAGAGAGGGGGATAGAAAGAAAGAGAGGGATAGAGGGATAGAAAGAAAGAGAGGGATAGAGGGATAGAAAGAAAGAGAGAGATGGATAGAAAGAAAGAGAGAGAGGGATAGAAAGAAAGAGAGGATAGAAGAGGGATAGAAAGAAAGAGAGGGATAGAGGGATAGAAAGGAAGAGAGAGAGAGGGGGATAGAAAGAAAGAGAGAGATAGAGGGATAGAAAGAAAGAGAGGGATAGAAAGGAAGAGGGATAGAAAGATGGTATAGAAAGAGAGGGATACACAAATGAGGGATATAAGGGATAGAGAGTGAGGTATAGAGAGCGAGGTATAGAGAAAAAGGGATAAAATAGAGGGATTGAAAGAGATTGTGAGGAGGGATATAAAGATAGGGATACAGATATATGAATAGAACGAGATAGATAGAAAGATATGGATAAAAAGAAGGATAAAAGGATAGAAAGAAAGGGATAGAAAGAGAGAGAATAGTAAGAGAGGGATAGAAATTGGTATAGAAAGGGATCAAAGGAGAGAGAGGGCAGAGGATACTAAAATAAACAGTTATTTTGTGTAAATATTTGAGTATACAAAAGTCTGGAAAATATGGGCACAAGAATTTTAATGTAAGAAAAAATATGTCTGAAAATGGAAATGAGAGAGATAGAAATGAGAGAGGAGAGAGAGAGAGAGAGAGAGAGAGAGAGAGAAAGACAGCAATAACGTCATCTTTAATGTCACATAGCTTACATCTCCAGATAGTGGGACGGTAGCTGAGGATTTTTCTATAGGCTGGAGATTCTAAAGACTGTTATGTCAAAGCTGCCGCATAATACAGGTGGAGATTTATATGTGTATCTCCTGCAGAAAACATTCCATACCTTAACTGGGATTCGAACCAGTTTCTTTATAACTAAGAGATATGTCCTCTTATCCACTGGGTTACAAATTCTCCGAGAAATAAAGTAAACAAGAGGAATAAAAGAAACAAGGAGGGCATGAGAGTGAAAAAAGAGAGAACGAGAGAGAAGAAATTTGGAGAATGATTTATAAAACAATGTGGATATGAGATCCAAATGATCCACATCATAGGACTACCTGCTCCGATCTCTTTCTTACACAGGAAGATCTCAGAGGCAGTGCAAAAATTGTGTAGCACCGGCGAGGGTCCCAGATGTAATTTAGAAGATTGTGAAAATATTTTGTAGAAATTTTTATTTTGAATCTTTCTAATGAATGTTGCCAGGGCAGCGGCTTTCCAGCCTGGTCTTCTCGATTTTTAACTGTCAATGGTTCTTTTACGTGCTCAACTTGGACACGGGACCTACGTTTTATCGTCCGTCTCCGATAGGACTAGGAACTCGATCTCACCTATACTGAGATCAGGATCTCTGGAAAAATATCCCGATGGCTCCACGAGGGAGCGAACTAAGTACCTTAGAAACGAGAGGCGATCACCTAACCATGGAAATACCAAAATAACAAGAGAGAAAGCGACATGAATTAGAGTAAAGATTCACGTACACGTAAGTGGAAGAAACAGGTAGAAAAATGTAAAGTAAGTAAGAAGTAAAGGAACCATTTCATACCTTGTGGTATATAGGTCAATACAGTGTTAGGCCTGTATTTTTCATCGACCGTCGGCACACGATGAGTGGTGTGGTCAGCATCACGTCGGCCGCCTTTACTTTCCCAAAGCATATCTGGTACCCAGTTGAGGCTGGGTCGACCTGAGAGCCGTCGTGGTCGGGAGCTGAACCCAGACCACCAGCCTTGCGAAGCGGTTCACTAACAACTACGCTACAGCGGCTCTCTTCGAGGGCCTCAGAGGTCAAGCATATCCAATCAAATGGCAGTATCTCTACTGATGGTCTGGGGACTTTCCCACAGGCGGGAATGAAGCACGAAACTTATGTATGTAGCCTGTAAAGCAGGTTGCCAAGGTGCTCTACTAGAAAAATGTAATGTAAAGATAAATATATCTGAAAATAGAAACTAGAGCATAAGAAGAAAAAAGAAAGTATAAGGGAAAAATAAAGTGCTTTAGAGTGAGAGAAAGCAACAGGAAAGAGAGTAAAGATTAGTGTAGACAGAAGTGAGAAAAACACGGACAGAAAAATCAATGTGATGAAAAACTTGCGAGACAATGTGGATATGAGATGGAAAAGAGAAAGCAATAGAGGTGGGGGATAGGGAGAAAGCGTGAGAGAATGTGTTGACGAGAGAAAGCAACATGAACGTAAGTAATGATTCCCGTGCCCGAAAGCGTGGAAAAGTGGACAGCAAAAATGTTAATGTAGAGACGAATCTGACTGAAAATAGGAACGAGAAAGAGAGAGAGAAATGGGAAGAAAGCGTGAGAGAAGAGAAAGCGTGAAAGAAGAGAAAGCGTGAGAGAAGAGAAAGCGTGAGAGAAGAGAAAGCGTGAGAGAAGAGAAAGCGTGAGAGGAGAGAAAGCGTGAGAGAAGAGAAAGCGTGAGAGAAGAGAAAGCGTGAGAGAAGAAAGCGTGAGAGAGAAAGCGTGAGAGAAGAGAAAGTGTAGAGGAGAGAAAGCGTGAGAGAAGAGAAAGGTGAGAGAGAGAAAGGTGAGAGGAGAGAAAGCGTGAGAGGAAGAGAAAGCGTGAGAGAAGAGAAACGTGAGAGAGGAAAGCTGAGAGAAGAAAGTTCGAGAGAGAAAGCGTGAAGGAAGAAAAGGTAGAGAGAAATGAAAGAAAGGTGAGAGAAAGAGAAAGTGGAGAAGAAAGCGTGAGAGAGAGAAAGCGTGAGAGAAAGAAAGCGTGAGAGAGAGAGAAGCGTGAGAGAAGAAAGGTGAGAGAGAAAGCGTGAGAGAGAGAAAGCGTGAGAGAGAAAGGGAGAGAAGAGAAAGCGTGAGAGAGAGAAAGCGTGAGAGAAAGAGAGAAGAGCGTGAGAAAGAAAGAAAGCGTAGAGGAGAGAAAGCGTGAGAGGAGAGAAAGCGTGAGAGGAGAGAAAGCAATGAATGATAGAAGATTCGTGCACGAAAGTGAAAAGCGGATAGAAAATTGTTATGTAAAGATAAATATGATTGAATAGAGAAAGATATAATATAAATATATATATATATATATATATATATATATATATATATAGAGAGAGAGAGAGAGAGAGAGAGATTGAAATAAAGTATGAGATAAAAAAAGAGCGTGAGAGTGAAAGATACAAGAGCAACCAGAACGGGAATAAAGATTAACGTAAGGGAGTGTGAAGAATAGGGTTTAAAATAAATTATATGTACAGAAGAGACGAAGAATGTGCGAGACAATATAGATATGAGAAAGAAAGAGAGTTAGATACTAGAGGAAGGAGATAGAAAATAGAAACAGAGAGCGCAACAGAGGTTAGCGTAGAGATTCGTGCGCATAGAAGTGTAGAGAATATGGGTAGAAAAGAGAATCAGTGTCAACAAGAATGTGCTAGACAATGTCTATATGAGAGAGATAGAAGAGAGAGAAGGTGAGAGAGATAAAGAGAGAGATGAGAAGAGAAGAGAGAGAAAGAGAGAGAGAAGGCGAGAGAGATAAAGAGAGAGACAGAGAGACAGAGAGAGAAAGAGAGAGTGAGAGAGGGAGAGAGGAGAGAGAGAGAGAGAGAGAGAGAGAGAGAGAGAAAAAGAGAGAGAGAGGAAGAGATAGAGAAACCGAGAGAAATAGCAGGAGAAATTAGAGTAAACACTCACTTACACGAAATTGGTGAACAAGGCAAAATATTAAAATTTAAAGAACAGTGTGTTAGAAAATGTGGACACTAGAAAGAGAAAGAGAGAGATAACGAAAGAGAGAGATAACGAGAGAGAGAGAGAAGAACAGCTAGGAGAGTAAAGATTTGCACACACAGTGTGTAGAGTACGGGGATAAAACGTCAATTTTAAAAAAAGAATATCAGGAAAAAGTGGAAATGATAGAGTTAAGAAGAGAAAAAGTTAGAGGAAGGAAAGGAAGAAGCAAAAAACGAGGAAAGGAAAAAGAAGAAAAATGAGGTAGGTAGGAAGATGGAAAGAAAATGTAGTAGGTAGGAAGAGATGGAAAGGAAAAGGTGATAGTAATGGAAAAAGAAGGAAGGTAAAAAATGATGGTAAGAATGAAAAGAAGGAAGGAAGGAATGAGATGGATGGAAGGAAGGAAGAAGAAGAAGGAAGAAGGAGAGAATGATGGATGAAGAAGATGGAAAAAATGAATGAATGGATGATGAGGGATGAATGGAATGAATGGGAAGGAAGGAATAATGGAAGGAAGGGAAGGAGAAGGGAAGGGAGGGAGGAAGGAAGGAAGGAAGGAAACGTAGCTGTAGATAACACAAGCAGAAACAAAATCAATGTAAACATGAACGTGAAAGAAAAACGATATACAAGAGAGATAAAAATGGAGGCTGATAGGATGAGTGGGTAGACAGACACACGGAGGTGTTTAGAACAAGCGCACAACAAATCATTGTGAATTTGAATAAAGGTGAAAATGAGGAAGAGAGAGACGGAGAGATTAAAAAAAGAAAGATGGATAAATGAAAGGCAAGGTTAGCACAAACACAAAAAGTGTAGAAAGAAGAAGCCGAAAATGTACAACAAAACAAACACTACAAAAATATGAGAACGGGAAGGAGAAAGATAATTTTTCATGAAGCCTATGAGAAATGTGTTGCTATGAGCGAAAACAACAAGCAGGGTTTCTGTGACGTAGAGTTTAGATGCTCGTTTCTCGTGTCAAAGGTACCAGGTTCTTTGATAAAATGTAGATCTCGTGTTCAATTTGAGCACGTAAATAATTCTTGTCAGTTCAAATTCAAGAAGAGCAGGCTGGAAAGCCGCTGCCCAGGCTAAATTCATTAGAAAAGATAAAAAATAAAAATTGTTCAAAATATCTTCACCATCTTCATAATTACATCTGAGACCCTCGCCGGTGCTACGGAGTTCCAGCACTGCAGCAGAGATCTTCATATGCAAGAAAGAGATCGGAGCACACATGGTTACTCACCGAAATGCAATGATGATGGTTCAATCAATCAGTCAATCAATCAAACAGGGTGTATGAAATACATCAGAATGTGATAGAAGAAAATATCAATGAAAATGATGAGCGTTACAATGATGAAACAGACATGAACTTTGAGTGTGTACAAGTACAGAATAAAGTACTGGGTCCGTTTCTATGACATATGGTATATTGGGGTTTATGATTGATTGACTGATTGATTGATAGGACCATCATCATTGTACTTAGGTTCTTTCGTAAGCGCTTATACCCGGATAAGGTGCTTGCTTCTGCTATGCGGCGCGTTCAGCAAATTTCTCGCCAGGAGGCTCTCTCTAACCAGCATAGAACTTCCAATTCTGACAGGGTGAAACTTGTCTTAACTTTCCACCCTCATAGTTCCTTGTGAAGAAAGTCTTATTCCGTCATCTCTCCATTCTTCAGTCTGATCCTGAGACACGTTCAATCTTCCAACACTATCCTTTGGTGGCGTACAGACGGGACAGAAGCCTTAAGGATATGTTGGTTCACAGTCACCTCAAGCCTAATATCCAGAGTCATTTTGGCACCATCCAGTGTGGCCGTCGGCGCTGCAACACTTGTGCTTATGTAATACAGACCAGCACGGTGTCTTTTCCTAAAGCCACGTTCGTTGTTGCAGACAGTTTCACGTGCGAGTCCCGTAATATTATCTATGCCATTATCTGCAAGCGGTGCAACAAGGCCTATATTGGGAAACCGGCAGGAGACTCAGTGACCGATTCGCCCAACACTTGCGTGATATACGCCATTGCTCTGTGACCCCTGTAGCTACCCATTTCAATGATACTGGCCATTCAGGAGCTTGCGATGTCCCGGTCACAGCCATCCGATCATGTTCCTCTGATGATCGTAGTCGATTTGCTCTGGAGAATCGGTTGATTTCTTTGTATGGTACCTTGCGACCACGCGGGCTCAACGTATTACATTCTTATGCTTCTTAGTACTTTCTCTTCCCATGCTTTGTAATCTATATGGGTATATGTTGCATATTACATTCTTCTGCTTCTTAGTACTTTCTCTTCCCATGCTTTGTAATCTATATGGGTATATGTTGCATGTATTCAAGTTATATATTTACTAGATGTTTCATTGTTTCTTTTCCGTTCTATTTCTAGTTTTTATGTGTGTTTTTGTGTTACATTTATTTCGTTATTCGTTTTTATTCCAGATTTTCCTTAGATACGTTGGTATTTGGTCGTCCATTTGTGTTTCATTTTAATTTGTCACTCCTGTTTGTTCGTTTGCTTGATAAAGGCCTTGTTGATCGAAACGTTGCTGTTTATCGTCACTGTTTCTGTATTTTGTAAAACTATAGTACTTTGTTTGTACGTGTTTCACTATTTTAAACTAACAGAACACAGTTGATGATACGGTCTAAATCACGGCGACCGCTTATACTTCCCAGTGCTTCTCTGGTACCCAATTGAGGGTGGGTCGCTCTGAGAGGGTTATTCTTCCTCTTATCTTACTCTATTGTACCGCAGTGTTAGGGGTGGGGAGGAGAGGTGGGGGAGTATTCTATACACTTTGTTTAATGCACTTTAAAAGTTTGTTTTCATTTCTCTCAAGTTGTTTTTGATGTTGTCACTCAATCTTTTGCGTGGTCGTCCTCTTATTCAATATTCATTACATTTTTTTCCAATGTGGTAAGCGATACAATGTCATTCTTGTCAAATGACCAAACCATTTAATTTATTGTCCTTTTATGTACTGAATGACTGATGGCATTCGTAGTTTTCTTCTAATTTCTTCATTTCTAAATGTATATCTAAATTGTTACTTCTGCGGTTCTTTTAAGAAATCTCATCTCTGTTGCTATGATTTTCCGCTCATTGAGAGAGTTTGCGATTGAATAAACCGCACACCAAATGGGAATGAAACCAATACCACCTGTCTAGTAGATAAGTATGCGCATGGAGTACTGCATACAAATATAATTTATATCGAAGCATATCGTTTCATAACATCAAAACATATCGTTTCATATTTCTATAACATAAAAATATATATATATCTATATTTGATATATCAACAGAAATCTGGTGAAATCTATCAAATGAGATAGGCTTAAATATTTCGTCTTATTCATTGACTCTACATCCGTCTATGTGGTGCGCGAGGGGAGCAAAGAATAGTACCTACTGCCACCTAGAAGGCATGTCGTAAGAAGCGACTGAAGTAGAACTTAGTGAAGGTACCCTAGTAAATTAAAAAGCATCTCAGAAATCTGGTGTGCTGGCCTACTTGTAGGCGTATAACTGGTACAACGCACAATCGCTCTTAAGCTCAGATCACATAGAAATTACAAAGAGTGGTTAACAAGTGGTCGATATGAAGTATTCAAAGAAGACAAAGAATCACTCTACATCAACAACTTGTTAAACCACTCTTTGTGGTCTGTAAGTAATTTGAGTCCTAAAGCGCGATGTCTATGTGTCAGTTAAGCTCCTACAGATCCATAAGCCAGCACATCCAGTTTCTGCTTCTGTTTTTATTCAGGTTCATTTCCGTAAGTAGGAAAATAAAACTTCACCTAGCAAAGTCTATCCCATTAGACGAGTCAAGAGTCCCGTTATCCTTAGACCTCTCGGTCAAAGTTTCCCGGTCTACACCACTGGGTGGTGGGGTTCGCTTTTGTGTTCTATGAGTTATCAGCACGCTACTAATTTCCACTTTATGACATTCCTAAGAAAGACTAGACGACCCTAACTCTGCTAGATGTTGAGCCAGAAGTATAGCACACATTGTAAACCAAAAAAGATGTGTATACCTACATTCTCGTCTTTGGGATGCTCTTTATATATATATATATATATATATATATATATATATATATATATACCCCTCGTACCGTTATACGTTACATAGGGCCTGCGAGTAATTTAACCATACCGCTCTGCCCGAACAACTCGCTCAATCTTTTCTATGGAATTGAGTCCAATATTTCTCGCCACTTTCAGTAAAGTTAGTTACAGGGATTCCCTGTCATGTCTGTGATTAGTGCCACTGTATAGATGTTCAGACTGTGTGTGTTGAGACCTGGCTAGCTAGTCAATTCATCGAAGTGAAGTGGTCCTGACGGAGTATCTGTTGGTCTTGCCAGAATGCTTGGTCTTATATTTCTGCCATTAACCACCGTTTCCGTACTCCAACAGGAAACAAAAACCAGCGAAGTGAACTATATAACTCCTGGGACAGACGCAGATGTTGTGTCCGAAATAAAATAGAAGGAAATGTTTCTGAATCGTCACAATCTCCAAAAATAGACATACTAGCGTCTTGGGTCTATGCCGAGACTTTAAGAAAATGAATCTCAAACATAAAGTTACCAGATGCAGGTGACTATATACCAAACGACTGTGATGGAGATCTTTATCCGGAACACTCTTTAAGAAATAAGGGTTCTGTGCTTGAAGCATCGCTACATACTGTTTTAACGTAGAAGAACAGCAGTTGACGCACTGTTCTCGATGTCGAAAGGAACAATACTATTAAGAGAGAAAAAGAACATAACACACGCTGAAATCTGATGTGCTGGACATAAAAGAACACAATATTGCAGCTTAGCCGCATTATGCCATAGAATTGTGCACTTTCTCTCTTTAGTTCAAATCACACAATCATAAAGAGTGGTTTATAAACGGTTTCTCCAGAGCGAACAAAAGCAAATAATAATAAAACAGCAAAACGAGCTGACAGGATGAAAACGCAAGAGAACTGCTCATTGATACATACAAAAGTAAAGAAAATAGTATTACATTGGAGAAGATAACCTATGTTAAAGTCTCGCTAAAGAAACGGCATTTTAAAAAAGATATGAGAGGTTTGTATGATACAACTAATAAAAATACTATCAGGGAAGTACTTACAGTACAGCCAACCTAGTGAAAAATAATGCAGCAACTGACAATTTTAATAGAATTCTATTCTAGGTGGTCTTATTCAGCTCTGCCCATATGACTCCACTCTATCTGATTCTACTGTTCTTCGCTAGGCATTCTTTCACATCCCACTCTTCTCTTCCCCTGTGGGTTGCTGTCAAATGTATATCTAGTCATGTTGTCCGATTATGTCATCATTTACTAATAATTGCCCATTACTCTCTCATATTCCTTGCTGATCCCAACGGAACATGCCGCTGCAAATTACAACTAACATTTATAATATATATATTTTTTTAATTCAGCGTTCCTAATGAAATATTGTGCTGAAATCGTTCCTAATATTATGTCAGTTTTCCATTGCAGTTTCTGTAGCATAATAATAATTTTTTATAGAATTGAAATGTTAGCAATAACATAAACCCTGATAATCTGGGGGAGTATTGCACAATAAGACACATTATATTTGTGCAGATGGGTTACCGATAAGATTAACAAACATAAACCATCAATTATAGAACCACATCTACTGAGGTATGCTATTGTATGGTGTCATGTATGAGACTTATTTATATAAGAGGCCGTCAGAACCGCCTTATGTCCAAAAACATTATGGCAACACGAACTATCTTAATTGTATTTTGTGTTTACAAGAAGGTTAAAAATACCCGTCTTTACATTTCGACTGGTTACTTCTGACGTCGATCGTTTGTAGAGCCACAGTGTCATCTAACATCTTCTCCCTCTGCCTTCCACGATCTTTCCTGTATTTTGCCGTTTTCACCAAATGTTGGAATCCTCCTCTTCATATTATATGCCCGAAGAACACTGATTGTCTGATTCTGATTATTATTTGTATAAGGTTTCTTTGTGTATTGGTATCTTTTAAAACATCATTATTTATTTTCTTCGCTGTCCATGGGGTTTTCAGCATTCTTCTCTACATCACTATGGTTTCCAGTGATGTTAATGATTGTAAAGAGAGCACAGAGGGCAGAGAGAACATCCTATGTATCAGCTCCCGTCTCCAGTTTTACCTGTGGAAAGGATTGCCACTCCAGAATAGGCCATTACAGCCACAAGAAACGTGATTCAGCTCAGAACATACTACGTGACGCAAGACCTATTGTCTCCTGAGACAAAGAGGCCAATGATGATAATAATTGTACTACCTGACTACCTGTGGTATTTTGTGGAATACGAAGGTAGGACTATTGTTTTCTTTGACCAAAGTCCCACGAACGATGATGTGGTCAACAGCATACCGGCTGTCTTTACTTCCCAATCTTTCTCTGTTATCCAAATGAGGTTGGGTCGACCTGAGAGCCAAACGGTCAGATAAAAATGTCACTCCGACTGTGGAATGTATCCTGGGAACCCCCGTCTAAAAATTAAGTGCAGTAACCACTACGATATCGCAGCTTTCCAACAAATACACACATGACAGCCAGAATGCATGTGCGAAAACCTACTATAGAAGATGGAACTCGTTTAAATACATAGCTTCTTGCAAAAACGAGAACAATATTGAAATGCGGAAACATATTAAATTAAAGGCAGAAAAATAAGGGTGATATATGCAGAGAGTTATTTAATTAGATGCATGAATATACGAAAATTGTTTTGTTTTTTAAAAACATGTTATGAATTTCTAAAAAGAAGCATTTTTCGCGAACTATATGACCCCTTTTGAGAAGGAACGTATGCATATTTTACAATCTAGGGGACTTGTTTTAAAAAGCAACAAATAAGAGATGTGCATGATGCTATCAATCTAATCATGTAAAACATATTGCTACAGCAACTTGAACTGGCACGAGAACCTAATTGTGTTATCAATTTATTCTTGTAATGAAGCTAACGGACATGATGACCCAATGGCTCTTATATGTGAAATAAGTTTGAGGATAGCTAAGTAATATGATATTCCACATCACATACTAAATCAGAGATGGAAATTGAATGGAATAATTTAAAAGAAGAACAAAACATATGCTTTAAAAAATGTAACTAAAAACAGTATGGAATAGAACTGATAGGTAACTAAAGATTAGAATACTAAGAGCATGCTTATTCCCAGTATGGGTGTGAAACATGGACAATTAACAAGACAGTGTAAAAGCATATATGTGATTTTGAATATGTGTTACAAAAGAGCCATCCGTAGACCAAAGACAGTGAAGTAAACATATAGATATATCAAGAAGGAACTATAATTCAAAGTAAAATGGATGATGCTACCAAAAATGAATACGAAAATTGAGATAGTCTGGGCATGTAAAAAACAACAAGAAGGGTTAGAGGATGAGGAAGACCACGATGAAGATACATTCAAAATGAGACTGATGATTTGAGAATGATGGCTGGAGATGCGGGTCATCTGGCCTATGAAGGAAACGTTCTGCTCAGGACAAGCTATTGGGTGATGATAATATATCAGAACTAATTTAGAAGCGGATAACAACCAAATCATTCCCAATATGTCTTTCTTTGTTATTGTATTGAGCCCTCTTTAGTTCAGTACATCCTATCGACATTCCTATACTATAGACAAGCCAATCCATGCCTTGTCACGAGGCTATCTGTGTTCCCAAGCTCAATATGCACATGATGTGCTGGTAAGGACTTACACTCTTCTACCCCGCAGAGAGCATCGGCGTGCTTGTTGCATTTAGTCACGATTTGAAACAAATAGTTCCATGTCTGTGATTCTACAGTTTCACCATATTTGGTTAGATGGCATTTATGGTGTCCGTCAAGTGCATAATTTTTCTTCTGTTCCTCACCCTTCGCCCCTAGAGAAGCATAGGTTCGCAACCAAGGCTTTCTAAGCCTGCCTATCCAAGGCTATACTTTCCAGATCTCTCCACTCTCCCCCATTTTCTTGCATTCCGTCTCCAACTCCCGTCTCCAGGCGTTCCAGGGTCTTCACCTACCTCTATTACCCTGGGGGTTCCATCGGAGAGTCTGTCTTGTGATGCTGTTGGGGGGTTTCCTCAGTGTGTGTCCTATCCAACGCCACATTCTGCTCTTTATCTCTTGTTCCACATGTCGTTGTCCTGATAATTTTTCTTACTTCAAATAAATGTACCGCCTTGAAATAATGTCCGCTCGTTCATGTCCCTTCCTCCCGGAATGGTCATTTCTGTAGAGCAAAGACAGTTTTTGATGCAATACTGTTGAATGATGTCTACCTATTCGACGTGAAGCTTGTCTGCATCGATGTTCATTGAATATTGTTAATCTTATTGCATGGATCGTTGTTTGTCCCGTCAGTCACACATATGCTCGAGAGATATTTCAATACAGATAGGTTTAAACATCTTCTTCACTGTTGTTTGTCCCGTCAGCCAGGCATATGCTTGAGAGACGGGAGATATTTCAATACAGATAGGTTTAAACATCTTCTTCACTGTTGTTTGTCCCGTCAGCCAGGCATATGCTTGAGAGACGGGAGATATTTCAATACAGATAGGTTTAAACATCTTCTTCACTGTTGTTTGTCTCGTCAACCAGGCATATGCTCGAGAGACGGGAATTTTAAATAGATATTTCATTTAGTTTCCTACAGGATAGGTTTAAACATGTTCTTTCCACCGCTAACAAGAGATGAAAATGTTATAAAAGAGATAGAAAGAATGAACATTATTTCGCATAAATTTAAAGAACTACAAAACCATTTGAAGAGAACTGATACAAAGACAAAACTTATACTTTTAACTCATTCATTTGACAAGCTATTTGACAAAGCATTCTGTCAGTATTGACCCCGCACAACACACGGGGGTAACTAAATTATTATCAAGATCCTTCTAATGTTGTCTGATGCTTGACGTGAGAAACATAATATCAATTGGTAAAATAAGCACCGTACCATTTTTTTAAATAAAAAACATCTAAAACATATAGTTTTGGTGAGCGTTTTTTAAATAAAAACATCTAAAACATATAGTTTTTGGTGAGCGTATATTAAGAGTATGTATTCTTCTCATAGCGATGTATGCTGTCACGCATGGATTATTGATAAAACGGTTGAAAAATCGATCGTTGCATTTGAATACAAGCTACAGAAGAGACTAGAATATGATGAAGAGAATAAAAAGAACTTATGTAAAATTTGCAATAGTTTAAAATTGAAGAGAAGTGGTTGACAAATAAGATAGAAATAAATATTTTCAAGATCTTCTAACGGCTGATGCTTGAGAAAACATAATACCAGGAAGGAAAAAGAAAGCAGAAGATAGGTCCAAGATGTCATAGCAGATGAGTTTAACTGCGGAAGAAACCAGACAACTCACGCATGACACGGAAGCATTTCGAGCTGGTCTCATGAGAGTCAAGTCCGACGGGGAGAAGCTAGATGGTGATAATGAATGTGGAGCTGAGACAAATAATCAGATAAATAACAAACAAGAAGGATATGTGAACAACATTCGAGAAACAAAGAACAAATAAATTAAGAAGAATTAACAGCAAGACAATGAGAATATGAGACAAAAGGACACGGAATGAAAACTAATGACAGACTAAATACCCGCCCGTGTGTTGTCGACGTCCGCAATGGGAGCAAAGAATAGTAATACTGCGACCTACAAGGCATGTTGTAAGAGGCGACTGAGGTAGGAGCTTAGGGAAGCTACCATAGTACATAAAAACTTCGCCGAAATCGGATGTGCTAGCCTACTTGTATGCGCATAGCTGGCACAACGTACAATCTCTCTTAATCTCCAAACACATACAAATCACAAAGAGTGGTTTAACAAGTGGTCGATATGGAAAGCTCGAAAAAGAAGGATAAGAAGAAGAAGAAGAAGAGATACGAAATGCAATCGACGTATATACACCCAGGACGTCCACTTTAGTGCTCGGTTCCATTCATCTGGCTGTAATTATCAGCGGCGGACACTTACATGGAAACTTCGGTGAAGATTACGAATTTTTCATCCAACTCAGAATGTCCGTGTACCAATTTTCAACTGGGTGGCAAGAAAATCTACTATACAAAGAACTGAACATTGTCAATGCGAGCGAAACTCCACCTCACTACTATTGAACTCCGACGACTAGATGTAGCCGTAATTTAATTATATTGTCAAGAACAGTATAAGTGGAGATCTGGGACCAAAAACTATTATCGAAACTGAGGTAGGACTAAAATGTTCAAAGGAACTACTAAAGTACAATTAGCATTCAAAGCAAAGTTGTCAAATAGTGCTCAAAATATGTATGCAATTAATGTCTCACAAAACAAGATGTTTACTCTCTCTTTATCTATCTCATAGAGAAGAGATACAAGATTTCGTCCTTTCACACCATCGAAATCTCCATCTCTCTTCTCTCTTTTCTCATAGATACAAGTCTCCGTCCTTTCACACCATCTAAATCTCCGTCTCTCTCTCTCTCTCCATCTCTCTCTCTATCTCATAGATACAAGTCTCCGTCCTTTCACACCATCTAAATCTCCGTCTCTCTCTCTCTCTCTCCATCTCTCTCTTTTTTATCTCGCCATAAAGATTTTCAAGTCTCCGTCCTTTCACACCATCTAAATCTCCGTCTCTCTCTCTCTCCATCTCTCTCTCTCTATCTCATAGATACAAGTCTCCGTCCTTTCACACCATCTAAACTCCTCTCTCTCTCTCTCTCATCTCTCTCATCTCATCATAGTACAAACTCTCCTACATCTAAACTCATCTCGTTCACTATCTCTCTCGATCTCTCTCTCCTCCATAGAGACGAGATACAAGACTCCGTCCATTGCCACCATCTAAATCTCCATCTCTCTCTCTCTCTCATAGAGTAGCGATACAAGTATCCGTCTTCCGTCCTTTCCGACCACCTAAATCTCAATCTCTCTCTGTCGTTCTCTGATCCTAGAAAAGTTTACAAAGCACGACATTGAAATGTACAAAATCGATAGGAAAAATGTAACATTAACATAAAAAATGAAGATGAGGATACAACTATTGAGAGAGTTACGCTTTAGGGTGGCTTGTTGAGTAGGCATGAATTAGACGTGTATACTGCAACAATCTAGAACCATCTAGTAGTTGCAGTAAAAGATGCAACCACAATAACCACCAAACAAACAAACTGGATACAATAATAAACACACAAAAAATGTCACAGCGTGCGATTGCATTTGTCTATGCGTGAGATGCGAAGAACAACGTTTATGATGATAGAGTTAGCTAGCGCGCATTTATCTCGCGGCAAGACGTTTCTGTGGTTAAAACAAACCAGTCGTTCCATTCAGGGAGGCACATTACGCTCGTCTGTTGGGCTAGGCAATGGGGTGTCGTAAGAAATAAGGCTTTGTGGTTCGATTCATGTGTTTGGTCATTTGTTTTTCTTCGGCAGCCCCTAATACTTGATCACTGTCTATTTATTGATCATCTTCATTGGCTCCGGTGCTACCACGGGGTTCTTTAAAAAAACCTCCTTATTCTCTTCTTACAATAAATTTGAAGCTACTATGAATGATGTGGGCATGTATGTTGTATTGTGTATACGTGTGTGTATGTATGCTATTACTTTTTCTCAAATATACAAGCCAAGAAATGATTATCTCATGTGTTCATGTAGTTATGGTCTGCAGAACACATAGAAAACCATCATCAAAAGTAGCATTAAATATGTAACTATCAAATTAGAAAATACCGGTAAGTATTTATGGTAAGATTTACTGCAACGGGAATTTCCGATTTCTCGACTGAGCTTGAAGGTCTTACAGTGGGCTGTGAGGTGTACAAACTAGTACTGGAACACTTTGCGCGGGATGGCCTCATACCGAACAAGGCGGAGGAAATGCGCACAGGAAGACACCATTGTCATCAATTATTTCATCGCACGATAGTCAAGCGTAACGCAGATATGCACCACTTATACGTTAAGTAGTTTCTCCACTGCTTTATGAACGGTGTTGGTCTATTTTACCGTTCGTAAAAATCCACGATGACAAATTTGTTTCCAAACTGACGGCCGTGGAGTTTGAACCACGTACGCTCAGATTGTGATCGAGCTCACTATCCTTGCACTACATATGACTCCACATATATATATGCGCACAAGCGCAATAAAAAAGAGCTCAACATTTACATCACTATAAATCCAGAGGAATGTTAGTTACAAACTATTTCAACACTTTACCATAAACACTTTATCTCGGTAAATAAAAAATGTGCAAGACCTGAGCAAACATTTTATCAAATGTCATCTAGTTATACTTAAGTACTGTTTACATATGTCTGAAGCACGTGTTATGAGGGTTGCCAATGCGAATCAAAATGTCTAAACCTGGGTGAGTATTTAACACGAAAGTATATATTAGATTCCCCTTTCGACCCTTCTCGGTTAGTATAAACAGCTCTACCGCGAAAAGGCCAGGGGGTGTATTTTTCCTGTCTGAGGTTATTTAACTTTTACAATGAGCGTCTGGCCGTATGGATTAGATCGCGGCTCCCATGCGGGAGATCCAGGTTCAACCCACGGTAAGACCAAGGAGTTTTTTTTCTGTCGACGGCATGAAAAAACATCCAAACCTGAACAGTTTTCACGACGGCTGCACTAGCCATACGGCCATTAAATTCTACAGTCTCATGTCCCTCTTGTCCTACACCGCCCCAAAAGCGATATTACGGGCAGTAACGACATTTTTTGGGGGGGCTGTTACGAAAATTTTGTTCATTAAAATTCAATAGAAAAGATTTAAAATACAAATTTCTTACAAAAATATCTTCACCATCATCAAAATTACATCGGGAACCTCGTCTGTGCTATGGATCGGAGAAAGAGAGCGGGGCCCACATGGTTACTCACCGAAGTGCAATTATGATGGTCATATCAATCAATGAATCTGATATACGAAACAGGGGTCTGATGCTTAACATTAGAACGTAATAATACATTTTGTTTTGGCACCTTCTTTGAAAAACGTTATTTAACAATCAAAGAGTAGAATAGTGATTTTGTTGTGTGCACACAAATAGTTCATATGTACGTTTTTAGTTTAGTTTAGTCGTCGGATCACCATCACTGCACGTCGAACAAATTAGCCCATAAGTTCTCCGATCTCTACCTCAGTATGTCCATCAGCATGTGGCGACTAACGACACCGGTTCTTTGTTGGTTTACAATTCTTCTTTGTCTGCCAGCATAGCGTTCTTGTCGAGCTACACCACACCTAACTTTGAGTTCTTGTCGTCTGGTTAGTGTTGTAGATTCACCGCTATTACGTGAATCATGTACACCTCCTCTCTCCCTTAAGGAATTTATACTATCAGCCTGGTCCATTGCTCGCCCGCTTTGTACAGCAGCCATACCTGCAAGCCTATCCGCACGTTCATTCCCCTTACACCTGCATGCCCTGGCACAAAAATAAAACTGATCTTTGTCAGCTTAGACCTCCCCATCGACTCCATCCAATGTCTCCTAGCCCATCCTGTTTCAATCTTCCTGAGCATACTCATTGAGTCACTGAGAAAACATGCATGGATAAAAGTCTGTGATTCTAGCCAAATCATCGCTTTGGTCATGTACGTTTTTATGAGAACATAGTTGAAGCTGAGTTTCGTAATGGCTAATTAGGTAAGGGGGTTTAATTAATTGTTATGCCAAATGTACTTTGATTATGACCAGGCAGAAACAGTGTGTTCAGTCAACACAGGTGTTACAGGGAACCTGACTCGATGAGTAAACTACATATGTTACTGATTGCTGAGTGATAGGACTGTCATCACTGCACTTCGGTGAGTAACCATATGTGCTCCAATCTCTTTCTTACACAGGAAGATCTCAGATGCAGTGCATGAACTCCGTAGCACTGGCGAGGGTCCACTGTGAAATTTTGAAGATGGTGAAGATATTTTTGTAGGAATTTTATTAGTAATCTTTTCTAATAAATTTTACCCAGGCTGCGGCTTTTCAGCCTGCTTTTCTCGATTTTAAACTGCCAATGGTTATTTTACGCGCTCAAATTGAACACGGGACCAAGGTTTGATCGTCCGTTTCCAATAGGACTAGGAACTCGATCTCACGTACACTGAGATCTGGGAATCTCTGGAAAAATATTTAGATGGTTTCACGAGGGAGAGAACTTGGTACCTTTAGCACGCCAGACGAGCACCTAGCTTCTACGCCACAGAGACTCTTGTGTTATATAATGATGTGGGAGATGCACAGTTCATGACTAGCGGATAACTCTAAGACTTACAACATTATAAGGCATGAACGTCTCGTCTCTATTGCTATCATTTTCCCAGTCAGAACATCGTAGTCGTTAGATCACAATATTCAAAACAAAGCGAGATTGCATACTTTTGCTGAACTGGTTCGGAATTAACTGCTCCTATAACAAATGTTGATGATACAGAGGAAGACAGAAAGAGAAAATTTGGGATAGCCTGACTTCATGGAGCGATAGAGCGTCAACTTCTGAGTTGATGGCAAACACTAAAGACAGAAATTTGTGGAGAGTCCATGACCGCCTAGCCACCCGGGACACGGCACCTGATGATGATGATAACAAATGTCAGTGACATTGAGGAAACGAGTAATCCAATGATATATAGAGCCACTACTTTTATATGATAATAAGGCATAGACAATGAACAGAAAAATGGTAAGAACATTGGAAGCCACAGAAATGTGGTTTCTCAGAAGAATGTTAAAAGTTCCATGGACAGCTAGAAAGACCAATGAGGAGATCTTATCAAGGACAGATTCATATCGAAATGTAATCAATCGAATAAGTAGCAGACAATCAAAGTGTTTCGGACATATAATTAGAAGGGTAGTTTAGAACATTTGATTTCAACAGGCAAAATACAGGGGAAGAGAGACAGAGGCAAAGGATAAAATTCCGGACGGCTTGAAATTATGGTTCGGTAATGGTTTGGTGACGGAGTTGATGGATTGTACCAGAGACAGACCGATGTGGAGACACATGATCACCTACGCCACCAGGCACGGCACTTGATGATTGATACCAAATGTGGACAAAGAGGGAGGAACATATAGTAATGTCAGAATAAGAATACAAAAGACAAGAAGAGCTTTCGTAGATGTGTGAAATTTGTGAAAGTCTAAATATATCAAATATAGAACCAACATTATTATATATAACTTCATTGTTAAAGCAATTCTACTGTATGGGTCAGGAATTTAGAGAACTAAAATACTAATAAATGGAAAACATTTATCAACTGGTTTCTGCGCATAATAGAGAAATTAGCATGGTATGATAGGGTCACAAATGAAGAGCTTATGGAAAGAACATGACAGAATCAGTGAACCAAGAGGTGAACAAAATACGTTGGCGCTAGGTAGAACACACCTCGAGAAAACATCAGAAGAATATAATACGTAGGTCCCTTTTCTGGAACCCATTGGGAAAGATTAAGTCTAGAAATGCATAGAGATGACATTTATAGGCAGATATTAATGATATACTGAAGAGTTGGAAAGAGTTGCAAAAAGATAGCAAAGGACAGGAAGACTTGGTATGAGGTTGTTTGAGTACGTATTCCCAACCTGGGTTTTAATGCCACCAAAAAAAAGAAGAAGGTTATGCAGTATGATAAAATGAAACTTTAGAGCGAATGAAAATTGTACTTCCCGTGATTCACGTACAATGTATGTTTAGCGAGTAATCCTGTGATTGGCAGGTCTTACATTACTATTACTTTGACCTCAGAGTCTTAGAGCAATAAAAAACAGACACGTCTGTAATATTTAATGTTTATACATAAAATACTTGAGCTTAGCATGCATACAGTGCAGGTTTGGACCAGTCCATAATTCTGGGCATGGTAGATTGAGTATCCTTGATGAAGAAACCATGACGACCGTTGAAGTATCTCTAGTTAAGCTATGTCGATGATTTGAGTAATGACACTGCGTCAGTTGAAGCTGTCTTGTGCAAGCATCTCTTATGAAGCGATATCGAGTGTAAAGCTTTTCAAAAGCACACTCAGTGAGTACTTAAGTATTCTTTCTGTCCCTCAACTGTAACGTTTTCTCTTAGTGAGCACGATCTGCAGAATCTGCTTTGTTTCTTCTCAAGCTCCATAGTATATGTGTATATGTTAAATGTATATATCATATGTATATATTTGATTATTATTGTTTATCTTCTTTATTCCATTCCTAGTTGTTGTCATTTATTTCGTTTTGTTTTGTTTTTAGTAACATATTTTCATTTTAGGACCGTTAGGGATTTATTGTCTAATCGTATGCTATGTCTGCCGTCAAAGAAGTGAATTTCTTCCTTTCCGGTGTATCATTTGCATGATAACGGCCTTTTGGTCGAAAAGTCGATGTGTATTGTTCTTGTACTTTGTACACCTACAGTATTTTGTTCTTACGTGTTTCGCCAGAATCTGCTTTGTGCGACGATCTTCAGGCATACAGAATAAAACACATGTAAGCTAGCAACACATGTAAGCTAGCAACACATGTAAGCTATCAACACATGTAAGCTCAATTAATCAACATGTAAGCTAGCACACAACACATGTAAGCTATCAACACATGTGTAACATTAGCCCAAAACATGTAAGCTGTTTAAAGCAACACATGTAAGCTAGCAAACATGTAAGCTAGCAACACATGTAAGCTAGCAAACATGTAAGCTAGCACACATCAAGCAACACATGTAAGCTAGCAACACATGTAAGCTAGCAACATGTAGCTGCAACACATGTAAGCTAGCAAAACATGTAAGCTAGCAACACATGTAAGCTAGCAACACATGTAAGCTAGCAAAACATGTAAGCTAGCAACACATGTAAGCTAGCAACACATGTAAGCTAGCAACACATGTATTCTTCTTAGACAACATTGACAATATTAATGGGCATTTCTTTTATATTTTGAACGCTAGAAGAAATAAATTGAGCATGCAGGAAAAAAAACCATGCCACAGACACGAAATATCGCTATGAAAAACTGCCCTAACAGCAGGGGATTCTAATCACGTCCTGCTTCATTAACAGGTCCATTGATCTGTCTTCAAAATAAATGGCGCTCGACTCTGAGTGCAGGATGTTCTATCTAGTCTGAAATTATATATTTCTGTCACGAGTAATGTAACGGCTGTTTTCTGTGTTGTATTACACTATATCTTGTCTTACTTAAAAATAAAAATTAATTAATTTCTACACACACAAAGCATTTTCATTCGTGTGCTATTATTTCAATGCGTTTTATAGGCGACTAAATGCTATTTAAGCACAGGCGTGTTGTTTTATTTAACATAGTAACAACTCTTTTTTTGGTTATATAAGGACGAGTTGCTCATATGTGTTTTTTTTCTTATGGCAGGTGCCGGCGCCAGTGAACGCTTTCCCGTAGCACGGCCAGAAGTCCGATTTCACGTTAAAGACTGAATAGATCCTCAGATTGAATAGATCCTCAGCCATACAGCTCGTCAGCACGTGAATACACTTTGAGCTTGGATTGTATCCGGTTATCGTTTGAAGTTTATACACTGTTGAACTCACCTCCTTCAAAGCGACAAGGAAACATCTTAACCACTTCGCTATAGAGACTTTCAAAACTAAGCCAAGAACTGGCAACGTTGAGACTCAAACAGCTAGAGATATACCAATTGCTGACCACATTGTGAGAGGTGGGTGTCGATATTGGTACAGCCCGAAAAGAACGACATACACAGTATGCAAAAGAGATTGATTAATCAACATCGAACTGGCGTGTTGGCCCGCTGGACTCATGGGGTCATTGGCTAGGACATCTCTCAGATGGACAGCGGATGGGAAGAGAAGGTCTGGACGTCCAAAGGAAACATGGAGAAGAAATGTGGAGAGAGAGAGAGAGTTGAAGGAGTGCGGCCTGATGTGGGAGACGATTGGTAGAAAGACAGCAGAACGGCAACAGTGGAAGTCTCTTGTGGAAGCCTTGTGTGTTAATCTGGACAGGAAGAGGATATAGATGCAACTGATTATCTGTTTCCAAAACCTTTCCAGAGTTCAGGAAATTTGTGTTCATTTTTTGTATTGTTTCCCTGCGCATTCCAAGTCAATGTCATTCGTAGTATGCTTATTAGCTGGTTTTCATAATGTTTATTCCATTGAAATCCATCCTCCTTAATTAAGATCTTATTATACTGGCGTATGCTCGGTTCTTACCATAAAATTATCATTCCTAATCGTGTCTTACCAACTAGCACTTCTGTTCTGAGCAAGTACCATTTATATAGAGGCCTGCATACAAAGAAACCTGATCAAAATAATCGGAATCAAGCAATGTTCTTCGGGCACTCACTGAAAAGGAGATTTAGAACATTTGGTAACAACGAGTAAAATACAGGAAAAGAGATATCATGGAAAGCAGAAGGGAGACAATGTTAGATGTTATGACATCATGTTTCGACAAGAGATTGATGTCAGAACAGATTAACTGTACAAGGGAAAGTGAGTTGCGGCGAAATATGATCGCCTAAGCAGGAACGGCAACCGATTGACCAATTTATGGTTATTATATTATTAGTCATCCAATCTAACGTTTCCTTCAATTCAAATCATTCAAGTTGGTGTCCTAAATCTTTCTTTAAATCATTCAAGTCGGTGTCCTAAATCTTTCTTTAAATCATTCAAGTCGGTGCCCTAATGCTTTATTTAAATCATTCAAGTCGACGCCCTCTCTTATATATTTTTCAGTGCATGTACGAGTATAACTCACCTAGCATCCGACAATATCACTACTTTTTACAAAAATCTAGTGTTTTTGTATGGCCATTTAAAATTCAGCATTAAGATCTTCAGTTTATGCCCTGAAATTGCTTGAGAACTTTCCTGTAGCGATATATATTATTTTCGCATCCCGTTTGACACATATACTTCCACTACACATTTCCATTGTTGCCGTTATGTTGCCTTTCTAATAATTGTTTCCCACGTCAAGCCACAATCTTTCAACTCCCTTTCCATAATTCGTCTCCATGTTTCATTCGAACGGTCAGCATTTATTTTCCAATCCGCTGTCCAACGAAGAGCTGCACTAGCCAATGCTCCTGCTGGCATACGACATTCGAACTACAAGGCAATGGCGTAACCACCGCCTGCCCAGCGTGTTCGTAGCGCGTTGGACTACGGGTGAAAAGCTCCCTGTGAGTGCGGGTTCAATTCCGTGGGGCTGACAGAAAAGCCACAGGTTCACCAGATTCACGGTGTTCGTGGCACCGAACCGAAGGGTTACGATGTCCATGGCACCGAGCCGAAAAGCTAAAAGCTCAAGTGCTTCTGAATCGATTTTAAAAACAACAAAAAACCACTTAGCCACATATACCCCCATATATACATGTGAAAACTAAAGTAAGTATCATAAGAACTATTTTTGGAGCTAATATGATGCTGTAAATGTCAAACATAGTCGATGGCATCAGCTAATGAGCAATACATCATAGCAACACATATGAGAAGTCTTGGAAGATCTGGAGGAGTAGCAATGAGAGATAAAATGAGAAATGAAGACATTAGATGAAGACTAGGAAGGAAACCAGTTCTACCATTTTAAAGAATAACAGATTAACGGTTTGATCATCTGTCAAAAACGACCTGGCATCGTCTACAAAGGCAGTCCCTTTAAAAAAATATAATAAATACAGAACAACAAGAAGACCACACAAAAGATCGAGGGACGACATCAACAACACTTTTAGAGAAATGAATACCAATGTAGATAGCGTATTAGAGAGGGAGCACCGGAGATATTTGCATCTCCTCCCATCACCTCATCGAGGTTAATGCAGGAAGACAGGAAGAAGAAGAGTAAGAAAAAGAAGAAGAAGAAGAAGAGAAATGAGAATATGTGTTAAGGTACATTCTGAGCTAATTTGACAATAAAACACCCCATTGCGCAGCCTGGAGCACATTGGCAAATGGGATAAACTGAAGCAGGCTGTGGCACATTGCCAAACGGAACAGATAAAAGGGCGTAGACCGCGGCACATTGCTAACCGGTACAGACAAGCGGACGCAGACTGTGATACTCGTAGTTGATGTGCTAAATGAGTATCGATTAGACCGTTTCTTGACTGACAAAGCGAAAATGAACAATAAATGACATTTTAATTATTGCAATAACTCTATCTATCTCTTTCTCTCTGTCACTATATGTGTGCCAGCGTGTGTCTTTCTATGTGTTAGTTAGTTTGTTTGTTCCTTTCGTGCCAAAGGCGGCACATAGGGCAGAGGTTTTAGATCTCCATGTGATACGGTTCTTTGCTAGCAGTTGGAGATCTTGTATGGTTTTACATCCCAATAGTTTACTTTCTTGTTGGATGGTTCTTCGAAGAGTGGTCTTTGGTCTTCCCGTTTTCTTTTCCCAACTGGTGACCACATAAGGACTTGTCGATTTAGTCTCTTTTCGTCTGATCTAAGAACATGACCTAAATATTTCCACCTTCGTTTTCCTTATAATATTTGATATGAGTTGTTGGTGTGTTCTATCTCTCACTCTATCTGTGTTCTATCTTTTTATGTGTTAGGACGACATAATCCATTGTAGTCGTGACAACTGTCTGTAATAATCTTACGTCTTTAATTTATAAAAATTAGAAACGGCGATGAATAGGACAGACAATGAGAAGACCGACCAGAAGCATTGCAAGACAGGCACTGTTTGGAACCCGCAGGAAAGAGGAGTAGGGGTATGCCTAGATATACCGGGAGAAAAGAGCTGGAGGCTGATGTTAAAAGGATAGGTGAAACATGGAAAGAATTGGAAGGGATGGCATGACAAAGACAAAGGAATAAATGTGTTCAAGACATGTGCTCCGTTGGGAGTTGAAAGGTGAAGAAAGAAGTAGAAAAGAAAAGGAAGAAAAAGAAGAAGAAACGTTACATTTTTGCCTGTGACCTCTGCTCAATTTTCTCATAATAACAACATTATAGTGAGACGGATGTTTGTGATCATACGAAGTAACATTCAACATAAAATATGATGTTACCTCATCAGTGTGATATCACTTTGCTGTCACGCACAGCCCTATTGTTTAGTCACGTGGAGTGTGGAGGCAAGATTGTAATATGAAACAGGATGTTAATGATTAATAGTTGGTTAGAATCGATGTCTGATTCACAGTGCTCAGTCTCTTCTGAATTATGAAAATGTCAGTAGTACCAGAGCACGCACATTGTAGCTGAGACATCGACGCCCAAATTTTTCCTAGTTCATGGAAAAGCGTACTGCTATCAGTAGGATGGATTAGGCCCTGATCGAGGGCAGATAACGATCGATTACGCATTTTAATAGTTCAGTTTTAAAAAAATTAAGATTTGTCAGTCCTCGTCTCGCCCAGGGCATATACGGCAAAGACAAAAAAATGCTCCGTGAATTCGATCTTGTGTCTTTCTCTCTGTCTCAAAATTAAGCCTTATACATGTCTTTGAGATTTGCTTGAAACGTTCAACTCCATGTGCACCTAGGCCTCCCTTTTCCCCGATGTCACTGTGATGTCTACTGCATTGCATATCTTGGTCATCTATCTTTCATAATTTTGAGGACATGTCTATCGACTCTGTTGTACCTCTTCATGTCTTCCAGACCAGTTAGTTCTTGAATCATGATATTGCTAATCTTATCATCACAGGTATACCCAAGTATTCTTTTAAGCAGTCTTCCATTGAATCCCATTAACATACTTACTATTTTCTTATCTATTTTCTAACCCTCAGACCCATAGAGGAGGACTAACACATGTTCCGTATCAACGACGAGCCTCGTCGGTGTTACGGAGTTCGTGAACTGCAGCTGAGATCTTCCTGTGTAAGAAAGAGATCGGATCACACATGGTTACTCACCGAAGTGCAATGATGATAGTCCTATCCATCCATCAATCAATGTTCCGTATATCCAGAAAATTAATAATTAATTAATAGTTACATTTATTTCATCAAAACACTTTTTTTTTAAATATAGGATCTTGTGATAGAAATAAAACGTGTGTATGTATCGACTTTTTAATTACAGTACTTCAAATGTAATGCTATATCGTTCATCTGTTCTCGTTGTAAAACATAGATGTTCGCGGTATGCAGTTAGGTGAACGTGTTTCGTGTACAATGTAATCAACTGAACTGAACAATCCTTTTGTGTACAATGTAACCGGCTGAACTGAACAATCCTTTTGTGTACAATGTAAATTAGCTGAACTGAACAATCCTTTGTGTACAATGTAAATTAGCTGAACTGACAATCCTTTGTGTACAATGTAAATTAGCTGAACTGAACAATCCTTTTGTGTACAATGTAAATTAGCTGAACTGAACAATCCTTTTGTGTACAATGTAAATTAGCTGAACTGAACCGCCCGTGTGGTGCCGGGGCCCGCAAGGGAAGCAAAGTATAGTACCACTGCGACCTACAAGGCATGTCGTAAGTGGCGACTGAGGTATGGGCCTAGGAAGTTACCTAGTAAATAAAAAGCATGCCGCGTGCCCAGCGTGTTCGTAGCGCGTTGGACTACGGGTGACTAGTCCTCTGTAAGTGCGGGTTCAACTCCGCGGACTGGCAGAAAAGCTACAGGTTCCCCAGATTTACGGTGTTCGTGGCACCGAGCCGAAGGGTTACGATGTCCATGACACCGAGCCGAAGAGCTGTCAGCTGCTTCTGGATCGAAAAAAAAAAAAAAAAAGCATTGCAGAAATCGGATGTGATGGCCTACTTATAAGCGCATAACTGATACAACGTACAATCGCTCTTAAGCTCGGATCACATACAAATCACACAGAGTGGTTAACAAGTTGTTGATATGGAGCGTTGGAAGAAGATGGAAGAACTGAACAATCTTTTTGTGTGACATATAACCGGTTGAAATGAATAATCTTTCACATGGAACTGCAGTTGTCGGTAGAGAAAATAGCATCTTTGTCAACTATGTCAATCTAGTAGACTAGTTTTATTTCATCTTTCATCACAGTAGAGAAGTTTTGCTATCTACAACTTTTCTATTTGAAAGAACACAATCCTTCACAAATAATTTCAAAACACTCATATGTAACAGAATCTGAGCCATCAGTTTCATGCACTTGTTTTTGGGCTGGTAAACAGTATCAGATGTATCCAGACTCCCTTGAGGATGTTCACTATCCGTAGTAGTGAACATTATTCCTTGACTGACTGTTCATGTCTGATCTCTGGCTTATCACGGATATACATTTCAATGTTTTATAAAGAGGGTATAATACAGTTTCGACATGCTCAACTAAATCTGACAAGTCAAAAGATGAAATCTTAAAACAAAACTTCGTCTTCTTTCTTCTTCTTCGAACGCTCCATTCAACCACTTGTTAACCACGCTGTGTGATTTATATGTGATCTGAGCCTTAGAGCGATTGTATGTTGTGCCAGTTATGCGCCTACAAGTAGGCCAGCAATCCGATTTCTGCGACAATTTTTAATTTACTAGGGTAGCTTACCTAGGCCCTACTTCAATCGCCTCTTACGACATGCCTTTAGGTTGTAGTGGTACTATTCTTTTCTTCCTTTGCGGGCCCCGGCACAACACTGGCAAAAACAAAACTTAAAATATATAGAAGTTGTGTGCTGTTGGCGTTATGCAAAACTGAGTGCTGTCAAATTACCCACACGATCATACACAAGTTGGAGATATTTCAAAATCAATGTTTAAGAAGAATCCTGCACATTTTCTGTTTACATACGATGGCATCAAAAGCTTTTCAAAAAGAACGTTTATATATTATAGTATCCTTGGTCAGATGTTATTTATTCAATGTTAAATGATACTGTAATATGCATCATTACCCAAGGACTGTTTCAGTACTGAACTTCATCAAGAAACAACAAAGTAAATGATTCGGCCACATAAGCAGATTACCAACAGACAGTGCACCCCAAAGAGCACTGCTGCTCCGATACAACGGATACAACGCAAAAGATCAGTCGCGCAAAGGCGGACCACACAGATAACAGATTCGACGAAAAACACTATTTACGCACAGGGTGTTCAAGATAAAAGTAGCCCGATTTACTAATCAAAACCTGTAAATTGGGCTACTTTTATGTTGAACACCCGTATAACGTTAAGCATTATATAAGCACACATAAAAGCATTATATAAGCGCACACAAGGGCTAGTTCTAGAAATCTCTTCTTATCCTGAGTCTGTGAGACCTAACAGGATTGAAGAAAACAAAAAGACTCAAACACTGCAAACAACATGTATATGACGTTAATTAAACAAGCAATTAAACAAGATTGTATGTTTTATGATTAATAGTTAAAAACCATTGTAATCTTCTTCTTTGCGTTCGTTCTTTACGACCAATTTTAATCACTCTTTGTGATATGTTTGATCTTTGCCAAGAACGTGTATACGTTGCACATTGGTTTGGTAGACCCCTAAACGCATAGATTTCTACAAGTTTAGGACATGTGCATCCGATTTCAGCCAAACCTCCTTAGTCGCCTCTTACGACATGCATGGCAGGTAACAGTAGTTCTATTCTTTACACCCAAATTTGGGCCCCGGTAACCACTCGGGCGAGATAAACTTGTAATCGTTAAACTTGCTAACGATTAATCAATCAATTAACCCTTAATATCTGACACCCTAGAATTATCCATACTGAGAACTGAGCTCTGTACGAAGGCAACTGAATTCAGGTCTTACACCCAACTTTCGTAAGAAACGTTATTCGGTAAGAAGGATCGTTTGTCTTCTTATTCGTCCTTCTGTTATTTATTCGATTACATTATCAGTAGCTTCAATGAACTGTATGATTCGCTTCAAATCATTCTACTGTGCCCCTCAAATTGGAAGCAGTGTCGTCTTAATAAGCCATATTTTCATCCTGTTTTTTTCCCGTGGAGTCGACATTCTTTACGGGTTTGTTCTTTCCATTTCTGTAATCGCATTTTGAGTTTATAATTGTCTTTCCAAATTTATTATTTTATTCCAAAGTTTTTCTCGGAGTTCAACTTTTCTCATGACTAAATTATTGGTAAGGTAGTCTATGTGCTCTTTCCTTTCTTTCTTTCTTTCTCTCTCTTCCTCCCTCTTTCCCTACCCCTCCCTTCCCCTCTCTCTCTCTAGTTCTCTCTTGTGCAATTTTTTATCAACCAACTATGTCAAGTCTTCCTATCATTAGCTATCTATTACAGCTCCTTGCAGCTCTCCAGGAAAATCGTTAGTCTCTAGCTTCCACATCTCTTCTCCGTGTATTTTTGGCTTCCTCTCTTTTACTTTGCCGTGGGTTCCAGGAAAAGGCCTCACTTGTTATATCGCCCTCGGGTTTTCTCAAGTGTGTCCTATCCAGATTGAATTTTTTACTTAATCTGTTCGCTGGAATGTGTCTCATTCTCTCCATATTATCATTTGTGGTGTTACCAAACAATCTCAGTCCCTCTATTCGACGCAGACACCAGCTGATGAGTCTGCATTTTATTAGTTATTATTGTTGTTATTCTTCTCCAAGTTTCTGATCAATATAACAGAACTGATTTAACATTGGAGTTACATATTATAATTGTTTGCAGGGACATTTTTGTTATTGATAGTGGTGTCACTTGTTTCGTGAATTGCTTCTTACTTCTTCTTCTTCTTCTTCTTCTTCGAACGCTCTATGTCAAGCACTTGTTAACCACTCTGTGTGATTTGTATGTGATCTGAGCATAAGAGCGATTGTACGTTGTGCCAGTTATGCGGCAACAAGTAGGCTAACACATTCGATTTCTGCAATGCTTTTTATTTACTAGGGTAGATTCCTAGGTCCTACATCAGTCGCCTCTTACGACATGCCTTGTAGGTCACAGTGGTACTATTCTTTGCTTCCCTAAGGGCCCCATCACCACACGGGTGGTTTCTTACTAACATTTACAACTTTTGCTTATCAGTATGTTTCAGTCTATAGTCTCTGTACATATGCTTCAATTGAAGAAAGTGTGCTCAATGTGGGTACCCAGACAATTGAAGCAATTTAACCAATTTCAAGAAGAAAGGTGACAATGTGAATTCTGAATCATACTGTGAAGTTCTATCGATGCTTCATGATGCAATTCGAAAAAAATGCCCAGGACTGCTGACTACAGGAGAGTTGCTTCTTCATGACAATGCCAGACCACATACGGCTCGATTAACTCAGGAGAAAATTAACCAGCTACGGTGGAAAGTTCTGGAACATCAACCTTACAGTCCCGACTTAGCCCCTAACGATTTCCACCTTTTGGTCCACTGAAAACCCACCTTGGCGGGAGACATTTCGCGAATGACGCCGAAGTTGAATGTGAAGTGAAAACGTGGTTTAGAAAACAGAGCCCGCAGTTCTATGCAGCCGGTTTGGGAGGATTGATAAAACGATGGGATAAGTGCATCAATGTTGGTGGAAATTATGTTGAGAAATAAAGGAACAATGTATGTATAAAAATAAACTGGTTTCAAGTTGTTATCATGTTTAGTTATTTTTCTACAGCCATTTGTGGCTTACTTATTGACTTCCCCTCGTATTAGTGTTCTGGCCAAAAAAAAACTATCTCTAGCCAAGAACTTCTTACAGTGTCAGCAACCGAATATGAACACCCGCATCCAAAAGAGACGCTGGAAATGGATCGGAACCTGATATGCATGGAGACTAACTATGTCAAAACAACTCCACTGAGATAAGACACCAGAAGGTAAACGAAAACGTGGAAGGCCCAAAACGACATGTAAGAGAATAATAGAATTGGAAATAAAGAAATGAGTCACAGTTGAAACAATACAGAGTATGGCCAAAAAAGAGAATTATGGCCTGTTTGTTGCGTCACGGGCTAGCGAGAGAGAGAGAGAGAGGGAGACAGAGAGAGAGAGGGCCTTATAGAAAACATGTTTATAAATAAGACATAATACGCCATCGTTGCAAAATACCTAAAATATTTAAGATGCATTACAACCAACCTTCCATATGATATATGATAAGGTCCCAAAACAAATATATATATATCTGTTTGTGTGTGTATGTGTGTGTGTGACGTTATGTGTATCTTAGACATATAATAACAGAAGATGGCGAATGATTATTTGGCTTTTTGCAGTTCACCCACTATGAATTCAGGCATACTTATGGCGCATAATATGACACCTCTAGTTGATTTTTGCTTTACGGCTTGCTGTCCTTATCACCAGTGCCATTCGCAATTCAGGCAAGCCTAACTTCAACGGTACTTGTAATTTAGATGTAAGTTCAGCATCAGAGATTTCCGTAGTTCAACCTATGCACACCAAACATTTCTGGCCAAAGCTGGTCTCAAACCCAGAAATTTTCACGTCACGTAGTCACTAGCGAAGCGTGTTGTCAACGTTGCTATCGGCGGCGATCCCCCACTCCTGTTGTATCGTTGCTTGATAAAGACCTTTTGGTCGAAACGTTGCTGTTTATCGTCACTGTTTCTGTATTTTGTAAAATTATAGTACTTTGTTTTTACGTGTTTCGCTACATATATCCATCATTGTTGTATGGATGGGAGACGTGGACATGGAGAAAAGATTTGAAGCTTGTGAAATGTTGATGTACAGAAGATGAGACTTGTCAAGTGCTACATATATCCATCATTGTTGTATGGTGCGGAAACGTGTACAGTAACAAACGTGGAAAGAAGAGTAGAATCTTGTGAAATGTGGATATACAGAAGAATAAGACGAGTATCATGGACATAAAAGGAAACTAATAAGCAAGTACTTGGACAACTAGGAAGGAATAGAAAACATAAATAGATACAAATTGGATATTTGTGTCACATTAACGTGACATGATACTCTGTTGAAAACAAACTTGGAAGGAAGGTAAATGCATGAAAGTAGAAAATGAAGAGAAAAAAACTGGGAGGGATGGAAGTAAAGTAAGTAAAGGAGCCCTTTCATACCTCGTGGTATATAGATCAATACAGTGTTAGGCCTGTATTTTTCATTTACCGTCGGCACACGAAGGGTGATGTGGTCAGCATCACGCCGGCCGCCTTTACTTTCCCAGAGCATGTCTGGTACCCAGTTGAGGCTAGGTCGACCTGAGGCCGTCGCGGAAAAATTCCACGCGTATTGCGGGAGCTGAACCCAGACCACCAGCCTTGCGAAGCGAGTTCACTAACAACTACGCTACAGCGGC
The DNA here is from genome assembly GCA_020796225.1 of Arion vulgaris. Classification (NCBI taxonomy): domain Eukaryota; kingdom Metazoa; phylum Mollusca; class Gastropoda; order Stylommatophora; family Arionidae; genus Arion; species Arion vulgaris. The sequence continues at coordinate 66,411,985 of CM036753.1, read as the reverse complement.
TCTCAAGAAGGGATGGAAGGTAACAGGCAGATGTCTGACAGAGTGTATCGTTAGAGCAAGGGACAGAGCTATTACAACAACAAAAAATAAACAATAAAAATGTGTTTGCCTTTTTACCGCTTTTTAGGCGACGTAGGACAGGTGGGACATGTACCTGTTGAATGTAATGGCCGCATAGCTAGTACAATCGCCGCAAACTGTTCAGGTTCAAATTTTCTTTATGGTCCCAACAGGAAAAAAACCTACTTGGCCTTACCGTGGATTGAGCCCGGGTCTCCAACATGGAAGTCGCGCTCTAATCCATTCGGCCATACGAGCCATTACAGCCAACCTTCAATGTGGAGACGAAACATTATGTATTAAGTGATATGAAGATGGTACATGATCTTAAATCAATCGAGCCATACTTGCACTCAGGAACAATTAATTCCAGACTAAGCAGTCACTCAAATCTCGGCTGATAATTTCCTCAACCCACTGGGCACATCAATATCATTGGTGACGTAATTACCGCAGTCTTTACGATCTAATCTGTCAAGTATTGATTTTCTACCAGCCGTTGTAAGCTGTATCCTTCCCTAGTTATAATCACCAAGTCTTAAATCAGTGGTTCCATCTGCTCAATCAGTCTGTAAGTTCTTTGATTAAATGTGTATGTTTCTGATTATAGGTTGACTTTGGGGTATGTGGCTAAGTGGTTAAGCCCTAAGCCTTGTGAGTCGAAGGTCGTGGGTTCGAATCCGGACCGCGCCGTTTTGTTCACGAGTGCAATTTTTTTCAGAGACACCTAGGATTGTTGCTGGCGCTACGGAGGTCGCGCTTTGTGCAATACTCTCGGCAGGTGGTGTGCCATTTCTGCGGATAGGGACCGGGCGATAAGTGGTAAAACCCAGTGCAAGAAGTCAATCCTTCGGCAAAAACCTTTAAACCCCCTGTTTCCCAACGTGGGGCCCCAGGGGACATTTTCATCGTTTAGGGGGGCAATGGACTTGTTCAGAGTTTAACTAATGTTTATGATGTTGCAAAACTGATATATTGACTTTTGGATGACGGTTTACAAAAACGACTGTTGCTTTACAATCACTTTACTGAAGTTTAAAAAATCTTCAATAAACGGAAAGTACTTATATCTAGGTACATTTCTACCTCCTTTTAACAAAACTTTGAAAGCGGGAAAGCATGTGTTATTGTGTTAAAATCAAGTCATATTTTTAAAAAAAACTGTAATGTGTCCGTCATTTGCCAACCTTGTCAAGAAGACCAAAATGAGTTTATACAGCGCAATCTTGAGTATGTAATAGTATTGGACAGAGCCACGTATATAATATTTCCGCCATAGAAAGCAGGTCCGAAGTTTGATTTGGCTTGGAACATTAGGTACGATCGGAAAAGGAACCAAGAAACATCAAAGTGGTTTGACTCAAATACAAGTTATGGTCATTAGTCTGATTATTAGAGTAATGATACTCACTGTGCAGCTGGATTATACATGTGTCCTTAGAGTACCATTTTGTAGTTGTATAGTTAATGAAGGAGCATTTATATATGGATTACAGTTGAATGTCATGAGATCTTGTTTTCCATGTTTAGCGACAGATTGAGAAGGCATGGTTGGGATACATTTTTAACAATGACAGAAGAATGTTGTTATCGAAGTAAAATGAATCTTTTCAGAGAGTAATAGATGTGGAAAATCGCAGTTCTGAGAACAAAGTTTTGGAATAGTTAAGTAATAGAATATTCACTCATATATATATATATATATATATATATATATATATATATATATATATATATATATATATACACGATGGACTTTAAGAAGAGGGAATAATAGAGCAGATAAAGAGTCAAATACAGAATAGCTTTGAGGTAGTTCGAATAACAATAGAAAACTAGACACAGAACACAGAACAGCTAAAGTACAGGACTGTTAGGCCAGATTATACGAGAAAAGCAGAAAAAGAACCAAAAGAGCTTCTCGTAGAAGATATAACTATTAGAGTTTCGAATTTATCAGAGCTAATTAAAAAAGGACACATCACTTTTCATAAGAGCAGATTTGACCACAAAACCGCGATTATAAATATTGTTAATGATTTGTTTTTTCCTTCAAAATAGTCATGTTGCAATAATCGAATTTTCTCAAACGTATATTACCTGATGTGAAATACTTTTATATTAATGTATTCCACATTAATGTATTTTACGTCAACAATGCTTAACCAACGAATCAATGAAACAAGGTCGTCTTGATGCGCATTTGAAGGCGAAACATAGTGCTCATATTAATTTGGATTTGAATTACTTTAAAACTTTAAAGGCAAATTTTAAATAAAGAGCAGCATTAAAGTCTATGTTTACTGCTCATACTGCAACTGTCAATCGTTCTCTTGAGGCTAGTTATCAAATTTCCTTACTCATTGCTAAATGTAGAAAAAATCATACTATAGGAAGAATTTAGCAATCATCAATATCATCATTTCTTAAAACGGTTCAGGAAAAAGATGACAAAGAGGTGAAAGCTATACCACTCAGTAACAATACTGTTAGCAATAGAATAGAGGAAATGAGTGAAGATATCGAAATACAACTTGTTGAAAAGCTGAAAACAAGAAAATTCTCTGTGCAAATGGATGAATCAACTTTGAGAGACAGTGTTGATAAGTAGTATTGATAACTTAAGTAAGATATATTTATAATAGGAGTTGTGCTGCAAAAATGTTGTTCTGTAAATCATTAGAAAGCACCACTACCTCCAAAGATGTATATAATAGGCTAAAATAATACTTATATGTCAAAAATATACCAATGAAAAATATAACATCTTGTACCGCAGATGGTGTTTTTAATATGATGGGCAAGAAAAACGGCTGCTTAAAATTGCTGAAAGATGAAAATCCAGAAATGCTTCTTGTGCATTGTGTTATTCACAAGGAAAATTTGGTAGCTAAAAATATTTCGCCTGTTTTAAATGAAGTACTAAATTCAATCATAGTGTATCAATGCTATTAAAACTAATGCCAAAATGTTAGCGTCTCTTCAAGCTATTTGGTGAAAATGCAAATGAAAAGTAAGATGGCTCACGAAAGGGAACTGCGTGACAAGATTTATGGAACTATTTGATAATCTTAGTGATTTTGTAAGCGACAAACCTGAAATGAAGTATCTGTTAACGGTTGATGGTAAAGCATTTGTGAGTTATCTAGCCGATATCTTTGAAAAACTAAATATATTAACCACAGTCAAGGAAGAATAAAACTCTTGTTGATGCGAAAGCTTTGGTTGTATTACCTTTATTGATTATGTTATAAATATATTTGCAACAAACATTTTGAAAAGTTTCATTGGCTCCAGAAATGTGAAGTGACTGAGACCGCTATACTGATACTTGCTATTGTCGATCATCTGAAAATTCTATCAGTTGATTTAAAAGAAAGATTTTCTGATTTGAAACAAATTGATTGCAGGCAATGTTAGTGGATTTGTCTGATATTTCAAATATGCAGTATCAAGAAGAACTCGCAGAAATGAAAAATGATGAGTCAGTTAAAACTTCATTTAATATAAAAGGAGCAATGGCATGGTTTTGTGAGGAAACAGAAATTAAATATACAAATTCAACCAAATGTGCAAGAAAACATTACAGTTTCTATCTTCATATTTAGCTAAATGTGGATTTAGTGCAATAACTGATTTGCTGCTAAAAAAAAAAAAAAAAAAGAAATCGGCTGGATGTAACACAACGTGGAGACTTGAGACTGAAGCTAACTAAATTGAAACTTAACATAAAATGTCTTTGCAGCATGCATCAATCGCAATGATTTCACTAAATGTAGGTAATAAATAATTACTAATAATTAAAATAATATAGAAAAATCAGTCATTAAAATTATTTGGACTTGAATTTCAATTCTCCATTATATGTTTTGAAAATTTACTTACTGTGTTTCCTCAATAATTGCCTAGTGATTTCTTCCTAAAACTTATCTATTAAGTTTTTCAGTGAACAATTCAATTTTTGGAAAATACATTTTTCGTATATGCTACATAGGAGGGGTGTTCATACGAATTTTGAAAGGCTTTGGTGGGGCATGGCACAAAAAAGATTGGGAAACACTGCTTTAAACCCTTTAGATTGATTTTGATTCTTTAGTTCATTAACAAATTTCTGATTATTTTATGCCATTGATATATCCTATATTTCTGGATAGATCCTAGATATCGTCTATATTTTTCACTTCTTCTATATTGTCTCTTTACAACAGAAACAAGAAACAGGACGCATGTTAGCTTCACTAAAGACTAGACATATACAATAGTTAAGCTTCTTCTTCTTCATCGAACGCTCCATATCAACCACTTGTTAACCACTCTGTGTGATTTGTATGTGATCTGAGCTTAAGAGCGATTGTACGTTGTGCCAGTTATGCGCCGACAAGTAAGTCAGCGCATTCGATTTCTGCTACGCTTTTTATTTACTAGGTAGCTTCCTGGCCCTCATCAGTCGCCTCTTATAACACGCCTGGTAGGTCGCAGTGGTACAATTCTTTACACCACACGGGCGAACAAAGGAACATGAAACACGACTCATGTTAGTTGCGCTAAAGACTAGAAATATACAATAGTTGAGCACACTGCCAGGCTTATTTTTCTCTATTAGTATCCGGTCTCACTGTAGTCTACAATCATCATCAACTAGCTTGTACTCAGCAGAACTTTGTCACCCTAACGTTACTTCGAATTTCTCTCTCTCTTTCTCTCTCTCCTCCCTCCCCTCTCTCTCCCTCCTCGCTCTCTCTCTCCTGCATATACCATATGAAAATCGTGGCATATCCTTTACAGGACGTCGTTATCAACCACAGTAAACGAGTCGGCGGTGTTCTAGGCACCACTTATACATTCAGTAGTTTGCATTGCGTTCTGAACGGTGATGTCTATTTCTACCGTTCAGAAAAATCCACAGGAACAATTGTGCTTCCAAACTGCCCGCCGCGGAGTTTGAACCAGGTACACTTGGGTTGTGATCGAGCTCACTACAGCTTAAGCTACACACGCCCATTCAAGTCCACTCCATATACAATTTTGTAAAAACTCATACAGTTAACTCGAGATGTGATCTGACGACTAACATTAAAACGACGAGGATCAATCAAATGTAATGAGATAGAAAAGCAAATTTTAAAAGCTAATACGTGTATCTACAGTAGATAACCGTTTTCATCTCTTGCATGTATTCATTAAGAAGACAAAATAAAACGGAAGTCCGCCCCGTATCCGCTACATGCTTTATTGATTTTATCTCAAAGTTAACCATAATAAATCTTTATTTCTATTTATCGATCTCAACAGCCATTTGGAAAGCAGCCGCTCCAGGTCATGCCTGGGCGCCCATGAAAGCATCTGATATTGAATACATTATTGAAATGTTATGGGAAGGGTCCAAAACATCATAGACCCTGGTCGTCTGAGCTCGAATCCCATGGGCAAATGTCTGAAAGCTAAACTCCATGTATGGCGGTAAATTATCCAAATAACATGGAATCGCTGGGGAGAAGAAGACAGACAATACTTAAAACTGTAACAAAAAAAAAGATAATACGTAAGAACTGTAACAAAAAAGACAATACGTTAAAACTGTAAAATAAAAAAGACAATACGTTAAAACTGTAACAAAGGAAAAGATAATACGTTAAAACTGTAACAAAAGAAAAGATAATATGTTAAAACAGTAACAAAAGAAAAGATAATACGTTAAAACTGTAACAAAAGAAAAGATAATACGTTAAAACTGTAACAAAGGAAAAGATAATACGTAAAAACTGTAACAAAAGAAAAGATAATATGTTAAAACAGTAACAAAAGAAAAGATAATACGTTAAAACAGTAACAAAAGAAAAGATAATACGTTCAAACTGTAACAAAAGAAAAGATAATACGTTCAAACTGTAACAAAAGAAAAGATAATACGTTCAAACTGTAACAAAAGAAAAGATAATACGTTAAAACAGTAACAAAAGAAAAGATAATACGTTCAAACTGTAACAAAAGAAAAGACAATACGTTAAAACTGTAACAAAGGAAAAGATAATACGTTCAAAACAGTAAAAAAGAAAAGATAATACGTTCAAACTGTAACAAAAGAAAAGATAATATGTTAAAACAGTAACAAAAGAAAAGATAATACGTTAAAACTGTAACAAAAGAAAAGATAATACGTTCAAACTGTAACAAAAGAAAAGATAATACGTTCAAACTGTAACAAAGGAAAAGATAATACGTTAAAACTGTAACAAAGGAAAAGATAATACGTTAAAACTGTAACAAAGGAAAAGATAATACGTTAAAACTGTAACAAAAGAAAAGATAATACGTTAAAACTGTAACAAAGGAAAAGATAATACGTTCAAACTGTAACAAGGGAAAAGATAATACATTAAAACTGTAACAAATGAAAAGATAATATGTTAAAACTGTAACAAATGAAAAGATAATATGTTAAAACTGTAACAAAGGAAAAGATAATACGTTAAAACTGTAACAAAGGAAAAGATAATACGTTAAACTGTAACAAGAAAAAGATAATACGTTAAAACTGTAACAATGGAAAAATAATACTTGAAACCGCAACAAGACAAAAATTGAAACGAACAAACAACACTATATTTTGAAATGCTATATACTAGCTTTAAAAAATGTTTAAATGTCCAAGGGTCAAAGACTGCCTTCATTACACCTGATTTTTATCATATGGCTCCGCCCTGCCCGATAAATGACCGAGAGTATTACGCAAAGAACGAACTCCGCCGCGACAGAAACAACACTAGGGATCTTCGGGATAAAATGAACTCGTGAACCGAACGATGCAGTCAGGATTCGAACGATGCCGTCATGATTCGAATTCACGATCTTCATAACGCAAGGCAAACTGTTTGACCATTTCTCTACGGAGAGAAACATTAGTGTACTCACGAAGTAACTCTTTTCTACACGTATTTACTTATAATGCATGCAACTCACACGCATTAATTTCTAGCGAACTTGGAGAGCGTCACGGCTGCCCTTACTAGGACCAGAAAACACTGACAAAGACTTTGCTTCACGTGAGGAGACATCGAAACAACTTGTTTGACTAATAATGCAAATATCGAAACAGTATTTGTCGTGATGATGTCTGTCGGATATCTGGAGACATCTAGTAACTAGTGATTGATTAGTAAGGATGATGTGACAAGCAAGAAAACTAAACCACTTCCACACAAGTTGTCTACGCAGACTACTAAAAAATACTAAAATGGCAGGACAAAATTCCAGATACCGAAGTCCTCATAAGAGCAAAGATCCCACGCGTCAACACACTGTTGCAGAAGGCCCAAGTGAGATGGGCAGGTCGTGTTACTCATGCTCGGATGCCTGATAAACGCATCCCATAACAGTTAATGTATGGCGAGCTAGAAGCGGCAGACGTTCAGCTTGTGGACAGAAAAAAGCTTTAAAGACACTCTTAAAGTGTTTCTGAAATGCTTCGATATAGATACCACGTGATGGGAATCCCTGGCGCAAGATCGTCAAATGTGGCGCTGTGACAACACAAGAGGAACTCGCATAGCTGAGAATCGTCGTGCTGTTGAGGCACAGAGAAAACGACCAGCGAAAAGACAGAACACACAACACCCACATGTCTAACCACGATCATGTATGCCCCACCTGTGGTATGGGATTGTGTTATAGGATTGGACTCTACAGTCACCTCCGCACACACAAGAGAAGTGCAGGAGCATACGTTTGAGGTTGTTGTCATCATCGCTTGCGATAGACGGCTATTATATTAGTAATGATCATTATCACAGTAATCCGGACAGGTCAATATGTGCTCCGATCATCCCCAATAATATCGTTACAAGAGTATAACGAATAATCACGCCGTTATGTTTTGATTAATCAAATGTTTCGTGCCTCTAACAAAGTGTTCACGTCTGGTAGTTCCCAGTTTCAAACCCATCTCTTTTACTCTGGAGGGAGATGTAGAAAATCAATAATGAAAAAAAGAAACTGATTGGATTAATCTGTTCCAATTAAACATGTCAAATGATTGTGAGAGATATAAGATAAAGTTCCCTTCGGATTAGAAGAATGCCAGTCCGTGGTATAGCAGTGTCAGTAAGAGAATATTAAAACCATTATGCAAAATTGACGCTGGAGATGGATCGGACATGTGATACGCATGGAGACTAGCTAAGTCACAAAAACTTCACTGAGATGGACTACAAACGGTCAACGAAAACTGGAAGACCCAAAACGGTCTTCCAGAACAGATACTCAAAGAAATGAAACGCAGCTGGAACACAATACAGGGAATGGCTAAGAACAGAGACCAATTGTATGCATTTGTTGCTGCTCTAAACGTCAATGGCGCCACAGGCTAGAGAGAGAGGGGGAGAGAGGCGGAAGAGAGGGCAAGGCTCGTGGTATTGCTCCCTCCAGCACTTTAAGATTAGCACTTCCATTGAATTTTAAAAACACAACCGGAAAATTACATCGTTCTAATGTATCGAAAGAAAAGAACCACACAGACAGAAAAAGAACGCATGCAAGAACGCATGCAAGAAACTTGACACTGTAATTTTTTTTTAAAGTGCAAGCTCCTAGTCCATTTGGGGATCAAAATACACAAACAACAAAAGAAACATTAACGATCTCATTTAATTGCTTTACTTGTTATTTATTGCTAGGTTTTGCAAAACAATCGATTCAATTTCATTTAGTTGCACGTGAAATGAGAATAAAATACAGAACTAAAAGAAAAAGAGGTTGGGACTTCGATATACAGAATAATGTAAATTACAACTTCAGAAAATGAAGCAGACATAAGCGGTCTTGGACGGATACAGCAATGGAACGATTCCCGAGGGTTTACCAGATTGTACCTTTTTGCCCTGTTCCAGGCAGTAAAGTGTGTACTTTTGAATGATTGTGTTAAGCATCTATTGGCAAGTATTAAGACCATATGATCCGTTGAACAACGGCATACGTTGAGTGATATGGTCAACAAGACGTCTGTCGCATTTTACTTTCCATAGTTGTTTTGATAACAAATTTAGGCTGGGTGGATTTTAGAAAAGTTTCCAGTTGGAGAGAAATGTCAATACTGGGATTCGAACCGAGACCCGCCCGTTTGTTGCCGGGGCTCGCAAGGGGCAAGAATCGCAATACTGCTAGCTACAAGGCATGACCTAAGAGGCGACTGAAGTAAGGGAATAGGAAGCTACCTAGTAAATAGAAAGCGTCGCAGAAAGCGGATGCAGTTTGTAGGCGCATAACTGACACAACGTACAATCGTTCTTAGGCTCGGATCACATACAAATCACAAAGAGTGGTTAACAAGTGATCGATATGAAGCGTTCGGAAAAAAAGAAGCACCGAGACCACACGTCTAGCAGGCTAGGGTATTAATCATTGAGTCCACGCGGTTGACAGAATGTGGAGATAAGAGTATTGCTGCTTTCAATACTGTAAACTAGCATGGATATTGTAAAAGGAAATAAATCTCGCCCCAAAAAGTGAAAACGGAGAGCAAAAAATAAAATTTCATACGGGATGAAATGAGATCAGGACTTGTTATCATCTAGCTTACATTCCCCCGTTGGAACATGACTACCATGACAGCAGCTCTAAATAACTCATTGTTCTACCTGAGGTGTCATGTGTCTGCCATATACTTATCTTGTCTATGACATCTTGCACCCATCTTCTCTCCGGTCTTCGTCTAAGCCCCCAGCCCCCAGCACTTCTTTCCTGTATCATGACCTCAAGAACAATCTTCTCAAGAGAATCATGTCAAAATTATGTTTACCTTGCCAAAGTGGTAATGTTTACGTTAATAATGGAGCGAGCTGCCATGGCCGAGGTGAGTAGTCGTTGTATCAAATCTCCAGTTATTCTTCTTATTTAGACTTCTAGTTTATTTAGTGTTTATTCTGTCATATAGAAGTTTTCAACTTGATAAAGATCCATGATCGAAATGTGGGATTGTTGTTAGTTTTATATTTTATTTTTGCTTACTTGTGTGATACTATACCCACATATTTGTCCTTAAACTCCAATTTACTTAGTATCACCGCTCTCTACCCACAGTTGTCTCCAGATCTGGTCTGGTGGTCTCACCACCTTAGATTTGTATATTTTGGTACATTGCCAGAGTGTTAATGCACAGCCAACTAAAAACTCACAGGGCCTGCGGACTCATGTACAAATTATGGAAAATCAGACCACAACCGGTCACGTGACCTCGCATTCTAGTGTTGCTGTATATAGACGAATTAATTTTTAAAACAACACAACAGGCTAAATCAAAGTTATATTATGTAACAAGTGAAGTTTAACAATAAGAATATCAACATTACGAATATTTTTCACCAATAAATAAAACCAAAGACTCACAGAATTAAGTTAAATTACAAAAAAGCGTGTAGTGTTCTATCAAACATATATAAATTCCAGACCCCCAACTGAAACCAGGCCAGGGGTTTTCCTGTCAGTTATGCGGCCCAGTATTTAGAGTTGGCTGTGGTTAATGGAACACCGTATAAAGTGAATTATCCTCAAAACATTACTACACAATAAATTGATGGACAATAATGCACAAGCAATCATATTCAAAGCATTTCATTTTTCCCACTTCTATCTCCTTTATCAACATCTGCTGTTCAATTTTTAAGCTTTTCTAAAATTGACATAGTTGCTGTGTGTTTTGTTTTTTTTGGTACTCCATGGAATTCTGAAATCTGGAAGAGAAACGAAAAATGACCGAATCATACTGCAAATATAGAGACAACCGTGGACTTTAATGGGAATGGAATAACAATAATCCTGGTCAACATTCACAACATAAAGGTGTGCGTTAAAATAGAAAATCACTAACATCTTAGTGAAAATCGTGGCATATTCTTCACAGGACGTAGCCATTAATCCCCATAAACGAGTTGTCGATTATCTAGGCACCACTTATACGTTCAGTAATTTGTCAATGCTTTCTGAACGGTGAGCTCTATTGTTACCTTTCGTAAAAATCCCATGGAAACGAACTGGATTCCAAATTGCTCGCCGCGGTGTTTGAACAGGTACGCTGCCCGTCTGCCCAGCGTGTTCGTAGCGCGCTGGACTACGGTGACTATCCCTCTGTGTGTGCGGGTTCAATTCCGCGGGATGGCAGAAAAAGCCACAGATTTCCCAGATTTACGGTGTTCGTGGCACCGAACCGAAGGGTTACGATGTCCATGGCACCGAGCCGAAGAGCTGAAAAGCTCAAGTGCTTCTGGATCGAAAAAAAAAAAAAAAACCAGGTACGCTTGGGTTGTGGTCGAGCTCACTACTGCTTAAGCTACAGACGTCCCACAGTATCTTAGTGTTAACCAACTATTACTCTGAATGCTAATTGTCTGCTTCCTATTTGATCAGCGTCAAGTCTATCTATATACAGAAAATGAAAATCGTGGCATATCCTTTACAGAACTTCGCCATCAACCCCAATAAACAAGGCGTCGATTTTTCTAGGCACCACTTATACGTTCAGTAGTTTGTCACTGGTTTTTTTTAACGGATCTATATACTAGATAATTAATAATGATTAAACAAATTAAATTCGTTCATATAACGTTAAAATATATTTAACCTTGTTTAGATCAAACAAAGAAATGATGGAGAGAAACGGCATGGTAGTTCAGTATATATACAATACAACAGCAAAAATACGAATTATTGTCAAACAGGTGGAAATGATAACAGAATCGATACATAAAACTCATCTGAAACCATTTAATAAATAAGAAAGAAATGGATGACAGATGAAATGTTAGTTATTGGGCGCTTGAAGTTCAAAAAAAAAAAAAATAGGACGAATATGACAGACTAAAAACTAAAATAAAATGTAAGAGATGAAAATAGAATTGACTTCATCTGAGATGCAGAGTGAACTCGCAAAACAGCATAATGAAATCACAGGGAGCAGAACATGCGTGCGTGCGTGTATCTTAAGATAGGGTGGCATGAGATTACTAGGGCATCTATACTCAAACACGTTAACCTTGTTCAGTGGTATCAATCCTCGTATATGTTTTCTTATATACTTGCAGGGCAAGTGATGAAATCAGATAAATGTCTGGTCAACCGCTAGTAACAAATGTTATAAGGAGAAGATGGAGATATATTGGACATATCTTGAAAAGAAATGATCAAAGAATACCAAAGCAGGCATTGAAGTGAGAGGCAAAGGGTTCAATAAAGAGAGGACGACCTAGTGAAACCCTGAAACGAGCTTTGCTGAGAGAGGCAAGAAATATCGGACTCCGTTCATGGAAGAGGTTGAGCGGGTTGCACAGGACAGAGCGGTATGGAGATATTACTTGCAGGCCATATGTAACGTTTAACGGTATGAGAGGAATATATACATATTCTTGCAGGAGATATGTACAGAGAAGATTCAAAAAATCCCGTTGAGTGTAAGTGCTACAGGAGAGTACTTACAATATCATGGACAGAGAAAAGGACAAAGGCTTCTGTTCTGCAACAGCTTGATACCAATGAGAGTTGGTTCTTAAAGAACATAAAATCAAGGAAAATTAAATATTTTGGATACATTAAACGACATGAGTGCCTAGAGGAGATAATTCTGGAAGTAACAGCGCCCGGAAGAAGAAAGAGAGGAATACATAGAAGGCGATGGGTGCAAGACGTAACTGATGAGCTGAGAATGGCTGCTGCTGACGCCGGGAATTTTGTACAGAAAAGAGAGTTTTTCAGGGCTGCTGTCATGGCAACCAAGTGCCTGAAGGTACCAGCTACTTGATGAAGACTTGAAGGTAATCACTCGACAAAAACAAACACAGCGTGAAATTACAGTCAGATCATAGGGATAATATAAGATAGACATTAAGAAAACAACCTAATCGTAAAACAAAACATTTGCTAGACAAGTATCCACAAGGGAATAGAAAAATGGGGTTGAAGAAAAACAGATGGCCATGATTAAGAGGTGACTATATTAACGAAAACCTCAAGGGAAAACCTTAAGAAGACAACTCAAAATAGAAATAAAGGAATAGTGACAGCCATATGTCACAGGAGAAACAACAGGATTAAGTCAAAGTTACATAATTTTGTCACAGTCTAGAATTGTGTTCGGAGTAGTTTTCTTTCTATGGTCTCATACTCAGGGATTTAAATAAATGTTGTGCCCGTCTGCCCAACGTGTTCGTAGCGCGTTGGACTACGGGTGACTAACCCTCTGTGTGTGCGGGTTCAATTCCTCGGGATGGCAGAAAAACCACAGATTCCCCAGATTTACGGTGTTCGTGGCACCGAGCCGAAGGGTTACAATGTCCATGGCACAGAGCCGAAGAGCTGAAAAGCGTAAGTGCTTCTGGATCGACAAAAAAAAAATGTTGATGACATTTTGTTGGCGACAACAGACAAGAGCTAATGGAGGGTGTGTGGGGTGTTTCTTCTTTTTCTCGATCGTCCACTTTTCATGAAATGTTCTCTTTTGTATTACTGTTTGTGCATTGATGTTCATCAATTAGTATTTTAGTAATGTTTTGCTGGCAGTTCACTTTACATATGTTTGCACTGACACTCTTGAAATGTAAAAAAAAAAAAAAAAAAAAAATTTGACATAGGAATGCTCTTCACTATATATCTTTATTTCTAATGTATCATTCTTTTTCTTCCAACGCTTCATATCTACCACTTGTAAACCACTCTGTGTGATCTGAGCGTAAGAGTGATTGTACGTTGTGCCAGTTAAGCGCCTATAAGTAGGCCAGTCTATCCGATTACTGCTACGCTTTTTATTTACTAGGGTAGCTTCCCTAGGCTCATACCTCTAGGCCCAAACCTCATAGGTTTTCAATGACACTCTTGAAAGGTAAGAAATGAAATTTGACATAGGAGCGCTCTTCACTCTATATACTTACCTCTAATGTATTAAATGTATGTTCTTTTATTCAAGAAGGATAAATTGATTGATTGATTGATTGATATGACTATCATCATTGCACTTGGGTGAGTAACAATGTATGTTCCGATCTCTTTCTTACAGAGGAAGATCTCAGCTACAGTGCACGAACTCCGTAGCATAGGCGAGGATCCCGATGTAATTTTGAAGATGGTGAAGATATTTGGTAGAAATTTTACTTTTAATCTTTTGTATTGAATTTTGCCTGGGCAGGACATTTCCAGCCTGCTCTTATCCATTTTGAACTGCCAAGTGTTCTTTTGCGTGCTCAAATTGAACACGGGACCTACGTTTTATCGTCTGCCTCCGATAGGACTAGGAACTCGATCTCACTACACAGAGATCAGGGATCTTTGGATAAATATCTTGATGGCTCCACGAGGGAGCGAACCGAGTACCTTTGGCACGAGAGGTGAGCACGTAACCTCTACGCCTCAGAGTTCCCTGTAGTAGTCTGCCAGGACCGGGCACAACCGTTCCCCAACCCCAGGTAGTAGCCAACAGACTAGACAGGTAGTTTAGATAGAGATAGGCTTGTAACAGGAGATAAGTAGAGACTTAGTGTTTGCACACCAAAACTGCCCACTATAAGCAGATAGCAACACTAGAACGAGACATTGACGTAGTGAAACTTGTTGACGTAGAATTGTTAGTACTGCTTAGCGACGTAGCGACAACATAGAGAGACGAACATAAACACTGAAACCAGACAGACGTGTTTTGTCTGTGTCCAAGTAACATCAATGAAAATATACGAATGTCACAACATGATGGTTGTTTTACTATATTGTAACCGTCCTGAAGATGCATTGTCCTGAACTAAACCACATATTACATCACACCACCACCACCAAGAACATCATCCCTACAACATCCTCAAAGGGTAACAACCATATAATCTTTTTCATTTGTTCTTCTCTGCTTTTTTGCCGTTAGGCGTAGCAGGCTCAACTGATGATCGATTTCTGAGATAGTGCACGCTCGGGCGCTTGATATTCTGTGGTATTGTAGAATTTTAAGATGTCTTAACTCCATCAATCCATGTTTTTACTCGATCTGCCCCTTCCTCTTTTATTTTTCATTTTCAGGTTTTACGCTCTTGCAACTGGTGTATTATGGTTCATTCTCACTCACCAAGTGGCCAAACCATTTGAGTCTCTATTTTTCAATGAATCTAATAGCAGGTGTTGTTCCGACTGTTCTTCTAATTTCCTCATTTCTTATATGGTCTCTAGCGAAATCTAACGACATACGTGATGTAGTGCAGAGAATTTGTAATTGGATCTAGTGCAGGAAATGTCTCATTTAAATTTACAATTACTCAATGGATAAAGATTTATAGAGACGACATGGGAAATGTTTCGCAATTATCATCATCATCAAGTAGCTTGTCCCTTTCGGAACTTGTCTCCCATGACAGCAGTCCTGAAAAACTCTGTTCTGTGCAAGTTGACCGGCGTCAGCAGC
Source organism: Arion vulgaris (assembly GCA_020796225.1). Classification (NCBI taxonomy): domain Eukaryota; kingdom Metazoa; phylum Mollusca; class Gastropoda; order Stylommatophora; family Arionidae; genus Arion; species Arion vulgaris. Next base: position 66,396,507 of record CM036753.1, on the reverse strand, counting down.
AGTCATTCTCAGATCGTCAATGACACCTTGCACCCATCGTCTTCTAGGTCTTCCTCTCATTCTTTTCCAGCAACATTCCTCCAAAACTATCTTCTCTATGCACTCATGTAGTTTGATGTGTCGGAAATGTTTAATTTTTCTTGATGTTATGCTCTTTAATAGCAACGCTTTTTAATATCAAGCTGTTTCAATGATACTGCATGAAAAGAATGCATAGTTGATCAATGTATATATCTGGTTGATGAGAACATTTAAATTGAGATAGGTGAAGTGTTTTGGACAAATATAGAAACATCTATCTATCTATTCTCTAATCCTGTTTTGCTTTTCAGCGTCAGGTCGAAAAAGGAGACACCATAGAAGCATAACGGTGTGCTAACAGCAGATGGGGGTCTGTGGTTACGTGATTAAGACTTTTTCTAGTGTTCTGAAGGTCGTAGGTTCGAATCCGGACCGCAGCGTTCCGTTCACTGGTGCAGTTTTTACCAGAGACTTCTAAGATTGTTGCCAGAGCTACGAAGTTCGTGCTTTGTGCAACACTATCGACAAGTGACGTGCGATTTCATCGGAGAGGGCCCGACCCAAATGGAGTAAATCCCAGGGCAATGAAGTTAATCTTTCGGCTTTAGAACCTCTAGACGGCATGAGAACCGCTGGGTTCAATTATTAAGTAATTTAAGAATATTGAACCCGTGAGAAGAAAATAAAGAGGATAGAACTGAAAAGAAATGTGAAGCTGATAATGATGATGAGGAACATGTAAAAAAATAAGAGAAAGAGGAACATAAAAAACACGGAATGGAGAGGGAGATTGTAGGATCTGAATGTTTGAAGAAAACAAAATTAATTATGGAATGTGTGTAGCGAAATGTTTTTAAACAAAAATAAAATACAAGGGCGGCAAATGCGGAAATAGCACAGAAGCAGAAGCAGATAAAGAATACAAGGATGACTGGAGGAGCGTATAGGATATTCGTAATACATCTTAAATAAATTCATTTCTACAACTTTCTTATCTATGGAATTCAAACTTCGCATTATCTATATTTACATATATATATATATATATATATATATTATATATATATATATATATCTTGCCAAACGTCGCTTTCATCCCAGCCCGCCTGAAAAACTGTCTCTAGCAAGTTATCCCGTCTCCTTCAGCGTCATGCTCAAGGTTTCTTTGATTTCCTGCTGCCACCGTCGTCTTGATCGTTCCCTGCCTCGACTACCAGGAATCAGGCTTTCCATTACTGTTCTTTCCAAAACGCTACGACGTTTAACGTGTGCAAAATACCACACTACCGTTACCACTTTCAAACAGTTTCTTTGTCTTTTGGCTAAAATCAAAGTGTGGTGAACAACTCTTAATCTCGGTTAGAAGGTGGGGGACTTGCATCTAGCCATATAGCACTCTTGTTAACAAAATGCTTCAAGACACTCTCTCTCTCTCTCTCCCTTTCTCGGAAGGAATGAGACACTATGAGCTTACTAATTTACTATAAAAAAATTGCACAAGATTGCAAGACATGACTGGATAAATCGAACAGGAAAATGCTTACAATAAGAGATCATGTCTATTGATGTAAGTGTGATAACAGCGAGACAAATTACATTGTTCACTCCCCATATCATTACAAGGGAATGTCATAACTAGATCACGGCGACCAAGTTTTGTTTTGTACGGAGATTAATACGCATTATATTCTCTTAGTGTTGATTAATACCTTATATTCTCTAGTGTGCAGTTATACTATGTCTCTGTGTCTGATTACATTATATTCTTCTTTATTGTCGAGATTATACATATATTCTTCTTAGTGTATTACGCATTATATTCTTCTCTTAGTGTGTCGTAGATTAATACACATTATATTCTTCTCTTAGTGTGTCGTAGATTAATACACATTATATTCTTCTCTTAGTGTGTCGTAGATTAATACACATTATATTCTTCTCTTAGTGTGTCGTAGATTGCTCGTGAAGTTAGACAGAAGAATGTATAGTTCATCAAGATATGTATGGTTGATGAGAACATTTACATTGAGGAAAGTGAAGTATTTTGGACAAATAAAGAAACATTATGGTGTGAGAACTGCAGTTACGGAGAGAGGCATTTCGGGAAAGAAAAAAAGAGAATGACCAAAGCGAAGATGGACACATGACGTGATAGATGACTCCAATTCCTGAATCGAACTCACGACCTCCAGAACACGAATAAACTGTTAACCACATCACCAGAGAGATTGCCCTATTATCTTGGTACGTCGTTAAAGAGTCTAAAATCAACGTATTGTCTTCAGTGCCCGGGATTTCCCCATATGGTACCGTCCATTTTGACAGAAATGGCAAACCACCTGCCGAGAGTTTTGCACAAGAAGAACCCCTAGCTCCAGCAATAATTATGGGGCTTTCCAGGTAAAACAATGCATATGTGAACTGAACAACGCGATCCGGATTCGAACCTAAACTTTCAGAACAAAGAAAAGAAAAAAAAATTTTAGAACACAAGACATACTGCTTAACTACTTCACCACAGAGAAACACCCCCACAATGTTCTTAGTACGTCCTTAAATTGTTTACAAGCTAATGACTGACTTCATTGCCCCAAGTTTTCCCGTATGGCTCCGTATCTTTCGACAGAAATGGGAAGGCACCTGCCGAGAGTGTTGCGAAAGGCACGACTTCCGCAGCTTTAGCCAAAATTCTATGTCTTTCAGGGAAAAAGCACATGTGAACTGAACAACGCGATGTGGATTCGTGAAGTTCGATGTATCGAACCCCCGCCCAATGATCTTGGTACGTTCTTGTATTATTTATCTAATTACTTTATCTACTGAGAACCCAAATAAGAGACAAATTAAGGGAGGCCTAGAAATACATGGAGACGAGAGCTGGAGGCAGAGATCAACAATTTAAAGAAGAGCTAGAGGGAGCTGCAGGAGATAGCTAGAGATAGGAATACTTGACATGAGTTGGTCGAGGGCCTATGCCCCAATCCGGGTTTAAAAGGCAGAGAGAGAGAGAGAGAGAAAGAGAGAGAGAGACTTCATCTACTCAAAAGATAAGGTTTACAGTATTTCGTTGACATAGTAAAACTAAAAGAAAACAAACGATAGCTCTATCGCCATGGCACTTTATTCCACGAGGTGTTAGGAAGGAAGCTAAAATCTCTGCCGAGGTTTCAGGTCTAGAAAACACCAACTCAATTACAGATCGCAGTTTGATTAAGTTTCTCTTTCTGTTCGGTTTGTTGAGATGTCAACTATTTTTTCTCCCAGCACGCACATTCTGGAGCAACATGACACGATTAGAAATCAATTCCGAGAAAATAACAGTATTGCTCCCTTGCTGGGAACGAACTGGAGACAAATAAGTATATCAATCTAGCACCCAGATGTGATTGTATGTATGATATATGTGAGTATGTTTACAATAATATGTAGAATCAAATTTACCTTACGAAACGGGGGTTGAATGGGATTAACCATCTTGGGGGTGTATGTGGCTAAGTGGTTACGCCCTCGCCTTGCGTTAAGAAGGTCGTGGGTTCGAAACCAGACCGCGTCGTTCTGTTCACGAGTGCATTTTTTTTAGAGATCCCTAAGATTGTTGCCGGAACTACGGAGTTCGTGCAATACTCTCTGTTAGTAGCGTGCCATTTCTTTGGAGAGGGACCGAGCCATATGGGGTAAAACCAGGTACATTGAAGTCAATCATTGGCCTGTATACCTTTTATTTATAAGTTTCAATGAAATGTACAATCCTATGTAGATAATATGTAGAACCACGGTGTGCAAATAGCGGTTGCACATTTATATTGGTCACATTGATCTATACTTTGCATCACACCCAAGAAAATATTTTTCTGGAAAAGTACACGTATGTCTAGCCAAGCAAGGAAAGCCATGATATATTATATACTTAATCTTGCTGAAGACAAATAACTACCTGTCAACTAGACAGCAATCTACCCTTTCATCTTCATTGTTTAATGAAGGTTGTAAATGAGACTGGATAAAGTTTCTTTAAGAGTAGAATACTATCCAATTTATGATCTTAGAGACAAAGCTACGTTAATTGGAAGACGCACTTGAAAGATAGTTCAGGAAGTGAGCACCGCCTAAATAAGTCACAGAAGAAGAAACAAGAGTCAGAAGTATAAACTCTACTATATGGACAACTAGATTTTAAAAAACGATTGGAACCATGTAATATCTCAAGGATTGAAACCGTAACAATGAACTACAAATGAGCAACAACAATAAACATCCATTATTTCTTTGTACATCTTCTTTCAAGTTAATTCTATCTCTCTCTATCTATCTCTCTATCTCATGCTTTTTAACCTCGACTGGGACATAAGCCCTCAACCAACTCATGCCAAGTCTTCCTATCTCCTGCAGCTCCCTTCAGCTCTTCTTTATATTGTTGATCTCTGCCTCCAAATCTGGTCTCCATGTATTTCTAGGTATCCCTTTCTTTCGCTGTCCCTGTGGGTTCCAGGAAAGGACCTCTCTTGTTATATTCCCCTCTGGCCCTCTGAAAGTGTGACCAATCCAAAGTTAATTCTACTAAAGAGTCTAAAAGCTAAGGATTGACATCATTGAACGGGGTTCCACATATGGCACTGTTCCTTTCTTTAACAACAGCAAGCCATCTTCTGAGAGTGCAGCATAAAACTATAAAATTGTTTGACTTTAATCTAGGTTAATTTAAACCACACAGTTTTATTTAAGTGTATTTTAAATATGAACTAGGAGCAAATAAATATTCTGAAAATTAGGTTCCAAAGTGACAACAGAATACTTCTTTTAAAGAGGAATTTTAAGCCGATGGATTGACATCACTGCACCGGGTGTACCCAAATGGTTCGGTCCCTCTTCGCATAAATGGCACGCTACCTGTCGAGAGTATTGCACAAAGCCCGATCTCCGTTGCTCCGACAAAAATCCTATGTTCTCTGGAAATAAATGCACTCCTGAACAGAACGTCGCGTTCCGGTTTCGAACACACAACCTTCGACTCGCAAGGCAAGGGCTTAACCACTTAACCACAGACGGTAACTCAGCAACAAGTTCATTAAAAGCCTTTATTTTCTAGGACAAGCGTTCACAATAGTCTGTTCTATAACACGAATTAGAATATTGAATTGAGTTTCTATGAAAATTTAGGAGTGGAGAGATTTTTTAAAGTAATTAGGAGGGGAGAGAGATTTAAAAGTAATTTTGGAGTGGGAAGATTTGTTAAAGTAATTTAAGAGTAGGGAGATTTTTTTTAAAGTAAGTTACAAAATAGTACTCTTTCTCTTCTTTAATCATGTTTTGCCTCACTGCGTCAGCATAAAAGATTTCTAGAACGGGCTTTTGTATGAGCTTCATAAGTAGTTTTTTTTCACTGCCTCTGTTATTTTTGTGGTTCACTTTTTGTGTGAACGACCTTTTGCTTTGTATCCACTTTATCGAAGGAGCATTAAAAAGTGTTCTGAAAGTTGTCATAATTCTCTTCAAATATTCTTGATGAATGAGAAAAATATGATATATATATATATCATCATCATCATCAGGTGCCGTCTCCACATCGAAGGTTGGCTGCAAATGAATCTCCAGCATCCTCTGTCTTTCGCCTTGGTGTTGCACACTGTCAGACTGTAACCTGTCCATTTCTTAAAGTTTCCTCCCACTTATCTCTCGGTCTTCCTCTTGCTCTTTCCCCTCAACTTTCCCCTCTAGTAAATGTTTTATCATGGTGTCATGTCTTTTTATGTGCCCAAAATACTTTACTTGTCTGAATTTTATTTCTCTTAATAATTGTTTCTTCATGCCTAGTTTTCCTAAAACTTGTTTATTTGTCTGTTTTTCTGTCCATGAAACTCTGCCTATTCTTCTATATATCCACATCTCAAATGCATCAATTCTGTCTTCTAACTGCTTGTTCATTGTCCATGTTCCGAGCCATACATTAATATAGGATATATATAGCATTTGATCATTCTCATTTTTAGCCTGTTTGTAATTTGTTTGGATGTCAGTAACCTTTTCATACTATTGAAATTATCCTTGGCCATTCCTATTCTCTTTTTAATTTCTGTTATACATCTGCCATCATCTGTTATCATCTGACCAAGATATAGAAGCTTTTTACTTGATGTAGTAATTCTCCATGTATTTTTATATTCATTTTAGGTTTCATTTCCTGTTGATTACCATAGTTTTTGTTTTCTGTATGTTAATGTCAAATCCATATTCCTTGCTAGTTCTGTCCAATTGGTCCACTAGTTCTATATATATATACATTTAACATACACACATATTCGATGTTTTAACGTATTCGAAATGTAGTGAGTTTATTCTGACTGTAACGGCTGTCAGGTCAACCCAGCATCAAGTGAGTACCAGAAATTCACTGAGAGGTAAAGGCGACAGGCATGATGTTGACCACATTTACCATGTGTGTCGATGATCAGTGAAAAATAAGGGTCCAACATCGTGTATTCCTCAATATACCTCATGTCATGAAAACGGGTTAATTGTATGCCTTCATTTATATGACTAACAAGGTAGAATGGAAGCTGTTCATTTTAGCTAACTTTATTTTCAGTCATATAGTTGTTATTTCTGCAGTATCCTCTTGATATCTATACATCGCTGTATGACAGTGTAACTATTTCACAATGCGTATCATTCTGTCTTATTAGATTTTGTACTAAACGCTATATAAATGTAATTGGCTTCCCCTACGTGCAATAGATTACTGTCTAGTTTAGTTCATCGATTATAGTATCGCAGACATCGTTGGCATGGCTTAGATCAATGCCCTAGCAACAACTACTAACAGGAATTAAATTGGAAGCTGGAAAACGAGTCCTTCTTCTTCTTCTACACGAGCTGCGAGTTATCACGCTTAAGTATATAATCGAAATCGAAAATCGTGGCATATTCTTTACAGGGCGTAGCCATCAACCACAGTAAACGAGTTGTTGATTTTCTAGGCAACATTTATTCGTTCAGTAGTTTGCAGTGCTTTCTAAACCGTGAGGTCTATTTTTACCTTTCGTAAAATCCTACGGAAACGAATTTGCTTCCAAACTGCCTGCCACAGAGTTTGAACCAGGTATGCGTGGGTTGTGATTGAGTTCACTACCGCTTAAGCCGCCCACAAGTATATAATACAAGTATATAAAGTCTATATGTTTTCTCTAATTGGGATAGACTAACATAAAAGGTGTTTTGGAAAGATGGATATGTTGGTAGGGTAGTTGCTAATGAACTATAGTGCGTTTCAAAACGTTCGGTCAACGATTGACCTCAAATATCTCCATATTCATTGCATGGATGAACGTGATTTTTGCATGTGGTGTTGTATTTCCGATGTCCCAACGATTTTCTAAAATTCAATGTTGCAGGTAGTGTACTTTTTTTGCAACGGCGAATTCCTTTGATCTTTTCAAACATAGTAATTATTTGGTGCTGGAAGAAAATAATTTACCGTAAATTTAAAAAAATCACATATTTTCGGCATAGGCGTATATACAATTCGAATTTAGGCAAAGCATCCATAGTTCTCTGTTCAGGATTTGATATACTCCGATACAGTTTTCCACGATTAGATTCTCTGATAAAATATTTATACATTTTCACAGCCACTGTATGCAGTGTAAGAAACTTGATTTTCATACCCATTGTATAACAAATCTAGAATACTAAACGTTTTGTAATACACCTATGCTCTGAAAACACAAACGGTAAATTGTAACTAAACACACCGGAAGGATCATTATACATTTTTTTAAAGTGCGATAAAGCGATTAAAATCGGGAAAACCACGTGAAAAACGTGCAAGTCGTGGAACTTGCAACATCTCACAAATATGAAGGGGTAATACTTCTCATTATATGGTTGGCTAAGGAGATGGTCACTTTTTTATACTTTACATAAAGAAAATTTTAAACCATACGTTTGTTATTGAGTAAAAATATATCAACCTCAGGACATTACGATCATTAGATCATATGCAAAGTTACAACAATTACGGTCAAGCGGTTGCAGAGATATTAAATTTTCCCGCGGAAAATCATTTTGAAACGCACTATAGCTACTTAGACACGTGGTACGGGTTCATTTCTACAGTGGGCACCAGAATATTGCTTCGACCGCAACTGCTCTCAAGTAGACCCGATCTCAACTTGGTACCAAGGAAAAGCACTGGACAGCAAAAGCAACCGGTGTGACGTTGACCACATCTCTCATAGTTTGCTGACGATCAACCAAAACATGGGTCTAACACCGGATTCCTCAATATACCTCAAGGTATGAAAAAGGGTTCCTTTACTTTGTTGAAGTCCAGAATATTCCAACAAGACATGCTGTACTGTTTCGAAAGGGTGGTTGTAGTTTCTGCACTGTAGTGGATGCATTGAGTTCATTCTGTTTACGTGATAGTTAAGCCAACATGTCTTTTTTGAGTTGGAAGATGGTGATTTGCGTTTTACATTGCAGCAGGTTGATGTTGCTTTCAGTACATTTAACTAAGTGTATATGACATTGCCAATCGTTCCAGAAGCCCATCGGTTCAATCATTCTTCAAGGAAATTATCTTTTTGAATGTAATACAATAGTTTGGTAGATAACGGGTTTCTTTACTGAAAACAACGCAGATTGCACTAGTCAGAAGCAAGAGCATACGAAATTTTTAATGATTACATTAGTAAGTAATCAAATACACGAAAAGAAAGGTTACATTAGTAAGGATCAAGAGAGCAACAACATAGAAACAATTACATTAGTAGCAAACAAGAGAGCAACAAAACAGAAAAGTTACAATAGTAGCAAACAAGAGAGCAACAAAACAGAACAAGTTACAATAGTAGCAAAAAAGAGAGCAACAACATAGAAACAGTTACATTAGTATCAAGTAAGAGCAACAAACAACAGTTACATTAGCAGTTGAGGCAAAAGAAACAGTTACATTAGTATCAAGTTGAAGCAACAAACAGAAATAGTTACATTAGTAGCAAACAAGAGAGCAACAAATAGAAACAGTTACATTAGTAAGCAGCAAGAGAGCAACAAAATACAATAAGTTACATCAGCAAGGAGCGAGATAGTGTCAAAATAAACAGGCTACCCTTGCGCAAACATATAAAAATGTGCACTTAAATTTAAAGTCAGATCTCAAACTAATGTAACTAATTTCAATTTATAATATTGAAGGAAAACAACAACAAAATTAGGTTACATTAGCAAGGAGCCAGATAGCGCCAAAATAAAACAGGAAGCCTTTGCGTAAACACACAATAATTTGAACTTCAATTTGAGAGTTCAATCTCACACTAATGTAACCAATTTCAATTTAGAATATTACGAAAAAAATTAAGACTAAAAAAAGAATTAAATTATTCATTGGTAAAAAAGGACATGATATTGGAACTTTGTTATATATAACGTTGAATTGGATGAGCATTGAAAATGTTACCATCTACAATAGAAGTGATTGGTATATATATATATATATAAAATCTATGCACATCCTTTACAGGACGTAGCCATCAACCACAGTAAACGAGTCGTTGATTTCTAGGCACCACTCATACTTTCAGTAGTCTACCATCGCTTTCTGAAAGGTGAGGTCTATTTATACCTTTCGTAAAAATCCCACGGAAATGAATTTACTTCCAAACTGCTGTGGAGTTTGAACCAGGCAGTATTAGGTTGTGTTTGAGCTCACTACCGCTTAAGCTACAGGCGCCAACTACAGGGTGTTCAAGATAATAGCAGCATGTGAATGGAGTCAATCTGGCATATATGTATGACAATGAGAAGGTTCAGTTATGACGTAGTATAGGTCAAGGTTATGTGACGGTATGTAATTGTAGTGCGGGAAGGGGGGATGAACAAATGTGACGTAAAACGAGCTAGTCAGAACCGGTTTAAATAGTACATAAACATAACGCGATAGATTATCTGGCAACTTTCGATTTGTCAATGGGGCTTTTGAATTTGACACTACCCTGTATATATAACATATATATATATATATATATTAAACAAACATCAGTCGATACGCTATACTGGATTACCTGACTTCGGTTTAATTCATAGCAGACGAACGAAAGAAGAAAACTCTCTTTATATAACTATCAAAAGCAATTAAACGACATGATTGTCGTAGCTGAAACGTGACACTAAGACAAGTATAATGCATTTCTAGAAGCGGAGAGAAAAAAAAACAAATTAATCCGCTAAGAGGAAGAGAAGCAAACAGAAAACAATACAAAAATATTGCAATTTCTACAGATTAATTACTTAAGAAAAATAAAGACATGACTCTTGTTTAAAATGTTGAGGATGAGCTGACAAATAAACGACAATTCAAGTCGGAATGAGACATCAAATAACAACCCATCTGTTCAAGAGTGTAACCCCCTTAACATAAAACATAAATCCTTGTAGCTACATTACATCTCATCTTTGATGTCGTAGACAGTTCGTGATCTTGATGTTCAAATGTGAACATATATGTCTGGATCGATATTTCAGAGGATGTTCAGAAGTAAGAGTGTACAGTGGTTTGTCACCTTTGTCAAGCTACAACATCAGTCTTGAAATTCAAGAGATGACATACTTCTTTCTGTCATTCTTCACTGGTGTAATTATTTTTCAATTGCACTTACAATTTCATTATTTCAGTGGTTTAAGTATCTCTTGACAACACAAATGACGGTTTTGTTTTGCTTCAATAAACATGTGTAGATAGTGGTGTTTTTCTGTGCTACTTTCAATACATGGTAGATATGGTGTTTTTCTGTGCTACTTTCAATAAACATGTGTAGATATGGTGTTTTTCTGTGCTATTTCAATACACATGTGAAGATGTGTTTTTCTGTTTACTTTTCAATTCAGACGCACTAGCTTTAGCTTGACCGTAAACTGGAGAACTGTTTTCTGCCAGCCCGGGAACTGAATCCACTACAGGGAGCTTGTCACCGTGTCCAGCTTTTAAACACTCTGGGCTGGTGGTCTGTATCTTTTTAATACACATATGTATGTAGATGTAGTGTTTTTCTGTATTACTTTCAATACATGTGTGTAGATATGGTGTTTTTATGTGTTAAATTCAATACCGTGTGTAGATGTGGTGTTTTTCTGTGTTAAATTCAATACACTTGTGTAGATGTGGTGTTTTTCTGTGTTAATTCAATACACTTGTGTAGATGTGGTGTTTTCTGTGTTAATTCAATACACGTGTGTAGATGTGGTGTTTTGTGTTCATTTCAATACACGTGTGTAGATATGGTGTGTTTTCTGTGTTAATTTCAATACACGTGTGTAGATATGGTGTTTTTCTGTGTTACTTTCAATACACGTGTGTAGATATGGTGTTTTTCTTTGTTACTTTCAATACACGTGTGTAGATATGGTGTTTTTCTGTGTTACTTTCAATACACGTGTGTAGATATGGTGTGTTTTCTGTGTTACTTTCAATACACGTGTGTAGATATGGTGTTTTTCTGTGTTACTTTCAAAAGAAATAATGCACATTTCAATATTACTTTCAAAACATTTATGGCATATATTCCTGTTCTTTACAACCAAAAAAATAGAATATTATATTTTTCGGTGCTAATTTTAATAAAAGTATGGTATTTATAGCATTACTTACAATATACATATAGTATTTACAAATTCTACTTTCAATAAACAAAAAGTATTTTTAGTAATGCTTTTAAAAAACGTATGGTACTTACTAGTACCACCTTTAATAAACATATGGTTTTTTTCAGTATTAAATGTTAATAAACAATGAAGTTTTCCAAATGTTGGAATAGTTCAAATACTTTTAAAGTTCAAAGCAATTCTGCAGGAATAAATGAATCACTGAAGCACATACAGAGCCGGATAGTCGGACGCATTGTTGCATTTGCACGATAGATTTTGGTTTTTTATTGTAATTTTTTGGAAAGTGGTGTGAGTTGTATTGCGTGGTCATACTAACAGGAGAGAATGGAATAATATACATGATAGAAAGAACATGATAGACGCAGAATAAACGGTGGGACAGGGACAATAGAAAATGAATATCTGATTAGATTACAATGTTACATTGATTGATTGATAGGACCATCATCATTGCACGTTGGTGAGTAACCATGTGTGCTCCGATCTCTTCTCTTACACTGGAAGATCTCAACTGCAGTGCACGAACTACGTAGCATCGGCGAGGGTTCCGATGTAATTTTTTTTTAAGATAGTGAAGATATTTTTGTAGGAATTTTATTTTTAACCGTTTCTAATGAATTATACCCGGACAGCAGCTTCATATCCCACTCGTATCGATTTCGAACTGACAATGGTTCTTTTACGAGCTTCATTTGAACATGGGACCTATGTTTTATCGTCCGTCTCCGATAGGACTAGGAAATCGATCCCACCAACACAGATCAGGGGGAAAAATATCCAGATGGCTCCACGAGGAGCGAACCTGGTACCTCTTGCACGAGAACGAGTACCTAACCTCTACGCCACAGCGACCCCTAGAATATATTAGTTATTCGTGATGACTGTTTTATTTAGTTTAGCAAACTGGTGGTTAATGCGATGTTGTTGTGTTTTTTTTTGGGGAATAGGTTTTATTTTTGTCTCTCTGACCACTCTGCCCAAGATTTTGTACTCTTATAAGAACCTGTTCAGAGTGCCATGATTTGCATTTCATCAGCAAAAGTGCAATTCTCAAATACTAAATCATGACATTTTCGTTGATGGAAAAACATTAGGTTATCTCTTGTCGTTTAGATTCTCCATTTTTATTCTCGCTCTTTCTTGATTTTTTTTCTATGTTTGTTTTCTTTTAATTATTTGTTCTGATCTGTTTCACTTTGTGTATGTATTCGTCTCTCTATTTCTTGCTAACGTTATTTTCTTGCTAACTTTCCTTTCATTTTTATTTCTTTTTTTATTCTTAGCATTCATTTATATCCCCATTTATACTAATGTTGTTATTTTTTACTATCTACTCTGGATTTCTAAATGTGAACCTTTCTCCCATTGTATTTTATTTTTCATTCTTTGTTTTTCTTTCCTTCTTCGTTCCACCAATCTAATATGTCTTCAACTTATGCTATCTGATACATGCATTTTTTCATTTCTTCATATTTATAAATGACATTGTACAATCAAATATACGTTGTTCACTCTATGTCGAAGAAGTAAATCAAACAACATCAACTTTATTTCACTTTAATTTCTTCCATTTGCTTGTTGTCAATGTAACATTCAGGGCTCCATTTGCTTGTTGTCAATGTCACATTCAGGGCTCCATTTTCTTGTTGTCAATGTAACATTCGGGGCTCCATTTTCTTATTGTCAATGTAACATTCGGGACTCCATTTGCTTATTGTCAATGTAACATTCGGGGCTCTCTGTGGCGTAGAGGGTTAGGTGCTCGTCTATCGTGCCAAAGATACAAGGTTCGCTCCCTCGTGGAGACATCTGGATATTTTCCAGAGATTTCTGATCTCAGTGTAGGTGAGATCGAATTCCTAGTCCTATCTGAGACGGACGATACAATGTAGGTCCCGTGTTCCATATGAACACGTAACAGAATCATTGGCAGTTCAAATTCGAGAAGAGCAGACTAGAAAGCCGTTCCCCGGGCAAAATACATTAGAAAAGATTTTAACATTTTTTTAATGGCGCATTACTGGCACAGCGTACAATCGCTCTTAGGTTCAATTCACATATAAATCACAAAGAGTGGTTTAAGGAGACTTCGAAAAAGAAGAAAATAAGCTTTTACCTGTGCGACGTTGTATCTAATGACTATCATTAGTCATGTCAATAAGATATCCCATTTATTCCCATGAAGTGTCTCGTGTACCATCCAGTATTAACCTCCATCGTCTCATTTTGGAGACTACATCGCAAACTCAATACCAGATTTACACAGAAACATATTGCAACTCTCTAAACAGTTCTATTTAGGAATATCCCTCAATCAAATTGTCTATCCCCAGGTGGAAGATGGAATTGGTTGTCCCTTCTGGCCGTTAAGCGTAGAGTTGGGAGCTTTAATTTGCGTTCTAGGGCCTGATGAGCCGCACTTGTGTTATATTCGTGTTTATATAGTGTGGTCTTGATATTGTCTATCCTTCATTTTCTTGATCTTCCCTTGGCTCTAGTACCTGATCTCTGTTTATTGTATGCTGTTAGTGGTGGTTGGTTGTATTCCATTCTCATTAAATGTCCAAACCACTGCATGTGTTGTCTTTCGATGTATTCGGTGCATGAATTGTTAGGCAAGAAAAAAAAGGATAATACGTTCTGGTATAACTAAAAGGTTTAATCGTAAACACGACGTTCCACACGTGAGGAACGGAATTAGGTATCCTACCTCATGCACACTACGGTCTTGAAATGTGAAGTGGCAGAACCTTCAGAGGTCTGAAAATGCTACGGGAAATTTTATGTTATTATTATAACCAACAGTAATCCGGTCTTAGGTTGAAAGTAGCGTGTCTCTGCTCAAAGTGATTGAATCCTTCAATAAGAAACAACAACAAATATGGAGGTTATGTGACCAGCATCCATTCTGGCTAAACTTGACTTTTCCTAATTCAGTGACAGCTTGAAATAACGACTGTGTTGATTGCCGTGCGTCTACATCGGTAATATAGTTACCGTCTATTTCTGTTGCGAGGTTGAGGCAATAATGTGTCTACGTTAGAAAACAGTGGTTGAAAATTCGAAATGAATTTCAACTGATTTGAGCACACGCCTTGGAGGCTAAATCCCCTGACAGAACTGTACAGAAACTAGAAAGATAATTTTCTCGGCTGTCAAAAAAAACCACCAGAAATCCACCTGCATCCATCTCACTGCGGCAATAAAGGTAATGAGAGTGTCGATGACTTGGCTAAGAAAGGCAGGCCAAATAACAAATCTTTCAACAACTGTCTTTTCAAGAGATCAACAAAAAAAAACCTCATAAAGAGAAAATCTACAGTAGACTGGTTGACAAATAAGGGATATATTAATTGAAAAAACTTCCTCAAAGATCTCCAGCGGAACAGACCAGGTCATATTTCGCATGCGTACTGGACACTGCATACTCAATAGACACATATAAACTAGGAATAAATCAAACGGCGCTCTGCCTGCGTCAACAATCGAAACAGACACCGGATCATTGCCTGCAAAGACTGTTTTCTCCTGCAAGAGTTGAGAAGCAACATGTAGCCATACCCAGCAGACATGAAAACTATCCTTTGGGAAAACGTGACAAACCTCATGCTGACTGCCCAGTATGTAGTCCTCGGTGAACTAAGCACATGACCAAATATCGCTGAATAAAAATAACAGAGAGAGCCGTCTTAAAGAGTTGTCCAGTTTTAACATATTGACTCGTTTTCTAAGTCATTGATCGTTTCTTTTCAACTGAAAAAGAAAATCGTGGAATATCCTTTTTACAGGACGTCGCTATCAACCACAGCAAACGACGAGTCGTTGATTTTATAGGCAATACATATACGTTAAGTAGTTTGCTTTTGCTTTTTGAATGGTGAGGGTCTATTTTAGCGTTCGCAAAAATCTACGGTAACAAATTGGTTTCCAAATTTGAAACAGCAGACCGACTAGCCAAGAAATGTGCTGCAAGAGTGCAACCGAATGTACTTGTTACCAAACACCAAAAGAAAATGATGATTAAATCAACCAGAAAGCCACAAATACCAACACAAGACGACTACTATAATATGAGCAGATTATAACAAGTTCTCATTCTGCGCATTAGAACAGGACACAATTAACTCCGCAGTCACATCTATACAAAATTCAAGATTGACAATTCAGCCATGTCTACATGTGGAGAGGCATATCAGAATGCAGAGCACATACTTCAAGATTGGCCTGAATATGATATACTGTGGTAAACGCACTGGCCTAATGAAACAATAATCTGACATAAAACTACATGGACCTCGGTGTGAGCTACAAAAGACAGTGAAGTTTATACAAGAGACAACATTGAACATATAGACAATATTTCGAGCTAACGAAAGGAAGGAAGGCTTCCAAATTGACCGCTGCGGAGTCTGAACCAGGTACTCTTGGGTTGTGGTTAAGCTCACTACCGCTAAGCTCCACAGACGTCTATCAGCAAAACAAAACAGAAAAACTTATCGCAATGTGTATAGTATTAACATGTCAATAATGTGTCTGTGACAATCAGGAAAAGATAACACAGCAACTACTGAAACATAAATGAAGTGGCATTATCTGCATTAGTCGCGCACAATAGTACATGAAACAAAAAATCCCACTTGACTATATATTGTAACTGTCTACCCCTAAGGCATCCGGCTCTACAAAACTAAAATGGTAAAGGATAAAAGCTTAAAATAAAACTTAAAGTATGTAGAAGCAGTGTTCTGAGAGTGTTATTATAGCGTAGCGATTGCAAAGAATACTGACTCAGAACATAGTATACAAGTTGGAGACATTCCTAGACAAATGTTTGAGACGATCATGTGAGTTTTCTGGCTAAATACGAAAACAAATGAAGAGCTATAAAAACAAACAAACTGTGCATCATTGCAGATCATCATTAAATGGCGAATATAGAGATGAATTGTGCATGTTTCTCGTATGTCAGTAGGCGCATTAGCTATAATCCGTTCAGCAACACATGCCCACAGTCCAATGCGAATTGTAGAAAAACCATCAGTTCTACATTAGCGAAACTTTGCACCCAATCTTAGAATTATACCGACACAAATGTTTGATGGAAGAAATTGCTATAGGAAACCTGGATTTTGTTATATAACGGTTTCCTTTGATGGCGGCATATTTGGCGAGTCTGATACAGAATTTTAGTTTTTACAGTAAACGCACCAATATGACATTTGATGACGTCTCATGCAAAGGCGTATCATCCCAGCTCATAGGGGGCAATGTTGACACTTGCAATAAAATCATGGAATAAACAAGAAATGTAGCAAGACATAATGCTACTCCCCCTCCCCTTTCACGTTCAGGCTTAGGACTGGCAATGGCGGAGCTACTTGGAGACGTTCTTTTCAAATCGAGCTACTTTGAGACGTTCTTTTCAAATCGAGCTACTTCTTCGGTACAATGTACGAGTGTTAACATATAATAGCCGTCCATCGCAAGCGATGATGACAACAATCTCAGACGTGTACTGTTGCACCTCTCTGGTGTGTGCGGAGGTGACTGTAGAGTCAATCCTAGAACAGAATCCCCGACCACAGGTGGGGCATACATGATCAAGGTTAGACATGTGCGTGTTGTGTGCTCTGTCTTTTCGCGCTGCTCGTTTTCTCTGTGACTCAACAATACGATGATTCTCAGCTATTCGGGTTCCTCTTGTTGTTACAGCGCCACATTTGGCGATCTTGCGCAAGGATTCCCAGCACGTATTGTCTATATCGAAGCATTTCAGAGACACTTTAAGAGTGTCTTTAAAGCGTGTTTTCTGTCCACCAGCTAAACGTCTGCCCCCTTCAAGCTCGCCATACATCAACTGTTTTGGGATGCGTTTATCAGGCATTCGAGCAACGTGACCGACCCATCTCAGTTGGGCCTTCTGCAACAAGTGTTAACATATGTGGTAGGGAGGTATCACTACAATAAAATAGCTCTTGTTTCTGATTTGTGTATATATGCTTCTTTGCGGAAATGCGCACTTTCTGCATTGTAACTTCAAACTCATTAGAAATGTTAAATCAATGTCTGTTTTGAGAAGTCACAATATGACCCAATAGCCTCACACTAATTTCGATATACGTCTTTAACTAAAAGTATGCCCGCGTGCCCAGCGTGTTCGTAGCGCGTTGGACTACGGGTGACTAGTCCTCTGTAAGTGCGGGTTCAACTCCGCGGACTGGCAGAAAAGCTACAGGTTCCCCAGATTTACGGTGTTCGTGGCACCGAGCCGAAGGGTTACGATGTCCATGACACCGAGCCGAAGAGCGTTCAGCTCAAGTGCTTCTGGATCGAAAAAAAAAAAAAAGTCCGTGCCGCACTTATGACGTTATTTGTTTACCACATTCAATCCCGAGTCGAATTCGTGCACAGGAAATTCAAGAATTTTTTTTAAAACCATGGATTTCGTCCAGAATGTTGCTATTTTTGCCACCAATGTATTAAATGGCTGTAAACATTATTTTTCTTCAACCATGCCAATGGACGCGTTGAATATATAGCACAAATAAGGAAACTTCTAGATGTTTGTTTGAATGGCAAACAATATTTTGTAGCGTCGGAAACATGTGTAGTTCACATGCAAGTTTTCAAGTTATTTAATCAAATGGTTATAAAGGCACAAATTTGTATCTGTGGGCATGACAAGTTGAACGGACTATAGCACAGCTCTCTGATGGACCACGGATGGAAAAAGAAACCATGTAAGTCTAAAGGAAACGTACAGAAGAACGGTGGAAATAGATTGTGGCCTGACGTAAGACACAATTAATAGAAAGGAAGTAGATCGAGAACAGTGGAAATCCCAAAGTGGAAGCCGTATGTATCAAACAGGACATGACAAGGATATAGGTAGATAAATATATCAGGCTCTTCATGAGTAACATGGATTTTTCATGTCTCTTGATTCTGTGGCTCTTTGCTTTTCTACAGTGTGGAGACCCAATTTATCATACGAAATAGCCTGTTACGACATCCTAGAGGAGATAATAGTTATATTTTCTGCTACATCAGAAACCAAACGGGAAGAGGAGAGTGTATGAAATATATTTATCTGCAAAATTGGTTTCAATCGATATTACTGCAATAAGAAAGTTTCTATTGATGTTCAATTCCTTTCAGCTTACCAACAATTTCCATTTTCCACTCACAAATTACGAGTGTATATATATATATATATATATATATATATACATATGACTTTGCTGATTCCTTTCCGCTCCTCGTGGAGCATAGGGCCTCAACAGTTGTTCGCCACTCTTTCTGGTCTCTGGCTGTTTTCTTTATGGCTTGTCATGATAGTCCAGAACTACTCAGTTCCTCAAGAAGACTGTATCCAGATCTGTTTAGGACATCCCCTTTTCCTAGCAGGTTCCACTCAAGAGATTGTTTAGTGACACTCGACTGTGTTTTCTGTAGAGTATGCCAGACCCATCACCATTTTCTCTTCTTAAACTGGGTCATCATGGGTGTCTGTCCTTACTACATAATACGTATATGTTCAAGAGATTGATCTAGTTGCCCAGGACAGAACGGTATGGAGAAATTACTTGCAGGCCCTATGTAACGATAACGGTACAAGAGGAATATATATATATATATATATTTCAGCTGGTGAAACAGAATGGTTCAAGGTGCAAAATTAAAACTGCTTAGTAAATCACAAGCTACATGAGTGCACACTACACTACAGACCTCGTGTGTGTATGTATATATGCAATATATTATATATATCATGCTAGCTGGTGTGGGCGATCATGCATCCCCACAAACATATGTCCTGAGTACTGACTATTAGTTCAGATTTTGACATTCTTTCATTTCATGAATTTAGAATATTCAGAATTGTGTCTGTCTCTGTCATTCTCCATCTCGTTCCTAATTGTTTTTGCAAGCTGTCACTGTGTTCTAACCCTTCCTTTATGATGTCATGAAAACGATGATTGTTTTTTTCCTATGTTGCTAATGAGTGTTCTCTGTGCATTTACTTCTTTCAGCACATCAAAATTAGTCTTTTTAGCAGTTAATGGGATTCATCTATTAAAATACATCCCTTAGGCCTAGAGATTTTTGCTGTTTATTTATTGTCCATGACTCGCTTTCATAACAGTACTGGCTAAACACAGAGAACTGAAAAACTCTCTTTCTGACTTCAACTTAGAATGATTTGTGGCATATAATACCCTTCATTTTCTGTAATGCTTCTTTTGTTTGGTTTATTCTATTCTGTATTTATTATCTACATATGTCATCTTATGTTATCTGAGTTCCTAGGTAGTTAAATTTATGGACTTGTCTTAATCACATCACATTTACCTTGATGTTGTATTCAGAGGAAATTTGGTTTTTTTTAGATGACCATAACTTATTGCTTTTCAAACTGCTATTTTAAGATTAGCATAACTTCTTACTTTTCAAACTGCTCTTTTGAGATTAGCATAACTTCTTACTTTTCAAATTGCTCTTTTGAGATTAGCATAACTTATTGCTTTTCAAACTGCTTTTTTGAGATTACCATAACTTCTTACTTTTCAAACTGCTATTTTGAGATTAGCATACTTACTTTTCAAACTATTTTAAGATTAGCATAACTCTACTTTTCAAACTTCTATTTTGAGATTAGCATAACTTCTTACTTTTCAAACTTCTATTTTGAGATTACCATAACTTCTTACTTTTCAAACTGCGATTTTGTTTCTATTTTATGTCTCCACCACATTAACACATTCCTGAAGATCTATTTAATTTTTTGCTATCAAAACAGTGTCATTTGAAATTATTTATATTATGTCACCTACTGCTATAAACAAAGATCAGAATACTAAGAGCATGCATATTCCTATCAGCAATGTATGGGTGTAAAGTATGGACATTTAACAAGACTGTGGAAAAACATGTTTGTGCTTTTGGATATGGATGTTGCAGAAAAGTCCTCTGTGTATCATGGACAGAGAAGAGAACAATTGAAAACACAAGAATGGAGAAAACAGGCACATGCTATAGGTAAGAATAAGAAGGTTGAAGTATTTTTGGACATGTGAAGAGACACAAAGGGTTATAAAAGACCATTGTGAAAGGGGTAGTCCCAGCTGAGAGGAGGAAGACCACAGAGAAGATGAATTCAGGATGTAACTGGTGACTTTAGCATGACGGCTGCAGAGGCGGGACATCTGGCCTAGAAGAGAAAGAAATTACAAAGGACTGTTGGCGTGGCAAAGTTCTGCTCAGGACAAGCTATTTGATGATGTTGAGTGCTATATCAGCCGTCTTGCTTAATGATCTCAAAATATTTTCCCTTGTCCCATTCTCATTTTGATCTGCTGGAAAATAGGGATGTTTGCTTATGCTGTTTATTGTCAATATATATTCTGAACACTTCTTATATCTTTGCTGTCAATAGTTAAGCTCTCTAAAATTTGAAAGATCAGATAATTAGCTATATCAAATTCTTGGTATATTCTATCAAGCACTAATATAGATTTTTCTTTTTTTACTCCCAGTGCACTTACTATTAGTTTTCTTAAGATATACACAGCACTACAAGTACCCTTACCTTTGACAAATCTGCAACAATCTTTACCAATTTATGGTTTTATTTCTGTATCCCATTAATTTCATCATTATTCTTAGAAGCATCTTTGTCATATGACCCATAATGCAGTTATGTTTACATTCAACAGCTGTTGGTTTCTATTTTAATGCAATTAATATCTATTCCAGTAGGCCATTCATAATGTACCTATTGTCGAAGATGTCTATTTTATATTTTGTTACCACTTCTACTTCAATATTTCTCAGTGCTTGGATTTCTTCCACTGTTATCTGAGCCTTTTCTCTTCTAATGAACATAGTAGTATTTAAAATTTTGGCTGCAAGTATTAGTAGTCACTTGGATATTTAGTTCTGATCTGTCATAATCATAAAGCTTTCTGATGTACTCCATTCATTCTCATATTATCTCTTTCTGTATACATATTTCGGGGAACAGGATGGGGCCCAATAAGGTGAAAGCGCAGAACCCACCAGCAAGTATTATATGCTCTGGCTGCAACCAACCCATTCCCCACCTATTGTACAGATAGCAGTCGTCTGTCTTCCTTGAGGACAGCTTTTTTCTTGTCTTGTACCTCTGTAACACTTTGTCCTAATATATGGGGATTAAACTACAGTGACCAGGGAGCACAACATGCACAAAAGTCAGGGTTGATAAGCCCGCAACAAATGGCCGAATTCACATAGAGTAGGACGACTCCAGACAAACCCGGGAAGATAGATATCAGCAGGGGACTGCAACTGCCTAGAACAAAATAAAAAAGATGTCCCCATAAACAGAATGTCTCAGCCATTATTGGCGAGTAGGAATCAGCACATACGAATAACTCAACGGCCACATATATCATTTTTTTCTTCATATATTCAATAAGAATTTCGTTACAATTTGACACAAATTTTACAAATGAGAGTTGCAACAAACAATGATTGATAAAATCCAGCACTTTTAAATAGTTGTGCAAGAAGATAGAATGTTAACATACACAGTTTCCTTGACATTCATAAACAAGCTGGCTGTCTTATTGTATAGTACTCAATTACTAAAGAAAAAATCATAACCTGAACAGTTTTGCAGTGACTGCACTAGTCCTACGGCCATTAAATATCACAGGCTCATGTCCCCCCATCAAACACCACCCTAAAAAGCGGTATTACGGGCAGTAATGACAGTAAATATTCAATCACTTATTTTTCACACATGTAAAGGACTGTGGATATTTACAAATGATAATAAATGTAAACTATTCCATAATTTTTGTCTTTTAATTTGGGATGTTTGCTTTAATACTTCTCATACTAATAAAATGAAAACTAAATATTAGCCTCCAAGTTACAAGCGGAAACATATTCCAAACTGAAGATAAAATAGAAATCATCACCATCATCAAATAGCTTGTCCTGAGCAGAGCTTTGCTACCCTAACAGTTCTTCAGAATTTCTTTCTCTCATAGATCAGATCTCCTGCCTCTGCAGGTACTTAAAACATCAGTTACATCTTGAATCCATCTTCTCTGTGTTGTTCCTTTTCTCCTCTTTGCCAGGATGACTCCTTCCATAATGGTCTTCTCCAACAGTTCATGTTTTTTTTATATGTCTACAATACTTAAATTTAAAATAGAAAAACTTATTTTCTTTTTTAGCTCTCATCTAAAACATTATTTAATGTGCACAAGATTTTTTCCAACATGACAAGATTGTAAAAACATCAAAATTAAGATCTACTGTGTCCATTGAACTTTCATCAAACACTTGAAGACTAATAATGTTACTGATGCCAAAAACCTATTAAAATTACATTTATTGAATCGATATCACAGCACTAATGGAAGACACATAGATGCTCTCTGATCACATGTAAAAGGAAATGTATGCCGATGGCTCTCGTCGCTCACTGGTTAACCACACTTCTTCTGCTCTTGATGTGCCCAGTCCAACTTCTGAATCACTTAATTTTCAATTCTTTCAATAACAATATTATACTGTGTATAATATATTGTATATATTGACATCCCTTGTCATGCTCTCATTCAACAGACATTGGCTATCCAAATGTGGTGTGCCCCCTTTATTCATCCCAACACTCTGAATATGGGCTCTTTTAATGTACACCTAAATTATAATATTGAAAAGTATAATCTGATAGATCTATTATATGCCACATCTTTGAAAATGTTTTAGATTAACTAATTTTATCTTCTTCTGATATTAGCTTACATTTTCTTGCATGCATGTAGCAATAAGCCAAATAAATTGATATGTGTGTTTCATTTTGTTTGGGACCAAATATTTCAGTGACAGGCTTTCTCTGTACTACTTTGGTAGCTATGTGGTAATACTGTGATATACTAAATTATAAAATGATCATTATAAAATGTGCAATCATCGAGGCAAATATTGCAGTAGTGCATACTATTTTTCAGACAGTCTTTTTTTTATAAACAAAAACCAAAATTAAATCGAATATTTGTAATAGTTGTTGACCAGTGTCAGTGAGTGCAGGGTCAATATTATTTTTTAACGAAAAAGTCCACTGATACTCAGTTAACTCAGCACTGCATGCTAAAGTTTAAAAACCCGTCATTAGTTTAGTAATCGTGTAAGAATAACACAATATATTGCAGTATTTTCTTCATATTTAAAAAAAAACGTTACCAGTCTTTGAAATTGAGTAATACAATACCGCTGAATACTTTAACTCAACTGCGCGGCCGCCGAGTGCCGAGAAATACTTTATCAATAAAGTGTTGAACATATGACTGTGGAGTGTGAGCAGCTGATTTTAGTTGTAATCAAGATGCAGGGACTACTAATCTATCCTTAGATCCAACCAAAGCTACTCGCTGTTGGATATATTGAACGTAAATTGTAAATAATGTAACTTAACTGTACAGTAAACATAAAACTAAATAGTATTTTAAAATGAAATACAAATGATACGAACTACGACAAGTCGGACAAGCGCACTTCTCATGATACAGGATCAGCGCACGTCCTACTTCAATACAATATATGAATATTTGAAATACCAATATAAATGCAATAATCGCTAACGACTTTTTTCCAGTTCAAGATGAAATATGCAAAATGTTTTACTCACATGATGATGTCCCCAATGTACATTGAACACACAAAAATATCACTTGTAACATCGACATGACTGTAGTCAGGACGTTAACCGCCATGTTTGTATGACTGCAGTTTATTTACCTCAGCGATCTCGCACAAGTCTCGTTACAACGTGACAGTGAGAGTGGGACTGCCAGATTCGATTCCGTACTTGAAAAAAAAAATATTGAACTAACTATATTAAAAGATTGAATTCGTGACAATACGCCAGCACCAGCAAAGAACATCAAAAGTGCATTTAATCCAGCTAGTTGAACATGCGCGGTAAAAATAGTCAGCATGGAGCAATATTCAGATACTA
Organism: Arion vulgaris; assembly: GCA_020796225.1. Lineage (NCBI taxonomy): Eukaryota > Metazoa > Mollusca > Gastropoda > Stylommatophora > Arionidae > Arion > Arion vulgaris. The sequence goes on along the minus strand of CM036753.1, from coordinate 66,371,810 downwards.
CACGAAGTATTCTCACAAAAAATACAGAGGTAATATCGGTCTCAGTTCCATGGAGGAGATTCAGCGAGTTGCCCCGGATAGTGCGGTATGGAGAAATTACTTGCAGGCCCTATGTAACGTATAAAGGTACGAGAGGAATTATTATTTATAAAATGATTTGTTTTGTGGGGGAGACAAGGGGAAGAGATTGAGACTGGGATACCTCCGGGGCTGAAGCAAAACTACAGCTGCATCATCACTGGCATGTGCTATGTGTGCTATGTCGGCTAACAAAGGCGATCATGAATCTGTATGGAATATTATCAGTTCAGAAGTTGACATTATTCTGTGCCAGGAAGTTATGCAATTCAGAAATATCTCTATCGATCCCTGTTTCGTCTCCCATTGATTTTACTGCCAACTTGAAATTGGTTGACACACCCTCTCCCCTCTCTCTCTCTCTCTCTCTCTCTCTCTCTCTCTACTCTACTCTGCAGGCAACCCATGCGTGTCTTTCGCGTTCAACCACCAATTCATTCAGGTGATTAGTTGATTATTGGTTACTGAAACGGCGTCACAGAAAATAAGACAGCTCACTGCGTTCTTAGTCTCTACCAACAGATGTCGAGGGTCGACATGCTGAAGGTTACCTTTGCTCGTTGCTTACGGGGCGATTGAACAAAGACAGGTATATACAGTATTACATAAGTAATGAAAAAGTAATGATTAAATATGAAAACAAACAGTCATTAACTTTTCATTACTGTATATATCTGTCTTTGTTCAATCGCCCATCTACTCAGTATTACCGCAGTCTCCCCACGGTTTTCTCCAGATCTATCTTATACGGTTTGACCATCTCAGATTTGTAGATTTCCGCTTGCTTTTACACAGACTTTTCATTATGCCCCTAAGTTATCCAGTTATGATTTTCATCACCAAATAGCTTGTACTGAGTAGAACTTTGCTACCCCAACAGTCCTCCGGAATTTCTCTCTTTCGTAGGCCAGATGTCCTGCCTCTGCAGCCGTCATGTTCAAACCATCCGTTACATCCTGAATCCATCTTCTCCGTGGCCTTCCTCTTCTTCTCTTTGCCGGTATGCCTCCTTCCATGATGGTCTTCCCCAGCCCTTCATGTCTTTTTATATGTCCAAAATATCTCTTATCTGTTATGATTTTACAACGTGTAATTCCAAATTCCTTCACACGCTGCATAGATTATAAATCCATTTCAATAATGTCTGTCAAATAACTTCAAACGATGCACAGATCCCAAATCTATGTCAGTTCTCTCATCTAACAGACAACAACTGACCAACAGAAGAACGACTCGCTATTCATCTTTCACTAACCAACCATTAGATACGAGTAGTTGACACACGCCTGCATACTTTCTTATTGTTGCAAACACCTTCATTCTATCACAGCAGCTCTACGTAAGTCTTTGGAAGCTGAATACCCGATATGGTATTCAAATATCAAATTTCTGTTTTGCGTGTTCCGTAACATCGAATAATAATTAAAGACAATATTGGCACCAGTTAACGGGGTCTTAAAGATCCAGTTGAGGGAATAAATAACGGTTTTATCCTCCATTCTCATACTTAGTGGGCCACTGTGTCTAAGTTGTTAGTGGGCCACTGTGTCTAAGTTGTTAGTGGGCCACTGTGTCTAAGTTGTTAGTGGGCCACTGTGTCTAAGTTGTTAGTGGGCCACTATGTCTAAGTTGTTAGTGGGCCACTGTGTCTAAGTTGTTAGTGGGCCACTGTGTCTAAGTTGTTAGTGGGCCACTATGTCTAGTTGTTAGTGGGCCACTGTGTCTAAGTTGTTAGTGGGCCACTGTGTCTAAGTTGTTAAGTCCTTGCCTTGCGTTCCAATGGTAGTGGGATCGAATCCAGACCGCGCCGTTCTGTTCATGAACGCATCTTTTCCGGAGATCTTAGGATTGTTGTGAAGCCACGAAGTTCGTGCTTGTGCAATACTCCGGCAGGTGGGGGTCATTTCTGCAGAGAGACCGAGCCTATGTCGTAAAACCCTGTGGCAGTTAATTCAATCTTCGTTTTAGAGTTAACCTGCATTGCAGTGGTTACCGGGGCCCAAGTTTGGGGCGTAAAGAATAGAACCACTGTTACCTGCCACGCATGTCGTAAGAGACGACTAAGGAGGTTTGGATGAAATTGGATGCATGTGTCCTAAACGTGTAGAAGCATATGCGTTTAGGGGCCTACCACACCAATGTGAAACGTATCACAAAGAGTGATTAAAATTGGTCGTAAAGAACGAACGCAAAGAAGAAGAAGAAGAGTTAACTCTTAAACGTTCATGGGTTTTTAAGGTTTTTTCGTTATTTTTGAAGACCTTCTCTATTACTAGAAGCTATTTGTACTCCATGAATTGAATAGGCATGTTATATATGGTTGGAAAGCTAATTGAATGTACTATCAAGATATGTGATTTTAATATCAGTGTCATGTAATATGTGATATCAGTGACATAATTTTGGTGATGCTAAAAATAGATTTTCCATCAAATTTCAAATAATTATATAGTCACAAAGAAGGAAAAAAGTAAGTACGAAACAAATCATGAAAACTATTAACATAATCTCTTAGTACCTTCATATTTACACAATATATCCAAACATGAAGTTGTTTGGACAATATATAAGGCAGTAATCAGGAAATTTGCAACTTCTAAATACTTCCATATTTTGGAGAAACCAATTAATAAATAGTAAATAAATAAGAGAAAATTATGCAGAACTGGTCTAGTAAGCAGCCCATAAAGAACTAACACTTATAGTCTTGATTAGGACAGTAATGAGTCACTAGATACCATTTTTAAGCAAATGTGTGATTTTTGACAAGAGCAAGTAAAAACACATCTGCAGAGATTGTCCAAAATAGCGGCCGATCGGAAATGTCGGTGTAATAAAAGCATGCTCTTACCACTGAAGTCGGAGAAGATTCGTCTGAATGGCTAGGGGCACCGTAGAAACGATAAGTAGGTTTTCACGCAAAAATCAGTCAGATGCGCCATACAAAGCTCCATGCCTAAGCATGAAATCATAGATGGCGAACACAGAAAAAGAAGAACAAAAAAGCATGATTTAATCAACGAGATCAGACATCTTAAAAATAAATAATATATTAAAAAAAACATTTATTATGGTAATATCCTATGTTTTGCATTATAAAACATATATTATATGCATTTAAATGCATACAAAATACACAAATATGGCTAGTTCCGGAATCATGTCGTCATCTCATTTATAAATGAGATTTTCTTAGTACCCGAACGTTACAGGGTTAAACTGAAAGTAGATGTCCTGAATGCTCCATTCCACTCCAACGGCTTTACTGAACATGCTAGCTAGGAAACCCTAAACTGATATCTCCCCACGATGTACAGACCCATCCGTATACACAACAACATCATCGTCCCCTGCGTTAACTTCCTTTAGCTGTGTAGATGCGAGATTAGCCTTCATAGTGTCCCAACTCTACACTTTCTCTCTAGGGTAAGGATAGCATTGCTGAAGTTGACCATGATTCCATATATAGGGATTCATTCCTCCCCTTTTAGTAGAGTCGCAACTGGGATCACCTGACCGATAACTCTTTCTGCTTGGGCCATATACATGTCACTTGATTCAAATATTTGAAGCAGGATTATGACGTTCTATATTTCTCTTACTTGCAATATATGCCACTTCAGCCATTGTATATGCTTTTTTATTTCCTTTCACCAACTGCATGTCCATACGTGTAAATGATGATGATGTGGTTAAGACATTTGCCTGTTGTTCTGAAGATTGTGGGTTCAAATCCGGACCGAGTCACATATGCAATTTTTTATTTGAGATTCCTAGTACTTTTGCTGGAACTACGGAGCTCGTGCTTTGCAACACTCTTAACAGATGTAATTTTTCCTATGGGAAAAAAAGCCAAATGGAGAAACCCGGTGCAATGATGTCAACTCTTCGCCTTTAAATCCTTTAGACATGTAAAGTCTACATATTCTTGAAGCAGGACTGTTAAATACTGCTTACCAATTAGTGCCTAGTTTGCCTGCATCGGTCCTTTTATCTAAGCATACTCATGCAATCTGTTGCACTTGCGTTTAACAATACTGAATTGAAAAGCCCGATGGGTCAACATTATTTTTTTCGCTTCCTTTTTCCTGCTTAAATTGCATATAAATTTCATCAATTCAACCAATTTTATCAAACGCCCTATCGAATATAGTAATAGATAGCTTTTGCTGTAGATAAAATCCGAGAATTAGATCAAAATGCGTTGATGTAAATTTAATCACTAATTTCAGGTGAAGGTATGCTTGGCGCAGCGTGCGACAGATGGATTATTTTAATAGACAATCTTGGCGCAGACTGCGGCAGTTAGTAGGTAAGGAATTTAAATAGTTACAAGTCATTAGATACAGAATTACATAGTCTATACAACTGGGAGGTGGGGTCGGCTTGCGTGTTCTACTAGTCATCAACAGGCTACTAATTTTTATTTTACGCCATTTCTAAGAAAGGTTATCTAACCCCATCCCTGCTGGATGTAGCGTCAGATGCAGAACATACATTGTAGACTTCTCAAACAACTGGTTAGAATCGAGAATGTACTTAAAGTGTTCGGTTCTTTCTAACTAACTGAAATTTACTGTTAAATTATATCACCATGATATTTAGGTTGTGAGTTTGGAAATATAAAATGCCATTTTTCAACAACAAAGACGCACACTTTCAAGAGCTAAACCGCTGATTGCATTAATTCTATGTATATATATTATGTTGCCATTTACGTTTAGCACATAGGATGTAACATGGGAAACGTTACAGAAACAAGTGAAAAAGTGCAATACGATCTTTTTTGGAATCGGATGAAGATTGGCAGAGGTATGCTGATAATACAGTTACTTTCAAAATCGCAGAAAATACAAGAGAAATTAATAATGGCAGTGCTAGAGTGAAGAGATAGAAACAATATTTACATCTCAATGTAGCAAGAACAAAAATAAGGACAACTGATAAAACAAACATGACAAATGATATTATCAAGGGAGATAATATAGAAAATATGAACAGTTTTGAATAACTCGGTTCACTGCTAACAAGAGATGAGAAATATGGTGAGGAAACTCAAAATGAAAAAAATAGCTTTACAAAAACTGGAGCAGCTAAAAAATGTATGAAAAGGACATTTTTGACATCATGAATCAGAATATTAAGAGCATACACATTCCCAGCAGCGACGTTTGGGTGAAATATGTGGACATTTAACAATGTAGTGGAAAAGAATATATATTCTTTGTACATGAATATTACAGAACACATAGATCTATCCATACAGAATTGCACACTAAAGAAAACTTGCTGGTGTTACAAATGAGAAAATTTAAACATTTTGGCAGCGTAAAAAGACATAATGGGCTGAGAGACAATTATGAAGGAATACATCACACATACATTAAAGAGAAGAAAACGTACGGAGAAGATAGATTCAGGATGTGATAGATGATTTGAGCATGCCGGAAGTGAGACAAGACGCTGGTAAAAAAGGGGAGCAATTACAAAGGACGGTTAGTGTGGTAAAGTTCTGCTGAGGACAAGCTATTGATTGATAATGGCCATGTATATTATATACAATAAGAAAACATAAGAGAGAAGAACTGATTAAACCACGTTAAGTAAAGAGCTACATTTTAAAAATATTTTTAATCGCGAGGTTTTTTTCTACAACAACATGTGTGTGGAAGACCTGAAGTCCTCCCTTCCTTCCTTTTGCTCGCTTGCAGTATTGTCTATGTACTCAATGTTTTCTCTTGTAGAAACTTCATTGTAGTTTGTAACTCACACAGAAGTCCATGTACTTTTTTTTCTACAATGTTGTTTTACTAGGAAAATGAGCCTGTCTCAGTATATCATATTCGGGGCAGTCTTGAAGTATGTGCCTGTCCGTATGTACACATGGCTGAATCGCAAATCTTGAATTTTGTGTACATATGACCTTGGACACCATGATAAAACATTTACTAGAGGGAAAGTTGAGGGGGAAGAGCAAGAGGAAGACCGAGAGATAAGTGGGAGGAAACTTTAAGAAATGGACAGGTTACAATCTGGCAGTGTGCAACACCAAGGCGAAAGACAGAGGATGCTGGAGATTCATTGCAGCCAACCTTCGATGTGGAGACGGCACCTGATAATGATGACCTCGGAGTCGATTGTGTGCTATTCTAGAGCGCACACTGACAACTTGTACTAATCTACTCATATTTTGGTAGTTGTAATATGTTAGTTTTGGTCTCTTTCTGATCGATTTAATCATTTTGTTTCTTTAGGGGGTAGACAATTAATACATCTGGATGCTCTCCTGCAACTGCTGGAGCTACGGAGTTCGTGCTTTGTGGAATACTCTCGGCCATTTCTGCGGAGAGGGACCGAGTCATATGGGGTAAAACCCGGTGCAATGAAGTCACTCCTTCGGCTTAAAATCCTTTTAAACCTTCCTTAGCTAGTCGGCCTGCTATTTTATTTTCTGGTATTCCACATGATGACATGGACTCTTATTTTAAAAAATGAAAAGCATATCAGTGCTGAATACAATTATTCTTAATTTAAATACTTAAAATAACATAAATGCAGAAGAAGGAACAAATATATAACATAAAAGTGAAATATTAAATATGGTTGAAAGTTGAAAGAGAAGGAAATTGAAAATACATTAAAGTATATTGGTCATGTGTAAGATGGTCATCATGGAAGCGTGTATACCAGGAAAGGGACATGGTGCACGGCCAAGGAAATGATAGGTGCAAATATGTGATAAATTGCAAATGGATGCTTCAGATGAGAAACGTTTTGCATGTGATAAAGATGTTTTTTAAGAGTGCTATCAAGTGAGTAATACTTAGCAAAGGACTTGATGTTGAATGAATGAATTAACAAATGAATAAAAGAAGTGGGGATGTGGTTAACATCTGGGATAATAGTTGAAATAATAAATGGGAGTATAAAGAAGAAATGAGTAATATTTTTGTTGATTTCATATAAGAATATGATAGTATACATATGAATAGCCTGCGGAATAGTATTACAGGGATTCGGAATACTAAACAAGTTAATGGAAAACCAAACAAATTAATAGTATACTAAACAAAACAATCAGCGTGACTCGATTATGCAGAAAGGATGTACGTAATATAGCTATATATAAAGACATCAAATTAGACCAATTTCAACTAAGAAAGAATTTAAAACACGGTGGTGTTCTGCCCCAGTTCTTTTAACAAATCCGTGGGGGGGAAATGAACACGGGTGTAACACCTGTTCCCATCACCTTGATTTTCGTGAAATAGGTTTTTTTGATTGTTTTAGAACATGTCTAAATTTGTGCATTGAGCAGCATAAAATGTTCTTTATCGGTTGCAATATTCAAGCAATGAGCAGTCAGCAAGGTAAGTTCTGATAATTTATCATCATAAATACCTATTTGAACGAGGAAAACGTTTATACGGGGCAGTAACAATAAAGTATAATCCAATACAAGGGATACAACAATGTAATATACAAATACTGTTTCGAGAAGGGCAACGGTTACCTAAGGGAAGTAATTTCAAATATAAATACAGTTTTCCAATGATAAAATCTATGAATATTGTGTTTACATAACAACATCATAAACAAATATACATCAGCGTAAGGATCTACTTTTCTACGGATCTAAACAAATATACATCAGCGTAAGGATCTACTTTTCTACGGATCTAGATCTGACAGTCATATTAGTAAGATTTGTTCAGCGGTGCTGTCCTTAACAGTGGGAAAGTTTTCTGGACAAGAGGGATGGCACAATCACAGTTGATATGGCATTTGCTGCTTGGATTTGATTAGCAATAAACAGGTAAGTTTTTGCAGAGACAAATTCCAGAATCATTTAGCAGAATCACAGCAACAGTTACCGGAAATTGCATAACTTTCTGGTGTTAAGTACTCTGCAGTATAAGGCTAGTCGTAAACGACTTTGGTAGTGTCCCCTAAACCATAACAGAGATGCTGAAAAAATCAACCGAAACCCCGTACAGAGTAGGAGTACGTTCGACACAGCATATCAATTTCATGAAGCACTTTTTGTTCAGGCTTGCTCTTCCTATTGTTGATTCATGGCGGAAAATTATTAAAATTTAATATAACTTTATATATTTCAAATGTTATCTGATCAATGATTTTACAGTCTGCTATTTTCAGTTATCAACTGTGAAGAGTTCTTCTACAGCATCAACTTAGGCCTGCGTTTTATCGTTCATCTAATACTGAACACTGAGCTCACGACCTTACCCACACAGGAATCACTAGAATATGCATATGACAGCACATGGGACTTGAAACGAATACATTTCATGAGCCTCACACAGTATAATAGTAACTCCCACATTTTAAGTTTCAACTCAACATGTTTGACATTCCTTGATCCTTTTTAATTTATGTAGTTATTTACGTGTAGTGTGTATTTCAATCATATGTAGCATGCTTGTTTAATCATGAACTGACTATTTTTTTCGTTATTTTCAGCATGTTTGTTTGACCATGTGTGTAGCACATATTTATTCAATCACGTGTAGTATGTTTGTTTGACATGTTATAGCAATATTTATTCAATCACGTGTATGTTTGTTAAATGTATAGCACATATTTATTCAATCACGTGTAGTATGTTTGTTTGACCATGTGTATAGCACATATTTATTCAATCACGAGTAGCATATTTGTTTCATCATGTGTAGTACTTATGTAGTTGATGGTAGAACTCACCTTTGCCTCGTCTATGTCATGTATTAAGTAATCTCTTAGTGATGTTGCTGGATCTTTCAGTCTTATTCATATCAGTCTTGTTGATTTTTCTCTGTATTCTCTGATTTTTCCGCTGTTCTCTCTATATTATTGTTACAACCCCTTTGTTGTGTTGTTGATCCTTTCTTCCAAAGTAAAGTACTGTCTCTTCTCATGCTGTCAGATTTTTTAAATATTTTATTGCCACTATTTTCCCCACTTAGTTGCCGCCATTATTGATGCACTATCGTAAAGGGACAGTATGAATGAAAATGTCCCATAGTATAGTAGTCTCAGGATCAAAATTCCATAAAGGGTGTGGATTTTTATTCCCTGCAATCGCTTTTCAACTTCAATTTTTACCAGAAAACATTGGAAAGTACATGTTCTTTTGTGATGCTTACATCACACATCATATGACGCTCGTCAAAGAAAATACGGACTAGCACGGCATTCCTTAATAAATTTTCTTTTTTTCAACTCGCTATAAAATGTATGCGTAGTCATAGTATGTAGTATGACATTTCAGACTGATATTTGCGTGAAGGTCTGTTAACCTTATCACCAGTGTCCCTCGCCATTCAAGCGAGCGTTACTGTGACTTTAGAAGTACTTGTAATTTAGATCCCAAAGTAAAGGATTATGATCTTCTGTAGTTCATAGTTCATATGTATGGTTCCATCTTCACTGCAACGGGTCACCACATAATTGCTCCGCTCCTGTACCAACGAAAATCACACGAAATGCTAACAACTGTCTCCTGTGTGTGAGCTAATTCCAGAATGAAACAGCTGTACCGCAACAAAAAGAAACCTGCACCGCATAAATGCATATAGCCATCGCTAAAGTGTCGACACAAAACTGTTCATCACTTGAATTGCAATTCATGTCGAAGGAAACATCAATCACGACAAAATCCAGCTGCTATACAAATCTTGTACCATGTGTACACCAAGAGTTTTAAACAAAGCTAGCCCCAAACACCGGTATTTTCACACAGCATGATCACTAGCGCAGATTGCCATCAACTTCGCTATCAGCAACCCCACCTCACAGTATGAAAACAGGTTCTTTACTTTCTTTTGTAATTTTTGTGTCATCTCTCTGATGGTGTTACCTGGTGTGACACCCATTCCTCCTCCCCACCTACTGACCACATATCTATCTGTATTTAAAAAATGAGCATACGCGCACTAATTGTACGCAATTAGATTTTAATGAGTACATTTGATATCATAGCCTACATATATATCTATTACATAATTTGGGATTCTCTGCAAGTAGTTAATTTTTTTCTTGTTCATGTTTGTTTGCTTACACGCTCTGATATAACCTAAAAGGCTCGTCCTTAGGTTGAAAGACGCGTGCCTCGGCTTAGAAAGGCATTAATCCCTAAATGAACAAACAATCAAGCAAACAATATTAGATTTAATTTTTCATCGGCGAATCCACCTCATGGTATGAAATAAAAGGGTTCTTTACTTTTTTAGATACTGATGTCCCCCCTCTGATGGTGTTACCTGGTGCGGCACTCATCTCTCCCTCCACACCTACTGACCACAACACATACCTATCTGTATTTTTTTTAAAAACACATGTGCATTAACGTTAAGAATTATATTTACTGTATATATTTCAAACAGTACCCTGAAACACTCATCCAGCTTGAATACAAACTGCATTGGAAGTCCAAGAGTCCTTATGTACTCACGTAGAGACAAGGCGAAGATTCAGTAGTTTTGTGCTAAGAAAAGTATAAATAGAATAGAAATTATTACAAAGTGTCTTTCCTACTTCTGTGCGCAATAAAGATTTCTAACTGTTGAATCTACCACCATCTGTTGGTTATTTTTTCTGCCTTCTTTGCTTTACCTGCGGTACCTGTGTATTACCGTGGGAAAGTGACCTACATCACCTTTTCTGAAATGTCTGTATTTTTCTTGTAACTGATGTATATTATTCCTTTCTTCTGAAATATTTTCTTACATAAGTTTGTCTTTTGTTTCTTGTTTCCTTTCTATTGTTTATTTTCTTTCACATGGTAAATTTTAGCTTGTATTTCATTTCAGTTTTTAAAAAAATAGATGTAGCTTTTTAAAACCTTAGGGTATAAAGTACATGTCCCTTCACATTACTAGGTTCGAGTATGCAGGAGGTAGGAGGACCATTTTAATTTCTTTTCTCACGTACGAGACATCGCGTGTAGGATGGAACACACAACCGTGTTGCGTACGATCCGATAAGCAAACTCGCTAGAAATGAAAATCATGATATCCTTTAAGGACGTAGCCATCAAAAACAGTAAACGAGTCGTCGATTTTCTAGGCACCACTTATACGTTCAGTAGTCTGCCAATGTTTTCTATGCATTACGCTAATCCGTCCTTTCATTTCAGTTATCAACACTAACTTAGTTTTTAGATAACATTACATGTACTGAGAGCGGCAGTAGTGTAGTTGTTAATGAACTTGCTTCTTATGGTTGGTCCAGGTTCCATTCCACAGTGAGAATTTAATATTTTTCGAAACTGTAACGGTTCTCAGATCGACCCAGTTCCAATTGCGTACCAGGAAAAGCATTTAGAAGTAAATGCGGTCGGAGTGATGTTAACCTCATCACCCATTATGTGTCGACGTCAAATGTTTTAAAAAAAAGGTATCTCTCTCTCGCGATCACCGTCCAGACCGATGTACCAGACCTCCCCATAAATTCTATTCATGTGGAAATATAATTCATGCAGCCTTAGCATTAGTGTGTTTTATGTCACATCTTCAGCACCATTTGGAGCTCTGGTGCTTATCCTTCGGCGATGTGTCCGGTTTCAGCCAGCGTTTACTCTGTTCGTTCTCCGTTCTGTAGCCATCTAGTGTTTTTACTGTGTGGGGTAGCTAGCCCCACGCCCAAACTCCTTATTCGCCTCTTACGACATGCGTGGCAGGTAACATTGGTTCTATTCTTTACACTCCAATTTTGGCCCCGGTAACCACTCGGGCGAGAAAAAAGGTTTAACCCTTTCGCTGCTACATACTTTTGAGGGCTGAGCAAAAATATGGCTACTCTTTGTTTCTAGGTCACAAAAGTGAATGTACGCCTATAGCAGTGACATTAGCAATGTATAACGTGTTAACACGTCTTTAGCCCACAGAGGAGAAACAATAACGCGTCAACAGTGCATTGCAGCAACAGTGTTAATGCGTCTTTAGAAGTGAATGGGCAAAACGTATATATACGTCCTTAGCAGCTAAAGGGTTTTAAAGCCTAACACAGTATTCCCCAATATATCTCGGGGTATGAAAATGTGCCGCTTTTCATGTTTTTCAACATCGACTGTCTGTGCACCTATCTCTTGTTAATAGTCAATATATAATAATACAGGGTGTTCAACTTAAAAGCAGTCCGTGAATGGAGCTAATCTGACATATATGTATGGAAATGGGAAGGTTCAGTTATGACGTAGTATAGGTCAAGGTTGTGTGACGGTGTGTAATTGTAGTGCGGGAAGGGGCGATGAACAAATGTGACGTAGGACGAGCTTGTCAGAACCGGTTTAAATAGTAAATAAACACAACTCAATGCTGTACCTGGCAACTTTCGAATTGTCAATGGGGCTGCAATTATCTTGAACACCCTGTATAAGCAAGAACATCGTCTAGATTTGGTTGAATAAATTTGTTCTTTTCAACAAAGTGCAGTTATGTTATGTTGTGTAACCATTTTTGCCTCTAGATAATAGAGCAATATAAATGATAATTATTTTCAACTTATTTGTTTAAGTTATACAGATATCTATCTACATTAATGTATTTTTCTGTTTATCTGTTTGTGCGTATATATCTGTATATGTGTGTGCGTGTATATATATGTGTGTGTGATTGAATGCACGTGTCGTTTCAGACTTATTTTCTCATGCATTTTGTGTATTTTCGATCTGCCTCTGCCTTGACTCTTATATATTTATAACATGTTCACTATTTGTTCTCTCTCTCTCTTTCTCTTTCTTTCTTTCTTTCTTCCTCCCCCACCCACCCACACCCATACACTGTCTGTTTCATTTGCTCAATCTTTTGTTCTGTCTGTATGTATGTCTCTTTAAAATGCATTAATATAATTAATTCTTCGCACATCATTTTCTAATATACTACATGCAATGTATTTTTCTCTTTCGTCCTACGTAAATTATTTTTGTAATATTGTTCATTGTTCATTTGAGGATCATCTTCATCGCACATGCCTATAATCGCTGCGATCTCCTCCCAAGCATGTATTTCGGTGTGTTAAGGCTAACAACTCCCGTTCTGTGTTGGCTGATTGGGGTTTCTCTCATGGTTTTCCCATCTTCCCACACCTATCGGTATGCATAACATGTGCAACCGAGATAGAGAATACCCTTTATCTTCTTCATTTAAATCTTCAGAGCGTATGTTTTCTCTTAGAACGTTGATGATGTCGCTTTTGATCATTTTCAAATATACAACATTTAATGTATTGTATCCATCTTTCCGCAACTTATTTGACCAGACATATCTTAATTATAGCTTCGTATGTTTCATCAAGCTGACCAACTTTACCTGCAAGTGTTTCTCTGTTACCTAATTGGAGCTGTGTCGACGTGAGAGCAGTAATAGTCAGTAAGAATCTGACTCCAATTGTAGAATTTGATCACGGGACCACTTGCCTACGAAGCAGTATGTGGACTAATCACAACGCTATCGAGCCTACCAAGGAAATAAATAAACACTTGTGTTCGATATTTCTATATTACCTTCATATGTTACATATGGCCAGCAAGCAGTTTCTCCATACCGCTCTATCCAGGGTAATTTATTCAATCTCTTACATGGAATTGAGTCCGATAGTTCTCGACAATCTGGATAAATGTCGTAACATATTCATCTTAATCAATTTTAATTTGGAATGGACATCGTTTAATTATCTTTACCTGTGACATAAAAAAGAGAAGATACTGGACATCTTACATTTATGATATGGAAATATGTCAACAACAGAATTGACTGTCAGTCCAAAGGATCGGTTGTGAGTAAGCAGGCAGAAAAACTACATCTACATAGTTTGATGGGAAACGTTAAGAGATAAACAAATACTCTTACAGTGTTATACTGTTGACCACTATATCACACCCCTGAGGACATTGGATTATATACTCGCCCTTTTTTCGGAGTGTATGAAAATACATATTAGCCGAGTAGGGTTCAGGTTTTCTGGGGGTGTCAGTGTCTACACATTAGTATGACATGTTAGAAATTAGCGCTATTATCTCACCTTTTTCTCTCACCGCGTCTGTCCTTCCAACGTGTGGGCTTTGTTCCCATCTGTATATACTTATCTTAGGTAGCCTGCCACTGACCCATTCTGATTGAATAGCCAACCGGAAGCTTACTAGTCTTACTATTTCCTGTCCATTCTATCACTCATGAGATACGGCCCAGATACTACACATACTTGGAGACAGGTTCGTTTACCAGTATATTTTTCTTGACATCATTATTGTATTATTGGATTTTGTCGTGATTTATATTCCCTTCGAAATGAATTGCAATTCAGGTGATGAGCAGTTTTGTGTTGACACTTTAGCGATGGCCATATGCATTTATGAGGTGCTAGTTGCTTTTTGGAATTAGTTCACGACACAGGAGACAGTTGTTAGCATTTCGTGTGATTTTCGTTGGCACAGGAACGGAGCAATTATGGGGTGACCCGTGCAGTGAAGTTGGAACCGTACATATGAACTATGACATCATTAGTTAGTATTATGTTTTAGTTAATTAAGTATTATTTGTTCTTGATAAAGATCTAGTTACCGAACCGTCGAATGTTGTTTATTTTCTATTTAATCATTTATTTGTCACTACTTATGTAATACTGTATATACCTGTCTGTGTTCTATCGCCCATTTACTCAGTATTACCGCAGCCACTACAACCAATTTTCTCCAGATCTGATCCGGTTTGACCACTCCAGATTTGTAGATTTTCATACATCACAGAGATAAACAAAGAACAGTTTGACAGAGATTAACATTATGGAAAGGAAAGGAAGTGTTAGAAATTCATTGCAGCTTGACTTCGATAACGAGTTTACAAACCGTCTAAAGGCAAGGTATTGACTTCAGTGAACCGGGTTTTCGCATATGGCTTCGTCCCTGTCGAGAATATTGCATAAATCATCAACTCCATAGCTCCAGCAACAATCCTAGGGCTCATGAAAAATTTGTACATGTGACTCGGTCCGGATTCGAACTCCCAACCTTCCAAACAAACGTCTTAACCACTTCGCCATAGAGACCTCCACCTTCGATAACGAGTCCAAAGGATCTAAGCCGTAGTATTGACTTTATTGCGCCTGGTTTTATCCCATATGGTTCGGTTCCTCTTCGCAGAAAAGGCATGCCACCTTCCGAGAGTATTGACCAAAGAACAAACTCCGTAGCTCCGGCAACAATCCTATGGGTCTCCGGAAAAAAGCACTCATGACCAGAGCGGCGATGTCCGAATTTGAACCCATGACCTCTGAAACACCAGGCAAATGCTTAACCACTTAGCTACAGAGACTCGATAAAGAGATGGTATTTAATTAATCATTCAACTAAGAACATAAACATATCGAGGTACATAATAGTCGACACGCATGTATATATGACTTGCGCGGAGAGCATATTACTCTATGGGTTCGAATCTAGGATTCCTTACTATCGACAGGTAAAAAAAAAGCTCAACACTTTTCACATAAAATGCCTTAAACGTATCCTTGACATATGGAATGACCATATAATCAACAAACAAATGTTTGAGAGAGCAATAATTTCCATCATGTTCCTTCTCCTCAAGAAATGACGTCCCCGCAGGCTGGGCAACATCTACCGCAATAAAGGATCTCTTTTATAGATAACTTATCTCTGGGAAGAGACCGACTTGAAGACCCCAAATGCGTTATAAGGATGTTTCTATGGAAAGTTTAAGGCTCTTGACATCGATTGATTGATTGGACCATCATCATTGCACTTCGGTGAGTAACCATGTGTTCTCAGATCGCTTTCTTACACAGGAAGATATCAGTTGTAGTGCACGAACTCCGTAGCACAAGCGAGGATCTTCGATGTAATTTTGATGATGGGGAAAGTTTTTTAGGAATTTAAATTTTAATCTTTTCTTATGAATTTTGTCCGAGCAGCGTCTTTCCAACTTGCTCTTCTCGGTTTTGAGCTGCCAATGGTTCTTTTACATGCTCATGTTGAACACGGGATCTACGTTTTCCAAATATCCTGATGGCTCCACGAGGGAGCGAACATAGTATCTTTGTCACGAGAGACGTGTACCTAACCTCTACGCCACAGAAACCACCTTCTTGACCTAAACACACGCAAATGAGAAACAGCCGTTATAGACAGATGAACCTGAAGCAAGGAGATGTGAAGTAGATTCAACTCTGATCAAACAAGCAAAAAAAAAAGATAATTTACTCCAGAATGTAATACCATCACCAGAGACCTGTCCCACCACTACGATGGTGAGAACTGTGACATTGACTGTTACTCCTCATTGAACTTTACAATCACCAAAAGTGCAGCGAAGGACATATCCAAATGTACAACTCTGTGGTCCCTCAAATATGAGAAAGTTGTACTACAACAAGTCATGTGGTGTAGCTAGACAAGAACAATATGCTGGTAGCCAATGAAGAATAGTAAACCAACACAGAACCGGTGTTGTTAGTCGCCATATGCTGAGAGACATACTGAGGAGGAGATCGCAAAACTTATGGACTACTTGGTTCGACGTGCAGCGATGATGATCTGACGAGTAAACTAAAAACACCAAGTCAGCATTGCTCATGATGATGGTGATCTGATCCTTCTTTGGAAATGTATTAAGAAAGTTTTGCACATGTCACGAACATTACGAAATAATTACGAGAAACAGTACACCCGAGCTGACATGTGTTCTTGTAACCAGAAGATCATGTGTGTGTTGATATTGTGTCAGAATAGTAGTACACACCTACTTGTCATGCTTTACCTTCTGGCCAAGCTACTTTATCAAGTGACTCCTCCCTTATTTCTAAAAATACTCCCACGTGATTTGAGTAGTTCTGCACGTATATTTTATGTTAACTGTGAGCAGGGAATCAAATTGCGTACCAGACGAACGCTGGATTACTATCATCATGTGCTTTCCTGTCACCTGTCATGTTGCTTTGGCTACCTGTCGGATGTATGAACAAGACTCACCTGTATTTAACTGACATGTGTTTGGCTACTGATGTCGGTTGTGTTTCTGTTCAAACTCATCTAGTGTCTTAGAAACGTATGTTCATGGGAATTAGTGACAGCAACAAGCAACGCAATGTTGAACTGGGTGAGTATTATATAGTTTAGTTTATAAACTAGACCAAGTCATTATAAATAAGTACAGTCTGTATCTTCTACTTCGAACGCTCCATATAGAGAACTTGTTAAACCACTCCTTGTGATTTATATGTGATCTGAGTCTAAGAGCGATTGTACGTTGGGCCACTCAACCCTACAAGTAGCCTCAACACATCCGATTTCTACTATGTTTTTATTTACTAGGGTAGCTTCCCTAGACCCATACCTCAGTCGCCTCTTACGATATACCTTATAGGTTGCAGTGAACTATTCTTCGCTCCCCTTGCGAGCCAATGTAACACATGGGCGGTCCAGGTAATATAACACTGATATACCTGGTGAGCGTCTGTAGCTCAAGCGGTAGTGAGCTCGATCACGAACCAAGCGTACCTGGTTCAAACCCCACGGTGGGCAAGTTTGAAGCAAATTCGTTTCCGTGGGATTTTTACAAAAGGTAAAATAGACCTCACCGTTCAGAAAGCAATTGCAAACAACTGAAACGTATAAGTGGTGCCTAGAAAATCAACGACTCGTTTACTGTGGTTGATGGCTACGTCCTTTGGGATATGTCACGATTTTCGATATCTGTTACATAATTTCGAATTCTTCGCAAGGAGTTAATTCTTATTCTTCATGTTTGTTGGCTTACATGCTTTGATATAACCAAAGAAGGCTCGTCCTTGGGTTGAAAAGATCGTGCCTCGGCAAAAGCCTTATCCAACAACAAACAATCAAACAATAAAGCATCACATCAACCAACAATCAAACACAACACAAACAACATCAAAATCACAATAACAATCAGATATCACATCGAAACAATCAACACCAACTACAATCAACATCAACAATCACATCGACATCGCATCACATCACGTCAACGTAAACTCAACAACATCACATCAACATCACATCAACGTCAACATCACATCAGCATCAAACTCAGCATCCATCGAACAACATCAACACATCAACACATCAAACATCAACACAACAAACAACAACACATCACAATCAAACAAACAAACAATCAAACAAACAAACAATCAAACAAACAAACAATCAAACAAACAAACAATCAAACAAACAAACAATCAAACAAACAAACAATCAAACAAACAAACAATCAAACAAACAAACAATCAAACAAACAAACAAACAATCAAACAATATTAGATTAGGCTGTTCATCTTCTTCTTCGAACGCTCCATATCGACCACTTGCTAAACCAGTCTTTATGATTTGTGTGTGATCTGAGCCTAAGAGCGATTGTACGATGGGCCATTTAAGAGTCTACAAGTAGGCCAGCACATCAGATTTATGAGATGCTTTTTATTTACTAGAGTAGTTTCACTAGACCCCTACATCAATCACCTATTACTACATGCTTGTATGTCGCATTCTTACTGTTCTTTGCTCCCTTTGCGAGCCCCGGAAACACACGGACGAGACTGTACATCAAATAACTTGTCCTGAGCAGACCGTTGCCACACTAACAGTTGTTCCAAATTTCTCTCTTTCATAGTCCAGATGTCCCGTTTCTGCAGCCGTCATTCTCAAATCATTAGTTAATCCTGAATCCATTTTCTCCGTGATATTTCTCTTCTCCACTTTGCAAAGATGCCTCCTTCTACAGGGTGTTCAACTTAAAAGCAGACCGTGAATGGAGCTAATCTGGCATATATGTATGGAAATGAGAAGGTTCAGTTATGACGTAGTATAGGTCAAGGTTGTGTGACGGTGTGTAATTGTAGTGCGGGAAGGGTGATGAACAAATGTGACGTAGGACGAGCTAGTCAGAACCGATTTAAATAGTAAATAAACACAACTCAATGCTGAACCTGGCAACTTTCGAATTGTCAATGGGGCTGCAGTTATCTTGAACACCCTGTATAAGGTCGTGTCTTCTCACTTGTGAAAAATTCCTGCTTTCTCCACTTTGTAGAGATACCTCCTTCTATTATGGTCTTCTCCGTGATATTCCTCTTCTCCGACTTTTGCAGAGATACCTCCTTCCATAATGGTCTTCTCCACTTTGTATATTTTGAATGTCTAAATTACTTCAATGTTCATTTCTATTTGCAGCATCATCCAGTTTTCTTTGATTTTTGGTTGTTTTTCTAGATAGTTCTATTTGTTTCCTTATCTTTCCTTGAAATACGGAGGACTCTTCTCCAACATTTACATTTACCGGCTAAATTAGCTCAGTTTATAAAATAGGTTGTTTTGTATTCTTGTCGTCCTATAATAAGCTCAGTGGCGGCTCGTCATTAAGGGCACCACCAAAAATAATGTGTAACGGGTATTTATTATTTAATAAATTAAAATATAACATAACCAAAAACCATGATTATTCCCAAAATGTGTGTCTGGCCCCACCAACAAAAGTGAACATGAGTCGCCACTGAATAAGCTATACAGGGACTGAAAGCAGATACCAATTTAGCTATACCACTCTTATCGTGTTCGAGTGCAGGGTAACGAGTGTTCTGGCTTTCTTGCAAACAATGCCCCGATGCACAGGGGGCTTGTCACCGGTCGTCCAACACGCTACAAACAAGCTGAGCAGGCGGACAAGGGGGTGTTTGTTTAACCAGCTAGACACAGGAACATACAGTATGCATAGTCTAGATTAAAAGTTGTTAATCGATGACCGTCAATTTCTTCTAGTATGGAGAGATCGAGCTATTTTTCAAGTGATCCCTGATCTGACTATATACGAAATCGTGCTCCTAGTCCTATCAGAGGACGATTTAAAAAATGGAAGTTCTGTGTTCGTACACGTTGATCATGTAAAAGAACTATTGACAGTGTGAAATCGACAAGAGAAGGCTGAAAAGTACCTCTGTAGTCGTGGTAAAGCTCGCCTGAAGGGCGAGAGACACTAGTTATAAGGAACGCAAGACTTTACGCAAAATAAGTAGATGTTATGTAAGGTGTCATCACTACGCCTGAATTCAAGAGGCGGAACAGGGGAAAAAATCAAATCAGCCGATTCTAATGATGTTCAGATAGTCGACTAGACTGAGAGATAATAAGTCTAAAGTAGGTAACTTTGCATACTAGATTAAGTAAACATTAGTCTAAAATAGCACACTTTGTATACTAGATTGAGTTAAAAAATTAGTCTAAAGTAGGTAACTTTGTATACTAGATTTGAGTGAAAAGTAATCTAAAGTAGTAGTTCAAATTGTACACAAGATTAAGTGGGTTGAGTGGTAGTCAGTCTAATTTAGGTTAGTAAATTGTAAATGCCTATTTTTTATCTTCAACTTGCCCTATTGCTAAATGACGTGTTCGGGTATTTGAGTTAGTTATTAGTTGTTTGTGTCAGAGCGTGTAGATATTTATGAGCATTTCTTAGCGGGAGTAAATTTATGTTTCTGTGTACGTTCTATCTATCTATCTTTCTATATGTCTATCTATCTGTCTATATGTCTGTCTATCGTCTGTCTGTATGTCTGTCTTTCTTTCATCTGTATGTCTGTCTATCATCTGTCTGTCTGTCTGTTTATCGTCTGTATGTCTATCATCTGTATATCATTTGTCTGCATGTCTGTCTATTTATCATCAGTCAGTGTCTGTCTGGTCTGCCTTCCTGGTCTGTCTGGCAAGTCTGGTCTCTCTGGCCTATCTGGTCTCTCTGGCCTGTCTGGTCTGTCTGGTCTCTCTGGCCTCTCTGGCCTGGCTAGTCGCTCTGGCCTGTCTGATTTCTCTGGCCTTATTGGTCTCTCTGGCCTCACTGACCTCACTGGCCTCACTGATCTCACTGATCTCTCTGGCCTCACCTTTCTCTTTCCTCACTGGTCTATCTGGCCTCACTAGTCTCGCTGGTCTAACTATTCTCTCTGGCCGCACTGGTCTCTTTGGCCTCACTGGTCCCTCTGGCCTCACTGGTCTCTCTGCCCTCACTGATCTCTCTGGCCTGCCTGGTCTCCCTGGCCTGCCTGGTCTCCCTGGCCTGTCTGGTCTCTCTGACCAAACTGGTCTCTCTGGCCTCACTGGTCTCTTTGGCCTCACTGGTCTCTTTGGCCTCACTGGTCTCTCTGGCCTCACTGGTCTCTCTGGCCTCACTGGTCTCACTGCTCTCTCTGGCCTCACTGATCGCTCTGGCCTCTCTGGTCTGTCTGATCTCTCTCGTCTGTCTGATCTCTCTGGTGTGTCTGATCTCTCTTGTCGGTCTGATCTCTCTGGTCTGTCTGATCTCTCTGGTCTGTCTGGTCTCTCTGGTCTGTCTGGTCTCACTAGTCTCTCTGACCTGTCTGGTCTCTCGGGTCTGTCTGGTCTCACTAGTCTCTGGCCTACCTGGTCTCACTAGTCTCTCTGTCCTACCTGGTCTCACTGATCTCTCTGGCCTGCCTGATCTCTCTGGCCTGCCTGATCTCTCTGGCCTGCCTGATCTCTCTGGCCTGCCTGATCTCTCTGGCCTGTCTGGTCTCTCTGGTCTGTCTGGTCTCTCTGGTCTGTCTGGTCTCTCTGGTCTGTCTGGTCTCTCGGGTCTGTCTGGTCTCTCGGGTCTGTCTGGTCTCTCGGGTCTGTCTGGTCTGTCTGGTCTCTCTGGCCTACATGGTCTCTCTGGCCTGCCTGGTCTCTCTGGCCTGCCTGGTCTCTCTGGCCTGCCTGGTCTCTCTGGCCTGCCTGGTCTCTCTGGCCTGCCTGGTCTCTCTGGCCTGCCTGGTCTCCGAGGTCTGTCTGGTCTCACTGGTCTCTCTGGCCTGTCTGTCTGGTCTGCTTATCTGTCTGATCTGCATGTCCATCTGGTTTGTCTGTCTGAACTGCATGTTTGTCTGTCTGATCTACGTAGTCTGATTGTCTGGTCTGCAAGATCTGCCAGTCTGTCTGTCTGTCTGGTCTGGCTGTCTTGTCTGGTCTGGCTGTCTTGTCTGGTCTGGCTGTCTTGTCTGGTCTGTCTGTCTATCTGGTCTGTCTGCCTGCGTTTGTCGTATCTCACTCTTAATCATATTACCGAACAAATCATGTGAAAGTATTATACAATACTGTGTTTTAACAAAATCTTAACTATGAACATTTTGTATATATCACCCCCATACTTTCCCTTCCCCTTCCATATCCATTTTTAATGATTTATTTTAAAAAATATGTTCTATATAATTTAAAAGATAATTTATCTGCCCAAATTTCACTTGTCGTGCACCGAATTGGGAGTCCGTTAATTTATGTATGTTTTTGTATCTAAATTATAGATTCAAGGGTGCTCAGCTATTTCCAATCTCGACACTTACTAACAGGTTCCCATCGCATTCTCAAAATTCCTGAACTCGCAGGTTACCCACCTGCCTGTCCTAAATGCTCTCATGATAGACATGAGCATATTAAAGTTCTTGTCAAGCTGGAGATGTGAGTTTTTATTTTTAAATCGTTTTATCTCAATAATTTTGTTATGGAAAGTTTGAAGATTGAAATTTTTGGCGTACTCTATAAAATTTTCATTGGGTGTTTTAGTACGGTACTTACGGTGGAATGTCTGGCCGAATGCATTAGAGCGCGGCTCCTATGCGAGAGACTGGAATTTTCTATTTTGAACGCTCCATATCGACAACTTGTTAACCACTCTGTCGCCCGAGTGGTTACCGGGCCCAAATTTGGGGTGTAAAGAATAGAAACACTGTTAACTGCCACGCATGTCGTAAGAGGCGACTAAGGAGATTTGGCTGAAATCGGATGCACGTGTCCTAAACATGTAGAAGTCTATGCGTTACCAAACCAATGTGCAACGTATACACGTTCTTGGCAAAGATCAAACATATCACAAAGAGTGATTTAAATTGGTCGTAAAGAACGAACGCAAAGAAGAAGAAGAACCACTCTGTGGGATCTGTTTGTGATCTGAGCTTAAGAGCGATTGTACTTTGTGCCAGTTATGCGCCTACAAGTAGGCTAGGACATCCGATTTCTGCGACGCTTTTTATTTACTAGGGTACCTGCCCTAGGCGCCTACTTCAGTTGCCTCTTACGACATGCCTTGTAGGTCATAGTGACACTATTCTTTGCTTCCCTTGCGGTGCCCGACACCCCACGGGCGGACCTGGGATCAATCCACGGTAAGGCAAAGGATTTTTTTCTGTTGAGGACATAAAGAAAACATCCAAACCTGAACAGTTTTGCGGCGATTGCACTAGCCATGCGTCCATTAAATTCCACAACTCATGTCCCTTCTGTCTTATACCGCACAAATAGAGGTATTACATACAGTAACGACTTAGACTTTACCTGAACCTCAGTCCCAGATTGTTCGTAGCGCGTTGGACGACGGGTTACAAGCTCCCTGTGAGTGCGGCTCAATTTCGCGGGCTGCAGAAAAGCCACAGGTTCTCCAGATTTAGGTGTTTGTGGCCACCAAACCGAAGAGTTACAATGTTCATGGCATCGAGCTGAAAGCTCAAGAGCTTCTGGATCGAAAAAAAAATCTGAACCTGAGCAAGTCTCCGGAACATGTGATCTAATGTTTATAGTTAATGATCATATCTTAATCCGACCAAATGTTTTAAATCTCAAGCACAGTATGACTAAAGTGGTACAAATCTGCAAACAAATAGTACTCATCTAATATTATATATTGCAGCAATCTCTCAGTGCACCCTACAGTTAATTTACTGTCCTACCTACAACTTTGTTACAACAATTCATCCGGCATGTGAAAC
The DNA here is from genome assembly GCA_020796225.1 of Arion vulgaris. Lineage (NCBI taxonomy): Eukaryota > Metazoa > Mollusca > Gastropoda > Stylommatophora > Arionidae > Arion > Arion vulgaris. The sequence goes on along the minus strand of CM036753.1, from coordinate 66,347,945 downwards.
ACAAGATGGTTATAAAACAACCCAAGTAAAGCATATGATAGTGGGATCATTTCTAATGTTTCCTCTATAAAACATACGTGTCTTTACCTTTTTTTCTGATCCAGAAGCACTTGAGCTTTTCAGCTCTTCGGCTCGTGCCATGGACATCGTAACCCTTCGGTTCGGTGCCACGAACACCGTAAATCTGGGGAATCTGTGGCTTTTCTGCCATCCCGCGGAATTGAACCCGCGCACACAGAGGATAGTCACCCGTAGTCCAACGCGCTACGAACACGCTGGGCAGACGGGCATGTGTTTTTACCTTAAACACCAATTTACTTAGTATCACCGCAGCCTACCCACGGTTATCTCCGACCAGCTCAGATTTGTAGATTTCCGTACATCCCAACAATAAGCATGGCACTACTGGTCTGGAGTTGTTGGTGTCTTCTGTGTCTTAAAGAAAGTCAGGTACTCTCCCCCTCTCAAATATAGGAAAAGTGTGAAAACCCATAATTCCTAGGGGTTCGGCAACAACAAGTATAGTACTTGTCTCTTGTTTCAAATGTAATTTCCTCGTTTCTCTCGTGAAGCGAAGGAACTACTTTTTCAATGTAGATGAGATCAAGCTTCTAGTCATATTGGAGATGGACGATACAATTGGTTTCGTGCGTAATTACACACATACAAGAATCCTTGAGAAACTGATATGAATAGGCTGGAAAGCCGCTGCCTGTGCAAAATATCATTAATAATTAAAATAAAGGTCTTACACATTTTGATAATTGATTGCTTGATTGAATGATTGATAGGACCATCATCATTGCACTTCGTTGAGTAACTATGTGTGTTTCAATCTCTTTCTTACACAGAAAGATCTCAGCGCCATTGCACGAACTTCGTAGCACCGGCGAAGTTTCCCGATGTAATTTAGAAGATGGTAGAAGTATTTTGCAGGAACTCTTATTTCGTTTTTTTTCTAATGAATTTTGCCCAGGCAGCGTCTTTACAGTTTGCTCTTCTCGATTTTCAGCTGCTTTTTTACGTGCTCAGCTTGAACACGAGATCTACGTCCTGTCGTCCGTCTCCGATAGGACTAGGAACTCGATCTCACCTGCACTGAGATCAGGGATCTCTTGCAAAATAACCCGATGACTTCGTGAGGGAACGAACCATGTACAGTTGGAACGATAGGCGAGTATCTAGCCCCTACGCAACAAAGATTCCGCTCTAAAAGAATACACAGAGAACCAGCGCTGGTACTGCGAAGCTCATGCGCTGCTGGAGATCTTCATTTATAAGAGAGATATCGAAGCAGACATGATTATTCAAGGAAATGCAATGATGCTGATTCTATCAATCAATCATTCTATAATATTTTTAGCAGTCGCAGATTAACCAAGTGCAATTCAATCAATCATTCAAGTGCCAAGTCTGCCAGCTTAGGTGATCATGTCTCTCCGCAACTCTTTTTCCCTAGTGCAGTTTATCAGTTCTGGCTCCAGTCTCTTTTCGAACCAGGATGTCAGGCTATCCAACGTCTTCCCAGGATGTCAGGCTATCCAACGTCTTCTCCCTATACTATACATACATGTCAGTGGCGGCTCGTGATCCTTTTTGCTGGTGGGACCAGGCACAGTTGTTCGGGAAAATCATGGCTGTGGATTAGGTTATATTTTAATTTATTAAATATTAAATGCACGTTACACATTATTTTGGATGGGGCCTGGCCCCACTAGCCCTTAATGGGGACTGCCTAGAGTAGTTGATAGTAGCTCGGCCTGCTAGCTGTGAGACGCCTCATAGCTCGGGTTCGAACCTACTGTCCGGCATTTGTTCGAGTCCCCTGGTCTTACTCAGGACGATAACGTGAGTACCTCTGAAGTCAGAGAAAATCTGCCTGTATGGCGAGGGAATACTAATTACGAGTACATTGAGCACACGGCTGCCAGTGTAAAGTAATTTACAATGTGCACGCTGCTGCCATTGTAAGAAATTGGAAAAACGGATTTTCACGCAAAAATCAGTTTCAGAGATGAAACTTCGTCTGAGTTGAAAGCGGACGAAAAAAAGAAGAAAAAAAAATGACGAGCCGTCACTGATACATGTTATATAAAGTTAACTATATCTAAATATCTTTTTATATACCACCATATAACTTTGATACGAGCGAGTCATGCACTTTACTATTATTTTAAACTTCAAGACTTGTTTGCCCCTATTGGTTAAATGGTCTAAAGACAAACTGATTCAATTGCACCAGGTTTCCCCACGTGGCTGAGTCCCTCTTTGCAGAAATAGCCCACAGCCTGCAACCTGCAGAGATTATTGCTCACAGAACGAACTCCGTATCACCGGCAACAAACACTCCTAAGGATCTTTGGAGAAAGTGTACTCGTGAATAGAACACTGCTTTCCGGTTCGAACAATGTCCTTCGGAAAGCAAGGCAAATGACTTAACCACTAAGCTACAGATATACACCCCCCTTCCACTCAATATTGGTTTGTTAGTTTCTGAATCGATCTTGTGGAATTCCTTGAAGACCAACCGATACTCAGTTTCCTTCACTACTTAACAAAGGAAATATATGCTAACGTTTCCTATATATATAGTTGATTAAACATACTTCCTTTTATGCCCTACAAAGTACAAAGTCCTAATTGTTCATCTTATGATTCACAACTTCTCTACCATGGTAGCATGGATCAACTGCCGTATCCTCATTCAGTAATTTGTCACAAAACAACTGTATTATGTTTCCTTTATTTAGCTTAGTGCCACGATTATGTATGTACACTTTTGCTGCAAGTATGTCTACTCTCTAAACACCGCAAATTCCTGCAATTCTATAACACTAACAACTAAGCTTTCGTCGCATTCCCAGAATGTCTACATTCGTTAATTATACACACTTTCAGTCTTAAAAATGATTCTTAGTAGACGAGAACACTTAAAATTCTTGTGAAAGTTTAGCTGTCAATTTTCGAATGTTATAAATCAACCTAATGGGGGCAAAGATGCGCATTATCGGTGGTTAAGTGGTTAAGCTGTTGTATTACGTTAGGATGGTTCGAATCCAGACCGCGTTATTTTGGTCACACGTGCAGTTTTTTCCCAGATATCCATAGGATTGTCGTAGGGACTACGAAGTTCATGATTTCTGCGGAGTGAGACTGAACCATATGAGGTAAAACCCGGTGCAAAAAAGTCAGTCCTTCGCCTTTAGACCCTTTCTGATCGCGTCTCTCTGTACAGCTAAAACATTTTAACATTGAGCGTTAAACCAGAATGCGCGTTATTGTCTTATCGCGTCTTGTACAGCTAAAATATTTTAACATGAGGAGTTAAACAAAGGAAGGCCTGAAATTTTCTTATCGCGTCTTTCTGTACAGTTAAAACATGTTAACAAGAAGCGTGAAACAAGGACGCGTGGTATTTTCTTTTCACGTCTATCTATACAGTGAAAGACTATAAGATCTTCTTTGGCGATCTCTGGTCATGCGCTAAATTCAATGGGAAACACATACTTGACAGTCAGCTTGAAGTCTGTCTAAGTTTGCTCAAAGCAACCATGCAACCGGTCGAAATAAAAGAACCAGAGGGTAGTAGTGGCGCATGCATTCACAAACCTGGAAATTATGAAAACATCGGATAGCGAAGCTAATGATATTTTCACAAATGATAAACACAGCCATATTTGAATAACTAAATCTAAAATTGGATCTTCCGAGTACATCATAACAATAAAATTAAAGATATATGTGCAGCCTACTTTCAATACATTGCTTGAATTTGAACAGGACAGTACGGAAATCTTGAACAAGACGATACTGAAATGGGCACTAGAGTGTAAACAAAAACATGAAAGACCCAAAACGACGTGAAGGTGAACTATAGACAAGAACTGAAGGAAATGAATCAAAGCTGAAAACAATACAGAGAAAGGCCAAGAATTGAGAGAAATGGTATGCATTTGTTGCTGCCCAGATGCGCCATAGGCTAGGCTAGAGAGAGAGAGATATACAGAACAAGACGATTGATGAGACAGTAAAAGTAGCTAGAGATGGCAAGTCTTTCAGGCGAACTGTTATGAGCGCGACATTTAACAAAGGATATGATACATGAATATGATCTTTGGACATGAGATTATGATATAGGTTAAAAATAAAAAATATATAAAATATGGCAAAGATAGAATTACAAAAATTGAAAAGCATTGTATGCAACATATATGGGTATGAAGCATGGATATTTAATAAAGGAGTGGAAAAACATATATGTGCTTTCGAATTTAAGTGTTACAGAAGAGTTCTCCATATATCTTGGACAGGGAAGAGAACAAACAGATCTATCCAGAAAGAACTCAAAATCAAAGAAAACTGGCTGATGCTACAAATAAGAAAGAGAAAATTGAGATATTTTGGACATATAAAAAGACATGAAGAGCTGGAGAAGACCATCATGGAAGGAGGCATACCGACAAAGAGAAGAGGAGGAAGACCACGGAGAAGATTCAGGGTGTAACTGATGGTTTGAGCATGACGGCTGCAGAGGCAGGACATCTGCCATATGAGAGAGGTAAATTCCGGAGGACTGTTAGGGTGACAAAGTTCTGCTAAGGACAAGCTATTTGATGATGATGTATGCAACAAAATGTTTATTGAAGTAGTAAGGATAGTAATTCACTGCATAATATAGTACACGCTCTGACATATGGAAGCAAGTGACCAACATTATATAATCAAACAATCTTCTTCTTTTGTCGTTACACGGCTACCGCGTTTTTGACCAGTGTCGTGAATTTTTGTCTTACGCTGTTCTGGTGGCTTGGGTGATTGTTGTTTTTGCTCTTTGACACGATTCTGCTATGTCATCTAAATATATATTTCATGTTCTTTCTCTCGCCTTCTGTCCTGATCTTCTGCTGTAGAAGACTGTGAATACTGTGGAGTTTGGATGCAGTAATCAAGCAGTAACATTTTCCAAGTTTATGGTGTTTGGTTTTACAGAATAATGTTGATTTATTGATTTATTGATTTTACCATCATTATTGCACTTCGATGAATAATCATGTGTACTTTAATCTCTTTCTTGCACTAGAATATCTCAACGGCAGTGCACTAGATTCGTAGTACCGGCGATGGTTACAATGTAATTTTATATATTGATAATTTGTTTTTTAAATGTATTTTAATTGCTATTAGTAATTTGTGGCCGGAAAACGATTTTTGAACTTACCATATCGACTTTACGCTACCGATGATTGTTTCAGTACTCATCGTGAACACAGATCTTTGTTTTATCGTCCATCTCCGATGGAGCTAGACACTCAATCTTAGAGTAAGATCAATGATCACTGGGAAAATAGTTGATTTCTTCTAAAGCTAAATAAGCTGAACGAACAGTATACTTTTTTTTGAAAGAAGGGGCGAGCACTTACCTAAAAATTTCTTCTTATCCTGAAACTGAGGTAATTCAGAATTAGAGAAGAGAAGAAGAAGAAGAATATCGGATGTGTTTCAGACAGCTTTTCGTGTAAGCCAGAATGTGATAGCCGTATAAGAGACATGTTGTTGCATTTTCTAGAGCTTTCTTGTGTAAACTACTGTATTATAACCATATTATAGAAATACTTTGTTTTCTAGTGATCACATGTACACCATCTTGTCATAACCAAATAAGACAAATGTTTTCTTCTTGTTTATGCAATGAATCAAATGAAGTGTAAAAACAAACACTTATCGGCGTTTCCCATTATTTCAACAATGTCAAGGACGCCACGAACATAATCTTCAACGTTCTTGTATTTCTTTGTTGTGTACCTGCATCGAGTTCTACCTTGTCTGGAATTGTGCCAAAACTCTGTAGCTTTTTTCTGGCACCGTTAATTTTAAATAAAGCTTCTGATCGCATCTTCATACCTGTATGGTTCAACATTTGTTAGATGTGATAGCTGAAACCACACTTTCCCACGGTGCTGAGAAATGCTGATTGCTTACAGGTTGTAGAAAATCTTGGAGTTACAGGATACCGTGTCTTTGAAATAACAGTGGCATGTTGATAACAGTTTTTGATAACAGGCAAGAATTTTATCTTGGCAATTTTAGATAGTTTTATTTCTCATTTGTATCACAGCGTGTGATAGTGGTTTAACGTTTTCACAGCTTTAGTTTGCATACTTAATTATACGTTGTTTTGGAAGCAAGTGTGTGTGTATAGATTTCAAATATACTATTATTTCTGATTTAATTTGGTTAATGTGGGGACGCTCATGGGGACGATCTTGCGCCAGATATGTCTGCTACGGGCTATCTTCGAAATGTCTTTTGCGAAAAGACCTGTTTATGCTATCTTTTTTTATGTTGTGAATCCATTACTTGATTCTCTATGCTTTTTCTGTGCTTTTATATGATTCCAGAAGATTACTTTTAGCGAAGCTGGACGATACGGCCACATATCAATACCACTACAATTTGTCTTAATTTTTCAAATTAGACAATAGATTTGGGGAACCTGACAAACGTGAATCTGACTGCCAATTTTGTGATCCATAGTAAACTAAACGCATGACCAGAGATCGCTGAGGAAAAAGAAGTAATTAGGCATTAGAATATCATCTAGCGGAGATCCTTACATATAAATATATATGGGATTGAATAATAGAACGCATAAAACGTTTGCTTTTCGAATCAAACAAAAGGAAGTTCTGGATGTTCAATGTACTCTATCGATGTTTCACAAGTGAAGAGAAAATAATTAGTATACTTAGTGTTTGAAATGTGAAGTAGTAAACATTTGGTATCATATGGACTGCTAAGGCTAGTCATTTATTTATATATATATATATATATATATATATATATATATATATATATAATGAACCTGTTGTGTGTGTGTGTATGTTTTATATATCATATATTCCACTTCTTGTCTTGGCGAAGACAGTGTCAATGGGCAAATTAACAACCTCGGTCTTCTATCTCAAGCCCTAATACAGAGAAAATCTGCATTATACTGGAAGACAAACACTGGATGGCAAACTCTAGATATTAGTATTATGAAAAAGACTTCCTCAAGGACCTAAGCAGACCAGACCAGATCATTATATTTCACCTACTTACCGGACACTGCGGACTCAACAGACACTTACATAGACTAGAAATAAGTCAAACAGCTCTCTGCCAGTATCAGCAGGCTGAATAGACACCGGGGCATGTCAACAAGACTGCCCTTTCCTATGTTAGTTGAGAAAGCAACATGTGATCACACCAAGTCGACCTAAAAACTAAGCTTTGGGAAAGCCTGACAGACTTGAAGCTGACTGCCCAGTTTCTGGTCCACATGAAACTAAGCGCATGACCAGAGATCGCTGAAGGAGGAAACCTAACAGATATGAAGCTTACTCCACAGTAAACTAAACGTATGACCAGAAATCGCTAACGAAGAAGATATACTCCACTTCTAGCAGAGGCGGAGATGATTGCAAAGCAAAATAATCTTAGTAAGGAATAAGGTTGATATTATGTCACTACTGGATAAATAAGAAAACACGATAGGATATGAAATAGTTACAGAACAAAAATAAGTGGCATTACAAAAAGAATACCTAAATAAAAAAATTTAAAAAAAGATAACACATATTTAATGCAAGTGACTCAAATCAGAATTGATTCTGCAATAAGTGAGAACGAAATTTTGATGTCTTGAACACTCAAACAGATGATGGAAGATACATAAAATAAATATATTTTTAAACGTGTGAGAAAAACTAGACATTTTAAATAGGTCTTACAAAAACTATACAAACAAACAAAGTTCTTGGCATTGAAAGTGAGAGAATTTTAGCAATATTATTTTTTTTTAATATAGAACGTTTTTGTATACATTTTTGACATTCAACATTCTCTAAGATAAAGATCAGCTCTGCAGAAACTGAGATAATGTTTCCGAGGTTGCTGCCTCAGACGCAGAAAATGAGTGTACAGAAGTAATCGTCAGTGAATCAGAGAGCTGACCAAGACACTGCAGTCTTTCAAAGGAGTACTATCTCTTCCTCGTTCATTTTCATACTCAGGTTGTTTACATCATGCAAGATGCAGTTTGGAGAACGGAATGCATTTTGTCGCAGTTTTCAGTGTGAGTTGTAGTATCTGCACTTTTCGGTCCGATACATTCGACTACATCCTCTTTTACACCAGCTCGTTACTAGTGTCACTATATAGTACGTTCTTTGGAGATATTCCATCCTGATGCTGATCACTCATTTTGTTGAACATATTCAAGTTGACTAGTGAGAGTGAACGAAAAGATAAGGTTCAAATTATTGTTATATGAACTGTGATCAAAAACGTTATAACAACATTCGTTGACCAACGGCGCCCGTTTGGTACAGGGGCCCGCTAGTGTTTCTACGAATAACACCACAGCGAACTACAATTAATGTAAGAGTTGACTGAGGTAAGGGCCTAGGGAAGCTACCCTAGTATTTAGAAACGTCGCAGAAATCGTATGTGCTGGCCTACTTGTAGGCGCATAACTGACACAACGTACAATCGCTCTTATGCTCAGATGACATACAGATGACACAAGAGTGGTTAACAATGGGGTCGATATGGAGCGTTCGAAGAAAAAGTAGACATTGACCAACGACAAACTGTGAGTATTCTTCTTTCTCGAATCCTGTATGCCTCACAGCGTCAGGTCAGGAAGAGATTTCTAAAACGGGCCCTAGTATGCGCTTCGTAGATAGTCTCTTTCGTCGCCTCTGTTATCTCTGAGGTCCATCTTTTGCGTGGCCATCCTTTTGCTTTGTACCCATTGTATCGGAACAGCATTGCTCTTTGGGGTGCACTGTCTGATGGTAATCTGCTTATGTGACCGAACCATTTAATTTGTTGTTTCTTGATGAAGTCTAGTACTGATGTTGTACCCACTTTTATCCTGATGTCTTCATTTCTCAACCGGTCTCTTCTTGTTACACCCAGCATTCTGCGTAGACACTTCATCTCTGTTGTGACTAGTTTTCTTCTATCGTTTGTTGTCAGCGTCCAGGTTTGGCACTGGTAACATAATGTGGGAGAAAGATTGTGTTGAACATTGTTCTGTGAGTGATGTCATCAAAATCAAACCGAAATTAAAGGCAATAATAAAACATTCTCATTTTTACATAGTTTGATAGAAAGCCGACTTCAAACTAATCTGTCTGCGACGGCTTACATCAAAGATAATAGAAAGAACAAGACAAGCAACTTTACATAGAACGAGAAAAAAATAAGCAAGTTTATGCAACTTATAAGATAATCTTATTGCGCACCAGAAACATGTTATCGTGTGTAAAAAAATATATATATAATTAAATTTTGTTTGGTTTATAAACTACAACGTCATTTATGAGCAAAAAAAAGTATTCATATCCTTGTGCAGTGATTAACCTTTTTGGTCTTGACATGCGATAAATTAGCAAATGTTTTACTGCAACAACTTTTGAGTTTGTGCTTGTCTCTTTTGCTTTTCAGCTCATACTTAAGTCTCTTTTCAAAAGATTCTGTACCTTTGCATAATGTTTTCCACATAACTTGATCATCAGCTAGTGTTTCCTATTTGTTGAGACTGATAGAAAAGTATTCATTGAGGCTTTGCAGACATCCTAATATCTGAGCAGTGATCTGCCTTGCATCTCTACCCTTCCGAAAGTTCACAGGGCATCCATCACTTGTTTTGATATGCGGCTATTGTCCATTATTCTCCCATTCCCTAGCCATCTTAGTCTTCTACTGTTGAGCATACCCATGATGGAAGGCGAGTTTGCATGTTGCAGTATTTCAGAGTTGATTATCTTGTCGTACCACTTGATGCTCCTAATCTTGCGTAGACATTGAAGGTGAAAGAAGTCTCCTTTCATGCCTTGAGAAGGCTATTCCTGTTTTTGAGCCATATTAAGGAACTAATTACCAAAGCTCGATAGATTTCTTCTTTGCGTACGTTCTTTACGACCAATTTTAATCACTCTTTGTGATATGTTTGATCTTTGCCAAGAACTTGTATACGTTGCACATTGGTTTGGTAGGCCCCTAAACGCATATATTTCTACACGTTTAGGACATGTGCATCCGATTTCAGCCAAACCTCCTTAGTCGCCTCTTACGACATGCGCGGCAGGTAACAGTGATTCTATTCTTTACACCCCAAATTTGGGCCCCGGTAACCACTCGGTGTGCTGTTCCGCGCTCTCTCTAAAAGCTTTCCGAATGTAGTAGCTGCACTACCCATTCAAATGTTGTTTTCTTCCAGAGAAAGACTGACAGTAACTGTGGACCCAAGATAGCACAATTCGTGAACTGGTGTTAGATGGTTACAATTAAAGTGATAATTGTTGATGTTACTTCCTTGACCTAAAACTGTTATGATGACACTTATAGTTAGAGTAATAGGTCATCGCCTGGTCAAATTATTGATTAGGGATTGCAGTGTAGCCTCACTGTTTGCGACTAGGGCAGCATCGTTAGTTAACATGAGTTCCTTGAACCCGATTTAGGTCGTTTTTGGCTCGTCTCTCAAGCTGAAGAGTCAACCTCAGATCTAGTGCGGATGAAAACATCGCAATCAGCATCCCCGAAGTCGTGGTATATGAGGACTGCGATGAAGATGCCAAAGAGATTGGGGGCAAGGACACAATCATGTTTAACTCCACTTTTAAATTCTAAGCTTTCAGATGTACGGCCATCGACCTGTATTCTGGCTTTCATGCCCTCGTATAAGGAGATAATTAGTTTGTGCAATTTTGAGGACATCCAATTTGTTTCAATATTTTATTAAGTCCTGGTCTGCTGACTGTGTCAAATGTATTTGACAGATCAACGAAAGCAATAACTATATGCCTAGCCTGGGCAGCTAATATGTGGAATGTGCCTTGCCCATTTTGCGCAAACCTCTACCCTAGTGTTTCATCCAAAGGAAAGACAAAGTCCGTACATTTTAGAATCAAGCCGTGTTTGCAGTAAAAGTTATATGAATCCAAACAAGTGCTTTCATGTTATTTCTCCGTGTTGATTTCGCTGTCAGATTGTGTGTGGGTGTATGATTCATACAGTTGGGTTTACCTTATCGTTAGCTACATACTTTTTTTTATCAACGTATATATGTTTCCATTCTGATATTTGAGTTTCCCATAAATTCTCGTTTCCAGTGCATGTTATTTATGATTGCAGATCTAATTTTCTTTGAATGATATATCCTCTGAATGTTTTCAACGTGGCAATTGTCTATTTTTGAAATGTACAATTGTGATTTAGTATGTGTTTTATGATTTACGGATAACGTTTTATTTTTCTGGAAAAATAAACTGTTGTCTATGATAGAGGAATTTAAATCTTCTTCTTCTTCGAACGCTCCATAACGACCACTCCATAACGACCACTTGTTAACCACTCTTTGCGATTTGTATGTGATCCAAGACTAAGAGCGATTGTACATTGTGCCAGTTATGCGCCTACAAGTAGCTCAGCACATTCGATTTCTGCAACGCTTTAGTAAAGTCGTTCTGCGTGATGCTGACCACATCATCCATAGCGTGCCGACGGTGAATGAAATATGCGGACCTAACACCGTATTAGCCAATATACCGCGAGGTATGAAAAGGGTTTCTTTACTTTTAATATCTTATTCTTCTTTGCGTACGTTCTTTACGGCCAATTTTAATCACTCTTTGTGATATGTTTGATCTTTGCCAAGAACGTGTATACGTTGCACATTGGTTTGGTAGGCCCCTAAACGCATAGACTTCTACATATTTAGGACATGCGCATCCGATTTCACCCAAACCTCCTTAGTCGCCTCTTACGATATGCGTGGTAGGTAATAGTGGTTCTATTCTTTACACCCCAAATTTGGGCCTCGGTAACCACTCGGGTGTCTTTTATTATAAATGTTACCTCTTGATTTTAAAATAGATATTTAAAAATAATGGCACTTTTGTTCATCTTGGGAAAGGAAATATGATACTCTAAAATAATAAAGAACAGTTTTGAAGTATCTCCATTACCGGAGATGCAAACGTTACATATGTTTGCCAGACTGAAAGGAGAAAAATCACATCGGACCAGGAGCAGAATTTTGACTGCCTTAGCTCTATAAGACCGGGAGGAGGCGGGCGACTTGTCCTTCTCAAGGATACAGCAGCCAAGGTAGTTTTCCATGTGCTTATTCCCCGCCACCGGATAGCCTGATGGTGTTGCATTCTACCTTTATTCCATGTGTTCAAATGTTCAAGACAAAAGAGTCATCAAATCATCAGTCACTGCACTTTAACTAACTATGGGCGTCAGTCGTGAGGAAGATGCACGTAAGGGATCCTTTAAAAAATGATCAGAATACTAAGAGCATGCATATTCCCAGTGACAATGCAACATGGACATTTAATAAGGTAATGGAAAAACATATATGTGCTGTTGATTATAAGTGTTGCAGAAGAGTCCGCCGTGTATGATGTACAGAGAAGGGGACAAATAAATATACTCAGAAAGAACTCAAAATCAAAGAAAACTGGATGATGCTACAACTACGAATGTGAAAATTTGGAAGTATTTTGGATATATAAAGAGACACTAAGGGTTGGAGAAAACCCTTACGGAAGGAGGTATCTCAGCAAAATGAGAAGGGGAAGACGACAAAGAAGATGGATTGGTGGTGTAACAACTGATGCATGACGGCAGCAGAGGTCGGACATCTGGTCTTTGAGAGAAATTCCGAAGGACTGTAGGATGTCTAAAGTTATGCTCGGGTCAAGCTATTTAATAATGATAATGATGATCCATTGAATTAAATCGTTTCAACCGAGTATAATTAAAACACTACATAGAACATCATATATAACATATCATTATCACGTGCCGTGCCGGCTGGTGTAGGCGAATATAGATCTCTACAAATCTCTGTCTCTGGTGTTTGCTATCATCTCAGTTATTAACGCTCTTCCGTGCCATGAAGTTAGGCTATCCAACATTCTTTCTCTCTGTCTTGCTCTGTCCCGTCTCCCCTCGATTTTACCGGTAGTTACAATGTGTTCTATATATAAAAAATAATATTATATGATGGAAGATGAAGTTAAAAAAAAACTTATGAACATCAAGAACACTTAATCTATAGAAGTTCTACATTTTCCGGCGTCAGACATGAAAGAGAGAAAACAGATTTGACTCAATCCTGACATTAAGCTCTACTTTCATGAATTATTGTTGTATCTAATATTTGCTGTTGCTGGCATGATTTTCTGCAAACTTGTCAATATACTATTTGTATTTTTCTCCGATACTTAAACTACGCAATCTTGTTCTATTACTGTTTGTACTGTAGCATCGGCAACATTTACAACATGCTTATATTACATTTCTTTCCTGGCGTAGTCATCTGGTAACCTAGCAACATGACATATGCTGCGCGTCAATTAAAACTGAAATTTGATATGAAAAGTGCGCAACCAGCTATTTTTCCATTTTTTAGTTCAACATTTTGCTAAATTTATTGAGACTCGGGTCTAATGCCATATCTACATTTAAAGTTTGCTGTAATTTATGTTTACGTTTTCTGTCACCTTTCCATGGAGGTACATTAGAACCCACTGTTATGTGTTCATTTTTTGATGTTTCCTACACATTGACATAGCTTTCTTTTTTCTTGATTATTTGTTCTCAACATTTCCTCGCAAAATGATTTTTAGTAGTGTCTTCCATTTGTCCATCCAAAACTACTTATTTGCATATAGTTGTAGTTATTTCATTGTGAATAATAAACATTTAAAGTTATAGGTCGATATGTCATAGTCTGTTGGAATTTCTATTTTAAGGCCTGTATCACGTCCTTAGTATATCGACACGAGAAAATGTAACTAATTTACACGAATAATGCATTAGTTTATAAAACGTAGGATAGTCATCACATTTCAACACATATGAAGAAATTGTGGCGTAACACAAGCAAATAAACAAATGTAAAATTTCTGAGCACATGCATTTTTCATACGGACAATCTATGAGTGTGAATCATGGGCCATAATAATAATAATTCCTCTCTACCGTTATACGTTACATAGGGCCTGCAAGTAATTTCTCCATACCGCTCTATCCTGGGCAACTCGCTCAATCTCCTCCATGGAACTGAGACCGATATTTCCTGCCTCTCTCAGCAAAGTTCGTACCTCTCTTTCTTGAACCCTTTGCAATAATCATGGACCATAACACATAAAAATAAAGAACAGCATTTAATCTTTTGAAACAGTGTTACAGATAATTCTTACAACACTCTGAACAGATAAGAGAACAGATATAACCATCCTGCAAGATCTGAAGATCCAGAAACATTGGATCATAAACAGCATTGCATGGAAACTGAAATATTTTGGTCCCATTAAAGGTAACTGCGATTTCGAGAGAAGAGTTATGAAGGGATTGATTCCTAGATCGAAGACGAGACAGTGGACGATCAAGCCAACGGTGGAAATATAATACTAATGAAATCCTGAACGCCATTACAGTGCTTACGAACTCTAAAGCACGCAGACGACAAGAGGGCTGATGACCTTCCATAAGCTAGGCACGAGTCTCACAACAGACTTCTTCACAGTCGATTCTTAATTCGTTAACTATTCTTCTGAAAGGTCTGAAGATGAAGTGTTGACATCGTTGTAAATGGTTTTCCCATATAGCCCAGTTCCTCTCCACAGAAATGGAACACCCTAATATTGTACAAACCACGAATTCAGAAGCTCGACAAAAATTGTATGAGTTCTCACGAAAAAAACATAGAATGACGCGGAAAGGATTCGAACCCAGGAATTTCGAAATGCAATTCAAACGGCTTAACCACTCAGTCACGGAGGATCCCTATACAGACCTATTTGCATCCGGGGCGCACTACGGGAAACGAAAGTTTCTTTGTTGGCTTTACACAAACCACCCATTGTGGTCGGTAATTTTTTGCGCCTTAGAGTGAGTTTGTTGTGCCAATTATGCGTCTACATACCCATAGGCCAGCAGATCCGGTTTCTGCATGCATTTTATTCGGATTCGCCTTCCTACGTTGGATAAAAAAGGTGAGCCAGAACCCTGTTAGCATTTGACCTCGCGGACAAAGTTTTCTGACCTACACTACTGGGAGGTAGGATTGTCTTGTATGTTCTACTGATCATCAGCAGGCTACTAATTTTCCCTTTCTTCCCCTTGCTAAAAAGGACTAGCTGACTCCAACTCTGCTGTATGCAGAAACTTGAGTAGGGAAAAAAAGTGTAAATCTTGAGCTGAAGCATTATTTTGATAATTATATTTACCTTTTCTGACTTGGCGTAGAAATCACAAGTCATCTCTGCGTCACATAATATGTTTGTTATTGTGATGTTCATATTCTTTTACTTGCTTCGAGATAAGTTATTGCTTGATGATTTCTTTCGACACTAAAATTGTTGACATACTAAGTATGCTTAATGATTTCATTCGACACAAAAATTGTTGAATTTTCTTTAAGTATGTTAAGTGGATAGATGATCATTTTGACATTCTTTTCTTTGTATCATACTCAAACATTCCTTCTCAAATACAAGCAGCGATGACAATACACTTTACAATTCTGCAATAACAAAATAGTTGTTATTCCTATTTAACCTCTTTTACTTTGGAAAGTCTTTTTTGACGAGAAGATAATGTGGTCGCTTCTCGTTTCAAAGTAGTCGATCCGTTCCCCGGGTAGAGGATCGGGTTTTTCTCCAGCGATCCATGAACTCACTGTAGATGAAATCAAGTTTCTATTTTTATCTATCGGAGACGGACGATAAAACGTAGGTCACATGTTCAGCAGACACCTAAAAGAACCATTGGCTGTTGAAAGTAGATAAGATCTCTGAAAAAAAAGATGAATTCGCAAACCGAACGAAATTGTCGAAAGTTGTACCAAATACCTTCAGAGCGCAAGGCACACTGCTTACCCACTTCGTCACAGAGATCTCTTTCGTTTGACAAACATGACGTGCAGCACTCTTTGATCTAGAACATGTGCCGACTGCAGAAAAACTTTGAGACAAAAGTTTCAAAACATATTCTTAATTAAGAGTTTCTAGAGACGTTTAAAATAGGATGCACTCCTTAGGTAAACCAGGGAGCTTGAAAACATTATATCAGAGACTTCAACGGTTCCAGAATTTAGGAAAGGTAAACTGATTATTAAGGAAATGGAATGAATTCAAGATAAGTTATGAAATCAGTGAAATTTCTGGTCAACCACTAGTAACAACTGTTATAATAAAGAGAAGATGGAGATGTGTTGGATATACTCTGAGAAGAAATGATCTAAGAATAATGAAAAATAATCAAAGAATCATGAAAATCACAAAGCAATATCACAAAGCAGGTATTGAAGTTGAAGGCAAAGATTTCAAGAAAGAATTGATGCCATGAGCAAACTCGTGAGACAAAATTGAATGAGAGACGAGAAATATCTGGACTCAATTCCATAAAGAAGATTGAGGGAGTTGCCAATAATAGAACAGTATGGAATATTGCTTGCAGGGTCTATGTAACTAATAGGGGTACGAATATTGCTTGCAGGGACTATGTAACTAATAGGGTACGAATATTGCTTGAGGGACTATGTAACTAATAGGGGTACGAGAGGAAAATACTTTTTTTATGATTATGTCTATTGGTGAAGATCTTAACAGGTAGATGTGTAGATTATGTATGTTAGTGGTGAAGATCTTAACTGGTAGATGAGTAGATTATGTCTATTGGTGAAGATCTTAACAGGTAGATGTGTAGATTATGTCTATTGGTGAAGATCTTAACTGGTAGATGTGTAGATTATGTCTATTGGTGAAGATCTTAACAGGTAGATGTGTAGATTATGTATGTTAGTGGTGAATATCTTAACTGGTAGATGAGTAGATTATGTCTATTGGTGAAGATCTTAACTGGTAGATGAGTAGATTATGTCTATTGGTGAAGATCTTAACAGGTAGATGTGTAGATTATGTATGTTAGTGGTGAATATCTTAACTGGTAGATGAGTAGATTATGTCTATTGGTGAAGATCTTAACAGGTAGATGTGTAGATTATGTCTATTGGTGAAGATCTTAACTGGTAGATGTGTAGATTATGTCTATTGGTGAAGATCTTAACAGGTAGATGTGTAGATTATGTATGTTAGTGGTGAATATCTTAACTGGTAGATGAGTAGATTATGTCTATTGGTGAAGATCTTAACTGGTAGATGAGTAGATTATGTCTATTGGTGAAGATCTTAACTGGTAGATGTGTAGATTATGTCTATTGGTGAAGATCTTAACTGGTAGATGTGTAGATTATGTCTATTGGTGAAGATCTTAACTGGTAGATGTGTAGATTATGTATGTTAGTGGTGAATATCTTAACTGGTAGATGTGTAGATTATGTCTATTGGTGAAGATCTTAACTGGTAGATGAGTAGATTATGTCTATTGGTGAAGATTTTAACTGGTAGATGGAGATTATGTCTATTGGTGAAGATCTTAACTGGTAGATGAGTAGATTATGTCTATTGGTGAAGATTTTAACTGGTAGATGTGTAGAAGATAAAGATATAGAACATTACTTTTGTTCGTTTTCCGAAAATAAACAGGTGAGGTACGTTTATTAGAATTCATCTGAAGTGACGAAATTGTTTATTTTTCAGTGTTTAGTATCTGGCACTTGAGAATGTCGTAACAACTTAAGACGGTAATCCTACAAATTATTAAGCAAGAGGCATCTTAAATACTGTAATGTGTGAGCTAAGCAGTGTCTCAACCGAGCTTTATTAGTTGGCAGAACCATTGGGAATACAGAGAATATCAGTAACGTACCAAAAGATACAGAAATGGAAAAATGGAAAATGTTGGTTACAATGCGCACTGATATAGTCAAATGGTTAAGAGAGCTGAAATAGAAAAGTAAATTGTGCAGTCAATCGGTTAGAGCCTTGGCGTTGTTGTAGCTAGGTTATTAGCGTAAGCAAGTCGTTAGAGTTTTAGCACAGACAGGTGTTTAGTGCTCTTTAGTAAAGTGCTTTAAGTGGTGATGTCATGTAATAAGGTATTAGAGTGTCAGTTTGCATCCCAAAGTTACCATTAAATACACATTTTTCACTCAATCTAGTTGTAATTGGATTTCATCCTTGAGTTCTTCTTCTTCTGCAATAGTCGAAAATTACAGATCTTTTAAAGAAAAAAAAAAGAAAAATAATGTGTTAGGAAGAAAGTAACTGTTGGCAGGCCAGCAGAAATCTCTTATGCCAGTGGGAAAAGTCGTAAGTTCGCAATATGTGAACAGGCAGGACTCCTTGTCAAAATCAATTCTTATGAAACAATCAAGGGTGGTGGTAGAAGAGGAAGAAATTTAAATAAGCATGGTCTGATAACATCAAGGATGGGCTAGGAATAGAATTTTGGACACACGTCTCGAAAATAAGATCATTTAGGTGACGTATGTGCTGGAGATATCATCATAGTACCCTGTAGCCCTAATGGGTTATGCACTTATTATTATTAATCACCGGAAAAAAAATATTTTGCTTTTAGTAACAAACAAATCTGAATATCCTATAAAAACTGCAACTCACTATTTGTCATATATTAGTTTAGGTTTGGTTGGGTGTCATCTTCCTTTCGAAGTACGGATGCTATGAATTGTCAACACTTCTCTCTCTTACCAAAGTAGTGCATAATATATCAAGATATTCTTTGTTCATTTCTTAATATTTCTCTCCCTATTATATCGCTATTTTCCTTAACCTGCCTACTGTTAACCTGGCTATTCTGAACCTTACCCCCTAATATGGTATTCAGCAGTTTCATGTCTGATCTTCAACAATTTACTCTGTATTTCATTACTTTATTTGTTTATTTATGTGTCATTACTTTATTTGTTTATTTATGTGTCATTACTTTATTTGTTTATTTATGTGGCAGTACTTTATTTGTTTATTTATGTGTCAGTACTTTATTTGTTTATTTATGTGTCAGTACTTTATTTGTTTATTTATTTGTCAGTACTTTATTTGTTTATTTATGTGTCATTACTTTATTTGTTTATTTATGTGTCATTACTTTATTTGTTTATTTATGTGTCATTACTTTATTTGTTTATTTATGTGGCAGTACTTTATTTGTTTATTTATGTGGCAGTACTTTATTTGTTTATTTATGTGGCAGTACTTTATTTGTTTATTTATGTGTCAGTACTTTATTTGTTTATTTATGTGGCATTACTTTATTTGTTTATTTATGTGTCATTACTTTATTTGTTTATTTATGTGTCATTACTTTATTTGTTTATTTATGTGTCAGTACTTTATTTGTTTATTTATGTGTCAGTACTTTATTTGTTTATTTATGTGGCAGTACTTTATTTGTTTATTTATGTGGCAGTACTTTATTTGTTTATTTATGTGTCAGTACTTTATTTGTTTATTTATGTGTCAGTACTTTATTTGTTTATTTATGTGGCAGTACTTTATTTGTTTATTTATGTGTCATTACTTTATTTGTTTATTTATGTGTCAGTACTTTATTTGTTTATTTATGTGTCAGTACTTTATTTGTTTATTTATGTGTCAGTACTTTATTTGTTTATTTATGTGGCAGTACTTTATTTGTTTATTTATGTGGCAGTACTTTATTTGTTTATTTATGTGTCAGTACTTTATTTGTTTATTTATGTGGCAGTACTTTATTTGTTTATTTATGTGTCAGTACTTTATTTGTTTATTTATGTGGCAGTACTTTATTTGTTTATTTATGTGTCAGTACTTTATTTGTTTATTTATGTGTCATTACTTTATTTGTTTATTTATGTGTCAGTACTTTATTTGTTTATTTATGTGTCATTACTTTATTTGTTTATTTATGTGGCAGTACTTTATTTGTTTATTTATGTGTCATTACTTTATTTGTTTATTTATGTGTCAGTACTTTATTTTTTTATTTATGTGTCATTACTTTATTTGTTTATTTATGTGTCAGTACTTTATTTGTTTATTTATGTGGCAGTACTTTATTTGTTTATTTATGTGTCATTACTTTATTTGTTTATTTATGTGTCAGTACTTTATTTGTTTATTTATGTGTCATTACTTTATTTGTTTATTTATGTGTCATTACTTTATTTGTTTATTTATGTGTCATTACTTTATTTGTTTATTTATGTGTCAGTACTTTATTTGTTTATTTATGTGTCAAATTTCTTTATTTGTTTATTTATGTGGCAGTACTTTATTTGTTTATTTATGTGTCAGTACTTTATTTGTTTATTTATGTGTCATTACTTTATTTGTTTATTTATGTGTCAGTACTTTTTGTTTATTTATGTGTATACTTTATTTGTTTATTTATGTGTCAGTACTTTATTTGTTTATTTATGTGGCAGTACTTTATTTGTTTATTTATGTGGCAGTACTTTATTTGTTTATTTATGTGTCATTACTTTATTTGTTTATTTATGTGTCAGTACTTTATTTGTTTATTTATGTGGCAGTACTTTATTTGTTTATTTATGTGGCAGTACTTTATTTGTTTATTTATGTGTCATTACTTTATTTGTTTATTTATGTGTCAGTACTTTATTTGTTTATTTATGTGTCAAATTTCTTTATTTGTTTATTTATGTGTCAGTACTTTATTTGTTTATTTATGTGTCATTACTTTATTTGTTTATTTATGTGTCATTACTTTATTTGTTTATTTATGTGGCAGTACTTTATTTGTTTATTTATGTGTCATTACTTTATTTGTTTATTTATGTGGCAGTACTTTATTTGTTTATTTATGTGTCATTACTTTATTTGTTTATTTATGTGGCAGTACTTTATTTGTTTATTTATGTGGCAGTACTTTATTTTTTTATTTATGTGTCATTACTTTATTTGTTTATTTATGTGTCAGTACTTTATTTGTTTATTTATGTGTCAGTACTTTATTTGTTTATTTATGTGTCAGTACTTTATTTGTTTATTTATGTGTCAGTACTTTATTTGTTTATTTATGTGTCATTACTTTATTTGTTTATTTATGTGTCATTACTTTATTTGTTTATTTATGTGTCATTACTTTATTTGTTTATTTATGTGTCAGTACTTTATTTGTTTATTTATGTGTCATTACTTTATTTGTTTATTTATGTGGCAGTACTTTATTTGTTTATTTATGTGTCATTACTTTATTTGTTTATTTATGTGTCAGTACTTTATTTGTTTATTTATGTGTCAAATACTTTATTTGTTTATTTATGTGTCAAATACTTTATTTGTTTATTTATGTGTCAGTACTTTATTTGTTTATTTATGTGTCATTACTTTATTTGTTTATTTATGTGTCATTACTTTATTTGTTTATTTATGTGTCATTACTTTATTTGTTTATTTATGTGTCAGTACTTTATTTGTTTATTTATGTGTCATTACTTTATTTGTTTATTTATGTGTCATTACTTTATTTGTTTATTTATGTGTCATTACTTTATTTGTTTATTTATGTGTCATTACTTTATTTGTTTATTTATGTGTCAGTACTTTATTTGTTTATTTATGTGTCAGTACTTTATTTGTTTATTTATGTGGCAGTACTTTATTTGTTTATTTATGTGTCATTACTTTATTTGTTTATTTATGTGTCATTACTTTATTTGTTTATTTATGTGTCATTACTTTATTTGTTTATTTATGTGTCATTACTTTATTTGTTTATTTATGTGGCAGTACTTTATTTGTTTATTTATGTGTCATTACTTTATTTGTTTATTTATGTGGCAGTACTTTATTTGTTTATTTATGTGTCATTACTTTATTTGTTTATTTATGTGTCATTACTTTATTTGTTTATTTATGTGTCAGTACTTTATTTGTTTATTTATGTGGCAGTACTTTATTTGTTTATTTATGTGTCAGTACTTTATTTGTTTATTTATGTGGCAGTACTTTATTTGTTTATTTATGTGTCAGTACTTTATTTGTTTATTTATGTGGCAGTACTTTATTTGTTTATTTATGTGTCATTACTTTATTTGTTTATTTATGTGTCAGTACTTTATTTGTTTATTTATGTGGCAGTACTTTATTTGTTTATTTATGTGTCATTACTTTATTTGTTTATTTATGTGTCATTACTTTATTTGTTTATTTATGTGTCAGTACTTTATTTGTTTATTTATGTGTCATTACTTTATTTGTTTATTTATGTGTCATTACTTTATTTGTTTATTTATGTGTCAGTACTTTATTTGTTTATTTATGTGTCATTACTTTATTTGTTTATTTATGTGTCAGTACTTTATTTGTTTATTTATGTGGCAGTACTTTATTTGTTTATTTATGTGTCATTACTTTATTTGTTTATTTATGTGTCAGTACTTTATTTGTTTATTTATGTGTCAGTACTTTATGTGTTTATTTATGTGTCAGTACTTTATTTGTTTATTTATGTGTCAGTACTTTATTTGTTTATTTATGTGGCAGTACTTTATTTGTTTATTTATGTGTCATTACTTTATTTGTTTATTTATGTGTCATTACTTTATTTGTTTATTTATGTGTCAGTACTTTATTTGTTTATTTATGTGTCAGTACTTTATTTGTTTATTTATGTGGCAAATACTTTATTTGTTTATTTGTGTCAGTACTTATTTGTTTATTTATGTGTCAAATTTCTTTATTTGTTTATTTATGTGTCAGTACTTTATTTGTTTATTTATGTGTCAGTACTTTATTTGTTTATTTATGTGTCAGTACTTTATTTGTTTATTTATGTGTCAGTACTTTATTTGTTTATTTATGTGTCATTACTTTATTTGTTTATTTATGTGGCAGTACTTTATTTGTTTATTTATGTGTCAAATTTCTTTATTTGTTTATTTATGTGTCATTACTTTATTTGTTTATTTATGTGTCAGTACTTTATTTGTTTATTTATGTGTCATTACTTTATTTTTTTATTTATTTTCAGTACTTTATTTGTTTATTTATGTGTGTACTTTATTTGTTTATTTGTGTGTCAGTACTTTATTTGTTTATTTATGTGTCAAATTTCTTTATTTGTTTATTTATGTGTCATTATTTTATTTGTTTATTTATGTGTCATTACTTTATTTGTTTATTTATGTGTCATTACTTTATTTGTTTATTTATGTGTCATTACTTTATTTGTTTATTTATGTGGCAGTACTTTATTTGTTTATTTATGTGGCAGTACTTTATTTGTTTATTTATGTGTCATTACTTTATTTGTTTATTTATGTGGCAGTACTTTATTTGTTTATTTATGTGTCATTACTTTATTTGTTTATTTATGTGTCATTCTTTGTTTTTTTATTTATGTGGCAGTACTTTATTTGTTTATTTATGTGGCAGTACTTTATTTGTTTATTTATGTGTCATTACTTTATTTGTTTATTTATGTGGCATTACTTTATTTGTTTATTTATGTGTCATTACTTTATTTGTTTATTTATGTGTCATTACTTTATTTGTTTATTTATGTGGCAGTACTTTATTTGTTTGTTATGTGTCATTACTTTATTTGTTTATTTATGTGTCAGTGAGATACATCAAGTTCTAAATTCAAATCTCAAAGACTGCCAATTTTGTCCTCTTGCTGCTCATTCATTGTATATGTATCTACACAATATAGACTGATTTTTGCGTGGTCTTTCTTTTCATATCACTCGCTGTTCAGGCGAACCTTGCTCCGACTTTAGATGTACTTGTAATTTATATCCCCAAATAAAGAATCGAAGTTTTTTATAGTTCAACCTTGTACCGTCTGCACACCAAAAGCTTTTTGGGCAAAAGCTGGCCTCGAACCCCGAAATTTCAACTGCACATGATCACTAAGGCAGAATGTTAACAACTTCGCTATCGGCGACCCCTCATCCCTTTTCTTAGTGCGTAATGACTTCTATTATCGTGTCTATTGTTTTTATCTTAGATGCTGTTATATACTTTACTTTGGCAAGTACTCTCACTGTCCATTATTTTTGCGATATTATTGGCAAAAATAAATGTTTGTTTTAAAGTGATAATTGTGCATGCAAAATAAATCGGAATTTCTTCCTTCTCAAAACTAGATTTACCTTACACAGCTGTAACTAAGAGATTACCTGGTATATTGACTTAGTGGATGGCAAATATTCAGAAAGTGTTACTTCACCTTTATATCCTAAGCCATACAATTCCGATGTCTCTACCAGGTCAGACACATATGACCTTTTAGAAGATGGATGCCCTTAACATTTTCTGGATCATTGTCTTAGAGCGCAATGATAAATCGCAAACGGATTTACTTGTGTATCGTTCTGTTAATACCAAAGTTAACACGACGCCAATGCCACGATTCAATGTTTACTCACGTAATGGTTATGATGCTGTCTGCTTGCTTGAGATTAGTAATCCAGTTAAACAAACTGGTGCAGCTATTACTTGCAACAAGAATATATTTGTATACAAAATCAGTTGTGAGCCTCTTGCTGAACCCCCAACCTGGAGAACAGATGTGATGGGTTACTCCATTCCTTCTTCTCAAGTTCAGACCACTTTGATAATCGTACTATAAGTACACTGCACGCACTAACTGAACTCTCAGAGTTACTGGAACATTTGAGCTATCCTCTCACAACATGGCACTATTCTTCCTCTTCCTCATTCATCTCCGCTCCTTGTGGCGTATACGGCCTCAACAGTTATCATCCACTTTGTCCGTTCTCTAGTTGTTTTCTTCCCAGAATAGTCCATCATTAGCCAGTTCCACAAGAAGACTCCGTCTGCAGGTAAAAATGTGTTTCTTCTATGACATCAACCTGGGAACCTCTATTTTAGTTGTCTGTGGTCGAAAAATTGTCATTATCGCTGGAGCTTTCTTGCAGGATTGGCTGCTCGCATCTTCCGTTTCCAACGTAGAAGCCCTTGTTCGTTCGAGATTCGGAATTATTTGTCTTGAACAACTTGGCACTGGTATCCTGGAATGTAGAGAAACAAATGGCCCGTATTTAAACAATGTTGTATAATAAAGAATACGGTACTCTATTTTGTCTTTGACCAGCAACACAGGATGGGTGATTTACTCATTATCATTCCTACCACCTTTGCTTCTCAGTGATTCACTGATACCAAACTGAAGATGTGTGGACATGAGAACCGCTGCAATTGACAGGAAAAACCCATTCCCACTGAAAATTTGATTCTAGAACCACGCCTCTACGCACAAATTGCATTAGCCACTATCCTATTGCGGCTATCAGATTGCCTATGGTAACTATTGCTTACCTACTGTACAGCCATGACTTCATCCATTTTGTCATGTTACCTTTAATTCATTTTCTCTTCAGTTAAAAAATCACTTTCCATAGCTTTTCCATATATTCATTTTGATTACTCAGTTCATTTTATGTTGTATCTTTTACATTTGTTTTGTTCTGTCACCCGTGTATTGCCCGGGCTCTAAGGGAGCAAAGAATAGTAACACTGCGTCCTACAAGGTATATCATAAGAGGCGACTGAGGTAGTGGCCTAGGGAAGCTACCCTTGTAAATAAAAAGCGTCGCAGAAATCGGAAGTGCTGTCCTACTTGTAGGCGCATAACTGGCACAACGTAAAATAGTTTTTATTATCAGATCGCATATAAATCATAAAAAGGTGTTTAACAAATGGTCGATATAGAAAGTTCAAAGAAATTCTGGTATGAATAAAATCATGTGAATGAGCAATTGAACTTATATTCCTGTACGTGTCTCTTATCATGTACATGTCTCTTATCCTGTACTTGTTTCTTATCCTGTACGTGTCTCTTATCCTGTACGTGTCTCTTATTCTGTACGTGCCTCTTACCCTGTACGTGCCTCTTACCCTGTACGTGTCTCTTATCCTGTACGTGTATCTTATCCTGTACGTGTATCTTATCCTGTACGTGTCTATTATTCTGTACGTGTATCTTATCCTGTACGTGTATCTTATCCTGTACGTGTATCTTATCCTGTACGTGTCTATTATTCTGTACGTGTATCTTATCCTGTACGTGTCTATTATTCTGTACGTGTATCTTATCCTGTACGTGTCTATTATTCTGTACGTGTATCTTATCCTGTACGTGTATCTTATCCTGTACGTGTCTATTATCATGTACGTGTATCTTATCCTGTACGTGTATCTTATCATGTACGTGTATCTTATCCTGTAGGTGTATCTTATCCTGTACGTGTATCTTATCCTGTACGTGTATCTTATCCTTACGTGTCTCTTCCCATGTACGTGTCTCTTATCCTGTCTTCTTCTTCTTCACCCTTCGCCCTAGGGAAGCATAGGTCCGCAACCAAGGCCTTCCAAGCCCGCCTATCCAAGGTCATCCTTTCCAGATCTCGCCACTCTCTCCCCGTCCTCTTGCATTCCATCTCTAACTCCCGTCTCCAGGTGTTTCTGGGTCTTCCCTTACTTCTATTGCCCTGGGGTTCCATCGGAGAGCCTGTCTCACGATGCTGTCAGGGGGTTTCTCAGTGTGTGTCCTATCCATCTCCACCTTCTGCTCATTATCTCTTGTTCCACCTGCCGTTGTCCTGCCCTATCCCACAGTTCTCTGTTTGTGGTCCTGTCGTACCATCTCAGATGGAGTATCCTGCGTAGGCATCTATTGATGAATGTCTGCAACTTTTTGGTGTTCCCTTTAGCCGTTCTCCATGTCTCTGCTCCATACAGAAGGACAGACTTGACATTTGAGTTAAATATCATTATCTTAGTTTTATTCCTAATCATTCTTGAACTCCATATGTTCTTCAGAATGGCAAATGCTGACCTTGCCTTTTGTATTCTAACCTTAACATCTTCATCTGTGCCACCTTAAATGTTAACGACACTTCCCAGATATGTAAATGTGTCCACCTCTTTTAGTGGTGATCCTCTCAATAAGATTGGGTCTCTGGAACCAGCATTTAATCTCATGATCTTTGTTTTCTCCCCATGAATATTCAGGCCTAGTTGCTGTGAGACTGTTTCTAGTTTTGTTATTTTCTCTTGCATCTGCTGATGGTTGTGAGAGAGGAGTGCTAGATCATCTGCAAAATCCAGATCCTCCAATTGACTCATTATGGTCCATTGTATTCCATTTCTTCCCCTTGCAGTTGTTGATCTCATTATCCAGTCAATAGCAAGCAGGAAAAGGAAGGGCGATAAAAGGCAGTCCTGTCGCACACCAGTCTTTATTTCGAAGGCCTCTGTCAGTTTTCCTTCATGCAGTACTCTAGCCGTATTCGCCTCATACATTTTCTTTATTAAATTGGTTAGCTTCTGGGGACGCCATAGTGTCGTAGAAGTTTCCAGAGTGTTTCCCTGTCAAGGCTATCGAATGCCTTTTCATAGTCCACAAAGTTTATGTAGAAGGATGAGTTCCACTCGATGCTCTGCTCCACTATGATACGTAGCGTCGATATTTGATATGTGCAGGATCTGTTTTGCCTAAATCCTGCTTGTTCATCCCTTAGTACTGCATCTGTAGTTTCCTTGAGTCTCTCTAGGATGATTCGACTTAGTATTTTGCCTGGTACAGACAGGAGCATTATTCCTCTATAGTTCGAGCATTCTTGGAGATCACCCTTTTTACGTAGTTTGACTATATAGCCCTCTCTCCAGTCTTTTGGTATTTCTTCCCTCTCCCAAATTTTTCCCAACAAGCCATGTAGCATGTCTGTTGAGATGTCAGCATTTGCCTTTATGGCCTCTGCAGGTATACCATCTGGGCCTGTAGCTTTACCATTTCGTAGTTGGAGAATGACCTTCTTTATTTCCGCTTTGCTTGGCTTGCTACAGTCGATTGTTAGATCTTTTGCAGCTGGATCTATGTCCGGTTGGCCTAGGGGAACTGGCCTATTTTAAAGGTCTTTGAAATGTTCTGCCCACCTCTGCATCTGTTCTTGAGCATTGCCGAGTAATCTTCCAGCCTTGTCCTTAATTGGTTTATTTATTTGTTGGTATTTTCCTGTCAATTTCCTTGTGTTATCGTATAAATCTTTCAGGTTACCCTTAGCTGCTGCCTCTTCTGCTTCTCTTGCCAGGCCATCTATATACTTTCTTTTATCTGCTTTTATACTTCTCTTCACCTCCCTGTTGGCTTTTGTGTATTTTTCTTGTGCTGCGGCCTTTGCTGATCTTGTTCTGCTACTACAGAGGTCAGCCTTTCTGCCTCTTCTCTCTGTTATCTTATCTAACGTTGACTCTGATAGCCATTCCTTGTGGTGGCATATCTTTTCTCCAAGGGTAGTTTCACACGTGCTAGTCCAGGCTTCTTTAACTTTATGCCAGTGGTCTTCAATACTTCCTTCATCAACTTCTAGGGCCTCGAATTTGTTGGAAATCGTGACACTAAATATATCCTTTCCCTTCTGCTCCTTCAGATGTCCCACATTGTATCTCACCCTGTTACCATGCGTGGTCGTCAT
Source organism: Arion vulgaris (assembly GCA_020796225.1). NCBI lineage: Eukaryota > Metazoa > Mollusca > Gastropoda > Stylommatophora > Arionidae > Arion > Arion vulgaris. The sequence goes on along the minus strand of CM036753.1, from coordinate 66,319,501 downwards.
GAATCTCTTGAGTTTCATTCGCACCTTTGCTATAACAAGGTGGTGATCAGAGGCCACATCTGCTCCTCTATATACTTTTACGTCGTACAGTGACCTTCTGAACTTCCCTATTATGCAGATGTGGTCGATTTGGTTTTCTGTCCTGTGGTCTGGTGATATCCATGTAGCTGTGTGGATTATTTTGTGCTGAAAAAGGCTACCTCCTATAACCAACTGGTTTGCTGCGCAAAGATCCACAAACATCTCTCCATTTTCATTTATTTTCCCTAGTCCGTGTTTGCCCATGGTTTCCTCGAAGCCCCAGTTGTCTCTGCCTATCTTTGCATTAAAGTCTCCTAGCAAAATAGTAAGATCCTTACTTTTAAATTTGCCTAATACACCCTGTAACTTATTGTAAAACTCTTCTTTTATCTTATCCTGTACGTGTCTCTTATCCTTATTTGTCTTATCCTTACGTGTCCCTTATCATATACGTATCCCTTATCATGTATGTGTCTCTTCTCCTTACGTGTCCCTTATCCTGTACGTGTCCCTTATCCTGTACGTGTCCCTTATCCTGTACGTGTCCCTTATCCTGTACGTTTCTCTTATCCTGTACGTGTCTCTTATCCTTATTTTTCTTATCCTTACGTGTCTCTTCTCTTTACGTGTATCTTCTCCTTACGTGTATCTTCTCCTTACGTGTATCTTCTCCTTACGTGTCTCTTCTCCTTACGTGTCTCTTCTCCTTACGTGTCTCTTATCTTGTACGTGTCTCTTATCCTTACGTGTCTCTTCTCCTTACGTGTCTCTTCTCCTTACGTGTCTCTTCTCCTTACGTGTCTCTTATCTTGTACGTGTCTCTTATCCTTACGTGTCTCTACTCCTTACGTGTCTCTTCTCCTTACGTGTCTCTTCTCCTTACGTGTCTCTTCTCCTTACGTGTCTCTTCTCCTTACGTGTCTCTTCTCCTTACGTGTCTCTTCTCCTTACGTGTCTCTTCTCCTTACGTGTCTCTTCTCCTTACGTGTCCCTTATCCTGTACGTGTCTCTTATCCTTACGTGTCTTTTATCCTTGCGAGTCTCTTATCCTTATGTTTATTTTCTATTTTCCATGTTACCAGGTTTTGTTTCGTGCAGGTAAACGTTGTGCAGGTAAAAGTTATCTTAACGCTACATCACCTGGTCGATCATCTTTCCTTAACAACAAGAACAGCCTTGTTAGTTATTGTTCGCGCTGACGTCTAGATCTCGAGAACCCGTCATCTCTGAACGTTTGTTAGACAAACAGGCGAATTTGGACAAAGACAGATGTATACCATATTATTAGTATTACATAAGCAAGGAAAAATAAATAATTAAATCAGAAATTTAATATTTCTTATTTAATTATTCATTGCTTATGTAATATACCTGTCTTTGTCCAACCTCCAACCATTTACTCAGCCTCCGTATTACCGCAGCCGCCCCACGGTTTTCTCCACATCCGATCTGAGTACCTCAAATGTGTATGTTTCTGTTCATCGCCTTCACAAAACAGATGGTTACATCAAGTACAACATGGGTGACAAAATGATATAGAAGGAATATTTAACAAATATTGAAAGTATTTATGTAAAAACTGGTAATCTATTAGGGTTTCAGGTCTCTGCTTTCTATAAGATCTGATAAGTTGCCAGCTCTTTTCAACAAACTAAACTCTCTGGCTTCAGCGTACTTTCGAAGTAGCTCCAATGGTGGTTGCAAATTTTTACGCTTATCTCCGAAAGTTGGGAACCGATTTTCAGTTAGTTTCACTATAGACTCCACCGTACTAACTTTTAGGCCATTATACGTTTGTGATTTAATAAAGAGCCCTTACTATAGTGCAACACTCACTCAAGGTATAAAATATTCGAATCGAATCTTGATATACATGGTAAAGTATATCCGTATATCATTAAATAGCTTGTCCTGAGCAGAACTTTGCCACCAGTCCTTCAGAATTTATCTCTTTCAAATTCTCTTTATTTTAACAGAAAAAGATGTTTAAGAAACAACCGAAAAATACTATTATTAATAAATTGTTTTTGTGTGTTTTTTCCGATCCAGAAGCACTTGAGCAGTCAGCTCTTCGGCTCGGTGCCATGGACATCGTAACCCTTCGGTTCGGTACCACGAACACCGTGAATCTGGGAAACCTGTGACTTTTCTGCCAGCCCTCGGAATTGAACCCGCACACACAGAGAGCTAGTCACCCGCAGTCCAACGCGCTACGAACACGCGGGCTTTTGTTTTCTTTAAATTCTGACTAGCATTAAAGCCTTTGAGTAAAATATGCGCCAGTGATGTATCCCAAGGCCGCCAGCAGGCGAACATCACTGATCTGGAGTTTCACAAACACAATCTGAACTACGCTACAAGAACACCTGCCGATAGTAAACCCACGTTTATCAAAAGAAGATTACCTCTTTAAAATCCTTACTTTGCAATGTTTCTGTTACAAATAACAATGATTAAACCTGCATCTGTAGGTGGTTACAACATGTGAAAACACATAAACAACTTCGAAAACGTGAATGGGGAAGAGAAGAAACATGGAATGTTGCAGAGATTCAAACACAATAACTACTACTTCTTCTTTGAGATCGATATTTTGATTATTAAACCGTTAGACACGTTCTTATAATGAAATCTTTTGTTACCTGAGCTCATCTCTAGCGCCATGTATTTTTGAATGTAGTGTTGAGTTGTAGGGTCAATATTCCTTTCTAGGGAGGACATACTTGATTACTTCTGATAAAAGCATTCTTACAAAAGCATTCTTACTGTGTCTGATTGCCATTATACGATATATCTGTATATGTCATGTATTGGTATCAATATATAACTTATAACTTCTTGGTTTACATCTTTGAAGCCCAAGCTCAGTCGTGACCAATAACAGCAGCTAATGAGCAGAAATTAATAACGACAGAGATGAGGTGTCTTGGAAGAGCTGCAAGTGTGACAATAAGAGACAAAATTAGAAATGAAGAAATCAGAAGACTGAATGTGAAACCAGTCATGCAATTCATAAAAGAACAGATTAAATGATTTGGACATCTGACAAGAATGTCCTGGTTTTGTCTACCACAGAGAGTCACACTAAAAAACTATAATGATTACAGAGCAAGAGGAAGACCACGCAAAAGATGGAGCAACGATATCAAGAATAACCTAAATAAAATAAATAAAAATTTGCAAAGTGCCTTAGAACAAGCACAAACAAGATCAACACCCTTCCCCCCACCCTATAAAGAAATACTGGTGGAAGAGAAGTAAAAGTGCAAGATTCATCTTCTGCTGTTCCATATTCGGTATCTACGACCGCTTTACTCACTTTCTATTTATGGATTCCAAACAATTATATTGTTTCACTAAGCTGTATTGTATCTGTGTTAACTTTGGTTGTTGTGAAGTTATTCTTGTATAAGTACGTATGCATTACTGACTATTCCTCTTCTCTCAATGTGGAGCATAGGGTCACAACAGTTGTCTCCCACTGTCATTGGTCTTTGCCCGTTTTTGGTATGGCTTTCCGTGACAATCTAGCACCCTACAGTTTATCAAAAAAGACTTTCGTCTCCAAGTATGCTTCAAGTGTCATTAGTAAATGTATATCTTTCATTTGATGGCAATGTGTATCTATCATCTCATTGTTATTACACCCGTGTGGTGCCGACAAAGGAAGTCATGAATAGTACCACTGCAACCTACAAGGCATGTCGTAAGAGGCGACTTGATGTAGAACCTAGGAAGCTACCCTAGTAAATAAAAAACATCGTAGAAATCGGATGTGCTTGCCTACTTGTAGGTGCATAACTGGCACAACGTACAATCGCTCTTAGGCTCTGCTCACATACAAATACCACAGAGTGGTTAACAAGCGGTCGATGTGGAGCGTTTCAAGAAGATTAAGACATTAGTAAATGTATATCCTTCAACTGACTGTGTCATTAACAATAGGTCAGTTTTGTACATATCTTTATATATACATTTTTTTTATAGTATATGCAATGTATATAGAGATATACATACATATATGTGTGTGTGTATATATATATATATATATATATGCATATGTGTGTGTATATATGTGTGTGTATATATGTACATGCGTGTATATATCATCATCATCAAGGTGTGTATCCTTTATAGGACGTTGCTCTCTTTGCAGCGAAATTCACTGTCTCTAGCTAGTTCACCCACTTCGTCGATGGTCATATTCATGGTTTCTTTAATATCTTGTGGCCATCTTCTTCTTGGTTTGCCTCTGCGTCCTGGGACCCTGCCCTCTAATATTGTTCTTTCGAGTCCATTGTGACGCTTAATGTGACCAAAGTATGTAATTTTTATGTATAGTATGTTGTTTATCAGCCAATTCTCTTTAACATTTAGTTCTTTCCGGACATGTGTGTTCTTTCTTTTTTCTGTCCATGGTATTCGTAGACTCTTTCTGTAGCAATTAGTTTCGAAGGACTGGATTTTTGTTCTTGTTGTTTGAGTAATGGTCCATGATTCACAAACATGCAAGAAAGGATCTTGAAAAATATATCTACTCAGAACTTTCTGTTAATAAATATATAAACTGTGTATGCCAAACCCTACAATTGAGTATGTAAATTAAAATAACTGACACATCATAAAAAGAATTGTACTTATTATTATATGAAATTTTGTTTTCCTACCAGATCAATTGAGCCACAATGCAGCTGATAGCCATGGCTATGCCAAAGGGAGATAAGGGGAAGCAGAAGAACAGAAACCGTCATCAACCTCGTTCCAGCGACGACCCAACGGATAATCAGAGTACATTGGCTAAGCAAAGTCGAGATGACAGATTAGTGTATGATACTGGAAATGTTCATGAATCTACTGACATTTCGCTGTCAGTATCTACAGATATACAAAACCAAAACGTGTCAAACGTTAATATTTATCCCGTGGAAAGGGATATTACTCTATACGTAAACAGACCAGAACCATTGGGGAACTCTAGTGATTCACCTTCTCTAGTACGCTCTATCCAACAGTGTATCGAAGGTGTTGTTAGCGAGACGTCATCGTGTCAGCAACAAGACAGTGTAAGTGAGAATGTTAGAAGTGAATCTATTCGAGACGGCGCTAATATAGAAGAAACACATGAAGACGCTAAATGGAGGATTGCAAGTGATGACTTTAATTGGGAAGTTACAATTGAGAACGCTAAAAGGGAGAATGTGTATACTGACACCGAAAGGGGAATTACAATTGATACCACTAATATTGAAATTACAACTGAGGACGATAGTGAAGTTAATAGCGAGGGGGTAAAAGAATGGTGCAGGAAAGAACGATGATTCTTCAATTGTTGAGAATTTAGATGAAGAGATAAACTATGTAAACTCTTCAGTTGTTTCTCACATAGACAATCTATCAACTACACATGAATTCACTCAATCAGGGAGAGAACAAGTTGATGAAAATATGAATGCAACACGCACACACCAGGAGCACCGTCAACAGCAATCTTCAGTTAATGTTTCCACATCCTTGCCGGCAGCAGACCTGCCAATAATCTTAGAAGACTCGCGTGGAATAATAGCATGGTCAAAAATTTACACTGAAGGCGTTGGAGAAAGCTGCACCTCTTGTCATGATTTTAGTTCAATTCGGCAGCTATTAATATCAAGCTCACAAATTTGTAGACAATCGGAGACAGAGGCTGATGGCACACATTACGATTTCCTACCTCAGGAAAGTGTTTTGGAAGAAAGTATAGACTTTGCTAACTCAAACGATACATTATTCAACGATGAGTATTTAGAATTTCATAGCCAAACAAACAGACCAAGTTCCCGGCTGTTGAATCGATTGAATATGCTATCTGTGGTTGAACCCCCATTGTGGACATCTTTAGCTCTTAGAGAGAATACCATAAACCGTCCAGAAATTACACGTGTTCGACCTCAAAGTTCATTACGTCAATTAGACGCAGGTAATAACAGCTATCAATGGTGCACGTTCTCACCTGTGCCTAATGAGGGTTCAGAACGTGCAACTGTAACAGAAACTTTACAAATAAATGATACACTTGGGGAATATGATATACCAGATAAATACGTCTTTCAAATTTGTGGAACAAACAATACAGGAACTGTTTTTAACCAGTTCCTGAACGGTTATGATAATGCTGAGAATGGATACCACGAGAACAACGAGCGTTTTATTAGAGGTAATAACAATGGCTCTGTTTCTCTCGGCGATCTAGAATATATTAATAGAATTCTTCCATCTACACACATTGATAGAGATGTGGTGTTAAATCAGTTGTTAGATGAAGAAGTTACTATGTTGACGTACCACAATGAAGATGATGATGAAGAACTCGTGTCGTTTGATGTAATAGAAGATAGTTTTGATGATACGAGACCTATAAACCCACTTGCCGATATCCTTGAACATGGTGGAAATGAGGTAGGCTATTAATATTTGTTTTTTCTTGCTAATCCTTTCTATGTACAGTACAATTCATGATCTTTAAATACAGTCCCCCAAGTGGCATGACAGATTTCAGTCATAATACGTGAACAGCTTTCGGAGGTCACATCTCAAGAGACTGACTTGGATGTACACATCTGAATATGCTGGAGTGTAGGGCAACAAACGTGCTGACTTTCTTGCAAACAATGCTCAAACTGAAGCTGGCAGAAGTATGGACAGAGCTGATGTCATCAATGTGGTACGCGCACATTTATATGATATTGGCGAGTTTCAGACACTAGACCGATTGCGAGAATTGGGAGTTAAGTCTGGACATGCCAGACGGTGTCGTCTTTGTAGTAGAAGGATATACTAATCAACTTTCTATGGGTACCGTGAGCAAGTGGACTTTGTAGTAGAAGGATATACTAATCAACTTTCTATGGGTACCGTGAGCAAGTGGACTTTGTAGTGGCTGTTGCAGCGGAGTACGGAGCACGAACTGAAATGCATAATGTGCCATGACGTTGATCACATAAAATTTCAGTCCTAATTTTACATGGTGTAAAATATTGTGTCATCCGTGTGGTTTCCGGGGTAGCGAGGAACCAATAGAACCACTCTCACATAATGCGTAGGGTTGATGACACCGCTTCAGAAAAAAAGCAAACAGTTAAAGAAACAGAGAAAACGAAACTGCTCATGAAGACTGTGTCATAGTGGCATGAAAATAAAAGTTGTCTCTGCCTTGTGTGTCCGGAGCGCGGCGAGAAAAATGATAATAAAAGGGTTGTACACATGACAATTGTGAAGGCAGTAATCGTAGGGAAGAAAATCTGAGCAATTGAAATGCTTTCATTTATCTGACTTGAGTATTTCATACATACATGCATACAATTTAAGAATTCCATCGCCTTATCAACGAAAAATCTGAACCATAAGATAAACAAAACCTACATTTTAAAATATAGTTGCAGTCACTGGTAACTACAAGGGACCAACTCTTTAGAGGCTTCGCTGAAATTATTTCAAAGTAAAAGGCAACATAAACAGACAAATAAATGGGTTGGAAATCAGGAAATTATATTTTGATTTTCTTTTTTCTTTTCTTTTCTCCAATCCTGTTTTGCTTTACAGCGTCATGATAAGAAGAGATTTTTAGAAAGGGCTTTTGTGTGCACCCCATAAATAGTGTATTTCGTTGCCTCTGTTATCTCTGATGTCCATCATTTGCGTGGCCGGCCGTTTGTCTTGTATCCATTGTATCAGAGCAACATTGCTCTTTGAGGTACACTGTCTGTACGTAAACTGCATATGTGGCCGAACAATTTAATTTGTTGTTTCTTGATGAAATCTAGTACTGATGTTGTACCCACTTTTTCCTGATGTATTCATTTCTCAACCGGTTTCTTCTTGTTACCCCCAGCATTCTGCGTAGACACTTCATCTCTGTCGTGGCTAACTTTCTTCTATCATTTTGTTTGATAGACAGCACAAAAGCTACAGTTATAAACATTTCTGAAGTCTATAACAAACAGTCTCGACGTAGCTGACAGCGAGATAATCAGTGAACCTATCCTACCCACAGAACGTGTTTATTAGTAGACAATGAATAATCGGAGAGATTTACTATTAGCATGAGTGACAAGAGTAGCAAACAATGCAGTTTTGGATTGGAGAATGTAAGAATAACCAGTACGACCACTCCACCGGATCCGTAATGATAACGTGTACTACGAGATTGCTTATAAGTCAACAACAGCAACAAAAAAACACACGACAGGACGGTCCTTCCGTCGCTACAAGGACGAGAAGACACTGAACAAGAATACCTCAAACTAGGAAGAGCTTTAAAAAAAATCGTCTGGAATCAGGTTCTAAATATAAAGCCAGACTAAGGTCGTTTGATGATATAAAGCTTGTACGAGGAAAGCTGAAACATACATAATCATCCTCAAATATTATCAACATAAGAAAGAGGCAGTCAACATTTTTCGGACATGTGATGAGGAGGGAGGTTTAGAACACATTGTAACAACTGGTAAAATTGAGGGTAGACGAGACAGAGGAAGACAGAGAAAATTTTGGATAGCCTGACTTCATGGCACGGTAGAGCGTCAACATCTGAATTGATAGCACACACCAAAGATAGAGATTTGTGAAGATCCATGATCGCCTATGCCAACCTGCACGGCACCTGATGATGATGACATAATCATCCATGGGGGTCTCTGTGGTTAAGCTTTTGTCTTGTGTTTCGAAGGTCGTGGGTTCGGATCCGAAACTTGCCGTTCTGTTCATGTGTGCATTTTTTTCCAGAGACCCCTTGAATTGTTGCCGGAACTACAGAGTTCGTGCAATACTCTAGGCAGGTGGCGTGCCATTTATGCAGAGAGGGACCGAACTATATGGGAAAAACCCGATGCTATGAAGTCAAATGTTATGCGATCGACGTCATGGCACATTGGGCATTCCCATTCGTGCTCTGTCCTCCGTTGCAGCAGCCATCCCAAAGTCCATTTGCTCACCGTACCCTTGAGAAGTTGATTACTATATCTTCTCTATCTACCACGAAGACGACACTGTCTGGCATGTCCAAACTTAACGCCTAATTCTCGAACTCGTTCCAGTGTCTGAGACTTGCCCATGTCACACAATTGAGAGCGTACCGCATTGATGATATCGGCTCTGTCCATACTTCTGCCCACTTGTAAAGCCCTTCGGCTTTAGAACCTTTATAATCAGCATTGTACTCTCTCTCTCTCTCGACTTCTTCTGTGCTCCCTCTACATCAACCACTTGGTAAACCCATTTTGATGGTCTGTATGTCATTTGAGCATGAGTTTGTTGTGCCAGGCTAGAACCTACAGACCCGTATTTCAGCACATCTAGTTTCTGCATTATATTTATTTGGGTTTGCCTCTCTGCGTTGAAGACATTTTTTTTAAAACTTGACCTAGGGTAGTCCATCCCCTAGGCCAGTAAAAGTCCCATTAGCATTGGATCTCGTAATCAAAATTTCTCGGGTCTACATACAGCCAACTATAAACTCATACAGCCAGCGGACTCAAGTAAAAATTCTAGGCAATAGGACCCCAACCGTCGCGTGACCTCGATTCCAGTGTTGTTGAATATAGACGAAATTATTTTTAAATTAACACATGATAAATCAAGGTTATATTATGTAACAATGGAAGTTTAACAATAAGGAATATCGGTATAATTAATATTTTTCATCAATAACCATAGATTGATAGATTGACAAGTCCTTGTCAATTCCGATCAGAATGCGAGTTATTCAGTGCTACATAGAACCAATACTGGCATACAGAAGCGAGCCATGGACAATGAGCCACAGAAATGAGGTTTTATAGAAGAATGATGAGAATCCCATGGACTGCTAAAATGACTAATGTTGAGGTGCTGAAAGAGATCAAGACACAGAGAAAGCTTATCAATATAAGAAAGAGGCAGTCATAATTTTTCGCTTTGATGCTCCAGAGGTGCAAGCCGAGTCCCTGAAACCCATTTATAGAGGTGTGCTCTGAGACCAAGAAGAAGATAGCTACAATATATTAAAGAAACCATGAATATGACCATCGATGAAGTGGGTGAACTGGCTAGAGACAGAGTGAATTTCAGATGTGCTGCAAAGAGGGCAACGTCCTATAAAGGATACGCACCTTGATGATGATGCTCTGAGACCACAGTGTCCCGTTCTATGTCTGAAAACTGGTCTTCGCTTTTCTGTTAAGTGTATTTATACTGTGGTCAGTCTGCTAAGCTGGATATCTAGCCTGTTCAGTAATTGGTGAAGTGTTAGCGATAAAAATAACTGACAATCTTACTACTAAATGCTTCACATAGGTCACATTACTAGATGTGCAAATATCCCATGCTACGGTCCGCAAAAGTCAATACAGCATGGTGGTTAGTGTACTTACTTCATAGGCCTGAAATATACGAGAGTGTGTCCCTGATATTTGCCACTAGATGTGCTGTATCACAGCCAACTCTAGATAAGTGATAAGTAGATAATTAGATAAGTTTATAGTTGGCTCTGGCTGTATCTACTGGGTCCCTACATGATAAAAGTTAAGTTTTCAAGTCAAGAAAATAAAAAGAGAAGCTATGTGGAGATTGGATTAGGTACGTAGAAAAGGTTTAGGCTACAAAGTCCATATTACCAGCGAATAACATCAACAAAATGTGGTCAGGAGCTGTGCCGGAGCGTTCGTGTTCCATGTACATTAAATGTCTTCAAGTTACCACTTTTTATTTGCAAAGAACAATAAGAATTTCACACACAGATTAAAGATAAAATAAACATTCTAAATAATAAATCTCAGCAACTAGGTTTGAAAATACACTGTAAAAGACCAAGGTCGTGAAAATAATTGCAGTAAATGTAAACCAGTTTATGCTGGAGGAAACAGCTCTACAGGATGTAGAATCATACACATACTTTGGTAGCAACATAGACGGGGGCACAAACAAAGTTGTCAAGATAAGAATACAAAAGCAAGGGAAACTGTATTGCTTTGAGTAAGATATGTTAGTCAAAGAAGATCAAAACAAACACAAAGCTGAGAATATTTCAATCCAATGTAAAGTCAGTGCTGTTCTATGGCTCGTAAACATGGAGCACCACAAAAGAAACCACTATAAAACTACAGACTTTCATAAATGGATGTTTACATAGAATAGAGGGACTGAGATGGTATGATTAGATTACGAACAAGGAACTTGAGCAAGAACTAAGCAGATACCAGTGGAGAAAGAGCTAAGGAAGAGATGCTGGTGATGGATTGGACACACATTGAGATAAACTAGAAGCAGTGGCGGCTCGTCATTAAGGGCCAGTGGGGCCGGGTCCCACCAAAATAATGTGTAATAACTCAAAACCATGATTTTTCCGAAAATGTTTGTCTGACCCCACCAACAAAAATGATCCCGTGCCGCCACTGACTAGAAGCATAGCAAGACAGGCACTGTTTTGGAACCTGCAGTGTAAGCGGAGTAGAGTAAGGCCTAGACATACCTGGAGAAGAGAGCTGGAGACTGATATTAAAAGGATAGGTAAAACGGAAAGAATTGGTATGAATGGCCTGAGAGAGGAAGAGCTGGAAGAAGTTTGTTGTAAACACGTGCTCCAACACAAGACGATTACTATAATATGAGCAGATTGGAACAAGTTGTCATTCTGCGCCTTAGAACAGGACACAATCGTCTCCGCAGCCACATGTATACAAAATTCAAGATTGGCAATTCAGCCATGTGTACATGTGGACAGGCACACCAGACTGCAGAGCACATACTTCAAGACTGCCCTGAATATGATACACTGAGGCAAACTCACTGGCCTAACGAAACAACACTGACAGAAAACTACACAGACCTCTGTGTGAGCTACAAAAGACAGTGAAGTTCATACAAGAGACAACATTGAATATATAGACAATATTTCAAGCGAACGAAAGGAAGCAAGGTATGTGCTCCGTTGGAAGTTGAAAGGTACAGACAAATTTGCTCATATATTAAAAATTTTTACATTGAGTTTAAAAAAAAAAAAAAAAAAGTAAATGGGACAAAGCTAAAATAAATCCATCAATTAAAAAACATTAGAATCATGATTACATGCGATAGAAGATCAGAAATAAAGAGTAGAATAGGTTAGGCAAAAACAGCATTCCAGAAAATGAAAGGCATATGCAACAAGTCACTGAAGCCAGAAAGAGTTTTTCAGTGTCACATGTAACCAATACTGACATAAGGATGTGAGTCATGGATAATAAACAGATATCAGAATATCTGGATGTCACAGGAGAGTGTGTTAAGAAACCAATGGACTTCTAAAAATGACTAGTCTTGTGTTTAAAGAGATTAACCCACAGATAAACGTATTTTCAATATAAAAAAGAGGTAGTCACACTTTTCAGGCAGGTGATAAGAAATTGGGGTTTAGAACACATTGTGAAAACTAGTAAAATCAATGGGAGATGGAAAGAAAATTCTAGACAGTCTGGCTTCATGGCACAGAAGAGTATCAACATCCAAACAGCATCAAGGATAGACTTTGTGGTGATTGATGATCGCCTATGCTAGCTGGCATGGCACGTAATGATGATGGGTTTGTGCTGTGTGGAGAGAAAATGTTGGACTAGTGTGTTGTCACGCACTGCAAATCTTTTCTGTACAATCAGCAACACAGCATGAGAATCTAGATTGAGGCTCATCATCGTCAACTAGCTTGTCCTGAGCAGAACTTTGCTACCACAACAGTCCTTCGAAATTTCTATCTCTCTCAAATGATAGATGTCCTGTCTCTGCAGTTGCCATGTTCAGCCCGTCAGTTACATGATGAATCCATCTTCTCCGTGGTCTTCCTCTTCGCCGACATGACCTTCCGATGGTTCGGTACCATCGGTCACTCTGCAGCCCATCGTATCTTTTTATATGTCCAAAATACCTCAACTTTCTCTTTCTTAATTGTAGCAATAGGCAGTTTTCTTTGATTTCGAGTTCTTTCTGAATAGATCTATTTGTTCTCTTCTCTGTCCATGATATACGAAGGACTCTTCTGTAACATTTATATTCAAAAGCACATATATGATTGAGGCTACTCTGAGCTATCTTCTAAATATGGTTGTTAGTATGTCTCTTAATGACTATTAATCCTTGCTTTGCAAGACCCAAAATGGTTGATCTGAATAGCCCATAGCAACAGCACTCTTAAAGTCTCTAAGACATCATGTGTATATAGTGTCTTTGACATACTGTGGTCTGTCGCAATGAGTGAGCTGACATACTGGGCTTTGTTGCAATGATAGAGCTCTGACATACTGGTACGCCTGAGTGGTTACCAGGGCCCAAATAGGGGTGTAAAGAATAGAACCGCTGTTACCTGCCATGCATGTCGTAAGAGGCGACTATGGCGCTGGGCTAGCCACACAAAAACCGGAAAAACACTAGATGGCTACAGAACGGAGAGCGAACTGAGTAAATGCTGGCTGAAACCAGATACATCGCCGCAGGATAAGCACCAGAGCTCCAAATGGTGCTGAAGATGTGACGTAAAACACACCAATGTTAAGGTTGTATGAATCAGATTTCCACATAAATAGAATTTATAGGGAGATCTGGTACATCGGTCTGGGCGGTGATCGCGAGAAACATGCTGGGCTTTGTTGCAATGTGTGAGTTAACATGCTGAATTCGAAAACAATGATAATGGCAACATGTGATTTGGTTGACAAAAAAGTCTACCAAGAGCCATTCTCTCTATGATGATGACTCAGATGTGATATTGAGACTTGAGGAATTTACATAATGTTAGATGAGTAAACAAGTATCCCAGCAAATATATCCTCCACCTTCCTAAAGATACCCCTGCAAGTATATCCTTTAATGTCTCCTGGATGTACACCAGCAAAAGAATCATTCCTCTCCTGAAAGGGTACCACAGAGACCATATCCTTCATCTTCTCCTAATGGAGATTTAGAATGTATGGATCTGCCTTGAGTGCAGGGTTGTTAGTTTTGTTAAATAACTAATCAAAATTTTACAATTTGTAAACAAGAGTTAAATATCACATATTTTCTGTCTACTTTGCAGCATTTCCTGCCAATTACCTGTGATGTTGGAAAAGAAATAAGAGATTCGGATGGGGATTTGTGAACCAGTTATGCACAGCTCTAGATGACAACAAATTATTTTTTTTTACATTTACAATATTACATATGCCCCATCATGTAGCATGTCTGTTGTAAAACATTGCTCTCCTCACAGTCTGTCTGAAAATCTCTAGCAAGTTTTCTCGTTATCTCTTATCATCATGTTCAAGGTTTCTTCCATGTCTTCAAGAGGTCTCTGTGGCGTAGATGTTAGGTGCTCACCTCTCGTACCGAAGGTACCAGGTTCGCTCCCTTGTGGAGCCATCTGATATTTTTCCAGAGATCCCTGATCTCAGTGTAGGTGAGATCGAGTTCCTAGTTCTATCGGAGGAGATAAAACGAGGTCCCATGTTCAATTTGAGTACATAAAAGAACCTTTGGCAGTTCTTATCAAGAAAAGCAGACTGGAAAGCTGCTGCCTGGGTAAAGTTCATTAGAAAAGATTTAAAATTTAAAAACGCCACATAAATATCTTCACCATATTCAAAATAACATCGGGGACCCTCGCCGGTGTTACAGACTTTGTGCACTGCAGCTAAGATCTTTCTGTGTAAGAAAGAGATTGGAACACACATGGTTACTCACCAAAGAGCAATGATGATGGTCCTATCAATCAATCAAACCATGTCCTGTTGCCATCATTGTCTTGGTTGTCTCATGTCTAAACTTCCAGCAATCATGTCCTTTATTACTTCCCTTTCAAACCCACTGTGATGTTTAATGTGACTAAAATATTTCTGAAGACTTAATGTTGTTTATAAGCCAATGTTTCTCAAAGCTTCTAGTCTTATAATGTCTATTTTTTTCTTCTTTCTTTTTTTTTCGATCCAGCTTCAACTCAGACGAGTTTAATCTCTGAACTGATTTTTGCGTGAAAATCTGTTTTTCCAATTTCTACAATGGCAGCGTACATTGTAAATTACTTTACACTGGCAGCCTGTGCTCATGTACTGTAATTAGTATCTCCATACAGGCAGATTTTCTCCATTTCAGAGGTACTCATGTTAACCCTGAGTAAGACCAGGACTCTGAACAAATGCCGGACAGTAGGTTCGAACCCGAGCTATGAGGCGTCTCACAGCTAGCAGGCTGAGCTACTATCAACTACTCTAGGCAGTCCCCCGGTCTATATTTTTCCCTCTTCTCTATCCAGGGCATTCTCAGAACATTTCTGTTTCAAAAGATTTGTTATGTTCTTTATTGTCTTGTATTATGATTTGATTCACATCCATATGTTGCCACAAGAAAAAAATGCATGTCCTCTGTTTCCTCATGTCATAACTTCCTCATACTAACTACACTCTGAACTGCCATTGCTAATTACGGAGCCAAGATATTCAAAATTTGCAACTTTTTCAAGGTCTTCCTTTTTAGAGTACTTGTGAGTTTACATTATCTCTGTCTGTAGATATATGCTGTAACCTACCAGCTAGCCCCATTGTTAAAGTTCCCAAACATCTCACTGACAGCTAAACAACAGCCTTTTCATGTCTACTCTGTGTTACCAGAGGTAAAAACAGACAATGAGCAAAGCGCAGTCACACAAAACTACATGTGAAATGTGATGCCTATGAAAAGTTATCAGCATAAGAAAGAAAGAATCTGCTAGTTCTTATGTGTTCTGCATAGATGATAAATAAATATTTGGAGAGGTTGCAACCAAATCAAATCATGGGACAAATGACAAAAATTTTGAAATGCAAACATGTCACCATGAACACAAAAAGAGCATTGTTCAACACAATATTTCTCCCCACATTATGCTATCAGTACCAAACCAGGATGCTGACATCAAACGATAGAAGAAAACGAGTCATAACAGAGATAAAGTGTCTAAGCAGAATGCTGGGAATATCAAGATGAGACCGGTTCAGAAATTAAGATATCAGGAAAAAAGTGGGTACAAGATCTGTACTGCAACTTCATCAAGAAACAACAAATTAAATAGTTCGGCCACAGATTACAGACAGAGCGCCTTAAAGAGCATTGCTACAGACAGGCGCTTAAAGAGCATTCTATTCGATACAGTGGATACAAAGCAAAAGGCAGTCATAAAAAGTAACCAAAAGCGATGAGAAACACTATTTATGAAATCTCTTCTTATCCTGATGCTGAGAAACAGATTAGAGAAAAAGAAGCATCCTTGTCTTATTCCCCTTTACACCTAGAAAAATGTGTGTTTTGCCAGCTACTCTAACATTGCTTGTTGTTCATGATAGTGTTTCTATTAGATGGATCAAAATGTAATGGAAATCAAATGTCCCTTCTGTTGCTCCAAAATTTCTGATGTTCTACAGTGAAAGGATTTATATAATATATAAAAGAGCACATATAACTCATCACCATCACGGTGCGTAGCCTTTATAGGACGTTGCTCTCTTTGCAGCACATCTGAAATTCACTCTGTCTCTTGCCAGTTCACCCACTTCAGCGATGGTCATGTTCATGGTTTCTTTAATATCTTGTAGCCATCTTCTTCTTGGTCTGCCTCTGCGCCCTGGGACCCTGCCCTCTAGTATTGTTCTTCCAGGCCATCGTGACGCTTGATGTGACCAAAGTATGTAATTTTTCTGTATAGTATGTTGTTTATCAGCCAATTCTCTTTAACATTTAGTTCTTTCAGGACATCAGTGTTCTTTCTTTTTCTGTCCATGGTATTCGTAGGATCTTTCTGTAGCATTTAGTTTTGGACTGGATTTTCGTTCTTAATTTTTGTGTAATAGTCCATGATTCACACCCATAAGTAGCCACTGGGAAAATGCATGCTCTCAATATTTTTAATTTTAGTATTTTGCTGGTGCTTTGCCACATGTTCTTCATTGTGTTTAACTTCTTGAATGCTATTGCCAGTCTTCTTGAGATCTCTTTGGAGCAGTCACCGTTATTGTTAATTATTGAGCCCAGATATTCGTAGCTCTCTACACATTGGAGTTCTTCATTGTTTACTTACATATAACTATACAATGAAAATGCCTATAAAATATCTTATTATTTAAATACTATTAGTTTACTTATGAAACATTTTAGCAGCAAAGAAGTGAATAAAACTTGCAAAACATTAAACTTATAAAAATGTTGGCAGCTAACATAATATGCATGCACATATGTATATAAAGCCTCATTATTTTGCTGATATTTGTATTTTCATTCTAAGTTTGGTTTGATTAAAAAATATATAATTTTTTAATAATTTTACAAAAGTAGTAATGCATAAACAGAAATGACATCTTTCCTACTGGTGATTTTCTTCTTCGAATGCTCCACATTGACCACTTGTTAACCTCTCTTTGTGATTTGTATGTGATCTGAGCCTAAGAGTGATTGTACTGATGCTCCTATAAGTAGGCCAGCACATCCGATTTCTGTGATGCTTTTATTTACTAGGGTAGCTTCCCTAGGTCCCTACCTCAGTCGCCTCTTATGACATGCTTTGTAGGTCGTAGTGTTACTATTCTTTGCTCCCCTTGCAGGACCTGGAACACATGGGCGCCTACTAATGGTAATGTTAGTCACAAAATGCAGTTTCTGGATTACTGCTTCAGTGATTGCATTGTCAACAGTTAGTCATGTAGAGTGACAGTGCCACTATTGTCCATATATGCATTTAAATATAGCATATCAGTTCTTTCCATGGCTCTCTGTGGTTTGCGCTTCAAAAGCATTGGGTTAAAATCTAGGCAGCGCTATTCTATTAACGAGTACATTTTTTTCCAGAGACACCTAGGATTGCTGCTAGAGATACGAAGTTCATGCTTAGCGCAATACTATTGGCAGGTGGCGTGCCACTTCTGTGCGCAATACTATTGGCAGGCGCGTGCCATTCTGTGGCAATACTACTGGCAGGCGGCGTGCCACTTCTGTGTGCAATACTACTGGCAGGGGGGTGTGCCACTTCTGTGCGCAATACTATGGCAGGCGGCGTGCCAATTCTGTGGACAATACTATTGGCAGGCGGTGTGCCACTTCTGTGTGCAATACTACTGGCAGGGGGTGTGCCACTTCTGTGCGGAATAGTATTGGCAGGTGACGTGCCACTTCTGTGCGCAATACTATTGGTAGGTGGTGTGCCACTTCTGTGCGCAATACTATTGGCAGGCGGTGTTCCAATTATGTGGATAAAACTACTGGCAGGCGGCGTGCCACTTTTGTGTGTAATACTATGGGCAGGTGACGTGCCACTTCTATGGAGAGGTACCGAGCCATATGAGAAAACCCGGTGCAATGAAGTTGCGTGCCACTTCTGTGCGCAATACTATTGGCATGTGACGTGCCACTTCTGTGGAGAGGTACCAAGCCATATGAGAAAACACGGTGCAATAAAGTCAAGCCTTTGTATTTAGACCTTTATATATCAGTTATTTCTTTCCTGTAACTAAAAATGATGTACACATCAAAACATTTACTATGAAACATGCATGTGCTTGTGAACAAACATATTCAAATAGCTAGAATTATTTTGTATTCTTTGTAGCTTTACGTAATTTATCTGTTTTGCCTGTATTTACAAAGAATAAATTTACTATGCTTAAAAAGATATGACTGAATTGTAGATTTGATTTTACATACATTGTTAGAGCTTATGTAATGTCTTAACACAGACAAACACGAACTTCTGTAATGTATTAACACATAAACAAAGAATGTATGTAAAATGAACTAAACTACATAAACAAACAATGAGAGCATATGTAATGACCTAACACATAAACAAACAACGAGAGCATATGTAATCAACTAACACATAAACAAACAATGAGAGCATATGTAATGTACAAACAGGAACATGCGTAATGTCTTTCACACACAAAAACAAACCTATCAATATTAATTTTCTTAAATTATAGTATAATTTAAAAACATATGACACCATGTTCTTGTTTCCTCAAAAGGATTCATTTAATTAAAAAAATATTACAGATATTGATTCTGTATTGTTTATAATGATTTTCATTATAATATTATGGCAATCAGTATGACTGAAGTATAGGCACAGGTGGCAAATCTTTCCAAGGGTCTTCAAGCATGTTGGAATGGACGTAATCTTGGATATTGGAACTACCTCCAGGGTTATTCATGCTAGAATTTCTCTGACCATATCTCTGAAATGAAGTAAATGTAGTCAAAGAAAATTAGGTTGATGTTTTAACATTGTGTTTTTCATATTTCTTCTTTTATCGGCACACAGTTACTGGGTTGTTGCCCAGTGTTGTGGTTTTTGTCCTGTTTTTCTTTTGACAAGATTCTCTGCCATCTAACAATCTTTTTCATGGTCTTCCTCTCGCCTTCTTTCCCGATGTTCTGCTGTAGAAGACTCTGTGAAGTTTGGGGCAAAACCACTTCATTCTCAATGTAATTCAAGCAAGGTTCTGTCCCTACTTTCTTTCTTATGCTGATGACTGTTTTCTGGTGGTGTTGGTAACTTTACATAGGCATCACATTTCACATGTAGTTATTTTTTGCAACTGTGGTTTGCTCCTATTGTTCATATTTATCTGTTCTTAATGCACATGCAGTTAACTCCTTACAGAAAATGTATCAATGCATTTCATGTTCACTCACAATACCTGGCATGAGTCAGCTTTGAGACCTCACTATGACCAATGAGGTCTGATACCATTCTACAGTATAACACCAGATGTGGTATTTTAAAGTAGGGTTTTCTGTTTGTAAAATCTTAGTTACCTGTCTGTGAACATTTGTATTCTGTTGGATAATATGCATACACTTTGACCAAATTTCTGATGTGCTGGTCTTACAAATAATAGGGGCCTAACCCAGAAGCAACACTTGCCTCTTCCCTGACATCAGCACCAAAAGAAGTGGTGGACAAAACTTTCATAATTGGGTATAAATAGCTAGCTTGCACTCTGGAATATGTTGGTGGGTTATGTCTGTGTGATTATTATGGGGTATGTGTTAGATTCGAAGCTGAAAAATGTTCTCTCCTGGTAAGGCGGATTGACGCTGCCGCTCAGTTTGGTCATGAGTCTGTAGAGTTCTCTCTCTGTATTCAATAAAATTTCTTTACTCGATTTATTTGTAGTATTGCCAATTCAAAACACCATCATTACTGTTTTGTGTCATCTCATCGAAGGTTGACTGCAATAGATTACTGGCAAATTATGTTTCTTGTCATGATGATACACTATGACAAATTGCTGCCTGTCCAAGTTATATCTGTTTTCCTTTCCACTTTACTGTCCCCATCAATATGGCCTTCAACAATCTGTATTGTCTTTTAATGTGAGTAAAACACTGTATTTATCTAACTTTTACTTCTCTGAGTAATTCTTTTTCACTCTAGTTGTATCACTTCTTTATTAGTTTTTTGTTTTCATGATATACTCCAGACTGAGTACATTTACAGATCAGAAACATGTAACAAATTAATAAGAACTGCAAAACCAGCTTTGGAGAAACAGTAGCGAAATTTGCTAGAGACAGAACCAACAACATTGGAAAGACAAATACTGAGGCATCAGGAGCAAAAAAAGATGATGCAACAATGCACTAGAAATGCAACAACCAAAAATCATATATAATTACATTGGCAGTGTGAGTGGAAACAGAAAAGAGTTTAGGAAGAGTCTGGAAAGAAAGCATTAAGATCAAGCTACTTGAACTAGGAATCAGAGGACACCTATATAATTGGGTATGTCAGTATATGGAAAACAGAACATGTAAAGTACAAGAGTAACATAGCAGTAAGACAATGATAGAACATGGTGCCCACAAAAAAGGAGCACTGTCCCTAAGTACTTTCATAATTATTATCGGCAATATTGCGGAGAACAGCTCTACAAGAGTTTATTCCACAAAGTATGCAGACAACAAGGAACTGTGTGTAAGAAAGAAGTCAATAACAGTCACGAACTCCAGAATACAAGATACATTTACAAA
Source organism: Arion vulgaris (assembly GCA_020796225.1). Classification (NCBI taxonomy): domain Eukaryota; kingdom Metazoa; phylum Mollusca; class Gastropoda; order Stylommatophora; family Arionidae; genus Arion; species Arion vulgaris. The sequence goes on along the minus strand of CM036753.1, from coordinate 66,298,465 downwards.
ATTAGACAAATGGACAGACATGACCATCATGAGGAGAAAATCATGTACATAATCTTCAGCCTATCCTATAAAGTACAGACTGCAGCACTAAAAATAAACGAATAAATACTCTCCCTAGAAAACAAAATAATGTAACTAGACATTACAATGGCCTGCAGATTGACATGGACAAAGCTGACAGATAAGACTGAGCTATGCACTGAATAGTAATTATAAAAAGCTGGTAGGCAACAAATGGGGTGCAAACAACACTTTGAAAAGTTTATATAGACAGGAGAGTCAGTTTGGCACAGTCAGACTCGAACCTCAGAATTTCCTGGTCACTAGCAACGCATGTTATCAGCTGCGCTATCTTGATTTATTCCTCTCCGCTCCTCTGGAGCATAGGGGCATCAACAGTTGTTCGCCACTTTCTCGTCTCTGGCTGTTTTCTTTATGGTCTCCCAGGATAGTCGAGCACTCTTCTGTTCCTCAAGAAGAATTCATCTCCAGGTCTGTTTAGGGTGTCCTGTTTTCCTTGCGGGTTCCACTCAAGTGCTTGTCTAGTGACACTCAACTGTGTCTTTCGTATGGTAAGTCAAACCCATCACCATTTTCTTCTCTTAACCTGTGTCATCATGGGTTCCTGTCCGGTTCTTATCCACAGGTCTGTGTTTGCAACTCTGTCATACCATCTTAGTCTGAGAATCCGCCAAAGGCATCCATTGACAAAGGTCTGAATCTTATTTGTATTTAACTTGGTGACATATCACATCTCCTAGCCATACAGCAACACAGATTTCACATTTGAACTGAATATCCTGAGCTTTATTTTCAAGGAGATGGCACTGGATTTCCACACTGGTGCAGGCTATCAAAGACTTGACTGGCTTTCCTAATCCTGGCATTAATGCCCTCATCTGTACCTCCAAGTTTGCTGATCTTGCTTCCAAGGTAGACAAACTCAACAACACCCTTCACACCCCCCTCCCTCAATCAACATTGGGCCTCTGCTAAATGCTGTTGACCCGCAGTATTTTTGTCTTCTCTTGACTGATTTTACGACTGACCCGTTGTGCCATCTCCGCCAGAGCATCCACTTTTTCCTGCATGTCTTGAAGCCTGTGTGAGAGAGAGCAAGGCAAGATCATCCGCAAAGTCCAGGTCTTCTAATTTTGACACAAGTATCCACTGAATGCCCTTTCCGGACCCAGCATATGCTGCGACCCCAGTACAACCACATAAAATGGAGTAGCTGCTAACAAAAATATCATTGTCAATATATAAATATCATTTTATATAACACTGAATGTGAACATAATAAAAACTTAAAATACACTATACATACCTTAGAAGAATCAGAGTTGTTGTTGTGATAACCATAACTTCTTGGAGATGGTGTCTGAAAATTATTATTTGGTGTGCGAGGACTGAATGATGGGTTAGCCATGCCTGGTGTATGTCCTCGAGGACTGGACTGAAAATTAGACTGCATTTGCCCGTTATTATTTGGGTTACCATGCTGGCCTTTATTTTGAAAAGGGTTGCGTGGACTAAAGCTCTGTCCCTTATTTTGGAATGGATTATCACTACTGAAGTTCTGTCCATTATTGAAAGGATTTCTTGGGCTAAAGTTTTGTCCATTATTGAAAGGATTTCTTGGGCTGAAGTTCTGCCCATTATTGAAAGGATTTCTTGGGCTGAAGTTCTGTTGTTGGTTTTGGACAACAGGATTGTCATTTTGTTTTCTGTTCTGAAATGTGTTACCAGTGTTGTTGTAACCCCTTCCTCTATTATCGTTGTAATAAGGGGAGTGTCGCTGATATCTATGAGCATTGGGTGACTGACTTTGTTGGTCAGATTTATCATTGCTGAAAGGATTCTGCTGAGGGGTTGTGCTCTGAGTCTGGGAATTTTTGGTGTTGATCTAGAAGCAGGAGCTCCCATGATGGTGCCCTGTCTGACCACCGTTATCCTAATTTTTTAGAAAATAAAAATGAAAGTTGAACAGTCAGTGAGTCAGTCTTAATCCTTTCAACCCAACATCCAGATATATGGGTCTGAAATGTAAATATCTCACATAGGGCAGAGAACACATATTTAGATATTGGACCATGGAAAACAGATTTGTGAGAAAAGTGACATGGCATTTTGTTGCAGTTTTTAAAGTGTTTTCATAACAAAAAGATGTGTTAAAATTATTAACTTGATTCTATTCAAAGGATAACAACAAAACAAGCTTTTTAACATGCTGAATGATTCCAAAGAAAAACTAGAAATAGAATCAGATTATTCTGATATGGATATAGAAATTGAATCACAAGACTATATTGGTTAAATAGAACTGATATGGATATAGAAATTGAATCACAAGACTATATTGGTTAAATAGAACTGTGTCACTGACTGGCCAAGGAAGTTGCTGTAGGAGAGCAACCGTATGTGTCAGTTACCTACCACCAATAGTAAAGGGTGATTAAATCAATCAGAAATCCACAAATAAAACACAAGACGTTTACTATAATATGAGCAGATTGGAACAAGCTGTCACCTGCGCCTTAGAACAGAACACAATTGACTCCACAGCCACATGTATACAAAATTCAAGATTGACAATTCAGCAATGTGTAATAATAGCCGTCCATCGCAAGCGATGATGACAACAATCTCAGATGTGTACTGTTGCACTCTCTGGTGTGTGCGGAGGTGACTGTAGAGTCCAATCCTAGAACAGAATCCCCGACCACAGGTGGGGCATACATGATCAAGGTTAGACATGTGCGTGTTGTGTGCTCTGTCTTTTCGGGCTGCTCGTTTTCTCTGTGACTCAACAATATGATGATTCTCAGCTATTCGGGTTCCTCTTTTGTTGTTACAGCGCCACATTGGCGATCTTGCGCAAGGGATTCCCAGCACGTTGTGTCTATATCGAAGCATTTCAGAGACACTTTAAGAGTGTCTTTAAAGCGTTTTTCTGTCCACCAGCTAAACGTCTGCCCCTTCAAGCTCGCCATACATCAACTGTTTTGGGATTCGTTTATCAGGCATTCGAGCAACGTGATCGACCCATCTCAGTTGGGCCTTCTGCAACAGGGTGTTGACGCTTGGGATCTTTGCTCAATGTGTACAGACACATCAGACTGCAGAGCACATACTTCAATATTACCCTGAATATGTTATACTGAGGCGAACTCACTTTGCCATATTGAAACAACACTTGACAGAAAGCTACACTGACCTCTGTGTGAGCTACAAAAGACAGTGAAGTTTATAGACAATATTTCAAGCCAACGAAAGGAAGAAAATAGAACTGAGTTAATCGATGCATATTCAAACTAGGTATATCCTTTCTATAAATGTGTACGGCAACAGGTAGCATGTAATATATCTAGTAAATGAGATACAATTTGGTCTTATGTAAATATATCCAGTACTACATTTACAGTAGACACAACAATTGTGGAACAGAAAGGCCCTAAGAACAGTTCCTAAACTCTCCTAGAAGTAAAAGTAAAAAAAATGCATGGGATTTGTTCAACTTTTCCTAGCACAATTTGTGTGAACAGATGTGCTCAGCAAAGTACTTAACTTGCAAGTACTTTCAAGGCCTTGTTACTTCAGTAAACCAGTAGCACTGTGACTGACGGATAGATGTTGACATCTGATGTTGGGACTTAATTTCTCTTTATAGCCTTATAGGGGAAACTATGAAACTGCAGTAAAACTATGACAAATGGTGAAACATGTAATAAAAAAGTACTGTAGTTTTACAAAAACAATGACAATACACAGCAACGTTTTGACCAAAAGGCCTTTATCAAGCAAACAATATAACAGGAGTGACGAATTTCACAGCACACTACTGTCATATAATAGACTCGGCTATACTTTTTGTAATTAATAACCCTGGACCAGTCAATTAGTAGGATCCCAGCAGGAGCCAGCATCCGTTCTAAACACGGAATCGGGTCATATATTTATTGTAACTTTCATTCATAAATAGATTTATGGATAGAATTATAGAAATGATAGAATAAATAATATTAAAATAATACATTGCATGTGACGGACGGGTGTTCAGTCAATCAATACGCGCCACACGGTAGTTTTAGTTTACTGACAAGTTTACTTATTTAGTGTAAGATTTAGATTATCTGATCACTATTCACTGATAACAGCACAGGTTTGCTGATTTCCGTGTTGCACGTTCGACTCAAGATAAACCCAAACTGTTGAAGTAACTATTAATGTAAGAATTATTTATAAATAAAATGGAATGGTGAATAACTCGATAAGTTGGATTTTGGTAGTTTTGACTTGCTTACACGCTACAACGTCTATTATTTTGTTACCTTTGTATTTTATTTTTTAAACTATCGATAATTGGTAAAGAAACATAAGTCTCCAATTTTAGTAGTTTTGATATTTTAAGTTGCTATAGCATTCTGTTATTTCACTTACCTGAGTTTCCATTTAATTTATTCTCAGAAAGATATCTACCGTTGATTTGTTGTAGTAGTGATACCAGTGTAGATTAAATTATATTTATCGACACACGAATGTATCTAAATTGAAACTGTCCGTATGTACGCTAGAATAGTTAGAAAACTCTTATCGGTCGAAAATAGTGATGTGCGAATATGTATTCGAATACCGAACACATCCAGGTACAAAAGTAACGAGTACTTATAAAAAAGGGTAATAGCCGTCCATCGCAAGCGATGATGACAACAATCTCAGACGTGTACTGTTGCACCTCTCTGGTGTGTGCGGAGGTGACTGTAGAGTCCAATCCTAGAACAGAATCCCCGACCACAGGTGGGGCATACATGATCAAGGTTAGACATGTGCGTGTTGTGTGCTCTGTCTTTTCGCGCTGCTCGTTTTCTCTGTGACTCAACAATACGATGATTCTCAGCTATTTGGGTTCCTCTTTTGTTGTTACAGCGCCACATTTGGCGATCTTGCGCAAGGGATTCCAAGCACGTTGTGTCTATATCGAAGCATTTCAGAGACACTTTAAGAGTGTCTTTAAAGCGTTTTTCTGTCCACCAGCTAAACGTCTGCCCCTTCAAGCTCGCCATACATCAACTGTTTTGAGATGCGTTTATCAGGCATTCGAGCAACGTGACCTACCCATCTCAGTTGGGCCTTCTGCAACAGGGTGTTGACGCTTGGGATCTTTGCTCTTGTGAGGACTTCGCTGTCTGGAATTTTGTCCTGCCAGTTTATTTTTAGTATTCTGCGTAGACAGCTTGTGTGGAAATGGTTTAATTTTCTTGCGCGTCTGCTATACACTATCCATGCAGAGCCAACTATAAACTACTGGGCCTTCGGGCTCAGGTAAGAATTGTGGGAAATCAGACCCCAACTACACCACGTGACCTCGCATTCCAGTATTGGTGTATATAGACGATATCATTTTAAAATCAACACAAAATGCTAACTCGAAGTCATATTATGCAACAAGTTAAGTTTAACAATAAGGAATATCAATATTATAAATATTTTTCACCAATAAATAACCATAGACTCACAGAATTGAGTAAAATTGCAAAAAGCGTGCAGTGTTCTATCAAACATCTGTATTTTCCAGATCCCTTTTCATCTAGGTCGGATACCCGACCAGTTGTCTGGCCTGTGCTAGAGCCTGGCTGTGATCCATGTCTCGCTTGCGTACAGCAGCGTGGTTAGCACTATGGCCTGGTAAACTTTCAGCTTTGTGACTATGCTTATCCCCTTCCGTTCCCACACAGTGACACGTAACCTTCCGAGCGCAGCACTGGCTTTGGATATCCTATTGTTGACCTCAGAATCTGTGTTTGCCGATCTGGATAGGAGGCTGCCAAGATAAGCAAAGTTGTCCGTTGACTGGAGAAGCTGGTGTTTAATGTTGATAACTGGATCGTAATACTGTTCTCTAGGGGCGGGCTGGAACATGACATCTGTTTTTTGTGTGTTAATGGTGAGGCCAAACCTATCACAGGCCATTGAGAACTTGTCCATGTAAGTCTGCATTTCTTCCACAGAGTTGGTAGCGAGGGCGCAGTCATCAGCAAACAACAGGTTTGAGATAGTTGATTCTTTTACCTTGGTGGAGGATTTTAACCTCCGAAGATTGAATAGATTACCGTCTGTCCTGTATCTAATCTTTACCCCATGTTCGTCGCCTTCCCAAAAGACATGCATGAGCATGGCAGCAAACATCATGCTGAAGAGTGTTGGGGCCAGTAACACAGCCCTGTTTGACGCCGTTGGTGACATGGAAGGCTTTCGACAGCTCCTTCGTCAAGTACACGTGCCATCATGCCCTCGTGAAACTGTTGGACGATCTTGATGAATTTCACTGGGCATCCAAATTTTTCCATGATCTTCAATAGACCCTCTCTGTTGACCGTGTCGAAAGCCTTCGTCAGATCGACAAAGACCATAAAAAAGGGTATTTCATCAATAGCGACAACCAAGAACGACACACACCAGACCAGCACACAGTCATTCTCAGGGCTACATCCAGATCAACATAAAAGTGCTTCTCGGGACAATACATTCATACCAGAACACAATATTCAACAAACAGTCATTTTTAGGACTAGTTCCAAGCCACAGGACCACACGAAGAAAAAAGGCAAATACGCTCTATGTCCAAAAAAAGACATCCGTCCTAGTATCGAAAAATGCCACAAAGAGGCTTAATCCATCACCTAACAAACTAATAAAATATTCGTGACTTACCTGTCTTACCAGTTTCTTAAGTCATACCTACATGAAATGTGGGCTGCAATGAATTTCCACTGAAATGCTATTCCTTACTCTAATAGTCACCACCTCTTGATCACTTAACATTTTTTGCTGTCATTTTAGGTAGGAAGTTTCCGTCGCTAGTAATGATAACTTATAAGAGAAGGGAAGAAACTCCAAGACAGATCAACTATCATATATAAGGTGTATATGCAGGGCCATACTAAATAACTGTTCTATCGGTTCCAACAAATAGTCAAAACTAGTTGATGATTGAGTTATAAGGACAACAACAGTAGGCAAAGGTGCAGAAACTTCTGAAGGTGGGGGTCTCTGTGGCTAAGTGGTTAACCCCTTTGCCTTGTGAGTCGAAGGCCGTGGGTTTGAGTCACCGCGCCATTCTGTTCACGAGTGCAGCTTTGTCCAGAGACCTCTAGGATTGCTGCTGGAGCTACGGAGTTCGTGCTGTGTGCAATACTCTCGGCAGGTGGCGTGCCATTTCTGCGGAGAGGGACCTAGCCTTATGGGGTAAAACCTGGTGCAATGAAGTCAATCCTTCGGCTTTTAAACAGCTTTTTTAAACTTCTGAAGGTAAACTTAGGGATGAGCTTGAAGGCAAGAGAAACAAGCGTTAACTCAGAAGTCCTCACTGTAACACACTTGCCACATGGTCGTCTGTAAAGACAAAGAAAACCTTATATAACTTTATATAATATGGTATATTCAATCATCAGCATTTTCATACATACTTTGTGCTATCAGAGCCAAACATGGACAATGAGCAAAACGCAGTCACAAAAAATAACTATGTATGAAATGTGCTGCCTGTGAAAAGTTACCAACAACACAAGAAAAGACAGAATCATCAGCATAAGAAAGAAAGTTGGCACAGAACCTTGCTTGGATTACATTGAGAAACAAAGAAATGGTTTGGCCACTTAATAAGAATGCATTCAAACTTCACAGTATACAGAGTCTTCTACAACAGAACATCAGGAAAGAAGGCGGGAGGAAAACTATGAAAAAGATGGTTAGATGGCATAGCAGATTCTTGTCAAAGAGCAAAAATAACAATCACCCAATCCACAAGAACAGCGCAAGACAAAAACAGAAAACCACAACACTGGGTAACAAACCGGTAGCAGTGTTGTAACACAAGAAGAAGTATATTCATCATCTATCTTATCCTTGACGGAACTTAACTCCCATTACAGCAGCTCTATACGTTTGCCAGTTCTGCGTGAGTGTACGACATCTAACGCACACAACTTCTTGTCTATGACGTATTGCAACGATCATGTCCTTGGTCTTCCTCTCACTCGTCTGCCAGGTATTATACCATCAATGATGATCTCAAGAGAATAATGTCCTTTCATACATCCATAAATTTTCATTATTGTCTTCTTTATCAACCATTTATCTTCAATTTTAAGCAGATCAAAATAGACATATTTCTTATTTTTCTGTCTATGACATGCAGAGTACTCATCTAGTATATCGCAAACCCAAAATAGATATTAAAATACAAGTAAAACTACTGTAGCAAGTGAACGATAACTTATATCTATGACACATCATTACAGTGAGGGATATGTACAAGTAAAACTACTGTAGCAAGTGAACGATAACTTATATCTATGACACATCATTACAGTGGGTGCATATGTACAGGGTACTGTAGCAAGTGAACGATAATAATATCTATGACACATCATTACAGTGATTGTCTTTGTACAAGTACTTACAAGTGAACGATAACTTATATCTATGACACATCATTACAGTGAGTGGCATATGTAAAAAAGAAAATTTGTAGCAAGTGAACAATAACTTATATCTATGACACATCATTACAGTGAGTGGCATATGTAAAAGTGAGATTAGTAAGTAAAGTGTCTATTGTTTATCCTGAGGTAGAAGATGGAATTGGTTGTCCACTTTTGCCATTAAGCGTAGGGGTGGGAGCTTTAATTTGCTTTCCAGGGCCAGATGAGTCGCCCTTCTTGTGATATCTCCGTGTTTATCTGGTCTTGAGTGTGGTCTTGATATTGTATATCCATCTTTTTCTTGGTCTTCCGTTAGCTCTAGTCCCGATCTCTTTTTATTGTATGCTGTTATTGGTGGTTGGTTGTATTTCATTCTCATTAAATGTCCAAACCACTACATTTGTTGTCTTTCGATGTATTCGGTGCATGAAGTTATGCCCACTCTGCTTCTGATGTCCTCAGTCTTTCTTTCCTGGTGCCCCAATGCCTTCTCGAGCATTTCATTTCATACGTGGTGAGCTTTCTGTGGTGTGTTGCTGTAAGAAACCAAGTTTGGCACTGGTAACAAAGTATTGGTAGTAAAATACTTTTTATCATTTGTCTTTTCACTTCCATCTTGATCTTTGGGTGTTGTAGTAGCCTAATGGTGCCAGCTGGTAGGTTGTATTTCAGGGAAAGAAAAACAGATAAAGAAGTTCTAGAAAGCTAGGAATGAAGAAAGAATTACTACATAAAATACAAAGGAAACAGTTAAAATATTTCTGGCGCATAAAAAGACATGACACATAAACATCTTACTAGAGGGAAAAGTTGAAAGGCAGCAAGCAAGAGGAGGACTGAAACACAAGTGGAAGGGAAACATCAAGCCAACGGACAATTTTTAGCATGGCAGAGTGTAGCATCAAGGCAAGAGACAAGGATGTTGTTGGAAGTCCAATGTAGCCAATTATCAATGCGGAGACGGTCTGTGGTGATTATACAGGAACAGCCAACAGTGGTCCCGATCGATAACATATTTATCGTTGACAAAGTCTGACACTTTTACACATATACGGGAACACTTTTTCCACCATCATTAAATTTGACAAAAGTTGCAAAGAGAAGAATCCCGTTGCGCTGGATGCAGACGTTAAGGCTATCATTGATGAAAACTGTAATGAAGGTGCCGTTGTGATTTACACGGATGGATCGGTAGTTCGTCACGAAAAGTCCGCATGGGCCTTTTCTGCAAGCTCATGTGACAGAATGGTCCATGAGGCCAGATGGTGCATTTGGTATGACAACAAGCAGCATGACAATGGAGGTACTGGCGGTGACTAATGCTTTACATTGGCTGGAGTCACAAAACTACACTCATGCGTGCATTCTGAGTGATTCATTGAGTATGACCCACAAGGTAGAGGCTGGTTTGGTGCGCAGGCAATGGACTGAATCACTACAAGCGTCAACAATTTGCAGAATCCCACTTACCCGTTGTTCAAGTTGAACTGGATGCCTGGAAGGCAGAGTGAGAGGTGTGTTTAATCAGCGAGCCACAGGAACCATCAGTATGCATACTCTTCGATATCTGTTGGGGGAGACTGAGCACCTATGGGTCTGCCCGGAGTGCAATGACGTCAGTTTAGTAACCAATAACCAATTCGTTCCGGGGCACATGGGTGTCGTTGGCAATGAGAGAGCAGACAGGCTGGCTCTGCCACCTTATCAGAGGGCCAGCCAATGGATAGAGCTGATATTTTGAGCGCCCTCATAGAGTGTGGCCGCAAAGAAGATTTTCTTTCATTTAAACCAATCCACGTCAACTACTAGATTGCAGGAGCTGGGTTTGAAGATTGGAGTAGCAAGAAAAGAACAACATAACAGACACGTGAGTAGGCTCATCAATCAAAATCGAACTGGTACGGTCAGTCGCTGTTGGAGATATTGCGAAGGAGATCGGAGCACCTATGGACATGTCCAGAGTGCAATGGAGATATTCCAAACTGAAACTGAAAGTCTTACACACTAAGTAACGAATACTTGGAGAAGTAACGAGTAATATGGGTATTTTTAAGTAATCGAAGCGCACTAATGACACCCCAAATCAAAGAGTACCATAAATGACTCAAATTTGTACTGCGGGAGACTAGTGTAAAGCGCATGTAGTATGTACGAAAATTTACACTGAGCTTCAAAATTTGTTGATAATATTGCGTAGTAGTAGTGTATTCAGGAGTCGCTAAAAGTTTATAAATATGCAGTGTTTACATTTTATGACAGAGGAAGGATAGAGGAATATAAAATGATTGAACCCCAACAGTTTGATGACAACTGTAATGTGGATAATGCGACTAATAGTGACAGCAGTAATAATCTGCTAGGGTCTCAGTCGACTGAGTCGCCTGTCAGTGTCACTGAATCTGAAGTCGAAGTTACTGTGGTCAATCTATTAGATGAAAATGTCGAAAGTAACAATACTCACTGCACAGCTGTTGCTAACTCTAAATGTAACACATTGTCCGAGTTGGAGAATACAATAGCACATAAGGATGATGAAATAAATAAACTGACAAAACTGACAGCAAAATATGAGCGGCTGTTGGAGAAAGCTAATAAATATAATGAAGATCTTAGAAATGAACTGTCACTGCTTAGTTCTGAATTGCACAAGCATCGAATTCGAAACTTCGAAAATAAATCTCTACACACTCAAGTAACAGAAGTAGAAATTGAGGAAGGTAAAAATACAATTCACCTGTTTTTACTTTAAATTTAGTATTATAGAAATTGTGGACTCATAATTTGGTTTTTATATTAAATTTATAATGTCCATATTTTCCTCCTTACCATTGTTGAACTTGTTTAAAAAAAATTATGTTCACTTTTCCTTGCTTTATACTTGGTTATTCTTTTTGGATCAGCAAGGCAAGCTGAGAGATAGATTGTGGTTGCATGGTCGATATACAGTCTCAATAGCTTTTTTTCAGACGTTGTGCTACGGAAAGGCTCACTCCATCCCTTGCTTTACCAGCCCCAGAATTTAGTCAGGAGACTACGGTCTATGAGGTTATAAGTCCTTGCAGAGAGTATTGTACCTATGGCAACAATCCTAAGATTCTGTGAAAAGAAAGGCACTCATGAACCAAACAACGCTGTCTGGATTCAAACCCACTACCTTCAGAACGCATGGCAAACGACTTTGCCACAGAGACAACCAGAGCTAAAATGTTATGATAATGGTAACTTATAAGGGACAGATTAAAAGAAACAAGTAACCACTAGTGAAACCAGAGCTAAAGGAAAGATGCTTAAGTTGGATAGGACAGACATTAAAAAACTGGCTATTAGTATTACTAGGATGGTCTCGTGTAGGAAATCACAGCCAAACAATAGCTAGCAGAAGGCCCACAACTCTTTTAGAAAAGAGCTCAGAAACGGATTTCATCTTGACCTCAAAGACATAGAATAACATGGAAAAGATATTACAAGACAGAAAAGTGTAGGTTTGTTGCAGACATGTTTTCCAAAAGGAGCTGAAAGGTTTATTTTTTTTCTTTTGGGCCCGTTATGAACTCAGATGTAGTTGGGTCGCCTCTGACTGATTTTTGCATGATGGCTTTCTTTCCTCATTACCGGTGTCCCTCGCTATTCAGATGAGCCTTACTCTGACTTCAGAGGTACTTGCAATGTAGATCACCAAATAAAGAATAGTCCAACCACATACTGTGCACACACAGTATTTTTAGCTAAACTGGCCTTGAAACCTGAAATTTCCATGACTCTTGGGCACTAGCGCAACCCCAAAGGATCATTATTAAGTCTGCATGTAAGATTGAATATGTCACATTGCAGCACATTTACATGAAAATGTATTTATGAAAGCACTGCTAAAAGTACAAGAGGCTAATGTTACTGTAACTACAGGTAGACCAAAGGAATATATAAATCAATCAAGTGTCATGCCTGCCGGCGTAGGTGATCAAGTCTCTACACGCCTCTCTTCTTGGTGCAGTTAATCAGTTTTGATGTTGATCTTTTGTCGAACCATGATGTCAGACCATCCAACATCTTCTTCTGTCTTCCACGATCTCTCTTTCCATGAATTTTACCTGTTGTCACTAAATGTTCTAAACCTTCTCTTTGCATTATGTGTCCAAAACCCTTGATTGTCAGTCTTATTCTTTTGATAAGGTTTCTTTGAAAAAGATGTATTCAAATTCAGAAAAACTATTTGCTGGATTTCTTTTCTACTAAAGACAAAGAACTGCATTAGAAAGTTGGGAGAACACCATCAGTGTAAGATCTAAGACAATTCAATGCTTAGCTGTAAAATATTCGTCCAGAATTTAAACTTGTAATATAATCTATAAGTAAATGATCTGCTTTATATTTTCTCTGTAAATTTAGCATATGGCAACAAACCTATGCCTGAGTGGGGAGCAGATTCTGGAGAGGTATGTAATGTTGAAAATAATGACAAAAATATGAATATAGCTAAAGTATAAAAGTAAAAAAGTAAAGGAACCCTTTCATACCTCGTGGTATATAGGTCAATACAGTGTTAGGCCTGTATTTTTCATTGACCGTCGACACACGATGGGTGATGTGGTCAGCATCACGCCGGCGCCTTTACTTTCCCAGAGCATGTCTGGTACCCAGTTGAGGCTGGGTCGACCTGAGAGCCGTCGCGTCGGGAAAAATTCCACGCACATTGCGGAGCTGAACCCAGACCACCAGCCTTGCGAAGCGAGTTCACTAACACTACGCTACAGCGGCTCTCTAGCTAAAGTATATATTCTCTTTAATGATTTGTATACTTGCAATGCTGAAAGAGGTGAGAAATATCTGACTCAATTTCATTGAAGAGATTTAGTGAGTTGCCAAGGATAGAACAGTATAGAGAAATTACTTGCAGGCGCCATGTAACATATAATGGTACTAGATGAATATAATAATAATAATAATAATAATACTTGCAATAACAGCAAGAAGACACAGATTCACTGTGGAATACCTGGAAATGAGACACTAGATCGACTAGCCTGAAAATGAGCTACATGAGAGCATCTGTGTTTACCAGTTACTGATCATCAAAGGAAATAGATGGTTAAATCAATCAGTAGTACTAAATAACACAGGACAACTTCCAAAATATGTGCAGGTTAGAGCAAGTTGTCATTCTGCATCAAGAATAGGACACAATTAACTTTGCAGCCACATGTATACAAAATTCAGGATTGAAAATTCAGCCATCTGCACATGTGGACAGGCACCCAGACTCTCAAAGTGCCTTGACGTTGATTCTCTTAACCAGTAATCAAGATCTCAGAACGTTTGGGGCAGAATACATTGTCAGGGTCAGTGACACATCATTCTAACTAAAATCATTCTTGACCTCCACATGATGACCTTGAAAACAATGCAATGCTGCACTCTGGCAGAGGGAGTAGGGATTGAACATGAAAGCTGCCTACAAGATGTGATGGTAGTGTAAGTGTAGCTGTGCACAGTATGAGATTTCCTTACACCAGTTGTACAAGAAACAAGGAACAAGAAATACGATGGACAGAGCATTTTAAAGAATTGCTAAACAGACCACCTCCAACGGTAGTAGCAGACATACCAGAACCAACAGAGGAGTTAGAAATTGGCATTGAAACACCCAGCCAGGATGAGATCATTACAGCAATTAAATCTCTTAAGAATAACAAGGCACCAGGAATGATAACTTAAACGCAGAACTATTCAAAATAGACCCAGAACTTGCAGCTAATATATTGCAACCCTTGTTTACTACTATTTGGAATGCCCAAATAATACCTGATGCATGGAACAGAGGAGTCATCATCAAGATACCCAAAAAGGGCTCCCTTGCCGATTGTAATAATTTGCGTGGAATAACACTGCTTTCTGTCCCAAGTAAAATCTTAAGCAAAATCATCGTACAACGACATTGACGCTGTGGATAAGAAACTGAGAAAGGAACAAGCAGGATTTCGGAGAGGACGGAGCTGTATAGGCCAAATATTTGCTCTTAGAAATATCATAGAACAATGCACAGAATGGCAAAGCAAACTCTATATCAACTTTGTAGATTTTGAAAAGGCTTTTGATAGCATACACCGCGAAAGTCTATGGCGTATCTTAAGATGGTATGGAATCCCACTGTGTTTTATAAATATTATAAAAAGCTGCTACAGCAAGTTTGCATGCAGTGTTGAAACTTCAGAACTAAAGTTTGAAGTAAAAACAGGCGTGCGACAAGGATGTGTTATGTCAGCCCTATTATTCAACACTGTCATAGATTGGGTGATGCGTAAAACAACGGAAGATAAGGCAAGAGGTATTAGATGGACGCTCACATCCACGCTGGAAGACCTAGATTTTGCAGATGACATCGCACTCCTATCTCATACACATAGAGATATCCAGGAAAAGACCTGCCGCCTTAACCAATATAGTGAGATGGTTGGGCTGAAAATAAATCAGAAGAAAACTGAAGTAATGACTCTGAACATAGCAACCCCAGCACCAGTCAAACTAGAAGGTAAAACCCTCCGAGATACAACCGCTTCACATACCTTGAAGTGTATTAGCAATGAAGGAGGCGCTGGATCTGACATTAAAAACAGACTGAGTAAAGCACGAAGTGCATTCATGACCCTTCAGACCGCCTTGAAATCTGCCCAATACAGCATCAGAACCAAGACTAGTATCTATAACAGCTGTGTGCTGTCAACTTTGCTGTACGGATCGGAATGCTGGAGAATGACAGAACAGGATATGTCCAGACTCTCCGCCTTTCATACAACTTGTCTGCGAAAAATCTTACGCCTGTACTGGCCGACTACTATCTCGAATCAAGAATTGCTTGCACGATGCCAACAAGAGAATATGGGCACTATCATCCGAAGACGACGCTGGAGATGGATTGGACATGTGATGCGCATGGAGACTGGCTCCACACGAAAACTGCACTGAGATGGACTCCAGAGGGTAGGCGAAAGCGTGGAAGACCCAAGACGACTTGGAGGAGAACGATAGAGCAAGAGCTGAAGGAAATGAATCATAGTTGGAACACAATACAGAGGAAGGCCATGAACAGGGAAGAATGGTGTACGTTTGTTGTGCCCTAAACGCCAGGGGCGTAACAGGCTAAAGAGAGAGAGAGAGAGAGTTGTACATCTCACTTGTCATGGTCAAACGATTTCCCTGCTTAGGAATCGAAGATGTGCTGTCATGTCTTTGACAGCATTCCAAGCCAGCATCTCAGTTTATCAAAGTAGCAAGGTCCTGACAGTTTGGTTATTGGTTACTAAACTGACGTCATTGCACTCTGGGTACACCCATAGGTGCTCAGTCTCCCCCAACAGATATCTACTCCAATGAAGAGTATGCATACTGATGGTTCCTGTGGCTCGCTGATTAAACACAACTCTCACTCTGTCTCTCAGGCATCATTCGACTTGAACAACGGGTAACTCCAAACTGCCTAAATCGCTTGATCTATTCAACATCGATTTTAGTGTCCTCATCCAACAGACAGTCGCAAAAAGACCCAAGAATATCCCCCTTATCCATCTTCAACTCCCCAACAATCGATGTTGTTGATGCAACCCTGTCCGCTCTCTCATTACCATAAACACGCATATTCCCTGGACAATATATCCACCTAAGCCACTGGAGGTTAGAAACTTCTATAGGTGACATCCACTCATACCGAAACCTGCCCTTCTGGATCTTGTGAAGCATCGACTGAGAGTCAGATACAACAACTGCCCCAGTAAATAAAGTCCCAGAGATCCAATGGAGGGCAGCAGTAACAGCCTCAACCTCCATCTCATACTAGAAGTAGTTGTCCTGTATGCCCCACTTCGCACTGCAACAACCCTACCATGCGCATTAGCCAAGAAACCCCAGCCGGACTTCTCACCACGTTGAACCGACCCATCGGTATATACAACATCATCATCCCTTGCATTATCTTCTATCAGCTGCTTAACTGCGAGATCAGCCTTTATGTTGCTCCAATCTCTACATTCTCTTCCAAGAGTAATGATAACATTGAGATAGTTTGTCATGCTACCATCTGTTGGGATCCATTCTTCCCCTTTTGGTAGGGTCGCAACCGTAGTCACCTGGCCAATTGTTCTCTCAACCTGGGCCATCCACGACATGCCACGCTTGATTCCTGTGCTCTTAACATCATTAGTGTTCTTGTGTAGTGGATGTCTCTTATCTGCAGTAACCCACATATATGCCTTGGTTTGGTCGATTGCATGGCGGGAGCGTAGTGACAGAAGACCAAGCATATATCTCATCTTAACAATGGGGGTATCTCTAGTGCAGCCCAGGATGATACGCATACCTTCATTCTAAACCCGTTCGAGTCATTCACATTGTGATCTTGATATTGTAAGAATTCCGAGTCCGTAATCTACCACTGACATAACCAGTTGATGGAACAAAAGGGCAAATAGTCTCTGCTCAAGGTGTGCGGCCACCATAACTTTGAGAGCCGCAAGACCACGCTTGCACCGTTGTATCGTCTGTTCAATATGGTGTTTGAAAGATAGACTACGATCAAAGGTTATTCCAAGATAGCGCAGCCTGTCTCTGTGCTCGATGGTATGTTCATCAAAGATTACACAGGGTAGGTCAGCCTTGACTATGTGATTATTCAACGAGCACCACAACATACACGCCTTTTCAGAATTGACTTGAGAGCGAGACTTTCTACACCAACCCGAGATGGTTCCTGACAGTTTAGATTGTTGATGTAACCAGAATACTTGGTCTTCGAAATTTATGTAATTGAACTAGTTAGTATATATGTCTGCTCTCTCTGTAATGAGATTTGGATCGTACTATCCTGTCCAGCATCATCTGTTTGTTGAAGTAACGTATTTCTGACAGCTTACTAAAGTTGGTTCTGTCAGAGTGCTTGGTCCTATAAATCTTTGCCAGTGGTGGCAGTTTTCATCCTTCCAATAGAAAAATAATCAAGTAGATATTTATATTTTCTTTGGTAGGCACAAACGATGCATGTCATAAGTGACTGAAGAGATCACCTCTTAGATGAAGCGTATCAGCACTTGTGGACTACCATGACTTGAGAAGATTCCTAGGTTCCAAAAGAATACATCTTACTCCAGTCCACTATATCTCAAATGATTGGTGGTACTCCTCTATCCTGGGCACTTTCCTAGAGATAAACGGCACAGTGCCTAGATCTGTTATATGAACTTTTGTACTGTGAAGAACTATAGGTGACTTCTTGCAGTCAGTGTGGACACTGTCATGGGCAAGAGAGAATGAAACCTGAACATATGCATGATGTCAGATATGCTGGATCGAAATATTTTACCTTTGTCGCTGTATGCCACTGCATAATGTACATATGCTCATTATATCAAATAAGATAACAATCATTAAGAGTTGTTTAGTTGAGTTTTCGAATCCATCAATCATCTGAGTGATTGCTCTTTGACTTGAGGCCATGGCAGTGAACTTACAGGTGTGTCCGAGTTGTGGTGTGTTAGCAGAGAGTGTTTTCAACTTCTGGATATGGTAGGTACTTGCGGTGTAGGTCACCGAGTGCAGGACATTGGAAGAGATGGTGTATGATAGTTTCTTGTGAATAGTCACACAGTTGACATTGTGGAGAAATCTTTGATTGGATGCGATGGAGGTGAACATTCAGGGACACATGTTGTGTCCTAAGGGGGAAAATAATGACTTGTTTTTGTGTTGTAAGGTTATTTATTTGCATCTTTTGAATTTGGGGTGGCCATGTGTTTAAAGAAGGCTCTGCAGTGTCTGTTATTTTGCCCATTCATTCAGCAAGAGTTGTTTATAAGTGGCTATTCTAGATTGAACTTAGAAGGAGAAGAAGATCAGTAACAGTCTTGATTTTTCAGCCTTTTTTAAAAAAAAAATATGTGAATCTTATATCAGGAAGGTACAGATGCCACCGACAATGGAGGAGGAGGGGTTGTCCTCAGACTAAAAAATGGAGTAGAACTAACCTTAGCTCTGGCCACCGACAAGTTCTCAACCAATTTCAGGGCAGACGTAGATGCCCTCAGTGCAGCTACAAAAATGGCATTACAACATATGAACCAAATACATGGAAAAATAGTGCTTTTGAAATCTGAAAGGAACACAGAACTAAGTGATCTCAGGTCAACCGTCGCCCAGTTATCCCATGATTCTGAGAGGGTAGTAATCCAGAATAATCCAGTGGATACCCTCACACTGCAAGATCAAGGGGAATGAAGATGCTGACAGACTGGCTAAAGAGGGAGCAGGAATGCCCCAAGATGACAACCTGGTTAGCTATGAAGAAGCAAAAACCATCTCCAAAGGGCACTACAAGGCAAATTGGGATAAAGAACACCCAAAAAACAACAAGAACGATGGATATTACCAACTGTCCAGAAGGGACCAGACAGCCATACTTCACCTCCGGACGGGTCACAACAGAATGAGACACCACCTGTACACTAAATTAAAAACAGGCACCAATGACCTGTGCCTCTGTGGCTTGGCGAGTATGACAACAGAACACATCCTACAGAACTACCCCCAGTATGCAGACCTGAGAAGAAAGAGGTGGCCCACTTACACCAGCATCCAAGACAAACTGTAAGGCGTGGCTGATAATCTGAGGCAGACGGCTGCCTATATTAGAGAATCCGAAATCCCAATCTAGTGAGAATGCAGAAGAAGAAGATATCAGGAAGGGTGTGATTGAGGAAAGAAGTTGAAGAAGATGCTGGATGATTTGACATTTTTGTTCAACATGTGTCGAATCATAGGTCAGTGTCAGAACTGATAAACAGTACTAAAGAGAGAGAGAGTTGTGAAGAAACATTATCATCTATGCTGCAGATATGACACTTGATGATGATGATGATATTATATCATGATCATTTTTATTCCTTCAGGGTTCAGGTGAATTATCAATTTCTGACAGTCTAAAGGCAGCTGCTGAAGCAGAACTACAGAACCAGTTAGTCAATACCACAAACTGTCCTCAGTTAGAATCAGATCAACAGAATGCACATACTGATTCTGAGTATGTTTTTGATGAAACATCAGGTTTCTACTATCATTCAAGCACAGGCTATTATTGGGATCCTGTGAGTATACTTGATATTGACTTAGTTCATTGGTTTACTAAGAAAGCATTGTTTACCCGCTTCATGGAATTTTTAATCTTCTTCTTCTTCGAACACTCCATATCGATCATTTGTTAACCACTCTGTGTGATTTGTATGTGATCTGGGCCTAAGAGTGATTGTACATTATGCCAGTTATGCACCTACAAGTAGGCCAGTACATCCGATTTCTGCTATGTTTTTTATTTACTAGGGTAGCTTTTCTAGGCTCCTACCTTAGTTGCCTCTTACAGCATGCCTTGTGGGTCGCAGTGTTACTATTTTTGCGTCCCTTGCAGACCCCGGCAACACGCAAGAGAAGTTAGCAGCAACCAGTTTTCATCATAATGTTGTGTTCTCTCATGACATTGTATTTTGTCCTCTATTTCAGAATGTAGGAATGTTTTATGACTGTACAACTGGTGCATACTACCAATACAATGATCAAACTGGAGAGTATGAGATGTATTCACAAGTTGATTTAACAGGACCTTCCCAGATGATCTCAGAGAATCAAGACAGTATAGAGAAGGTTAATTATTTCACAAATTTATTTTAGACCGCTTCAAGTATTCACTAATAAATTCTTTCAAGTTTCCCTTTAATATCCCTTCTCAATTTGATAGTATCATGCGTCTGTGGCATAAGCGGTAGTGAGCTAGATCACAACACAAGAGTACCTAGTTCAACTCCCCGGCGGCAGTTTGGAAGCAAATTTGTTCCCGTGAATTTTTAAGAGTGGTAAAAATAGACCTCACCATTCAGAAAGCAGTGACAAACTACTGAACGTATAAGTTGTGCCTAGAAAATTAACAACTTGTTTACTGTGGTTGATGATGACATCCTATAAAGGATATGCCACAATTTTCAGTATTATGCTGTTTCTTTTGATTGTAAAAGCTCAGGAGACAGTTGAATGGATTGTGAAGATTATATCCCATGTTTATTTATAATCTTGCATTAACACTTGTATTGCGTCTCACCCCTAGAGTGACTTTCTAAAATTACCAAATATCCGGCCATCACCTTGAAGTGGCGCTTTTATAACATTTGATAAATTTAGTCAATTTATAATATTTTAATATTTTTAATGATTTAATATTTCACCCATACATCAATTTATTTCATGCCCTTAAAATTACTATACTGAGTTGATAATTTGTCCATATATTTACTTATTGAACATATGAATTATGAATACAAACATATCTGGATGGATAGTGGCTTCTTGTTTTTAGGTTTGAAAGCAAAGAATATCCGCAGCACAAGCCATGCAGCTTATTTATGCTTGGATTCATGGTAACCAAAAGAAATTATCTAGCATTAGTAATAGTTGTACAAAAGCTAACCAAGTACTGGGACAGTTAACACCACTGTTGTCACATAAAGAGATACTGCTAACAACTAAAGCAAATCTCATAAGAACGATTTTCTGACCAACACTATGTTACCACTGTCAAACATGGCCAATAACAGCAGCTAATGAGCGGAAATTTATAACGACAGAGATGAGGTGTCTTAGAAGAGCTGCAGGTGTGACAATATAAGACAAAATTAGAAATGAAGAAATCAGAAGACTGGATGTGAAACCAGTTATGCAATTCATAAAAGAACAACAGATTAAATGGTTTGGACACCTGACCAGAATGCCCTGATATCGCCTACCACAGAGAGCCACACAGAAAAAGTATAATGAGTACAAGGCAAGAGGAAGACCACGCAAAAGATGGAGCGACGGCATCAAGAACAGCCTTATGAACATGAATATCAGCTTACAAAGTGCCTTAAAACAAGCACAGACAAGATCACTACGTTTCATCCCCAACACTTCTATAAAGAAGTCAACGGTGGAAGAGAAGAAGAAGAAGGTAATAGTTAGATTCAGAATCGTCCGAGTGGTTACCGGGCCCAAATTTGGGGTGTAAAGAATGGAACCACTGTTACCTGCCATGCATGTCGTAAGTGACGACTAAAGAGGTTTGGCTGAAATCGGATGCACATGTCTTAAACGTGTAGAAGTATATGCGCTTAGAGGCCTACCAAACCAATGTGCAACGTATACACGTTCTTGGCAAAGATCAAACATATCACAAAGAGTGATTAAAATTGGTCGAAAGAACGAACACAAAGAAGAATATTCAGAATACTTACTTAGTGATGCTAGGAGATCAACATCGCTCATAATATATAGTAATAATTCCTTTTGTGATTTATAAATTTATGATAGTGACATTTTAAAAAGACAAACAAACTTTATTTGTGACCAGAAACTATTGGAACTTTTTTTAAAATTAATTTAATAATGTATGTTGAAAATAAATTTTTATCGGAGTTCCAGACTTGTGTAAAACTTCAAATATTATGGTAAGTATGGAAAATTTATTTTCAACATTTTAATATTAAATATAGTTATGTCTTATTTTGTATGTATTGGTATTAACTTTGCAATTAGTTACTTAAATTTGAAGAATGACATTTCTATTCTGCATATTTTAAAATATCATAGAAGACATTAAAGTTAATAATGAAAGAATATAGGACGATATTTGCAAAGCTAGTCAAGCCTCAAAATGAACTCTTTTAAATAAGCATGTAAAACCATAGTTTTTTGACCTCTTGTTCTAAGAGTTAAGACCGCTCTACAAGGTCTATCTGAGATGTGAAAAGAGATCAATATAAGTCAAGTTATGAGTACAACACCACGGAAAAGACTGGGTGTAATTTGCAAATAAAAAACAAACTGAAACATCAGCTTATAGTCTAATATTGTGCGGTAGAGGTAGCACAGTGATTACATAAGTTATCAGACTGGAAGCAAAACGTTATTAAAATAAAAGCTTTAAAATTAACAGGCACAAATATAGAACATGGGAGAGTACTCATGAAAATATTTCTGCAGCGAGGCTAAAATACACATTTGTTGGGAATAAAAATGGATCATCTATACTTTCTTTTTTTAATACTTTAAAAAACATTAAATATCAAATTAACTTTCTCTACAAAGTACCAAAACACTTATGGAGGAAAGAACTGGAAACAGATATTAAGAGGACTTGAAAGATGTAAAAAATATGGAAAGAACAGCACACAACATACAAAAGAGTGGCCTATGCTTTATGAAGATCGTAATCCTGAAGGAGCTGAAAGATATGAAGAAATATCTACCCTTAGGTAGGGGCCTAGGAAACTACCCTAGTAAATAAAAAGCATCACAGAAATCGAATGTGTTGGCCTACTTGTAGGCGCGTAACTAGCACAATGTACAGTCACTCTTAGACTCAGATCACATACAAATCACAAAGATTAGTTTAACAAGTGGTCGATAGGAAGCGCTCAAAAGGGAGCATTCAAAAGATGAAATGAAGTACATTAAAATTACAGTGTTAGTTCCATATGTTCTTGACTAATGGCACAAAGACTGAAGTAACAGCATTACAGTATTAAGTTCCATATGTTACTTTGACTAATGGCAACAAAGACTGAGAGGTTAACGCATTACAGTATTAAGTTCCATATGTTACTTTGACTAATGGCACACAAAGACTGACGAGGTTAACATCACACCAACCACCTTTGTTTCCCAGTGTTTGTCTAGTACCCATGCAATATACCAGTCTGGTATTGAAATTAGGTCGATCTGAAAGCCATTACTGTTGAAAAATATTACTCGCCTATTTGATCTCGAAAGGATAATTTATTATATATTGTCATAGCTATCATGAAATTAGGTTAAGGGCAAGATTTTCTGTCCTATTTTCCACTGGAAACAAGAAATTTTAGTATTAGTTTTATAACTGCCAACACCCGAAATATATATATATATTAGTGCCTGATTGGGGCAGACGATCGGCTGTTGGATTGAAAAATGCTTTAAAGACAATATTTTAAGTGTCTCTATTAAGCTTTGATATAGATACCGCATGCTGGGAATCTCTTGAACGAAATCACCAAATATGACCACAAACACAAGAGGAATTCTCATAGCAGAGAATCAGCATACTGCTGCGGTACAGAGAAAGCAAGCTGCTAAAAAAGTCAAAACACTGTACACCCACATATCCAACTTTGATCATGTATGCCCCACCTGTAAGAGATTTTGTTTCAGAACTGAACTCTACAGTCACCTCCGCACACACCAGAGAGGTGTATCAACACACATCTGAGGCTGTTGTCATCATCTCTTACAGTGAACAGCTATTATTATTTATTAACTCTTAGTGAACCAGGGCAAAAGTCATGTTTTTACAAACCATTTGGTTTTAGAATAAAAAACGCCCTTTAGTGTGGCTCCTGGTAAAATGGTTCCAACCCAAAGCCACGTAGTATGGCGTTTGGTCCACAAGGAGTTAATACGCATATATAAAATTAAAGAAAGGTAGAAATAGTTTGTGTCTCTACATTTCTGAGTTCAGCATTTCAAGCTTGTCAAATGACTTTTACTACTCTATATCATAGTTTATGTTTGCATGTTTTGTTTATTATTTTTCCAGCAACATATAATCCAGACAAGTTTTCCTAATGACATCGACAACTTATCATCCAAGTTCTCAACAATCAAAATTCATCTCCAGAGACGGAAAAAAAATGCACTAGGTAACTTTAGATTGATTTGTTGTAGCATTATTTTGTCCCTTTACCAACAATGTTTATTTTTCCTTTCTTTCAGATAAAGAGCAAAGAAAACAAGCACAGTAACAGAATCAAGAGTAGGGAATCTTGTAGCAAAAATGCAAAGAGGAAATTAAAGAAGAATATAAAGTCTTCACTATCAGATACAGCTAAACACAGAAGAAAATTAACAAAGGAGAAAGTACAGACAGATGGAATAATTGATTGTGATTTTGAAACTAGTAAAGTAGTAGAAAAGATGAAGCAGAAGGAAGTTTTGGAAATAGAACATAACTGTGAGGAAAATTACGAAGCTGACATTGTAGCTGAAGCAGACGAGACCAACGACAGTGACAGTGAATCATCGGGTAGCTTAGCAACAGGAGAATCAGAACTTATGTCAGAACTCGAGTCAGGAGAACTAACCAGTGAAAGTTCTTCATCTGATATGGAAATATTAGGAGTGGAAGCTATGCCAGTGTCTTACGAATCACAAACAGGTCTATCTGTTGTATAGTTGTTTTAATCATTTTCTATTTATCTGTTTTATATAGATTAAGCTCATCTGACATTTTAAGAATATCAATTTGTTAAATATATTTCTTGCCAATATAATGTTAAATTTAATTATGGACAAATTATGAGGAGAGTCTAGATGAATGGATTAGGGTGTGGCTCTCATGCGGAGACCCATGTTTAATTCACGGTAAGGCCAAGGAATTTTTTCTGTTGTGGGCATAAATGAAAAATCCTAACCTGAACAGCTTCACTGCGACTGCACTAGCCATGCGGCCATTAACACTTTCGCTGCCACCCATTTTTCAACAAAGTCTGGCTCACTGCCACGCTATTTTTTAGGCATGATCAGTTTTCAGGGTGACAATTTCAAGAAATCGTAAAAAATTAACTAATAAGCTTAATACTTTTAAACTATAGAATAACGTTCATATATGAATGAGCTGCTAACCTGTCTATATGTAGAGTATGTTGTTCATAATCCACAAGCTATTGCTGTAACTGATATTGGCATCACGCTCCATACCTATCCACAGTATGATATGCCGCCGTTTTCGAGATGGGTGTCCATCACTTACTGCTGTACCCAGGGAATATCTGCTATCGATCTATAAACATCGTCACGTGAATCAAAGTTCAAATGTGTATCACATTCAGTCACTTTTAACACTATCCATGGCTAAAAAGTCAGAAAAAGTCATTTTGAACATCACCATTCATCAGCTACGTCGCCCATTTTGAAAATCTGTGTTTACTTACGAAAAATTGAGAAAAAATCATTCCAAATCGGACTTATGATATGTTTACCATGCGACGTTAGATCCGCATTTTGGAGAGCTTTTTGTAACAATACGGAAGTAGTGCGTAATGTAATACTGGTGTATGGTCAGCGAAACTCCCGCTTCAAAAATACATCGTCGCCGACAAAAGTCGATAACGGCAGTGAAAGGAAGTTGGTCTTTCACCGACTTTTGTCACCATTGGCAGCCAAAGTGTTAAATTCCTCAGGTTCTCATCCCACACGCCCTAAAAAGCGGTACTACAGGCAGTAACAATAGTTTTTTAAAAATTGCAAGTCATATATATGATGGACTATGTCTCCCTTTAATTTTACTTTAGACATTGCTATATTCTTTTTTTTAAATGTTCTATGGTGATTTATATATTGACAATCATTCTTCTTTTCTCTAATCTTGTTTTGCTTTACAACGTCAGGATTAAAAGAGATTTCTAGAATTGGCTTTTGTGCGCTTTATAAAGTGTTTTTCACCACCTCTGTTATTTCTGAGATCTACCGTTTGCTTTGTATCAACTGTATTGGAGCATCATTGCTCGCAATCTGCTTATGTGGCCGAACCATTTAATGTGATGTTTCTTGAAGTTCAGTTCTGATTTTGCACCTACTTTTTGCCTGATGTCTTCATATCTAAACCAGTCTCTTCTTATACTCCCAGAATTCTACATATTGCTCAATATCTGTCATGACTAGTTTTCTTCTATTTGTTTGATAACAGTTATCTTCCAAATGTGGGGAAGAGCAGTATAAGAGGAGTTAAGACAAATTTAACCTCATGTAGAGCGCAAGATGATGGTTCAGAGTGAAGGAGATAAGACCGAAACCGAAAACTGCCATACATGAACACTGTACTAGTGGTACTTCTGCTTTGAACGCTCCATATCAAGCACTTGTTAACCACTCTTTGTAATTTGTATGTGATCTGAATCTAAGAGCGATTGTACGTTATGCGCTTAGAAGTAGGTCAGCACATCCGATTTCTGCGATGCTTTTTATTTCCTAGGGTAGCTTTGCTAGATCCTATATCAGTCACCTTGTAGGTCACAGTGGTACTATTCTTTGCTTGCCTTGCTGACCTCAGCACCACACGGTCGGCTAGTGGTACAAGACATTTGATTAATCCACACAGAACTGAAGCGATCAGTCAGCTTACACTGATGGAAATGTTGAGGAGATCTGAGCACCTATGGACCTGTCCGGAGTACAGTGATGATGTTCATCACTAATCCCTAAAATAGCCTAATATAAAAAACAGTAAAGAGTGACAGCTTCAGCATTATCTTTAAGTAGAAGATAAAATTGGCAATTTAACAATGTGGACATGCAGAGTACATACTTCAAGACTGCCCTGAATATGACAAACTGAGACAAACTCACTGGCAGAGTGAAACAACACTGAACAGAAAACTACAAAACTACAAGAACCAGTAAAGTTTATACAAGAGACAGAATGAGTATATAGACAATATTTAAAGTGAAGGAAAGGAAGGAAATTTTAAAAAAAAAACAAGAAGAACTTGCTGTCCTTGCAATTTAGCCACCTTTTCTTATTTTTTTGATGATATAGGTTTTTAAAAAATCATTGAACAATAATTTTAAAAAAAAAGGAACTCTTGTTATACCACAGGGTTTATAGGGTAAAGCAGTGTTGGGCCCATGTATTTTTCGTTGACATTCGGCACACAATGGGCGATGTGGTCAACATCACACCAGCCGCTTTTACTTTCCAGTGCTTCCTGATACATAATTGAGGCTGGGTCAACCTGATAGCCATTACATTCGAAAAAAATTCCACGCCTACTGTCAAATTGAACCTGGACCACTAGCCTAAGAAGTGAGTTCGCTAACAGCTACGCTACTGTGGCTCTTATTGAACAATTATAATATTTATTAAAATGTTTTCATTTTCACATAAGCTTCATGTTTGTTTCCTGGCTAGTCACACTGTCAAACTAATATAAATGTTTGAACATTTAGAAATGGCACAGGACTATCCACCATGTATTCGTGTGATTGTACAGAGCTCCGAACATTTGAAATGTGGCTCATTGTACATTGTAACATGTACTGGTGGAAGTATTGGCAGAGACAAAAACAAGGGTCATGCTATTGAAATCAATGATGTTAATGTCAGTAAGGTATGAATCATGTATCATTTTAAGGAATATATATATATATATATATAGTGATACAAAATCATCTTTCCTATTTTGCTTAATGGAAACTTTATTTCGCTGTGTGTTGCCAGGGCTCACAAGGGGAGCAAAGAATAGTAACACAGCATCCTACAAGGCATGTCATAAGAGACAACCAAGGTAGGGTTTGGCGTGGGGCTGGCTACCAGATCCAGTAGAAATTTATATCCACAAAATAATCCAACCAAACATGAACTAGTGGAGAAAAAATTATCTGCCAACCAAGAGAAAGGAAACTCTTCTAGAAGAGGTATAAACAATATACAGAAGAGCTGGAGGGAGCTACAGGAGATAGATAAAGAAAGGAAGATTTGGCATGAGTTGGTTGAGGCATATGCCCCAATCGAGGTTAAAAAGGCATGAGAGAGAGAAACCTTATTTGGAAATAGGAAATTTGCACAGTGATAAAGAACAGTTGATGTAGAGGACCAGACCTGTGGCACCTTACAAAGGATGGTCATGCAAGATGAAAAGTTATTGTAGCTGCCCTACCAGACTTCATGTTAACATTTGACAGTTTTTGCTGACTGTGTTCAAGGAAGGAATATATATGCAGTCTCACCACTGCAAATGACCTGAATCAAATCATTTGTGTTTTGTTGTTGTAGTATAATAACTAATTTAGTAATTTATGTTGCTTGATATTGTTGCTTGTCCCACCTATAACCATCTTTATTTCCAATGGACAGAGTTCATGTTTAAATGTAGGTTGAAAACAGTTTTTCCCTTCCCAATAAGAGATTTTTAGTTGTGTGCACACAAATTGCCTTTTGCCTTGTATCCGTGTTGCTCCAATACAATGGATACGGGGCAGAAGGCCGGCCACGCAAAAGGTGGACCTCAGAGATAACAGAGGTGATAAAAGAGCTCCTTCTAGAAATCTCTTCTTCTGCATTCGTCCGCTATGAATTCAGACATAGTCATGCGTCTGGTGTGATGCTTCTGACTGATTTTTGCGTAAAAGCCTGCTTACCACTTTATTGGTTTTCTCGCCATACAGGCATGCCTTCTCCGGCTTCGGAGGTGAAATCTCTTCTTATCCTGATGCTGGGAGTCAAAACAGGAATGGGAGAAAGAAAGAAAGCACACAAATACAATTAAACATTGAAATTAAATCTGTAAAGAGAAATCTTGATACCATTCTTAAAACTGTCATGTTATGGACCATTCAGTTTTGTCTCACATCATCAGGATAAGAAATATTTAGAACAGATTTGTATGGGCTTTGTATATGGTGTCTTTCACTGCCTCTGTTATTTCTGTGATTCACCTTTAGTGTGGATGACCTTTGGCTTTGTATTCACTGTGTTTGAGTATCATTGCCCTTAGAGGCACACTGTGTTAGTAATCTGCTTATGTGGCAGAACCATTTAATTTGTTGTTTTACAGTGAAGTTCAGTACTGATGGTGTACCCACTTTTCCTCATGACATAATTATAAATCAGCAAGAAGAAAATTATTATTCTATAAATATTCCTCTATTTAATAAATGTTTAGTTTCTTGTCATGTATGTTTAGAAATGGATCCATAGACCATATGTTGAGAATCATTATTTTGCAACATTGTATGTCATGTATCTGCAGCTGCATGCTGAAATTGCTTTTGATTACGAAAGGAACTGCTATACACTCTCAGACAAAGGCAGTCAAAATGGAACAATTTTGAATGGAAACAGATTGTCACAAGTATGTATCTTTCTTCATCTAGCATGTCCTGTACAGAATGTTGCTATTATCGCAATCGACCTAAAAAAAGACTCAATCTCTAGTCAGTTTTCTTGCCGCCTCTATTGTCATTTTTAAGGTTTTTCTTTAATGTCTTGCTACCTCTGCCTTAACTTCCAGAAACAAGGTCATTCATTATAGCTCTCTCTAAACCGCTGTATCATGTTTTTAGTTTTAGTCGTCGGATCACCATCACTGCACGTCGAACAAATTAGTCCATAAGTGCTCTGATCTCTCCCTCAGTATGTCCATCAGCGTGTGGCGACTAACGACACCGGTTCTTTGTTGGTTTACAATTCTTCTTTGTCTGCCAGCATAGCGTTCTTGTCGAGCTACACCACACTTAACTTTGAGTTCTTGCAGTCTGGTTAGTGTTGTGGATGCACCGCTATTACGTGAATCATGTACACGCCCTCTCTCCTTAAGGAATTTATAATATCAGCCTGGTCCATTGCTCGTCCGCTTTGGACAGCAGCCATACCTGCAAGCCTATCCGCACGTTCATTCCCCTTACACCTGCATGCCCTGGTACAAAAATAAAACTGATCTTTGTCAGCTTAGACCTCCCCAGCGATTCTATCCAATGTCTCCTAGCCCATCCTGTTTCAATCTTCCTGAGCATACTCATTGAGTCACTGAGAAAACATGCATGGATAAAAGTCTGTGATTCTAGCCAAATCATCGCTTTGGTAACCGCCATGATTTCCATAGTGAGACTGCTTGTAGTCACGGCAAAACCACCACTGTCTTCCTTCACAACATCACCTCCGACCTGAGCAGTGAAAGCCCACGAGCTCCGCACATGTCGAATCACCGAACCATCCGTATAAATGATTACATCATGCTCAGATGCGTTCTCAGAAATTAATGCCTGAACCTCTGCCTCCACAACAAGTGGGTTGTGTTGCCTGCATTCTTTATCAAGTTCGATGCATACAGAAAAGGATGTAGCGATTGCTCTTGGCACTGGTATCCATTCTTCACCGGGATCAATGTCTTCAAGTGTACACACCTGTTCAATACAGTCCTCGGCCTGACCCATCCAAGATTTTCCTCTTTTAACCTATTTCCTTTTGTCTCTTTATTTCCAAGTGCAGAGGATGTTGTGTGTCAGCATTGACTCGAAGGTATGCTCTGCACGGCTCATCAGTATTCTATACTCCATAGTAGGATAGTCAAGGAGATAGCGCATCGCCCTGCACGACGTGTCTTTAGTGCAACCAAGTATAATGCGCATCGCCTCGTTCTGTATTCTTTCCAGTCGTTCTATCTGACTATGACTGAGAGTCAGGATCGCCAGCGCATACTCAAGCACAGAAAGGACCAGACCCTGGTATAAAATACAAAGATGGCGCTGTTCACAATCCGCCGCAGCCATTACCCTCATCGCCAGCAAACCTTTCCTCGCCTTCATTATCACATGAGCTATGTGTTCCGTAAAAGCTAGACTACGATCAAAACGCAACCCCAGGTATTTCATAGACTGAGATCGCTCCACTACCTCTGAACACAAAACCACAGATGGTGTTGGAGTGTTGACGATGTGGTTGTTTAAAGAGAACCATGTCACCGCTGCTTTTGTGGGGTTGACCAATGCTCCTGCTTCAACGCACCATCTACCTATGCGGTCGAGTTCTGACTGAAGTTCCTCCACAAGCTGTTCTCTATCCTTGCCCTGACGATACACCAACACATCATCTGCATATGACATTGTCCTTCCTCTACCCGTGATCTGCTCTTTTGTGATGCTCACAGTATAGGCATTGAACAACACCGGAGATAATGGTGACCCCTGTGGTAAGCCAGGGTGGATTGTTGTTGCTGATGACGCCCAACTGCCACATTTAAACACTATCTTTCGCTGGAAGAGGGCAGCAAAGATTCAATTGAGGAGGAATGGGCTGATATTGAGTTCAGTTAGCTGCACCATTAAAAATGCAACGGCACTCTATTATAGGCATCTTCAAGGTCAATTGCAGCAGCACATGTCTCAATGCCCGAGTGAAAACCCTCATAGACATCGTAGGCGAACACCGCTGCGTTACGCCATGTCTCTCTATATGGACGGTACCCTCCAAGGGTGGGTGGAAGGAGACGTAACCTCTCTAGTTGGCAGGATATTTTTCTGGCAATTATTTTCTCCATGTTTAACCCTTAGAACCTGGGCTCCCGATATTTCGGGATTGAATGTAAGCGCTGCATATCCTGAGTTCCCGATATATAGGGCTGAGGACATTTTCTCACTTTTTTCAGTTTTTGAAAATAAATTGTGTACAAATGGGACGTCAAACACAACCCACATGTTCTACATGGTTTTGCGAGATGGTGGGCGCTGTTGTATGATTTTTTTGTACTGATAATGCATTTAGTTAAGTATTTTCATGTTAAAAAGATAATTTTTGGAAATGGTCATTCTAAAAATATAACAGAGCAAGCTGTTACACTTGTTTTGAATGAATCTGAAGATAAATTAGACTTAGAATATGATTATTCTGATAAGTATATAGAAAGAGAGTTAGATGATCATTTAGACGACAAAGAATTGTTTTAATCGATTGATATTCAATCTATATATCTTCAATATGGAGAAAATCTTCATATACGGGAGTATTCCTGGCCGTGTCCACATATTAAATCAAATACATTTTTAAGTTTAGTATTCTGCAAATACATAATAAGCAGGAATAATGATGATGAGGGTAAGTCATTAACAAATTATAGAGCACTTAAGAGTGCTAAATTATCGTGTTTTAATATAACTCTTAAGTGGGCTGTTTTGGCCCGGGTTCAAAGGGTTAATGTAGCCAAATTATTTCAGTTTCCAAGACATAATTTTGTTTAAGAGCTCGTGAGATCATGTCTCCATGTTAAGTCTTGTAGCTTGTCTATATTTTCCTCTTCTTTGTCTAGGGCGTTGTAAGACATTCACAGGACTAGATAAATCATGGTGAGACAGTACCTTACTGACTGGGTTTGCCCAGCTTAGGTGGACGGTAGATGTTATCTAAGGAGACATGAAGATCTTTCCTACGACCTGAAGCTGCCTCTGTCTCCTTGCTCTATGCCAATCAAGCTTTAAGGCTTGATCATCATCAAATAGCTTGTCATGAGCATAACTTTGCCACCTTAACAGTCCTTCAGAATTTCTCTCGTAGGCAAGATCTCCCACCTCTGCAGCCTTCATGCTCAAACCATCAGTTACACTTTGAATCTATCTTCTCCATGGTCTTCCTCTTTTCCTCTTTGCTGAGATGCCTTTAAGGCTTATAACTGGTAAACTGCTGCTTCCCATGTTGTGTTGCTGCTGTCAGTTCTTGCCAAAGTTGTCTTTCCAGGGCACATGCTAGGGCAGTAAAATATAGAGAACTGGCTTATGCCCAGCAGTATGTTTCCTATAACATACTTTTAATGTTACTAAGGGAAAGGTAGTAATAAACACAGCTTGTCACAGGATTTGCAGAACTTTAGTAAGCAGTAGTGATGCAGAGTTTTTAGTAATGTTCAGCTGTCTTACAACTATCATGAACAGTAACACCACCATTGAAACTTTGCAAAGGAGATCATGAACTTACTAGGTTTGATTACACATCTTTGATGAAGAGACCTTTCGGTTTTTGACACAGTCTTGATCCTTAGTAGCATGAAATTTGCAATATTTCTTTTTAAAACTAATTTTGATGAAACATTTTAAACTAAG
This sequence comes from Arion vulgaris, assembly GCA_020796225.1. Taxonomy (NCBI): domain Eukaryota; kingdom Metazoa; phylum Mollusca; class Gastropoda; order Stylommatophora; family Arionidae; genus Arion; species Arion vulgaris. The sequence continues at coordinate 66,265,304 of CM036753.1, read as the reverse complement.
TTTCAGTATGACTTAACTTGTGATTGGTCTACAAGGTGTGTTCTGTGCCTGACTCTGCATCTAAAAAAGTCAGGGTCGACTAGTCTCTCTTAGGAAAGATAAAAGGGGAAAATTAGTAGCCTGCTGATGACCTATAGAACACACAATTCCAACCCTACCTTCGGTGGGTGTAGATTGAGAGCCACTGATCACAAGCTCCAAGGCCAACCTGGAGCCTTTGACTCTCCCAATGGAAGGACTCCTCTAGGTCAGGTTTTATTTTCTCATGCTGTGACAGGAAGGTGAACCAGAATAAAAAGCACATAGAAATCAGATGTGCTGGCATACGGGTCTGTAGACGTGTAACTGGCACAATGAACTCATGCTATAAGGCACAAATCACATACAGACCACAAAAAGTGGTTTAACAATTGGCTAATGTAGAACAAATGAAGAAGAAGGAGACTCGTAATTAGTTTAAGTATACATGAATTTTTATAGATATTGTGTTTTCTTGAATGAAGAATATGTAAGGGAGTTTAAAAGTGGAACGATTGACTTCATTGCACCGGGTTTTATCCCATATGGCTCGGTCCCTCTTTGCAGAAATGGCACGCCACTAGCCGAGAGTATTGCACAAAGCACAAACTCTGTAGCTCCAGCAACAATCCTAGGGGTCTCTTGAAAAAACTGCACCCATGAACTTAACGGCACGGTCCAAATTTGAACCTACGACCTTCACCTCACAAGGCAAAGTGCTTAACCACTTAGCTACAGAGACCCCATGAAGAATATTGCACTTATGTAGTGTCTATTGTTACGGCTGTTGTGTTTGTTGAAGTTTTATTTAGAAGTAATATTGTCTCTAACAAGTATCCTATTTCTTATAAGAATATTGCACATACATAGTGTCTATTGTTACTGCTGTTGAAGTTTTATTTAGAAGTAATATTGTCTCTAACAAGTATCCTATTTCTTATAAGAATATTGCACATACATAGTGTCTATTGTTACTGCTGTTGAAGTTTTATTTAGAAGTAATATTGTCTCTAACAAGTATCCTATTTCTTATAAGAATATTGCACATACATAGTGTCTATTGTTACTGCTGTTGAAGTTTTATTTAGAAGTAATATTGTCTCTAACAAGTATCCTATTTCTTATAAGAATATTGCACATACATAGTGTCTATTGTTACTGCTGTTGAAGTTTTATTTAGAAGTAATATTGTCTCTAACAAGTATCCTATTTCTTATAAGAATATTGCACATACATAGTGTCTATTGTTACTGCTGTTGAAGTTTTATTTAGAAGTAATATTGTCTCTAACAAGTATCCTATTTCTTCTTCTTTCTCTAATCCTGTTTTGCCTCACAGCGTCAGGATAAGAAGAGATGTACAGAACAGGCTCTTGTGTACACTTTGTACATGGTGTCTTACTTTATTTCTATTTAGAATAAATCAGAAAGTGATTGCTATGACTTGCATCATGATGACATACTCCAGATTGGCAGCACAACATTGTTAATGCACATACACAAGGGACTTGAAACATGTGACAGTTGTGAGCCTGGCCAAGTACAAGCCAAACTTAAGACAGCAAGTTCTATTAAAAATAGTAAGTTCTTCTCATTAGTTAATTATGTGATGTTATGCAATCAATGTCATTACACATTGGGCATTCCGATGCGGGCTCTGTCCTCCACTACAGCAGCCATACCAAAGTACTTATATTATGTGTTTTGTCATTGCTACATAGTTTTACTGCAGACTTCCCTTATATCGATAATACCAATGTACTTACTCACCATACCCATGAGAAGTTGATTAGTATATCGTCTCTCTCTACCATGAAGATGACACTGTCTGGTGCATGCAAACTTAACTCCTAATTCTCACACTTGTTCCAGTGTCTGAATTAATATTGTCTATACATGATTGTTTAATGGGATTGTGATTGTTCAATACAGTCTAGAATTCTGGGTAATTGTTTACAGCATATTAAGCATGTGCAATTTTGCAAAACATCATATCCTTCTTGCGTTCTTTGCCATCAGCAGATCATCATATCTTCTTGTGTTTTTGACTATCAACAGATATTCATTTCTTCTTGCAGAGCAGCAAAAAACATACTTTCTTGGTCTGTTGCCATTGTTTGCAGCACATAACTTCTGATAATTTATCTTCATGAAATTGAAAATGAATAATAGATCTCATTGTTCCATAAACAAATACTGGCTTGGACTTGAAATGAAAATCCTCGCATATCCTTTACAGTACGTCACCATTAACCACAATAAATGTGTCGTTGATTTTCTAGGCACCACTTATTCGTTCAGTAGTTTGCCATTGTTTTCTCAATGGTGAGGTCTATTTTACCTTCGTAAAATCAAATTAGACTGAAGCTTCTTCTTTTAACTCCCCTTGAAGCATAAGGCATCAACAAATTTTCCACCAACCAGATCTGTCTTGAGCAAGCCAGCTTAGTTCATTTCGGTCTTTCCCGCTTCTTCTCTTTCTCTGTCTACAGTTTGTCTTTGGATCATGGGGGAGTTTCAGTTTTCTATCCTGTGTCAGGTGTGTTATATCTGTAGTTGTTAGTCTTTGATATCGCAGGATATCTGTGATATTATCTATTCATCGGGTTCCTGGATTACCTCTGGGTCTGCATCCGAGTTGCCGGTTGGTATATGCACGAGATGGTAGTAGATCTGGTTTCATTCACGTTAGGTAACCGAACCATTTTATTTGTTATCTTCTAATATGTTGGGTGCAAAATCCAACATTGATGTGAAACACTGCTCATTCTGCAGAAGATAACGGACTTGCCTTTTCAACAGGTCATCTAGCATGACCACTTACATAAATGCAGAAAAAAAGAAGACATACTAATTCAAGAATCACTTTTCAAGATTATCTGTTATATATATATTTAGATGATCTAAAAGAGCATTGTTCAACTCAATATTTCTCTCAACATTATACTATCAGTGCTAAACCTGAATGCTGACATCAAATTATAGAACAAAACTAGTCACAACAGAGATGAAGTGTCTATGCAGAATGCTGGGAGTATCAAGAAGAGACCAATTTAGAAATGAAGACATCTGGAAAAAAGTGGATACAACATCAGTACTGAACTTCATAAAAAAACAAACAACAAATTAAATTGCTTGGCCACATAAGCAGATTACCAACAGACAGTGCAGTGTGCCTCAAAGAGCAATGTTACTCTGATAGAGTGGATGCAAAGCAAAAAGCAGTCCATGCAAAAAGGTGGACATCAGAGATATTAGAGGTGATGAAAAATGCTGTTTATGAAGCATACACAAGAGCCTGTTCTATAAATCTTTTCCTGAAGCTGTGAAACAAAATAGGATTAGAGAAAAAGAAGATACATTTGAGATACAGTTGATAAACAGTTGATAAACAGTTGATAACTTATGTCTATAACAATTACTTGATTAATTTTTTTTTTCTTCAGATTATATAGTTTTGTCACAAGACGAGAAGAATCGACAGAGAAGGAAGGAGCTGAAAAATATTAAGAAAAAATATGGCTTGCAGGTAAAAGTCTTTTATTTTAGACGAGCATTAATTCATTATATAAAATTGTTGTTTGACACTGTAACATCATAGAGATAAGATGTATGAATTAGTAAGTAGACGCCCGTGTGGTTCCGGGGCCCGCAAAGGAAGCAAAGAATAGTACCACTGCAACCTACAAGGCATGTTGTAAGAGGCGACTGATGTAGGACCTAGGGATGCTACCTTAGTAAATAAAAAGCATCGCAGAAGTCGGATGAGCTGGCCTACTTGTAGGCGCATAACTGGCACAACATACAATCGCTCTTATTCTCAGATCACATACAAATCACACAGAGTGGTTAACAAGTGGTCATTCTCTAATGTTCGATGAAGCAGAAGATAAGAAAGAAGTAGAAAAAATCATGAAAACCATCTCATATTTTGGCATATTCAATAAATTCATTGTATCAACTATGAGGTCATTATCTGGTAGGGAAACTTGCGGGATCCAATGATACAGTGGGACTAGGACAGCAGAAACCAACCAACACAGAATGGGATTTGTTAGTCTAAACACACTGAAATACATGCTTGGGAGGGGATCAGAGCAATTGTGGACATGTGCGATGATGATGATCCTCAACTGAACATTAATCTTGCTGGAGTTCACATTTTAAAACTGTGATGATAGGAAGTTAACTCAGTGACCAGGCAAAGTCACGTTTACAAGCGCTTCACGTTGATAACCAAGCCACTTACGGCGGAATGTAAACGCCACTTCAAACGGCCACTTAGCGTGGCGCTTGGTCCACTAAGAGTTAAGCAATGGACATGCTGCGTGAAGATTCAAGCAATCACAATTTTCTTGTTTATGAAACAATAACTTTAGCAACCTGACTACATCTATTGTCTTTCCCAGGTGGATGATGGAATTGGTTGTCCACTCTTGCCGTAAAGCATAGGGGTGGGAGCTTTAATGTCCGGGGAGCTTTAATGTCCGTTCCAGGGCCAGATGAGTCGCCAGACTACATCAACATTTAAAAAATAAATATCCATGAACTTTTATTTTGCAGAATTCATATTTTGAGAACCCTGGTGCTATCATCACAAACCCTGACCTCTGTGACAAAGCTTATCTGAGAAGACAATTTATTGGAAGTGATTCAGAGCATTTCAAGCAACATGTGACGCCAGCTTCAGTTCAAAGGTGAAATAAATTTTTGGTTTTAAAATCAGAAAATGTTTTCTTTACAAATCAAAATATACCTCTGAAGCCTGTATGGGGGTTACACTAATAAAATGGAAAGCAGGCCTTCATGCAAAAATCAGTCAAAGCGCCGCCTTGTGTTGTCGTAGCTGACAAGGGGAACAAAGAATAGTAACGTGGCAACCTACAAGGCATGTTGTTAGAAGCGACTGAGGTAAGGGCCTAGTGGAGCTACCCTGTTAAATAAAAAGTGTCGCAGAAGTCTGATGTGCTGGCCTACTCGTAGGCGCACTACTGGCACACCATACAATCGTTCCTAGGCTCAAATCACCTACAAATCAGAAAGAGTGGTTAACAAGTGGTTGATATGGAGCATTCAAAGAAGAAGTCAAAGCACCATATCAGACTTTGCTGAGTTTATAGTTGACGAATGCAAGAAGAAGAAAACAAAATATGCTGTATTTTTCAATACTATTAAACTTTTGTTATTGGTTACTGAACTGATGTCACAGCATGCCAGACAGATCCCTAGGTCATTGTCTCCCCACCAGATATTGAAGGATATACATACTGATGGTTCCTGTGGCTCGCTGGTTAAACACACTCCTCTCTCTGCCCCTCAAGCATCCAGCTCTATTTGTACAACGTGTAATTCCAAACCACTTATATTGCTGGATTGATTCAATATCAATTTTAGTTTCAGTTTGGAATATCTTCATTGCACTCCGGACATGACCACAGGTGCTCCGATCTCCTTCGCAATATCTCCAACAGCGTCCAGCGACTGACTGTATCAGTTCGATTTGATTGATGAGCTATCATATCCTGTTGTGCTGTTCCTTTCTTGCTACTCCTATCTTCAATCCCAGGTCCTGCAATCTAGTAGTTGACTTGGATTGGTTTAAATGAAAATCCTCTTTGCAGCCACACTCTAAGATTGTGTTCAGAATTGGAGCTCTATGTATTGGCTAAACCCCCCCCTTTGATATGGTGGCATAGTTTCATCTTTCTTGGCACCAAAACATCTTCGATTATGCTTACTAAACACATTGACCACACACAGGACATCTTCCTTTGAGTAGCTGTGTATTGGCATCTGTCCTTTTTTTTATTATCAAACTATATTTGTGATTCTCTTATTTGTCTAATTATCCATGATTTACATCCATGTGACATGACTTGGAAAAACCTAAAATGAATATAAAAATACATGGAGAATTACTACATCAAGTAAAAGTTTCTTATATCTTGGTCAGATGATAACAGATGATGGCAGATGTATAACAGAAATTAAAAAGAGAATAAGAATGGCCAAAGATAATTTCAATAGTATGAGAAAGTTGCTGACATCCAAACAAATCACAAACAGGCTAAAAATGAGAATGATCAAATGCTATATATATCCTATATTAATGTATGGCTTGGAAACATGGACAATGAACAAGCAGTTAGAAGACAGAATTGATGCATTTGAGATGTGGATATATAGAAGAATAGGCAGAGTTTCATGGACAGAAAAACAGACAAATAAACAAGTTTTAGGAAAACTAGCATGAAGAAACAATTATTAAGAGAAATAAAATTCAGACAAGTAAAGTATTTTGAGCACATAAAAAGACATGACACCATGATAAAACATTTACTAGAGGGGAAAGTTGAGGGGGAAGAGCAAGAGGAAGACCGAGAGATAAGTGGGAGGGAAACTTTAAGAAATGGACAGGTTACAGTCTGGCAGTGTGCAACGCCAAGGCGAAAGACAGAGGATGCTGGAGATTCATTGCAGCCAACCTTCGATGTGGAGACGGCACCTGATGTTGATGATGACATGACTTACCGTATAAAACTGAAATAATTTAAACTAAAGCTGAAGGATTGACTTTATTCCACCGGGACTTACCCCATATGGCTCTGTCCCTCTCCACAAAAATGGCACGCCATCTGCAGGGAGTATTGCACAAAGCATGAGCTCTGTAGCTCCGGCAACAATCCTAGAAGTCTCTGAACAAAATACACTTGTTAACATAGCTGTGCGGTCTGAATTTGAACCCACGTCCTTCTGAACGCAAGGCAAGGGCTTAACCACTTAGCCACAGAGACGTTTAAAATATTTGCATTTCATTACACCTCTTTGTTATGTTTGAAGTTATAGATGCATAATCTTTCCTTTTACAGCCCCATTTCTGCACAAAATAAAGGCCACAAGCTTCTAGCCAAGATGGGATGGAAAGAGGGTCAAGGTTTAGGAAAGAATAGCTCTGGAATTGCAGAACCTGTAAGTAGGGTGACCTGATTTAAAAAACATTCTGAGGTTTCTTTCTTTTCTCGAATCCTGTTTTGCTTCACAGCATCAAGATAAGGAGAGATTTCTAAAACAGTCTTTTGTGTGAGCTTCATAAATAGTGTTTCTCTCGCTCTGTTATCTCAGGTCCACCTTTTGCGTGGATGGCCTTTTGCTTTGTATCCACTGTATCTGAGTAACATTACTCTTTGGAGCACACTATCTGTTGGTAATCTTCTGAGGTAATGTTTTGAAGAAGGAATTTGTAATGGTGCAATCATTTGCTTTACATTATGTCCCATGTATTGGTGAGAGTTGCTGTTAGATTGAGCCAAAAATCAATAGTTCACTGAAACTAAAGCAAAATAACAATATAATTAGACATGCTAAAAAGAAGTTAATTCATATCCTTTACAGGACTTTGCGAATCAACTCCAGCTTTTAACGCTGTTTGTGATTTTTCTAGGCATTATTACTTTCAGTAGTTTGCCATTGCTTTCTGAACGGGTGGTGCCATCGTCCTTTGTAAAAATCCACTCGAAACAATTTGCAACCAAACTGTCCACACCGTAATTCGAACTCAGAACGTCGGGGTTAATAGATCAAGTCACTATCCCGTAAGACACAGACACCACAGACAGGCTACATGATGATATTTCTTGTATGCTTGAAATAGGTCTTTTGGTTGAAATCTTGTCATAGTTGCGCTTTAGAAATCTTCCTCGCTTTATGTTTGAATATTAGTTATTTATTGAGAGTTTGATTCAAAGGTCTATCTTCAACACTTCCTGCCTCTTGCTATTGTGCTGCATTCTACTCAACGTTTCTTCTGTCTTCTTTCTTAAGTTCAGTTTTTCTTTATGTCCATCTCTTAATATTTTCCCTTCAATTTTATCACCGTCATCCTCTGTATTCTATCTATCTATATCATCTTCATGTTTCAGTTGAAACTTAAGGCATTTATAAGTGATCCCTATCCCTGTTTGTCTGCTGCTTTTCTATTTGTGATTCCATTCACACACTTACATTTTCCCATTAAATTGTCCTTTAATTTCAATTGGTCTACTCCGTCTATTGGAGATCTGACTTTGCCAAAGAGCTCTGTGTCACTCTACATACATCCAAGCCATCTTCATCCCTTTCCTTTAATCATGGCTGCCAGGGATGTAAATTTAGTCTTCTTCTACATCTCTTGTGATATTTTCCAACCAAAATATTTGCAGTATCCTCCCCCTAAGACATTCATTTTGAAAGGTCTCTCGCCCGTGTGATACTGGGGCCCACAAGGGAAGCAAAGAATAGTACCACTGTGACCTACAAGGCATGTCGTAAGAGACGACTGATGTAGGAACTAAGGAAGCTACCCTAGTAAATAAAATTCATCACAGAAATCGGATGTGCTGGCCTACCTGTAGATGCATAACTGGCAAAATGTACAATCACTCTTAGGCTCAGATCACATACAAATCACAAAGAGTGGTTAGCAAGGGGTCGATATGAAGCGTTCGAAGAAGAAGAAAATGCTCTAATTTATGTGTTATGTCTGCAGCAATTCTCCAGCATTCGCTTATTCTTCTTCACCCTTCGTTCCCTAGGAGACATAGGTCGCAACCAAGGTCTTCCAAGCCCTCCTACCCAAAGGGCCCTAATTTCCAGATCTCTCCACTCTCTTCTAATTTTCTTGCATTCCGCTCCCAATCCTGTCTCCAAGTGTATTTGGGTCTATCTTACCTCTATTACCCTGGGGTTCCATCAGAAGGCCTGTCTGGTGATTGTCAGGGGGTCTCCTCAGCGTGTGTCCTATCCATTGCCACCTTCTGCCCCTTATCTCTTTTTCCACTTGCCATTGACTCACTCTATCCCACAGTTCCCTGTTTGCAGTCCTGTCATGTCATTTGTAGATGGAGTTTCCTGCGCAGGCATCCATTGATGAATGTTGTAACGTTTTGGTGCTCCCTTAGTTGTTCTCCATGTCTCTGCTCTATATAGAAGTCGCTCTATATAGAAGTACAACCTTGACCATATGAGTTAAATATTATATTAGTTTATCCTGATCATTTGAGCTACATATGTATTTGAGTAATGCATCATGCTGATCTTGTCTTCTCTCATGTATTCTAATCCGAACATCTTCATCTGTGCCACCTTGAATGTTGATTACACTTTCCAGATTTATAAATTTTTGTCCCTCTTTTAACGGTGTTCCTATCAATATGGTCAGGTCTATTTAATCTCATGATCTTTTTTTCCCTATGAATAATCCTCAGTTGTTGTGAGCTTGTTTCTAGTTTAGCATTTTCTTTGCATTTTTTTGGTTGTGAGAGAGGAGTGCTAGATCATCTGCAAAATCCAAATCCTCCAATTCACTCATCATGGTTCACTGTATTCCATTTCTCCCCCTGGCTGTCGTTGATCTAATTATTCAGTCAATAGTCAGCAGGAAAAGGAAGGGTCATAGGAGGCAGGCCTGTTACACACCTGTCCTATATTTCACAGACCTTTGTTAGTTTTCCTTCATGCAGTACTCTACCCGTTGTCTCCTCATACATTTTAACATTTGCAATTGTATAACAATATTCAGAGTGTTAAATAAAATTTCCCTAACCTTTTCAGACTTTAGGGGTATGAAGTAGCTTCACTTTACATTTCTAGGCCCAAGTGTGCAGGAGGTAGGAGGGATAATTCCCTTCTTACACACACAACCCTCTTGTGTCCGATTTAAAACGCTTATGCATTTTGCTAATCCTTCCCACTCTGAGAGTGTTACTTTGGTATATTCCTGCCTCCTCTGTGTTTAGATTACTTTAATCCAAGTTTATCTTTACCTAAAACTATTTGAAAAATTGGAGAGAAAAGAAATCTAGAAATAGATTGTTCAAAATCAATTACATTTCTTATCTATATTTGTTTCACAAATTGTTGTATGTTTAGTTTTAGATGTCATCATCAAATAGCTTGTTCTAAGTAGAAAATTGCCACCCTAACAGTCCTTCTGAATTTTCTCATAGGCCAGATTTCCGACCTGCAGCTGTCATGCTCACACCATCAGTTACATTCTGTATCCACCATCTCCATGGTCATCCTCTTTGCCGGGATGCCTCCATCCATGATGGTCTTCTCCAGCCCTTCGTGTCTCTTTGTATGTCCAAAGACTTCAATTATCTCATTATTTTTTGTTGCATCAGCCAATTTGATTCTGAGTTCTTTCAACATAGATCTATTTATTTTCTCTGTTCATGATATACCGAGGACTCTTCTGCAACACTTATATTCAAAAGCATATATATTTTTTCCACTACCTTGCTAAATGTCTATGCTGTACACCCATACTGTAAATATGCATGCTCTTAGTATTCTGATCTTTGTTTTTCTATCAGTTCCATTCAATACTGTTTTTGGTTGTTACATTTTTGGTAAAGTCACGTTGTTTTAGATGTATATAATAAAAATTGAATAAATATATGATATTGAATTGTCTTACTTTTAGATCAATGTGGAAATGCGTGTGAACCAATCTGCTGGTCTTGGTTCAGGAACAGATGTGTCACTGTCTTTGGATAATGTGCAACATGCAGGGAAAGCTAAGAGATGGGCACAGGCAAGAAAGAGATATGAGAAACTGGATGTGGATGACACCACTGTTCCCGCTTCTGTGTCGTCTGTAAAAACATTGAATATTTCAGAGAATGAACCACATTCTAAGCATCCGGCAGTTCAACCAGGATTTGATTCTAAAGATTAATGTACTCCTGTCAGTATTAGTTCCAAACTATGTGATGATGTAGTATTATCCGTTTCTTTTTTTCTCCAATCCTGTTTTGCCTCACAGCGTCAGGATAAGAAGAGATGCCTAGAACGGGCTTTTGTGTGCGCTTCATAAACAGTGTCTTTCATCGCCTCTGAGGCCCACCCTTTGCATGGCCGACCTTTTGCTTTGTATCCACTGTATCGGAGTAACATTGCTCTTTGAGGTGCACTGTCTGTTGATAATCTGCTTATGTGGCAAAGTGGCAGAACCATTTAATTTGTTGTTTCTTGATGGTAGTATTACCATTGACAAATAATCCAACAATTGTGTAGAATGAACACATGAGTACATCAACATAACAGGATCTTTTGAAAGATGTCAAACTTGTGTATAAGACATCAAAACATCTCAGTCTATGTCCAACATGTCATGGGTCAGAGGGGTTACTGATCAAACAAGGTAATTTTCCAAGCAACTCTTCTGCAGGTGACACAGAGTATACCTGAATAATAAGCAAAAGATATTACCAACATTTGAATATAGGTTTGTTGAAGTAAACTATTTAAGAATCCTATCTTATTAACATCTTGTATCTCTTTATTTTTGCATAATATATGTATGAGACTGCAGTAAAACTATTAGATTGGCGAAACACGTAATCACAAAGTACTGAGTTTTACAAATTACAAAAACAATGACGATATACAGCAACGTTTTGACCAACAAGGCCTTTATCAAACGAACAACAGGAGTGACGAATTTAAAAAACAATTACATATGGACGACTAGATACAAAGACATTCAAACGTTATTTTTGCATACAAGTAATTAGTGCATCTGACTCCCTTGATGAAAATCTGTATCAAAACACTTTATGTGCTTTTGTCGATAGCTTAAAAGGTGGAGAACTTTAAAACATTATATTTTAGCAAAGAAAAACATATGATATTATTATTGGGTAACTGGTTTTATATGTACTAATGTAGTAAATCGGTTAGAGTGCTTGCTTCATAATGAAAGGTGAATCATGCAAAAGAAAATATGTTCTTTTGTTATTATGATTTTTTATCACATTAGAGCAAATATTGTCTAAATTAAGTGCACCATACAGAGGTATACTTCAAAATAGATTATTTTTCTTAAACCTAGTACATAGCAAGTTTAGTCTTTATGAAATGATATTCCACATTGATGATTCAGCGTTGTGCACTGCACCCTAAAATGCTGACCTCATACTTCAGTTCTGTAGGCTCTATTCCTTCTTTTTAAGAGACAAACATTTGCCCTCCATTATTCCAACTGAGTCAAAAAACTGTACTTCACAAGGAAGGACCTGGATAGCATCATAAGTTTCTTCAAAGCCACTGAGCTTCTAATATGAACTCACTGTCTAAACAAGAAAGATATTGTCATTATTTCTGTTAGCATCAAATAGAGATTGTAATGATGCTGCTGACAAATCGGCAACAGAGATAGGGAAGAAGGACATTCCCTAGCTGATTCAAGTCTAAATTATGTAGAGGCCAATACTTTTATCACTAGAAATCACTGGCCAACAGAGACAAACATCCATGTAAAGCTGTTTGGAAGCCTTGATAAACTAACAAACACAACATACATAAAGAGAACCGAACTCATTGTGTAGACATTGAACAACGGTGAACAAGAAGAATAAGACTAGAAGTAATATGGTCAAGTGTGAAACAACATTTTACAGCTCAACGGAAATGAGCAACTTTGTAATTTTCAAACTGATGCTCATCCATCACTGGTGATGATGACCACACAAATTTTCATCCAAGGGAATGTAGTTGCGCTATGTTTGTCTGTGTGTGCGTAGATGACTAGTGAGCCCGATACGGGCTTGAAATGTTCGTGTACAGTGTGGTACACATAAATCTTCAAACTACACAACAGGACACAATAGATTGAGATACCATCTTTTCAATAAGTTTGTTTGTATATATTTGTTCTTATCAACCAAGTTAGCCATTATTTTTTTATCTGTGTTGTTTGCGCAGAGAATGAGAGTATGTTTGTGCCCATGTTAGACTCCTACAGCATGTACGACAGACACATCAGCGAATTTCGGACTAAGTGTATGTATGTTATCCAAGAGGGACAAAAATTGGTACAAATTGATTTGTCCTATGGAGGCCATCAAAACTGACTCATGTCATATTTGACAAGTTAACGATAGAACTTCTGACAAGTGCGATTGTAACACTACCTGAACAATTTTTGTTCAAAGTTGTTTCACTTTGAAGAGCGGAAAAACTAATGTGGCAGCAACCATAAGCTGGTGTGGACCACTACTGTCTTTGATTATATTCAAGAAGAAAAAGAGACTGATGATGTTCATGTAATTCAAGAACCTTGACAATTACATAAATATATATGGATTACAGCTGTCTTAATCACAAACTTATACCTGCCTGCCCAGTGTGTTCGCCAGCGCTTGGACGACGGTGGCAAGCCCCAGTGAGTGCGGTTCAATTCCTCTGGCTGGCAGAAAAGCCACAGGTTCTCCAGATTTATGGTGTTTATGGCACCAAACTGAAGGGTTACGATGTCCATGGCACTGAGCCGAAGAGCTGAAAGCTCAAGTGCTTCTGGATCGGAAAAAAAATCACAAACTAAAACCTTTTCTTATATCATTTTTGTTACTTCAATTTGCACAATGTTATCTTTAAAATACATTCTTAACGCATTGAGAGAGTATTTCTGAAAACAGGGGAGTTTCAGGGCTTGAATCTCACTTACTGACCAGATTGAGAGAGATGGGTGTCAATATTGGTGCAGCCAGAAAAGAACGACATAATGAATATGCAAAGAGATTGATAAGTCAACATCTAACTGGCATGTTGGGCCATGGATTTGTTGAGGCATAGATCGGAGCACCTATGGTCATGTCCGGAGTGCTATGATGATAGTCCTCGTATAACTGATCTTAAAAATAACCCAAGTCAGTATATCAGCTCAGTAGAGTACAGGGGTTAACATATTGATATTATGAGACTTCAAATAAATTCTTAATATGAGTATTGGCAGCAGGCAACACATCAGTCAGTATAAGACCCATAAGAAATATTGTGTGATTAATTTAAAAGATACAATGCTACTAAGATTCTATTTTTTTTTCATTGTTTTCTATTAAAGTATGTTAACATGACAATTATAAAGGCAGTTTTTTTTTTTTTTTTATTCATTTGTCCGCTGTTTTTTCTCTTCAGGCTTAGTCATAGCGCCTAATATGGCACCTCTGATTAACTTTTGTGTGAATGCATACTTTCCTTATCTCCAGTGTCCATCGCCATTCAAACAAACCTTACTCCAACTTCAAAGTTACTTATAATTTAGATCTATACCCCCAAGGATCAGGGTCTCCTGTAGTCTAAAAGCATACCCTGTGCACACTTAGAACTTACAGCCTCAATTCTCAGAATTTCCACTGCATCTGGTCAATAGTGAAGAATGTTATCACCTTCCTAATGGTCACCCTGTTATCATGCAGAGATAACGTAGCCACAGTTGTGTTAGTTTAAACTCAGTAGTATTTTTAGGACACATTCAAGGTAGATTAGGAAAGTAGATTCAAGGAGGGGGAGGGGCTGTCTGTGGCATAGAGGTAAGGTGCTCGCCTCTTGTTACAAAGGTATTCGGTTCGTTTCCGCTAGAGACCCTGATCTCAATGTAGGTAAGATCAAGTTCCTAGTTCTATCGGAGACGGATGATAAAATGGAGATCTCTTGTTCAAGTTGAACATGTAAAAGAACACTTGAAAGTTAAAGAACACTTGCTACTTAAAGAACCCTTGATAGTTAAAGAACACTTGATAGTAAAGAACACTTGATAAAGAACCCTTGATAGTTAAAGAACCCTTGATAGTTAAAGAACACTTGAAAGTTAAAGAACACTTGATAGTTAAAGAACCCTTGATACTTAAAGAACACTCGATACTTAAAGAATACTTGATAGTTAAAGAACACTTGATGGTAAAAGAACACTTGATAGTAAAAGAACACTTGATAGTTAAAGAACACTTGATAGTAAAAGAACCCTTGATAGTTAAAGAAAACTTGATAGTAAAAGAACACTTGATAGTTAAAAATCAATAAAAGTAGGTTTCGGGAAAAAATCTTAATAAAAGATTAAAATAAAATTCCTATTAAAATTTCCATTATCTTGAAATTTACATTGGGTATCGTGACCAGTGCTATGGATTTCGTGCATTGCTAGTGAGATCTTCCTATGTAAGAAAGAGATCAGAGCACAGATGGTTATTCACTGAAGTACAATTCTAATGATCCTATCAATCAATTTTTGATTCTTCACTGAGTATAGGTCTCAAGTATTACACACTTGTACAGGAATATTCTGAGTTTGAAATAACAGATAGGCATGAGTCAGTTCTGATGGCCTCTTCTGTGACCATTTAATTCAGATCTGGAACGACCTCAACAAAGTCAGAATATGGCAATCATGAACACACTTCTTGACGTAGATCATACCTCATGATCGAAAGAGTGTTGTTCCTGAAAAGATGGGAATTAGGAAAGTCAGCAAAGACAGACCTTAAGTTAAAAGATACGTGTCCCAAAATGGATGAAAATGTTTCTAATCCGGAACAACCTCACCCAGTATGAAAAGTTGCAAAGTATATACATGCTCTTTGACGCAGATCATACACGAGCCCCAATATACAGCGTAAAAGTGATCAGTAAAGAGTGTCACTCCATATTAGTATGCGCTTATAAAGAATTTATGATGCCAAAAAAAAGACCAAAAATGTAAGGGATTGTTAGGCGGGGCAACTTCAAATATTTCCACAGTCCGAAAATGTTGGATGCATCTGTCCTACACGTATAGGAGTCCATGAACCGATGTGCAACGTTTAGTCGTTCTTGGCAAAAAATAAACATAACACAAAGAGGGGTTACACTGTTTGATAAGAACAAACGCAAAAGTAAACAAACATCTTCAGATCTGACACCACGCTACAGTTTTATTTAGTAGATATTAGCACTCAGGGGCGGCTCGTCGTTGAGGGCCAGTGTTGGGCCGGCCCATCAATAATCGAAAGGGAGAATAACTTCCCGGAATAGACAAATAATAGTAAATACTCCAAAAACTATGATTTTTCCGAAAATGTGTGTCTGGCCCCACCAAGAAAACTAACCACGAGCCGCCACTGTAGCACTATAAAATTATGTTCTCTGTTTGTGAAACCTTACCAGTATCCCATTTATACACATCTTTATCACATCGGACAATATGCATTTGCTCTCTGTAGTTGGAACAATTTCACAATGATACTGACTAAACCTGAGGATAGAGTACCGTCTGCATTCGCTCTAAACACTACTTTTTGTACCATCTCTGTGACCTTTATGATGGTTTTAACCAAAGAGCGGGGCTGCAGCATCAATTTACAGCGTTTACCGGACAGCTGTGACTTTTGCACATTTTGGTCCATTACATCAGAGTTAGCAACAGATGGTATTCAAGTTTGTCACTCAACCCCATGACAGTCTCCACGCTGAGAGTAGGGCACGACCTTTTTGCACAGGCACTGACTTACCTGACTCACCACAGAAAGCTCACCATGTGTAAAATGAAATGCTTGAGGAAGGCAGTGGGAGTCACCAGGAAAGATAGACTACGAAATGAGGACATCAGAAGCAGTGTGAGCATAACTTCATGCACCGAATACATCGAAAGACAACAAATGCAGGGGTTTGGACATTTAATGAGAATGAAATACAACCAACCACCAATAACAGCATACAATAAAAGAGATCGGGTACTAGAGCTAAGGGAAGACCAAGAAAATGATGGATATACAATATCAAGACCACACTACATAAACACGGATATAACACATCAAGGACGACTCATCTGACCCTATAACGCCAATTAAAGCTCCCATCCTTAGCTTAACGGCAAGAGTGGACAGCCAACTACATCTTCCACCTGGCAATAGATAATAGACTGACTTACCCCTGTTTCTATACTTACCACCCCTCAACCACTCCTTGCAACCTGTCTATGATCTGAACCAAGGAGAATGAGCAAGCTCAAGCCTCGAAAAGACTGTTCTTGATTATGAGCATACTCAATCATCTGGTATCATCATACAATTGGGACACACATTTTTGCGTGTTCAAGACATGATATTCTTATCTTTAACATTTAGACACATGTCTACAGTATAGCAGAGCTATACCAGCGGGCCAGTTCACTATACCATGGCCGCTGCATCATTGAACAGCACACAGAAAACCCTCTCGTTGTTTAATGTTAGGGTTGTCTAATTTTGTCTTATTTATAGGATATGTAGAGAATCCACAGCCTCCCCAACTCTTTAATGCTATGTTCTTCATCTTCATCACCTTTCAACTCCCATCGGAGCACCGGTCTTCAACAAACTTCTTCCATCTCTTCCTCTCTTGCCATCCCTTCCAATTCTTTCCATGTTTTGCCTATCCTCTTTATATCCGCCTCCAGCTCTCTTCTCCAGGTCTGCCTAGGCCTTCCCTACTCCTCTTTCCCTGCGGGTTCCAAAACAATGCCTGTCTTGCGATGCTTCCGGTCGGTCTTCTCAATGTATGTCCTATCCGTCGCCAGCGTCTCTTCCTGAGCTCTCTCTCCACTGGTATCTGCTTTGTTCTCTCCTGAGTTCCTCGTTTGTAATCTTATCATACCATCTCAATTCCTCTATCCTACGTAAACATCCATTTACGAAGGTCTGCAGTTTTCTGATAGTTTCCTTTGTGGTCTTCCAGGTTTCCGAGCCATAGAACAGCACTGACTTCACATTTGACTGGAAAATTCTCAGTTTTGTGTTTGTTTTGATCTCCCTTGCCTTCCATATCTTACTCAATGCCATAAAGTTCCCCTTGCTTTTTGTATTCTTATCTTAACATCTTTGTTTGTTCCTCCTTCTGTGTCAATGCTATATACAACATAGATACTAATGACATTGTGACGAAGTTAAACGACTATCCATCATTAAAGAAAAATAGAAAGATCTCTAGACACAACCCCTAAAATGAGCACGGAAGATAGCGTAAAAACTTACATATAACGGAGATAAAAAAAAAGGCCCTAAAGACGAAAGATTCACTTCATTGCGCCGGGTTTCCCCATATGGCTCCGTCCCTATCGGCAGAAAGGACACACCATATGCCGAGATTGTTGCACGAACTCTGTAGCTCCAACAACAATCCTAGGGTTCTCATGGAAAAATTGCACATGTAACTCAGTCCGAATTCGAACCCACAACTTTCTGAAGACAATCAAGCGTCTTAACCCTTTCGCTGCTACATACTTTCTGAAGACAATCAAGCGTCTTAACCCTTTCGCTGCTACATACTTTCTGAAGACAATCAAGCGTCTTAACCCTTTCGCTACTACATACTTTCTGAAGACAATCAAGCGTCTTAACCCTTTCGCTGCTACATACTTTCTGAAGACAATCAAGCGTCTTAACCCTTTCGCTGCTACATACTTTCTGAAGACAATCAAGCGTTTTAACCCTTTCGCTGCTGCATACTTTCTGAAGGCAATCAAGCGTCTTAACCCTTTCGCTGCTACATACTTTCTGAAGACAATCAAGCGTCTTAACCCTTTCGCTGCTACATACTTTCTGAAGACAATCAAGCGTCTTAACCCTTTCGCTGCTACATACTTTCAGAAGACAATCAAGCGTCTTAACCCTTTCGCTGCTACATACTTTCAGAAGACAATCAAGCGTCTTAACCCTTTCGCTGCTACATACTTTCTGAAGACAATCAAGCGTCTTAACCCTTTCGCTGCTACATACTTTCTGAAGACAATCAAGCGTCTTAACCCTTTCGCTGCTACATACTTTCTGAAGACAATCAAGCGTCTTAACCCTTTCGCTGCTACATACTTTCTGAAGACAATCAAGCGTCTTAACCCTTTCGCTGCTACATACTTTCTGAAGACAATCAAGCGTCTTAACCCTTTCGCTGCTACATACTTTCTGAAGACAATCAAGCGTCTTAACCCTTTCGCTGCTACATACTTTCTGAAGACAATCAAGCGTCTTAACCCTTTCGCTGCTACATACTTTCAGAAGACAATCAAGCGTCTTAACCCTTTCGCTGCTACATACTTTCTGAAGACAATCAAGCGTCTTAACCCTTTCGCTGCTACATACTTTCTGAAGACAATCAAGCGTCTTAACCCTTTCGCTGCTACATACTTTCTGAAGACAATCAAGCGTCTTAACCCTTTCGCTGCTACATACTTTCAGAAGACAATCAAGCGTCTTAACCCTTTCGCTGCTACATACTTTCTGAAGACAATCAAGCGTCTTAACCCTTTCGCTGCTGCATACTTTCTGAAGACAATCAAGCGTCTTAACCCTTTCGCTGCTACATACTTTCTGAAGACAATCAAGCGTCTTAACCCTTTCGCTGCTACATACTTTCTGAAGACAATCAAGCGTCTTAACCCTTTCGCTGCTACATACTTTCTGAAGACAATCAAGCGTCTTAACCCTTTCGCTGCTACATACTTTCTGAAGACAATCAAGCGTCTTAACCCTTTCCCCGCTACATACTTTCTGAAGACAATCAAGCTCTTAACCCTTTCGCTGCTACAACTTTCTGAAGACAATCAAGCGTCTTAACCCTTTCGCTTCTACATACTTTCTGAAGACAATCAAGCGTCTTAACCCTTTCGCTGCTACATACTTTCTGAAGGCTGAGCTAAAAATAGCTACTCTATGTTTCTAGGTCAAACGTGAATGTACGCCTATAGCAGTGACAGTAATAATGTATAACGTATTAACACGTCTTTAGCCCAAAGAGGAGATATAATTACAGACGTGTTAATGTGTCTTTAGAAGTGAATGGGGAAAACGTATATATACGTTCTTAGCAGCTAAAGGGTTAGCAAATTCGCCACAGAGACCCCAAATGGAGATCAAAAGAATAATAATACAAATCCAACACGTTTTTGTGGTCTGGCATGTTGTCTTTTTTGTGTTTTCTGGAGCTGGGCAACATCTCAAGCATTAGAGATGATCGTATTCCCAAGGATACCCTTTAACGGAGAACGTCTCTCTAAGAAGAGACTGACTGGATGACCCCAAATGCGATACGAGGATGTCTGTAAGCAAGATTTGAAGCTCTTGATATAAGCATTTACACATGGAAAACAGTCGACAAAGGTAGATGTTGTAGAGAAAGAAGGTGTGGGGGTGGACACGCATTTTGAGCATAGTCTGATCCAACCAGCAGAGAAAATAACCTTTACTCAGAATGTGATCCTCCTAGAAAGACCTACCTCATCAATCTGACCCAACAAGCCGAGAAAAAGAGCCTTTACTCAAGGTTGTGATCCCTCCTAGAAAGACCTACCTCATCAATCTGACCCAACCAGCAGAGAAAAAGAGCCTTTACTCCAGGATCGATCCCTCCTAGAAAGACCTACCTCATCAATCTGACCCAACAAGCAGAGAAAAAAAGCTTTAACGCAAGGAAGCAATCCAATCCATCACGAGCGACCATCGTATCAATCTTTCTTTTTTTTCTCCATTCCTGTTTTGCTTCACATCGTCAGGATAAAAAGAGATTTATAGTATGGGCTTTTGTGTGCGCTTCATAAACAGTCTTTCGTTTCCTCTGTTATCTCTGAGCTCCACCTTTTGCGTGGACGGCCTTTTGTTTTGTATCCACTGTATCAGAGTAACATTGCTCTGTGAGGCGCACTGTCTGTTGGTAATCTGCTTATGTGACCGAACCATTTCATTTGTTGTTGTTCATGATAATTTGATAAAGTTCAGTATTGATGTTGCACCCACTTTATTCCGAATGTCTTCATTTCTAAACCAGTCTCTTCTTGTTACCCACACTGTTCTGTGTAGACACTTCCTCTCTGTTACCTTATCATTTGGTGTGAGAATTGTAAGTTGAGACTGTCATACCGGTACCAAACCTTTATTGAATGCACAAGTAAACGTATACTAATATAGAACAACAAGTAACACTACAAACTAATCATCATCATCAAATAGCTTGTCTTGATCAGAACTTTGCCACCCCAACAGTCCTTGGGAAATTATCTCTCTCGTAGGCCATATGTCCTGCCTCTGTAGCGGTCATGTTCAAACTATCAGTTGCATCCTGAATCCATCGTCTCCGTGGTCTTCCTATTTTCTCTTGCCGGTATGCCTCCTTCCATGATGGTCTTCTCAGCCCTTCATGTCTTTTTATATGTCCAAAATATCTCAATTTTTCTTTCTTATTTGTAGCATCAGCCAGTTTTCTTGATTTTGAGTTCTTCTGAATGATCTATTTGTTCTCTTCTCTGTCCAAGATATACGGAGGACTCTTCTGTTACATTTATATTCGAAAGAACATATATGTTTTTCCACTGCTTTATTAAATATGTCCATGCTTCACACCCATACGTTGCCACTGGGAATATGCATGCTCTTTTTTTTTTTTCGATCCAGAAACACTTGAGCTTGTAGCTCTTCGGCTCGGTGCCATGAACATCGTAACCCTTCGGTTCGGTGCCACGAACACCGTAAATCTGGGAAACCTGTAGCTTTTCTGCCAGTCCGCGGAGTTGAACCGCACATACAGAGGACTTGTCACCCGTAGTCCAACGCGCTACGAACACGCTGGGCACACAGGCGTGCATGCTCTTAGTATTCTGATCTTTGTTTTCTTATCAGTTCCGTCCGTTCCATACTGTTTTTAGTTGTTTAATTTTTTGTAAAGCCATGTAAAGCCATACAAACTAAATAGAAAGTGCGAGTAAATACAAAATTAATTTTTATTTACTTTACAAATACTTTCCTGACTTTTACTTGTCTTAGTCTGTGACCCAATGCCCTTTTGTCTAGTAAACAATTCCGCGCTACTTAGTGGTAAGCATTGTCAATTTTTTCATCCTTAGAAAACAATGCGAGTTTCTAAAATAAGTAAAATAATAATGGAATTGTTTCTTAAAAATGTTAAAGAGCGGTACTAGAAATTGTCTGGTGTGCACTTTAATTCGAAACAATTTTCCAACACTCTTTTAACCTTTTTCTGAAACTCCTTTTAAAGAGACGAAAGCGATAGTGATTAATATGTGTTTTTAAAAACAAAAACATTCTCCTTGTAATATGTTTAACGATTGGCATTTTTTATATCTTGTTCTGTCTATGATCTTGGCAAACTAGCGATCACAAAAGTGGTGGAAAAATTCCTTGTTTGCTTAATCTGCAAACGGCGACCTCAAAAAAGAGCACGTGGATAAGAAATACCATCATAATATCTTTAATCTCCAAATAAATGCCCGCACGTGTTCTTCTTTCCACGAAATCTAGACCTTTGTTCACATAGAAATAAACAAAGGATAATCTATTCCGTTTAAGAAAATATTCTTTGCAAGAATATAAACTCGGTACAATATAAGTAACAACACAGAAGGTCCAAACACGAAATAAGGTATTTTTACAAACTACAAACTATAATCAATGTTTCAACCAAAAGATCTTTGTTATGCAAAGCTTATAAGATTAAAACAATGGAAATAGGATTGTACAATTTTTACCGGTGCTCTCAAGGGGAGCAAATAATAGTAGCACTGCGACCTACAAGTCATGTAAGAGGCGAGCCAGGTAGGGGCCTAGAGAAGCTACCCTAGTATATAAAAAGCGTGGCAGAAATCTGATAATTAGTATTTAATGAGTCAAAAGTCTGCTGCTAATTACACATCTTTTGTATATTGTACAACGGTTTTTAACGCACACACCGCCCGTGTTGCTGGGGCCCACGTGGGAAGCAAAAATTAGTAAAACTAAGACCTACAAGGCGACTGAGATAGGGGCCTGGGAAGCTACCCTAGTAAATAAAAAGCCTCGCAGAAATCGGATGTGCTGGCCTACTTATAGGCGCATAACTGGCACAACGTACAATCGCTCTTAGACTTGAAATTTCAAAAAGTGATTAACAAGTGATCAATATAGAGCGCTCGAAGAAGAAGATGAAAAAATAGGATTCAATGTGTAACCCTCTTTATTTTGTTCGCCTCGTATGAATTCATGTGCAGTCGAATATGTCGCCTCTGACTGATTTTTGCTGATTGCTTGCTTTCTTATCAGAAATAACACGCATCATTCATTCCAATTTTTATGATTTTTACACCTTAATACCCTCTAAAAAATTATTAATTAAATTCTTACTAAAATACTCGTACTAGCACAACCTTACTTTTAGATAGATACAGTAATAATATTAGAACTTTAACACATTTTCCTTTAAACATTTTTAGCATATTGTCTTAGACCAAGAGGGCTCATTTCATCAGGGACTTGCTCGTTATCGGGTAAGTAGGAAACCAGATTAGTCCTGCACTGGATCAGTTCTCACCTGCTTTGTTGAGAAAGCTGTCATTTGTATCTTTTCTATTCATGATATTCTTACCATTCTTCTGTAGATACACATCTCTGCAGCCTCTAATAAGTGGAAAAGAGAGTCAGACAGAAGATAAATTGGAGGAGGACAGGTTAGGCAGAGATGCACACTATGGATCAGACTTAGGAGCACCATACTAAAGATGGCTACGAAGCGAACAAAGTGGAGAGATTTTGTTATTGCCGTACAAGACGCTAAAAGGCCCGCCGACCATTGACAGCATTGTCGGCCGTGTTTAATGAAAATAAAAAAATACAAAACGCCATCAGATGTGAAGACCACAAAATGGTTTGTATTTGATTTAAAATGAGACTGAAACCTCCAAACAAATGATACAAGTTACTGCAAGAAGGACTCGTCAGTAGGGCTAGAATAGGTGCTGTAAGAAATAATGATACATGGTTCGAATCCAGTGTTAGGTAATTTGGTTTTTTTACTACTTTTTCCACCGTCTATTTATTGATCATAATCATTGGCTTCTGTACTTCCCCTGGGGTTCTTAAAACTCCTTAATTCCTTCCTGCAAGGAGGAAGTAAAATAAAGATGAAAGTTAAAACTGATTACGCATGCACAGTCATATCATTAGCTTATAATATCTAGCATTGCAGATTCTTTGAAACCGCTTTCACTAGATACTTCCATTTCAAACAAACAGAACAACTGAGGAATATGTACATATTTCACTACATGGCATAAGATGAAATAGAAAACGCGATGATCAGAAACGTCAAGTGCATCTAGTCTATGAACGGATCTCAAAAACTCCTTTGTCTAAGGCACCGGAATAATCTCAATAATAAACATTAGTATCGATTACTTCCCAACTAAGAACAAATTCTGGCGATTAAATACAACGTGTTTGGATGCTTGACTTCCAGGGTTGCCATAGTGACTTTTATAAGTCCAGTTCACGAATTCTAGCTTTTTTTCTTCGAAATTTATCAGGCACCAGAGATCGTATTTGGCATTTTTATGACTTTTGATGATCATTGCATACATTTTATATTGTACTTTTTATTTATGTTTGATTAAATGACAAATTAGTTTGTTATTTTACAATTGTTTCATTCTTACTATAATACAAATACATTATTGTAGAGACATCTAGTTGAGTATTGTTACAAATAGCTAGCAATGACTAAGCAGTGATCGTTAAGTAACGAGCATCGAGTAACAAGTGCTTTCTGAAAAAGAACAAAGAGTTGCCAATACTTTAAAGTAATTGAAACACAAATCACTAATCATCATTGTTCATGACTGGGAAAAAATAATTAAAACAAATTTTTAAAAAATCTTATAACAAATAAAACCTCACCGGTGCTATGAAGTCCACTACGTTACCGCTGAGATTTCCCTGTCTCTCATAGAGATAAGAGCATTCCCGGTTACTCACCGAATTGCAACGATGATGGTTCTATCCATAATTACATCATGCAATCAATCAGTAGTACATCATCTTGGAAAGAGATAGACCATATATGAGATTCGTTACAGCCATATTTTAAGACGGGGATGACAGGTAATCGTATATGAATGCGTATGAGTATGCTGCAAATTTGTATATCTCTTTCCGCACTGAATGATTCATCAATGAAAACTGAGCCAACATTTTTTCGGATGCGTCTGTTCTACACGCGTATGAGTCTATCAAGCTGGACTCAACGCATTTACGTTCTCGACTGAAGCCACTCAGATCACAAAGAGTGATCAATTTGGATGATAAGAAATAACGTAAAGAAGTAGAAGACCAGTAAAAGACGATATATAAATTGTAAATAATATATTTTTCAGATGAAAACAGAACGGTAATTAATGTTCTCTAGTCTTTCCTTCTAATTTCTTCTATGTATCGTATTTGTGTTTTCTTTCATAGTGGTTCTTCTTCTCTAAATTTTGGACTCCATCCCTCTTAATGAATCTGCAATCTTCTTCCTTTCTTTTTTTGTTTCTTCTGTCTGCCGTCTAGTCACACACTCTCTTCCTTTTTTCCCAACGATATTCATGATTCTTTGTGATCTCCTCCCGCCATCTTCTTCTTTTTTATCCTCCAGTATTCTTCTGTTTCTATTCTATCCAATTCGAATGTGTTAACTATTCTATCTTCTACAGTAATTCTTCCTTTACTCTACACCTCGTCTCAAGTAAAAAAAAAACCAATAAAAACATTTCACAACTTTACCATCTCGCCTCTATTTCCCAAACTTCTATGTTTCTGTTAGAAATATTTCGACATCAATGACACACTTTGTGGTCCCCTTCTATTTCTAAATGTGGATGTCTTCTCTTCAAATTTCGTTTGAAATTCAGCAATTGGAAACAGGGAAGATGTACTCGTATATAATTTTCGTTTCGCCGTTCTCAAAATTTGAAATTGAACTGTGTACCAGAGCGAGATTATTCAGTGGAAATAAAATCAAAACTCAAGTGGAAGTAAACGAATGTGATTACAGGAAAACAAATTCAATCATGCATATGAGATTTTTTCATGGGTTCACAACTTACTTGTGATCAATTTTGACGCATGTTTACGCATGAGCGTGCAGGGAAAATCGATATCACTCAAATGTGGTTAAATCTTTTTTTTTTAAAGTAATTTCTCCGTCTCGTACTGTAGGCTCAAGACAATATTTCAATTGTTTTTTTGGGGGGGTCTTTCTTGTCTATGTTTTTCTATCCCCATATCAATAATATAATTATGACTTTTTCTATCTCTATCGTCATACATAAATTACATATTTCACCATATATTTCTTTACTAAACTCAAACTTTCCAATTTGTATTTAGTAGCGAACTGCGACGGACGGTGAACCGTCTGTAAATTACCATTTTTCTTTAAAGACTAAAACTGTATTGATCATTAGTTTTAACGTTTAAATATTTTTTAGTATCGTCTGGTACAAAGGTCACTAAGCGCACGTAACCCATGACTTGGGTTGATTTCCAGAACTCTTGAAGATTCATGATTGCATTTTGTGTCTTACTATGTGACTGCTTTCCATGTTAAATCCAGCCCCTCCTTCGTGGTGGATAACATTTCCAAGATATGTGAGGGCAGTTGTATTTATAAGTATTTTATCTTCTAGTTTGACTGGTGTTGGGGTGGCGATGTTGAGTCATTATTTTTGTTTTATTCTGATTGACTTTCAACCCAACTATCTGGCTGTATTGGTTAAGGGGTTTGTCTCCGAAAAATTATTTTCATTTATTAAATAAGTTGGAGCCATTATTTTATAATATGCATACTAAGCTAAGAATGTAGATCTATTTTAATGTTTTAAAAAAAAGTTGCATGATTGCCATCATAACATCAGACATCTTTAAAAAAATACATGTTATTTGAATCCTAAAATTTACAAAACAAACTAATATATTGAAAAATAAAGGGGTGATTCATAAACTGTAAGCATATTTAGAGCAACAGGTCTATTTATTTTTGTCAAATCTCAAGAAATATATTTTATTTTTATTTTAAAACTTATGTTTACCAAAAACTGCGCAAAATGTGTCATCATTTCACATTAAAAATTAATTTAAAAACACATTTTCAAAAAAATTTAATTTGAAATAGACCTGTAGCTACAAAATTATATGTGGAATATTCACCTCAAATTTCGTGTATCTAGCTTTAGTATTAGTTTAATCTCAGGGATTTTCGACACCAAAAAAATGGGAAAAATGATTTTGAGGAAACTTAATTTTAAACTTGGAATTTAAAAGAAAAAAGATTGGAATTGGGCGTTTCTTATTAATGTTATAATGCTAATACGCAAACAAAACAACGTAATTTATGTGTAATCGATAGTACGAATATTGTTCTTTATAGAACTAAACATTTGGAAAAATCGATGTTTTTGAATAAAACTAAAATTTTCTAGAGAGTAAACCCCTTAACGTGGCAAGTCTTTGCCTGGATACCTTTATGTGTGTGAGATAGAAGGGTGATGTCGTCAGACAAATCTAGGTCTTCCAGGGCGGTTGTGAAAGCAAATCTGATGACTCTTGTCGTACCGTTATTTGCGTTTTCCTTCACCCAATCTATGACAATGTTGAATAGTATTTCACATCCTTGTTGTTCGCCTGCTTTGACTTCAAACTTCAGCTCTCATGTTTCAGCACTGCATGAGAATTTGCTGTAGCAGCTTTTTGTGATGTTTAAAAAACACAGTGGGATTCCATACCAACATAACTCTAGACGCCAGTTACTTCTCAATGTTTCTCATGTACCCATTGAAAGTTGGACCGACATGAGAACCGTTTACAATCAGAAAAATGTATAATGTACTAAAATTGTATTTATATGTAAAGCACACTATATGTCAAGTACTAGTATATCCCTTGCGGAACGCCGTTTTCATCACAACCCGCCTGAAAAACTCTCTGTCTCTAGCAGGTTATCCCGCCTCCTCCAGCTTCATGTTTAGGGCTTCTGTTATGTCTTGCTACCGCATTCATCTTAGCCGTCCGCTGCTTTGCACTCCAGGAACGAACCATGCCTTCCATTACCGTTCTTTCCAAACCCATTGGCGTTTAACGTGGCCAAAATACTTCATCTTCTGAGACATAATGTTATTTATGAGCAAACTCCCCTCTATATGCAGTTATTATTATGTCTGTTTTTCTCTCTTCCACAATAGATGTCATTCATTCATTCATCACCTTTCAACTCCAATCGGAGCACAGGTCTTCAACAAACTTCCTCCATCTCTTCCTCTCTTGCCATCCCTTCCAATTCTTTCCATGTTTTGCCTATCCTCTTTATATCCGCTTCCAGCTCTCTTCTCCAGGTCTGCCTAGGCCTTCCCCTACTCCTCTTTCCCTGCTGGTTCCAAAACAATGCCTGTCTTGTGATGCTTCCGGTCGGTCTTCTCAATGTATGTCCTATCCATCGCCAGCGTCTCTTCCTGAGCTCTCTCTCCACTGGTATCTGCTTTGTTCTCTCCTGAGTTCCTCGTTTGTAATCTTATCATACCATCTCAATTCCTCTATCCTACGTAAACATCCATTTACGAAGGTCTGCAGTTTTCTGATAGTTTCCTTTGTGGTCTTCCAGGTTTCCGAGCCATAGAACAGCACTGACTTCACATTTGACTGGAGAATTCTCAGTTTTGTGTTTGTTTTGATCTCCTTGCCTTCCATATCTTACTCAATGCAATAAAGTTCCCTCTTGCTTTTGTATTCTTATCTTAACTTCTTTGTTTGTTCCTCCTTCTGTGTCTATGTTGCTTCCAAGGTATGTGTATGATTCTACATCCTGCAGTGCTGTTTCCTCCAGCATAATCTGGTTTACATTTGCAGCATTTATTCTCATGACCTTGGTCTTCCCCTGTGTATTTTCAAACCTAGCTGCTGAGACTTATTATTTAGGGTATTCATTTTGTCTTTAATCTGTGAGACAGCAAAGCCTGATCGTCTGCAAAATCCAGGTCCTCCAGTTGTTTCACAAGTGTCCATTGTATTCCCCCTCTGTTATCCGCTGTTGATTTCATGATCCAATTTATGGCCAGCAAGAACAGGAATGGTGATAACAAGCATCCCTGCCTCACCCTGTTCTTATCTCAAAGGATTCCGTCAGTTGGCCCTCGTGTATGACTCTGCATTTCATTCCTTCATACGTTTTCTTTATTAGGTTTGCAATTTTGGGTGGAACTCCATAGTGTATTAATAGTTTCCACAATGATTTCCTATCCAGACTATCAAACGCCTTTTCATAATCCACAAAACCTATGTATAGTGGTGAGTTCCACACAATAGATGTAAACAGGAATAATAACAAAACAAACGACACCAGAAGGTGCTCAGATAAAGACTGTTGACTGTACGGATATCCCTTAAACAATTGGAAGAAATAATTCCTGACAATTCAACGTGGCTTATCCTTGTTTATGACATTTGTTGTTTTCTTTCAGATCAAAGTTAAGCTTCAGATTCGCAAGGTCCGCAAGGATTTCAATCAAAAGATTTTTAGCTAAATCTAGACAGTGCACTAAGAAATTTAGTTCTGTCCTGTCGTTAAAACTATGCTTTTGTGATATATCTTCTGCTGCATACAATTGCGTTTATCAACAGTTATGTTTGATATTGTTCTCTATTGTAACATGTCTTCTGTTGTATGCAAGAGTTTATGTCTGTAGTTATGTGTGTCATATTGTTCTCTATTGTAACATGTCTTCTGTTGTATGCAAGAGTTTATGTCTGTAGTTATGTATGAAATTTTCCTCTATTGTAACATGTCTTCTGTTGTATGCAAGAGTTTATGTATGTAGTTATGTGTGTCATATTGTTCTCTATTGTAACATGTCTTCTGTTGTATGTAAGACTTATGTCTGTAGTTAGGTGTGTCATATTGTTCTCTATTGTAACATGTCTTCTGTTGTATGCAAGAGTTTATGTCTGTAGTTATGTGTGTCATATTGTTCTCTAATGTAACAAATCTTCTGTTGTATGCAAGTTTCTATTGAGATATACACCCCCTATCTCTCCCCGCTAGTGAGTGGGCCTCGTGTAAGTAGGGAACATGAAAATAAGAAAATAAAACTAATTATATTGAGCTTCAATGATACTGTAAATCCTATCGTAATTAACAATATCACATAACATGTAACCCATGTTTTGTACTATTATTCGGTTGTGTTGAACATTTCTGAACTAAAGAATTCGAGGAAAAAAGAGAGGAGGTCATTAACCTTTTCCCTCTGTAATTTTTGTTTTACCTTCAGACGTATTTAGATAGCAATTTATACTTAATTAGTCAGTTATACTGGCTTTGCGTTATCTTAAAATGTACTAGGAACCATTACATCGGTTTAGAAGGTCGAAGGGTTAAACAAAGCAGATATTTCAGTATCTGATATAAATAATTATAGAGAATACATGACACGAAACAAAAATGTTAATCTAGGAGCGTATACAAAGAGCATACATCAAGGAAAATGAAATATTTCGGACATATCAAACGACATGAGTGTCCGGAGAACAGTTGTTTTAGAGGGAATGGTGCCCGGAAGAAGGATGAGAGGAAACCTATAATCGATGTATGCAGAATGTCATTGACGATCTGAGAATGACTGTTGCTGCACGTATTTTGCTTTAATCGTTAGTAAATGATGGAGATATGATCAGCATAACGTCCGCTACATTTACTTTCCGCTGTTTTTCTAATATCGACTTGAGACTTAGACAATCTGAGAGTAGTTTGAGGTCGGAAAGAAACCCACACCAACTGTGGTGTTTCAATTGAAGCAAGCACATTAACTACTGTTTGTTTGTTATGTAGATAAACATAAAGGGGTAGATGTGGCTAACTGGTTCAGTCCTTTGCCTTGTGAGTCGAAGGTCGGGGGTTCGAACTGACCGCACCGTTCTGTTCACGAGTGCAGTTTTTCCAGAGACCCCTAGGCATGTTGCTTGAGCTACGGAGTTCGTGCTTTGTGCAATACTCTGGCACATGGCGTGCTATTTCTGCGAAGAGGGACTGAGCCATATGGGGTAAAACTCGGTGCAATGAATTTAATCCTTCTGCTTAAAAACCATTTAACATGAAAAATAAGAACTATCTGCTTTCGGAAAATCCAAGTTATGAATATGATCCTCTGTTTTACTGCGGCCATGTCTGTAGCTATTCATATTAATCATTATAAACGATATTTAAAAAAAAAAGCTTGTTACTGTCTGTAGTATTCGCTTTTTAGGGCGGTGTATGACAGGTGGGAAGACAGGCTGAGGAATGTAGTGGCCTCATGGCTAGTACAGTCACCACGA
The DNA here is from genome assembly GCA_020796225.1 of Arion vulgaris. Classification (NCBI taxonomy): domain Eukaryota; kingdom Metazoa; phylum Mollusca; class Gastropoda; order Stylommatophora; family Arionidae; genus Arion; species Arion vulgaris. Next base: position 66,234,361 of record CM036753.1, on the reverse strand, counting down.
AGCGGTTCAGGTTTAAATTTTTCATTTATGCCCACAACAGAAAAAATCCTTGGCCTTACCTTGAATTGAACACGGGTCTCCTGCGTGGGAGTCGCACTCTAATCCACTCGACCAGACGCTCCTCAACGACATACTTCATATCAATTAAATAATAACAGAAAAATCACATCAATATTGACGGTCTTATAATTATAATCGTTTATAACTGTAAGAATGTATCCAAGAGGAAGACCACGGAAAAGATGGTTAGATGGCGTAGCAGAATCATGTGAAAGAGCAAAGATAACAATCACACAAGCCACCAGAACAGCGCAAGACAAAACAGAAAACCACGACACTGGGCAACAACCCGGTAGCAGTGTGACGACAAAAGAAGAAGATAACTGTGCCTATTTGAACAATAATATTTACAAATATTGGTGTTGGGTAGCAAGTATTAATCTTTTTCAGCCAACATTCTGGTTCGTAGTAGTTTTATGATGACACAAAGTCAGCATACTTGCTAATTCAGTATAGATTGCAACATAAATGCCACTGTTAAGTAAAACAAAAATATTTCGCGTAGTGCTCGTGAAGGACGATTTACACAAAAAAAGTAAGTAAAGAAGTCGTCTGCAAACCCTGTTTTATATTGGGGATATGGCGATAGAATCGTGTTTTTATTTGATCAACGGCACATGATTGGTGATATGGTCAACATCACGCCGGCAGCCGTTACCTCATAATGTTTCTCTGGTACCCAATTGATGTAGACTCGATGTGAGAGCCGTTGGCGGTCTAGCAAAAAAACTCACGCTCGGGGAGAGTAGGCCTGTTTGCTGTCTACTTACTCTTCACAGTAGGTAACAATAACTCTCACACTGAGAAATAGGATTAAGCTGTCCATCCCAGAAGTGAAATGATTTCTGTAAAATGACTCAGAGGCATATCGTGTGAGAGGAAAATATAAGAGACAAACTGCAAACTTTTACATACAGAAGTATTCATCGAAAACTTTCTATCAGATTTCTAAATGTAATTGTTACATAATGGAGGGAGGGGGTGTATAAGGCAAAGTGGTTAGGACGTTTTCCTTCCATTATAAAGGTTGTTAGTTCGAATAAGGATCGACTTATGAGCAATTTTTACCGGAGGTCGCTAGGATTGTTGCTGGAGCTACGGAGTTCGTAGGTGGATGTCATTTCTGCCAAGATGAAATGAAAATCGTGGCATATCCCAAGGACGTAGCCATCAACCACAGTAAACAAGTCGTTGATTTTCTAGGCACCACTTATACGTTCAGTAGTTTGCCATTGCTTTCTGAACGGGTGGCGCCATCGTCCATCTGCCAAGATGAGTGAAGCTATATAGGGAAATCTGGTGCAATGAAGTCAATCCTTCGCCGATAGATCAGTTAGATTTACATACCAAAGAAAGGATAAAAGTTGAAGATATTCCAAAACAGATTTTAAAAAAGAATCGTGCATATTTCTGGCTAAACAAGATCGTAAATGAAGAACTTTTGAAACGAACAAACTGTACACCACTGGAGACAATCATTACAAGACGAAGATGTATGTTGTATGTCAGTACACATGCTAGGACAATTCTCCAGTGAACATGATTTGGAAAGAGAGCATCGATGTCCAAAAGAAAACAGAGCGAAGAACTGTAGGAAGAGAGTTGAAAGACTGTGGCCTGACATTGGAAACAATTCATAGAAAGTTTGCAGAACAGTAATAATGGACATCTGTTGTGGAAGTCTCATGTATCAACATAACACGATAAAGGTAGATAGAATAGGGAAAGACAAAATAGACAGCAGTATGTCAAAAGTGTAAGCGTCTGTAGCTAAAGCGGTAGTGAGCTCGATCACAAACCCAAGCGTACCTGGTTCAAATCCCACGGTGGGCAAGTTTGGAAGCAAATTTGTTTCCATGGGATTTTTACAAAAGGTAACAATGGACACCGTTCAGAAAGCAATGACAAACTACTGAACGTATAAGTGGTGCCTAGAAAATCAACGACTCGTTTACTGTGGTTGATGGCTACGTCCTTAGGATATGTCACGATTTTCATTTCATGTCAAAAGTGTGTCAACAATGCAAGGAATCAAATATGCTCAAAATACATGACAGTCAGCATAAAGTGTGTCAACAATGCAAGGAATCAAATATGCTCAAAATACATGACAGTCAGCATAAAGTGTGTCAACAATGCAAGGAATCAAATATGCTCAAAATACATGACAGTCAGCATAAAGTGTGTCAACAATGCAAGGAATCAAATATGCTCAAAATACATGACAGTCAGCATAAAGTGTGTCAACAATGCAAGGAATCAAATATGCTCAAAATACATGACAGTCAGCATAAAGTGTGTCAACAATGCAAGGAATCAAATATGCTCAAAATACATGACAGTCAGCATAAAGTGTGTCAACAATGCAAGGAATCAAATATGCTCAAAATACATGACAGTCAGCATAAAGTGTGGAAAGGCCATGCTGATGATGGTGAATAGCAAGACAAATGATAGATGGGTACGAGAAGAACACTGAAACTATTTGAACTAAACAATGAAGAAGAGAATTAGAAAGCAAGCAACCTGGAAACAATTATGTGCTAGCTAACTTTACTGACTACTCTCAAAATAATTATATCATTAGTAGTCGTTGTTCATCGCAAGTGATGATGACAAAAGCCTCAGACATGTATTGTTGCACTGCTGGTGTGTGTGTAGGCGAATGAAAAGTCTAAACCTAGAACACAATCCATATTTCACAGATAGTACATAAATAGAAAGTAAACAAGTATTAGGAACCTTCAAGAAAAGAATAATTTATAAAACCTAGGATTCGAACCGCAACTTTACTTCTTAGTCCATAGTTCATAGGTACGGTTCCAACTTCACTGCAACGGTCACCCATAATTACTCCGTTCCTGTGTCAATGAAAATCACACGAAATGCTAAGAACTGTGAAATGTTTCGTGTGAACTAATTCCAGAATGAAACAGCCGCGTACCGCCACAAAAACAACCTGCACCGCATAAAATGCATATGGCCGTAGCTAATGTAGCAGCACAAAACTGTTCATCACTTGAATTGCAATTTTGTCTAATAGAACATCAATCACGACAAAATCCAGCTTTTTGCACCCGCAATATAACTGCATACGGCAGATTGAGCTTGTTCGTCATAACCGCTGTCCGCCATTTTCTGAATACACACAACAAACGCACCGTTGACACAGCAAAAGCATTCCATGTAACAGTCATAGCTCACAGCGTTGCTCAAGCACTAACTCAGTAGCTCGGCAAACGAAACCGGAAAATACCCGACCAAACATGGCGGAAATACGCTAGCAAAGTCGTTTCCAGAATCAAACAGTCCTGACTCTGAATGTCTCTCCCCATTGCTGGCCAGATTTTTTTCAAAACTTTACTTCTTACCACACCTATTGCCTAGCCTTGCAGACGAGCGTTTTTTTCTCCAGAATACAACCAGCTAGCTCATTAAAAAATTGTTATTCTGGAGCTCCTTAATAATTGTTAACTTTCTATTCTTCTTCTTTGCGTTCGTTCTTTACGACCAATTTTAATCACGCTTTGTGATATGTTTGATCTTTGTCAAGAACGTGTATACGTTGCACATTGGTTTGGTAGGCCCCTAAACGCATTGACTTCTACACGTTTAGGACATGTGCATCCGATTTCAGTCAAGCCTCATTAGTCGCCTCTTACGACATGCGTAATAGGTAGCAGCGGTTCTATTCTTTACACCCCAAGTTAGGGCCCAGATAACTACTCGGACGCACTGTCTATTTATTTACTATATTCATTGGCTCAGTCGCTTCCCCTGGGATTCGTAAAAAAAAAACTATTGACTTTTCACAGGTGGGGAATACATGATCATGGTTGGACATGTGAGTGTTGTGTGTTCTCTGTCTTTTCGGGCAGCTCATTTTCTCTGCGTCTTTGCAGTACGACAATCCTCAAATACGCGAATTCCTCATATGCTGTTGAAGCTCCACATTTTAGCCATCTGGCGAAAGTAATTCCTAGCACGTTGTGTCTATATTGTAAACTGTTATAAATATTTTAAGAATGTATTTAAAGCGTTTTTTCTGTCCACCAAACGGTGGTTTACTTACATCTAGATCGCCATACATCAATTGTTTTTGGATCCGCTTATCAAGGCTCCGCGTAACTTGACTAGCCCATCTGACCTGGGTCTTCTGCAACAGAGTGTGGATACTCGTAATCCTGGCTCTCACGAGAAGTTCGTTATCTGGAATTTTGTCCTGCCATTATATTGTCAGCAGTCTGCGGAGACACTTTGTGTGGGAATGGTTTAATTGTTTTGCATGTCTATTATACACTGTTAATTTCTCAGTGGTGTACTGCAGTATGGTGAGCACTATGGCCCAGTTACCTATCAGCTTTGTGGCTACGCGTACCCCTTTTATCGCTTCCCATATTAACATGCATTCTTCCATCATTAGTAGAGTCGTTGCAACATGTCCTTACCGCAACTAAGAAACGTAGACCTAGTTCATCCCCATATATATATACATATAGATGTGAATCGTAGGCTATAACACAAACATTAAAGAATAAAATAGAAGATTTCGAAATAAGCTGTTACACAAAAAAGTTCTTAGAACATCCTGGACAGAGAAGAGTAAAAGCAAAGACATCCTACAAGATCTGCATATCAAGGAGTAAGTAAAGGAACCCTTTCATACCTCGCTACAAGATCTGCATATCAAGGAGTAAGTAAAGGAACCCTTTCATACCTCGCTACAAGATCTGCATATCAAGGAGTAAGTCAAGGTACCCTTTCATACCTCGCTACAAGATCTGCATATCAAGGAGTAAGTCAAGGAACCCTTTCATACCTCGCTACAAGATCTGCATATCAAGGAGTAAGTAAAGGAACCCTTTCATACCTCGTGGTATATAGGTCAATACAGTGTTAGGCCTGTATTTTCATTGACCGTCGGCACACGATGGGTGATGTGGTCAGCATCACGCCGGCCGCCTTTACTTTCCCAGAGCATGTCTGGTACCCAGTTGAGGCTGGGTCGACCTGAGAGCCGTCGCGGTCGGGAAAAATTCCACGCACAAAGGAGTATTGGCTCGTAAATAAGACCATGTCTCGGAAGATGAAATATTTTGGCCACGTTAAACGTCACAGGGGTTTGGAGAGAAGATAATGAATGGCATGGTTCCGGGAGTACGAGGCGAGGGGCGATCAGCGCGAAGGTGGCAGCAGGACATTAAAGAGACGTTGAACATGACGCTGGAGGAGGCAGGAGAATTTACTAAAGACAGAGCTTGTTTCAGGCGGGCTGGGATAAAAGCGACGTTCCACAGGGAACATACGATTTGATGATATATATATATTACACACATTTCTCTTCCTTAGCTTAAATGTTCATCAAAAACAGATCGATTTGCTGTGATGCTTTTATCTTATAGACAAATCATGTGCTGTGACAGCTTCAATTAAGTAACAATATAATGAGAATTGTAAGAATTCAGAGAAAACTTCAAGGCTAGTGAATATAATTATATAACAGCAATAACAAAGCTAGACAGGTATGTAAAGCTCACAGGAAATATGTTTCTTAATGAGGAATGATAAAGCTGATATAGGAACGATATAATGATATAGTTTATAGAGACTGAAATATACTTTTTAACGTGCAGTTTGTTTATATATATATATATATATATATATATATATATATATATATATATATATACATATTTTGTTGGAATGTTGTCAAACAAGAATAAAGGTTAATACTTAGTGTCCTTGTATAATTTAGGACAGATGGATTAATGTGTTTTTTTCTAACTACTTTAAAGAAAAACAATTTTTCTCGTCCTCTTCTTCTTCTTTGCGTTCGTTCTTTATGACCAATTTTAATCACTCTTTGTGATATGTTTCATCTTTGCCAAGAACGTGTATACATTGCATATTGGTTTGATAGGCCCCTAAACGCATAGACTTCTACACGCTTAGGACACATGCATCCGATTTCAGCCAAACCTCCTTAGTCGCCTCTTACGACATGCGTGGCAGGTAACAGTGGTTCTATTCTTTACACCCCAAATTTGGGCCGGTAACCACTCGGGTGAATTTTTCTCGTAAATTAAAAGTTTTGTTTCATCATGATCTAAACAAACTTACAAAGCACAATGAATCTTCTTCTTCAGATGTAGCAACACATGGACTCTTGTTCTTAGACCCAATGCCATGTAGTTTGCAGGTTGTTACATTGTTTCATCAACTGTGTTACATTTATCAGGCCTTGGATGAATGAAGAAACTTCCTGACATTATCCAGTGTTTTACACCCGCAATGGTAGTGGTCACTGTTTCATGATGATGTGCACACAACTGACATCATTGTGTACTAAGTTGTAACAATAGATCCTGCCTGAAGAATAAACTTACTCGACAATATGAGAAGTTGGCCGTCGTTGCCTGTGTCCTAATCTTCTTAACTTATAATCATACTTATAACACAGCCGAACCTGTACAAGAGCTCTGTTGTCTGTGTCCAATGCTACTGGGAAATGATACTAAATAAAAAGAAGACATAGGTGTATTTTAAAACATTCAGTTTTAATTATGCCGTTTTTCTTCCACTTCACTTCTTTCATTGCCAGATGGTAGACACAGAGGGCAAGCCATTCGTAACCTGGTCGTCTGGACAATTGCAAAGCTGGAATGTGATTAGACTCAAAGGATTAAAAGTAGGCAAGTGGGTGCCATTTAATATGATTTTATTCTACTGACGGATTAGATGTGCCCTAATCGGTATCGTAGTATGACTAAAGGTGTATACTTTATTTTTGCAAGAATAAAAATATTAGTATTTAATGAGTCAAAAGTCTACTGCTGATTACACATCTTTTATGTATATTGTACAATGGTTTTTAACGCCCACACCGCCCGTGTTGCCGGGGCCCACGTGGGAAGCACAAATTAGTAAAACTGAGACCTACAAGGCGACTGAGATAGGGGCCTAGGAAAGCTACCCTAGTAAATAAAAAGCGTCGCAGAAACCGGATGTGCTGACTTACTTGTAGGCGCATAACTGGCACAACGTACAATCGCTCTTAGGCTCAGCTCACATACAAATCACAAAGAGTGGTTAACAAGTGGTCGATATGGAGCGCTTGAAGAAGAAGATGAAGAGCGCACACATATAGTGATGGTATTTACACAAATGTTGACGTATTAGACGCAAATAAGACGTTGTATGTTAGACGTTGTATGTTAGACGTTGTATGTTAGACGTACATAGGAGGCTGTATGTTCATATTAAATAAGACGTTGTATGTTAGACGTACATAGGAGGCTGTATGTTCATATCAAATAAGACGTTAGCTTGTTAGGCGCATAAGGCATGTCATATTAAATCAAGGCCATGTAGAGACTCAGGGTGCTGAGGTCAATCACAAAGAGTGAGTTACTACATAAGTGATGTCTATCAAATGGCGTTGTAGAAGAGTAAAGAGCTGTATGTTCAAATTAAATAGACGATTGTATGTTGACGTACATAGGAGGCTGTATGTTCATATCAAATAAGGCGTTGTATGTTAGACGTACATAGGATGCTGTATGTTCATATTAAATAAGGCGTTGTATGTTAGACGTACATAGGATGCTGTATGTTCATATCAAATAAGGCGTTGTATGTTAGACGTACATAGGATGCTGTATGTTCATATCAAATAAGGCGTTGTATGTTAGACGTACATAGGATGCTGTATGTTCATATTAAATAAGGCGTGTATGTTAGACGATATAGATGCTGTAGGTTATATCAAAAAGAGTTGTATGTTAACATAAGATTTATGTAAACCAGGCGGTCTGTCATTTAGGTCAGTGGCCCGGCCCCACCAATAATTGAAAGGGCTAATAACTTCCCGGAATAGACAAATAATAGTAAATACTCAAAAAACCAGAATTTTTCCTAAAATCTGTGTCTGGCCCTACCAAGAAAACTGACTACGAGCCGCCACTGCTCAAAGCAAATATGTTAGAAGCACATAAGATACCATATGTCTGACGCACATAAAACACTGTTAAAAATACACAAATATAAGACCTAAGTGAAGTACTGTACAGTCTATATATGAACTCTAGTTTTAAATAGTTGCAATAAGGTGGTTTATATTTCGTTGCAAGATAAGGGAGTTACCGATACCGCCTCACTGATATTAAAGTTGATAACATGCCTCGCTAGTCGCTAGTGCCGTGGGCATTCCGGCAAATATTCTCAATATACACAATGTTCGAGGTTGAACTACAGGAAGTCTTGATCCTTACTTAGGGATCTCTCTCTCAAGCGATCACCACTTAGACTGATGTACAGACTTCAAATAAATTTGCTGTGTTTTATGGACTCGTTCCTCGTAGTTCATTTAGCATGGTATTTTCCGGCCAGGTTTCGTCTCAGGCCTGCTGCGTGGGCGTCTGCAGCAGTGCACTGCCGTCGTGCCTTCTCGCAGTGGCACAGGCTAGTTGTGCAATTTAAATTTGTAGTAAGGTAAAGCGAGTCTGTTATCCTGGAGAGGCGGAATAGGACTTGTTGCTAGGACAGACCATAGACCATCTTTGGCTGTGTTGAGGGTGGTCTTGCGATCACTTCTCTCTATATCGCCATCCGATGGTTACTTAGGGATCTAAATTAAAAACACCTCTGAAGTCGAAATAAAATGCACTTGCATGGCGAGGGACACTGATGATAAGGAAAGCAAGCCTTCACACAAAAATTGCTCAAAGGGGTCATCGAATCACAGAAATTCATAGCTGGCGAACAGAAAAAAAAATGCTTTTCAACGGTGAGGTAGGCATATTGACAAAGATGGAGACAAAATTACAACAAACTTAAATCAGATTAAACTATGAAAAGGCCAAGAAATGTGTTACAAAAACATAGTTAATGGAATGGGAAGCACAACTTCACGGCCACTAGACAAGCGATTTATATTTTCAGCATAATAAAAAAATAAGAAGTCTTGATATTTAGACGACCAGATAAGTGAACAACCAACCACCAATAACAGCATACAATAAAAGAGATCAGGTACTAGAGCTAAGGGAAGACTAAGAAAAAGATGGATAGACAATATCATGACCACACTACATAAACACGGATATAACACAACAAGGGCGACTCAACTACAACGCAAATTAAAGCTCCCATCCCTACGCTTAACGATAAGAGTGGACAGCCAACTACATCTTCTACCTGGGAATAGACAATAGATAAGTGAACTGTTATACCACACTCAACTTGTCTTCACAAAAGGTTCTGTGCTCTGAACCAGCACGTTAGTATTAATTACTCGTAGATTAGTGACATCCAAAATCGCCACAGACTTCTGTAAATCCAATCAAGAGAATTTGAAGCTCATCTGTTTTGTGTTTGGAGGAAATGACGCAATCTGACATAATAATATGAAAAATAACACAGTATACACACACAAGTTGACACAGTATACACACACAAGTTGACACAGTATACACACACAAGTTAATACAGTATACACACACAAGTTGACACAGTATACACACACACAAGTTGACACAGTATAAACACACAAGTTGACACAGTATACACACACAAGTTGACACAGTATACACACAAGTTGACAAATTATACACACACAAGTTGACACAGTATACACACACAAGTTGAACGTCTGGTCTAATGGATTAGATCACGGGCTCACATGTGGGAGACTCGTGTTCAATCCCCGGTAAGACCAAGGAGTTTTTATGTCGGGGGTATAAAGAAAAATCCTAACCTGAACAGTTTTGCGACGATTGCACTAGACATGTGACCATTCAATTCCACAGGCACATGTCCATCCCCATGTCCTTCATCGCCTTAAAAAAGCTGTATTACAGGCAGTAACTCCAGCTTTCTTGTGTTTAGGCACACACACATACACGTGCTCCTTCGAAACACACAAGCGCGTGTGTAAACACACTAGCGCTCGCGATAGTCGCTGGGCACACAGATACATAACACGTATCGACAGATATCATAAATTACACGTGCATCAACCTTTGGACGCAACAATCTGTTTATTTTAAAGTGAAAACAACTATTATTTTTTCTTTTTTTTTTTTGCAAGAACCTCAGAGGAAGCAACAGAAGCAAAGAATATGATCAACAGTTCAACAACTTCTTGAGACGAATGTGCATACACACGTGCTCTGTGACAAAAGCCTACAATCATAACCGGCATTGGGATACTATGCTTGCTCATTCATACACGCATGTATATGCACATGTTCTGGGTGGGAATGCTCTGTGGCATGTAGTTAATGTGCTCACCCTTCGCTCCAAAGATACTCAGTTCGTTCCTCACGTGGTGCCTTTGAAATATTTTTTCCAGAGATCTCTCATCTCATTGTAGGTGAGATCAAATTCATAGTCCTATCGGAGACGGACGATAACACGTTGATTCTGTGTTTATATAAAATAACCATTGATAGATGACAAAAGTTGAAAAGAGTAAGCTACAAAACTGCTACATCGGAAAATTCTTAAAAAAGATTTAAAATAAGATTCCTACTTAAATTGTTACCATATTCAAAATTACATCGGAACACTCGCCGGTGCTACGGGTTCGTTCATTGTCACTTAGATATTCCTGTACAAGAAAGAAAGAGATCAGTGCAACATGGTTATTCCCAAAGTGCAATTATGATGGCTATATTAAGATATAAATAAATCGCCCGAGTGGTTACCGAGGTCCAAATTTGGGGTGTAAAGAATAGAACCACTGTTACCTGCCATGCATGTCGTAAGAGGCGACTAAGGAGGTTTGGCTGAAATCGGATGCATGTATCCTAAACGTGTAGAAGTCTATGCGTTTAGGGGCCTACCAAACCAATGTGCAACATATACACGTTCTTGGCAAAGATCAAACATATCACAAAAAGTGATTAAAATTGGTCGTAAAGAACGTACGCAAAGAAGAAGAAGATATAAATACATCTATAAGCAATGTGTACGAAGAAACAAAAGAAAAACAAAAATGGACATAAAATCACAAAAAGTATTTAGAGAAAGAAAATACCCACATATATTTAGAAGATGTCAAAGACGTGTGTAAAGACAGCAATCACATACAACATCATCAGGTGTCGTGCTTGTCAGCATTAGCGAACGTATATCTTTCGGGGTCTCTATAAGGAAGTGGGTAAGATGTTTGCCTGTCGTTCTGAAAGTTGTGGATTCGAATCTTGACCGAGTCACATGTGCATTTGTTTCCTGAGATTCATAAGATTTTAGCTATATCAACGGAGTTTGTGCTTTGTGCAACACTTTCGACAGATGACTAACCATTTCTGCCGATAGGGACAGAGCCATATGAGAAACCCGTTGCAATGACACCAATTCTTCCTCATTAGAACTTCTAGATATAAATACACTATCTACCGAGATGATTTCACAGAACATAAACTCCGTAGCTCCAGCAATAATATTAGAAATCTCAGGGAAAATACAAATTTGAACTGTACGACTCTGTCCGGATTCGAACACATAAGCTTCAGAACACAGAAAAAACGTCTTAACTCTTAACCATTGGCAGGTTTTTAGATTTTTTGGTATTTTTGATGTCCTGCTCTATATTTAGCAACCATACAAATTCTTTGCATTGAAAATAGAAATGTTATATATGGTTGGAAAGCTAATTGAATGGGCTATCAGGATATGTAGTTTTAACATAATTGTGATGTAATATATGATATCCGTGACCTACTTATGAAAAGTCTAAAAATAGATTATTCTACAAATGACGAATTTTTTACAGTTACAAAGAAGGAAAAAATAAGTATGACGAATATAATGAAATCTTTTATTACAGTCTTTTAAAGTCTTCATATTTGCAAAACATATATGAATTTAAACATGTTTGGAAAATATGAAAGGCAGTAATCATGAAATTTATAATATTCAATATTTTCATATTTTAAATAAAAAGTCAATAAATATGGTCTTCAAGAGAAAGCCTATAAAGAACTAACACTTATAGTATCATAAATAAACATGAAATAGGTATATAATTTCTAAACATTTCAAATAATAGTAAATAAGATTACCCAATGATATTTGATAGACAAAATAATCAGGAAAAAGTTATTGGGCATCTTGCAAACAGAGTCAAAGTAACACAGGCATAGAATGTTCATCTGACCCAAGCATAGATATTTGAAGAATCACTGGTGTCTTCATCAGGACAGTAATCTGAGTTATTAGAATTCATTTTATCACATATTTAATGGATTTTTGGATGGAGCAATTTGGGCGTTTCTACAAAATGGAAAAGTGGGAAATGAGGTGTGCTCCAGTCAACGAGATTAAACATCTAAAAAATATATAAATAATTTTTTTATAATTTTTTATTAGATTATCATACGTTCTGCATTAGTTAACATAACTTTTACTAACTTAAATGCAAAATGGATACAAAATTATGGCTACTTAAAAAAGCATGTTGCATCGATCATATATGATCGAAATTCCATTATCCCAATGGTTATGGGTAAAAAAAAAACCTTCGCCACAAAGATTCCGGGCACCAGATAATTGAATTTTTGTAATACTGAATAACTCATTGTTGTTGTCTCAATAACCAATATTTTTGTGTGCGTACTATGCCCTACATTTTCTCGACTTTCATATCTTTCCATGATTTATTATATTCCTTATCTCATCGCTACATCTACCATTGAATGCTATTTCTTATCTAGACATTTGTATCACATACACATATATAAACATAAATTCTCACTACCGTGCAACAATACATATATAGAAATCACAAGTATACATATGGAAGCGCAACATTTATTACTAAGGGCATGCGGACAGACGTCAGTACTTTTATATTCATACATCTCACTTATCAATCATGATACATCGTTTTACAATAATGTAACAACAATATTTTGTCGATGTGTCATCATAGTTCATTTATACAACAAATATCTACATTACTTTATCGATATGTCATCATATTTGGTTTATACAACAAATATCTACATTACTTTATCGATATGTCATCATATTTGGTTTATACAACAAATAATCTACATTACTTTATCGATATATCATCATATTTGGTTTATACAACAAATAATCTACATTACTTTCATTATTGTTTATACACTATTACATTATTTACGATATATCAATTTTATCTACATTACTTTCTCGATCTGCGATCATAGTTAGTTTATACAACATAAATATCTACATTATTTTGTTAATGAGTGATCATATTTAGTTTATATAACAAATTATCTACTTTACTTTGTCATCATTGTTCGTTTGTACAACAAAATATTTAACTACTTTATAAATGTGTTATTCTAGTTCATTTATACAAACATTTCTACATTACTTTGTCGTTTTTGTCACCATAGTTCGTTTATACAAGAAAAATATCTACATTAGTTTGTCAATGTGTCATCCTTGTTTGTTTTCGCTTACACAACAAATTATCTACACTACTTTGTCGATTTGTCGTCATAATTCGTTTAAACAACAAAATATCTACACTCCTTTGTCAATGTGTCATTCTTGTTCGTGTATATAGCAATATATTTAAACTACAATGTCGATATATCATCTTAATTCGCTTATACAACAAATATATCTACATTATTTTGTCAAAGTCGCATTCTAGTTAATTTTTTTTTTTAAATTGTCTAAATTACTTTGTCGATGTGTCATCTCAGTTCCATTACACAACAAAATATCTCCATTACTTTGTCAATATGTCACCATAGTTTATTTAAACAACATATTATCTACATTGCTTTGTCAATATGTCATCAAATTTTATTTAAACAACAAAATATCTACATTGCTTTGTCAATGTGTCATCAAATTACGCTTATACGATCAAATATGTACACAAGTCTGTCGAATGTGTCATCGTCAACGCCTGCTTCAGTTCAGACGTGCAAGCAACTTTGTGGACAAGTTCGTGAGATAATTGAAAAATCAGATCAAGACATCCACGTCAACACGATATCATCAGGAGAGGATATTGTGTTTTTTTAAAAACCTAGAAATATCAAGCAACACTCCTCACATTACCAATCTATTTATCCCCTCTCCTCCACTTCGTCCTTCTTTCTAATTCTCCTTCTCCCACACCTTTCAACTTCTTCAACTTCTTCAAATGTTGAAGATTTTGCTGATATCGTAATCATCGTGTTGACCCCAGGTCACGGCCTGAAGGGGTCCATTAAAGCAACATTCCCCTCTCTGCGAGATCAACAAGCGCTCTTCAACGTGAGCATTACAACCTCCGTGCACATGCTTCCGCAGCGATCATCTTGCGATCCGATATCGATCTCATATTTCCAGCAGCGTCGTCTCAATCACTCATCCACCCTTTCTTTTTCTTCTCGTTGGTCCCCCTACCTCTCTCACCCACTCTTTGTTATTCTTGTCATCAGCTTGCCATTATACTCTTCATATCAGAATAACTAAAGTAATAATAAAAATATGTCGCATAGAATTTGCTTTTCTATTACCGTCATATAGTTGTCAAGCTGGGATAATACATTTATGATACACTATAGTTTTCATAATTATTCTTTCATATTGTTTTAAGTTCTATTCTTTAATCCGTCCTTCCATCCATACATCCGACCGTCCGTCCCTCGGTCCTTCCATTCTTCCGTCCATCCGTCTGTCGGTCCTTTTGTCCTTCCATCCATCCGTCCGTCGGTCCTTCTGTCCTTCCATCCATCCGTCCCTCCGTCCGTCCTACCGTTCTTCCGTTCTTCCATCCGTTCGTCCATCCGTCTGTTCGTCCATCGGTCCTTCCATCCATCCGTCCGTTCTTCCATCCATCCGTCCGTTCGTCCATCGGTCCTCCCTTCTTCCATCCATCCGTCCGTTCGTCCATCGGTCCTTCCATCCATCCGTCCGTTCGCCCATCGGTCCTTCCATCCATCCGTCCGTTCTTCCATCCATCCGTCCGTTCGCCCATCGGTCCTTCCATCCATCCGTCCGTTCTTCCATCCATCCATCTGTTCGTCCATCGGTCCTCCTTCTTCCATCCATCCGTCCGTTCGTCCATCGGTCCTTCCTTCTTCCATCCATCCGTCCGTTCGTCCATCGGTCCTTCCCTTCTTCCATCCATCCGTCCGTTCGTCCATCGGTCCTTCCTTCTTCCATCCATCCGTCCGTTCGTCCATCGGTCCTTCCCTTCTTCCATCCATCCGTCCGTTCGTCCATCGGTCCTTCCCTTCTTCCATCCATCCGTCCGTTCGTCCATCGGTCCTTCCTCGTTCTTCTTCCATCCATCCGTCCATTCGTCCATCGGTCCTTCCCTTCTTCCATCCATCCGTCCGTTCGTCCATCGGTCTTCCCCTTCTTCCATCCATCCGTCCGTTCGTCCATCGTCGCTTCCATCCATCCGTTCGTTCTTCCATCCATCCGTCCGTTCGTCCATCGGTCCTTCCCTTCTTCCATCCATCCGTCCGTTCGTCCATCGGTCCTTCCATCCATCCGTTCGTTCTTCCATCCATCCGTCCGTTCGTCCATCGGTCCTTCCCTTCTTCCATTCATCCGTCCGTCCTTCCGTTCTCTCATCCACCCATCCGTCCGTCTGTCTGTCTGAATGTATGTATGTCCGTCCATCCATCCGTCCGTCCGTTCGTTCATTCATTCGTTCGTTCGTCCATCTGTCCATCTGTCTATCCGTCTATCTGTCTATATATCTGTATATCTGTTTATTTGTCTGTCTATCTATCTGTCTGTCCAGTTGGTACCTTACAGTTTTATCCACGTCATTGTGGAATCTATTCTCTCTTAAACTAAATAAAAACTCCATCAGTCCACTTGCAATGACGCGTGAGACTAGCAAGATTCTTCCGACGATATATGAAGTATACCAGTTTCATTTTCTCCTTCGATTTATTGTGTAAAATTGAAATAGTTTGCATTTATTTGTCTTTAGTCATGATATCAAAATATTATTTATTTCTCTCTTTGATCAGTCACCGTTTTGGCTATATTAGAGCATATGTCAATTTACATCATATGGATCATATCTAAGTATTTTACTCTGGTCAATGCTTATAATAATAATTAATTCCTCCTCGTAACGTTATCGTCCATGGGTGCAACAATTTCTCCATACCGCTCTATCCTCGGCAACTTACTCAATCTCCTCCATGGAATTGAGACCGAAATTTCTTGCCTCTCTCAGCAAGTTCGTTTCAGGGTCTCCTTGGGTCGCCCTCTTTTCTTGAACCCTTGCATCACTTAATGTGTCCCAAATTTATATATCATCATCAGGTGCTTTCCTTTTAGATCATTGCTCTCTGTGCAGCGAATCTGAAATTCACTGTCTCTAGTCAGTTCATCCACTTCGCCGATGGTCATATTCCTAATTAACTATATCGGGTATATCATATTACTTTAGATATTATCCGATAAATACTTTCATACGGCATATACATACATATCCATATGGAAACTATCGCATACCAAAACAAATGTTCTGTAACTTTCGGAGGAAGAGGCACCAGGGCAGACCACTGCTCAGATATAAAGATGTCTGCAAAACCTCAATGAAAAACTTTTCTATAGATCCCAGCACATGGGAGGGACTAGCTGATGACAGAGTTGTGTGGAAAGCCAAATTACGGAAGGGCGCAGAGTCTTTGAGAAGAGACTTATGTATGAGCTGAACGACAAGAGAGAAAAGCGAAAACTCAGAAGTTGTCACAGTAAAACACTTGCCTATTGACCGTCTGTAAAGATGAAAAGGGCCGATATATATTACATATATACTTAGATATTATTCCGTATAAATTAACATATATACGGGATAGTAACGTATCTTTTACTCTAAGGCAATGCGTATCATACTTAATTAAATAGAAGGGATTGTGCAAGTTGCATAGGATAAAGCGGTATGAAGAAATTGCTTGCATACCGTATGTAAAGTCCAACGATGCAGGTAGGAAATACTACAGTATTCAAAGTATACTTAGGAAACGATATCTATAAGTATTTTGTCATTATATGTGCATGTTATATACACTTGGACATACAGCCATTAAAACAAGTAAAAAACTTGACATACATATAAAGCGTTTCTTCATCACATGGAAGAATAACAACGGAAATCCAAAATGTAGGCTATAAAGCAAATTAAACCATAAGAAAAATGTCACAAATTTTAAAATGCAAGCATGTCACCATGAATACTAAAAGAGATTCTTCTTCTTCGAACGCTCCATATCGACCACTTGTTAAACCACTCTTTGTGATGTGTAGTGATCTGAGCCTAAGAGTGATTGTACGTTGTGCCAGTTATGCGCCTACAAGAAGACCATCATATCCGATTTCTGCGACGCTTTTTATTTACTAGGGAAGCTTCCATAGGTCCTTACTTCAATCGCCTTTTACGAGATGCCTTGTAGGTCGCAGTGGTACTATTCTTTGCTTCCTTGGAGCCCCGGCACCACACGGGTGACTAAAAGAGCATTGTACAACACAATCTGCCTTCCAACGTTATGCTATTAGTACCAAACCTGGACGCTGACATCAAATGATAGAAGAAAACTAAACACGACAAAGTGGAAGTGTTTACACAAGATGCAGGGAGTATCAAAAATAGACAGGTTTAGAAATGAAGACATCAGTATTAAAAAAAACGTGGTTACAACATCAGCACTAAACTTCATCAATAAACAATAAATTAAATGACTCGATCACATAAACAGATTACCAACAGATAGTGCGTCTCAAAGAGCAATGATACTCCGATACAGTGGACACAAAGCAAAAGCAGATTACCAACAGATAGTGCGTCTCAAAGAGCAATGATACTCCGATACAGTGGACACAAAGCAAAAGCAGATTACCAACAGATAGTGCGTCTCAAAGAGTAATGATACTCCGATACAGTGGACACAAAGCAAAAGCAGATTACCAACAGATAGTGCGTCTCAAAGAGTAATGATACTCCGATACAGTGGACACAAAGCAAAAGCAGATTACCAACAGATAGTGCGTCTCAAAGAGCAATGATACTCCGATACAGTGGACACAAAGCAAAAGCAGATTACCAACAGATAGTGCGTCTCAAAGAGCAATGATACTCGATACAATGGATACAAAGCAAAAGCAGATTACCAACAGATAGTGCGTCTCAAAGAGCAATGATACTCCGATACAGTGGACACAAAGAAAAGAGATACCAACAGATAGTGCGTCTCAAAGAGCAATGATACTCCGATACAGTGGACACAAAGCAAAAGCAGATTACCAACAGATAGTGCGTCTCAAAGAGCAATGATACTCCGATACAGTGGACACAAAGCAAAAGCAGATTACCAACAGATAGTGCGTCTCAAAGAGCAATGATACTCCGATACAGTGGACACAAAGCAAAAGCAGATTACCAACAGATAGTGCGTCTCAAAGAGCAATGATACTCGATACAGTGGACACAAAGCAAAAAGATACTCAACAGATAGTGCGTCTCAAAGAGTAATGTTATCTCGATACAGTGGACACAAAGCAAAAGCAGATTACCAACAGATAGTGCGTCTCAAAGAGCAATGTTACTCGATACAGTGGACACAAAGCAAAAGCAGATTACTCAACAGATAGGCGTCTCAAAGAGCAATGATACTCCGATACAGTGGACACAAAGCAAAAGCAGATTACCAACAGATAGTGCGTCTCAAAGAGCAATGATACTCCGATACAGTGGACACAAAGCAAAAGCAGATTACCAACAGATAGTGCGTCTCAAAGAGCAATGATACTCGATACAGTGTTCAAAGAGCAATGATACGATACAGTGGACAAAGCAAAAGCAGATTACCAACAGATAGTGCGTCTCAAAGAGCAATGATACTCCGATACAATGGTCTCAAGAGCAATATACGATACAAGACAGTGCGTCCAAGAGCAATGATATCGATAATAGACAGTGGTCTCAAAGAGCAATGATACTCCGATACAGTGGACACAAAGCAAAAGCAGATTACCAACAGATAGTGCGTCTCAAAGAGCAATGATACTCCGATACAGTGTTCAAAAGCAATGATATCGATACAGTGACACAACAAAGCAGATTACCAACAGATAGTGCGTCTCAAAGAGCAATGATTTATGCCCGATACAAGAATGCGTCTCAAAGAGCAATGATACTCCGATACAATAGACAGGCGTCCAAAGAGCAGATTACCAACAGATAGTGCGTCTCAAAGAGCAATGATACTCCGATACAGTGGACACAAAGCAAAAGCAGATTACCAACAGATAGTGCGTCTCAAAGAGCAATGATACTCCGATACAGTGGTCCAAAGAGCAATGATCTCGATACAATAGTGCGTCTCAAAGAGCAATGATACTCCGATACAGTGGCCAAAGCAAAGCAATTACCAACAGATAGTGCGTCTCAAAGAGCAATGATACTCCGATACAGTGGACACAAAGCAAAAGCAGATTACCAACAGATAGTGGTCTCAAAGACAATGATACTCGATACAATGGTCTCAAAGAGCAATGATACTCGATACAATAGACAGTGTCTCAAAGAGCAATGATACTCCGATACATGAAGTGGTCCAAAGAGCAATGATACTCCGATACAATAGATAGTGCGTCTCAAAGAGCAATGATACTCCGATACAGTGGACACAAAGCAAAAGCAGATTACCAACAGATAGTGCGTCTCAAAGAGTAATGATACTCCGATACAGTGGACACAAAGCAAAAGCAGATTACCAACAGATAGTGCGTCTCAAAGAGCAATGATACTCCGATACAGTGGACACAAAGCAAAAGGCTGTCCACACAAAAGGTGGACCTCAGTGATAACAGAGGCGACGAAAAACACTGTTTATGAAGCGCACACAATAGCCCGTTCTAGAAATATCTTCTTATCCTGACGCTGTGAGGCAAAACAGGATTTGAGAAAAGAAACTATGCAAGTTATAGATAACAAATATATATATATGAACCTGCTGTCGTACAGTGATGGTATATTGTTGAATATGGTGGCTACCCTGTATTTGTATTTTTCTTTGACCACGGCACACGTTGGATAGCGTTGACGGCGCTCCAAGAGATAGATAACACTGCGACCTATAAGCATATCATACGAGGCGACTAGTGTAGGACCTAGGAAGCTACCCTGTAAATTAAAAAGCATCGCAGAAATCGGATGTTCTGGTCTACTTGTAGGCACATAATTCGTACAACGTACAATCGCTCTTAGTCTCAGATCACATATAAATCACACAGAGTGGTTAACAAGTGGTCCATTATGGAGCGTTCGAAAAAGGAGAAAGATGGCGTTGCCGACATCAGGGAAGAAGTCAAGAGGAGTACAACGAAAAAGATGGATAGATGACAAAACAGAATCCTGTCAAAAATAAAAAAATAACTATCACCCAAACCACTAAAGCAGCGCAAACAAAAATAGAAAAACACGACGCTGTGCAACAACCCGGTAGCAGTGTAACGCTAGGTATTTTTCCTATTTTCTTTTAATTTCGTTAAATTTGTCTCATGTGACATCAACTTCAAGAATTATATCTAAAATGTCAATATTCGTGAAGGTGTCAGCTTGATAGCAAATCTAATTGTAAATAAAAATTCTCAAAACTTTCTGAAATAGATGAACGGACATAAGTTGACATGTCTATCTTTGGTTCCAGTTATCACATGAAATGGATTCAAAATTTCAGATATTCATATAACATTGAGGACTCTAAATTAATGTTATTTCTAAATCATATGTTCCAATGTATTATTGAAATATCTATTTTCTCTGCATGTTTGCTGTTCATGCATTTTCCCAGTGGCTACTTATGGTTGTGAATCATGGACTATTACACAAAAACAAGAACGAAAATCCAGTCCTTCGAAACGAAATGCTACAGAAAGATCCTACGAATACCATGGACGCACCTTGATGATGATGATGTTTGCTGTTCTCATGGCCGTGCTATGATACAGAGAGCCAGCCGCATCAGGCGGTTCCATAAGGGCGGGGTTGAGAGGAAGCTGCATAAGCAGCAAAGTCAAAATCCCAATTGAAAGCTATTTAAAGAAAAAGACATTTAAGGAGCAGCATTTCGAAGACTTGCATCATACTGAGAAAATATACCGTACGTTCTAATGAGGTGTCGTTCAGAATATTGAAGTTTATATCTCCTTATGAAAGATTCTATGCTGTCGTTACTCATTCAATATTGATTACATTCTCGAACAATTATCTCTTTATGATATGTCGAGTCCATACGGGTCTCATTTTTATCTATCTGTCTATATCGTCTTCGTGTCCTGTTTAACACATACAGCTTCCACATGATATTTTCATTGTTGTCGTCATGTCGAATTTCTACTAATTGTTTCCAATGTTAGGCCACAATCTTTCAGCTCTCTTTTCACAGTTCTTCTCTATGTTTCCTTTAGTGTCCACGCCTTTTATTCTATCCACTGTCCCTCGGAAAGATTTCCTAATCAATGCATCTACTGGAATGTAGCTTACATGCGCAATCCATCTTCGACTTTTAATGTTGGTCTTCAAAGATGATCTCGCTGGTTGTGTTCGTAAGGAAACTCGTATTGCTAGGCTAGGCGATGGGTGTCGTAAGAAATGAGGGTAAGTGGTTCGAGTCCTGTGTTTGTCTATTTGGTTTTTTTTCGTAAGCTGTTAATACATGTACACTGTTTATTTGTTGATCATATTCGTTGCTTTCGTTGCTTCCTCTGGTGTTCTTGCAAACAACTCCTTGTTCTCATCTTCAAAGATGCGCAGTTTATTCATTTGAAAAGCTTATCAATTGTAATCGCATTTGGTCATAACATTTGTAGAATTCTTTAAATAAAATTCCTCTTTGCAGCCATACTCTATGAGAGCGTTCAGAATGTCAGCTCTGTTCATGTGTAATCTGTTTATAATCTGTGTATTTCGACCCGATTCATTCGTTTTAAGCAATGCATTTTGAGACTGAATTGTCCATACATCTTCGATCCCTACTAACTTAACCAAACTTTAGTGATTCAACCTATCGCCATGGCTACTACATGAATAGGGATTAATGTATTGGTTAGTCCTGGCTAGCTAATCTCCACTCTAACTTCTCTTATCTCATTCACAGTGCATTGTACATATATATATCATCATCATCATCATCATTGGCCTCTTTGTCTCAGGAAACAATAGATCTTGCGTCACGCAGTATGTTCTGCGCTGAATCACAACGCTTCTTGTGGCTGTAATGACCTATTCCGGAGTGGCAATTCTTGCCACAGTTGCTGCAGGTAAAACTGGAGACTAGCTGATACATAGGATGTTCTCTCTGCCCTCTATGCTCTCTTTTGCCTCCACATGTGATGTTGTTTTTCTTCTTTTCTTTTTAAGTTGACCCTCACTGCCGCTCGCCATGCTTGCCTGTCTTTGGCCAGCCACTCCCATTGTTCTTTGTCTATGCCGCATGAAGTTAGATCACGCTTGCAGGTGTCAATGAAGCGTAATAATGGGCGCCCATGCTGTCTAGCACCAGATGCGAGTTGACCATATAGAATGTTCTTTGGGATTCTATCATCGCTCATACGGCACACGTGTCCCAGCCATCTCAGATGTCCCTGACTCAATAAAATGTACATCCTTGGAATGCTAGCACTGTCCAGGACTTCTATATTGGAGATGTGGTCTTGCCATCGGATGTTGTATATTCGCCTGAGACAGCGCATGTGGAAGGTGTTGAGGCGATTTTCTTGTCTAGCATATGTGGTTCATATGTATATATATATATATATATATATATATATATATATATAAAACACCCGGTTAAGTTGATGGGTGTCTGGACAGGAAAGCGATCTCAGTCTCATTCGGTTGCAAAGCAAGCGTTCTCATATTTTGACTACGCCAGCGATTAATACCTTCGTCATTAGAAGCCGATAAAATGGCTCACAGTATTTTTTTAAACGACGCAAAGCCTGTATACTGGCTAACTTAGTCTACATTGCAAAGCAAATGCGTCCAGAGATAAAATATATTACGGTGTGAAAGGGTTAATCCAATTGAGCTTAAGAAATTGATTTGAAATATCGGGTTTCACATTGGAGAAAAAATTGTAGGGCACATCCAGCAATCGTTGCGTAAGCTCTTTTGATAATAAATAACATAGAGAAGAGAAGACAGAGAACATATAGAAATGTATAAATGAAGGATGAGATCAAGTGGGCAAACAACTGCTGAGATCATCGATAAATGAGTGGACAATCCTGGATCGGAACTGAAGAATTATGTTCAATAAAAAAAATATGTTTCAAAGCAGATAAAAGACAAATAAACAGATATTTGCTATTTAATCTGCTATTTATTTGCAAAAATACTTCTTCAGCGTCATCATCATCATCATCACGTAGCATGTTCTTTGCAGAACGTCGGTTTCATTACAGCCTGTTTCTAAAACTCACGTTCTCCAACATGTTCTCTGCGTCCTTCAACGTCATGCTCACGATTTCTTGAATATCCTGTTTCAACCGTTATCTTGGTAGTTGCATATACCCTCATAATGTGCTATGCTTCGTAGACTCTCTTGGACTCTACAATTATATGCCCTTAGTGCTGACTATCTGTTCGGATGTTGAAACTCTTCTGTGTCAGGAAGTCAGATTGTATAAAATTGTATCTCTCGTGTGTATTTCTGCCTCGTCTCCCATTGATTTGACCTGATGTCACAATGTGTTTAAAACATCTATTTTTCTGGCATGCCCGAAAAATTATGACTTCCTATTTCTTATATTTATAAGTTTTTTTAGTCCCTTGACGCTCACCCGGGTGTTGCCGGAGCCCACAAGGGAGCAAAGAATAGTAACACTGCGGCCTACAAGGCATGTTTTAAGAGGCGACTGAAGATGGGGTCTAGGGAAGCTACCTAGTAAATAAAAAGCGTCGCAGAAATCGGATGTACTGGCCTACTTGTAGGCGCATAACTAGCACAAGGTACAATCGCTCTTAGGCTCAGATCATATATAAATCACCAAGAGTTTTTTAACAAGTGGTCGATATGGAACGTTTGAAGAAGAAGTCCCTTGACCTTTTTCAAGACATCCAAATTTGTAACTTAAGCAATCTATGGGGTTCTTATCGTTCTCATGTAAAACAACATCTGTGTGACCTGCATAGATTTGGTTGACTGGCTATATTTTTTGTCAATGACTCTCAACCCAATATCGGCATATACATATATATATATATTTTTTTTTCGATCCAGATGCAGTTGAGCTGAAGGCTCTTCGGCTCGGTGTCATAGACATCGTAACTCTTCGGCTCGGTGCCACGAACACCGTAAATCTGGGGAACCTGTAGCTTTTCTGCCAGTCCGCGGAGTTGAACCCGCACTTACAGAGAACTAGTCACCCGTAGTCCAACGCGCTACGAACACGCTGGGTACGCAGGATATATATATATATGTGATTTTAAAAATGCAATAAAACACAATACAATGTGAAGGAAAATGAATGAATATTTCTATTACTCAGGTAAATTAAAGTGTTTTTTTTTAATTTGTAAAAATTAAATATCAAATCCTGAGACCCACTGCAGTTAATTGTTAGTGAACCCCAAGTTCAATTTCACAGTGGGCGAGGAAGAATTTTTCGTCTGTAACAGCTCCCATGTCAACCCAGCCTTTAATGGGTGCCATGAAAATCACTGGGAGAGAAAGGTGATACATGAATAGGCAATGAACAAGTATAAACAGGATCTAGAATCATACACATACCTTGATCATACATAGACACAGAAGGGGGAACAAACAAAAATGTCAAGATAAGAATACAAAAAAGCAAGGGGAAGCTTTATGGCATTGAGTAAGATATGGAAGTCAAAGGAGATCAAAACAAATGTAAAAATGAGAATCTTTCAATCAAATGTGAAGTCAGTGCTGTTCTATAGCTCGGAAACATGGAAGACAACAAAAGAAACCACCAGAAAACTACAGTCCTTCATAAATGGATGTTTACATACATAGAATAAAGGGACTGAGATGGTATGATCAAATTACAAACGAGGAACTCAGAGAAATAGCTTAGCAGATACCAGTGAAGAAAGAGCTAAGGAAGAGACGCTGGTGATGGATAGGACACAAATTAAGAAGACAGATTGGAAACATTGCAAGACATGTACTGTTTTGGAACCAGCAAGGAAAGAGGAGTATGAGAAGATCTAGACATACCTGGTGAAGAGAGCTGGAGACTGATATGGAAAGGTTAAGTAAAACATTAAAAAAATTGGAATGGATGGCAGAAGAGAGGAAGAACTGGAAGAAGTTTGTTGAAGACCTGTGCTCCGTTGGGAGTTGAAAGGGGAAGAAGAAGAAGAAGAAGAACAAGTATTGGGGGCTTCTGGAAAGAGTATAATAAAACTTTGTCATGTTGCTACCATTATCTTGGTCGTCATTTATCTCGGCTTCCACGAACCATGTTCTCCATTACTGCTCTGTCCAAGTTAGGGTTACGTTTAATGTAAACAAAATATTTCCCTTTCCAAAACACGGTATTGTTTATGAATCAATGTTCCTCGATGTTCAGATTTTCTAGAATGTCTATGTCCTTTCCATGGCCTCCGATAACGTAGGCGGGCTCAGGTAAATTCTAGGGAAAAAAGACCACAACTGTCGCGTGATCCTCACATTCCAGTGTTGTTTTATATAGGCTAATTCATTAAAAGAAACACAACATGCTAAATCAAGGTTATATTATGTTACAAATTAGGCTAAAGCTAAAGAATATTAGTATTATTAACATTTCTCATCAATAAATAGCCATAAGCTCGTAAAATTGGCAAAATTGCAAAAGCGTACAATGTTCATTCAAACATATACAAAAACCAGCCCACATTAAACAGGAATTTTCGATTTCCCGTCTGAACTAGTCGGCCTTATGTTGCCGTGCTCCATGATCCTTTCTTTTTCTTTGTCCATGAAATTCTTAGACTACTTCTGTCACACTTTATTTCAAAACATTACTTGTCTTCTTTAATATTTGCTTTATTGTCCATTATTCAAATTAATATGTTGACACAGGAGAAACGGATCTTGTCCTCAGAAGTTTATACACCAGAGATGTCCAACGTTTTCATATTTGGGGCGCAAATAAATGTCATGTTTCGGCCATCATTTTGGTCATTCCCTACTTCTTTTTATAGTAACTATAATCCTTCCCCGCCCTACGTTATTACACTCTCTCTCTCTCTCTTTGTCTCTCTCTCTGTGTGTGTCTCCCTAAATTATAGCAACGTTTAATTCGACAGCAATATTTCGTTTTCTAAGACCTGTTTATCCTCATATCCTACAGGATGTCTATATTTATGTCTATATATTACGAAATGTAGCTTTAAAAATGATGGCTCTTCAGGTTGCTTAAAAGCCTCTATTGTTGCAGTTGCTGGAGATATATCAATACTTATTTACATGTATATCTAGGAACTCCTAGCTTCTTTCACTTCGCGACGTCTAAATCGATTGGAGAAATTGATATCATATCTCCCATTAATTTATGGCCCGGAAACACGCTCGGCAGAAAGTTAACGATAGTGTAAATATCTCTAATGCATTCAAATCAGGCAATCACAACACGACACTAACCCGCTAAAGCTTTGGATCGATCAATCCAGACGTTTGAGTCGCAGGCAATGAAAATAACTTAAAGGACCGTACTTTTCTCAAAGATAAACAGCAAATGTTGTCTTAACTTAGTGAGTCGTTTCTTGTTTAGACGGCTGGAGATATCTTCATGTGAGCATCAGCGTGTCTGAGTCGGTATGGGTTTGATTCAAGGTCTACGCCCATGACTCAAGTCAAATCAATTATAGCTTTAGAATAGAATTATAGCTTTTATACAGTTCCTTAATAGCGTATTGAGGAGCATTTAAAAACAGAATAACGAAGCATCCTTTTATCTTGTTGATATTAGCAGACTCCGCAGACGGCCAAGCTTGTTAAAAACTCACGGAGAAAAAAAACCCAAACAGTACGATAACTGGAAAGTCGTGGAAAGGAAAGCTCGACAGAAAACAATACTGGCGAACATGGAAAGGATAGCTCGAAAGAAAATACTGGGTGCTGGAAAGACATTGAAAGGATAGTTAGATATGACATAGTGGTGACTAGAAAGGCATGGTAAGGATAGTTATTGGTTATTGGTTACTAAACTGACGTCATTGCACTTCGGGTAGACCGATAGGTGCTCAGTCTCCCCAACAGATATCGAAGAGTATGCATACTGATGGTTCCTGTGGCTCGCTGATTAAACACACCTCTCACTCTGCCTCTCAGGCATCCAGTTCGACTTGAACAACGGGTAACTCCAAACTACTTAAATCGCTTGATCGATTCAACATCGATTTTAGTGTCCTCATCCAACAAAGAGTCGCGAAGAATATCCCCTTATCCATCTTCAACTCTCCAACAATCGATGCTGTTGATGCAAGCCTGAGACACGAAATAATATATCACAAATGTATAGCTCTTAGACCTTTCACTCAGATTTTCTTGTGTAAGAAAGAGAACAGAACCCCCGCTACTGTTCATCGGTTCAATGATGGTGGTCCTAAATTAAAGAAAGAAAATGACTTTATAACCAGTTTTGACAAGTAAATTGTACTTTTTGTCTCCGGTCGTACTCGTTGTTTGAAAACTTAGGCTGTGCATGTATACGAGTAATTCAGTGCTACTATTCCTACTTCCGCAATAGTCAGTGCGCATGACATGGTTACTAAGATCTATAATGGCCACCTAGTCAACTTAACACACGATGTGTAATATGTGATTGATTGATTGATTGATTGATATAACCATCATCATTGCACTTCGGAGAATAACCATGTGTACTCTGATCTCTTTCTCACACAAGAAAATCTCAGAGCGTACAACCTGAAAATGGAATCATCAAGAGGAAGGGACAGACCAAGAAAAGATTGATTGATGGAGTTACAGACATCTTAAAACTGCACAATACCACATGATATCAAGCGACGAGCGTGAACTATCCCGGAAACCGATCATCAGTTAAACCTGCTACGCCTAACGGCAAAAACAGCAGAGAAGGACAAAAGAAAGAGAGATAGTCGCATGATAATATCTTTCTTCATTATTTTCTTCACTTACAGACGTAGATTATATATTTTCCATGCGTAATAGCTTCTTCCTTTGTAAGTGAAACCAAGGCTAACATAAGCAAGTAGTTATTAGATCTTTAGATAAGAACAGAGCAGAAACCCATGATGGCACAGACCAGGAGGTGACAATGATAATGGATCGAGTATACCCTGCAGAAGACACAACCGTGTGTCACTAGACAAGCACTTGAGTGGAGCTCGTAAGGGTAAAGTGAAAGAGTACGTCGTAAACAGACTTAGAAACGGAGTGTTTTTAAGATACTGAAAGCTAGTCAGATTTAAAGAAACAAGCCCCCGTGCCCAGCGTGTTCGTAGCGCGTTGGACTGCGGGTGACTAGCTCTCTGTGTGTGCGGGTTCAATTCCGAGGGCTGGCAGAAAAGCCACAGGTTTCCCAGATTCACGATGTCCATGGCACCGAGCCGAAGAGCTGAAAGCTCAAGTGCTTCTGGATTGGAAAAAAAAACCAGATACTGAAAAAGACTGCTTGTACAGCTTGTAGTAACGTTTTGTTAGGGTGCTGTGGAATAGGTGGAACGAGAGCGTGCGGAGTTTAATTGCCGCATGGCTAGTGAAGTCGCCGCTAAGCTGTTCAGGCTAAGATTTTTCATTTATGCCACAACAAACAAAAATCCTTGTCCTTACCGTGAATTGAACACGGGTCTAAGACGCTGGAAAAATTCTGAAAAGTCGTAAAGGAAACAAACAGGAACCAGGAAAAGTGGAGTACAACTGGTGATATCTTATGCTCCACAAGGAGCTAAGATAAATAAATGTTTAAAAAAATGAATATATCGACAAAGTTGCTGTAAAGTATCATCAGTACAAACATATTTCTTGTATTTGTAGTAGAGGTTTGCCTTCTTCTTCTTCAGTGTTGTTTGTATTCTAAGCTGCTGATTATCACAATAAACTCTCAACTAAGCACCATCTCGTGTCAGCACAAGTGTATGTTTTGAACTCTTGAAAGAATACACCAGCGAATACAAAATCGTCAGGCTATAATGAACCTAATTGGGCAGAGGCGTGTAATAACGCGTATCCTCATGCACTGCGATGCATGCATCATAGTTAGAATGTTAAATCAATGTACTTGATGCATGTTCGGGGGCTATGTATGACTGTCCGTATGTGTGTGTGTGTGTGTGTGTGTGTATGTCCGTGTGTGTGTGTGTGTGTGTCTGCATGTGTCCGTGTGTGTGTGTGTATGTGTAGTGTGTGTGTTTGTTGCGTGTGTGTCCGTGTGTGTGTGTCTCTGCGTGTGTGTGTGTGTGTGTGTGTTTTGCATGTGTCCGTGTGTGTGTGTGTGTGTGTGTATGTGTGTGTTTGTCTAGTATTTGTTGTCGGTGTCCGTGTGTGTGTCCGTGTGTGTGTGTGTTTTGTGTGTGTGTTTTGTGTGTGTCTAGTAATCAGTTCTATCTGTGAAAGTTGTCAAATGAAATGTCTCTTATTTCAACGAAGAAAATAGTCTTCTTCTTCTTCTTCTTCATCTTTCAACTCCAAACGGAACAGAGGTCTTCCAATAAACTTCTTCCAGGTCTTCCTCTCTCTTGACATCCCATCCAGTTCTTTCCATCTTTTACCTATCCTTTTAATATCAGTGATGATTAAACGCCTGGAAATTACAATACTAGAGGGCAGTGTCCCAGGACGCAGAGGCAGACCAAGAAGAAGGTGGCTATAAAATACTCGTATTAAAGAAACCATGAATATGACCATCGACGAAGTGGGTGAACTTACTAGAGACAGAGTGAATTTCAGATGTGCTGCACGCCCGAGTGGTTACGGGGCCCAAATTTGTGGTGTAAAGAATAGAACCACTGTTACCTGCCATGCATGTCCTAAGAGGGACAAGGGGTTTGGTAAAACGGATGCAGTGTCCTAAACGTGTAGAAGTCTATGGGTTTAGGGGCCTACCAAACCAATGTGCAAAGTATACACGTTCTTGGCAAGATCAAACATATCACAAAGAGTGATTATAATTGGTCGTAAAGAACGAACGCAAAGAAGAAGAAGATGTGCTGCAAAGAGAGCAATGTCCTATAAAGGATACGCATCTTGATGATGATGATTAAACAGCTAAAGAACTAAATAACCAGCCAACAAACACAATTATCCACCAACCAAACATTCAAATAAACAGTAGCGGTCTCTTGTGTTGTAGAGGTAGAGTGACGGACTCTCGTTCCAAAAGTACTCGGTTCGTTCCCGTGTGTAATGATCGAGATATTTGTCCAATGATCAAATTGTCTCAATGTACGTGAGATTGAGTTCAGTCGGAGACGGACGACAAAAACAGTAGGTCCAGTGATCAAGTTGAGCAAGTAAAAGAACCAATGGCGGTGGAAAAATCTATAAAATTAGGCTGCACAGACGATGTCCGGGCAAATTTCATCAAATATGTTAAAATAAATATTTCTGCAAACATTTTCACTATCCTCAAATTAACATTGGAGACTCTCGCGGATGCTTTCTGTGATCACGCTCTGCCGCTAATATCTTCTTGTATAAGAACGAGATTTCACATGGTTATACACAGAAGTGCAATGATGGTGGTTACAGCAATGAATCAATCAATCAATCAAATAATCAATCAACCAACCATCAAACTAATAATAGCGGTGAGTCGATGAATCTCAGTTCTTCTTCCTCTTTCAACTCCAAACGGAGCATAGGTCTTCAACAAACTTTTTCCAGCTCTTCCTCTCTCTTTCCATCCCTTCCAATTCTGTCCATGTTGTACCTATCCTTTTAATATCAGTCTCTATGTCAGCACTCTTCTCCGGGTCTGTCTAGGCCTTCCCTACTCCTCTTTCTCTGTGGGTTCCAAAACAGTGCCTGTCTAGGAAGCTCAGTTACTGTTAGTTAAATTTGCTCACATGAGGTCGGTATCTAATTGCTTAGACTTTAAACGTCCCTGTTCTAAAGCTAAAAAAAAAAGAACACCCAACCTATCGAAGTTTGCAAATATTATAAAACAACCTAGCTACTACTGTGCAAGCTCTCTTAAGCGCGTACATTTTAGATCTGCGCGTAAGGCAGGGGATGCTCGATGTTCTTAAATTCCCATTACGCCCGAGTGGTTACCAGGGCTCAAATTTGGGGTGTAAAGAATAGAACCACTGTTACCTGCCACGCATGTCGTAAGAGGCGACTAAGGAGGTTTGGCTGAAATCGGATGCATGTGTAGAAGTCTATGCGTTTAGGGCCTACCAAACCAATGTGCAGCGTATACACGTTCTTGGCAAAGATCAAACATATCACAAAGAGTGATTAAAATTGGTCGTAAAGAACGAACGCAAAGAAGAAGAAATTCCCATTATATTCAGTTTTGTAAAGTAATCAAATGATTAATGTACAATCACATGCTGCTTTGTGCCTCTGAAATTCGATAGATAAACAAGAGTATCATGTGTAAACAACGGAAAAACACTAACATTCATCATTTTGGCAGAAGTAATAACGAAAACAGACGTTTAGGAAAGAACAAAAACAACACAGTTAGCTTGAGATATAGTAGAGATTTAATGAACAATCAAAATGCGACATAGAAATATAATTTGACAAACATTTAACTGACACCTATAATAAATGATAGGACCGGATAAACCTTATCTAGTTTCTCTTGTACCGTTAAGCTACTGATGTGAAGAGAAGGAAAACGGGTAAGGGTTTTCTTGAACGCTTCGTATATAATGATTTCATGATGTTATTCCAACAGTCCATCGCTTGCATGACCGTCCTCTCCTCCTTTATCTTCTACTCTGTGTATCCCTTTCAATTCCCAACGGAGCACAGGTCTTTAAGGAACTTCTTCCAACCCTTCTCTCTCTTGTCATTCTTTCCAATTCTTTCCACGTATTACCAATCATAATTTGCAGTCTTCCGACAGGAAAGAAGGTTAGTCGGCATCACAGGATCCTTTCGTCTTTCCCGGCGGAACGTCATTTGTCTTCTTGTTGGGGGATCTCTCTCTAGTTTGGATGATTGAGTTAGGTTTTTTCTTTTAGCTGTACTTTAAGTGTTTGTTGACTTTTTTTTTTTAAACGAGCCCACACCACCTATCCTTAATCGCCTCTTACGACATGCTTGACCGTGCACATTGCTGCATATTCTTTCCTCCCTTTACGGACCCAGCAGTGCACGGGTGGGTTCCTACTGTATACGCCTTTTACATGCCTCGTAGGTCGAAGTGTTACTATTATTTGCTCCTCTAACGCGCTCCGGCAACACACAGACGGTCATTGCCTGTTGTGGTATACTATTTGAAGCCATTCGTGTCATATTACCGGACCTATTGACCTTTTGACTCTGTATGAATTCTATTACTGACGTTACACTTTAGGCATGATTGTATCATTTTATGATTTCCTCTCTTCTGGATAAATTGAGTATTCTCCTTTAAAAAATCTCATTTTTGTCAATGTAACTTTGATTTTATGTTGTCATCGCCCATGTCTAGCTCTAGTGGCACAGAGTTGGGGCAAATATTATGTTTTATATTGCTCTTTTTATATCTATTGGTGCATACTTGATGTTCATTATTGATGCCATTTGCCAAACACCTTGGTTTGCTTTGTTACACAAGTTGTTGATTTTCATTTTTGATTTGCCAGTTAATGACATTATACTTCCTAGGTACTTGAAGTTATACACTTCTTTTAGGGCTTGGCTTTCGAATTTGATCTTTATTGGATTTTATTCTTCATCTATTGTCATAATTTTATTCTTCATCTATTGTCATGATTTTCCTTTTATTTATGTTGATTTTCATATTATGATTATTAAAAACTTGGATCCCTCTAAAGTCTGTGTAATGCGCGCCTGAGTGGCGCCTGAATAAACATGAAAAATAAGAAGTAACTCCTGGATAATCAAAGTATAAGAATATAATTACATGTCTTGCTTAGCATTTGTTTCACTATTTAAAGTTATTTCCCTCAGCCTCTTAAGTCTCCCTTCTCTCTTCCCAACTTCCAGAATTGACTTTAAATATAATTCTCTTACTGGGAATGTGTAGTGTTCTTGATATGTGTGTGTTATCAGTATTATTACACAACGTGCTCATATCAGAAGTCTTGACAGAATAATGTAACCTTTGTGTCTTGCCGTCACGCGGTGTGATAACATAACTACGTCATTGAACACGTTACTTAACTTTCGCCTCACCACGCCCATTGACGTGTGTGTCTTTCTATTTGATTGGCTGCCAATGTCTGGATGCGTGCCTCTCTCGCCTAATCTGTTTACTTCCTCCGCTTTGGGTAGCGCGCGGGCCCTTTTTTCTGCTAGACGACAGCGCTTTGTGGGGGAAATATTTACGTGGAATTGATTATAAGCGTTCATCAAAAGCAGACAGCTCAGCCAAAGTTTGAGTTTTATGAAAAGTCCATCATTTGTAAAGATATATAAACTTAAAGTAAAACTACATACATTTAAAGAATTTGCTTTGTTGTTAAGAAAACCTTACGATGGTTAAGTTGTTTGAAATTTAGATCAATCTCCTTATATGTTCAGTTGTTTCATTATTAGTTGTAACTGTAACTAAAAAGTGCAAATAAAGGGGTGGTCTCATAATTATGATTTTTTTTAAGTGATGGTACTGCCCTATGTATAATTTTGTGAATGCGGAAAAAAGTAGGAATCGTAATGTGGCTTGTGGTGTTTTTCATTTCTTACAAAACATATTGCCAAGGATACTTCATGTTAAAATGTGAGGATTTCAAACGAGTATTCGTTGTTCTTCAGAAACTGGTGTTCACTTGATACACGCACGAATTGTGAACATGTATTCCCTTTTGTGAGCTTAAACGCGTACGAAATGTTTTATGAATTATCATTAAGTAAAACGGCTTTTTTTTGCTGATGTAAGTTTTGCATTTATATATACATAATATTGAAATCGAACTCCTAGTCTTATCGGAGACGGACGATAAACGTAGGTCCCGTGTTCACGTTAAGCATGTAAAAGAATCATTGATAGTTGAAAACCGAAAAGAGTAGCTTGCAATTCCGTTGACCGTTCAAAATGAGGACATAATTAATTACTACAAAATGTTTACCATCTTCACAAAAACATCTAGGGCTCTCGCCAGTTCTACTACGTAGCTCGTGTGGTACAGCTGAAATTTTCTTGTGTGAGAAAGAGATTTGAACACAGAAGGTTATTCTCCGAAGTGTAACGATGATGGCCCATATCAATCAATCAATTAACACATATTATATATATCGTATGTTAAGTTGACTACAGTAGCCATTATGGATCTTAGCAACCATGTCTTGCGCACTAACTATTACAGAAATACGAATATTACTCTAATACCATGTACAGCCTAAGTTTTCAAACAACGAGTACGACCGAAGAAAAAAGTACAATTTACTTGTAAAAACTGGTTATTTTGTCATTTTCTATTTTTTCTTTGGAACCATCATCATTCCACTTCGATTAACAGCAACGGGGATTCTATTCTCTTTCTTACACACAGCAATTCTCAGCAACATATCTAAAAGCTATATCTATGTGATATATTATACTAAAACTGCAATGTTAACTTTTTTCTGTCTTTTCTTCAATCCTGTTTTGCCCCGCAATGTTAAAATAAGTGGAGATTTCTAGAACGAGACATTGTGCGTGCTTCATAAATAGTTTCATCGCCTCCGTTATCTCTGAGATTCACCTTTTGCGTGGTCGGTCTCTTGCTTTGTATTCATTGTATCGGAGTAACATTGATCTTTGATGTGTAATGTGTGTTAGTAAACTTCTTATGTGGCCAAATCATTTAATATGTTGCTTTTTTAATGAAATTCATTTCTGATGTTCTATCCACTTTTTGTCCTGATGTCTTCATTTCTGAACCTGTCTCTTCTTGTTACCTCCAGCATTCTGCGTAGACACTTCCTCTCTGTCGTGACTAGTTTTCTTCTATCATTTGATATCAGCATCTAGGTTTGGCACTGAAAGCATAATGTGGGGGAAAAAGATTGTGTTGAACTATTTTTGTGTTCAATGTGACATGTTTGCATTTTAACATTGGTGTCATTTGTTCTATCATTTGATTTTCTTTGTTGCATCTATGTTGGATTTAATTAGTTATTCAGTGTTAACTATTCTTTAGTGTCCATTAATTATCGATAGGGAAATCAGCAATCGATGCACAAAAACTAACCATGTACTCGGGCAGTTAACGCCACTGTTGTCACATAAAGAGATATCGCTAAAAACTAGGCAAATCTCATAAGAACGATTTTCTGGCCAACACTATGTTAGCAGTGTCAAACATGGCCAATAACAGCAGCTAATGAGTAGACAATCATAACGACAGAGATGAGGTGTCTTAGAAGAGCTGCAGATGTGACAATAAGAGACAAAATTAGAAATGAAGAAATCAGAAGGAGACTGGATGTGAAACCAGTCATGCAATTGATAAAAGAACAAAATATTAAATGGTTTGGACACCTGACAAGAATGTCCTGTTATTGTCTATCACAGAGAGCCACACTGAAAAAGTATAACGAGTACAGAGAAAGAGGAAGACCACGCAAGACATGGAGTGACGACATCAAGAACAGCCTTGAGATAATAAATAACAGCTTGCAAAGTGTCTTAAAACAAGCAGACACAAGATCACTACCCCCTTCCCCACCCATTCCCCAGGTCCGTGCTGTATTTATTCTCAGTATGATGCAAGTCTTCGAAATGCCGCCCTTTAAATCTTGTTTCTTTAAAATAACCTTTGATTGTATTTTTGATGTTGCTGCTTATGTCGCCCCCATTACGGTGCCGCCTAATGCGACGATCTCTCTGTATCATAGCATGGGGCTGCCCTGTTCCACTCCCCTCCCTCCCACTACCTTCCCCAACACTTCTATAAAGAAGTAAATAGTAGAAGAGAAGAAGAAGAACTATTCTTGACAAAGTCAGGAATTCTTTTTCATGTAGCATATTCTTTGCAGAACAGCACTCCCATCACATTCCGTCTTTCATACTCACAGTTACTAGCAAGTTATAGTGTCTCATCATCTCCATAGACAAGTTCACAGCTTAATGTTCTGTCGTTACTGTCGTCTTGATTAGTTCCTGTCTCAGCTTACAAGAAGAATCATCTTAATTAATGCATTTTCTGAACCATTGTGACATTTATTATGACTGAACTATTTCAGTTTCAGAGATATTTTATTATTTATGAGCCAATGTACAGGTTCAATGATAATTATTGAAACAAACTCATAAATTGATTCAGTGTTTTACCATGGTTTTTACTTGGACGCAGTGTTAGATCTTGATCATGCTTAGCTCGCCTCATACACTTACTGCTGTCAACTCTGTCATTTACCGCTTATTTGTTATTCTCTGTTCCATAAGTAGCCTATGTTGATGTTGTCACTTGCTTGCTTGGACTAGTATATTTTATGTATACATTGCAAAACTACAGTGCTTTGTTGTTTTACGTGTTTCCCCATTGCTACATAATTTTACTGCAGTCTTCCCTTATCTCGATATATTTGACAAATCATGTAATCAATCGGTTCAGCAATTTGTCTTTGTCTTTGTTTTGGTGCAGTAAGTTTAAATTCCAAGACGGGAAATCCATTAGAGAAACCCCAGTAGATATATCAGTCAAAATAGAACGAAAGTTGTTAGTCTAAACACACTGAAATACATGCTTGGGAGAAGATCAGAGCAATTATGGACATGTTCGATGTGTGATGAAGATTATCCTCAAATAAACAATGTTTACTTCTTCTTCTTCAGCGATCTCTGGTCATGCGCTTAATTTACTGTGGACCACGAACTGGGCAGACAGCTTCAGGTCTGTCAGGTTTCCCAAAGCTTAGTTTTCAGGTCGACTGGGTGTGGCCACATGTTGCTTCTCAGCTCACACAGAAGAGGACAGTCTTGCAGGACATGCTCTGGTGTCTGTTCTGCCTGCTGACACTGGCAGAGAGCTGTTTGACTTATTCCTAGTCTGTATAAGTGTTTGTTGAGTCTGCAGTGTCCGGTGCGTAGTCGAAATATAATGACCTGGTCTGTTCTGCTTAGGTCTTTGAGGAGTCTTTTCCATAATCATATCCAGTGTTTGTCTTCCAGTCTACTGCAGATTTTCTCTGTATGAGGGTTTTGACCTCTTGAAAAGACAAGGGTTGGTAATTTGCTCTTTGGCACTGCCCTCCTTAGCTAAGACATCAGCACTCTCATTGCCTGCAATGCCACAGTGAGATGGAATCCACTGCAAGTGAATTTCTGCCTTTTCTGAAAGCTGAGCAAGTTCTCTTTGTAGTTTTTGTACTGTGCTGTCAGTGGATTTAGCCTCCAGGGCTTGTATAGCTGACAATGAGTCTGTAAGAAATACCATCTTGCTTGCAGCTGCTTGCAGCTTATTCATGTGCTGTGCTGCCATCAGAAGGGCTATGAGTTCTGCTTTGTAGTTGGAACATATTCTTCCAGTAGGAGCCGCTAGAGACACAGTGGTAGCATCTGGGTGCCTAATGTACACTCCTGCTCCACCATTCATGGTTGCCTCCATTGCAGATCCATCTGTGTAAATTCTTATCCAGCTGTCTTCTGGAAACATGTAATGGAGATGTTCCATTGTAATTGCTTTTTTCACTAGATTAGGCTCGGCATCTTTGCTTAATAATTTAGGGATGGAGGTTGAGAAGTTTAGTGGTACTGAGTCTGGTTCCCAGTGATCAAAAAGCAATTCTTCAGGTATGGAATTATGATTTAGTAGTTCCAAGTATGACTTTCCTATTTCTTTTGCTTTGTGGTTTAGACTTGTGCGCTTTAGTCTGTTCTTTGTTCTAGCGCCATTTTTTCATGCAGTGGATGGTGAGGCATTCTTTTGATCCTTTCAGTCTGTAGAATCACTTTTCTTCTTCTTCTGTCTTCCAAGGGCTGGATGTTGGCTGCCTTTTCCATTTCTACAATTGGTGTAGATTTCATGGCTCCCAAAATAGTACGCAGACACCTGTTTTGTGTTTTTCCAGTATCGATTTGTTTGAATGGGCTGCTGATATCCATGTCGATGATGCATATTCGAGGGTCGGTCTAACTGCACCAGTGTACACCTGACTCAGGATTCGAATATCAGCTCCCCAGGTAGTTTCAGCCAGCTTCCGCATCACACTTTGTTTCCTCATAGCCTTTCTGTTTGTTTCCATTATGTGATGTTTCCATGTCAGACGACTGTCAAGCTTAACTCCCAAAAAGGTTGGAGTATGGGAACGGGGAACGATATCATCGTTAAATTTCAGTCTGAAGTGTTCTTCCTTTGTTGACAATGAGAAAAGCGTTGCTATAGTTTTGCTCCGGTTTATTTCTAGACCCCATTTACTTGCCCACATTATGACGCTGTTCAGGCTGGCCTGGAGTTTAAAGATGGCAGGACCCAGAAACTCGGAGGTGTACCACACAGCTAGATCATCAGCATGGAGAGAGTGTGGTACATGTCTGGGCAGAGTTTGTGGCAGATCATTAATATATACCAGGAAAAGCAATGGGGACAGTAGCGCCCTGTGGGACTCCTGCTCTTAATTTGAATCTGGGACTGTGCACTCCATCCAATTTACAGATGCTTGTCTATGGGTAAGAAAGTCTTTATCCAATAGTACATTCTACCCTGTATTCCACTGCGTAAGAGCTTGAGTAGCAAACCATCTTTCCAGACTTTGTCGAAGGCCTTAGACATGTCGAAGAACACAGTGAGGGTTTTCTTCCTTTCTTGGAAGCCATTTTCTATGTCCTGTGCGAGGTATGCCACTTGGTCATCAGTGCTTCTATGCTGCCTGTAGCCTGTCTGGGCTGGATCCAGTTTATGGTTGGATTCTAAAACCACTGGAGTCTAGTGGTTATCTCTCTCTCCAGCAGTTTTGCAGTGCAACTTAGCAAACTTATAGGTCTGTAGCTCTGCGGATCCTTTTTGTCTTTTCCACTTTTGAGAATTGGGTGGATTGTGGCATTTTTCCAGATGTCTGGGACTTTCCCCTGTCTCCAACTATTGTTAAAAATCTGGAGTAGAAGACTCTGTGCTATTGGGCCTATTTGTTTGAGCATGTCGTTTGATACTCCATCTGGTCCCGGGGCCTTTTTACGATTGAGCTTTTTCAGTGTGGCTTTTTGGACACCTGACAAGAATGTCCTGTTATTGTCTATCACAGAGAGCCACACTGAAAAAGTATAACGAGTACAGAGAAAGAGGAAGACCACGCAAGACATGGAGTGACGACATCAAGAACAGCCTTGAGATAATAAATAACAGCTTGCAAAGTGTCTTAAAACAAGCAGACACAAGATCACTACCTCCCCTCCCTTTCCCCCACCCATTCCCCAGGTCCGTGCTGTATTTATTCTCAGTATGATGCAAGTCTTCGAAATGCCGCCCTTTAAATCTTGTTTCTTTAAAATAACCTTTGATTGTATTTTTGATGTTGCTGCTTATGTCGCCCCATTACGGTGCCGCCTAATGCGACGATCTCTGTATCATAGCATGGGGCTGCCCTGTTCCACCCCTCCCCCCCACTACCTTCCCCAACACTTCTATAAAGAAGTAAATAGTAGAAGAGAAGAAGAAGAACTATTCTTGACAAAGTCAGGAATTCTTTTTCATGTAGCATATTCTTTGCAGAACAGCACTCCCATCACATTCCGTCTTTCATACTCACAGTTACTAGCAAGTTATAGTGTCTCATCATCTCCATAGACAAGTTCACAGCTTAATATTCTGTCGTTACTGTCGTCTTGTTTAGTTCCTGTCTCAGCTTACAAGAAGAATCATCTTAATTAATGCATTTTCTGAACCATTGTGACATTTATTATGACTGAACTATTTCAGTTTCAGAGATATTTTATTATTTATGAGCCAATGTACAGGTTCAATGATAATTATTGAAACAAACTCATAAATTGATTCAGTGTTTTACCATGGTTTTTACTTGGACGCAGTGTTAGATCTTGATCATGCTTAGCTCGCCTCATACACTTACTGCTGTCAACTCTGTCATTTACCGCTTATTTGTTATTCTCTGTTCCATAAGTAGCCTATGTTGATGTTGTCACTTGCTTGCTTGGACTAGTATATTTTATGTATACATTGCAAAACTACAGTGCTTTGTTGTTTTACGTGTTTCCCCATTGCTACATAATTTTACTGCAGTCTTCCCTTATCTCGATATATTTGACAAATCATGTAATCAATCGGTTCAGCAATTTGTCTTTGTCTTTGTTTTGGTGCAGTAAGTTTAAATTCCAAGACGGGAAATCCATTAGAGAAACCCCAGTAGATATATCAGTCAAAATAGAACGAAAGTTGTTAGTCTAAACACACTGAAATACATGCTTGGGAGAAGATCAGAGTAATTATGGACATGTTCGATGTGTGATGAAGATTATCCTCAAATAAACAATGTTTACAATCCAACCCGCACATTGTATGGCGGCAATGTGAGCAATCAGTCTTTATTCACCAGACTTATCAAATATTCAGATCTGAAATACCGTACAGAGAGATCTATTTTATTGTAGTTAAACATTGTTAATAGAGAATTAAAGCACTTTTGAAGAAATTTCCAGCGGAAAGTAATATGTTAACAAAGATGAAGTTTAGTTGGCTGAAATGGATTTACAAAATGTTCCTTCCTTGCCATATTGATATAGTCAGTTGACATGAGTGTTGGCATGACTCAGCTGTGTGATTGTTTTCCATACGACTACTCATATCTGACATTATGCTGTAGTATGAATAAGTAGATGTGGTACTGTAAGGTACGGTCCTCTAGTAGTCTATTGTCTATTCCCAGGTGGAAGATGTAGTTGGCTGTCCACTCTTGCCGTTAAGCGTAGGGATGGGAGCTTTAATTTGCGTTCTAGGGCCAGATGAGTCGCCCTTGTGTAATTTCCGTGTTTATGTAGTGTGGTCTTGATATTGTCTATCCATCTTTTTTTTGGTCTTCCCTTAGCTCTAGTACCCGATCTCTTTTTATTGAATGCTGTTGTTGGTGGTTGGTTGTATTTCATTCTCATTAAATGTCCAAACCACTGCATTTGTTGTCTTTCGGTGTATTCGGTGCATGAAGTTATGCTCACTCTGCTTCTGTTCTCTAGTAGTAAGATCGTATAAGTGAGTAGCATAACACAATGTCTATAGACAGATCAGTCTACATCCGAGCACATTCTGTAACGAATAAAATGGAGAAGAAATGTTTAGCTGCTATCAGCAGAAGAAATAAATACATGCATCAACAAGTACAGAAGTCAGCATGTGAATCGACAATATGAGAAGACAAAATAAGGGTTAGTTAATTATTACATGCATCAACAAGTACAGAAGTCAGCATGTGAACCGACAATATGAGAAGACAAAATAAGTGTTAGTTAATTGTTTCCATATATAGCAATCAACGGTAAAAAGGGAGAAGGTTGATCGGTCTATTAGCCACACAAAGTTAGTTTTGTATTTGTCTATTAACCTCACAAAGTTAGTGTTGTATATGTATCTATTAATCTCGTCATGGAAATGTTGTATATACTTTTATTAATCTCGTCCTAGGAGTTGGTCAGTTAATCTCGTCATGGTAGCATTTGATCTGTATCTGTTAATCTAATCATGGTAGCATTTGATCTGTATCTGTTAATCTCGTCATGTAGCATTTGATCTGTATCTGTTAATCTGTCATGTAGCATTTGATCTGTATCTGTTAATCTCGTCATGGTAGCATTTGATCTGTATCTGTTAATCTCGTCATGGTAGCATTTGATCTGTATCTGTTAATCCCGTCATGGTAGCATTTGATCTGTATCTGTTAATCTCGTCATGGTAGCATTTGATCTGTATCTGTTAATCTCGTCATGGTAGCATTTGATCTGTATCTGTTAATCTCGTCATGGTAGCATTTGATCTGTATCTGTTAATCTCGTCATGGTAGCATTTGATCTGTATCTGTTAATCTCGTCTTGGTAGCATTTGATCTGTATCTGTTAATCTCGTCATGGTAGCATTTGATCTGTATCTGTTAATCTCGTCTTGGTAGCATTTGATCTGTATCTGTTAATCTCGTCATGGTAGCATTTGATCTGTATCTGTTAATCTCGTCATGGTAGCATTTGATCTGTATCTGTTAATCTCGTCTTGGTAGCATTTGATCTGTATCTGTTAATCTCGTCATGGTAGCATTTGATCTGTATCTGTTAATCTCGTCATGGTAGCATTTGATCTGTATCTGTTAATCCCGTCATGGTAGCATTTGATCTGTATCTGTTAATCTCGTCTTGGTAGCATTTGATCTGTATCTGTTAATCTCGTCATGGTAGCATTTGATCTGTATCTGTTAATCTCGTCTTGGAAGTGTGTTTTTTTCGTTCGCCTGTTATGAATTCATGCGTAGTCTATCTCTATCTCTATCTCTATCTCTATCTCTATCTCTATCTCTATCTCTATCTCTATCTCTATCTCTATCTCTATCTCTATCTCTATCTCTATCTCTATCTCTATCTCTATCTATTCTCTAATCATGTTTTGCCTTTCAGCTTCAGGTCGTAGAAGGAAATACCTAGAACGAGCTTCTCTATGTGCCTTGTCTTTCTTTCTCTTCTCCAGTTCTAATTTGCCTCACAGCTTCAAGGTAAGAACAAATTTCTAGAACAGGCTGTACTTATTGTGGCTTGTCTTTCTTTCTCTTCTCCAGTTCTAATTTGCCTCACAGCTTCAAGGTAAGAACAAATTTCTAGAACAGGCTGTACTTATTGTGGCTTGTCTTTCTTTCTCTTCTCCAGTTCTAATTTGCCTCACAGCTTCAAGGTAAGAACAAATTTCTAGAACAGGCTGTACTTATTGTGCCTTGTCTTTCTTTCTCTTCTCCAGTTCTAATTTGCCTCACAGCTTCAAGGTAAGAACAAATTTCTAGAACAGGCTGTACTTATTGTGGCTTGTCTTTCTTTCTCTTCTCCAGTTCTAATTTGCCTCACAGCTTCAAGGTAAGAACAAATTTCTAGAACAGGCTGTACTTATTGTGCCTTGTCTTTCTTTCTCTTCTCCAGTTCTAATTTGCCTCACAGCTTCAAGGTAAGAACAAATTTCTAGAACAGGCTGTACTTATTGTGGCTTGTCTTTCTTTCTCTTCTCCAGTTCTAATTTGCCTCACAGCTTCAAGGTAAGAACAAATTTCTAGAACAGGCTGTACTTATTGTGGCTTGTCTTTCTTTCTCTTCTCCAGTTCTAATTTGCCTCACAGCTTCAAGGTAAGAACAAATTTCTAGAACAGGCTGTACTTATTGTGGCTTGTCTTTCTTTTCTTCTCCAGTTCTAATTTGCTCTACAGCTCAAGTAAGAACAAATTTCTAGAACAGGCTGTACTTATTGTGCCTTGTCTTTCTTTCTCTTCTCCAGTTCTAATTTGCCTCACAGCTTCAAGGTAAGAACAAATTTCTAGAACAGGCTGTACTTATTGTGGCTTGTCTTTCTTTCTCTTCTCCAGTCCTAATTTGCCTCACAGCTTCAAGGTAAGAACAAATTTCTAGAACAGGCTGTACTTATTTAAATTGTCGTTTTGTCTCGAGGTCTTGTTTGTTTATGTTCGTTCCAAGTTCTCGCTTTTCATATTCTTTGAGGATACTTTCTTTCCCTCTGTCGGTTTGCTTGGCCAGTCACTGCATCAGGCGCCATGTTTACAGGTTGGCATCGGTAGCGTTTTTATAACCGTTAGCAGCCCAGTCCTAGTCGTCGGCCCCTTGTAAAAATCTCCAGTGTACATCACAGAGTATATTCCAAATAAAGATACACACTTATGTAGTTCGACTAAACTATCCATCCTACTTGAGCACATTAGTAATCTCCAATCGAGGAAAACACCACAACAATAAGCCCTGTTTCCGAGCAGCATTAGAAATTCACATCTGTCCACCGCCATCTTGGCGCCATGAACGTACATGATCAGGATTTGGTACAGTTCAACTACATACCTTGTGTACACCAAGAATTTTTGGTCAAGGCTGGTTTCGAACCTTAGAATTACCCAAAACGCGATAACTACAGCAGTGTATTGTAGGTGTTGAATGCGCATCTATTAATTTCGTTTTGTACAGACAATTCCATAGATTCCTCAAGAACAAAAGCAAACTAAGTGGTTGAACTGAAGCTAAGGGTTGAGCTGAAGCTATTTCTAAATATGTCAGCAGCAAAGCTAGCTCAGTGATTCCTCGAGCATGAAGAGAACTGACGACTTGGGAGAGGTGAATAATACAGGTTGCACACGGGAGTACGTTCAATATCTTCAAATAATGCATAACCCTCCCACATACTTAAACACATACATTGTATTTATGTGTGTGTATGTGTTTGTAAAAGAGAGT
The DNA here is from genome assembly GCA_020796225.1 of Arion vulgaris. Lineage (NCBI taxonomy): Eukaryota > Metazoa > Mollusca > Gastropoda > Stylommatophora > Arionidae > Arion > Arion vulgaris. Next base: position 66,189,805 of record CM036753.1, on the reverse strand, counting down.
GAGTGAATGAATGCAATGTAATAGAATATATGTGGGACCGTTGTTTAGGTTCAAGTTTGGTAGTATTGGATAGAAGCCAATGAATTGAAGAATTTCACCTCCTTTCACATCTAATGAATAACACATGCACAAAGTAAATGAGAAGATAGTCAAAGGAACAGCTGAATGGGATATATTTAAGCATTATACGTTGGTTATTCCTTGAGATGTTCATTATCACATAGTCTATTCACATTGAAGGTTCAAATATAATCAACATCAATGACAGTTGTGGGAGTTACCAAGTTAAATACAAAAAAGATTCAGACCTTTGTCAACGGATGTCTTTGGCGGATTCTCAGACTGAGATGGTATGACATAGTTGCAAACCCAGACCTGTAGATAAGAACCGGATAGGAATCCATGATAACCCAGGTCAAGAGGAGAAAATAGTGATAGGTCGGGCATACACAACGAAAGACGCAGTCGAGTGTCACTAGACAAACACTTGAGTGGAACCCGCAAGGAAAGCGAAAAAGAGGACGCCCTAAACAGACTTGGAGACGAAGCTTTCTTGAGGAACTAAAGACTGCTCGACTATCCTATGAGACCATGAAGAAAACAGCCAAGAGACCGAGAAGAGTGGCGAACAACTGTTGAGACCCTATGCTCCACGAGGAACGACGAAGAGGAATAAATAAGTAAGTAATATGTGCTCAGCTCTTTTCAACTAGATGGAAGTGTCAGCTGCATAATACTTACACAGTAACTGCAGAAACAATGACAAATGTTGCATCAGATAGTCTCGATGCCCATCTTGAGTCGAGTGACTGTAGAATTGATTAAAGGGTTTTAATGCCAAAGGTATACACACAGCATAACAGGTACTTGAGTAGGCTCATCAATCAGAATCGAACTGGTACGGTCAGTCGCTGGACGCTGTTGGATATATTGCGAAGGAGATCGGAGCACCTATGGACATGTCCGGAGTGCAATGAAGATATTCCAAACTGAAAGCCAAAGGATTGACTTCACTGCACCAGGTTTTACAACATATGGCTCGGTCCTTCTCCGCAGAAATGGCACCCCCACCTGCCAAGAGTAACGCACAAAGCACGAACTCCGTAGCTCCGTCAACAATCCTAGGGTCGTTGGAAAAATTGCACTCGGGAACAGAACGGTGGGGTTCGGATTCGAATCCACGACCTTCGACTCACAAGGCAAAGGGCTTAACCACTTAGCCACAGAGGATTGACTATTTGTAGCGACATTGAACAAGCTATACTGGCACCCACATTCCGCTCATTGTCATTTGAACTACTCCTCAAGCCTTCAGGTGGCATTATCATATATTCATTCATGGCCCGTGAATAGCAATATACCAAAAGGATCTAAAAGGGTCTAAAGCCGAAGGATTGACTTCGGATTGCACCGGGTTTTACCCATTGGCTCGGTCCTCTCCGCAGACATGGCACGCCATATGCCGAGAGTATTGCGCAAAGCACGAACTCCTTAGCTCCGGCAACAATCCTAGGGGTATCTGGAAAAATACACCCGTAAACAGAACAACGCGGTCCGGACTCAAACCAATGATCTTCGGAACGTGAGGCAAGGGCTTAACCACTTAGCCAGAGATAACCCATAATATACTCCCTCTATATCCTCTTTGTGTCCCGATTGACACATAAGGCTTCCACAAGAGACTTCCACTATTGCCGTTCTGCTGCCTTTCTACCAACCGTCTCCCACGTCAGGACACATTCCTTCAACACTCTCTCCACAGCTCTTTACCATTTTCCTTGGAAGTTCAGGCCTTCTCTTCCCATCCGCTGGCCATCTGAGAGATGTCTAGCCAAGGCCCCGCTGTCCATACATGTCAAATCCAACTCCATCTTCGTCTTTTAATGATGGTCTCCAAAGATGAACAGTCCATTCGTTACAAAAGCTCCTCATTTGTTATGATATTTGGCCAGAAAATGTGTCGGATTCTTCCTAATATACTAGAGCAGGCTAAAATGATTTGCCTCAACTGTCCTGTTTTTAGTATATCGGTCATATCTTAATAAATTCGATTCCCTACAGTCGCATGGCATTTTTTCTCAACGATAATTCACATTGTACACAAAAATGCTAACACTTTCCCGTACAGTGCACATCGAAATGGAGGAGTGTTTCGATGCTCGGCTCAAACAGATCGCTGTTATTGAATTTTTAACAGTGGAACATGCTCCTGCAATTAAAAATTCACAGACGTATGCAAGCCGTTTATGGTGATCAGTGTGTTAATGTGAGTACAGTAAGAAGCTGGATAAAGAGATTTAAATATGAAGAATATCGGAATACTGACATAAAATATCACCTCAGCCAAAAAATTCAAAACTCAGGCTTCGACTAGGAATGTCATGTTGACCTTTTTTTAGTGGCTTTTCAAAGTGTTGTTCTTGCAGACTTTCTTGAAATAAGGAAGAACAATAAACTCTGAACGTTGTATTGGAACTCTTAATGCATTAAAAAGACAAATCAGACGGATTGAAACCAGAAATGAAATATTTCTTCAAAACGACTATGCCAAGTCTTACGCAAGTGCATCAACAAGGGATGCAATTCAACACCTGGACATTCCATTGCCGCCCCCATCCAACGTATAGTCCAGACCTGGTTACTAATGATTACCACTTTTTATCAAAACACACAGTTTAAAAACAAACACTTCAGCTGTGATGAAGAGGTGAATTCTGAAGGGGGGAAATGGTTTCAAAACAAAACAACGATTTCTTTATTAACGGGTTTTTAAAAACAAGTGCGACGTAGTAACCTGAGTTGTAATTTGTGTTAAAAAAAAATAATTGTACAGCTTTGAATACTAAACAGTGTAGGTATGCTTGTTGTTATACTTCATTAAAATATATTTTCCTGTTCATTTTATATTTAAATGGAGGCAAAAGTTTTCAGCACGCCCTCGCATATTTACTAGTTAAGTTGTCTGTTCTAGGGCATGGAAAAACCCCATAAAGTTGCTCTGTAATTGAGTATTTAATCTTAATATAAACCTATTCACATTTAGTAATTCGGTGTCTATCTTGTTTGATAACAGACGTAATATTTTCCTTTTCAACTTTCCAACAATCACCAATGTTGTTTTAATGTAGTTTTTATAGGAACAGCGTATTTTCCTTACGGTGATATTGCATTTTCTGTCTGTAGCATCTCCCATACACATAATTGTAAGAAATGTCGATATAGAACAAGTTTCGATAGTTAGATTATTTGTATCCGGCAGAAATTGTTGTTGATGTTAAAACTTCTATATTATTTAAATTGTGATAAAATAGACGTCAAAGTATCTGAATGAGTGATTTCTAACCAATATTGCTTTCATTAACAAAGCTAATAATGTGTGAATTTCAATTTGAATTCATTGTGTTCACGTTCTGGTGAATTAATTTGTTTATTCTCTGTGTGGAGATCGGAGAAAGTGTACGGAAGTTTCAGGCGTAAGGATAATATTCCTTAGATCATAGAAACGCCCGAGTGGTTACCGGAGCCCAAATTTGAGGTGTAAAGAATAGAACCACTGTTACCTGCCACGCATGTCTTAATAGTCGACTAAGGAGGTTTGACTGACATCGGATGCATGTGTCTAAATGTGTAGAAGTCAACCTGTTGCCTTGCAGGACGGCTGGGGACAGCCAAAGGCTAACGGAGAGCGAAACCGCGTATACGCTGGCTGAATCCGGACACATCGCCGAAGGATAAGCACCAGAGCTCCAAATGGTGCTGAAGATGTAACGAAACCCACCCATGCTAAGGCCGCATGTATCAGATTTTCACATGAATGAATTTATGGAGAGATCTCGTACATCAGTCTTTTAGGTGATCGCGAAAGAGAGAGTGAGAGGGAGGGAGAGAGATCATAGGAAAATATGACTGTGAAATTAGATCAACAATATGCTGCAACTAGAGACAATATTTATGTGATCCAAATTATCAGTAATACTAAGTTACATACTGTTCGTTCCAAAATTCGTGAACACACAACAGTTTAAATTGAACGAAATCTACCGGATGGATAACAGTAATTTTGTGCATGCAGTCTTAAATACCTCACGACCTTACGAATTCATGTTTAAGTAATTAGCATGTTGGCTGGTTGATGCACACAGCATTTTTAATGCTATATAATTTTGCATAAGCACACCAAAATAATAATCAAAGTTGAGAATTTACTGTAATACACAAAATGGTGACGAATGATTGCAAAGGCGTATCCCTATTACATTTAGCAAGCAATGTGACATAGTGAACAAATGATACTTTTCACTTCTATCAATGAAAATAAATGGTGTGTACATACTTCAAAGACAATCGTTCGGATACGGTGTGAAATGATTAATTCCACAGGACTCTAGATTTTTACTGGTGCTGAATTGCATGTTTAGCACGCAAATGCGTAATTATAAGAATACTTGACTATCGTACTGTTAAATTTCTACATGTATACCAAATAAAGATCGCTGTTATTTTACTAATAAAAAAGTAAAATCTTACAGCACTAAAGGCTTGGGTGAGCAAAAAATACTTTAGGAACGTCGCCGCTGTTGTCCATGGAAAATATATTTTTAAAAACCCAATAATTACTGTCAAGTGGCTGATCTTATATCGGTCGTTAAAGATGTTCACGAATTTTGGAACGGACTGTAGTTAATTTGCAGTTTTCGTTTTCCTTATCTATCTGATTTGATCCGATAGGATTCTCTCTCTTCTCTTCCTCTCTCTCTCTCTCTCTATCTCTCGATCCCCGCCTAGACTGATGAACCAACTTTTATCATGAATTTAATCCGATTCGAATCAATACAGATTTACAAATCTTGATAAAAACACACGCCAACGGGGGAACAGTTGACTGACACATGTGTATCTGGATAAAAAAAGGTACGAAGTGAGTTGTTGCAATTTGAGAGATGTCTTGTCAAGCAAGTAAAAGGAAAGACACTTTACTCCAAGATGAAATCTCATCTCGAGATACCTGTCTTATCAGAGACTATCACTCCCACATCGGACTTTATAGACATCAAACGGGACTGTAATACGACACAGCTCAATGGTCAGTCGAAAATACACTCCGTATAAATCACAGTTTTAAAAAAATATCATTAAATGAAAGTCAAAGCAGTTACTGTTTCAAAGTAAAAAAATGTATGGAAATCAGCCGGTGCTACAAATAATGATGAAAAAATGGACATATTTTGGACAAATAAAGAAACATGAAGGGATGGAGAAGGCCATCATAGAAGGAGGCATCCTGAAAAGAGGACAAGATATTAAGACCACGAAGAACATTGATTCATGATGTAACTGATAATTTCAGTATGACGCTGTAGGGGCAGGACATCTGACCTACAAGAGAGAGAGGAAAATTCCGATTGATTAATGGGGTAGTACAGTTCTGCTAAGGACAAGATATTTGATGATGATATAATAATTAATGTCTGGTTAACCACTAGTGACAACTGTTATAAGAAAGAGAAGATGGAGATATGTTGGGCACACCTTGAGGAGAAATTATCAACGAATATCAAAGCAGGCATTGAAATGGGATGCAAGGGGTTCAAGAAAGAGAGAACGACCTAAGGAGACCCTGAAACGAACTTTGGTGAGAGAGGCAAGAAATATCGGTCTCAGTTCCATGGAGGAGATTGAGTGAGTCGAGCAGGATAGAGCGGTGTGAAGAAATTGCTTGCAGGTCCTATGTAACGTATAACGGTACGAGAGGAATTATTATTATTATTACTCATTAAAAAATGATGAAGAAAAGTCTCTGGCTAATAACCAAATCATTACACTTTGCTTAGTTATTGGTTATCTGTTACTGAACTGACGTCGCTGTACTTGTGGCAGTTCCATATGTGCCCTGTCTCCCCCAACAGACGCTGAAGGGTATGCGTACTGATGGTTCCTGTGTGTCGCTGGGTAAACACACTCCTCACTCTGCCCCATAAGTATAATAAGCTATCACCAAACACACTGTTTAAAGACAGAAGATTAGATATACAGTCTAGATACTCAATTAGAATGTATTTAGTCGGTTAAATTTGACACCAATTTATCTGTTGTTTAATGAATGTGATAATTTGTGCTATATTTGCGGACATGACATAAAATATCGAAAGTAAGTTGAATGTTTTTGTCTGCTTCTTCTACTTCTTCTTCAAACGGTCCATATCGACCACTTGTTAACCACTCTATGTGACTTGTATGTGATCCGAGCCTAAGTGCGATTGTACGTTGTGCCAGTTATGCGCCTACAAGTAGACAGCACATCCGATTTCTGCGCTGCTTTTTATTTACTAGGATAACTTCTTTAGGTATTACATCAGTCACCTCTTACGACATGCCTTGTAGGTCGTAGTGGTACTATTCTTTGCTTCCCTTGCGGGTGCCGGTACCACACGGGTGACTGTAAATAAACAAAAACAAAAGTAGAAATGTGTTCGATAATTTGATCAACAAAAACATAACTTGAGTTTTCCTTCTATTTTGTTAATAGAGGCGAAAAATTACCAAAAACACAAGAAAAAACAGAGTCATCAACATCAGCATAAGAAAGAAAGTTGGTACATAACCTTGCTTTGAATTACATTGAGAAACAAAGAATGATGTAGTTTGGCCACTTAATAGGACATCAGGAAAGAAGGCGAGAGAAAAACCACGAAAAAGATGGCTAGATGGTACAGGAGAATCCTGTCAAAAGCAAAAATAACAATCACCCAAGCCACTCGAACAACGCAAGACAAGAACAGAAAGCCACGACATTGGACAACAACCGGGTAACATTGTTAACGACAAAGGAAGAATATGACAACGTATAATAGACAAAATTACCTAAACTCCCTGAGGATACAACATTAGAAAATGACTTCAATATCTATCCATCTTCTTGACTTAACATATCATTTTAGCGCAGAACATTCTTTATAGAAATCTTAAATGATTTTATTTTGTGATAATATAATAAATACAATCCGTTTTCGAACAACAAAAAACATTTTAGCTAGTTTTAAACAAAAAAATTATTTTTGGGCATTTATCATTTAAGCACACGCGTAAGCTGAAACCAAAGAAAAAAATAGTTTAAAAAACTAAGCACATTAAACATAATTTTTTATTTTTGCGTTAACGATCGTGATTTGACTGGAAGCAGGTCGGTCAGTTCTGATCATTTATAAATTGTATATTGATATTCTGTTTGGCTGGAGGTCATGTTTGCAGACTTGTTTAAAGTGCTTCCAAGACAAATTGTTGAAATCATCGAGCTTTTTTATGGCTGGCATAAATTTTCGAATCTTGCAATTTAATATTATTTTGAATTGGAATGTATATGTACGTTTATGTGTGTTTGTGTATGTGCGTGTTTGTCAAACGGCCTTAATTTATGTAAATGTATGTATGTATATGTGTATATCTATGTCTGTATGTATAAATATTATGCATACACACCCACACGAACACCCACACACCTACAAGCACAACCACATACATATATTTATGATGGTTTCCAATCAGCTTATAGGAACATTGAATGTAGCGACCAACAGAGATTTTATATGCGAAGCTATTTTCTTTCCTCACGTGTAGAAGTGTGGGATTGAACCTACAACACTTATATGTCCGAGTCGATAGGTGAACTCCTATGCATTACACTAATCCGTCCCACATTAAGAAAGAAATTGGCCCTTCTACCTCCTGCACTCTAGTAAGATAAAATTTAATGACAGGCACTTCATACCTTGAGTTCTCAAAAAGGGTAAAGGACAACTATGTTTTAGTTTTCTATTTTCTGAACGTACGCTTTATATCAACCAGATACCCGTGTGATGCCGGCGCCTGCGAAGCAAGCAAAAATAGTACCCTGCGACCTACAAGGTATGTCGTGAGAGGCGACTAAGGTGGGGCCTACGGAAGCTACCCAGTAAATAAAAACTTCGCAAAATCGTAAGTGCTAGCCTACTTGTAGACGCATAACTGGCACAACGTACAATCGCTCTTAGGCTCAGAGCACATACAGATCACATAGAGTGACTTTAAGGCGACGTTACTGGTCGTCACATTACAGCTATAAGGTGACGTAACTGTTCGTCACATTACAGCTATAAGGCGATGCAACTGACCGTCACATTACAGCTAAAAGGTGACGTAACTGGTCGTCACATTACAGCTAAAAGGTGACGTAACTGGCCGTCACATTGCAGCTATAAGGTGACGTGACTTGCCATCACATGACAGCTATAAGGGACGGCGACGCGTGACTGTTGCGTCACATGACAGTTATAAGACGAAGTGATGGTCTATGACAGTTATAAGACGAAGTGTATGACGGTCACATGACAGTTATAAGACGAAGTGTATGACGGTCACATGACAGCTATAAGGCGAGGTGACTTGCCGTCACATGACAGCTATAAGGCGAGGTGACTGGTCGTCACATGACAGTTATAAGACGAAGTGTATGACAGTCATATGACAGTTATAGTACAAAGTGTATGACAGTGTTAAATAACAATGTGGGGTATTCAAGTGACAGCTATAAAACTAAGCACGTACTTTCAGGTAACAGATATAGAACGATGTATGAACAGTCCTGTGAAAGATACATGGCAAGCTTTGTGACAGTCATGTGATAGCTACAGTGGGAACTATGCTTGAACATTTTTGTTGTGATATTCATCAAAGCGTCTTATTATTCAATTTGTATATTCTTGATCTCGCACGAGATTTGTTAATTTATAAATACGATTTTTTTTCCAGAAAATTTCATTATCGAACAAATCGAACAGGATATCATTTTATCAAAACTTTAAAAAAATGACAAATCATATTCGAAATTATTTTTCCTAAGTGTACCAAGTCGAATGTAGCATACGATCATGTTTGTCACAAAAACATATAGTTAAACCTGTGCTTTTATAATTACACGTTGTCAAAACTATCTCTGACATATATTCTTAATACCTATGTAGAAAAGGATTGATGTGACTTCTCTTCGCTAGCTTGGTACAGTGTGAGTAAAACGACAATACCTTCATGTGTGTGAGACAATTATTGACAAACCCTCGTTGCCGCACTTCACAATTTGGTGTAAATATGCTCTTCGACGACGCTACGGATCAATGACTTGAAAAATCAAATACTTCAGAATGATTGTACGCCTGCTCACATATTGGTTGACGATCTACACTGCTAAAGGTAAATCACTGTTTCGTAAATTGTTCTCCAAAATGCTAGCAAGTCTTTTAAAATTAGAACAAAATTGAATTTAATGTTTCATTTTTTATTTATAAAATTAAAGAAAGAAGATTGGTTGGGTAACGATTTCTATTAGAATTGTGTGGACGCAGATGTTTCCCTTCAAGAAGAATCAATGTGGCTAACATCGAAGATTTAGTAGTTTCAGGTAATCATCAAATTTTACTCAAAAAGACTTTGGTCTTGTTTTTGGAAATCGATTGTATTATGTTTGTTTTTTCCTTTTTATTGAAGTAAATGCTGGTGTCACGGAGTGTACTGTGAATGACATTATGTGTTACCTTTTTCGATTATTTGTGACGGCGACTGACAGATAATACTATGATGATTTATTATATATATATGATGTTTTATCACAGAGAAAATCTTCAAACAACTAGAGGGAATGCCAGGACTCAAGATCAATGGAAAAATAATAAATAACTTAAGATATGCAGATGACACAGTATTGGTAGCAGAAAATGAACAAGATCTACAAGAATTAGTGGACCAATTGGACAGAACTAGCAAGGAATATGGATTAGACATTAACATACAGAAAAAAAAAACTATGGTAATCAACAAGGAAATGGAAAACCTAAAATGAATATAAAAATACATGGAGAATTACTACATCAAGTAAAAAGCTACTCCTATCTCGGTCAGATGATAACAGATGATGGCAGATGTATAACTGAAATTAAAAAGAGAATAGGAATGGCCAAGGATAATTTCAATAGTATAAGAAAGTTACTGACATCCAAACAAATCACAAACAGGCTAAAAATTAGAATGATCAAATGCTATATATATCCTATATTAATGTATGGCTCGAAACATGGACAATGAACAAGCAGTTAGAAGACAGAATTGATGCATTTGAGATGTGGATATATAGAAGAATAAGCAGAGTTTCATGGACAGAAAAACAGACAAATAAACAAGTTTTAGGAAAACTAGGCATGAAGAAACAATTATTAAGAGAAATAAAATTCAGACAAGTAAAGTATTTTGGGCACATAAAAGGCATGACACCATGATAAAACATTTACTAGAGGGAAAGTTGAGGGGAGAAGAGCAAGAGGAAGACCGAGAGATAAGTGGGAGGGAAACTTTAAGAAATGGACAGGTTACAGTCTGGCAGTGTGCAACACCAAGGCGAAAGACAGAGGATGCTGGAGATTCATTGCAGCCAACCTTCGATGTGGAGACGGCACCTGATGATGATGATGATGTTTTATATATATATATGTTTTTTCTGGGGGAAGCAGCGATAGAGGAACGTCTGACCGAATAGAATACAGCGTGGCTCCATCCACGGTAAGGTCAATTATTTTTCTGTCGGGGGCATGCAAGAAAAAACCTCGCTGCGACTGCACTAGCCATGCGGTCATTAAATTCTCAGGCTCTCACCCCCTCCCGCTTCAGTAGCATACACCACCCAAAAAAGAAGTATTGCAGGCAGAAGCGACAGTTTTTTTGGGTGGTTTTCTTAAACAGAGATACGGCATAGTAAAAGTAAATGAACCCTTTTTCATCATCATCATCAAGTAGCTTGTTCCTTCTGGAACCTGACTCACATGATAGCAGCCCTGAAAAACTCTCTATTCCGTACAAGGTGCTAATCGTCGGCAGCGGTCATTCTCAGCTCGTTAATGACATGCTGCACATTTCGTCGTCTAGAACTTTCTTTCACTCTTCTACCAGACACCGTTTCTTCTAGAATTATCTTCTTCTATGCATTAATCTCGTTTAATGTTTTTTCTTACCTGGAGGTATATTTGGTAATACGGTGTAAGACCTGTATTGTTCATTGCTTGTCGGCACACGATGGGTGATGTGGTCAACATCACGTCGGCCGGCATTACTTCCCAGTGCTTTTTCTCGTATCCACTTGAGGCATGGTCGACATAATAGCCGTTATGGTCGGAAAAATATTCTACGTCCTCTATGGAATTGAACCCGGACGAAACGACTATGAAGTGAGTTCACTAACAACTACGCCTACTGCGGCTCTCAGGATGCGGCATACCTAAACTCTTTTAACTGTAACATTTTTTTTCTTCAAATTTTATTTTGATATCTTAGTTTTGTATATCACCATGTATTAGTATAACTTGTTTAAACTCTTTTTATGCCCGCGTGCCCAGCGTTTTCGTAGCACGTTGGACTGCGGGTGACAAGCCCTCTGTGAGTGCGGGTTCAATTCCGCGGCTGGCAGAAAAGCCACATGTTTCCCAGATTTACGGTGTTCGTGGCACCGAACCGAAGAGTTACGATGTCCATGGCACCGAGCCGAAGAGCTGAAAGCGCAAGTGCTTCAGGATCGAAAAACCACAAAAACACTTCTTAAATTGCTAAAATGCGGTCACAGGCGCAGTCAGAGGGGCAACGTTGCGCCAGGTTTAGTGAGCTGGCACTAAGTAAGATCCTACCCCCCCCTCCATGTGGTGACCCTGGAAACAGACAGATGATCCTGTCTGGTTAAGCGGGTACAGACTGAGGAAGAGCTGCTCTGGTATAAGTAGTGGTGTAGATACAATTACATTTGATGAGATTTGCTCGCAACACAGACTAGCAGAATCCAAGAGTGATTGTTTCTGCACGTTTCTCCCGGCCGATAGGAAAAGTTGAATAAATAAAAACGAACCGTAAGAATTGACAAGGTACGAGTCATCAGGAGGCCCGTACTCTCCAAACAATGATCGCAACCCAATTTGCCAGCTCTAGTCATGCATTTTTCCAGTGACTACTTATGGCTGTGAATCATGAAACATTACACAAACAACAAGAACGAAAATTCAGTCCTTCGCAACGAAATGCTACAGAAAGATTCTACGAACACCATCGACAGAACAAAGGATGTCCTGAAAGAGTGAATGTTAAAGATAATTGGTTGATAAACAATATACTATTCGGAAAAATTAGATACTTTGGTAACATCAAGCGTCACGATGTCTGGAGAGAACAATATTAGAGGGCATGGTCCCAGGACGCAGAAGCAGACCAAGAAGAAGATGGCTTCAAGATATTAAAGAAACCATGAATATGACCATCGACGAAGTGGGTGAACTGGCTAGAGACAGAGTGAATTTCAGATGCGCTGCAAAGAGAGCAACGTCTTATAAAGGATACTCACCTTGATGATGATAAAAATATAAAAGCATATTGGGATTACACATATTAATACGACACCTAACGTAAACAATAAAAACAGAAACACTTTGTGTGTGATTATGTTTCTGGTGTCACTAAACAATTGTGATCAAAATACAGTAACCATACCTGGTTTCGTATTAGTCAAACACAGAGCAAGTGCTGGTCACAAGTGGGAGAAATGAAAGAAGCAAACGAAACACTGTTTACAATTTTTCTTGTTCCCAAAACGTAATATATCATCTTTTTTTTTTTAAAGACAAAAATCGAATGTTTGTATACATGTATGTGTGTGTAGTTGTGTGTGTGTGTGCGCGTGAGTGTGTGTATTGTGTGTGCGTGTTTGGGGTGTGTGTATATATTGCGTATGTTGTTTTGTATATGTTGTGTGTATGTATGTCTGTATGCGCTGCTGTGTGTGTATGTTGCGTGTGTATTTTGTGTTTGTTGTATGTGTGTTGTGTGTGTGTATGTGCTTGTGCGTGTGTGTATTTGCGGCGTGTATTTATGTATATGCATACACCTACACACGCTAAACCGACTGACACAAGCATCCACCCCTCTCTACAGCCTCCTTTCCCTAACGAAGATGATCAATTCAGTTATTGATTCTGTTTTATATTTCGCAATGTTTAATTATAAATTGAGCACTCAACAAGCAACAAGAAGACAAAATTAAACCTCTTGAGATGTAGATTTACAGAAGTATTGAGTGTATTTCTCAAGCACAAAACCAAACAATTCTAGACAAATTAGCAATGAAGAGAAATTTATTGAAAGTGATACAAAAATAGACGACGTGAGCCGAAATGGCGTAGTAGCTCTTGCACTTGATTCATAGACGTGTGATAGCAGATTCTAAATCCCTAGTTAAGGGGAGGTTCGTGTCCCCCTGCAACGGATCTCGGGTCGACCCAGCAGCATATGGGTGCAAGAGACACACTGGGTATTGGTATGATTGATTGATGGACTATCATGATTGCACTTTGATGAATAACTATGTGTGATTCGATTTCTTTCTTACACAGGAAGATCTGAACGACAGTGCACGAACTCTGTAGCACCGGCGAGTGTCCCCGAAGTATTTTTGAAGATGGGAAAATATGTTGTATGGATTTTATAAATATCTTTCTACCGAATTTTGCCCTTCAGCGACTTTTCAGCGTGCTCTTCTAGATTTGAACTGCCAGGGGTTCTTTCAAAACTTGAACGCCCGTCTGCCCAGAAAAATTTGAAAGAACCCCTGGCAGTTCAAATCTAGAAGAGCACGCTGAAAAGTCGCTGACGGGCAAAATTCGGTAGAAAGATATTTATAAAATCCATACAACATATTTTCCCATCTTCAAAAATACTTCGGGGACACTCGCCGGTGCTACAGAGTTCGTGCACTGTCGTTCAGATCTTCCTGTGTAAGAAAGAAATCGAATCACAAATAGTTATTCATCAAAGTGGCCCGTCTGCCCAGCGTGTTCGTAGCGCGTTGGACTACGGGTGACTATCCCTCTGTGTGTGCGGGTTCAATTCCACGGGATGGCAGAAAAGCCACAGATTCCCCAGATTTACGGTGTTCGTGGCACCGAACCGAAGGGTTACGATGTCCATGGCACCGAGCCGAAGAGCTGAAAAGCTCAAGTGCTTCCGGATCGGGAAAAAACAAAAAACTTGAAGATGGGACCTACGTTTTATAGTCAGTCTCCGACAGGACTCGGAATTCTATCTCTCCTACACTGAGATCAGTGATCTCTGGTAAAATATCCCTACGGCTCAACGAGGGAGCGAAACGAGTACCTTTGAAACAAGAAACGAGCACAAACTTCTACGCTACAGAGACCCAGTTGTTTAGTTCTGACATCGGTTTTGCTTCCTACACATTATCAATTTTCATCGGCTAATAATTTGACATATTTTAAAACAAAGTGACAGTTGTCATCAAAGTGACATTATTTTCCACAAAGTGACAGTTGCCATCAAAATGACATGATTTTTAATAAAGTAACAGGTACCATCAAATTGACACGAATTTCAATAAAGTGACATAATTGTCAACAAAGTGACAGGTATCATCAAATTGATACGATTTTCAATAAAGTGACATGACTTTCAACAAAGTGACAGATGCCATTAAAGTGACGTGATTTTCAACAAAGGGACATGACTTTCAACACAGTGACATAATGTTCATCAAAGTGACCTAATTTTCAACAAAATGAGATAATCTTCAACAAAGTGACAAAATTTGTAACAAAGTGACACAATCTTCAACAAAGCGACATAATCTTCAATAAAATGACATAACTTTCAATAAAATGACATCATTTTCAACAAAGTGACATGACTTTCAACAAAGTGACATGACCTTTAACAAAGTGACATCGTTTGGAGTAGTATGACCTATCTATGTATGTGCTTACATTATTTGATCTGCCAAATGTTTGATTTCTTTGAATATTTATATTTCTATCATATTAACATAGTCGTTTACATATGATGACATTATCCTTCTAATTTGAATTGTTATTAGAGTGAACGTATATATAATATATATTCGGCACTTAATTTTTTTATTTCTCTTTCTCCCTCTCTCTCTCTTTCTCTCCTTTCTCTCTCCCTCCTCTCTCTCTCTCTATATATATATATATATATATATATATATATATATATCACCATCATCATCAAATAGCTTGTCTTGAGCAGAACTTTGCCACCCCAACAGTCCACCGGAATTTCTCTCTCATGGGCCAGATGTTCCGCCTCTGTAGCCGTCATGTTCAAACCATCAGTTACATGCTGAATCCATCTTCTCCGTGGTATTCCTCTTATTATCTTTGCCGGTATGGCACCTTCATGATGGTCTTCCGCCAAGTCTTCGTGTCTTTTTTATATGTCCAAATCTATATATTCGGTGCTACATAGAGTCAATACTGACATACAGAGTCGAGTCATGGACAGTAAACAAAACAGATAAAAAATATCTAGATGCAACAGAGATGTTGTTTTACAGAAGAGTGATGAGAATCCCATGGACTGCTAAAATGAATGTGGTGGAGGCGTTGAAAGAGGCCAAGGCACAGAGAAAGCTTATTTTCAATATAAGAAAGAGGCAATCATCTTTTTCGGACATGTAATGAGAAGAGGCTTATAACACATTGTGACAACCGGTAAAATCGAGGGGAAAACCGAGGAAGACAGAGAGAGAAAATTTTAGACAACCTGAATAACGTCACGGCACGGAATAACGTCAATATCTGAGATGATAGCACACACCAGTGACATAAATTTGGGGAACTCCATGATCGCCTTTGCCAGCCGGCACGGCACCTGATGATAATGATATATATTCTTCCCCTGTATGAGTATGTTGTCCCCCATTATATGTCCCAAATTTTTTTCAGCAATTTCTGTTTTTATATCGGTTGAAGCTGGCCATAAATTCCTAACCTAACATCAGTACTGACAGAGTCGACCAGGAACAAACTGCTTATTAATATTCCTTCCTGTCGCGCACGGGCGTAAACTTGGCTATTCCATTAATCCATGTGTCTTGTATAACAGCTAGCAAGGACAACACCATGCAAAGATCCAATCCCCCAGATGTCATTGTGTTTTATGTTGAAATGTTATTGTTCCTACAGTCAATAGCATAACATGGTCCAGCGTGAGATAATGTGAGATAAATAGGAGGAAAATATAAGAAAAATTACAACGTTCTGTATCAACGTTTTTAATCAGTTATCATCAGGCGCGTATTCTCCATGAGTGCTATGTGTGCGGTGCACACCTATGCAAGACTAGAAAAAATACAATATTATGTATCCGCACTGCAAATCCGTTATCATGTACATCAATCAAGTCGAACTTCATTATCCGACACTTCAATATTCTACATTTCAGTATCTCGTAGCTTTGTATCATATATTTTCTATTCAACTTAAATGTGAAACCCGTCTTGCTGTATGGATCGAAGACGTGATTAGTCACCAAGTATAAAGAACAATGAAAATTGGGGTATATTCTTTACATGACTTAGTCATCAACCACAGTAAAAGAGTCGTTGATTTTCTAGGCACACCTTACACGTTCAGTAGTTTCTTTCTTTCTTTCTCGAATCCTGTATGCCTCACAGCGTCAGGTCAGGAAGAGATTTCTAAAACGGGCCTAGTATGCGCTTCGTAGATAGTCTCTTTCGTCGCCTCTGTTATCTCTGAGGTCCATCTTTTGCGTGGCCGGCCTTTTGCTTTGTACCCATTGTATCGAGCAGCATTGCTCTTTGGGGTGCACTGTCTGATGGTAATCTGCTTACGTGACCGAACCATTTAATTTGTTGTTTCTTGATGAAGTCTAGTACTGATGTTGTACCCACTTTTTTTCCTGATGTCTTCATTTCTCAACCGGTCTCTTCTTGTTACACCCAGCATTCTGCGTAGACACTTCATCTTTGTTGTGACTAGTTTTCTTCTATCGTTTGTTGTCAGCGTCCAGGTTTGGCACTGGTAACATAATGTCCTTTGTGCGTGTGTCTGCTAGTCCTAATATTGCTATTTTACGTTTTTTTCATTTGTTCTACGATGTCTTGAAATTTTCCTCGTGCTCCACAGATATTAATAGTGCATATCTTGATGTTATTTCTTGGTTTCCCCCCCTGTGTCCCTGCTTACCGTTTTCGAAATCTCTTCATAATTCTACGAGCACAAATTGGATTATACCACTGTCGGCTTGCTAGGCCTGTCCCAGTAGTTTGATATTGCTTTATGAACGGTGAGATATATTTTTACCGTTCTTTTCCACGGGAACGAATTAGCTTCCAAACTGCCACCCAGGATCAACCAGGTACGCTTGGGTTGTGATCGAGCTCACTACTGCTTAAGCTACGGACGCCCACACCAAGTATAATCTCGTACAAATATAAAAATATAGAACTTTATCAACAAATGTCTTTGCTGGATTCTAAGACTGAGATAGTATAACAAAGTGATAAACACAGACCTGTAGATAAGGACTGGGCAAGAAACCATGATGGCCCAAGTCAGAAGGAGGAAATAGCTGTGGGTCGGACATACCCTGCATAAGACATAGTTGACATAGTTGAGTGTCAATAAACAGACGCTTGAGTGGAAGTGGGAAAGGAAACGGAAAATGATTCGCCCTAAACGGACGTTAAGAGGTAGACTACTTGGCAAACTGAAGAAATAAACAGACATGAAGAGACAGACTTCTTGGCAAACTGAAGAAATAAACAGACATGAAGAGACAGACTACTTGGCAAACTGAAGAAATAAACAGACAGGAAGAGACAGACTTCTTGGCAAACTGAAGAAATAAACAGACATGAAGAGACAGACTTCTTGGCAAACTGAAGAAATAAACAGACATGAAGAGACAGACTACTTGGCAAACTGAAGAAATAAACAGGCATGAAGAGACAGACTACTTGGCAAACTGAAGAAATAAACAGACATGAAGAGACAGACTTCTTGGGAAACTTAATCCATAAACAGACATGAAGAGACAGACTTCTTGGGAAACTGAAGCCCTAAACAGACATAAAGAGACAGACTTCTTTGGAAACTGAAGCTCTAAACAGACATGAAGAGACAGACTTATTGGGAAACTGATGTCCTAAACAGATAAGAAGAGGCAGACTTCTAGGAAAACTTAATCCCTAAACAGACAAGAAGAGGCAGACGTCTTGGGAAACTTAATCCCTAAACAGACATGAAGAGACAGACTTCTTGGGAAACTTAATCCCTAAACAGACAAGAAGAGGCAGACGTCTTGGGAAACTGAAGGATGCTGGATTATTCTAGGAAGCCATATAGAAAACAACATGAGACCGAGGAAGTAGAAAATAACATGAGACCGAGGAAGTAGAAAATAACATGAGACCGAGGAAGTAGAAAACAACATGAGACCGAGGAAGTAGAAAACAACATGAGACCAGAAGTAGAAAATAACATGAGACCAGAAGTAGAAAAACATGAGACGAGGAAGTAGAAAACAACATGAGACAGAGGAAGTAAAAACAACATGGACCGAGGAAGAGAAACAACATGAGACCAGGAGTAGAAAACAACATGGAACTGAAAGTAAAAACAACATAGAGACGAGGAATAAGAAAATAACATGAGACTGAGGAAGTGAAGAAAACAACATGAGACGAGGAAGTAAAAAACATGAGACCTGAAGGAAGTAGAAAACAACATGAGACCGAGGAAGTAGAAAACAACATGAGACTGAGGAAGTAGAAAATAACATGAGACTCGAGGAAGTAGAAACAACATGAGACTGAGGAGTAGAAAATAACATGAGACGAGGAGTAGAAAACAACATGAGACCGAGGAAGTAGAAAACAACATGAGACAGAGGAAGTAGAAAACAACATGAGACTGAGGAAGTAGAAAACAACATGAGACAGAGGAAGTAGAAACAACATGAGACTGAGGAAGTAGAAAACAATATGGAGCTTGAGACAACCCTCAGGTTCTACCTTCACTCCTAACACCAGTTCTAGGTACAGACAACATGGAAGAGACAACCTCAGGTTCTACCCTCACTCCTAACACCAGTTCTAGGGTACAGACAACATGGAAGCGAGACAACCCCTCGGTTCTAGCCTCACTCCTAACACCAGTTCTAGGGTACAGACAACATGGAAGCGAGACAACCCCTCGGTTCTAGCCTCACTCCTAACACCAGTTCTAGGGTACAGACAACATGGAAGCGAGACAACCCGCAGGTTAAGAAATGATTTATATATGTGACACGTTTAGGTCACTGAAACTTCACTATGCGAATGTGATATTAGAGATACTGTTCAGCGCTCGAATACACTCAAACAAATAATAATCCAGAATATACAGTCAATCAGTCTTTTAACACGAGATGTTGATTGTGCGTGTCTGCGCGGGTATGACATTTTTTTCTCTGTATCATTCATTAAACACAACTGTTTATCGCTTCCTCGCTTGTATTATAAACGGCGCCATGTTAAGATCGCATTTATATGCTATAAACCAGAGGTGGTCACACGTTAAAGCATCGCATTCGACCATTTCTGAAGTAAAATGATAAGCACTATGCTCTTCGGAGATTGAATTTATTTAGTGAGCAAAATTAACGTAAACTTCTTCTTATTTTTCTGCGTTCGCTTTTGGGTTCTTCTTCTTCTTCTTTGAACGCTCCATATCGGCCACTCTTTGTGATTTTTATGTAATCTGAGCCTAAGAGCGATTGTGTGTTGTGCCAGTTATGCACAGTGTTATCTATTCTTTGCTCCTCCTGTGGAGCTCTGGTCAACATCCGAGGGCTATTGGTTCAGAATATGGCACCGTTTGTGAAGTTATGATACAATGAATACAATATAACCACACACCACCCCTTCCCCCCGCCCACCACCCACCGTGTGCGTTACAGAGCCCACACCCCCACCCCGAGTGGTTACCAGGGCCCAAATTTGGGGTGTAAAGAATAGAACCACTGTTACCTGCCATGCATGTCGTAAGAGGCGACTAAGGAGGTTTGGCTGAAATCGGATGCACGTGTCCTAAACATGTAGAAGTCTATGCGTTTATGGGTCTACCAAACTAATGTGCAACGTATACACGTTCTTGGCAAAGATCAAACATATCACAAAGAGTGATTAAAATTGGTCGTAAAGAACGATCGCAAATAAAAAGAAGTAGTACACATATACCAAGGATTAATTTTAGATCACCAGATTTAGTTTTGTATGAAATACTCCCGTCTGGTGGCGTTCCATTTCTAGAAGAGGGGATAGAGTCATATGTGAAACTATGTACACTAATAGTAAATTCTGTGACTTTCAACCTTCAACTTTCAACCATTACCTTTCTTCTTCTTCTTCTTCTTCTTCTTCTGCGCTCCATATAGACTGATCACATATAGATACGCAATCGAGATTCGATCCATTGTACGTATTTATGTCATAATATTTTTACAACACTGCTGCAGTATCTACTAATTTAGACCCTTCACATACGTTTCATTATACAATTTTCATCGGTTTCGTTGTTACCAGCACGTGACAGTCTGCACACTGTGCTCATTGAATTATTATATTCGGACTCGTCTTCCCTAGTCCGTAATTGTTTCTACATTGACTATATGGCTCTCCGTGTGTAGCTCTCTAAGTATATTCTGTATTTTATGTAGCATCTTCCTTGGTCAGTCATTCTGTTCTCTCATTTCCAGAAGCTTCATAATGTTGACAGATGACTAAATGTACAATAGAAATGTGAGGGGCTACAAATACTTACAGCTAAAGTTGTCGATGCCAATCTTTATGTACAGATAACATAACAATGGAAGAAATACATTCTCTGTGAAATATTACAATATAAGTGATAGTAAAGTTGCGTAACATATCTAAAACTATGGATACACGTAGAGCTTCATAAGGAAATCTATATTCAATGATTTACAAAGTAAATTTCAATATGAAGGTTACCACACTATTAGAACAACAAATGGCCTAACAACGAGGAGTTGACCTAATTGTTAATGTTTTACAAACCTATCGCTCGAGTTCCTCTCGAGTAGAAAAACACGTCACCTGATGTAGTAATGAATATACACGAACTCTGGCAAATAATCTGAGATTTCTTGAAAAAATCAGCGTTAACAGAACGGCATAGTCAAAATTCAACTCGCGATCTTAATGAACGCATGACAACGGCTTAACGACTTAGCCACATAGACCGCAAACTAGTATTAGAAGTCCCATGGTAAATATACTTCTAAGAATGATAAGAAGAAGAATATTTTTTTAAATTGCAACAAAAGAAAATTGACGGTTTATCGAAGGCAATGACATTAGTGACGCCCTTCAAGTTCAGTTGTAGCTAGGACAGATAGTGTTAAAGAGAACATTCTGAACAGCTTAACTTCATGGTGCAGAAAAAGTCAATATTCCAACTTATAATCTGTACTCAGGACATAATGTTGTAAAGATCTGTGATCGCCTATGCCGGTCGGCGATGCACAAGATAATGATTTTTTTTTAAAATCATTCAGGACCATAGTTACGTCCGTGTTACTGGGGCTCTCAAGGAGAGCAAAGAATAGTAACACTGCGACCTACAATGCATGTTGTAAGAGGCACCTAAGGTAGGGGCCTAGGGAAGCTCATCATCAGGTGCCGTGCCGGCTGGCGTAGGCGATCATGAATCTTCAGAGATCTCTCTTTGGTGTTTGCTATCAACTCAGATGTTGACGCTCTACCGTGCCATGAAATCGGGTTATCCAAAAGTTTTCTCTCTCTATCTTCCTGTCTCGTTTACCCTCGCTTTTACCGGTTGTCACAATGTGTTCTGCCGTAGTAACTAAAAAGCGTTGTAGAAATCGGGTGTGCTGGCCAATTTGTAGACATATAACTGGCACAAAGTACAATCGCTCTTAGGTTCGGATCACATACAAATCACAAATAGAGGGTTAACAAGTGGTCGATCTGGAGCCCTCGAAGAAGAAGACTAGAGTTAGTATCAGATGCGGCCATTTTGTATTCCTTCATTTACTCAAAATACAACTTTAAGATATATTCCTAAACGGATCGCTACCAGTATCGACGGTTTGTCAGCGTAGTTGATCTATTCGTAAACGGGCATCTGTAGGATCGGTCACATATTTTACGATTACTGACTACAAAACTGAAAGTATCGGTGCCACTAGTGACCATTGCAGAATAGATTCCGAGTAATTATCGTCTGCGATCGAGAATTGAAACTGGTAATACCCATTTACTCAATGTTTGAGTCACAACTACAAATTAAGGGAATGTTTTATTTAACGTTTGTGAGCGTCTGTAGCTCAACCGGTAGCAAGCTCGATCTTAACCCAAGCGTGCCTGGATCAAACTCCGAGGTAAGCAAGTTTGGAAGCAAATTCTTTTCTATGGTATTCTTTACAAAAAGGCAAAATAGACCTCACCGTCCAGAACGCAATGGAAAACTACTGAACGTATAAGTGGTACCTAGAAAATAGACGACTCGTTTACTGTGGTTGATGGCTACGTCCTGTAAATAATATGCCAGGATTTTCATTACTTAACGGTCATTGCACCACTATGTAGTGTCTTGTCTTTAAAAACTGAAATGTTCATAGCTTTGACCTCTTCGAATTGGCTATTTTCTTCTTACTTTTTTTTCTACAATGACTTCTATTTTCTAAACTCTTCTTGAAGCATTAAGTATCAACAAGTTAGCTCCAACTATATCTGTCTTGTTCTAGCTAGCTTAGTTCATTCCAGAGGTTTCATGCACCTTCCCTTTCTCTGTCTATAGTTCGTCTCCATGTATCTAGATCTTCCCCTTCTCTTTCTCTGTCTATAGTTCGTCTCCATGTATCTAGATCTTCCCCTTTTCTTTCTCTGTCTATAGTTCGTCTCCATGTATCTAGATCTTCCCCTTCTCTGTCTATAGTTCATCTCCATGTATCTAAATCTTCCCCTTCCCTTTCTCTGCCTATAGTTCGTCTTCATGTATCTAGATCTTCCCTTTCTCTGTCTATAGTTCGTCTCCATGTATCTATATCTTCCTTTCTCTCTGTCTATAGTTAGTCTCCATGTATCTAGATCTTCCCTTTCTCTGTCTATAGTTCGTCTTCATGTATCTAGATCTTCCCCTTCCCTTTCTCTGTCTATAGTTAGTCTCCATGTATCTAGATCTTCACTTTCTCTGTCTATAGTTAGTCTCCATGTATCTAGATCTTCCCTTTCTCTGTCTATAGTTCGTCTCCATGTATCTAGATCTTCCCTTTCTCTGTCTATAGTTAGTCTCCATGTATCTAGATCTTCCCTTTCTCTGTCCATAGTTCGTCTTCATGTATCTAGATCTTCCCCTTCCCTTTCTCTGTCTATAGTTCGTCTCCATGTATCCAGATCTTCACTTTCTCTCTCTATAGTTCGTCTCCATGTATCTAGATCTTCCCCTTCCCTTTCTCTGTCTATAGTTCGTCTCCATGTATCCAGATCTTCACTTTCTCTATAGTTCGTCTCCATATATCTAGATCTTCCCCTTCTCTTTCTCTGTCTATAGTTCGTCTCCATGTATCTAGATCTTCCCCTTCCCTTTCTCTGTCTATAGTTCGTCTCCATGTATCTAGATCTTCCCTTTCTCTGTCTATAGTTCGTCTCCATGTATCTAGATCTTCCCTTTCTCTGTCTATAGTTCGTCTCCATGTATCTAGATCTTCCCTTTCTCTGTCTATAGTTCGTCTCCATGTATCTAGATCTTCCCTTTCTCTGTCTATAGTTCGTCTCCATGTAACTAGATCTTCCCTTTCTCTGTCTATAGTTCGTCTCCATGTATCTAGATCTTCCCTTTCTCTGTCTATAGTTCGTCTCCATGTATCTAGATCTTCCCCTTCACTTTCTCTTTCTATAGTCTCAGTCTCCATGTATCTAGATCTTCCCTTTCTCTGTCTATAGTTCGTCTCCATGTATCTAGATCTTCCCTTTCTCTGTCTATATTTCGTCTCCATGTATCTAGATCTTCCCTTTCTCTGTCTATAGTTCGTCTCCATGTATCTAGATCTTCACTTTCTCTGTCTATAGTTCGTCTCCATGTATCTAGATCTTCCCTTTCTCTGTCTATAGTTCGTCTCCATGTATCTAGATCTTCCCCTTCCCTTTCTCTGTCTATAGTTCGTCTCCATGTAGATCTTCCCTTTCTCTGTCTATTTCGTCTCCATGATCTAGATCTTCCTTTCTCTGTCTATAGTTCGTCTCCATGTATCTAGATCTTCCCTTTCTCTGTCTATAGTTCGTCTCCATGTATCTAGATCTTCCCTTTCTCTGTCTATAGTTCGTCTCCATGTATCTAGATCTTCCCCTTCCCTTTCTCTGTCTATAGTTTGTCTCCATGTATCTAGATCTTCCCTTCCTTTCTGTCTATAGTTCGTCTCATGAGTTTCGTCTCCAGTATCTAGATCTTCCCTTTCTCTGTCTATAGTTCGTCTCCATGTATCTAGATCTTCCCCTTCCCTTTCTCTGTCTATAGTTCGTCTCCATGTATCTAGATCTTCCCCTTCCCTTTCTCTGTCTATAGTTTGTCTCCATGTATCTAGATCTTCCCCTTCCCTTTCTCTGTCTATAGTTCGTCTCCATGTATCTAGTTCTTTCCCTACCCCTTTTGACTTCAGGTTTCCATTTCAGAGCCATATATGGGTGTCTGGTCAACTGCATTTTTAATGTATGTCGAAACCGCTTCCATCTCCTTCTTTCTTTTTTCCTTGTTGATATTGTTGATACCTGTGCGCCACTTCGATTATTTTCTTATATGACAATTCTGTACTGATTATTTTAGTAATATTTCAATTGCTTCAGTAATTTAGCTATAATGTTTATGACTTTCTTTAACTATGTACACTTTCAGACATCAACTTCAATCATTGTCAGGTGCCGTGCCGGCTGGTTTAGGTGATCACGGATCTCCACAAATCTCTGTCTCTGGTGTTTGCTATCATTTCAGATGTTGACTCTCTTCCGTGCCATGAAGTCAAGATATTCAAACTTTTCTCTCTGTCTTCCTCTGTCTCGTCTACCCTCGATTTTACCAATTGTCACAATGTGTTATAAACCTCAGCTCCTCATCATATGTCCGAAAAACGATGACTGCCTCTTTCTTATATTGATAAGTTTTCTCTGTGTCTTGATCTCATGTAACACAAACACATTAGTTATTTTAGCAGCCTATGGGATTCTCAACTTCGATAAGTTCAAATAAAGCAGTGCTCGTTCATAGTCACCTAGTTATTGTATATAAATGTCCTGAAATGATGTTGTGATGGTAATATTAGTGTTTCTCTGTTCTTCATATCTTGGGCACGCCCAAGTGTTTACCGGGGCCCAAATTTGGGGTGTCAAGAATAGAACCATTGTTACCTGCCACGCAAGTCGTACGAGGCGAAAAAGGAGGTTTGTCTGAAATCGAACGCACGTGTTCTAAACGTGTAGAAGTCTATGCGTGAGGGCCTACCAAACCAATGTACAACGTATACACGTTCTTGGCAAAGATCAAACATATCACAAAGAGTGATTAAAATTGGTCATAAAGAACAAACGCACAGAAGAGGAAGAGAAGAAGATATCTTGGGTATATTAGCAACATATGTTCTGCAGTCATGTTATCTGTATCTCAAACTCTGTCTGGATACCTTCTTCCATAATAGTCTTCTCTAACTCGCCTTGTCTCTTTATTTGTTCACAATTCTTCATTTTTTTCATTCTTATTTGTAGCATCAGACAGTTTTCCTTTTCTTTCAGTTTTGTCTGGATAAGTCCAGTTGTTCTTTTCCCTGACAATGGTATAAGGAGTATTCTTCTACACGGTGTTCAAAATAAAAGCAGCCGGTCAATGGTACCAATCTAGCATTTATTTATGAAAATGAGGTTCAATTATGACATAGTATGGGTCAAGTGAGCAAGTCTTTTTGTGATGGTGTGTAATTATGGCGCGGGAAGGGGCGATGAACAAATGTGACCGAAGGACGAGCAAGTCAGAACCGGTTTAAGTAGTAAATATACAAAACGCAATGCGTACCTGGCAACTTTTGATTTGTCAACGGTGCTGCTTTTATCTTGAACACTTTTATTCAAAAGAACCATATGCTTTTTCACCGTTTTGAGGAACAATAAAAGAAATATTGAATATAACAAATAGAAATAAATATACAACTGTGAAACAAACACAGGTTTCCCAGAATAGAACAGTAGCAGGTCCCATTGAAAACTCTGTAAGATTCTACGATTCATTGCCTTCAGTCTAGTCAAGAAGATGCATATCGAAATTCTTAATGACCGACTCCCAGGAACCAAAGATCGTGAATGCTGACAAGTACTTTCACTCGCAAGTTAGTGTCTCAGACCGACTGAAGATCATTAAGATACGCGTTGTCATTTATTTAACGTGGACGTTTAATCAGACTGGTAGAAATGCTAGGTTTGTATTAAAGTCAGTAATTGCGAGAGACAATTTTTAGCTGCTAAGGACGTGTATAGACGTTTTCCCCATTCACTGCTAAAGACGTATTAACACGTCTGTTATTATCTTTCCTCTGTGGACTAAAGACGTGTTAACACGTTATACGTTTCTACTGCCACTACTATAGATGTACATTCACGTTTGTGGCCTAGAAACAAAGATTAGCTATTTTTATATCCGTCTTCTGAAAGTATGTAGCAGCGAAAGGGTTACACAAAAATCAAAATCAAATAATACAATGTTGGTAGATAATTTAAATTAAGCTGAGATAAAGTGATAACGTAGATAGGGCACATCCTATGGAAAACACATTAAAGTGTCACTGGACAAACACTTGAGTGAAATCCGCTGGTAAAACTGAAATGGGACTCTTAGGCAGACCTAAAGACGGATTCTTCGTGCGGAAGTGAAGAGTGTTGGACTGTCCTGGGAAGCATAACAAAAACAGCAAGAGACTAAGAGGACCTATGCTCCACGAGGAGCGGAGAGGAATATGTCAAGTAAGTCAATGTAGATGAAGCATAAATTGTACAAGATGAAATATAAACCGGTGTAGTTGAAGTAAAGATAAAAGACACTAAGGTAAAGAAAATAGAAATCGAGGTAAATGAAATAAAAACTAAGATAAAAAATATATATAAACCGCGATAAATGATCATTTATGGAAGCTTTATGTGTTAAACGGGACACGAGATGATCATTTGTGGAAGCTTTATGTGTTAAACGGGACACGAGATGATCATTTGTGGAAGCTTTATGTATTAAACGGACACGAGATGATCATTTGTGGAAGCTTTATGTGTTAAACGGGACACGAGATGATGATTTGTGGAAGCTTTATGTGTTAAATGGGACACGAGATGATCATTTATGGAAGCTTTATGTGTTAAACGGGACACGAGATGATCATTTATGGAAGCTTTATGTGTTAAACGGGACAAGAGATGATCATTTGTGGAAGCTTTATGTGTTAAACGGGACACGAGATGATGATTTGTGGAAGCTTTATGTGTTAAATGGGACACGAGATGATCATATGTGGAAGCTTTATGTGTTAAATGGGACACGAGATGATGATTTGTGGAAGCTTTATGTGTTAAACGGGACACGAAGACTATATAGATATTATAGTTAAAGATATTCATATTTTCTCCCTTCTACATGTTTCTTATTATTTCTTAAAGAGCGTGTAGCAACAACTGCCACTTGTTGTTGAAGAACTTTTGCTTCAAATAGTATACATTTGACTAGATTGTTACCTGACGCCCTGGGAATTACAAAACATAGAAAAAAAATGTAATTAAACATTATTTCATGTAAACAAGGAAAGAAAATGGACATTAGATAAAGTGGTCATATACAGGGTGTTCAATTTAAAAGCAGCCCGTGAATGGAGCTAATCTGGCATATATGTATGGAAATGAGAAGGTTCAGTTATGACGTAGTATAGGTCAAGGTTGTGTGACGGTGTGCAATTGTAGTGCGGAAAGGGGCAATGAACAAATGTGATGTAGGACGAGCTAGTCAGAACCGGTTTAAATAGTAAATAAACACAACTCAATGTGTACCTGGCAACTTTCGAATTGTCAATGAGGCTGCAATTATCTTGAACACCCTGTATAATTAGTTACTTACTTATTCATCTCTGCTCCTCGTTGAGCATCTGACCTCAACAGTTGTTTGCCAATTTTCCCGGTCTATGTCTGTTTTCTTGATGGTCTCCCAGGATAGTCGAGCAGCCTTCAGTTTCCCAAGAAGACTTCGTCTCCAGGTCTGTTTAGAACGTCCTCTTTTCCGTTTTCCGTGCGGATTCACCCCAAGTGTTTGTCTAGTGACACTCGACTGTGTCTTCAGTAGGGTATGCCCAACCCATCGCTATTCTCTCCTTTTAGCCTGGGTCATCATGGGTTCCTGTTCTGTTCTTATCCACAGGTCTGTGTTTGCAACTCTGTTATACCATCTCAGTCTGATAATCCACCGAAGACATCCGTTGACAAAGGTACGCATCTTATCTGTATTTAACTTTGTGACTCGCTACGTTTCCGAGCCATGCAGCGACACAGATTTCACATTTGAGATGAATATCCAGAGCTTTGTTTAAGTGGAGATTGCAGTAGATTTACACACTGTGTGCAGGAAAGCAAAGCCTTGTCGGGCTTTCCTAATCCTGGCATTAGTGTCCTCATCTGTACCTCCGGGTTAGCTGATCTTGCTTCCAGGGTAGACACATTCACCAATAACTTCTATATCCCTACCTTGAATCACTATCGGGTCCTGCTGTATGTATTATAATAGTACGCCCGAGTGGTTACGGGGCCCAAATTTGGGGTGTAAAGAATAGAACCACTGTTACCTGCTACGCATGTCGTAAGAGGCGACTAAGGAGGTTTGCTGAAATCGGATGCATGTGTCCTAAACGTGTAGAAGTCTATGCGTTTAGGGGCCTACCAAACCAATGTGCAACGTATACACGTTCTGGTAAAGATCAAACATATACAAAGAGTGATTAAAATTGTCGTAAAGAACGAACGCAAAGAAGAAGAAGAAGATAATAGTTCACATTTATTTCAGACACCTATCATATCATCTAATAGCCGCCATAGCGTAGTTGGTAGTGCATTCGTTGTGTAGGCGTGTGGCCCCCAGGATCAAATTCCACAAAAAGAGTGTGTCTCACGTCAACCCAGCCACAATTTAGTACTAGAGAAACATCAGAAAGTAAAGAAAGTCTACACGACTCTGACCAATTCTGTTCAGTAAGTTCAATAGAAATAGAACCTAACATTATATTCTCCCAAAACACTTCATGACAGGAAAATGAGCTCCGTTTTACGTTTGTTTATTACCAACAAAGAGAAGAAGAGGAAGACCACGATGAAGATGGATTCAGAATGTAACTGATGATTTGAACATGATGGATGCGATGCATGAGAGAGAATCAAAGGACTTTGGGCCAATCTGCTCAGGACAAGTATTTGATAATTAGAAACAACATTTTCTAAACTCAAATAAATTCATTTACTAGCGGCACATATTTTGATGTATGAGTGAGAACAAGGACGTTGAGGGCAAATTCTGCTCAGGACAAGCTATTTGATGATTACTACAAACAATATTTTTGTCTAAACTTCAAAAAATAAATTAGCAATTACTACAACTGTGCAACATATTGTTGCAGTGTTTTTTTTATATTTTTGTTAATAACCATACATTAACCATATATTGTTTAATTAATTAATTAATTAGAATATATCTTACAGAATATCACTCCCATGACAGTTATCATAACAAACATCTATATCATATGCAATGTATCCCGCATCTGATACATACATTGTATAATTTAGTGGTTACATCTTGAAACTATCTTCTACATGTCCTTCCTCTCTTTCTCATTTCTGTTATACATACCTTATCTTGACTGTCTTATTTTTTCAGACACGAATTGGAACTAATAGCTTTCTGTATGACCAATCAGATCTGGTAATCTGTCATATTACAGCTAATATTTAAAGGATTGTCTTCATTATACCCAGTTTCCCCATAATAGCTCCGCCCCTGTCGGCAGAAATAGCACATCATCTGCCGAGAGTGTTGCAAAAAAACACGAACTCCGTAGTTTCAGTAACAATCCTAGGGATCTCATGAAAACATTTCACATGGGACTCGGTCCCGATTCGAACTCACAACCTTCAGAATAATAGATAAATGTCTTAACCACTTCGTCAAAGAGACCATCTCTTTAAATAAAGAATTAGATTTGCTAATCAAAAGTGAGGTTTTCTGCTTGTAAAATCTTATGGCAGCCCATTTGTTCAAATGTGTTTACTATTTCCTAATGAGCATGCACCCTCTGTGACAACAAGAAAAGACAGAATAATACTGACTAGACTTGAGAACGTTATCACCGTCGAATAGCTTGTCTTGAGCAGAACTTTGACACCCTATAAATCCTGCAAAATGTCTTTCTTTAATAAGCCAGATGGCCCGCCCCTGCAGCAGTCATGCTCAAATCATAAGTTACACACTGAATCCATCTTTTTCGTGATCTTCCTCTTCTTCTCCTTGCCGGGATGCTTCCTTCAATAATGTCTTCCCCAATCGTTCTTTTTTCTTTACATGTCAAACATACTTCAATTTTTCATTCTTATTTGTAGCATCAGCAAGACTTGAGTATAGAGAACACAGTGTGCAGTTTTCAGAGACTGACACTAAAGCAAAGGTGCAATGATAAGAGACATGATTATTCTCGATCTTGAACGTTGCACGCATGACTATAGGAAAACTTGATGACCAGCAAACAACCTCGTGGCGGAGAGTGAACCCAACCTCATATGTAGCATCAGTGAGCAGCACATACAGATAAAATCCTAACCTGTACAGTTTAGCGGCGACTACACTAGCCATGCGGCCATTAAATTCCACAGGATCATGTCACACCTGTCCTACATCGTTCTAAAAAGCAGTATTACTGTCAGTAACGAGTTGTTGTTTTTTAAATCAAAGATCAAGCTCCCTGTGAGTGCGGGCTCAATTTCGCGGGCTGTCAGAAAAGCCACAGGTTCTCCAGATTTCACCGGTTCTCCAATGTTCGTGGCACCGAACCGAAGGGTTACGATGTCCATGACACCGAGCCGATGAGTTGAAAGCTCAAGTGCTTCTGGATCAGTTAAAACAGAAAGAAAAAGCAAAGATTGCAGAAGAAAACGGCTCCTTTAAAGCCAAACAAAACCTGCTAATTTCAATATACTAGTGTTTGTTTGCACATGATAGTGTTGAGTGGGATTATTGTAATACAGGCAATATTGCTGAGTGTAATGAAAATGCAGAACGTTATTCTATATTACTCTCGAATTTGATTTCTATAATCCTCAAGTGGGATTAAATAAGCATGATTGAATCAAGTCTGGTCACAATCCATGAGTGGTGTGATATATCAAGTATGTCGAGTTTCTTTGTTGGAAGAGTTCCACACGGTGTGTGGTATAGTTTTTTGTATCGCTGTTACGTATAACGGACTTTGTATTATATACAATTATTGGAGATAATAGAAGAAATTATGTGTAACCAAACAACAAAGACAAACTGGTTTAGCATGGTCATAACCATCATCATCTGCCATCGAGGTTAGAGTAGTTTATCATTGATCAACACAAGCGTCTATTTGGAGGTCTGACAATCAATCAAGGAGAACCACAAGTTCTCGAGATTGTCCAAATACTGTCCAGAACAATGATAGTGGAGTCTGCCCCACCGGTAGTATCTTCTTCTCATATGCTGGACGTCTTTGTAAAGTATGTCCAAAAGCAACAACAATGCAGGGTCGTGTCAATAGAGGAGGCAATAAAAACAGTGTTTAATGGGGTAGGTTACAACTGATCTCCTAAGCAGCTATCAGACCATAGAGCTGTTTAATGAATCACTTTGTTGTATCGTTGCTTCTCTTGAATGAAATTTTGTTGATTACTTTTAAAAACAATACCTGTACAGTCACGACTGCATATTATTTTCTCTATTCCCCCATCTCTCTCTCTCTCTCTTTCTCGTTATATATTTACATATAACTATATATATTTATGGCAAAGCACCAACAAAATATTAAAATTAAAAATATTGAGAATATGCATTTTTCCAGTGGCTACTTATGTTTATGAATCATGGACCATTACACAAAAGAAACAGGAAAGAAAATACAGTCCTTCGAAACTAAATGCTACAGAAAGATCCAACGAATACCATGGACAGAAAAAGAAAGAACACTGATGTCCTGAAAGAACTAAATGTTAAAGAGAATTGGCTGATAAACAACATACTATACAGAAAAATTACATACTTTGGTCACATCAAGCGTCACGATGGCCTGGAAAGAACAATACTACAGGGCAGGGTCCCAGGACGTAGAGGCAGACTAAGAAGAAAATGGCTACAAGATATTAAAGAAACCATGAATATAACCATCGACAAAGTGGGTGAACTGGCAAGAGACAGAGTGAATTTCAGATGTGCTGCAAAGAGAGCAACGTCCTATAAAGGTCACACACCTTGATAATGATATATATTTATTTATATTTATATGACCCTTTGATGTATGAAGAAAAAAATAAGATTTAAAACACCTTATAAGACTTGAACACTGACAAACATTAACACATAAAGAACATCATGTCCCAGAAACTGAAACGTATTTGTCATATTAAACGTCACAGTGCTGTGAAGAGAATAGTAATGGAGGACATTGTTGATGGAAGTTTAGATATGAGATGATCAAGACGACGGTGGCAACATGAAATTCAAGAAACCTTGAATATGACGTTGAAAGAGACGGGGGAGAGTCTTTAGGCAGGATTTGACGAGAGCGACGTTTTGCAAAAGACGGACTATATGCTAAGTAGATACGTATATAGATTATTAGTTTATCCTTTTAGTAACACCCAAAATGACACACACAAAAACACAACAGAACTTTTGTTACTGTCTCTAGTACCACATTTTAGGGCAGTCTAGAAAAGGGGGGGCTTTCTTCTTCTTCTTCAAACGCTACATATTGACCACTTGTTAAACTAATCTTTGTGGTTTGTATGTGATCTGACCCTAAAAGCGATTGTACGTTAAATGAGTTATCCGCCTACAAGTCGGCCAGCACATCCGATTTCTGCGATCATTTTTATTTACTATGATATCTTTCCTAGGTCCTACATCAGTTGCCTCTTACGACATGCCTTGAAGGTAGTAGTAATACTAATCATTGCTTCCCTTGTGGGCCCCGGCACCACACGGGCGATATATGAATATATGAATATATATATATATATATATAGATCAGTGGCGGCTCGTCATTAAGGGCCAGAGGGGTCGGGCCCCACCAAAAATAATGCGTAACGCGCATTTATTATTTAATAAATAAAAATATAACCTAACCCAAAGCCATGATTTTCCCGAAAATCTGTATCTGGCCCCACCAACAAAAACGATCACGAGCCGCCACTGATATAGATCCAGATTATCAGTGTATCCTTTTAGCAACACAAATATTGAATAATAAAAACGAAGTGTGTGAAGCACTTGCTTGAAGACTTAGACCTGATTTCTTCATCTTATTTAACTTGTAGTTACAGTTTTCTTTAATGTGACATTTGTTTGAGGATTTGTAAATATAGTTATGTGCTTCTTATCGGAGTGGTTGTCTCAGGACTGTTTATGGGCAGCACGTTTGTGTCCTTTAATAGTAGTCTTTTGATTACGTCTGGTTATTTTTACATCTTAATGGAACTGGTGATTATTAAAGAAAATAGTGATGCAAACAGATCTCGAGACATTGAACATTAAGTTAGTCACGTAGCGTGACGTACATCTGTAGCTGGTTCTGCTCTTTAAATGTCACAGGGAAATAAGTTGTAAACCAGTGGTCCTTATAATGACAACATATATATATATTCAATTAGTGATTGATGTTATACCTGAGATAACAAGATAAGTGAACATGGCTCTATTGTAATTAAAAGAACTTGAAAACGTATGGAAGGTAACTGATATAAAGATAAAGCTTAGATTTTAAGATCACGTATTTTGTCTTCATGTGTTGCGATTATATCTTTGATAGAACACGGCAAGATTTTTGCAATTTTACTCAATTCTGTGAGTGTATGGTTATTTATTGGTGAAAATATTCATTATATTGATATTCCTTATTGTTAAACTTAACTTGTTGCATAATATAACTTCAATTTAGCATTTTGTGTTGATTTTAAAATGAATTCGTCTATACACAATAATACTGGAATGCGAGGTCACGTGGTGTAGTTGTGGTCTGATTTCCCATAACTCTTACCTGAGTCCGAAGGCCCATAAGTTTATAGTTGGCTCTGGTCTAGACCATCTGTCCAAGGCTGGTCCCGGAGGTGCCATGACGCCCTTGTGAGACACCCCTAACGCTCTATTTTACTCCGCCAGCTTTATCGCTAAACAGAACATCAAGAACAAAAGTATTTATTTATAACACAGTATGTTATAATATCTTCACCATCTTCAAAATTATATCGGGGACCCTCGCTGTGCTACGGAGCTTGTGCACTGCAGCTGAGATCTTCCTGTGCAAGAAAGAGATCGGAGCACACATGGTTACTCGCCGAAGTGCAATGATGATGATCCTATCAATCAATCAAACAATATGTTGATGAATTTTTTTACCATAAGTACAATATTTTTTTTGCACGTTAAATGTTTACTCAGGATTAAGTTACTAACTGTTATTATTATTATTATTTTCTTTGATTAATGTTACTATTCAAACTTTATTATTATTGTGAATGCCATATTGCGCCCGCGCTTTCTCAATCATTAATCAGATGCGCCCCAATTTTAAAAAAACGTGGTGACATCACTGCTCTATAATATGAAAATGAAAATCGTGGTATATCCTTTACAGGACGCAGCCATCAGCCACAGTAAATGAGTCGTTGATTTTCTAGGTACCACTTATACGTTCAGTAGTGTGTCATTGCTTCGCGCTTTCTCAATCATTAATCAGATGCGCCCCAATTTTAAAAAAAACGTGGTGACATCACTGCTCTATAATATGAAAATGAAAATTGTGGTATATCCTATACGTTCAGTAGTTTGTCATTGCTTTTTGAACGGTGAGGTCTATTTTTACTTTTCGTTAAAATCCCACGGAAACGAATTTGCTGCCAGACTTGCCTACCGCAGGGTTTGAACCAGGTACACTTGGGATTGTGATCGAGCTCACTACCGCTTAAGCTACAGACGCTGACTATAATATACAGTCTCTATTACTATTCTCAACATATTTGTCGTCTCTCTGATAATGTTCACACCGGCTCACCAGAAGTAGGCTTGGGTCTTCAAAATGTTTAAGGCACCTGAGGCAATACACTTTCAGTGGCCTTTTCATTAAAATAAAAAAAAAGGATGGAACATTTTAATAACATCAGATATTTTCACTTTATAAGCCTCTGCTATTTCCTGAGCCTAGTGGGACCAATTACTACCATCCTTCCTTCCTTAAATATCCATGACCGAGGTTACTGATGTTGAAGTGGTACACAGAGTTGAAATTGTGCCTTAGAATTTATTTCTTTTTTTTTTGTGTGTATTCGTTTTTAGATCTATTTGTTTTTTAAAACAACTTTTGTTCAGATTTTAGTAGTGTTTTCGTTTTTAACCATGTATCCTCCCACATACTTCTCTTTCCCAATTAGTCCCTAATTTGTTTTATTTAGTTAGTCCCTGTGAAAAATAAGGCAACCATCTCCCTACCCCTGTTTATGAATTACTATCTAAAATTCGAGTAGGCTCATCAATCAATATCGAACTGGCACGGTCAGTTGTTAGACGCTGTTGGAGATACTGCGAAGGAGATCGGAGCACCTATGGACATGTCCAGAGTGCAATGAAGATATTCCAAACTGAAACTGATAAAAAATTCTTATCAATTGCTTACCTTTATGATAGCTCGATTGTGTCATAGTCCAAGTGACTGATTTTTCAATTAGGTCATAGTTCAAGTGGATAGTTGTTCGATTTTATCGTTTTCCGATTGGATCGTTTTCCGATTGGAGCATTTTCGATTGGATCGTTTTCGATTGATCATTTCTGATTGGATTGTTGTCCGATTGGATCGTTTTCTGATTGGATCGTTTTCCGATTGGATTGTATTTCGATTGGATCATTTTCTGATTGGATTGTTGTCCGATTATGTGATAGTCTTATTGCAACATCGTCTTACAGGATTAAAGTTGAATTGGATCAGTAAAATTGATTCATAGTCCGAGTGTATCATATTTCAACTCAGTTCCATAGATCAGTTCCTGAAAACCAGGACTGCTGCATGATTCCCATTTATATTATAAAAGAACTATTCTGTCCACGATACCTTACCATATTCTTCCTAAGCCATCTTCTACTAGTTTCCAGTCGACTTTCTTCTTCTTCTTCTTTAAACTCTCCATATCGACCACTTGTTAACTGCTCTGTGTGATTTGTATGCGATCTGAGCCTAAGAGCGATAATACGTTGCGCCAGTTATGCGCCTACAAGTAGGTCAGCACAACCGATTTCTGCGATACTTTTTATTTTCTAGGGTAGCTTCTATAGTACCTACATCCGTCGTCTCTTACGACATGACGGTCACAGTGGTACTATTCTTTGCTTTCCTTCCTTGCCGACCCCGGCACTACACGGGTGGGCGGACTATGCAAAAGATATTGATCTCTATTAGATATGTTCGGATAAATGAAACTGCGTTTACATTTCTGGACGGAACAAAGGTTTGATTTTGACATTAAGAATATCATCATTAGATTAACTGCAGTAGTAGATGAACTCCGTAAGAACAAAGATAGGCTTACAGCAACTGTTGCGCTGTGGTGAAATAGTCAAGCCGTTTGTATGATGATGCTCCTCCATCACGGTTGATGATGACCTTTGGATGAAAATTGTGGTCATCATCACGCCGTTTGTATAGCACTATCATGACCGTCGGTTTCTATCCGCACCGCGCCGTTCGGCTCAAAACTATTTTTCTGGATATCCCTAGGATTATTGCTGGAGTACAAAGTTCGTGATTTGTTAAATAGTCTCGGCATTTGGCGTGCTTTTTGTGTAGAGAGTGACTAAGCAATATGGATAAATCCGGTCAATTAAGTCAATCAGTCTTCTTTAAACCTAAAAACGTCCGTCTGCCCAGCGTGTTCGTAGCGCGTTGGACTACGGTGACTATCCCTCTGTGTGTGCGGGTTCAATTCCGCGGGATGGCAGAAAAAGCCACAGATTCCCCAGATTTACGGTGTTCGTGGCACCGAACCGAAGGTTACGATGTCCATGGCACCGAACCGAAGAGCTGAAAAAGCTCAAGTGCTTTTGGATCGGGAAAAAAAACCTAAAAATAACCTGACACAGCATGAGACCTTAATATGACCATGTACTACGCTAGACAAGAACACGAACATGAGGAAGAAGCCGTGAAAACACCTTAGGTCAATAGACATACTCAATATCTAATTGATTTCTATCTCCTTAAAATAACAAACAAATCGACTTTCTTACCTCTGTTCCATCAAGTGAGAATATCATGTCACATTACTTTGCTTCAAACCAAATGGCTCATGAACCAGAACGCAGGATCAAGGGTATCAATCATTCAGGAAGTCAAAGAGCATTCATTTTTTCAAACATATAAATGTGAACCGCCGTTAATATCCTCTTTCTCTCTCTCTCTCTCTCTCTCTCTCTCTCTCTCTTTCTCATATCTCACTCTCTAGAACTCTTTTTATCTCTATCTTTTCTTTCATTATCTTTGTCCTTTTTTCTCTGTTAAGAAAAATGTTAGTGATCACATATTTCAACACCGTATTACTCCTAGTAGTGTTGAAGAATAAACTTAGCCTAGCAGAAATTAAAAGAATTACTATATATATATATAAAGGTAACTGAAATAATGACACAATTTAGAAGTTTAAGAGTATGTATTTTTCCCATATCAACGGTAACCTGTGAGACATGAGTTATTAATAAAAGAGTTGACAAATAGATTAATGCCTTTGCTAACAAGTGCTACAGAAGAGTATTCAAAATCCCATGGATACAAAAAAAGAACAAATATATCCATTTTGCAACAGCTTAAAATTAAAGGAGCGTCTGACTGAATGGATTAGAGCGCGGCTCAAATGCGGGGAGACCCGTGTTTACTTCACGGTAAGGCCAAGGATTTATTTTTTTATAGACATAAATGATAAATCCTAACTTGAACAGATTCGCAGCGACTACATTAGCCACGCGACGACTACACTAGCCACGTGGCGACTGCACTAGCCACGCGGCGACTACACTAGCCACGCGGCGACTACACTAACCACGCGGTGACTGCATTAGCCACGCGGCGACTCACACTGCATGCCCACGCGGCCCCTCGGCGACTGCACTAGCCACGCGGCGACTACACTAACCACGCGGTGACTGCATTAGCCACGCGGCGACTACACTAGCCCCTCGGCGACTGCATTAGCCACGCGGCGACTACACTAGCCCCTCGGCGACTGCACTAGCCACGCGGCGACTACACTAACCACGCGGTGACTGCATTAGCCACGCGGCGACTACACTAGCCCCTCGGCGACTGCACTAGCCACGCGGCGATTACACTAGCCACGCGACGACTGCACTAGCCACGTGACGACTGCACTAGCCACGCGACGACTGCACTAGCCACGCGGCCATTAAATTTCTCAGGATCTCGTCCCACCTGTTTTAAATCGACATAAAAAACGGTACTATAGTCTGTCCATTAATTCGTGAGCACGTTTGAAATTGATTTTCTCGAAAACTACCTATTGGATCTCAGTGATTTTTGCAAGCAGCCTTAGAATATCCATGACGCTAGAGAAATATTTTTTTCCAAAAAAATTTGATGTAGATTGAAATATTTCTTCTTCAGGTTATATTAAAATCAACCTCACCAGATTGTACACAATAGTAACAGATCTACGGTACACAGACGCGTTGTTCTAAAAATACATTATGGTAACATTAAAATATCGTGAGTAAACAACAATTTCACGAAATCCAGTGCACCTAACCCAGTCGACTTTGAAAGCGGAAAGCATATGACGTTATAATTGGGATACCGTTGTGTAGTTATAGGCGTATCTCGCTATTTTATGAAGCTATTGTATCATATTTGTTGGCTTATCAAAACTGACATTGATATCACATTCATAATGAGTCTGAAGTGCACATTTATAATAATGCAGAAGGTTACAGTTTTACTATATCAACACTTCCGTAGGGAATCTAAGAGAGGTCATCTATATTGCGATATTCATAACCCTGAGAAACGAACGCAACTGGCGCTTGGTCTGAATAGAGAATCCTTTTCCCGATGGATTAAACAGGACACAAAGTGCACTAATGTCAAGCAAGGAAGGAAAAGAACAATTGACGACTTTGACATAGATGTCATAAGACGGGAGCTCTTGAAAATGTTTGCGACAAATCAACTTGTTACTCTCAGGAAACTGAAATTAAAACTGCAATCAGATTGCAGCATAGACATTTCTAAAAGTACTCTATGGAAAATTGTAAGAGCCGCCGGCTTCACCTTCAAAAAAACTATATGCGGCAGGAATATTATTTGTGAAAAGCCACATTTAATTGCTGCCCGAAGTAAATACCTTAGGCAGATCCGTGAGCGGCGGAGGCAAGGCTATGATATTGTATATTTGGACGAATCCTGGGTCAATGCTCACCACACCAATGCTAAAGAATGGCAATCAGTAGACGGTGAACAGAAAAGAAAAATACCAAGCAGCAAAGGCCAGCGTATTATACTAACACATGCAGGAAGCAGTGAAGAAGGTCTTGTCCATGACGCTGGACTTATTTTCGAATCAAAAAGTACCGACGGTAGGGACATATTTTCAGGCACTGGATGGAGAAAGATCTACTTCCAATTCTTAACAGACCATCATGCTTGGTAATGGATAATGCATCCTATCACAACGCAGTATCAGCGGAAGACAAAGTACCAACTGCATCAAATACAAAAGATCAAATTAGGACTTGGCCTGCTAAGGAAAATGTCAGCTTCGATGATACATATTTGAAACCCGAGTTGTTGCACCTGGTGAGGATGACAAATAAGACAAAGGTGTTTCATATTGACAAAATCATTGCGGAATACGGCCACACGTCTTTGCGACTACCTCCATATCATGCTCACCTCAATCCGATAGAGCTTGTCTGGGCTAAAGTAAAGGGCAAGTTGCCGAACAGAACAGGACGTTTAAAATGTGTGATGTTGAAGTTCTGACACGTGAGTCCCTCTCAATGATAGACATGCAGTTCTGGAAGAAGTGTGTTGAACATGTGCTCCGAGAGGAAGACGAGTACTGGCACCGAGATGGATTACAATTTGTTCAGTCAGTAACAATTATCAACCTCATGGAATCGTCAGATTCGGGATGATACAAATCATATTTTGATTACAGACTGAGAAATAGCAACGTATACATTTCCATATCCAAATGCGTCTACCATCATACAATTTGTGGTGAAGTTAAGACACCCTGGGGTCTAATGGTGACCGAAGGGAGGACTAACTGTTGCATATTGTATCCAAGTTCACGATTGCACATAAAGGGCAACACACTTAATTACTTGACCTATCAAGTTAATATGGAGATACACCTATGAATAGAATTGACATGGACAAATTCTAAGGATTACTGTAAAATCTAAAATTTGAGCCCCGTATTTGCAATTGTCATAAAAGATCAAAGGAATTCGCCGATGTGCAAAATCCGTAGCATCTATGGACTACTGGTTAGCTTTATTTTAGCGTCATGGATATTCTAAGGCTGCATGCAAAAATCACTGAGATCCAACAGGTAGTTTTCGAGAAAATCAATTTCAAACGTGCTCACGAATTAATGGACAGACTATACAATCAGTAATGACAGTTTGAAATTAAAGAAAAGTGGGTGATAAAGAAGATACAAATAAAAACAATTAAATATTGTAGATATCTTCTTCTTGCGTTCGCCCGCTACGAATTCAGGCGTAGTCAAGCGTGGTATGGCGCTTCTGACTGATTTTTGCGTGAATGCCTTCTTTCCCTTTTTATCAGTGTCCCCCGCCATACAAGCGGACCTTTCCTGTCTTCAGAGATTATTTTAGACATATCAAACGACATTATTCTCCGGAGAAGATATTTTTGAAGAGCATGATACCAGGCAGTCGGGGAGAAGGAAGACCAAGAAGAAGATGGTGCAGGATATCATAGACAATTTGTGTATGTCTGCTAAAGACGTCAGACACCTCACACGGGACAGGTAGACATCTAGAACTACTGTCATGGAACCCAAGTTCCAGAGACAAGATAGATGCGGGACAGAGACAAGATAGATGCGGGACAGAGACAAGATAGATGCGGGACAGAGACAAGATAGATGCGGGACAGAGACAAGATAGATGCGGGACAGAGACAAGATAGATAGGACAGAAGAAGAGAATTGTGTTCCAACACTGCGTTAGATTTAACAAGAAAGCGTTATTTTAAAACAAAATTACTCTTGTTACAGGAATACTAAAATGACCTCATATATATATAAGATGTTGAACTGACCCTTAAAAGTAATAATGAATATGTCCCGAAGTCGTTTTAGACCTTTGGTAGGAAGAGGCAGTCACTTCACATTTCTAGTCCCTAGGGTACAGGATTCTTCGGTCTCTTTGCGACTGTCTGTTGGATGAGGACACTAAAATCGATGTTGAATCGATCAAGCGATCAAGCAGTTTGGAGTTACCCGTTGTTCAAGTCGAACTGGATGCCTGAGAGGCAGAGTGAGAGGTGTGTTTAATCAGCGAGCCACAGGAACCATCAGTATGCATACTCTTCGATATCTGTTGGGGAGACTGAGCACCTATGGGTCTGCCCGGAGTGCAATGACGTCAGTTTAGTAACCAATAACCAGGGTACAGGAGGTATGAGGGCCATTTATTATTCATTTTTGCTTGCTTATATGATACCATACATGTTTTGCTTTGTCCTTAAACGCCAATTTATTGCGTATCTCCGCAGCCTCCCTAGGTTTTCTCCAGATCTGATCCGCTCTGACCAGATCAGATTTGTAGGTTTCCTTACATCGCTTTACTCATGTATAGAACTTTGAGTGTGGGATTGAACCACCAACCCTCTTGTGTCCCAAGCGATAGACAAACGCTTATGCATTCGCTATTCTGTGATAGGAACAATATTAACAACTATTAACATGCTTTTCTTTCAACTTTATCGGTGCGATGAGAATATCATCATCATAATTAAATAGCTTGTCCTGAACAAAACTTTGTCACCTTAACAGTCCTTCGGAGTTTCTATCTCTCGTAGACCAGATGTCCCGATACTGCAGCCGTCATGCTCAAACCATCAGTTATATCCTGAATCCATATTCCTCATGTTCCTCCTCTTGTCCTATTAGCCAGGATGCCTCCTTTCATGTAACGATGGTCTTCTCCAGGCCTTCTTGCCTCTCTATATGTGTAAAATACTTCTATTTTCTCATTCATATTCGTAGCATTAGCCAGTTGTCTTTGATTCTTGTTATACAATTAGAATATACCGCCCAGTATTTTACTCTTTGTTGTACATGCCTTGATTCCACTAATGTTGCCTGGTGTCACTATGTACTCTTAACCCAGTAGTCCTCAACCTGGGAGGCACGCCTCTTCAACAATCCAACAGATCCAGCAACAATCCCAGAGATCGTCGGAAAAAGAGCCTTCGTGAACAGAATGAGGTCCAGATTCGAACTCACGACATTCGGAACGCAGGGCAACGGCTTAAGCACTTAACCACAAAGACCACAGTGAAGCATAACAATTAATCGTTAATAAGCTGCATGGTATGAAAATGGGTTCTTTACTATTTACTTGAAAAACATTTTTTTGTAAAGTGGATAAATGAATAAAATCAGTATAGGTGCACTCAGTGCACCAAATAGATGCATAGTTCAATAAAACAAGTTGAAAGTATAAACATTCGATCACTTACACAGTAGCACTAATGAGTGCTTCGATTATTTCTAACCTGAAAAAAAAATGGGTATCCATTTTAACTTGATCAACTATGGAATCGACTTAGGGAGAATTGAACCCAAATACATTTATGATTGAATACAGCGCACTTAGTAAGCTCGTGTCTTCATATAGTAATTTCAATTTTGTTAACGACAATTATGTCATGAAATGGAGAAGACATTTCAAATATGTCGTTGAATAGAATGTCTTGATATCATGGCTGAACTTTTCATTTCAACAAATCACCAAGTCTTGCGAGTTTGATAACTTAATCACAACAAAGAGAGTTTTTGCTTGTTTTCTGTTTGTTTCGATCGTTCTTCTTAACAATTTTGCTCATTCTTATGGTGATATATAAACAGTCTTTGCCAAGAACGGTTAGAATGTTGCGCCCCTGTTATACCCCTACTTGTGTAGAACGTTGCGCCCACTGTTATACCCCTACTAGTGTAGAACTTGCGCCCGTTGCCCTACTAGTGTAGAACGTTGCGCCCGTTATGCCCTACTAGTGTAGAACGTTGCGCCCGTTGCCTACTAGTGTAAACGTTCCCGTATCCCTACTAGTGTAGAACGTTGCGCCCCTGTTATGCCCCTACTAGTGTAGAACGTTGCGCCACTGTTATACTACTAG
Organism: Arion vulgaris; assembly: GCA_020796225.1. Lineage (NCBI taxonomy): Eukaryota > Metazoa > Mollusca > Gastropoda > Stylommatophora > Arionidae > Arion > Arion vulgaris. Next base: position 66,146,173 of record CM036753.1, on the reverse strand, counting down.
TGTGAACGTTGCGCCCACTGTATCCCTACTAGTGTAGAACGTTGCGCCCCGTTATGCCCTATGTGAGAACGGGCAATCCGACACCGAAGTGTTCGACCTACACAAGAACGAGCTATTCGTCTTTATCTGTGTAAGTTAATCGAACTACGAGAGAAAAAAAAACACAAAATCTATTAAACATTCATATGTTACGTAATTAAAATGTCAGAAATCATCTAGATACACCCTGACACATTTCTTCTAAGAATTACTTACTTAAAAGACGGTCCCTGCGGCCAGGAGTCTTAAGGGAAGCAATGGCATTTCCAGGTCTTTCCCTATCCGCCATTGTCGTACTCCCTTTGTTTATGATTAGCTCAATTTACCTGTTCTGGCGGTGTTCTTCTCTTGATCTTAATAACCAATGCCCTCCGTCCCTGGTCTGAAGGATCCTTGTCAACACAATTGGATCAGACCCGATCGAAATGTCACCGTAATTAACCCATACAAACCTAATTTCCACAGAGAAAACATGAAATCGAAGTCAGTGGCAAGAATATTGTTTATATACAACGCTGTAAAACTCGTTTGTAAATCAATTTTAATGATACGCATCTCTTGCACAAAGTTTTTTCTAGGACAGTAAGAAAGATAGTTCTGTTTTTGTTATTTAGAGCCAGTTCTGCCTCATACATAGCATGATTGATTGATTGATTGAATGATTGATAACTTCTTCTTCGAACGCTCGATCTCGACCTCTTGTTAACCACTCTGTGTGATTTGTATGTGATCTGAGCCTAAGAGCAATTGTACGTTGTGCCAGTTATGCGCCGACAAGTAGGCTAGCACATCTAATTTCTGCGATGCTGTTTATTTACTAGGTAGCTTCCTAGGTCCTACAACAGTCGCCTCCTACGACATGTTTTGTAGGTCGTATTGGTACTAATCGTTGCTTTCCTTGCGAGCCTCGTCACCACACAGGCGGAAGGATTGATATGATCAACATCATTGCATTTCGGTAAATAACATTGCGCGCACGGAACTATTTCTTACACAGGAACATCTCAGCTGCAGTGCAAGAAAAAAAGTAGCACCCGCGATGTAATTTAGAAGATTTTGTAAACCGTTTTAAAAAATATTTCTAATAAATTTTCCATGGGTAGCTGCCTTCCAGCCTGCTCTTCTCGATTTTTGAACTACAATGGTTTGTTTACGTGCACAAAACGAACACGGCAGTTTTATCATTCGTCTAAGATAGGACTAGGAACTAGATCTCACCTACACAGAGATCAGGAATCTCTGGGATATATATCATGATGGCTTCAGGAGAGCGAACAAAGTACCTTGGGACGAGAGCGAGCATCTAACCGTCGCCCCGAGACCCCGCACTAGTACATAAAGATAAAATCAACATGGTACAGGTATAGCCGAAAATGAAAACACGGGACTCGACCACTTCTAGTCCGACCAATCGCCAGCCTAGCAATACGAGCGTTTAGACACAACCAATGAGCCATTCAAAAATGACTCACGGAGTGTCTTTCCAAACGCTCGTTATTAAACTAGACACAGAACAATCAGGTAGGGTTCGTTCCAACGTTAAAACGCTCGTATTGCTAGGCTAGACGATTGGTGTCGTAGACTAGGTAATGGTTCGAGTCGTGTTTGCTATTTATTTTCGGAAGTTCTTACATACCTGTACCTTGTTTATGTTGATCATATTCGTTACTTCCGTTGCTTCCTCTGGGGTTCTTTAAAAAAAAAAACTCCGTGTGCTCATCTTATAAAGATAAAAATAAGATTAGCCGAAGTCACGGAAATGTAGCGAAAGAGAAGAAAATGGTGGACATAAAAATAGAGAACTAAGGAATGGATTATTTAGATAAGTACGAACACAAATTTATCAGGTAGACTGCCCATATCCTCCTAAAACCCAGCAAAAGTATCAAATCCAGGATGAGCTAAAGACTCCAATAAACAGGAAGCTGCTTGTGAAGATTGTGAAGAGAACAATACATTAGAACACTTCCTACTTCACTGCTAGAAATACAAACAATATTGGACTCAACTAGAACACCACTTTACCGACATGATTATCCCATTGGACATGAAGAACATGATGGGACAGGATGTGCCCAGAGAATGACTGCTCCTGGTCAAACAATAGGTTAGGAATTGATTGTTGTATTATTTATGTAGTGTGATATGAAAGAAGTGATAGTCTTCACTTTTGTTGTATGCTTTGCTTGATAAAGGCCTTTTAGTCGAAACTTTGCTGTGAATTGTTATTATTTTTGTATTTTGTAAAACTACAATAATTTATTATTACGTGTATCTACATTTCCAACAATATATCACAAGAACTTAGCACAACATACAAAATAGAAAGATACCCCAGGAACAAGAGGCTCTCCATCATCACCAATACACGGGGCGAACACTGTATGGTCGGTCCTTATCAGGGCCAGGGTGCTTTCCAGCGCCAGATAACGCTACACTGGGAACCTAGAAAAATACTTAGAATAGGGGGATAGGATTAATTATAATTATCACACATAAGTTGTATAGGATTGGGTTAGAAATAACAATAGGTAGTTAAATCTGATATGGAAGAAACTAAAACCAAACTAATAGTTAGATAGTAATCCTTCTTGGGGGTAGAAGAAGGGGTAGGAATAATTAGAACGTACAACAGTCAGATAGGTAAAATAGCTTAGGTTAGATTAATTTAGAGGCACTGGTCTTGGTATATCTCAGCTACAGTCCCTGGTAGCACTGTCCTTATAAGGGCAAAGGGCACAATTACAGTCCCTGATAGCTTTGCCTTTATCAGGCTGGAGCACACTTTCAGAGCTGGAGCACACACATTATGAAACTACGATCAGGTCAGGTTCTACCCAAGAGACCCGCTGGCCCACAGTCCATACAGAACAGGACCATACCTAGACAGCACCAGGTAGTAGACCTCCACAAGACGCCAGCCAGCCAGCATAGCGCCCAGCCTCCAACATGATTTGCAGCAGTACGCCAGTCAGCCAAAATAAAAATCCGACAACATAGACAACATGGAACCACACACAAGACCAGCACAGAGTTCTCTTCAGGACTAAAAGCCAGGTTGACACAAACAGCCCTTATCATAGCTACATGCAGAACAAGACAAAAAGTGTTTCTCAGGACTCCACAACAGAAAAGCACAATATTCAACACACTGACCATATCAGGACGAGTCCCAGGTCTTATGGCCAGACCAAGAAAAAAAAGGCCATTACGCCCTGATATAACCAAGAAAGACACATGTCTTAGGTTGAAAGAACGTGCCTCGGCCATATAGAGAATTAATACCCTACTTAACAAACAAAACAAGCGCCTAAAATGACGATTCTGACTTTTTTTGCGTGAAGTCTTTTTTTCCTTATCCCTAGTGTCTAACGCCATTCAGGTGATGTAAACATTCATCAACTGGCGTCTATACAGAACAGAAGGACTGAGATGGTATGAAACGGTTAAAAATAGGGACATTATGGAGAAAATGAGACAGTGAACCAAATGTGAAGAATAGATGCTGGCCCTGGATAAGACACACCTTAAGAAAACTCAAGGGGAATAAAACAAATAAGAGCCCTCTCTTAGAAACCAAAAGAATAACAAAAGAAAGGAATGTAAAAAAGCACATGAAGAAGAGGATTGAAGGCAGATATTAATGATATATCAAAGACATGGAAGGAGGATACAAGAGATAGCTAAAGGTAGAAAGATTTGGCATGAGTTAGTTGAGGTACTATGCCCCATCCAGGGCTTAAAATACACCAGCTACTACCGCCTTGTAGTTAAATTGGGGACAATCAAAGGCTAGCGGAGTAACCGTACACAGAACTGGACGGCAGGCAAACCAAGTAGTCCAAAAAGTGACTGGTTACCTGAGCAGGTGACACTCAACATCCCGGGAGGGAAGGTTGTCTAAAGGTAGCTACCCTAAAAGAAAATAGGTAGGCTGGGGACAGCCAAAGGCTGACGGAGAGCGAACCCAGTAAGCGCTGGCTGAAAACGGACACATCCCCGAAGGATAAGCACCAGAGCTCCAAATGGAACTGAAGATGTAACGAAACACACTCGTTCTTGGTGTAAGGCTGTTTATATATCACAATAAGAATGATCAAAATAGTCGACAAGAACGATCGAGAAGAGGAAGAAATGCACCAGACAGAGATGTCCATATACGTACAGACGGGTGTGGGCACACAAATATGTATGTATGTATATATGCATTATATATATATATATATATATATATATAGAGAGAGAGAGAGAATAAATATGCACCATATATACATAGGCACAAATCCACGCAATAACGTATAGGAACATTAACTGCGCTAATTGTCACTATAAAACAGAAGCAAAACAATTTGGCCCTAAATTGCCCAATACGTCGTTGTACAAATGTTTCCTGGCCATTTTCTCCGCTTCTAGACGGAAGGGAACAAGCAGTTAAGACCTGAGCAATAGAATGTCGAGGCTAGGAGTGAGACTCAATGAAATTGCCACTTCTCATGTCCGGTGATAATTGGAATTTCTGGATCCTGCTGTGATTTGAAGCCTTCAAGACAAATAGTATTTGTTTCTCGACATTTTTCCCTACTATTTTCTTTTCTATTTCGCTCGTGTGTGTGTGGAAAAAGCGATTTTTATGTCTCCCCCAAAAATAAAACCACAATGTTCGCTAGTTCGATATCTGATTCTGAAATACCCACGGGTGAAAGAATCAATGTAAATAAATCGAGAAAATGCTGGCATCTGCAGGGAGCCGGTGTCGATAATCTGAATCGCATTCTAATTGGCCATAAAGGAAATGCATAAATAAACCCTAAGAAAATATATCTATTGATTCGTACGTCCTTGCTTAGATAGTTTTTTTAATATGTTATTGTACTTGTTTCTTTTCTTCAGTAGTTGCAGGAAATATCATGTTGTTTTTATTTTCCATCACTATCTGTGATGTATTTAATTTGCCATCTGCAATCTTAACATTGAATGTTTAGTTTATTAGAGCTAGTGACATCTTGACATGGAATGTTTAATGTAACAGTTCTGATGTTATTTTTACATGGAATGTTCAATGTAACAGTTCTGATATCATCTTTACATGGAATGTTTAATGTAACAGTTCTGATATCATCTTTACATGGAATGTTTAATGTAACAGTTCTGATATCATCTTTACATGGAATGTTCAATGTAACAGTTCTGATATCATCTTTACATGGAATGTTTAATGTAACAGTTCTGATATCATCTTTACATGGAATGTTTATTGTAACAGTTCTAATACCATCTTTACATGGAATGTTCAATGTAAAGTTCTGATATCATCTTACATGGAATGTTTAATGTAACAGTTCATATCATCTTTATGGAATGTTAATGTAACAGTTCTGATATCATCTTTACATGGAATGTTCAATGTAACAGTTCTGATATCATCTTTACATGGAATGTTTATTGTAACAGTTCTGATATCATCTTTACATGGAATGTTCAATGAAAACATGTCTGATATCATCTTTACATGGAATGTTCAATGTAACAGTTCTGATATCATCTTTACATGGAATGTTTATTGTAACAGTTCTATACCATCTTTGACATGGAATGTTCAATGTAACAGTTCTGATATCATCTTTACATGGAATGTTTATTGTAACAGTTCTGATATCATCTTTACATGGAATGTTTAATGTAACAGTTCTGATGTTATTTTTACATGGAATGTTCAATGTAACAGTTCTGATATCATCTTTACATGGAATGTTTAATGTAACAGTTCTGATATCATCTTTACATGGAATGTTTAATGTATGAGTTCTAATATCATCTTTACATGGAATGTTCAATGTAACAGTTCTGATATCATCTTTACATGGACTGATTAGTGTATTTTTAGTGTACCTACGTCCTGATCTATGTCGAAGTGGGTAAGATGTTTGTCTGGCACTCTGAAGGTCGGAGGCTCGAAACAGGAGTCGGATCAGAAATTGTTTCTGGAGATATCTAGGATTGTTGCTGGAGCTTGAGTTCGGGCTTTGTGCAACACTCTCGTTATGTGACGTGTCATATCAATCGAGTGGGACGGAGCTATTTGGGGAAACCCGATGTTATAAGTCAATCCTTCGTTGTTAAATCCGTTTTTTTCCTAAGCTTTAAATGATGCACCAGTATGCTTTTTCATTGTACCCGATTTACTTCCATATAGCAGTGCTAGTTTAACAAAATACTATAGAAATCGCTTTCTTGTTGTTGCATGCTAACAACGAACCACATTTATATATAGAGCTGTAAGTTCAAGCTGAAGACCAAATGAGAAGTATTATGACCTTCTTGCCAAGCTTGAATAAAACAATTTATCTAGCGTTTAACGTCGTTCGTGCTTCAGCAACGCGTTTATGCAAAATCTGGCACCGTCTGGGAATTCAAAGATAGGAATGGAAATTAAATAAAGTTCTCATTTCCTTTCTTAAGTAGATGCCATTTTCTGGTCTTTACCAAGAAGTTTGAAGTCTTATGGATGCTGTCAAAAACATGGCAAGACGTTGTCCACACTTGCACCATAAATGTATACAAGGTGTCCATTTTTACTCTGTTCAAATAAAGCTTTTAATATCAGCATCCAGCTCTTTTCTCCAGACCTACACAGACCTGGACAGACCTAGACAGACTAGACAGCTAGCAGACCTGGAGAAGAGAGCTGGAGGCTGATATTAAAAGGATAGATAAAACACGGAAAGAATTGGAAGGATTGCAAGAGAGAGGAAGAGTTGGAATAATTTTGTTGAAGACCTGTGCTCCGTTGGGAGTTGAAAGATGAGACAGAAGAAGACAGACAGGCAGTATAACTTTATGGGAGTCTCCCTTCTCGTGTATTTTTAGCTTTTAATGTATTGACCAGGTTTCAATTGGATATTTAATGAGAAGGAAATACAACCAACCACCAATAACAGCATATACTAAAAAAGATCAGGTACTAGAGCCAAGAAAAGATCAAAAAAAGATGGATAGATAATATCAAGACCACACTTAAATAAACATTGATATAACACAACAAGGACGACTCATCTGGTCCTGACCGAAATAAACTCCACTTACGCTCCCACTCCTACGCTTAACGGCAAGAGTGAACAAACAATTCCATTATCCACCTGGGGAAAGACAATAGGCAATATACCATGTTTCTCTATATGGCTTTGTCTCTGCAGAAAATGTATACCACTATCCGAGAGTATGGTATAAAGTACGAACTATGTAGCTTCTTCAACAAGTTTCAGGATTTCCGATAAAACAAAATTCATTCGTGAAAACAACGGGTGGTCCGGATTCGAACACACGAGCTTCGAAGCGCAAGGCAAAGATTTAGCGATTTTGCCACATATGCCTCTTTTGATGATTTACAGAACTACATAAAGCTTAATGAGCAAACGAAAACGGAAAAAAAGGTTCGTTTAAAGCAGTGGTTCTCACGGGGGTTGCCTAAGACCAGCGGAGAACACATATTTTCAATGGTTTTAGGAACCGAAACACCGCTCCTCTATCCGTCTCCAGGTGGGTCCGCCCACATACGATTACTTGGTGTTTGTGATTAATTACTATGTTTTAATTATGTTCAATATGTAACAATGAAACTACATCCTGCATATCAGATATTTACATTACGATTCATAAAAGTAGTAAAATTACAGTTATGAAGTAGCAACATTACAGTTATGAAGTAGCAACATTACAGTTATGAAGTAGCAACATTACAGTTATGAAGTAGCAACATTACAGTTATGAAGTAGCAACAAAAATAATGTTATGGTTGGGGGTCACCACAATATGAGGAACTGTATTAAAGGGTCGTGGCATTAGGAAGATTGAGAACCACTGGTTTAAAGTTAGCCTCACGCCAATTACTACCTTATGGTTTTAACTTGCTAGTGAGCCCAGAGTACTAGACCTTATGGTTTTAACTTGCTAGTGAGCCCAGAGTACTAGACCTTATGGTTTTAACTTGCTAGTGAGCCCAGAGTACTAGACCTTATGGTTTTAACTTGCTAGTGAGCCCAGAGTACTAGACCTTAGGGTTTTAACTTGCTAGTGAGCCCAGAGTACTAGACCTTATGGTTTTAACTTGCTAGTGAGCCCAGAGTACTAGACCTTATGGTTTTAACTTGCTAGTGAGCCCAGAGTACTAGACCTTATGGTTTTAACTTGCTAGTGAGCCCAGAGTACTAGACCTTATGGTTTTAACTTGCTAGTGAGCCCAGAGTACTAGACCTTATGGTTTTAACTTGCTAGTGAGCCCAGAGTACTAGACCTTATGGTTTTAACTTGCTAGTGAGTCCAGAGTACTAGACCTTATGGTTTTAACTTGCTAGTGAGCCCAGAGTACTAGACCTTATGGTTTTAACTTGCTAGTGAGCCCAGAGTACTAGACCTTATGGTTTTAACTTGCTAGTGAGCCCAGAGTACTAGACCTTATGGTTTTAACTTGCTAGTGAGCCCAGAGTACTAGACCTTATGGTTTTAACTTGCTAGTGAGCCCAGAGTACTAGACCTTATGGTTTTAACTTGCTAGTGAGCCCAGAGTACTAGACCTTATGGTTTTAACTTGCTAGTGAGCCCAGAGTACTAGACCTTATGGTTTTAACTTGCTAGTGAGCCCAGAGTACTAGACCTTATGGTTTTAACTTGCTAGTGAGCCCAGAGTACTAGACCTTATGGTTTTAACTTGCTAGTGAGCCCAGAGTACTAGACCTTATGGTTTTAACTTGCTAGTGAGCCCAGAGTACTAGACCTTATGGTTTTAACTTGCTAGTGAGCCCAGAGTACTAGACCTTATGGTTTTAACTTGCTAGTGAGCCCAGAGTACTAGACCTTATGGTTTTAACTTGCTAGTGAGCCCAGAGTACTAGACCTTATGGTTTTAACTTGCTAGTGAGCCCAGAGTACTAGACCTTATGGTTTTAACTTGCTAGTGAGCCCAGAGTACTAGACCTTATGGTTTTAACTTGCTAGTGAGCCCAGAGTACTAGACCTTATGGTTTTAACTTGCTAGTGAGCCCAGAGTACTAGACCTTATGGTTTTAACTTGCTAGTGAGCCCAGAGTACTAGACCTTATGGTTTTAACTTGCTAGTGAGCCCAGAGTACTAGACCTTAGCATGTTTTGAAAATGTGATCTGTTTTTTCCTTTTCCATTAACAATTAAAATACAGCAGCCATTTATACAATTTCGACTTGTTTGATTACTGATGGAAGTGATTCTATTCGTTTTCCAATACGGGGCTAGTGTTGTAGACAGCAGATTACTGTGATCTCTCCAATAAACTACTTCAAGGCTTGACCACCTCAGTATTCGTCACTTGACTATGTAAACGTAGACACTCATTCAAAGTCATTCAACCACATCGCCATTTTAGTTACTTGACTACGCAAGTGAATTAGTCTCTCAACCACCTCATTAGCGCACTAGTCTCTCGATCATCTCATTAATTGTGTCCCGTGACTGCGTAAGCGTACTAGTCTCTCGAAAACTTCATTAATTTAGTCACTTGACTGCGTAAACGCATTAGTCTCTCGATCATCTCATTAATTTAGTCACTTGACTACGTAAGCGTACTAGTCTCTCGATCATCTCATTAATTTAGTCACTTGACTGCGTAAACACATTAGTCTCTCGATCATCTCATTAATTTAGTCACTTGACTGCGTAAAGACATTAGTCTCTTGATAATCTCATTAATTTAGTCACTTGACTGCATAAACGCATAGTCTCTCGATCATCTAATTAATTTAGTCACTGATTGCGTAAACGCACTAGTCTTTCGATCATCTCATTAATTTAGTCACTTGACTGGGTAAACGCATTAGTCTCTCGATCATCTAATTAATTTAGTCACTTGACTGCGTAAATGCACTAGTCTCTCAACCACCTCCTTATTTTAGTCTCCTGTCTACGTAAACACTCAAGCAACAAGAACACACCAGCGCTCATTAGAAACAAAAAGGTTCAATTATATATGTATTATTATACATCTTCGCTACTAAACTCAGAACATAAACATGTACAGGTCAGACAGTAGCATCAGATAAAAATGTTTTTCATTATTTACATTTTAAACTTCCACCATAATGACGGGAAAATGTAAACAGAAAGACTGCAATGATCCACATGCCGTCTGCCAGCGTGTTCGTAGCGCGTTGGACTACGGGTGACTATCCCTCTGTGTGTGCGGGTTCAATTCCGCAGGATGGCAGAAAAAGCCACAGATTCCCCAGATTTACGATGTTCGTGGCACCGAACCGAAGGGTTACGATGTCTATGACACCGAGCCGAAGAGCCGAAAAGCTCAAGTGCTTCTGGATAGAAAAGAAAAAAAAATGATCCACATACCTATAAAGAACGGGCAATTGATTATAAATAGAACAATAACAAATCGTTTTTCTTAGTGTTCTGTAGTTACTTTTGTCTTGTTTGTCCTTTGTCTTCCAGAAACCATATCATTCACTATTACTTATTCGATATTACTGCTTACAGAGCATACGGACTCAACAGTTGTTTGTCACTTTTTCCGGTCTCTGGTTGTTTTCTTTATGCCGTCCCAGGATAGTTGAGTAGCCCTATGGTACCGGGGACGCAAGGGAAGCAAAGAATAGTACCACTGTGACCCACAATGCATGTGGTAAGAATCGACTAATGTAGGCCCTAGGGATGCTACTATAGTAAATAAAAAGCAGTGCAGAAATCGGATGTGCTGGCCTACTTGTAGACGCATAACTGGAACAACGTACAATCGTTCTTAGGCTCAGATCACATACAAATCACACAGAGAGGTTAACAAGTGGTCAATGTGGAGCGTTCGAAGAAGAAGAAAAGAAAGGATAGTTGAGCACCCTTCAGTTCTTCAAGAAGACCTCGTCTCCAGGTCTGTTTAGGATGTCTCCTTTTCCATTTTCTCTGCAGGTTCCACTCATGTGCTTGACTATTATTCTCTTCTTTTTCTCTTCCACAATTTACTTCTTTATAGAAGTGTTTGGGGGCGCATAGTGATCTTGTGTGTGCTTGTTTTAAGACACTTTGTAAGCTGATATTCATTTTCGTAAGGCTGTTCTTGATGCTGTCGCTCCATCTTTTGCGTGGTCTTCCTCTTGATTTGTACTCATTATACTTTTTCTATGTGGCTCTCTGTGGTAAGCATTCTTGTCAGGTGTCCAAACCATTTAATCTGTTGTTCTTTTATGAATTGCATGACTGGTTTCACATTGACTATTATTGACATAACTAAAACCACTACAACATTTAATATTACTAAATTAAAAGTATGTCAGTTTCCACAACATAATTTCTACCAACATTGTTGCACTTATCACATCGTTTTATCAGTCATCCCAAACCGATTGCATAGAACTGCGTGCTCTGTTTTCTAAACCACGTTTTCACATTCATCTTCGGCGTCATTCGTGAAATGTCTCCCGCCAAGGTGGGTTTTCAGTGGACCAAAAAGGCGGAATCGCTAGGGCCTAAGTCGGGACTGTAAGGTGGATGTTCCAGAACTTCCCACCTTAGTTGGTTAATTTTCTCCTCAGTTAATCGAGCCGTATGTGGTCTGGCATTATCATGAAGAAGCAACACTCCTGTAGTCAGCAGTCCTGGACGTTTTCACTGAATTGCATCATGAAGCATCGATAGAACTTCACAGTACAATTCAGAATTCACATTGTCACCTTTCTTCTTGAGATTGGTTAAAAGCACTTCTTAACAATCCCAAAACACCGTCAGCATAACCTTCCCTGCTGTATCTCCCGAGTTTAAACTGTTCTGAGTATATGACTTCTCAGTATGATGGCAACTAGACTTAAGTAGGATTTATTCACATTATCTTTACCATTCCTTCCATGTTGTACAAGAATCACGTAAATGTTCCCTCTGTAGTAGAACGTTTTCTCGAGTTCTAGAGGATGTGAGTTTGAATCCGGATTGTGTCGTTCAGTTAAAATGTACGTTTTTTATGGAGATCACAAGGATTGTTAACATAGCTACGGAATTCGTGCTTTGTGCAACACTCTTGAAGCAACTAGCTTGCCATTTCTGCCGAGAGGGACGGAGTCATATTGAGAAACCTGGTGCAACAAAGTCAATTCATCGCCTTTATACACTTTAGACTGTCAAGTTCTCGATACTTCTTCCTTTACTACATTGACTCAGTCAGACTTATGAGATTGGAAATACAACTCTGAATATCTGCATCAGACCTGTCCAATGTTTATATATATATATATTGTGGCGCATCTGACTATTGTCTGTGAAGATGCAGTCGTCGTATGACAATTGTAATAATAATACTAATATTAATAATTAATGTTTAAAAATAATAACACATGAAAACGTAATCCTGACTAAAAGTTTAATTTTTTTAATATTGTGCTTTCTAAATGCAACTAACTGAAAATACTCTTATTAAGAAGTTATACTGATTAGAGAAAAGCCGGTGCATGGTAGGGTTGTTGCAGAGCGAGGTTTATGGACCGTACAGGACAACTACTTCTAGTATGAGGATGGAAGTTAAAGCCGTTACTGTTGCCCTCCATTGGCTCTCTCCGATTTCATTTACTGGGGTCGTTGTTGTATCTGACTCTGACTTGATGCTTCACAAGATCCAAAAAGACAGGTTTCGATATGATAGTCGTATATAGAAATTTCTAGCTTCCAGACGCTTACATGGATTTGCTATCCTGGACATGCAGGTGTCTGAGATAATGTGAGAGCAGAGAGGCTTGCATTAACATCATCGATTGTTGGAGAGTTGAAGATGGATAACAAGGATTTCTTCGATCTCTTCGTGACTGTCAGTTGGAGGAAGACACTAAAGTAGATGTTGAATCGATCCAGCGATTTAAGCAATTTGGAGTTACCCATTGTAACAGTAGAACTGAATGCCTGAGAGGCAGAATGAGGAGTGTATTTAATCAGCGAGCCATGGGAACCATCAGTATGCATACTCTTTGATATATGTTGCGGGAGACTGCGCACCTATGGATCTGCCCGGAGTGCAATGACGTCAGTTTAGTAACAACAAAAATGCTAAATGCCGGTTAAGTGAAATTGAGTTCCAGGGATGCATCAAATGACACCATAGCTCCCGTAGAAGTCACGGTGGACAGCTCTTATCTACACTGTTAAAATATGTCTGCATGAAATAGACGTCAAGTTGAGAATGAAGAACAGTTGCAGAGAGAGTGACACAGTTGCAGTGACAAAGTCAGTGCAAACTTCTACAATCTTGAGTATCGCAAGAAATAAAATACACAGCAAACCGTTAAACAAAATTAATCAAACTAAATATTGTTTTCTTCTATAGATAATTTAGTTCAACTCATTTATTCTCGATTTTTCTCTTAATCGTGTATTCTGCCCACTTTTCGGTAACTGATTTAGTTATAAACTCTTGTCTGGTACACGGGAATGGAAACCGAAACGTACATGTCCTAGATTTCTAGCAATATTCTAGTATTAAAGATGCGGATATCTGTTCTGTGTAATTCCAGTTTACAGCACACATTCCCAGAAACATGAGCTCAAAGTTGACTCATCATATCCTTATTATCTCCATTCATTCACCCACAAGTCCATAATGAGTAATAGAACTAGTGTAATGCCTGCTATTGGAGACCGAAGAGCTCAACTCGGAAGTACACTACGAGACGATGAAATATGATTCTATATTCGCGATGAGTATTTTAATTCTTGTTTAGTTTAGCTACTAATCCATCAGTTAGATTGGTCTGGTAGCTGGCCTCTAGCACGTTTGAAATATATTTTATCACTCTTGTGGTTACCCACCCGAACAAGTCACAATTATATACATCTTTGAAATTTATTTAGTGGTGTTTCATCGATTCTCCAGGCAGCACGAAGGTTCCGGTTAGGCGAGCGGAAACCGTACATTTTTGTTTCCTTCTAATTTTGAAATGCCGGTGGCAGAGACGGGGTCGGGACTCGAGTTGGCCGATTAGCCGTAATTCCACGATGAAGGGGTTAAAGGTTTCCCTTCTTTCCCAATCGGGGGAAGTTCCATCTTAGGGCAGGACGCGGTTATGAAATGTGCACGTAGAGGTTAGACCGGCAACACAAAATCAATGTGGATTTCTGGTCGGTTCTAGAGATTTCTAAAATCTCATAGCCTCCAGGAGCAGACATATATCTTACACAAAATGTAACTGATCCTGCCCTAATGAATTGTTGTCTATGGCGCGTGTTTCAACATTGCAAATATGTACTACGTATGTATTTATATGTTATGTCTTTCATACGTATTGTGGGGTAGTGATATTTTGATAAAGTAAACCGATGCTGTGTTCTCCAGACAGACACGACTTTCATAGTTTATTTCAGAATATAGAGTAAGACATGCTAGATGGTAGCTCTCATACCACTCTAGATGTACTCGCAGGTTTTCCCTGAAAACTAATGCCACTTTTAATAGTCGCTCTCATAGCCCACTTGTCGCACATGTAGGTTTTCTGTTCAAACTAATGCCACTTCTGATGGTCACTTACATAGTCCACTGGTCGCACTTGTAGGTTTTCTGTTCAAACTAATGTCACTTCTGATGATCACTTACATAGCCCACTGGTTATACTCGCAGGTTTTTCCTGCAGACTTATACTACTTTTGATGGTCGATCACATATTCCTCTAGTTGTGCTCGCAGGTTTTCTCTGCAGACTTATGCAACTTGTGATGCATACCCCACTAGCTTTACTCACAAGTTCTCCCTGCAGACTCATTATACTTTTGATGGTCCCTTCCATAACCCACTTATTTTACTTTTTTTAAATGTATTCACTAAAATTCTATGTTTATTATAATAAAATGTAGTGCATAGTTTTACACACATTATCTACCAAATCGTAACCGCTGCATTCTTGGTATATTTGACAGTTGGTTACTTAAACATCCTTCAAGTAGGTGAGATCGAGTTCCTAGTCCTATATGAGACGAACGATAAAACGTACGTCCCGTGTTCAATTTGAGCACGTCAAAGCACCATGGACAGTTCAAAATCGAGAAGACCAGGTTGAAAAGTCGCTGCCGGGAAAAAATGATTAGAAAAGATTAAAAATAGAAATTCCTACAAAAATATCTTTCCCATCGTCAAAATTACATGTTCTATTGTCTTTCAAATGAATTACATGTTCTATTGTCTTTCAAATGAATTACATGTTCTATTGTCTTTCAAATGAATTACATGTTCTATTGTAAGTGAATTCATATTTGCATTGTCTCTTCAAATGAATTTCAGTTCTATGTCTATTCAAATGAAATACGATGTCTCTATTGTTCTTTGGCAGAAGAATGACAGTTCTAAGTCTTTCAGTTTAAAATGTCTCTATTGTCTTTCAAATGAATTACAATATCTTTCCTTCAAAAATTACATGTTCTATTGTCTTTCAAATGAATTAGTTTATATACAACAACACTGAAATGCTAGGATCACGCGAAGTTGTGGTCTTATTTCCTAAAATCTTTACCTGAGCCCGCCGGCCGTATGTTATCTGAGGCCACGCTTCGACAAGCCGGCAGCGGTAACCAAGATGGCTGTTGAGTTAGCAGCTTTGAATCGATTTCTACAATCCAACAAGAGCGGTCCTTAACGACAATGGACTCTGAAATAGTTTTGTCTGATCCGGTGTCCGAAACAATGTAGTATTAGGAGCAGCTGCCTTCTACACTGCTACTACAGTGTAGGGGTGTGTAACTATGTGTACTTCGATCTCTTTCTTACACAGGAGATCTCAGCTGCAGTGCACGAACTCCGTAGCACCAGCGAGGGTCCCGATGTAATTTTGAAGATGGTGAAGCTGTTTTTGTAGGAATTGTGCTATTCATCTTTTTTTAAAGGAATTTTGTCTGGCATGCTCTTCTCGATTTTGACCTGCCAATGGTTCTTTTACGTGCTCAAATTAAACCCCACACCTACGTTTTATCGTCCGTCTCCGATAGGACTAGGAATCCCATCTCACCTACAATGAGATCAGAGATCTCTGGAAATATATCTAGATGGCTCCACGAGGGAACGAATCTGATAGCTTTGGCACGAGATGCGATCACATAACCGCTACGCTGAATGTTGTAGGAGCAAATCTTATCTCGTAAGTAGATTTTCTTGTTCGCAAAATACTCTTTTCTTGTTAGCTCAATACTCTTTTCTTGTTCGCTCAATACTCACTTTGTTTGGCTGCAAAGTTTATGTATACTTTTAGGAGCACAACGTCGCGATGAAGAAGGACAAATATTTGTTGCTGAAAAGTTGCGTAAAAATATCAACGTTGGATAATTGACCCTGGCGCTGCATGCGTCTTCGAGATCAAGTCACTGCGGTTATAAATTTCTTTACAACACGCTACATGAACATATCTACAGCTGGGCAGACTAGACCCCCAACCAATCCCAATCAAGATCAAAGCAAGTTTTGGTTGAAAAACCAGCTCTCTAAACAGTTAGTAACGCCAATATATGTTTATTCTCATATAAAATTGCAATACAAGCATTTTATGATGGGGTATTTGTGTAGCAAATGATGTTATATTTTGGACAAGATGGAGTGTATGAAATCCCCATTAGCATCGTCTGTTATTCTCTCGACGTCTCTAAAGTTCATGCATATATTATATATATCTGACGGTTTTATTCGGGGTTTACCTTTATCTGCGTTCCATGGTGCAGGTTCCTCTGGCCGTTTTGTGACAGTAAAATAGATTTTGCTTTCAGAACTAGATCACCCAATAGAATAATTATTTGTTGAATATAGTAAAACAAATATAGTTTGTCAATGTTTCAGTCAATCTTGTCATATTATATAGCTAATAATGGACAATTAGTAAAACAACGCGGCTATGCAGAAAACTGGGAGCATGAAGAAGAGACCGGCTTATAAATGAAGACATTAGGCAATAAATGGGTACAACATCAGTACTAAACTTCATCAAGAAACAACAAATTAAATGATTCGGTCACATAAGCAGATTACCAACAGACGCTGCGTCTCAAAGAGCAGTGTTACTCCGATACATTGGATACAAGCAAAACGCAGTCTACGCAAAAGGTGGATCTAAAGAGATAACAGAGGCATAGAAAAACACTATTACACACAAAAGCCTGTTCTATAAATCTCTTCTTATCCTGAATCTGTGAAGCAAAACAGAATTAGAGAAAAGAAAGATAGTAAAACAATGGAAACGATAATTAATGATTAAGGAAATGAATATAAAATTGATGTGCACAAAAAGATTAGGTTTTCATGTTTTCTTCTTTTTCATTTGCTCTACACTTGACCATCTGTTAAACCACTTTGTGTGGTCGATATGTGATTTGCGTCTTAGAGAAGGAGTCCGTCGTCCTAGTAGGGACATACAGACCTGTAGGCCAGCACATTCAGTTTCTTAGCGCATTTTACTCCGGTTCGCCTTCGTAGGTAAGAAAAAATATATAAAACTGACCTAAGGAGTCTATTCCTTAGGCGAACCAAAGGACCTTTCAGCCGTTAACCTCACGGTCAAAGTTTTCCAGTCTACATCTCTAGGAGATAGGGTTGGCTTGGATATTTTACGGGTCGTTAACAGGATATTTTTCACTTTTTCTTCTTCCTAAGAAATATTAGTTGACTCCAATTCTGCTGGAAGCGGAGCCAGGCGCAGAATACACCTTGTAGATCAGCGCTGTCCAACGATGGCGCCATGGCGCCTGTGTGTTACATTACTGGTGCCATATTTTATTCCTTCGACTTTACGCTAATGAGAACTTTTAAAAAATAGTAATTTCTTAATAACAGTATATTTCAGTGTTTTCGTATGCATATTATCTTTTTTTTTTTTTACTGCACATTTCAGTCAGGATTTGGTTTTCATATATGAATATTTTTAACAAGAAATTATAGTTACTATTAATAATACTATATCTGGGGGATCTATATGTGGTGTAGAGGTTAGGTGCTCGTCTTTCGTTACAAAGGTACTAGGTTCGCTCCCTCGTGGAGCCATCAAAATATTTTTCCAGACACCGCTGATCTCAGTGTAGGTGAAATCAAGCTCCTAATCCTATCGGAAATGGGTGATAAAACGTAGGTCCCGTGTTCAAGTTGAGCAAATAAAAGAACCCCTGGCAGTTCGTAATTGAAAAGAGTAGGCTGGAAAGCCGCTACCTAGGATAAAAACATTAGAACGATTTTTGGACAAATATTTCCTACTAATATTTTCCCCATCTTCTAAATTACATCGGAGACCCTTGCCGGTGTTACGGAGAACGTGCACTGCCACTAGATCTTCCTGTGTAAGAAATAGACCTTGGTTCCCACTAAAGTAAAATGATGATGATCCTATCAATCAATCAATACTATCTTTGTATAACTACTCAGAAATTCTATTCAGACTTCTAAAAACATCTATATTTCAACTCAAAACAAGCCATCAAATGCATTGTTACTCCTACTTTACACAACCAGTTGCAAACATTGACAATGAATAAATCGAACAGATCTGTTGATAAGAGCCAGACAAGAACCTATGATATCCAGATCAAGAGAAGAAAATGGCGATGGGTTGTGCATACACTACGGATACACTGTCACTAAGCAAGTACTTGAGTGTAACCCGCAAGGAAAACGAAAAGAGGACGCCCTATGCAGACCTGGAAACAAAGTCATCTTAAGCAACGGAAGAGTGCTCTAATATCCTGAGAGACCATAAAGAAAACATTCAGAGACCAAGAAATGTTGCGAACAACTGTTGAGGTCCTATGCTTCACGAGGAGAGGAGAGAAATAAGTCAAATCACACACACAGAAAAATAACAACATGTGAACCGCGTTGCATTCGGAACGTCACCAGTAACACAAGAAGAGACTGAGTCACTTCTTCTTCTTCTTTGCGTTTGTTCTTTACAACCAATTTTAATCACGCTTTGTGATATGTTTGATCTTTGCCAAGAACGTGTATACGTTGCACATTGGTTTGTAGGCCCCTAAACGCATAGACTTCTACACGTTTATGACACATGCATCCGATTTCAGCCAAACCTCCTTAGTCGCCTCTTACGACATGCGTGGCAGGTAACAGTGGTTCTATTCTTTACACCCCAAATTTGGACCCCGGTAACCACTCGGGCGAGACTAAGTCACAAATACCAAGATCAGAGAGAAAGTTAAAATAAGACTGGTCGACCGATCTTGAATTACTTTAAAAAGATTAGTGAGTTAAACGATTTACCACCTAATAAGAATGCAGCTAAACCACATTGTCATAAAACAATATGGATAGGTCTACAGTGCCGTGAGGTATATTTTCTCAGTATGATGCAAGTCTGCGAAATGCCGTCACTTAAATGTATAAATCATAAATCCTCTACATCAATATCGGATTAACATAGACTAATATAGAAAAAACGTTGCCTAAAGACTTAATTATTGAATGATTCAAATTTTATTTTGATTTCACTGCTTATGCCGCCCCCTTATGCTGTCCCTTGATGCGGCCGTCTCTCTGTATCACAGCATGACACGGCCCTGAGGGCCTGTATCACGTCAAAAGAAGCAGAATATCGCTCACGTCATCCTAAAATTGAAGACAAACACAGAAGACCACGACAATAGGTTACAACTCACAATATGACGACATGTAACAATGCAATGTGACGACAATGTGACGCAATGTAACGACAATGTGACGCAATGTGACGACAGAATAAAAAAGAAAGTATTACACTTGCTGCTATTCCATGTTTCTTCTTCTTCTTCTCTTCCACCATTTACTTTTTTATAGAAGTCTTGGGTGGTGGGGGGGGTTATGTAGTGATACTGCCCAGCGTGTTCGTAACGCGTTGGATGACGCGTGACAAGCCCCCTGTGAGTACGGTTTAATTCCGCGGGATGGCAGAAAAGCCACAGGTTCTCCAGATTTACGGTGTTCGTGGCACCGAACCGAAGGGTTACGATACCCATGGCACCGAGCCGAAGAGCTGAAAACTCAAGTGCTTCTAGATCGGAAAAAAAATTTTTAAGTGTTCTTTTTCTAATTCACTTTGTAAGCTGTTATTCATTTTCTTATGGCTGTTCTTGATGCCGTCGCTCCATCTTGTGTGTGGTCTTCCTCTTGTTCTGTACTCGTTATACATGTGTGGTCCATGTTTACTACTAATTTAAAATATAGTTACTTTATTACAGAAGTATTAAATATGATGAATAAATCACCTACATCTTGAAATAAGTTAAAATAGTGCAAGCATTGATACTTTTGTCCATTTGGAGAGCTAGAGGAATAGAGATATTATCGACAATTCCGGTTTTATGAGCTCATAGATGAAGTAGACACCACTAGTAGAATTTATGAGGTCATAGATAGAGTAGACACAACGAGTAGAATTTATGAGCTCATAGATAGAGTAGACACCACGAGTAGAATTTATGAGCTCATAGATAGAGTAGACACCACGAGTAGAATTTATGAGCTCATAGATAGAGTAGACACCACGAGTAGAATTTATGAGGTCATAGATAGAGTAGACACAACGAGTAGAATTTATGAGCTCATAGATAGAGTAGACACCACGAGTAGAATTTATGAGCTCATAGATGGAGTAGACACCACGAGTAGAATTTATGAGGTCATAGATAGAGTAGACACAACGAGTAGAATTTATGAGCTCATAGATGGAGTAGACACAACGAGTAGAATTTATGAGCTCATAGATGGAGTAGACACAACGAGTAGAATTTATGAGCGCATAGATGGAGTAGACACAACGAGTAGAATTTATGAGCTCATAGATAGAGTAGACACAACGAGTAGAATTTATGAGCTCAGAGATGGAGTAGACACAACGAGTAGAATTTATGAGGTCATAGATGGAGTAGACACAACAAGTAGAATTTATGAGGTCAGAGATAGAGTAGACACCACGAGTAGAATTTATGAGCTCATAGATAGAGTAGACACAACGAGTAGAATTTATGAGCTCAGAGATAGAGTAGGGACAACGAGAAGAATTTATGAGCTCATAGATGGAGTAGACACAACGAGTAGAATTTATGAGGTCATAGATGGAGTAGACACAACGAGTAGAATTTATGAGCTCATAGATAGAGTAGACACAACGAGTAGAATTTATGAGGTCATAGATGGAGTAGACACCACGAGTAGAATTTATGAGGTCAGAGATAGAGTAGACACCACGAGTAGAATTTATGAGCTCAGAGATAGAGTAGACACCAAGAGTAGAATTTATGAGCTCATAGATAGAGTAGACACCACGAGTAGAATTTATGAGCTCATAGATGGAGTAGACACAACGAGTAGAATTTATGAGCTCAGAGATGGAGTAGACACAACGAGTAGAATTTATGAGGTCAGAGATAGAGTAGACACCACGAGTAGAATTTATGAGCTCATAGATAGAGTAGGGACAACGAGAAGAATTTATGAGCTCAGAGATAGAGTAGGGACAACGAGAAGAATTTATGAGCTCATAGATGGAGTAGACACAACGAGTAGAATTTATGAGGTCATAGATGGAGTAGACACAACGAGTAGAATTTATGAGCTCATAGATAGAGTAGACACAACGAGTAGAATTTATGAGGTCATAGATAGAGTAGACACAACGAGTAAAATTTATGAGGTCATAGATGGAGTAGACACAACGAGTAGAATTTATGAGGTCAGAGATAGAATAGACACCACGAGTAGAATTTATGAGCTCATAGATAGAGTAGACACACAGTAGAATTTTGAGGTCATAGATGAGTAGACACACTGAGTAGAATTTATGAGCTATAGATGAGTAGACACAGAGTCAGAATTTATGAGGTCATAGATAGAGTAGACACCACGAGTAGAATTTATGAGCTCATAGATAGAGTAGACAAACAGAAATTTTAGTGAGTCATAGATGAAGTAGACATCTCTAGTAGAATTTATGAGCTCATAGATGAGTAGACACACTTGTTAGAATTTATGAGCTCATGGATGGAGTAGACACAATGAGTAGAATTTATAGAGTATTAATAGATGGAGTAGACACACAGTAGAATTAAGGTCAGAGATAGAGTGCACAACGAGTAGAATTTATGAGGTCATAGATGGAGTAGACACAACAGTAGAATTTATGAGTCAAGATAGAGTAGACACAACGAGTAGAATTTATGAGGTCATAGATGGAGTAGACACCACGAGTAGAATTTATGAGGTCAGAGATAGAGTAGACACTACGAGTAGAATTTATGAGCTCAGAGATAGAGTAGACACAACGAGTAGAATTTATGAGGTCATAGATAGAGTAGACACCACGAGTAGAATTTATGAGCTTCATAGATGGAGTAGACACAACTAGTAGAATTTATTAGCTCATAGATGGAGTAGACACAACGAGTAGAATTTATGAGCTCAGAGATGGAGTAGACACAACGAGTAGAATTTATGAGGTCAAGATGAGTGACACCACGAGTAGAATTTATGAGCTCAAGATAGAGTAGACACACGAGTAGAATTTATGAGCTCAGAGATAGAGTAGGACAACGAGAAGAATTTATGAGCTCAGAGATGGAGTAGACACAACGAGTAGAATTTATGAGCTCATAGATGGAGTAGACACAACGAGTAGAATTTATGAGCTCATAGATTGAGTAGACACAACGAGTAGAATTTATGAGGTCATAGATAGAGTAGACACAACGAGTAAAATTTATGAGGTCATAGATAGAGTAGACACAACGAGTAGAATTTATGAGGTCATAGATGGAGTAGACACCACGAGAAGAATTTATGAGGTCATGAGATGAATAGACACACGAGTAGAATTTATGAGCTCATAGATTGAGTAGACACAACGAGTAGAATTTATGAGGTCATAGATAGAGTAGACACCACGAGTAGAATTTATGAGCTTATAGATAGAGTAGACACAACGAGTAGAATTTATGAGGTCATAGATGGAGTAGACACCACGAGTAGAATTTATGAGCTCATAGATGGAGTAGACACAACGAGTAGAATTTATGAGGTCATAGATAGAGTAGACACCACGAGTAGAATTTATGAGCTCATAGATAGAGTAGACACAACGAGTAGAATTTATGAGGTCATAGATGGAGTAGACACCACGAGTAGAATTTATGAGCTCATAGATGGAGTAGACACAACGAGTAGAATTTATGAGCTCAGAGATAGAGTAGACACAACGAGTAGAATTTATGAGGTCATAGATGGAGTAGACACAACGAGTAGAATTTATGAGCTCAGAGATAGAGTAGACACAACGAGTAGAATTTATGAGGTCATAGATGGAGTAGACACAACGAGTAGAATTTATGAGGTCATAGATAGAGTAGACACAACGAGTAGAATTTATGAGGTCATAGATGGAGTAGACACCACGAGTAGAATTTATGAGGTCAAGATAGAGTAGACACTACGAGTAGAATTTATGAGTCAAGATAGAGTAGACACAACGAGTAGAATTTATGAGGTCATAGATAGAGTAGACACCACGAGTAGAATTTATGAGCTTATAGATAGAGTAGACACAACTAGTAGAATTTATGAGGTCATAGATGGAGTAGACACAACGAGTAGAATTTATGAGCTCAGAGATGGAGTAGACACAACGAGTAGAATTTATGGGGTCAGAGATAGAGTAGGACACACGAGTAGAATTTATGAGCTCATAGATAGAGTAGACACAACGAGTAGAATTTATGAGCTCAGAGATAGAGTAGGGACAACGAGAAGAATTTATGAGCTCATAGATGGAGTAGTCACAACGAGTAGAATTTATGAGGTCATAGATGGAGTAGACACAACGAGTAGAATTTATGAGCTCATAGATAGAGTAGACACAACGAGTAGAATTTATGAGGTCATAGATAGAGTAGACACAACGAGTAAAATTTATGAGGTCATTGATGGAGTAGACACAACGAGTAGAATTTATGAGGTCATAGATGGAGTAGACACCACGAGTAGAATTTATGAGGTCAGAGATAGAATAGACACCACGAGTAGAATTTATGAGCTCATAGATGAGTAGACACACGAGTAGAATTTATGAGGTCATAGATAGAGTAGACACCACGAGTAGAATTTATGAGCTTATAGATAGAGTAGACACAACGAGTAGAATTTATGAGGTCATAGATGGAGTAGACACCACGAGTAGAATTTATGAGCTCATAGATAGAGTAGACACAACGAGTAGAATTTATGAGGTCATAGATAGAGTAGACACCACGAGTAGAATTTATGAGCTCATAGATAGAGTAGACACAACGAGTAGAATTTATGAGGTCATAGATAGAGTAGACACCACGAGTAGAATTTATGAGGTCATAGATGGAGTAGACACAACGAGTAGAATTTATGAGGTCATAGATGGAGTAGACACCACGAGTAGAATTTATGAGCTCATAGATAGAGTAGACACCACGAGTAGAATTTATGAACTAAGCTAAACTAATTAAATATGAAAACCATTAGCGCAGAAACATGTATGCAACACTCACGTCTGTGCTTGAAGGGGTAAAGGTTAGACGATGTGGACCCGAGATTGACACCATAGCTCAACTGATGTGAAGACCTGGTACAGGAAGCGCATTAAGACTGACAGACTCTTGTTGCTACAGATGTTTAATATTGCAAATGCAGTTTTGGTAATGGACATTAGCTAAAGTTGATAGTTTCGTAAAGATACATATACAGAGTGCGTGCCTTCCTAAATCTTGTATACTGGGGAATAATATTTCGTGCCCTTGTCTAACTTTTTTAAACAAGATAAAATGCAGTTTTGGTAATGGTTATGGTGGATTGATATAACCATCATCATTGCACTTAGGTGTATAGCCATGTCGTGCTCCAATCGCTTTCTTATACAGGAAGATCTAAGCGACAGTGCACGTACTCCGTAGCGCAAACAAGGGTCCTTGATGTAATTTTGAAGATGGTAAAAATTGTTGTAGGAATTTTATTTTTACCATTTTTGCATTTTGACGGGACAGTGGCTTTGCAACCTACTCTTGGCGATTTTAACGGGACAGTGGTTTTGCAACCTACTCTTGACGATTTTGACGGGACAGTGGTTTTGCAACCTACTCTTGACTATTTGTAATTGTCAATGGTTCTTTTATGTGTTCATTTTGAACAAGGGACTACGATCGATTTATCGTCCGTCTCCGATAAGACTAGTAAGAACTCGATCTTACTTACAATGAGATTAAGGATCTCTTCACTATTATTTGATTGCAAGAATATCTCGATTGCTTCACGCGAGAAATGAACCGAATATCTTTGGAGAGAGAGGCTAGGATCTTACCTTCACTTCACAAAGACTCCAGAAATGTAAAGGTAATTAGCTAAAATTGCTGATTCCATGGCGATGTATTGAGTGCAAGTCTACTTAAGGCTTGTGCATTAGGGAATAATATGTCATACCCTTGTCTACCATTTTAAACACATTTTAATTTTAAAAATTTCTGTATGCGATCATACATTTGAAACATATATAACGTTGTTTCTGTATGCGATCAGACATTTTAAACATATATAACGTTGTTTCTGTATGCGATCAGACATTTGAAACATATATAACGTCGTTTCTGTATGCGATCAGACATTTGAAACATATATAACGTCGTTTCTGTATGCGATCAGACATTTGAAACATATATAAAAGTGGTCGAAAGACCACCCACAACACACCATCAGGGATGGGTACTATGGTCTATCCCGTAGCGAACAAGTTGCTATATTCCGCATCCGTACCGGCCATAACAGGCTTCGGGACCCCATGTTCAACAAATTACAAGTTTCCACAACTAGCCTGTGCCACTGTGAAAAGGCGGACATGACGGCAGAGCACATACTGCAAGACTGTCAGCTGTTGGCAGGCCTCAGAGACGAAACCTGGCCCGATAACACAGAGCTTCGCGAAAAAATATACGGAGAGACGGAGTCCCTAAAAACAACAGTGCAATTCATGAAAAGATTTGGTTCATCGGTCTAGGCGGGGATCGAGAGAGAGAGAACATATATAACTTTGTTACTTTATGCGATCATACATTTGGACCACATATAACGTTGTTTCTGTATGCAATCAGATATTTGGAACATATATAACTTTGTTTCTGTATGCGATCTTACATTTGAACCCCATATAACGAGAAAGAAGAAAATAAGATATAATATTACAGATAGATATATATAAAAGAAATGTGAATGGAAACAGAAGAAGATACTGTGAACATCAGTAATAATGATATCTAAAGGCAAAAAATAAAACAACGGAAGATAATCAAGAGAGGATGAAATTAGAAAAGGATTACATTCACAAATGTTTGCTCTAAAATAATAATCAAACGGGTTCGCTTTCTCTCGTGTGGCATATTTACGTGCATATTTTATAGCAATAAAGAATACAGAAACACATGATACGGAATGTTTCTGTGACCTTTGAATTCTTATGAATTATAGATAATCGTATCAATGCTGAGGTCATCTCTGGTGCTTTGCAAGCGATGCAAGTCATAATCCTAGTCTAGTTTTCTGATAACATTCAGTAGCATTATAATGTAGCAAACTAACATATCTAATGATTAATGATGACCCTTTGTTTTTCCGGATTGTGGTATTTCATTGTGTGGTCCGTCATCGTAACTCGCTGTAAATTCCCAGAAGAACACGGAACGAAACAATGAGTTTAATTTTCCGCCTGTCTTCGCCTCTCCAACCGCTAATCCGCAAAACAGCAAACCGGAATTTAATAGCTCACTCTTCGAAATCCGGATAAATAACCGGCAAATGAACGTGCGCTGAGCCGTTCAAATTGTGCACGAGCATGCATCAAAATGTTGCGTGCTGGAATGCCGTTCGGAGTAATGAAATCTGTCAGAACAAAGTGGTCCGAGTAACTGAGTTTTTCCCAGCATTCACTAAGGGCAGTAAGATCTTTGCCACAAGAGTGACTGAATTAGTAAACTAACTTCTCTATCTAAAATATCATTCAAGAGTTAAAATCACATTTTCTCGCTCTCTCAAAGCCGTTAATGATCCGCTCACACATGTCAATCCCCTCATTCAATGTTGAAGCTAGCTTCAATCCTGTATGACATCGCTGAATCATCCTTTATATTTTATTTCGAGTGTATATATCAATTTTAACATCAATGTCACATAGCTATAAGAAGTTATTCATCATCTTGAAGAATCGGCAAATAAAAACTCGAAATATATCTACAAAATTCTCCATTACGTTTATATACACATAATCTCATGTACATTTAGTACACGCAATCAAATATTGTTTATATAACAAGAAAAATAGAGAGAAAAAAAATAAAAAGTGAAGAAATCAATCATTAAATTTTATCTAAAGACAACAAATAATATATCCTTTCTCTTATTATCAATCAAAATCTCTATTTCTCTTGTAATTGACACCAGTAGTTGAATATTCTTATTTCCACAATCCCAGTTATTCACACACGATACATGGTCCTCCTTCCCCGATGATTTATTTCCATTTTTTGTTTCTGTTGGCATGACGTTCTCAAATAACTTTTCAGAAAAATAAAACAATCACTTCTTGCGTTATCGTTATTTCTTCTTTTTATTTTGTTGTTCGCTGTTATAAATTCAGACGTAGCCATGGAGTCCTATGATTTATTTTTCGTGATGGCATACTTTTCTTATCACCAGTATCCTGATCTTAATGTAGGTGAGATCGAGTTCCTAGTCCTATCGGAGACGGACGATAAACTGTTTTACGTGTAGGTCACGTGTTTAACTTGAGCACGTAAAAGAACCCTTAGCAGGTCAAAATCGAGAAGAGCAGGCTGTAAAGCCACTGCATGAGCAACATTCATTATAAAAATTAAAAAATTTAAAAAACCTGTAAAAATATCGCCACCATCTTCAAACTTACAACGGGGATCGTCGCCGGTGCTACGGAGTTCATTCACTGCAGCTGAGATCTTCCTGTGTAAGAAAGAGATCGGAGCACACATGGTTACTCATCGAAGTGCAATGATGATTGTCATGTCAATCAATCAATCCCCAGTGTCTCTTGTCATTCAGGACATCCTTACTCCGACTTCAGTGGTACCTGTAATTTAGATATATTCCCAAGTAAAGAAGTTATTTATTCAATAATTTGCATCGTAGTAGTTTAATGCTATGTTGTCTCGCATTCTTCCTTTCTCATATTTTGTAAAATTAGTTGTTTTGTGTTCTATTTGATTCATTCTAACAAGGGTCATCATTCTTAATCGTGTATGTGTGGAGTTCCCTAACATTTGGTACATTATTCTTAACCTTCTTACAAGACTGCAGTTTATATAATCACAGTTACCTGCCGTACAAATGATATCTTTCTCGTCTCTCTCTCTCTCTCTCTTTATATCTCTCTTTCTCGTCTCTCTCTTTCTCTTTCTCTCTCTCTCTCTCTGTCTCCCTCTCTCTCTCTTTCTCTCTCTCTCTGTCTCTCTCTGTCTCTCTCTCTCTCTTTTTCTCTCTCTCTGTCTCTCTCTGTCTCTCTCTCTCTCTCTCTCTCTCTAGCCTGTGATGTCTCTGGCGCAACAAACGCACACCATTCTTCTCTATTTTTAGCCACTATCTGTATTGTGTTCCAGCTATGATTCATTTTTTCCAGTTCTTGCTCTACTGTTCTCCTCCAGATTGTTTTGTGTCTTCCACGTTTTTGTTTACCCTCTGGTGTCCAGCTCAGTACAGTTTTCGTGACAGTGTTCATGCGTATCACATGTCCGATCCATGTCCAGGATCTAAATGCGAAGGATTTACTTCATTGTATCGGATTTTCCCATATAGCTCCGTCCCTTTTGGCAGAAATGGCACGCCATCTACAGAGAGTGTTGCACAATCACGAACTCAGAGGCTCCAGTAACGATCCTAGGAATCTCATGACAAATTTTACATGTGACCCCATCCAGATTATTATTCATCTTCTTTTAACACTACATATCGACCACTTGTTAACCACTCTTTGTCATTTGTATGTGCTCCAAGCCTAAGAGCGATTTTGCGTTGTACCAGCTATGCACCTACAAGTAGGCCCACACATTCGATTTCTGCGACGCTTTTTATTTACTAGGGTAGCTTCCCTAGGCCCCAACATCAGTCGCCTCCTACGACATGCCTTGTGCGTCGTAGTGGTACTATTCTTTGCTTTTCTTGAGGGCCCTGACACCACCCGGGCGAGACTCCGGATTCCAACCCACAACCATGAGAACTACATGCAAACCTCTTAACCACTTCGCCATAGAAACCTTTAAAATTTCCAGTAAATATCAAATAGCTTCAACAATTTAATATCTCCTCCAATAGATCTTACTTAATCTTGCTTGACATATTTAATATATCAAATAAATAGTTTTAATATCTATATTTTCTGTAATTTGTAAATAATGATCTAGTTTATCATCAGTATTTACATTACAAATACAAATCTATATTTTTATGGAAGATCATAAACTCTGAAGATGAAGCCGTCTGCAAAATCTTGCTACACATTTGGGAAATAGATGTAAGAAAGTGGGGAAATGGATGCAATAATGTGGAAAATTTGACATATCATAATAATATTTCTCATCGGAAAAATGGGAAACAAGTAGTTTATATCGTTTTATTCTTTTAAAGTTTATTTATTTTCTATATCTTTGAAGTCAGTAGTTCTCATTTCTGTATAAGTGACCCTAATTCAGTTATCAGTTAGATGAAGACTATCATCATAGCACTCCAGGCAAGTCCATGAGTGCTCCTATCTCCGCCTCAACAAATTCAGCAGCGTCCAGTGGCCCAACACGCCAGTTTGATGTTGATTAATCAATCTATTTGCATATTTGATAAGTCGTTCTTTTCAGGCTGCACCATTATAGACATCCATTTCTCTCACTCTGATCTGCGAGTGGAGTTCACAACCCTGAAACTCCTCTATTCTAAAAGACTCGCTCAATGCGTAAAGAATATCATTTCGCTCTATGTTACCTCCTCTGATATTCTAGTCATACCAGCCAATATATCATCACAGTGGTTCTCAAAATCCCTCTCATCTTTAGTGATCACAAACTCTGATATAACTACATAATAGCTAATGTTTGATTTTGGAAGCAGTGAGCCTCGCACTAGAAATGTTCTTCCTGATTACAACAACAATATCTTTAGTCTTTCGAGATAAATTAGTGCGCTGTTATTGTACTGATTTTCTTCTCTTCTACATTGGACTGTGTGTCGCTTAATTATTCAAATCTTTATTTACGTGTTAGTTTTAGTGCAAGCCATAACAATATCTCTTTCTCTCCCTATCCTTCTCTCACTAACTCTTTCTGTCAATATATATATATCCTGATCATCCAGAAACATTGACTCATGAATAATTATCTTTACTGCCTGTAGTACTGCTTTTTAATGCGGTGTTGGACAGGTGGGATGAGAGCCTGAGGAATTTAATGGCCGCATGTCTAGTGCAGTCACCGCGAAGCTGTTCAGGTTAGGATTTATCATTTATGTCCACAACAGAAAAAAAATCCTTGGCCTTACCGTGAATTGAAAACGAGTCTCCCGCACTGGGAACCGAGGTCTAACTCGTTCGGCCAGATTCTCAACATACTTTTGAAAATGAAATATTTTGATCACAATAAACATCACAGTGCTTTAGAAAGAGCAATGATGAAAGGTATGAGGAGAGTAAAGAGGAAGGATGTAATGGTTCCTGGAAGACAAAGGCAATCCTAGCTGTAGGTGTATGTTCCGCTTTGAAACAAGAAGGTTTAGTAGTAATTATGGTAGTTTTTTCCTTAGAAGTCGGTATATTGGTTATCAGTTGAAGGTTAAAATCATTCCTGTCACATGCAAGTTAGTATGTATTCCACTCGTACAGTTAAGCTTAAATATGACCTGCAAGCAATTTCCCATACCGCTCTATCCTATGAAACTCGTCACGTTGTCTTTAGAAGTGAGTTCGATTTTTCTTGCCTCTATCAATAAAGTTTGTTTCAGGATTTCCATATAGGCTGTTTTTTTGCACTTTAAACATTTGAATCTCACTTCATTCCTTCCATATGACTCTTAACTCATTTTTTTCTCAGAATATGACAAACATATCTCCATCTTCTCGTTCTTTTAACAGTAGCTACTAGTGGTTCACCAGATATCTCTCTGATTTCAGCACCTCTTCTAAATTCGTCACATTTATTTTAAATAAATTTTCACAATCTACTTTCAAATGTATTCAACTTAACTTTCTATGTCTTCAGCTATTTTTCAACTTACGTTGACATATGTTACAATTTAGACAATATTGCAATTGAAATTTCGTAATTTAATTTTAAATCATGAAAGTTTGACATTCTTCCAGCCCGTGTGTCGCCGGGGCTAAGACGTGAAAGAAGAAGAAGAAGATTTGTTTAACAAAATAAAGTCGAAAAAGTAAAGACGATAGAGAAGGCGCATAATGGAAGAAAAAGATTAAACTGGAGATAATGAAGGGGGATAGACAGAGTAAGGAGACGAAGAATAGACAGAATAAGAATATGAAAAAGGAGAATAGACAGAATAAGAATATGAAAAAGGAGAATAGACAGAATAAGAATATGAAAAAGAAGAATAGACAGAATAAGAATATGAAAAAGGAGAATAGACAGAATAAGAATATGAAAAAGAAGAATAGACAGAATAAGAATATGAAAAAAGAGAATAGACAGAATAAGAATATGAAAAAGGAGAATAGACAGAATAAGAATATGAAAAAGGAGAATAGACAGAATAAGAATATGAAAAAAGAGAATAGACAGAATAAGAATATGAAAAAAGAGAATAGACAGAATAAGAATATGAAAAAAGAGAATAGACAGAATAAGAATATGAAAAAAGAGAATAGACAGAATAAGAATATGAAAAAGGAGAATAGACAGAATAAGAATATGAAAAAGAAGAATAGACAGAATAAGAATATGAAAAAAGAGAATAGACAGAATAAGAATATGAAAAAGGAGAATAGACAGAATAAGAATATGAAAAAAGGAGAATAGACAGAATAAGAATATGAAAAAGAAGAATAGACAGAATAAGAATATGAAAAAAGAGAATAGACAGAATAAGAATATGAAAAAGGAGAATAGACAGAATAAGAATATGAAAAAAGAGAATAGACAGAATAAGAATATGAAAAAGGAGAATAGACAGAATAAGAATATGAAAAAAGAGAATAGACAGAATAAGAATATGAAAAAAGAGAATAGACAGAATAAGAATATGAAAAAGAAGAATAGACAGAATAAGAATATGAAAAGGAGAATAGACAGAATAAGAATATGAAAAGAAGAATAGACAGAATAAGAATATGAAAAGAGAATAGACAGAATAAGAATATGAAAAGAGAATCAATAAGAATATGAAAAAAAGAATAAACATAACATGAAGAGAGCCAATGTCAAGAAAATGAAGATGTAGTAAAAGAAACAATTTGAAAATTATCTTTTTTTGTTGACTGTAAAACAATCGTACATAATCCTAAATAGTTGCATAGTGACTAACATTTCTTTGCGGTCTGTTTTCATTTTTTTTTTTTAGGCCATATCGAACAAACAGGGGATATGATCGATAATTTCAGCGACAGTAATTATCACCCCATTTCCTGGTGTTGGCAGAACTTTGTGAACAAATGCACGCCCTACAGCTCAAATACATAATTAATTATTTCTTGACACTTTATGAACATCCCTTCATTGATATATAGAGAGAGAATGTGCCAAACTTCATTTTTGTGTTCAACAAATTGCTAGCCGTAATACCATTAATTATACACGCACATCAAGGACAATTAGCCCAGTTGGTTTACATGAACAGAAACAATGAACACTCAAAAAGAAGATAAATAATAATCATATTTACACTTTCAAGTGAGAAGTTGAACAAATTTAGTTACCATACTTGAAAACAAAAGTTCAACTGTTGGCATTGATATTTTCTAGAGCTTTCGGTCTCGATATTGTTTCGGATTTTAATTGTTGAAATTGCATACCGTAATGCATTGTTAGTTTAATCGCATTGGCATTATGTATAAACGTTAGCCTATCAACTTGGGAATAAGAGGGTTGAGGGTTCAATTCCACAATCGACGTTCCACAAGTGAGGAAAGGAATTGGCCTCCTTACCTCCTGCACATTAGTAACTAGAGATGTGTAGTGACGGACACTTATTACACTAAGGTCTGAAAAAGCTATCGGACATTTTAGTTTTATCATTTTCTTCTTCCAACACTCCATATCGACCACTTGTTAGCCACTCTGTGTGATTTGTATCTGACCCGAGCCGAAGAGCGATTGTACTTTGTGCCAGTTATGCGCCTACATGTAGGCCAGCACATCTTATTTCTAAGAAGATTTTTATTTATTAGGGTAGCTTCCCTAGGTCCCTCAGTCGCCTCTTACGAAATGCTTTGTAGGTCGTAGTGTTACTATTCTTTGTTCGCTTGCAGACCCCGGAAACACATAAGCATTTGTTTATTTGTTAAAATTATATCCACAGTTAACTGCAATTTATATTTATATCAATTGGTCCTGGAAAAAGGGTGACCAACCCCAACCATCCAAAAATTCAAAAATCTTGAAAAAATGTTTCTCTAAGAATGTTCGCTGTGTTCAATATTATGCTTTGAAAGATATTAATAACGCAAATTTGTGAGATAGTTGAAATTCCATATTCTGCTGGTTAAACAGAAAGGGGTTTAATCATTAGAGATCAGCAATTTTGTAGTGGTTAGTGCATTCGCTTCTTAGGTTCGTATCTGGGTTCAATTCCGAAGTTGAAGTGGAATTTGTTCGCTGCCGCAACGGCTCTGAGGTCGACCCAGTCTCAGTTGGGTACCTGGAAAGCTCTAGGAAGTAAAGGCGGCGATCGGCGTGAAGTTGACCACAGTTCCCATCGTGTACCGATGGTTAATTAAAAATAGGACCTAGTACCGTATTCCACAATATACCTAACGGTTTTAAAAAGTGTTCATTTACTTTTTTTAAATGTATCATTCTAAAGCATCATGACTATAAATAGACAGCCACAGCAGTGTAGTTGTTAGTGAACTTGCTTCTAAGGCGCGTGGTCAGGGTTCAATTTCAAAGCGGACGTGGAAAATTGTTCCTCAGGTTGACACAGCCTCAAGTGTGTACCAGGAAAAGTACTGGGTTGTAAAGGCTACCGGAGTGATGTTGACCACACCAAGCATCGTGTTCCGACGGTAAAAAATTACGTGCCTAACATCTTATTCCCCAATTATATCTTGAGGTTTGAAGAAGGGGTCATTTTTTCTGTTACAAGACTAAACTTAGTTCACATTTTAAATAAGTTGTTTGTGTTACTTTTTCAACAGCTCTAAGCCAGGAGCCCAAGTTTAATCTGGTCACACGGAATGTAACGGTGGTAGCTGGTCAAACAGCTGTCCTTCCCTGTTCTGTGGACTATTTGGGAACATATAAGGTGAGTTCTGATAGAATATGAAACTTGTGATATGTTGTTTGAGTAATAATCCTGATGCAACATATTATATAATTTCAGTGTTCGATGCAAGGTTTATGTTGTTTGGTCTAACGTTACAGTGAATATTTTTATCATTGAAAGGGTCTAAATACGAAGGATTGACTTTACTGCACAGTTTCCTCATATATCCCAGTCCCTCTACACATAAATAATACCCTATCTGTAGAGAGTATGTCCCAAAGAACGAACTCTGTAGCTCCGGCAACAATTCTAGTGGTCTCTGTAAAAATGAATTCGTAGTCAGAACGACACAGTGCGAATTCGAACCCACGTCGTTCGGAACGCAAGACAACAGTCTACTTAGCCTTAGTAACAGAGATATTAGATCTGGTGCAGTCCCTTTATCACTTGTCGTCATTACACGATAAGTATAATGTTACATTAGGTTTATAGATCAGAAGAAGACAGTCGATGTAGTTGATCTGGGCAAATTATAGTATATACTCGGGGTTCTCTCCAGCGAAGTGGTCAAGAAACCTGTTTTTCGTTTTGAAGTTCATAGTTTCGAATCAGGAATGCATTCGGTTCGTGAGCGAATTTTTTCTTGGAGATCTCTTATTTTTGTTGATGGAGCTACGGATTTCGTATTTTTTGCCAATGCTTCTGCAGGTGACGTGCGACTTCACTTCGGAGTGATCGAGCTATGTGAGAAACCAGATGCAATGAAATCAATTCTTCGCTTTTAGACCTATTTTTAGACTTAAAGATTATCGAATTCTGAAACAATTATATATACTGTGAAAGTTCTACAACAAACATGTCACAATATCGTAAGAACTATATACATATTCACATAATTTTTACAGACAACATCAGGTCTTCGGAAGATTTATTACCTAACACTACTTATTTGAAACAAATACACCAATAGTATAACATCACACCCGTATGTTGCCAGAGCTCGCAACGGAAGCAAAGAATAGTAACAATGAAACCTGCAAGGCATGTCGTAAAAGGCGACTGATGTAAGAGGCCTAGGAAAGCTACCCTAGTAAATAAAAAACGTCGCAGAAATCGGATGTGCCAGCCTACTTGTGGACGCATAACTGGAACAACGTACAATCGCTCTTAGGCTCGGATTACATACAAATCACAAAGATTGGTTAGCAAATGGATAAGGAGCGTTTAAAGAAGAAAAAGAAGAATAACATCAGATGGGATTCAATCAAATGGAAAGGAAATGAAAAGGGGAAGACAATAACATCAGATGGGATTCAATCAAATGGAAAGGAAATGATAAGGAAGACAATAACATCAGATGGATTCAATCAAATGGAAAGGAAATAATAAGGGAAGACAATTCAGGACACGATCTATTGAAAAATTACAATACGGGAGAGATATAAAAATGTAATAACCAGTCTATCGTAAGCGAATGACACTCTGTAGAATCTCACTTTGCGCGTATAAAGTAGTAAAGATGATCTTCTGAGAACGCAAAAAAAAAAGATAAAAAAGACAAACAACATCAAAGAAATACTATCATATATTTGATCACAGCAACCGTTGCGAATCTGGGAATAACAATGAGAACTTAAACTTCCAATAACACTTTAGTATTTTCTTTCTTCTGTCCTATATTCCAATTGTATCTTTCGGCTTTCATGATCTGCATAGAGTTCTGGCAAGTGTTCTTGAGTACGCCTTATATAATGTTTTCTACCGCCTCTGATATTTCTAAGTTCCATCGTTTAGTGAGCGACCTTTGGCCATAAAACCATTATATCGTCCGCTGCCCAGCGTGTTTGTAGCGCGTTGGACGACGGGTGACAAGTTCCTGTGAGTGCGGTTCAATTCCGCTGGCAGACAGAAAAATCACAGGTTCTCCAGGTTTACGGTGTTCGTGGCACCGAACCGGAGGGTTACGATGTCCATGACACCGATCCGAAGAGCTGAAAGCTCAAGTGCTTCTAGATCGGGAAAAAACACCATTATATTTGAATAGTAGGGCTCGTTGTAGTGTACTGTTGGATGGTAATCGTGTTACACTGTCCAACCATTTCGTTTCTCGTTTCTTAATATGATCTAACACTGATGTTGTTTCAACCAGGTCTATAATAGTCTCATTTTCGATGCTTCATGTTACAAGTGACTAAACAAAACACAATTAAAATATCGTTTTATCTGCTATTATCAATATATTGCTTGTTGTTGTCATTATGTCTCAGGTTGAGAACGTGTGTGCTAGTCTTATTTCTTGCTTCTTTCTTTTGTCCTACTCTGCTTTTTGTCGTTAGACGTCGCATGTTTAATTGATGATCAGTTTCCGAGATAGTGAAAGCTAGGTCGCTTGATATGCTGTAATATTGTTGTGTTTTAAGATGTCTGTAACTCCATCAATCCATCTTTTTTTTATCTGTTCTTCCTCTTGACGATTCCATTTCCAGATTGTACGCTCTTGCAGCTCGGGTGTTTGCTAGTATCATTTTATATCGCTATTGTTTTTATATACTCTGTTATCAGTGTATCTTCTATCATTATATTCGTTATTGTTACTATATTTGCTGCTACCAGGGTGTATCATAACACTATGTTATCTATTATCATTGCATCTGTTATTATCATTATGTAAGAATGGCTTAAAAACAAGGCGACGCCCTGTCCCCAATCTGTGACGTAAAGGTTAGATGCTCATCTCTGATGCCAAAGGTACCAAGTTCGTTCCCTTGTGTTGCCTTTTTTATATTTTTCCAGAGATCCCTGATCTCAGTGTATGTGATTTTGAGTTCCTACTCCTATCGGAGACGGACGATAAAACGTAGATCTCGTGTTCAATTTGAGCACGTAAAAGAACCATTCGCAGTTCAAAATCCGAGCAAAATTCATTAGAAAAGTTTTAAAATAAAATTTCTTCACAATATCTTCACCATCTTTTAAATTACACCGTGGACGCTTTCTGGTGCTACGGAGTACGTGTACTACAGCTGAGATCTTCTTGTGTAAGAAAGAGATCGAAGCACATATGGTACCTCACCGACGTGTAATGCTGATGTTCCAATCAATCAATCAATCAATTATTTATAAAATAATCATAGAAGAAAAATAATATGGTAGGTACAGAAATATGGTGCTGTAAATGAAAAAAAAAGACAATAATACTTGGTTATGCGGAGGATAGAGATAAGGTAAGAGATATTAAACAAGAAACAGTGAGAACATTCAAACAATAGGAATAAGTAGCAATGATATGGCCTCCAACTTAAGATGTGAGTTTCAATAACCATAGCTAGAACACTAGACATAGAGTTGTGGAGGAATATGATAACCTATGCCTGCCGGCATAGCACTTGATGATAATGATTGTTGACCACATATACAACCATATTACTCAACTTTAATTACATATGTTATACAGTGCAATATTACTGTCTAATCATTTCCTCCAGGGTAAGGAACTCTAAGTAGCCAGAGTATTTGCTACAAAGTAACTTTATTTTAAAAGGTTGCAGTCGATGAGTACTAGAGCATCGATGTCTCCATTAGAATACATTATCTAATGTCTAATAGAGTTTTGACAGTGTTATCGAGAATGTCGTTCTTCTGTAAAATATTATAAAATTACTTAACTTGGTGTTTTCATATTTCGTCCGTTTGAAAGAACAGTAGTGCATTCCTGTCAGTTTCACGATTCATATGGGAGCATTGCTGTGGGTCAAACTAGAGCAAGATGCTGAGTGTTAACGAGAAATAGAAGATGGAGAAACGGAAGTGTGTATTGGGAGATGGAAAAGGAGTAGGGTGGAGATGTCTTGGAAATATACTCAAAAGTTGAACGGGAGGGGGTAGAAAGATATGGAATTATTTAGTAAACGGTGAAAAATGATATGTTGGAAAATGTGTTTGGGGAGAGAATGTAGAGATTATGAAGTTAGATAGAAACAAAATTGAGGAACGAATGACCGAATGGATTAGAGCGCGGCTCATATGCGTTCATTTACCAGTGTTCAATTCTCGGTAAAGCCAAGGATTTTTTCTGTTGTGGGCATAAATGAAAATCCTAACCTGAACAGCTTTGGGGCGACTGCACTAGCCATGCGGCCATTAAATTCCTCAGGCTCTCGTCCCACCTTTCCTACACCGCCCTAAAAAAGCGGTACTACAGACAGTAACGACAGTAACTACAGTAACGACAGTAACTACAGTAACGACAGTAACGACAGTAACTACAGTAACGACAGTAACTACAGTAACGACAGTAACTACAGTAACGACAGTAACGACAGTAACGACAGTAACTACAGTAACTACAGTAACTACAGTAACGACAGTAACTACAGTAACGACAGTAACTACAATAACTACAGTAACTACAGTAACTACAGTAACGACAGTAACGACAGTAACTACAGTAACTACAGTAACTACAGTAATGACAGTAACGACAGTAATGACAGTAACTACAATAGATTGAATGATTGATGATAGTACCATCATAATTGCACTTCGGTGAGTAACAATGTGTACTCCAATCTCTTTCTTTCACAGGAAGATCTCAGCTGTAGTACACGAACTCCATAGCGTCGGCGAGGGTTCCCGATGTAATTTTGAAGATATTTTTGTTGGAATTTAAATTCTTGTTGCTATTTTCTAAGCAATTTTGTCTGGGCAGTGACTTTCCAGCCTGTTCTTCTCGAGTTTGAATTTCCAACGGTTCTTCTACGTTCACATATTGAACACGGGACCTACATTTTATCGCCCGTCTTCAATGACTTCAAGATCAGGCATCTCTGTAAGAATATCTATATGGCTCCACGAGGGAGCGAACCTGGTACCTTTGGCACGCGAGACGAACACCTAACCTCTACACCACAGAGACTCCT
The DNA here is from genome assembly GCA_020796225.1 of Arion vulgaris. Lineage (NCBI taxonomy): Eukaryota > Metazoa > Mollusca > Gastropoda > Stylommatophora > Arionidae > Arion > Arion vulgaris. Next base: position 66,106,757 of record CM036753.1, on the reverse strand, counting down.
GACAATAGGAACAGAAAATGTGTATTTCATTTAAATGTTGGTACACAGTCGCCTTAAGTTCAATATCCAGAGTCATTTTGGCACTGTCCAGTGTGGCCGCCGGCGTTGCAATACGTGTGCTTATGTGATACAAGCGTGTACTGTATCTTTTCCTTTAGCCATGTTAGTTATTGAAGATAAGCGAGTCCCGCAATATAATCTACGCTATCACTTGCAAGCAGTGTTCTAAGGCATATATCGGCGAAACAGGCAAAATGCTAAGTGACCGTTTCGGCCAACTCTTACTCGATATACACCAATGCTCTGTGACCCCTGTAGCCACTCATTTCAATAGAACTGACCATTTGGGTGCTCGCGACGTCCAGGTCACTGTCATCCGATCATGTTCCTCTGATGATCGTAGTCGATTTGTCTGGAGAATCCCTTTATTTCTGTATATGGTACCTTGTGACCTTATGGACTCAACGCTCTACATTCCTATGCTTCTTAGTACTTTCTCTTCTCATGCTCTATATTTTATATGTGTAGATGTTAAATATATATGAGTCATATATTTACTTTATTTTTTATTGCTTTTCTTCTTTTTCCACTTCTACTTTTTCTGTATTTATTTCGTTATTCGTTTTTAGTCACATATTTTTATTCATTTTTAGCCGTTGTAATGTCAAGGTCTATATGTGGTGTTCTGTGACATTCGTCAGTTTTTTTCTATCGTTTGCTTGATAAAGGCCTTTTTGGTCGAAACATTGCTGTGTATTGTCTTTGTGTGTGTATTTTGTAAAACTACAGTACTTTGTTATTACGTGTTTCGCCATTCTACATAGTTTTTACTGCAGTCTCCATCTATAATGGTATTTCAAATAGAAAATGCGAACAAGAGAGTGGAGATGTATCTTGAAAGTATATGTTGTCTTGGTATGTTCATTGTTTTGGTTTTATTGTTATTGATTTTCATGTCATGATTTATACAGTTGTGGTTCAATGTGCTAATATGTTGTTGTATGTCTTGTTCTTTTTGGTGTATCACTCACTGATCATCTACGAAAGTAGTTCCTTTATTTCATCATTATCTAAATTTGACTCCTGAGTTATTTTATTCATATATGTGATAAAGAGTAGTGGTGAGAGGACACATCCTTGTCTGACGCCTGATATTGTGGAGAATCAGTCGGTATTTCTTCAGTTGCTCTTACTGTGCTCTGGTTATCTTGATATAAGGTCATGATGTTACCTAATAGTTGTCCCTGGACGCTCTGTTCTTCAAATATCTTCCATAATTTTCACCTGTTTACTTTATCAAATGCCTTCTCTTGGTCTATAAATATAATATTCTAACTTTCATCATATTCAATTGTTTGTTCGTAGATCTGTCTTAGTGTAAATATTGTGTCTGCCCTGCTCTTACTTTACATAAACCCAAACTGGCTATTGCTTAACTGGAGCTCTAATATTTGTCTGGCTCTTTGCTCCAATATTTGGGCAAACATCTTTCCTGTATGGCTCAAAGAGAGATACCCTGTTTGTTTTGCAATCTCTCTTTTGCCCCCCTTATTCTTCCATATTGGGGGTTATAATTGCTCTCTGCCAGTCATCTGAAGCTTCTTGTGTCTCCCAAGCTATGTTAAAAATGATGGTCAGCCAGTTTATTGCTATTATCATTGTTATTACATGCAATGAACATTTCTGTTGTAATACTATCTATCGCTGCTGAGTTTTTTCTTTTGCTTTGTTTTAGAGCCGTTTCGACTTCAGTCTAAAATGTTAAATTCCTGATATTTTGTATGTTTTAGTTCGAATTTTCTTATTCCTTGTGTTTCCCAGTTTAACAGTTCAGTGAAATATTCTTTCCATCTGTTTTCTCTCTTATTTTCTCTCTTATAGTATCTTGGTTGTTGGAAAGAGGTTTCTTAGACTTGTTATTTATAATGGTGACTGGATTGAATTGTTCTTCTCTTAGTCTCATTGCCTTGATGCTTCTGTAATACGTTATTGTTAAATTAGTGCATAATTTTGCTAAACGATTTTCATCAATTGACAAAAACTTCTGATTTACATGATTTCCCAATTCCTTTTTGTCTTTCTGTACTGGGTGTCTACATCTTCACCTTTCAACTCCTAGCGGAGCACATGTCTTCAACAAACTTCTTCCAGCTCTTCCTCTCTCCTGCCATCCCTACCAATTACTTTTATGTTTTACCTATCCTTTTTATATCAGTCTCCAGCTCTTCTTCTCCAGGTATGTCTTGGACTTCCACTACTCCTCTTTCCCTGCAGGTTTTACTGTGTGTAATCTTCATCTAATTCTGAAATTTGCTACTTTTGAAAACATTTGTTCTTTTCTTGGATACACCTTTTAACTTCTTCATTCCACCATGATATGTGCTTTCTGTGCTTATTTAACTTTTTAAACACTCAGTTCTCTTTCACTATGTCCAGGATATTTGTTTCGAAGATTTGCCATATCCGAGTTCCAATGCATGTAAATGACAACCGTGATAGCGTAGTAGTTAGTCACTTTCTTTGAAGACTCCTAATCCCAGGATCTTCTTCTTCTTCAAACGCTTCACATCGACGACTTGTTAACCACTCTTTGTGATTTGTATGTGATCTGAGACTAAGAGCGATTGTACGTTGTGCTAGTTATGCGTCTACGAGTAGGCTAGCACATCCGATTTCTGCGACGCTTTTTATTTACTAGGATAGCTTCCCTAGGCCCCTACCTCAGTGGTCTATTACGGCATGTTTTGTAGGTTACAGTGTTACTATTCTTTGCTCCCCTTGTGAGTCTCGAAAACACACTGACGAATGTAGTAATGAGTTGTTGAAAAGTGCTCTTTAAACATGATATTTCTTAAAATCTTGGATCACACAAGTAAAACACGCGTTCAAGCAGAACACTAACAAATGTGTGGTTGGAGAGAATCAACTCAAATGCTGCGAAGACAATGTCGGTCGGAATCTTTGATAACGAAAAACTACTGAAACAACGGTATTTTCCACGGTCAGTTAGACTTGTAGATCACAAAATCATGTTGCGTTGCATGTTGCAAACAATAAATAGTCAGAAGAATGTAGTGTTGTTGTGGAGCTGGTTGCTAGGCATATAAAAAAGACGTTGAAAATGTGTAATTATTTCTCACAAATTTCACAAAGCAATGTAAAACTAGAAAAATGAAATTTGACAAAGAATGTCGCATTTTCTAGGAAAGATTTACAGCAGATTATTTCCTCATTTTTTATCTCAATAACTCATGTGTTAATCTTGATAACACATTAGACATAGCAGTTAGCCAAACAACATCAGATTTGGTCCGACTTGTGCTTGAAGTTTAAGCACAGTCTTCTCATAAAATCTGTAAGCGTTTCATTTATAATATATCATGTATTTTTCTTTTCCAATCTCTCTGTCTCTCTCTCTGTCTCTTTCTCTATTTTCTCTCTATCCTCTACATTCTGTCTCACTCTCTCTCTCTCTCTGTCTCTCTCTATCCTCTACATTCTGTTTCGCTCTCTCCTCTCTGCTCTCTCTCTCTCTCTCTCTCTCTATCCTCTACATTCTGTCTCGCTCTCTTCTCTCTATTTCTCTCTCTCTCTCTCTCTCTCTCTCTCTCTCTCTCTATCCTCTACATTCTGTCTCGCTCTCTTTCGCGCTCTCTCTCTCTCTATAATATATATATATATATCCTCTACATTCTGTCTCGCTCTCTTTCTCTCTATTTATCTCTCACGTTCTCTCTCTCTCTCTCTCTATCCTCTACATTCTGTCTCGCTCTCTTTCTCTCTATTTCTCTCTCTCGTTCTCTCTCTCTCTCTCTCTCTCTATCCTCTACATTCTGTCTCGCTCTCTTTCTCTCTATTTCTCTCTCTCGTTCTCTCTCTCTCTCACACACATCCACTACTTCTATTTTCACTAAGAAGTATTATATTATTTCTACATTATTATTGAAATGAAAATCATGGCATTTCTTTTTACCGAACGTCACCATCAACCACAATAAACGAGTCGTTGATTTTCTAGGCACCACTTATACGTTCAGTAGTTTGACATTGCTTTCTGAACGGTGATGTCTATTTTTACCTTTCGTAAATATGCACAGGAACTAATTTGCTTCCAAATATGCTCGCCGCGGAGTTAGAGCCAGACACGCTTATTGTGTGATCGAGCTCACTACTGCTTAAGCTACAGATGAGAGCCGCTGTAGCGCAGTTGTTAGTGAACTCGCTTCGCAAGGCTGGTGGTCTGGGTTCAGCTCCCGCAATGTGCGTGGAATTTTTCCCGACCACGACGGCTCAGGTCGACCCAGCCTCAACTGGGTACCAGACATTCTCTGGGAAAGTAAAGGCGGCCGGCGTGATGCTGACCACATCACCCATCGTGTGCCGACGGTCAATGAAAAATACAGGCCTAACACTGTGTTGACCTATATACCACGAGGTATGAAAGGGTTCCTTTACTTTACTTACTAAGCTACAGATGGCATTATATTAGCATGCGCATTAAAGTTAAGTCTTTTTTTTTAGAAGTTTTCAATATGTGAGAGTACCTGATCTTCTGCATCCTCAATTGTTTCAGGTCCGGCCGCTGGCACATAAACGGTTGCATGTCATATAAGCAGCATGTCCTGTGTACAGCGTCGCTTTTAGCACAGACCCATTCCTCTAATACACTAAGCTCTCGCAAGTTTCCCCCGCTTCTTCTATCTTCCTGTTCAATGTTCCTTTAAAATTATATTGCCACCTTCAATTTCAGCGTTTGCTAAAGAGAATCCTAAGAATCGTTCGGAAATGTTGAAGAGCTTAAATGTTGACATCAATAATATAAGTATCATCAAGTACATATATCGACAACATACATCATCTTTGAGAGTAGATAAACCGACATCATTTCTCGTCCAGATCAAAACTTCAGTGATTTATGAAGGCGTATTAACATTTAATATGTTTTATATTTACATCGACAATATTTTGAGATCAATAAATGAGATAGCTGTAACAGCAGTATGTGGGCATAATGGAAATTGCTGTAGATATATATTTTTTCCGATCCAGAAGCACTTGAGCTTTTCAGCTCTTCGGCTCGGTGCCATGGACGTCGTAACCCTTCGGTTCGGTGCCACGAACACCGTAAATCTGTGGAATCTGTGGCTTTTTCTGCCATCCCACGGAATTGAACCCGCACACACATAGACATTTAATGAGAATGAAATACAACCAGCCGCCAATAACTGCATACAATAAAAAGAGATTAGGTACTAGAGCTAAGGGAAGACCAAGCAAAGATGAATAGACAATATCAATATCACACTAAATAAACACGGATATAACACAAGTGAGACTCATCTGGCCATAAAACGCAAGTTAAAGCTCACAACCCTACGCTTAACGGCAAGAGTGGACAATCAATTGTATCATCAAATTATGGACAGACAAAAGATAGAAAACAAAATATCTATACCTATAGAATGTAGTTTGGCAGATAAATATTGACAACCCTATAGATGATAAAACTACCAATGATGATTTGCTGTTAGTGGTCAAGACACAGAGAAAACTCATTATCACGAAAGAAAGACACAATCATCATTTTTTTCGAGCATGTAACAATAAAAAATATATTTAGAATGTATGGTGACAGTCGGCGGAATATCAGAGGCACTCAATTCCACCTTCTACATAGGAAGGCTCGCTCCTGTGTCTCTTTTTTCGACCTGACGTCGAAAGACAAAACATGAGTAGAGAGACAGATAAGATTAGTTATTAAAACAATTATAATGTTAATTTTTGTCAACAGTTACTGCTCCCAAAAGGTGAATGTCTTCGTTTACATAAGAACCTATCTGAACTCTGAAATTTGAGACAATGTAGTCACTGTTTGACGGCTGACTAGTTGATTAGTCATCTAAACTTTGAAATTAGTTTCGGTCTTGAGCCGCGGTTCAGTGTTTGATTAAGACATGCGATAGGAGATTAGTATTTGAAGACGTCATGACCAATCGGCTTCCGCAAACAAAAGAATTTCCGGAAATGTCATGTGATAACACCTCTGTGACACCCCACAAGAGGAAGTCCAAGATGTAAAAGTAAACACAATTACTTTGTTCTTCCGTTCACTGTATTATTTTTCCGATGTAAATTGCTTCAGAATTCAAACAAATAGTACCGGATCACAAATAAATTCCGAAAATAATTGAAATACTTGCTTAAAAAATAATTACCACTTTCAGTGTATCCGTTCATTTGTTTTTCAAGATTTTTAATCCTTCAATTTTAAGATTAAAATATTTTGGGACCAACAAGAAAGAAAATCAAAGCTGGATAGGACTGTAGATTTATGAAAACATAAATGGTAACATGGATGACAGTATTGTACATAAAAAAGTAGAAGATAAAAATGAAATTAAACCAAGAATAAAACGGTTGATAGATGTGTGTATCGTTCAATTATCTCGTACGAATCAATGATAAATGGATGTCAATATAATACGTGAAGAGTAGAAGACTAGGTTGAAGCAATGTCTAGTGTAAAACGTGAAGTTATGTCTAATGTAAAACGTGAAGTTATGTCTAATGTAAAACGTGAAGTTATGTCTAATGTAAAACGTGAAGTTATGTCTAATGTAAAACGTGAAGTTATGTCTAATGTAAAATGTGAAGTTATGTCTAATGTAAAACGTGAAGTTATGTCTAATGTAAAACGTGAAGTTATGTCTAATGTAAAACGTGAAGTTATGTCTAATGTAAAACGTGAAGTTATGTCTAATGTAAAACGTGAAGTTATGTCTAATGTAAAACGTGAAGTTATGTCTAATGTAAAACGTGAAGTTATGTCTAATGTAAAACGTGAAGTTATGTCTAATGAAAAACGTGAAGTTATGTCTAATGTAAAACGTAAAGTAATGTCTCTTTTAATACTGATTTTTTTCGTTTCACGAAATTGTCCATATCTATCTTTTTGTTTCCTTTTCTTATATTTTTGTTTTACTAAACTTTAAATGTATTTTCTGTATTTTTTTTTCCTTGGCCCGCTAAGAATTCAGGTTTAGTCATTGCGACTAATATGGCGTTTCTGATAATTTTTGAGTGAAGGTTTGCTTTCCTTATTACCCGTGTCCATTGCCCTTCAGGCGAAACTTACTTTGACTAAACAGATACTTGTAATTTAGATTCCCCCAAGTAAATGAGTATTTCTTAATTTAATTATTTGGCAGTTTATACTAAGCATAACGTCTCCACCTCCTCATTTCTTGTGATGTAAGTTGGTTTATCTATTAATTAACTTTGTTTATTAATGACCTATATACATCAGAAGTGAGAAGAAATTATCAAAGAATATCAAAGCAGGTGTTCAAGTGGAAGACAAAGGGTTCAAGAAAGCGTGGACGCACTAGGAAAACCCTGAAACGAACTTTACTGAGATAGGCGAGAAATATCAGACTCTATTTCATGGAAGAGATTGAGTAAGTTGACCAGGACAAATCGATATGGAGAAATTACTTGCAGGCCCAATGTAACTTATAACGGTACAAGAGGAATGCGTATGTATATATATATGGTCACAGCCATCCGATCATGTTCCTCTGATGATCGTAGTCGATTTGCTCTGGAGAATCGGTTGATTTCTTTGTATGGTACCTTGCGACCACGCGGGCTCAACGTATTACATTCTTATGCTTCTTAGTACTTTCTCTTCCCATGCTTTGTAATCTCTATGGGTATATGTTGCATGTATTACATTCTTATGCTTCTTAGTACTTTCTCTTCCCATGCTTTATAATCTATATGGGTATATGTTGCATGTATTCAAGTTATATATTTACTAGATGTTTCATTGTTTCTTTTCTATTTCTAGTTTTTATGTGTGTTTTTGTGTTACATTTATTTCGTTATTCGTTTTTATTCCAGATTTTCCTTAGATACGTTGGTATTTGGTCGTCCATTTGTGTTTCATTTTAATTTGTCACTCCTGTTTGTTCGTTTGCTTGATAAAGGCCTTGTTGGTCGAAACGTTGCTGTTTATCGTCACTGTTTATGTATTTTGTAAAACTATAGTACTTTGTTTGTACGTGTTTCACTATATATATATATATATATATATATATATATATATATATATATATATATAAGATTATGGTAATAATTGCCCTATTACTCTCGAGAGACAATAATTTCATGGTCGGTTTTATTTCTGCCTCCTCCCTCTTGGCAAGTTTTATGTCTCCAATTTGTCTGAGTGTAGGTTCTCTTTACTTTTTAGGCCCTCCGTTTTCAGAGCATGTCTCTAGCTTGACCTGTGCCTGGCGACCTCGTTCTAGTCTTTTGTATTCATATCAGACGTATATACGTCACGCTTGCATACGTCTTTGTAATGAAGAAATGATCCTCCCACAGATATTTTGCCAGAAAGTTATCATCCAGTATAGAATATTCTTTCGGAACAAGGCTTTCATCCATTCGGGTCAAGTAACCCAAACATCTCACCCGACGTTGACGCACTATATAAATATATAAAGCATGGTTTCCTTCAAAAATCTTCATATTTGTAGAAATAGCAAAGGTTCGCTCACATTCTCTATAATACATTCTCTATAATACATTCTCTATAATACATTCTCTATAATACATTCTCTATAATACATTCTCTATAATACATTCTCTATAATACATTCTCTATAATACATTCTCTATAATAAGAGGCTCTCTTGAATGACATCATCAATGTTACAGATGTGGTTATTTACACCGATGGTTCAGTCATTCGCCAACAACGCTGTGCGTGGGCTTTTCAGCACGCTCAGGAGGAAAAATAATAAGAGAGGCCAGTGGGGCCTACGCAACAACCACAAGTAGCTTGACAATGGAGGTTCGGGCGGTTACGGAGGCAGTGAACTGGTTGGCATCTCACAATTACTCTCGTGTTTTCATACTCAGTGACTCCATGAGCATGATTCGTAAAGTCGAATCTGGTATGGTGAGACGCAACTGGGTGGAGGTACTGGTACAGACAATGATCAGAGAAATCACCTTCATTTTTGTCCCTGGGCACGCAGGAGATAGGGGTAATGAACGAGCTGATAGATTGGCTGGCTTGGCTACAATATCAGAGGGGCTGCCATGGATCGAAGTGACATTCTTCACGCATTGAGAGAGTCTTTCCGAACAGAGGAGTTTCAGGGCTGTGAATCCCACTCGCTGACCCGATTAAAAGAGATGGGTGGCAATATTGGTGCAGCCCGAAAAGAACGACATACTAAATATGCAAAGAGATTGGTTAATCAACATCGAACTGGCTTGTTGGGTCGCTGGACGCTGCTGGATTTGATGAGGCGGAGATCGGAGCACCTATGGACATGTCCGGAGTGCTATGATGATAGTCATCATATAACTGATAACTGATAAATGATAACTCTATAATACAGGATTATGTACGAAAATGTAAACTTTCACTGGTCCTTCTTCTTCTTCTTCTTTGCGTTCGTTCTTTACGAACAATTTTAATCACTCTTTGTGATATGTTTGATCTTTGCCAAGAACGTGTATACGTTGCAAATTGGTTTGGTAGGCCCCTAAACGCATAGACTTCTACACGTTTAGAACACATGTATCCAATTTCATCCAAACCTCCTTAGTCGCCTCTTACGACATGCGTGGCAGGTAACAGTGGTTCTATTCTTTACACCCCAAATTTGGGTCTCAGTAACCACTCGGACGGCCATGGACTCAATGAATTAAGTAAAATTACAAACAAGCTTCAAGTGTTATATCAAACGCATACAAAAACTAGCCCCTGTTAAGCAGGAATTCTCGATTTCCCGTCAGAGCTAGTCGGAATTCTGTTGTCGGGGGCCACGCTGAGCCGAAGGACAAGAGCTCAAGTGCTGCTGGATCGTTGAAGAAGAAGAAGAAGAAGAAGAAGAAAAGGTTAATCTAATGTAGTTCTTTCTATTTCTCATATTTTTTCACGTCTGATTCTCTGTGATAGTGCTGCGAGATAGAATTTATAGCATCACAATTCAATTCTTTTCAGCCACTGATATCATTTGTAGAGTGACACTTTGACAACTAAATGATCAACTTCATTATTACGACGCTTTATTTGTTTTAGTAATGGGCGTGATGTCTAAATTGTGTTATTTTATTGAGAGAAAATGTTTCATTTTTTTAACAAATTAATTTATTTCATTGTTAATTCTTTGTTTGTTTTGGGTTAATAGTGTCGATTAATTTTTTTCTTTTCGAAATAAATTTTATCATTTTTCTTCTATCATCATCATCATCAGGTGCCGTCTCCGCATTGAAGGTTGGCTGCAATGAATCTCCAGCATCCTCTGTTTTTCGCCTTGGTGTTGCACACTTCCAGACTGTAACCTGTCCATTTCTGAAAGCTTCCCTCCCACTTATCTCTTGGTCTTCCTCTTGCTCTTCACCCTTCAACTTTCCCCTCTAGTAAATGTTTTATCATGGTGTCATGTCTTTTATGTGCCCAAAATACTTTATTTGTCTGAATTTTATTTCTCTTAATAGTTGTTTCTTCATGCCTTGTTTTCCTAAAACTTGTTTATTTGTCTGTTCTTCTGTCCATGAAACTCTACCTATTCTTCTATATATCCACATCTCAAATGCATCAATTCTGTCTTCTAACTGCTTGTTCATTGTCCATGTTTCGAGCCATAAAATAATATGGATATATATAGCATTTGATCATTCTCTTGTTCATTGTCCATGTTTCCGAGCCATACATTAATACAGGATATATATATATAGCATTTGATCATTCTCATTTTTAACCTGTTTGTAATTTGTTTGGATGTCAGTAACTTTCTCATACTATTGACAGTATCCTTGGTCATTCCTATTTATGTTACCTACCTATCATATGTTGTGTCATGTGTTGTGTCTTGCGTTGTGCCTTGTGCCCTATCCTATGTTGTGCCCTGCTTTGTGTCATACATCGTGTCCTGCGTCGCGCCCTGCATTGTGCCCTATATTATATCCTGCGTTGTGCCCTGCTTTGTGTCATGCGTTGTGCCCTGCTTTGTGTCATACGTCGTGTCCTGCGTCGCGCCCTGCATTGTGCCCTATATTATATCCTGCGTTGTGTCCTGAGTTGTGTCCTGCATTGTGTCCTGATTTGTCTTCCTATTACAATATGCCATCATACGTAATCATGTGCCAAAGATACTTATATATCTTTCAATCTATAATCCTTTTCCTGTCCGGTTTGACACATAAAGCTTTCACATACGATTTTATTGATTGATTTATATGACCATCATCATTGCACTTCGGTGAGTGACCATGTGTACTCCGTTCTCTTTCTTACACAGGAAGATCTCAGCTGCAGTGCACGAACTCTGTAACACTGGCAAGGGTCCGGGTGTAATTTTGAAGATGGTTAAAAATATTTTTGTAAGAATTTTATTTTTATTATTTTTCTAATGATATTTTGCCCGGCAGCGCTTTCCAGCCTACTATCTTTCACAAAAGATATCCACGGATGCCTTCTCCAACCTTTCTTCTTATTGTTTTCCACGTTAAGTTACAATCTTTCAATTTTCTTTCCAACAGTTCTTTTACATGTTTCCTTTGGAAGACCATGCCTTCTTTCCCCATCTGATGTCCATCGAAGAGCCAATGCTCTTGTTGACATACAACACATATGACCAAGCTACCTCCGTCTTTGTCTTTCAAAGATGATCTCCAATGACGCACCGTTACAGCTGTCGTTGTCTTATTTATATGATCTTAGGGTTTCTGTGGCGTAGAGGTTAGATGCTTATCTCTCGTGTCAAAGGTACCAGGTTCGATCCCTTGTGGAGCAATCTGGATATTTTTTCAGAGATCACTGATGTCAATGTAGGTGAGATCGAGTTCCTAGTCCTATCGAAGACGGACGATAAAACGTAGGTTCTATTTGAGCATGTAACAGAGCCCTTGGCAGTTGAAATTCGAGAAGAATATGCTGGAATTGAGGTTAAAAATAAAATTCCTACAAAAATACCGTCACCATCTTCAAAATTAAATCGGGGACCCTGACCGGTGCTACGAAGTTCGTGCACTGCATCTGAGATCTTCCTGTTAAGAAAGAGATTGGAGCACACATGGTTACTCAATGAAGTGCAATGATGATGGTAGTATCAATCAATCAATCAATCAATCTATATGATCTATTATTTTATTTCTTACATGTAAACAACTCATGACTTGTTTCACTGCACATATTTAATAGTTATAATGAAAGTAAACCTCCTTGCCTCCTACAATTCTTGAATTCTATCATTTGGAAAAATAATCATTATTTATTATCGAGACTTTCATATGTTGTTATTTCATGTCTACTTTATCTCTCTTGGATCTTGTTTGTCTGTTCTGTTTTTCATTTACGGTTTTTGTCCCTGTTCCCCATTCAATAAAAATTCTCAAGCTAGTCGACGCTATAATGATACGATCTTTTATATCGCATGAAGCAATGATACATGCATTTGATATATATCGTGTGAGGCAATGATACATGCATTTATATATATCGTGTAGGCAAGGATACAGATCGTTATATATCGTGAGAACAATGATAGATCTTTATATCGTGTGAGACAATATACGATTCTTTTATATCGTGTGAGGCATATAGATCCTTTATATATCGTGTGAGGCAATATATAGACTTAATACATTCTTGGATGATAAGACAATATATCGTGTGAGGCAATGATACATATATTTTATACATAGCATGAGGCAATGACACATAAGCTTTGCCAGCTCATAGAGAAGGGAGAGAGAAGTAGAGAGGGAGAAATAGTGAATGTATGGGAGAAGCGTGTTCATGCGTAAATATTAGACCAAGAGAGAGATATAAAGAGATAAATGATGTGTGTATATGAGCCTGTATCTGCCTAAATATATTAGACATATAGATATAGAGAAGATATATAATTATGCAAGATGTTTTTACTAAGGTCTGGTTCCAGTCTAGACATCTCCTTTAAGAGATCGAAGATAATCTGGTTGTGTTCTCCAAGGAAACCACTGAGTTGTTCTTTCTATAGGCTTTGTTTTCTGGCGTTTTGATTCTCAAATTTGCTGATGTAGTCGTTGTTCTCTTAATCTAAATACGTGGCTGAACCAGACTGCAACCGAGATTCCGCTTGAGTCTACAGAAGCTGGACTTTATGTGGACATGGGGTTTTTTATCTGGTTCTTGAAGATTGGTTTGTAACTGTATCAGTTTCCATCAAATACGTGTTATTCTTGTGTCTCATATATCAGTTTCCATCAAACGCGTATTATTCTTGCGTCGCATATGTCAGTTTCCAACAAATATATATTGTTCTTGTGCCTCATAGATTATCTTCCATCAAATATATATTGTTCTTGTGTCTCATAGATTATCTTCCATCAAATATATATTGTTCTTGTGTCTCATAGATTATCTTCCATCAAATATATACTGTTCATGTGTCTCATAGATTATCTTTCATCAAATATATATTGTTCTTGTGTCTCATAGATTATCTTTCATCAAATACATATTGTTCTTGTGTCTCATAGATTATCTTTCATCAAATACATATTGTTCTTGTGTCTCATAGATTATCTTTCATCAAATACATATTGTTCTTGTGTCTCATAGATTATCTTTCATTAAATACATATTGTTCTTGTGTCACATAAATTATCTTTCATCAAATATATACTGTTCATGTGTCTCATAGATTATCTTTCATCAAATATATATTGTTCTTGTATCACATAAATTATCTTCCATCAAATATATATTGTTCTTGTGTCACATAGATTATCTTCCATCAAGAATATATTGTTCTTGTGTCTCATAGATTACCTTTCATAAAATACGCATTTAAGGAAGACAAAATGGCATAATATCAAACTGAGGGGACAATTGTTGTCTCTACCTTATAAGCCTTTATGTACAACGAGGACTGATCTTTGTGTACAACGAGGACTGATCTTTATGTACAACGAGGACTGATCTTTATGTACAACGAGGACTGATCCTTATGTACAACGAGGACTGATCTTTATGTACAACGAGGACTGATCTTTGTGTACAACGAGGACTGATCTTTGTGTACAACGAGGACTGATCTTTCTGTACAACGAGGACTGTTCTTTGTACACGAGGACTGATCTTTTGTACAACGAGGACTGATCTTTTGTACAACGAGGACTGATCTTTATCGTACAACGAGGACTGATCTTTATGTACAACGAGGACTGATCTTTATGTACAACGAGGACTGATCTTTGTGTACAACGAGGACTGATCTTTGTGTACAACGAGGACTTGAGCTTTGTGTGACAACGAGGACTGATCTTTGTGTACAACGAGGACTGATCTTTGTGTACAACGAGGACTGATCTTTGTGTACAACGAGGACTGATCTTTGTGTACAACGAGGACTGATCTTTGTGTACAACGAGGACTGTTCTTTGTGTACAACGAGGACTGATCTTTGTGTACAACGAGGACTGTTCTTTGTGTACAACGAGAACTGATGCTGCTATCATTGATAAAACTAGTTCTTATGTGCTGTTATAGCAATTTTTAACCCAAATAACATTCTTCATATCTCATTCTTCTTCAAACGCTCCAAATAGACCCACTTGTTAACCGCACTGTATGATTTGTATGTGATCTGAGCCTAAGAGCGATTGAATGTTGTGTCAGTCATGCACCTACAGGTAGGCATATTTCATATAGAAAGTTTCATACTGTTCAAACAAATCCAAAGTGGTTTGCCGTATACAGCTTTAGAACCGTTGAGTCTGATCTGTCAATCAACATAGTTAAGTTATTAGTAATTGTCGTGGTTATCTGAAGTTCATTTTGCAGCACTCGAAACTTTGAGGTTTCTCAATACTGTTTGCCATTTTGTTTTGACAAGTTGTTAACATTTAACTAAGTCTGACAATTCTCTATAGACAATTTGACAATGAAATCAAATAAATAATAGGATTAAAATATTGCAATCATTTGCGATCAGACAGTGTAAGTGTATTACATTGCGGTGACAAGTCTACACAAATCTTCAGAAACATAAGTTTTTGTTCATAATAATTTTGACGTGTCAGCATGATTTGTGGCTCCGATAACGCTTACAAGCAGAGGTTTAAATTTTCAGAAATCAAACTACTCACGTCACGTGACGCTCGCTTTCCAGTAGCGTTAGATACAGACTAATTCACTTTTTTTTAACAACGCAGATATACTTCTATGGTAAAAAGATTAAGAAGTTTGCCTGGCGTTCTGGAGGTTGTATGTTCGAATCCGAGCTGAGTCAAATGTTCAGTTTTCTCTGGAGATAACTAAGCGTGTTGCTAGAGATAGGGATTTGATGATTTTGTGCAACACTTTTGGCATGTGGCGCTCATTTCTGTCGAGAGGGACGGAGTCATATGGGGGAACCTGATGCAATAATTTCGATCCTTAGTCGTTTTACTATTTTATTTAAAAAACCAACAATCTATTCTTTACACCCCAAATATGGGCCTTGGTAACCACTCGGGCGTCAAACAGTGGTTCTATTCTTTACACCCCAAATATGGCCTGGTAACCACTGCCGTAACCCTGGCTGTAACACTGCCTCGGTAACCACTCGGGCCTCGGTAACCACTCGGACGTCAAACAGTTCAAGATAGTATAGTCTAAGGTTAAAAAGAAACAACAACAAAATACACATCCTGTTTTTCTACTATGAAATATATATATGGAACCAAGGAAATAAACCTAAAGCAAAAATGGTAAGAGAACATAGGGAAGTTGACAATTAATAGTCTTCATGTTGTTTTAATTTCCAACAGATTCTCTTTTTGGTTATCTTTCCTCTCCATGATCTACAAGTTAGAAATACTAATTTTACTACAGATTTTACTTGTTCGTACTAATGGCGAAGTACGTGAAAACAAAGTACTGTAGTTTTACACAATACAAAAAATCGATAACGATACACAGGAAAGTTTCGACCAAAGGTCTTTATCAAGCAATTGCTGTGTATCCTTATTTTTTGGTATTTTGTAAAACTACAATACTTTGTTTTTGCGTGTTTCGCTATTGCTACATAGTTTTACTGCAGTCTTCCATTATGTCGATAATACTTGTTCGTACTAGGAACGTTCCTGTAACTTTGGTTTACAAAGATTATGTAATATTATTTGTTCTTCGAAACTGTTTGTGTATTTGGTGGGGTAAATTGAAACGCAGTTGAGAGAAGTTTGAAAAACATTTGCAATGGAAATAAGCACAGCCCTAAAAATAAAGCAGACGTGAGACTGGAAGACGGTTTTTAAGTGAGATATCTTTGAGGTGTAATCGCCAGTCAGTCCCGTCAGAAACCCGGAAGAACTGGCGGGACGTATAATTTATTAGCGAGCTGCCCCCAGGTCTGCACGCCGAACTTCTTCACGAGTTGGCTAAGCTTATTAGCCCCGTGAAAAGCTCGTGAATCACATCTAATTGTGCCCTGTTTCTGATTGCCCTATCTATAAGGGCAACAATCCGTCTTGAATTCTTTCTAGAGTGAAGAGGAAGAGAAGATTGGGTGGGTGGGTGGGCTTAGGGGGTGGAAAAGAATCTCGTAGTTTCGTTGATTACCAATATCATCAGGTGCCGTGCTGCTAGTGTTGGCGAGAGTCTCAGAACCCAAGGCAAAACACTGGAGTCAATGAACATGATAAATACCTAGATATTAGACAAATATACTCTGCAAAGAAAAGTCCTTTTTAGGACTAGGCATAGTTGTCAGACAACAGCTACACTTTGTGCTAAGATCAAAGTATAGTACCCTCTTGTCGTGGTCACTTGAGCCTTCATAAAACGCCAAATGGCAAAATCAAACACACTTAAACAAACTCCGAGCAGCTCTCATTCGAAATAATAACGATGCTCGCAGATTACACTTTAAATTGTACTGGGCCCACTCGTTGTGGCCCTTCCGAATAGGGCCCAATACCAAAATAAATATATAAAATAGTCCCAGGCTACAGGGCCACACCAAGAATAATTGCTAACACGCTCTGACATAACCAAAAAAGATATCGGTCCTAAGTTGAAAGGGTCGTGCCTCGGCCACATAAATGCTGCATCTACTACAAAACAAAGAAACAAATACTCCGGAAAAAGCAAATGTTCAAAAATTGAATTTGAACCACTACTTTTATTCTCTCAGATATGCACTTTCATGTCAATGACTTCCTGACTGTCCTTTTCAGTAACGCATCCCACAGATGAAGCTTATCCAGCCACAAACATTTATTTTTCTGCTGTTCTTTTTGTAACGTTGTCTTTTTTTTTTTTTAAAGTAAATATCGCCGTAGGCCCTATGCTGCAGCCTCAAACCAGGAGGAATAATGTGTGCTTTAGTTTTGACTCCTACCACTTTAGTTCTGTTCATCTTGGGAGTGCATACTTAAAGAAAAACAAACCACTGACTTTACATTTGTTGTGGTTATGGTAGATACACCAATTTAGTATTACATATTAAAACACCATGCAGCGACAAAGGAATGTTTCTAATTTAAAAATAGGATCAAAGTTATGCCAGTAGCTCATTGATCTTGGTATACAGTTTATCTTGACGAAATGCACACATTCGATGATGTATTTCACATTTGCTCTAAAACAAACTATGCTCAACTTTATTGATACCCTATATCTAGGGCACACTGGTAATTACAAATCTAGTCGACACAAAAAGTGGGGTCTACATGCGAAGGATTTACACACTTTATCGGATTCTCCCAAGTGACTCGATCCTCTCCCCAAAATGGTCTACAACCTGCCGAGAGCGTTGCAAAAAGCGCAAACTCAGTTGCATGGGAAACAATCCAGAGTATCTCCAGAAAATAAAATACCAACTAAACCGAACGATGGGGTCTAGATTCGAACCCACTACTTTCAGAACACAAGGCAAACTTCTTGACCTCTTCACCCCAGAGACTCTAATAACTGCCATCAAGGCTCGTACTCTATAACTGCTTTGATAATGAGAAATGACAAGCAGACTCAACAACAGAACAAGATGATAATTACCAACAATATACAGGCTGAATAAATTGCATAATATCACATCATTCTGTATAACCTCTCACTCTATTTAAACATGAATAACGAACCTCAACTGTTCCTCGCCGAAGATTACATCCTTTTTTTTCTTTAAATGTATCTTCTAAGCTCTTTCCATTAAGCATCGGTTGTATTAAAACTATATTTTTCCAGGTTTTCATCCCTCTATCATTTTCTCAACGCATTCCTTGATTATATTCTTCGACAATGTTCGACATATTCATCTCAACATTTTTGTTTTCATGTTCAGCCGCAATCCTTGTTATCTGCTTCACTTCCACAAGTCAATGTTTGTTATTACTTCCGACCCATGTAGTTTGAACTGAATATTATACCTTATTGATTTAGTTGCTCCTTCTCAATCATGAACTGTAGAAGTTGACCAGAGAGAACACCACAAAACTATCAGCTGCTTTTTTTCTCTAGCCCTGTTTTAGTCTAGCCACGGATTCGTCATAGACTGGCTAATATTGGCCTTGCATTGAACTTTTGGTCGACCTGGATGTCCAGCTCGTGATAAGAAAAATATATAGGCTGATGGAATTGATGGAAATGATGGAAGTGATCAGGGGCGGCTCGTAATTAAGGACAAGGGGGGCCAGGCCACACCCAAAATAATATGTAAAGTTTATTTATTATTTTATAATTATTTTACCGAATTATTGCTATTAGCGTGATACTAATTAGCTTTAAAAGTTGAACATGTAACAATAAAATAAAATATACGAGATTCTGATCTCTGTACGACAATGTACGTTCTGATCTCTGTACGACAATGTACGTTCTGATCTCTGTACGACAATGTACGTTCTGGTCTCTGTACGACAATGTACGTTCTGATCTCTGTACGACAATGTACGTTCTGATCTCTGTACGACAATGTACGTTCTGATCTCTGTACGACAATGTACGTTCTGATCTCTGTACGACAATGTACGTTCTGATCTCTGTACGACAATGTACGTTCTGATCTCTGTACGACAATGTACGTTCTGATCTCTGTACTACAATGTACGTTCTGATCTCTGTACGACAATGTACGTTCTGATCTCTGTACGACAATGTACGTTCTGATCTCTGTACGACAATGTACGTTCTGATCTCTGTACGACAATGTACGTTCTGATCTCTGTACGACAATGTACATTCTGATCTCTGTACGACAATGTACGTTCTGATCTCTGTACGACAATGTACGTTCTGATCTCTGTACGACAATGTACGTTCTGATCTCTGTACGACAATGTACGTTCTGATCTCTGTACGACAATGTACGTTCTGATCTCTGTACGACAATGTACGTTCTGATCTCTGTACGACAATGTACGTTCTGATCTCTGTACGACAATGTACGTTCTGATCTCTGTACGACAATGTACGTTCTGATCTCTGTACGACAATGTACGTTCTGATCTCTGTACGACAATGTACGTTCTGATCTCTGTACGACAATGTACGTTCTGATCTCTGTACGACAATGTACGTTCTGATCTCTGTACGACAATGTACGTTCTGATCTCTGTACGACAATGTACGTTCTGATCTCTGTACGACAATGTACGTTCTGATCTCTGTACGACAATGTACGTTCTGATCTCTGTACGACAATGTACGTTCTGATCTCTGTACGACAATGTACGTTCTGATCTCTGTACGACAATGTACGTTCTGATCTCTGTACGACAATGTACGTTCTGATCTCTGTACGACAATGTACGTTCTGATCTCTGTACGACAATGTACGTTCTGATCTCTGTACGACAATGTACGTTCTGATCTCTGTACGACAATGTACGTTCTGGTAAAGAAGGGATAACTTCCCGGAATAGACAAATAATTGTCAATACTAAAATATAACCCAACCCAAAAACCATGATTTTTCCAAAAATATTTGTCTGGCCCTACCAACAAAAATGATGACGATCCGTTACTGGAAGTGATGTAATTGGTACGGTTATGTCCAATGTGAGCACAAGAACGAAACTTCCAATCAAATATAAGTCGTGTTGATCCCCAAAACAAGAAGCAACCAGACCAACATAGGCAATGGATTTGCAAACAATTGACTCTTAAAGGGACATAATATGGTGTAATTGGATTTTCTCATCAATGGTCAGATTCGAGTTGAGCATTCTGAGTAACTCCACACTGAGTATCGGGTCTAGAGCCCCGAGATATTCCAAGTGTGTGCCTCAACAAATAGAATGCCAGGCAAATAAGAAGTTTGTTTTCTGGGTTTTTTTTCGTTCTTATTTTAGTTTATCGTGAATGTGTGTTCTATGTTAATTTGTTGATTCGTCTTAGTTTGAAAAGTATATTTCTGTCGTTGTAAGATTGCTTTTTTTAAAACCATTTTTCATACCATGAGGCGCATTAGAGAAACGGCGTTAGGCTTGTATTTTTCATTCACCGTGTTGTAAAATGTATAAGTTGTATATTATTTCCATTAATTTATCTACATGATAGTTCTGTGTTCTTGTTATATTTCTTCTTCTTTTGTCTCGTCACACTGCTACCGGTTTGTTGACCTGTGTCGTGGTTTACTGTTTTTGTCCCTTCGCTGTTCTAGTGGTTTGAGCGATTGTTACTTTGTCTTTTTGACAGGCTTCTGCTGTACCATCTAACCATCTTTTTTGTGGTTTTCCTCTCGCCTTCTTTCCTGGTGTTCTATTGTAGAAGACTCTGTATACTGTGGAGTTTGGATGCTTTCTTATTAAGTGGCCAAATCACTTCATTCTTTGTTTATACTACATTTGACAAATTAATATGTTAGCATCGGTATTCATCCACGCCTACACAGTGTCAGCAAATTATAGTGTACTAAGATCATTCTCATCCTTCAAATTGATGACCCTAGCAGCAGGCTGAGTCTCACGCAGTCTGGCTAAGCAAATAGATATCGTGGTAGAAAGCAAGCTTGATTAATAAATGTCGATGCTGACAGTGAATTTACAGAAAAAAGATTTGGTAAACACGCTGTAAATTGCTACACTCATATATATGTATATATACAGACATGCACACATAAGCACACATACACACACGCGCGCGTTCGTATACACAAACCCATACACACAAAAATGCTCACGCACATATTTATTATTTAAATAGAAGAAACAATAAACGCCGCCCAGAGGTAACAAAAATTAATTACGAAGTGATAATGGTTTTTTGTTTTTTTCGATCCAGAAGCACTTGAGCTTTTCAGCTGTTCGGCTCGGTGCCATGGACATCGTAACCCTTCGGTTCGGTGCCACGAACACCGTAAATCTGGGGAATCTGTGGCTTTTTCTGCCATCCCGCGGAATTGAACCCGAATACACAGAGGGATAGTCACCCGTAGTCCAACGCGCTACGAACACGCTGGGCAGACGGGCAAGTGATATGGTTAAGACGTGTTAACCTGAGAGTTCACGGTCGTCCACTCCAACTGTTGAATTTGATCTAGGACCTCTTGCCACGAAACAAGTGCTCATTACATATATGGGTGTGCTTGTATTAGGTGTGTTCGTTCATATGTTCCATATGTGTGTACGTGTGTGTTTGGTGTTTTTTGTGGTGTGATTGTGCCGCGCATTCCGTCTCTTGCGGTTTCCGTCGATCTGTTGTGTATGTCCATGATTTAATATAAATTAATTTGCTCTTGCAAGTGAATCTCCTTTTTTTCGCTCTGTAATAAAAAAGAAGCTTTGAGAATACATGTCTCCGAAAATTATTAAAAGTAAAATGGAATGATTTCGTTTCTAACAACACAGTGAGAGATAGAACACACCAACAACTCATATCAAATATTAAAAGGAAACGAAGGTGGAAATATTTAGGTCATGTTCTTAGATCAGACGAAAGAGAATAAATCGACAAGTCCTTATGTGGTCACCAGTTGGGAAAAGAAAACGTGGAAGACAAAGACCACTCTTCGAAGAACCATCCACAAGAAAGTAAACTATTGGGATGTAAAACCATACAAGATCTCCAACTGCTAGCAAAGAACCGTATCACATGGAGATCTAAATCCTCTGCCTTATGTGCCGCCTTTTGGAACGAAAGGAACAAACTAACTAACTAAAAGTAGACATCATAGTTCATAAAGCAATGGCAAACTACTGAACGTATAAGTAATGCCTAGAAAATTAGCAACTCGTTTACTTGGGTTGATAACTAAGTCCTGTAAAGGAAATGCCATGATTATCATTTTCAACTAGCGCTCGATACGCATTGTGCAAAAGGATAGATTTTAAGCATAAATGTAATTTGTTGAAGTAAAATTATGATGGTCATAACAGAAATATCAAATAAAAAAGCGTTGGCATAGATGTCGACAACTGGGAGAATGTTGCTCAAGACAGATCAGCCTTGCGCACACTTCTTCGACACACTTCTTCGGCCTGCGAGGCAGGTAGAACAGCACGGATGGAACCAAAACGTCAAAATAGAAAGACAGTAAAACTCCCCACAAGTGCAAGTATACCTTGCCCACACTGTACAAGAACTTTTCAAGCCCGCATCGGGCTCATTAGTCATCTACGCACACACAATCATAAGGCAACTACATTCCCTTGGATGAAAATTGAGATCATCATCACCCGTGATGAACGAGCATCATCTTCAAATATAAATCAAATCAAGAAGTTTACAGTGAAGCTGAGATTTCTTCAACATTCCGTTTTTGGACCGAGTTTGTCTTTCTTCTTCGATCTCTACTTGTTTAGTAGCCAAACTGCAGTTATGCAGCCCTTAACATCTCTCTCTTCTCTCTCTCTCTCTTGCCTTTTTAACACGGATTGGGGCATAGGCCCTCAACCAACTCATGGTTGGTTGGATGTTGTATCTAAAGTTTTCTACTGGATATGGTAGCCAGCCCTACGTCCCTTAATATGTTCACCACTTAAAAGCTGGAGTAGGGTAGTGAGCAGTTGTGGTTCAATGACTATGACTTCTGTCCACTCATTCATTGTTTCTACGTATCATTTACAAATGGGGGAGATTAATTTCATTCCTGTACCATACCTGTGTCGAGGGATTAACGAAATGCGTAAGCGTTCGCTTATCTACTCGGACTCATGAGGTTGTGGGTTCAATTCCCACCCCCCCACCCCCACCCACCACTTACGTTCTACACGTGAGGGTAGGAATTGGCCATTCTACCTTATGTTAACTAGAAGCTAGAAATATGAAGTGACAGGTACTTCATACCCTATAATCTGAAAAGGATATAGGAAATTGTATTTATCTATTTGCTGAACGTAACCCTAATCACAGCATATCTGGAAAAAAAACTGTATCCGGCTGTCTCTTCTCATACATTGTGGTATTCAAAGTTTATCTAATGTAATTTGCCACCGTCGTTTTGGTCATCCCCTGCCTAGTCATCCAGGAGCAATGCATTTCACCAAAACAACTTTAACATTTAACGGTAACAACATATTTCAGCTTCCGGAATATGATGTTTATAAGCCAATGTTTTTCGATGTTTAGGCATTATATGATGTGTGCACTTTTTATCTATTCTGTTCAGAGTGTTCTAATAATTTGTCACTAGTACTACTTTGTTACAAAGTCTTAAAATGATATTCATTGCCCCAGATCCCCAGAAAAAAAATTGCACTTCGCGATATAAACCCCCACCATCTCAACCCCTCCTTTCCAAGTGAATAACTTCAAATCCCTAGGAATTAAAACATCATCTGGCAATTTAGAAGTTTAAATCGAACACAGATATAACAAAACAAACCAATTTATTGAGCAGATATCAACAAAGCTGAACAACAAATGCGTGTCAATAGACATAAAAAAGAGCATTATATAATAGAATATTTCTCCCAACCCTGTGCTAATGATACCAGATATAACAGAGCATTATATAATAGAATATTTCTCCCAACCCTGTGCTAATGATACCAGATATAACAGAGCATTATATAATAGAATATTTCTCCCAACCCTGTGCTAATGATACCAGATATAACCGAGCATTATATAATAGAATATTTCTCCCAACCCTGTGCTAATGATACCAGATATAACAGAGCATTATATAATAGAATATTTCTCCCAACCCTGTGCTAATGATACCAGATATAACAGAGCATTATATAATAGAATATTTCTCCCAACCCTGTGCTAATGATACCAGATATAACAGAGCATTATATAATAGAATATTTCTCCCAACCCTGTGCTAATGATACCAGATATAACAGAGCATTATATAATAGAATATTTCTCCCAACCCTGTGCTAATGATACCAGATATAACCGAGCATTATATAATAGAATATTTCTCCCAACCCTGTGCTAATGATACCAGATATAACAGAGCATTATATAATAGAATATTTCTCCCAACCCTGTGCTAATGATACCAGATATAACAGAGCATTATATAATAGAATATTTCTCCCAACCCTGTGCTAATGATACCAGATATAACAGAGCATTATATAATAGAATATTTCTCCCAACCCTGTGCTAATGATACCAGATATAACCGAGCATTATATAATAGAATATTTCTCCCAACCCTGTGCTAATGATACCAGATATAACCGAGCATTATATAATAGAATATTTCTCCCAACCCTGTGCTAATGATACCAGATATAACAGAGCATTATATAATAGAATATTTCTCCCAACCCTGTGCTAATGATACCAGATATAACAGAGCATTATATAATAGAATATTTCTCCCAACCCTGTGCTAATGATACCAGATATAAAAGAGCATTATATAATAGAATATTTCTCCCAACCCTGTGCTAATGATACCAGATATAAAAGAGCATTATATAATAGAATATTTCTCCCAACCCTGTGCTAATGATACCAGATATAACCGAGCATTATATAATAGAATATTTCTCCCAACCCTGTGCTAATGATACCAGATATAACCGAGCATTATATAATAGAATATTTCTCCCAACCCTGTGCTAATGATACCAGATATAACCGAGCATTATATAATAGAATATTTCTCCCAACCCTGTGCTAATGATACCAGATATAACCGAGCATTATATAATAGAATATTTCTCCCAACCCTGTGCTAATGATACCAGATATAACCGAGCATTATATAATAGAATATTTCTCCCAACCCTGTGCTAATGATACCAGATATAACAGAGCATTATATAATAGAATATTTCTCCCAACCCTGTGCTAATGATACCAGATATAACAGAGCATTATATAATAGAATATTTCTCCCAACCCTGTGCTAATGATACCAGATATAACAGAGCATTATATAATAGAATATTTCTCCCAACCCTGTGCTAATGATACCAGATATAACAGAGCATTATATAATAGAATATTTCTCCCAACCCTGTGCTAATGATACCAGATATAACCGAGCATTATATAATAGAATATTTCTCCCAACCCTGTGCTAATGATACCAGATATAACAGAGCATTATATAATAGAATATTTCTCAACCCTATGCTAATGATACCAGATATAACAGAGCATTATATAATAGAATATTTCTCCAACCCTTGCAATGATACCAGATATAACAGAGCATTATATAATAGAATATCTTCAACCCTGTGCTAATGATACCAGATATATCGTTACTTTATAATGAATATTTCTCCTAACCTGTTAATGTAGCCAGATAACTGCAGCATTATAGTTAAATTTCTCTCCTACTCCTGTCTATGTCCATTTAACAGGATTATAATAGAATATCTCACCAACCTAATGATCAGTTGGATGATTATATAATAGAATTTCTCAAACTGGCTAATGATACCAGATTAACGCCTTAATATGATTTCTCCAACCTGTCAATATACTGAGTATAACTGAGCATTATATTGATTTCAATGACTATGACCTATCTGGCATTCATTCATTGTTTCTAACCCTTGCTAATGTACAAATGGGATTAGATTAAATTTCTTCATGTACCAGATATAACTGGTCATTATTAAAGAATATTCTCAAGCTGTGCTTATCTATCGGACTCATGAGTATAGATTCATTCCCAACCCTGTCTAATGTACCAGTATACACAGTATATAATAGACATTTCTCACCTATGTTAACCAGAATAGAGAAATATGAATATTTCTCAACCCTGTGCAAATTTGATAAGGATATAGGCAAATTGTATTTATCAAATTTGTGAATGAACCAGAATCACAGCATTATAAAAAAATTATCCAACTGTCCTAATGATACATGAGTATAAAGCTTATCTAATGAATTTCCAACCTCGTTTTGGTCATACCAGATATCATCCAGGAGCAATATGAATTTCCCAAACACTTTAACATACCAGATAACAACATTATATAATCAGAATGATTTTTCAAGCCAATGGTTTACGATGTTTAGGCATTATATGATGATTACTTTTTAATCAAATTCCAGTTCAAGAGTTTATAATAAATTTTCAACTAGTACTAACTGATACCAGTTAACAAGTCTTAAAATGATATTCAATTGCTCAGATCCAGAATAATTGCACTTATGATATAACATATCTCAACCCATCCTTTCAAGTGATACTTAACAAAGCTAATATTAAAGAATTTTTCTGCAACTTTAGAAAGTATAACAAAGAGATTATATAAAGAAACCAACCTTTATTGATAAGATAACAAGCATTAATAATAGAATATTTCACTGTCAATAACATAAAAGAGCATTATATAATAGAATATTTCTCCCAACCCTGTGCTAATGATACCAGATATAACCGATGACAGCTAACAACAAAAGAAAATTTACAACGACCTAATTAAGATTCCTGAAGAGAATACTCATATATCAAAAAAGAGAAATCATAAACATACAATCAGATCCAAAGTGTGTGAACAACAGCAATAAAATTAAAGTCAGAGACAACAGTTCAAATTCAGAGGCAACAATTGCCTTTCAATTGTATAATCGATATAAGGGAAGACTGCGTAAATCTATGTAGGAATGCGAAACACATAATAACAAAGTACTGTAGTTTTACAAAATACAAAAACAATAACAATACTCACAATGTTTCGATCAAAAGGCCTTTATCAAGCAAAGGATACAACAGAAGTGACGAATTTCACTTCTTTCAAAGCAAACTACATATAGAATACAACAATAAAATCCTAACGGACCGAAATGATACACAGAGCAAACAGAAAAATAAGACGAGGAAGGTCATTAAAGAATTGGACTGATAAAATAGCAGTCTCTAAACATCTCTGTATATACAAAACGTATAAGAAGACACCTCCCCACTCTCACTTCATCTCGGCACTAAGAGAGTACAAAGGAACAGATGAGACAATTATGTTTCAAAAGATTCAATTTTCTTTTTTATTGCTTGCTTTGTGGTCCATAATTCATTTTCTTTATTTTCTCTAATCCTGTTTGGACTCACCGCGTCAGGATAAGAAGAGACTTCTAGAAATGACTTTTGTATGCACTTCATAAATAGTGTCTTTCGCTGAATTTGATATCTCAGAGATTCACCTTTTTACGCGGACCTCATTTGATAATTGATCATCGGTGTAAAAAGACTTTAATCCCCGCCATATATAACAAACAGTATAATCTTATCTTAACCACATTTGCCGTGAAGCGACGTGGGGAGAGTTGGTTCTATCTTTGCCAGGTGTGTTGCGCTTGACGTTGTCAGTCCATGCTTTCGCAGGGACTCTGAGATGTTATCTACCCATCGTGTTCTTGACCTGCCTCGTGCTCTGCGCCCTGAGTGTCGATTATTGTAGGCACGTAATGGTAGTAAATGTGGTTCCATTCTCATTAGATGGCCGAACCACTTGATTCTTTGCTTCTCGATGTACTGTATGCATGGTATAGTACCAACGATGCTTCTGATATTCTCGCTTCTCACTCTATCTCTCCTTGCAACGTTGACAGCTTTTCGTAGACATCTCATTTCACATGTTGTAATCTTTCTTTCTTGTGTCTTAGTCAGGGCCATGTTTGGCACTCGTTTTAAACAGTTTAATACGACTAAATAAGTAATCTCTATTTGCATTTCACACTTGAGTCGTTTCAAACACAACATAGAAATTTGAGAGTTATATTACTGCTCAAACATGTATAAATTTGAAGAGAATGATAGAACGCAAGAGAATATTCAAATTTGTTTGAGCATTTGGATATCATTCATAACAATACAGCTGGATGATTTTGTGATATACTTCTTCAAATGATAAGATTCTTGTATTGATGATATACTTGTTGAACTGACGATATAACTGTTGAATTAATGATACACTTCTTGATATGGTGACATATTTCTTAAGTTGACAACTTATTTATTTAATGACATACATCATTATTTAATGATATATTATTTATGACATACTTCTTCAACTTAATTATATATTTCTTCGTTAGATGATGATATATTTAATCTCAAATTTTGCTTTGCTTGTTGATATACTTTTGGGTTTTATGATATACTTAATTTAATAAGGATCTTCTTTACTTGCCAGTATATTTTCTCATTTGATAATATACTTATTTACTAGCAGATGTACCTGTTCTTTGCACGGAAATTTAGTTTAAATCTAATTATAATATTGAACACTTAAAGCTACATTTGTTATCCTTTTCTGTTGACCTTTCAATTCATTCCTCTTTAGTTTCCTTATAAATCGCCTTTACACTCCTACGAGACGCTTTTAGTCAAGTCAAATAACTAATCTTTATTTCTCTGCCTCCATGTTTCTGCCCTTCACTTTTCTTTACTTATAATTCTCCAACCGCATATCTCTTCTAAAGATTTACGAAATTGTATAATTTTGAAATTTTTCAAGTCCCAAACAGAGCGAGACTTAGCATATTAAAGAAACAAGTACCATCCCCTTAAAATCGGATGCTTTCCAATTAATAGCAATACGTTTTCTCTCCATGATTGGTAGGAACACTTTGTCGGTTGACCACATAAGATTAAAATGTCCCTCATTCCGATTGCCAGAGAAACCTGATACGATAAAATTTCAGTGAAAGTTGACAAATAACAATTGGCAAATTGAATTTATTCAGATTATAAACTTATCGAATAGTGACCAGATGTGTTAATTAAAAAAAAATTAATTCGTGGCCTTCCTGTGAATTGAACACGGATTTCGGATGTGTTGAAATACCAATAAAAAGCATCAAATATTAGCGTAACATGTGACTTCATCCTCGCTTTAACATGTGACCGGCAAGTGAAAACAAGGATATAACTTTTCGGTTTTTAAGTTTTCATACCCATTTCGTTACGTTGGAATTTAGAAATAGAGACGAACGAATAGTCTGGTTTATAATATTTACATCTTCCATCTGAAACTACCTCTTCAAATTTCAAATCCTTAGGATGTCAGATATCCTGAAACAATGGGAACAGACATATACAATACATTCAACTCATTATATATATATATATATATATATATATATATATATATACATAAGATATATTGTCAACTTGATGTATTCTTCATCACTAAATGATATACTTCTTTACGAAATTTGTAACAAAGTCTTTATGTAAGAAAGTCTTGATTGCTTTCCAAATATACAACTGCCCTTTGAACGTCCTTCCTGAACAATAACAACTGTTAAACATCTCTTTTTAATAATCATGCAGCTGCTGTTAAACATCTCTTCCTCACAATATACATCTGTTAAAATCTCTTTTGTAAGTATCAGCTGTTAAACATCTCTTCCTGCACAATATGCAACTGCTGTTAAACATCTCTTCCTGCACAATATACATCTGTTAAACATCTCTTTCTGCACAATATGCAGCTGTTAAACATCTCTTCCTGCACAATATGCAACTGCTGTTAAACATCTCTTTCTGCACAATATACATCTGTTAAACATCTCTTTCTGCACAATATACATCTGTTAAACATCTCTTTCTGCACAATATGCAGCTGCTGTTAAACATCTCTTCATTACATTTTCAAAACACAATATTTTGCAAAAACGTAGTTTAATGTGGTCATGTTACTTTGTTCTTAACAAAACAAAATGTTTTCCCCGATGTTTGAAATGTGTATTTAAGTCTCAAGTTACAGCAACAGATACAAAGTAGAATAGAAGAAGATAATGAACATTTTTAGCGTTAACCGTTGTGCAATGGACAACTGCTAGTTAGAACAGAACTGTTTTCAGGCAAGATCATAAATGGTAAGCCAATAGCGAAAGTTATACCACGTTGCGCAAGTGACCACGTGCCGTGGAAATTGCGAGACTTGAGGACAAAACATTCTGAAAAATATTTTATTTTTAGCGGGATGTTTAGATCTTAACTTCCAGCCCCCTTCCTTCCCTTCTTATATCTCTTTCTCTCTCGTCATCCATATGACGTTCTTTAATACATAAACTATACACATTGCTTCTAAACGTCTTTTATTAGTTTCATTTGTGAAATGTCTAGGTTCTATAGATTAATTTGTACTTTTAATGTGTCTCCCATGAATTCATATAAAAATCAAAAACATATTTCAAATAGTCTTGTTGAAACAGATTCCAACAAAGTCAGAAATAGGAAACATTATTATTGTGTAAATTGAGTAAATGACCAGTCGGTTACAGAACAAAAGGTGGTTGAATTGCTACAAATTGCATGTGACAAAATAGGCCGTTAACATTATGGGTTGTATTCCCAAATGATAATTTTTAAGCGAATTTCGATGTCGAGTGCAAACACAATGCCAGTTTCGGATCAAGGGTTGGAGACATGATGCTGGTTCATTACGAGGGAGATCAGTTGGTACCAGTTGATTCTGCTACAGGTTATCTGGTAACAGAAAACGTTTTTTGAAACTGACAATTTTTTTGGTAGCAGAATAATTGAAGGAAAAAGGATACCGAGAACAACAAATTGTGAAGATAATGTTAATGTCTGTACAAATTGTGAAGATAATGTTAATGTCTGTACAAATTGTGAAGATAATGTTAATGTCTGTACAAATTGTGAAGATAATGTGAATGTCTGTACAAATTGTGAAGATAATGTTAATGTCTGTACAAATTGTGAAGATAATGTTAATGTCTGTACAAATTGTGAAGATAATGTTAATGTCTGTACAAATTGTGAAGATAATGTGAATGTCTGTACAAATTGTGAAGATAATGTTAATGTCTGTACAAATTGTGAAGATAATGTTAATGTCTGTACAAATTGTGAAGATAATGTGAATGTCTGTACAAATTGTGAAGATAATGTGAATGTCTGTACAAATTGTGAAGATAATGTGAATGTCTGTACAAATTGTGAAGATAATGTGAATGTCTGTACAAATTGTGAAGATAATGTGAATGTCTGTGTACAAATTGTGAAGATAATGTGAATGTCTGTACAAATTGTGAAGATAATGTGAATGTCTGTAGCTTAAGCGTTAGTGAGCTCAATCCCAACCGACGCGTATCTGGTTCAAACTCCGTGGAGGGAAAGTTTGAAAGCAAATTAGTTTCCTTGGATTTTTACGAACTGTAAAAATAGTCCTAAGCGTTCAGAAAGCGATGACAAACTATTGAACGTGTAAGTGGTGCCTAAAAAAATATACAACTCGTTTACTGTTGTTGATGGCTACGTCCTGTAAAAAGGAAATGCGACGATCCAATATTCAGTGTATTAACGATACGGGAGTCACAGATATTCAATGTTCAGTGTATTAACGATACGGGAGTCACAAGATATTCAATGTTCAGTGTATTAACGATACGGGAGTCACAGATATTCAATGTTCAGTGTATTAACGATACAGGAGTCACAGATAGCCAAGTTAATAACAGTCTGCGCCAGTGCGTAGGTAAATTAGACACAGGGAAGTCTCTGTTGCTAAGTGGTTAAGTTGTCTCTGTGGCTAAGTGGTTAAGTTGTCTCTGTTGCTAAGTGGTTAAGTTGTCTCTGTGGCTAAGTGGTTAAGTTGTCTCTGTTGCTAAGTGGTTAAGTTGTCTCTGTGGCTAAGTGGTTGTTGTCTCTGTGGCTAAGTGGTTAAGTTGTCTCTGTGGCTAAGTGGTTAGTTGTCTCTGTGGCTAAGTGGTTGTTGTCTCTGTGGCATGGTTAAGTTGTCTCTGTGGCTAAGTGGTTAAGTTGTCTCTGTGGCTAAGTGGTTAAGTTGTCTCTGTGGCTAAGTGGTTAAGTTGTCTCTGTGGCTAAGTGGTTAGTTGTCTCTGTGGCTAAGTGGTTAAGTTGTCTCTGTGGCTAAGTGGTTAAGCCTTTCCGAATGTCGTTGGTTTGAATCTGGACCACGTCGTTCTGTTTACGAGAGCATTTAAGGACGCTCGCCCGAGACTGTCGCCATGAATATTCAGGATATCGGTTTTCACACTTTCCCTCCCTACCCCTCCCAGATAGAAAACATTTGACCTTACCGAGGGGATCGAACACTGGATGTTTCCGTCAGTAAACTCCACACCGCGTTTAATCACTCGGCCACCAGCTCTGTCTATTCTTACTGGCATAAACAAAAACAGGGAATTTATTTTATCAGCGGAACTATTCTTTATACCGCTTATATATTCGCCTGTGTAGTGTCAGGACCCGCTAGGGAAGCAAAAAATAGTACCAGTGCGACCTACAATACATGTCGTAAGAGGCGACAGAGGCAGGGGCATAGGGAAGCTACCCTAGTAAATAAAAAACATCGCTTATTAAATCGTATGTGCTGGCCTACATGTAGGCTCATAACTGGCACAACGTACAATCGCTCTTAGGCTCAGATCACATACAAATCACACAGGGGTTAACAAGTGATCAATAAGTAGTTAACAAGTGATCAATAAGTAGTTAACAAGTGATCGATATGTAGTTAACAAGTGATCGATATGTAGTTAACAAGTGATCGATATGTAGTTAACAAGTGATCGATATGTAGTTGACAAGTGATCGATATGTAGTTAACAAGTGATCGATATGTAGTTAACAAGTGATCGATAGGAAGAGTTCGAAGAAGATGAAGAACCTCATACATTGATATCAAGAATTTTCTTATAGTCTAGAATTAGTTCTATTAAGAATTCAAAATATACTTTCATATCAAGATAAATCGCTAGATCATTATCAATAATAACCAGAAATGACAAGCTTCTACGAAATCTATTGAATATTTCTATTTATTAACTCTTGAACAACCCTTGTCCGTTGCAGAATTCCTATGATTATATATCTGTACATGAATTGGAGTGATATTACATCAGTTCTTCCTGTGACATGATTCATTTTTATTGCAAATGAAGTTTCCTTTTTTTTCTTTAAAGAAACGACTGGTTATTTCATTTACAAATAACAGTTATATGGTTGCGTGTGAGCAGGGTGTCGTGTTGTGTGTGATCGTTTGGAGGACTCTTCGGGGCGTAAGTTGATGCTCGCTAGCTGACAACTAAGTTTTTTACTTCCTTTAACGCCGTGTTTTATATCCAGAAAATTGATTGCGTGTCTATAAAGCGGTATATTTGTAATAAACACTTTTGCAAACGCCACGTACATACTTACAGAACTTGACACCGCATATAATCACAAGCATACACGCACAATCATACACAGCACACACAAAATGTATGTATTTGTTAATATATATATATAATCTTCAAGTATCTTGTCCTTTCGGAACTTGGCTCCATTATAGCAGTCCTGAAAAACTCTCTATTCTCTGCAAGTTGACCGGCGTCAGCAGCCGTCATTCACAGATGGTCAATGACATCTTGCGTCCATCGTCTTCTAGATTTCCTTTCATTCTTCTACCAGGTACCATTCCCTCCAAAAATATCTTCTCTAGACACTCATGTCGTTTGATGTATACGAAATATTTAATTGTCCTTAGTGTTATGTTCTTAATACTCTTTTAATATCAAGCTGTTGCAGAACAGAAGCATTTGTTATTTTCTCTGTCCATGATATTCTAGTACTCTTCTGATACTTCCATTCCAATGCATTAATGATCTTCTTTGCCGCTTTGTCAATGGGTCATGCCTCACAACCATATGTTGCCAAGGGAAAAACGCCATTTCACTTCGCTGGATAACCAATTGGACATCAATTGACAATCATCATTTCACTTCGCTGATAACCAATTGGACATCAATTGACAATCATCATTCACTTCGCTGGATAACCAATTGGGGATCAATTGGACAATCATCATTTCACTTCGCTGGATAACCAATTGGACATCAATTGGACAATCGTCATTTCACTTCGCTGGATAACCAATTTGACATCAGTTGGACAATCATCATTTCACTTCGCTGGATAACCAATTGGACATCAGTTGGACAATCATCATTTCACTTCGCTGGATAACCAATTTGACATCAGTTGGACAATCATCATTTCACTTCGCTGGATAACCAATTGACATAAATTGACAATCATCATTTCACTTCGCTAGATAACCAATTGGACATCAATTGGACAATCATCATTTCACTTCGCTGGATAACCAATTTGACATCAGTTGGACAATCATCATTTCACTTCGCTGGATAACCAATTGGACATAAATTGGACAATCATCATTTCACTTCGCTGGATAACCAATTGACATAAATTGACAATCATCATTTCACTTGCTAGATAACCAATTGACATCAATTGGACAATCATCATTCACTTCGCTGATAACAATTTGACATCAGTTGGACAATCATCATTTCACTTCGCTGGATAACCAATTGGACATAAATTGGACAATCATCATTTCACTTCGCTGGATAACCAATTGGACATAAATTGGACAATCATCATTTCACTTCGCTGGATAACCAATTGGACATAAATTGGACAATCATCATTTCACTTCGCTAGATAACCAATTGGACATCAGTTGGACAATCATCATTTCACTTCGCTGGATAACCAATTGGACATCAATTGGACAATCGTCATTTCACTTCGCTGGATAACCAATTTGACATCAGTTGGACAATCATCATTTCACTTCGCTGGATAACCAATTGGACATCAGTTGGACAATCATCATTTCACTTCGCTGGATAACCAATTTGACATCAGTTGGACAATCATCATTTCACTTCGCTGGATAACCAATTGGACATAAATTGGACAATCATCATTCACTTGCTAGATAACCAATTGGACATCAATTGGACAATCATCATTTCACTTCGCTGGATAACCAATTTGACATCAGTTGGACAATCATCATTTCACTTCGCTGGATAACCAATTGGACATAAATTGGACAATCATCATTTCACTTCGCTGGATAACCAATTGGACATAAATTGGACAATCATCATTTCACTTCGCTGGATAACCAATTGGACATAAATTGGACAATCATCATTTCACTTCGCTAGATAACCAATTGGACATCAGTTGGACAATCATCATTTCACTTCGCTGGATAACCAATTGGACATAAATTGGACAATCATCATTTCACTTCGCTGGATAACCAATTGGACATCAGTTGGACAATCATCATTTCACTTCTCTAGATAACCAATTGGACATCAGTTGACAATCATCATTCACTTCGCTGATAACCAATTTGACATCAGTTGGACAATCATCATTTCACTTCGCTGGATAACCAATTGGACATAAATTGGACAATCATCATTTCACTTCGCTAGATAACCAATTGGACATCAATTGGACAATCATCATTTCACTTCGCTGGATAACCAATTTGACATCAGTTGGACAATCATCATTTCACTTCGCTGGATAACCAATTGGACATAAATTGGACAATCATCATTTCACTTCGCTGGATAACCAATTGGACATAAATTGGACAATCATCATTTCACTTCGCTGGATAACCAATTGGACATAAATTGGACAATCATCATTTCACTTCGCTAGATAACCAATTGGACATCAGTTGGACAATCATCATTTCACTTCGCTGGATAACCAATTGACATAAATTGACAATCATCATTTCACTTCGCTAGATAACCAATTGGACATCAATTGGACAATCATCATTTCACTTCGCTGGATAACCAATTTGACATCAGTTGGACAATCATCATTTCACTTCGCTGGATAACCAATTGGACATAAATTGGACAATCATCATTTCACTTCGCTGGATAACCAATTGGACATCAGTTGGACAATCATCATTTCACTTCTCTAGATAACCAATTGGACATCAGTTGGACAATCATCATTTCACTTCGCTGGATAACCATCTCGGATACTACGATCTCTTTCTTATACACAAGAGGATCTCAGCGACAGTTCACGAACTCTGTAGGACCGGCTAGGCACCAGAAGTAATGTTTAAAATAATGAAAATGTTTACAGTAACGTTTAAAGCATTTAAACGACTTCTATTTCTTATAGAAGTCGGTCTGCTCAAACGGTACAGACAAAATCTATCCAAGACAGCTGAGAAATCTATTTCAAAGTAAAAACTCACTTCCTTTAATGTTTTCGTATTAAAAAATGTAAACAAATCGTCTAAAAATGCAATAGTGTGATGACCAGATGATGATACATTTATTTCAGATAATATTGAAATCTGAAAATGTGATAAGGTGGGACATGTCTGTTATTTAATAATTTTAAAAAACATTTATACAAGAATTAAAACATATAGAAAGTGGTTTTTTTTTAATGAAAGCTGATTTGGTCGTCTATCGTCTACAGAATAATATTAGTAGCACAATAATCTATTTATAATGAGCTCGACTTTTTTTTTTTTTTACTTCTTGCGCAGCTAGGCATGACTGAGGCTAGATTTGTGATGATGATACGGAGGAGGATGCTGATGATTTTGATGATGATGGTAATGATGAAGATCAAGATGATGAGGATGATAATGATGGTGCTCTTTTTTTCTCTCTCTAGCCTGAGACGCTTCTGGTGCTTTGGACAGTCACAAATGCCTACCATTCTTCTTTATTCTTGATCTTCCTCTGTAGTGTGTTTCTACTGTGATTCATTTATTTCAGTTCTTTTTCTACTGTTCACCTCCAGGCAGCTTTCGATCTTCCGTTTGCGTTTGCCCTCTAGTGTCCATTGCAGTTCAGTTTTCGGGACAGAGTTAGTCCCCACGCATAGCACATGTCCGATCCATCTCCAGCGGCGTCACTTTTGAATGGTGGTGTTCATATTCTCTTATTGACACTATTCAAGAAGTTCTTGGTTAACGATAGTATTTGTCCAGAACAAGCGTAACATATTTCGCAGACAAGTTATGTTAGAGATCGAGAGTTTGGACATATCGTTTTATGTCATTCTCCAGCATTCTGATCTCTATAGTAAAGCTAATAGCACACAGCTGATGTAAATATTAATCTTGGTTCTGATGCTGTATTGGGCTGATTTCCAAACAGGATAGTGATGATGATGATGATGATGATGATGATGGGAGTGGTGGTGCTCGTTCTGGTAGTTAGATGTTGAACATGACACAGTACATTTAGTAAACGGAGAAGAATGAAAAGAAAATAATCATACTTTATCAGACGCACGGTATAAGAAAGATTTGCACGCGCAATAAGTTCCTCAAATGTATAGAGAGGCACCACACCCAAAAATGATGTAACCTTAGTAACTAAAAACATAAAATCTGGAAAACGGAAAAGGGAAAAGGGAACGAATATAGTATAAACCAACATGCTGATAACAAGAGTCAAAGACTAGTGGTATACAGAAAAGGATATAAGAAAAAAGAGAAAGACAGAAACAGTGGGCTTGTCAGTTTTATTTCGTTTCGTTTAAGTACGGTACCTGTTTGGTTGTAGTCATATTTTTGGACATAAGTATAAAAAAAAAAGGCGGGACTAGAGTCAGATCTAACGGTCTATTACAGCGTTTTCTAAACTTGGGTCGGGACTAGAGTCAGATCTAACAGTCTATTACAGCGTTTTCTAAACTTGGGTCTGCAAACCCCGGGGATCCGTGAGGAACACACAGAGGTTCTCAAGCTCTTGAAGAAATATTATGATCTTTGACATTTCAAATAGACAAATAAATTTTAAAAACGTATAAAACTGCAGTAAACTAGTTCCGCTACGAAATCAAAGGACTCGGACCAGACCGGAGTCTAATTTTCTGACAGGACAAAATGAAAGATCATGTAAGGTTTCCCATAGTCTGAGAAATTGGAGCCAGCTTGACTGTTGGTGTGGTGTAATAATAACTCCATCGCTAGAAGATGTTCATATATAGAAACTATTGGGATCCGCAGCAGCAAACTGTATTTAAAAGGGTCCACGGAAATGCAAAGTTTGGGAACCGCTGGTCTATTTCATGAGAAGTCAGCTCCGGTACCATACTACAGCACATCACAGTAGATGTGGTACTACAAAGTGGGTTTACTGTTTATCAAATTTTGTTAGTAATCCATATGTAAATATTTGTTTCATAATGGACAATGGTCAAACAGATTATTGGGGCTGGGTTCATTCTAAGTATCTTAACTTATCCAAATTGTTTTATTCAAGAAATTGCTATGAAAAAAAGGGATATAGTTTTATGAACAATTTTAGCAGTACCTTTCATTTGGAACTTTGAAATTAAAACTCATAACTTTAACAAAGAAAGGTTTAAACGTGAAAGATTATCTTTATTGCACTGGGTTTACCCAACTAGCTCATTCCCTTTCCACAGAAATGGCACTCCGCCTATCGAGAGTAGTGCTCGAATCGTTATTGGTTATTGGTTACTAAACTGACGTCATTGCACTCCGGGCAGACCCATAGGTGCTCGAATCACGAACCTAGTAGTTCTAGCAACAGTGATAAGGATCTTTAGATACCAAATTCAAACGTGAACAGAACGACATGCCCCAGATTCGAACCAACGCTCTACCAAATGCAAGAAAAATGACTTCTTCACAGAATTAATTCATCATCATCTGTTCCGCACATAAATGTTAGTGATAAGATGCAGTCACATGTTCGTTTCAATGGGAACCGAAAGAAAAAGAGAACAAAACAAACAAAGACGAGGGATAAAACTATAATCATTTGTCAACATTTGAACAATAAATAAGACTTTCCTGTTTTTAATTCATTATTGTAAGTAACAGTTAAAATCAAGACCTTCGAAACTAAATCCTACAGAAAGATCCTATGAATACCATGGACAGAAAAATAAAGAACACTGATGTCCTGAAAGAACTAAATGTTAAAGAACATTGGCTGATAAACAACATACTATACAAAAAATTAGATACTTTGGTCACATCAAGCGTCACGATGACCTGGAGAGAACAATATTAGATGACAGGGTCCCAGGACGCAGAGGCAGACCAAGAAGAAGATGGCTACAAGATATCAAAGAAACCATGAATATGATCATCGACGAAGTGGGTGAACTGGCTAGAGACAGAGTGAATTTCAGATGCGCTGCAAAGAGAGCAACGTCCTATAGAGGATACGCACCTTGATGATGATGATGATGAGGTAACAGTAGCGGGTAATAGCCGCATACTCAAACACTCAATCTGAAGATCTGTACACTGGGTGCCGTTACAACTGTGTGACGAATTCAATGACAAATGCATGAACATTCGCCAGTTATTTTAACAATAATAAACAACAGAAGATAACAATTTCCTGCAGTGTATAACGACTGGTGATTGAAGCTGAAGTTCTTTGCTTAAAGCCGGAAGCGAAGAGAGCAAGCAATAAAGGAACCATTTCAACTTGCCGAGCCCAACAAATTTCTGTCCGTAGACGCGTATATAAATTTGAGTGTGACAGTTCTAAGGGAATCATGAATTAATCAATATATATCATTTGGTTGTTATGAGTAATTGTATCATCTTGGGTGAATAGGTCACAGAAATGGTTGCTATAATTCTATATATCATCTTGGGTGAATAGGTCACAGAAATGGTTGCTATAATTCTATATATCATCTTGGGTGAATAGGTCACAGAAATGGTTGCCATAACTATGTGTATTATCTTGGGTGAATAGGTCACAGAAATAGTTACTATAATTCTATATATCATCTTGGGTGAATAGGTCACAGAAATGGTTGCTATAATTCTATATATCATCTTGGGTGAGTAGGTCACATAAATGGTTGCTATAATTCTATATATCATCTTGGGTGAATAGGTCACAGAAATGGTTGCTATAATTATATATATCATCTTGGTTGAATAGGTCACAGAAATGGTTGCTATAATTCTATATATCATCTTGGGTGAATAGGTCACAGAAATGATTGCTATAATTCTATATATCATCTTAGTTGAATAGGTCACAGAAATGGTTGCTATAATTATATATATCATCTTGGTTGAATAGGTCACAGAAATGGTTGCTATAATTCTATATATCATCTTGGGTGAGTAGGTCAAAGAAATGGTTGCTATAATTCTATATATCATCTTGGTTCAGTAGGTCACAACCAAGGTTGCTATAATTATGTGTAGTATTTTAGTTTCAAATAGCTCTTTACCCATACAGCTTACATCCTTAGTATATGTGAATGTCATCTTATCTGAAGAGAATAACACGTTTTAAAAACACATGGAAAACACCAAAGAAAACGTGTATGATTAATAAATAGACACTGAGCAAGTATTAAGAGTTTTCAGAAAAAAACATGTTACCAAACACGCGATTAGAACAGCAAACCCTTATTTCTTGCGGCATCCGTTGCCTAGCCCTACAGAGGAGCGTTTTTAAGAACACAGCCAGCTAGCTGTTCAAAAACAAAGCTTTACTGCCGAGTCTCTTTCATAAATAGTGTCGTCTATTGAACACAGAATAATCAGGTCAGATTTGATCGCACAGTGTTTGCACAGACACATGCGAAACGATTTCTTAATCGCGTATTTGAGACGAAATCACAGCATGCATGCACACTAGTAGACACATGTAACATACATGCATACATCATTCATAGGTAGCTTAAAGTTTATTACCCGTTGTTCAAGTCGAACTGGATGCCTGAGAGGCAGAGTGAGAGGTGTGTTTAATCAGCGAGCCACAGGAACTATCAGTATGCATACTCTACGATATCTGTTGGGGGAGACTGAGTATCTATGGGTCTGCCCGGAGTGCAATGACGACAGTTTGGTAACCAATAACGAATAACCAATAACCAATTAAAGTTTATTATACGGAGAGAATAAGGCGTTTTAAGAACCATAGAGAAAGCACTGGGGCATTAGATAACGATATTTATTTTACTTGAGGATCTAAATTACAATTACCCCTGAAGTCGGAGTAAGACTTGCCTGAACGGCGAGGGACACTGGCGATATGAAAAGTAAGCTAATACGCAAAAATCAGTCAGAGGCGTAATATTTATTGACATCACTAAACCTGAATTCACAGCAACGAGCAGAAAAAAAGTAACGGTTTTAAAAACATTATGCAGAGGTATACCACATAACTTTGCTGAACTACTTTGGAACATGTGTTCAACACAAATTCAATTTTCCTAGGTTCCCATACTAGTGGAGAGGGGTTTGGCTCTGTAGGAAATATTATTTGTGGTCAAAAACATCGATTTTTCAAAGTGTTTAGTTCTATAAAATACAACATTCGTACTATCGTTTACACAAAAAATTGTTTTGTTTTGTTGGCGTATTTACATTACAAAATTAATAAGAAACGCCCAACCCCAGCCTTTTTTCTTTCGCATTCCAAGTTTAAAATTGAATTTTCTCAAATATATTTTAATAGCACAAAGCGATAAATATTCAATTTCATACCGGAGATTGGGCGTATTGCAAAAGACAGAACGGTATGTAGAGATTGCTTGCAGTCATAATGCAACCAATGTATTACGGGCATCAGCATCAAATAGCTTGTTCTGAGCAGAGCTTTGTCACTCCAACAGTCATTCTGAATTTCTCTCTCTCATAGGCCAGAGATGACCCGCCCTTGCAGCGGTCATGTTCAAAGCATCTGTTACATATTGAATCCATCTTCTCCGTGGTCTTTCTCTTCTTCTCTTTGCCTGTATGCCTACTTCCATGATGGTCTTCTCCAGCCCTTCGTGTCTTTTTATATGTCCAAAGTACTTATATCTCTTTCGTATTTATAGCATTAGCCAGTTTTCTTTGATTTTGAGTTCTTTCTGGATAGATCTATTTGATCTCTTATCTGTCCATGATATATGGATGACTCTCCTGTAACACTTATATTCAAAAGACGTATATGTTTTCCACTACCTTGTTAAATGTATATGCTTCACACCCATACTTATCACTGGAATATGCATGCTCTTAGTATTCTGATCTTTGTTTTCATATCAGTTCCGTTCCATTCTTTTTTTTAAGTTGTTTAATTCTTTGTAAAGCATTGCTTGTTCTTCTTTTAATTTCCTCCATCCCATTTCCATCTGTTGTTAGCTGGAAAATCTGGAAAACGGAAAAGGGAA
The DNA here is from genome assembly GCA_020796225.1 of Arion vulgaris. NCBI lineage: Eukaryota > Metazoa > Mollusca > Gastropoda > Stylommatophora > Arionidae > Arion > Arion vulgaris. The sequence goes on along the minus strand of CM036753.1, from coordinate 66,064,359 downwards.
AAGGGAACGAATATAGTATAAACCAACATGCTGATAACAAGAGTCAAAGACTAGTGGTATACAGAAAAGGATATAAGAAAAAGAAAAGACAGAAACAGTGGGCTTGTCAGTTTTATTTCGTTTCGTTTAAGTACGGTACCTGTTTGGTTGTAGTCATATTTTTGGACATAAGTAAAAAAAAAAAAAAGGCGGGACTAGAGTCAGATCTAACAGTCTATTACAGCGTTTTCCAAACTTGGGTCTGCAAACCCCGAGGATCCGTGAGGAACACACAGAGGGTTCTCAAGCTCTTGAAGAAATATTATGATCTTTGACATTTCAAATAGACAAATAAATTTTAAAAACGTATAAAACTGCAGTAAACTAGTTCCGCTACGAAATCAAAGGACTCGGACCAGACCGGAGTCTAATTTTCTGACAGGACAAAATGAAAGATCATGTAAGGTTTCCCATAGTCTGAGAAATTGGAGCCAGCTTGACTGTTGGTGTGGTGTAATAATAACTCCATCGCTAGAAGATGTTCATATATAGAAACTATTGGGATCCGCAGCAGCAAACTGTATTTAAAAGGGTCCACGGAAATGCAAAGTTTGGGAACCGCTGGTCTATTTCATGAGAAGTCAGCTCCGGTACCATACTACAGCACATCACAGTAGATGTGGTACTACAAAGTGGGTTTACTGTTTATCAAATTTTGTTAGTAATCCATATGTAAATATTTGTTTCATAATGGACAATGGTCAAACAGATTATTGGGGCTGGGTTCATTCTAAGTATCTTAACTTATCCAAATTGTTTTATTCAAGAAATTGCTATGAAAAAAAGGGATATAGTTTTATGAACAATTTTAGCAGTACCTTTCATTTGGAACTTTGAAATTAAAACTCATAACTTTAACAAAGAAAGGTTTAAACGTGAAAGATTATCTTTATTGCACTAGGTTTACCCAACTAGCTCATTCCCTTTCCACAGAAATGACACTCCGCCTATCGAGAGTAGTGCTCGAATCGTTATTGGTTATTGGTTACTAAACTGACGTCATTGCACTCCGGGCAGACCCATAGGTGCTCGAATCACGAACCTAGTAGTTCTAGCAACAGTGATAAGGATCTTTAGATACCAAATTCAAACGTGAACAGAACGACATGCCCCAGATTCGAACCAACGCTCTACCAAATGCAAGAAAAATGACTTCTTCACAGAATTAATTCATCATCATCTGTTCCGCACATAAATGTTAGTGATAAGATGCAGTCACATGTTCGTTTCAATGGGAACCGAAAGAAAAGAGAACAAAACAAACAAAGACAGAGGATAAAACTATAATCATTTGTCAACATTTGAACAATAAATAAGACTTTCCTGTTTTTAATTCATTATTGTAAGTAACAGTTAAAATCAAGACCTTCGAAACTAAATCCTACAGAAAGATCCTATGAATACCATGGACAGAAAAAATAAAGAACACTGATGTCCTGAAAGAACTAAATGTTAAAGAACATTGGCTGATAAACAACATACTATACAAAAAATTAGATACTTTGGTCACATCAAGCGTCACGATGACCTGGAGAGAACAATATTAGATGACAGGGTCCCAGGACGCAGAGGCAGACCAAGAAGAAGATGGCTACAAGATATCAAAGAAACCATGAATATGATCATCGACGAAGTGGGTGAACTGGCTAGAGACAGAGTGAATTTCAGATGCGCTGCAAAGAGAGCAACGTCCTATAGAGGATACGCACCTTGATGATGATGATGATGAGGTAACAGTAACGGGTAATAGCCGCATACTCAAACACTCAATCTGAAGATCTGTACACTGGGTGCCGTTACAACTGTGTGACGAATTCAATGACAAATGCATGAACATTCGCCAGTTATTTTAACAATAATAAACAACAGAAGATAACAATTTCCTGCAGTGTATAACGACTGGTGATTGAAGCTGAAGTTCTTTGCTTAAAGCCGGAAGCGAAGAGAGCAAGCAATAAAGGAACCATTTCAACTTGCCGAGCCCAACAAATTTCTGTCCGTAGACGCGTATATAAATTTGAGTGTGACAGTTCTAAGGGAATCATGAATTAATCAATATATATCATTTGGTTGTTATGAGTAATTGTATCATCTTGGGTGAATAGGTCACAGAAATGGTTGCTATAATTCTATATATCATCTTGGGTGAATAGGTCACAGAAATGGTTGCTATAATTCTATATATCATCTTGGGTGAATAGGTCACAGAAATGGTTGCCATAACTATGTGTATTATCTTGGGTGAATAGGTCACAGAAATGGTTACTATAATTCTATATATCATCTTGGGTGAATAGGTCACAGAAATGGTTGCTATAATTCTATATATCATCTTGGGTGAGTAGGTCACATAAATGGTTGCTATAATTCTATATATCATCTTGGGTGAATAGGTCACAGAAATGGTTGCTATAATTATATATATCATCTTGGTTGAATAGGTCACAGAAATGGTTGCTATAATTCTATATATCATCTTGGGTGAATAGGTCACAGAAATGATTGCTATAATCTATATATCATCTTGGTTGAATAGGTCACAGAAATGGTTGCTATAATTATATATATCATCTTGGTTGAATAGGTCACAGAAATGGTTGCTATAATTCTATATATCATCTTGGGTGAGTAGGTCAAAGAAATGGTTGCTATAATTCTATATATCATCTTGGTTCAGTAGGTCACAACCAAGGTTGCTATAATTATGTGTAGTATTTTAGTTTCAAATAGCTCTTTACCCATACAGCTTACATCCTTAGTATATGTGAATGTCATCTTATCTGAAGAGAATAACACGTTTTAAAAACACATGGAAAACACCAAAGAAAACGTGTATGATTAATAAATAGACACTGAGCAAGTATTAAGAGTTTTCAGAAAAAAACATGTTACCAAACACGCGATTAGAACAGCAAACCCTTATTTCTTGCGGCATCCGTTGCCTAGCCCTACAGAGGAGCGTTTTTAAGAACACAGCCAGCTAGCTGTTCAAAAACAAAGCTTTACTGCCGAGTCTCTTTCATAAATAGTGTCGTCTATTGAACACAGAATAATCAGGTCAGATTTGATCGCACAGTGTTTGCACAGACACATGCGAAACGATTTCTTAATCGCGTATTTGAGACGAAATCACAGCATGCATGCACACTAGTAGACACATGTAACATACATGCATACATCATTCATAGGTAGCTTAAAGTTTATTACCCGTTGTTCAAGTCGAACTGGATGCCTGAGAGGCAGAGTGAGAGGTGTGTTTAATCAGCGAGCCACAGGAACTATCAGTATGCATACTCTACGATATCTGTTGGGGGAGACTGAGTATCTATGGGTCTGCCCGGAGTGCAATGACGACAGTTTGGTAACCAATAACGAATAACCAATAACCAATTAAAGTTTATTATACGGAGAGAATAAGGCGTTTTAAGAACCATAGAGAAAGCACTGGGGCATTAGATAACGATATTTATTTTACTTGAGGATCTAAATTACAATTACCCCTGAAGTCGGAGTAAGACTTGCCTGAACGGCGAGGGACACTGGCGATATGAAAAGTAAGCTAATACGCAAAAATCAGTCAGAGACGATATATTTATTGACATCACCAAACCTGAATTCACAGCAACGAGCAGAAAAAAAGTAACGGTTTTAAAAACATTATGCAGAGGTATACCACATAACTTTGCTGAACTACTTTGGAACATGTGTTCAACACAATAATTTCAATTTTTCCTAGGTTCCCATACTAGTGGAGAGGGGTTTGGCTCTGTAGGAAATATTATTTTTGGTCAAAAACATCGATTTTTCAAAGTGTTTAGTTCTATAAAATACAACATTCGTACTATCGTTTACACAAAAAATTGTTTTGTTTTGTTGGCGTATTTACATTACAAAATTAATAAGAAACGCCAACCCCAGCCTTTTTCTTTCGCATTCCAAGTTTAAAATTGAATTTTCTCAAATATATTTTAATAGCACAAAGCGATAAATATTCAATTTCATACCGGAGATTGGGCGTATTGCAAAAGACAGAACGGTATGTAGAGATTGCTTGCAGGTCAATGCAACCAACGTATTACGGTCATCAGCATCAAATAGCTTGTTCTGAGCAGAGCTTTGTCACTCCAACAGTCATTCTGAATGTCTCTCTCATAGGCCAGATGACCCGCCCTTGCAGCGGTCATGTTCAAAGCATCTGTTACATATTGAATCCATCTTCTCCGTGGTCTTTCTCTTCTTCTCTTTGCCGGTATGCCTACTTCCATGGTGGTCTTCTCCAGCCCTTCGTGTCTTTTTATATGTCCAAAGTACTTATATCTCTTTCGTATTTATAGCATTAGCCAGTTTTCTTTGATTTTGAGTTCTTTCTGGATAGATCTATTTGATCTCTTATCTGTCCATGATATATGGATGACTCTCCTGTAACACTTATATTCAAAAGACGTATATGTTTTCCACTACCTTGTTAAATGCCCATGCTTCACACCCATACTTATCACTGGGAATATGCATGCTCTTAGTATTCTGATCTTTGTTTTCTATCAGTTCCGCTCCATTCTTTTTTTAGTTTTAGTTGTTTAATTTTTTGTAAAGCCATGCTTGTTCTTTTTTTAATTTCCTCCATCCCATTTCCATCTGTTGTTAGCAGTGAATCAAGATATTCAAAACTGTTCACATTGTCTACATTCTCTCCGTTGATAAAAATATCTTTTGTCATGTTCGTTTTATCAGTTGTCATAATTTTTGTGTTTGCTACATTGAGATATAGATTTTGTTTTTCGTTTTTCTCTTGCACTTTCATTATTAATTTCTCAATGCCTTCTTACGATGTTGACAGTAACACTCTATAACGAGAAAAATATAATAATAATAATCTAAAGAATGACTGCAGTATTGACTAGTTTGTGAGAGAGATGTTTTCTGACATTTACTGCTTCTTCGCCCTAAGAAAAAACTCCAAGATTTCGTTTCAATTGGTTGACATGTGGCTAAGGACAGCTTTGTTTCGCACCAAATAATTTGAAATACGCTTCATTCCTTGCAAGTAAATTCTAAATAGATCACTTTTCCTAGCAATTACAGACAAAAAATATAAATAAATAACAAACATGGAAATGTTCTTTGAAAACAAGGCAAACACACCGAAACATTTATTTAAAAACAGTATCGATTGTCTCATTGAAACTTGAAGTTGAAATAGAAGAATAAATCATGAAAATCTGATCCATTAGAAGCCTACGTTGTACAGAAAAATGCCTTCTATCTTTACATTCTGCTTCAATATTCTTATCATGGAACGTCTCTATTCCATCTCTTACATCAAACTTTCTTCTTATTTCATCGTTTAATCAATTTCGTCTTGTATCTTCTTTTAGGTGAACTTCCTCATCACGTTTATTGAATTTAGTTAAAATATCAGTTTAATATCGTTTCATATGAAGGTGAGGTTAAATACAGTTAATATCGTTGTCATATCGAAGGTGTGGTTAAAATATCAGTTTATATCGTTGTAATCGAGGTTTTAAAATATCAGTTTATATATCGTTGTCATATAGAAGGTTGTAGGTTAAAATATCAGTTTATATATCGTTGTCATATAGAAGGTTGTAGGTTAAAATATCAGTTTATATATCGTTGTCATATCGAAGGTTGTAGGTTAAATATCAGTTTATATATCGTTGTCATATGAAGGTTGTAGGTTAAAATATCAGTTTATATATCAGTTGTCATATCAGAAGGTTGTAGGTTAAAATATCAGTTTATATATCGTTGTCATATCGAAGGTTGTAGGTTAAAATATCAGTTTATATATCGTTGTCATATCGAAGGTTGTAGGTTAAAATATCAGTTTATATATCGTTGTCATATCGAAGGTTGTAGGTTAAAATATCAGTTTATATATCGTTGTCATATAGAAGGTTGTAGGTTAAAATATTAGTTTATATATCGTTGTCATATCGAAGGTTGTAGGTTAAAATATAGTTTATATTCGTTGTCATATCGAAGGTTGTAGGTTAAAATATTAGTTTATATATCGTTGTCATATCGAAGGTTGTAGGTTAAAATATTAGTTTATATATCGTTGTCATATCGAAGGTTGTAGGTTAAAATATCAGTTTATATATCGTTGTCATATCGAAGGTTGTAGGTTAAAATATTAGTTTATATATCGTTGTCATATCGAAGGTTGTAGGTTAAAATATTCGTTATATATCGTTGTCACTATCGTAATAGGTTGTAGGTTAAAATATTAGTTTATATATCGTTGTCATATCGAAGGTTGTAGGTTAAAATATCAGTTTATATATCGTTGTCATATCGAAGGTTGTAGGTTAAAATATCAGTTTATATATCGTTGTCATATCGAAGGTTGTAGGTTAAAATATCGTTATATCGTTGTATCGAAGGTTGAGGTAAATATCGTTTATAATCGTTGTCATATCGAAGGTTGTAGGTTAAAATATCAGTTTATATATCGTTGTCATATCGAAGGTTGTAGGTTAAAATATCAGTTTATATATCGTTGTCATATCGAAGGTTGTAGGTTAAAATATTAGTTTATATATCGTTGTCATATCGAAGGTTGTAGGTTAAAATATCAGTTTATATATCGTTGTCATATCGAAGGCTTGTAGGTTAAAATATCAGTTTATATATCGTTGTCATATCGAAGGTTGTAGGTTAAAATATCAGTTTATATATCGTTGTCATATCGAAGGTTGTAGGTTAAAATATCAGTTTATATATCGTTGTCATATCGAAGGTTGTAGGTTAAAATATCAGTTTATATATCGTTGTCATATCGAAGGTTGTAGGTTAAAATATCAGTTTATATATCGTTGTCATATCGAAGGTTGTAGGTTAAAATATCAGTTTATATATCGTTGTCATATCGAAGGTTGTAGGTTAATACATATAGTTTATATATATCGTTGTCATATAGAAGGTTGTAGGTTAAAATATCAGTTTATATATCGTTGTCATATAGAAGGTTGTAGGTTAAAATATTAGTTTATATATCGTTGTCATATAGAAGGTTGTAGGTTAAAATATTAGTTTATATATCGTTGTCATATGAAGGTTGTAGGTTAAAATATCAGTTATATACGTTGTCATAGAAGGTTGTAGGTTAAAATATCAGTTTATATATCGTTGTCATATCGAAGGTTGTAGGTTAAAATATCAGTTTATATATCGTTGTCATATCGAAGGTTGTAGGTTAAAATATCAGTTTATATATCGTTGTCATATCGAAGGTTGTAGGTTAAAATATCAGTTTATATATCGTTGTCATATCGAAGGTTGTAGGTTAAAATATTAGTTTATATATCGTTGTCATATCGAAGGTTGTAGGTTAAAATATAGTTTATATACGTTGTCCTATCGAAGGCTGTAGGTTAAAATATTAGTTTATATATCGTTGTCATATCGAAGGTTGTAGGTTAAAATATTAGTTTATATATCGTTGTCATATCGAAGGTTGTAGGTTAAAATATCAGTTTATATATCGTTGTCATATCGAAGGTTGTAGGTTAAAATATCAGTTTATATATCGTTGTCATATCGAAGGTTGTAGGTTAAAATATCAGTTTATATATCGTTGTCATATCGAAGGTTGTAGGTTAAAATATCAGTTTATATATCGTTGTCATATCGAAGGTTGTAGGTTAAAATATCAGTTTATATATCGTTGTCATATCGAAGGTTGTAGGTTAAAACATTAGTTTATATATCGTTGTCATATAGAAGGTTGTAGGTTATAATATCAGTTTATATATCGTTGTCATATCGAAGGTTGTAGGTTAAAATATTAGTTTATATATCGTTGTCATATAGAAGGTTGTAGGTTAAAATATTAGTTTATATATCGTTGTCATATCGAAGGCTGTAGGTTAAAATATTAGTTTATATATCGTTGTCATATCGAAGGTTGTAGGTTAAAATATCAGTTTATATATCGTTGTCATATAGAAGGTTGTAGGTTAAAATATTAGTTTATATATCGTTGTCATATCGAAGGTTGTAGGTTAAAATATTAGTTTATATATCGTTGTCATATCGAAGGCTGTAGGTTAAAATATTAGTTTATTTATCGTTTGTCATTTAGAAGAGTGACAGTAGGATGGTCACATTAAATCTCGCTTACACATGGAATGTGGTGGGTAGCTGTATCAGATTAACTATCGCTTAGACCACAGTCTTCAGACTCAGAACGGGACTCTGCTGTCTCAGAGCACACTTCCATAGAATGGGTCTCAGGGACTTGGCTGTCTGCACCTGTGGAGCACCAAAACAGTCCCCAGAACTAAATTATGCAAGACTGTCCCAGCCTGAATAGTGTGAGAATAGAAATCTGGCCAACAAAAACAACCTTGCAAAATAAACTTTGGTTGACCGGTGAAGAATTCAAGCGCACCGTATTGTTTATGACACATACCACCCGAGTAGTCGCATAGCAGAAGTTGATCGCAGAAGAAGAAGAAGAAGAAATATAACTTACACATGGAAGGCAAGGGGTAACTGTATTAGATTAAATATCGCTTACAGGATTTTACCCCATAGGGCTCGGTCCCTCTCCGCAGAAATGGACGCCACCTGCCGAGATATAGACACAGCACAAACTCCGTAGCTCCCGCAACAATCCTAGGGGTCTCTGGAAAAAATGCACTCGTGAACAGAACAGCGCGGTCTGGATTCGAACCCACGACCTTCGACTCGCAAGGCAAGGGTTTAACCACTTAGCCGCAGAGACCCCCAGTTATGTATGTATTTGGCTGGAACACACAGAGAAAGAGAAAAGTGAGGGGCAGTCTAAGAATACCTTGTGATGAACGATATAGCAGAATGTGAAGAAGGTCGGATCTTCATGGAGAGAGCTTAAGAACACATATTCCACTAGGAATTCATAGTCTAGTGGAATCTACCAGTAGTAGAAGTAGTAGTAGTATTTGTGGCAGTGGTAGTAGTGATTGTTGTGGTGGTGGTTGTAGTTGTGGTAGTGGTGGTGGTGATTGTAGTTGTGGTGATCATGATGGTAGTTGTGATGATAGTAGTGGTGGTCGTGATGGTAGTGTGGGGATAATAGTGGTGGTGGTGGTGGGGCTAGTAGTGGTCGTGGTGGTAGCAGTAGTAGTTATGATGGTGGTGGTAGTAGTAGTGGTAGTAGGGGTGGGAGTGGTGGTGGTGTTGGTGGGGGTGGTATTGGTCGTGGGGCTAGTGGAACTATCAGAGATTTTTACTTCTCTGTGAATACTATTCAAATTTTGTAGTTTCTTGTGGCATATATATTTTCCAGGTTTGTTGAGAATATTACATGTATTTCTTTGTTACTCCATAAATAACCATCATACCTGTGTCATGAAAAGTAAAATACATCTTCAGAAAGAAATTAACATTTTCTCTACCGAAATGTTACATTTATGTGTCAATAAAAAACCTTATTTTTGTTGTTTTTTAAAGTGCATTTGTTTGTCTCTCTCTCTCTCTTTCTCTCTTTCTCCTCTCTAATAATGCTGTGCCTCACAGCGTGATGATAAGAAGAGATTTTAAGAACGGGCTCTTGTGTGCGTTTCGTAAGTGGTGATTTTTACTGCCTCTGTTATTTTTATGGTTCACAGTTTACATAGGAGACATTTTGCCGTGTTTCCACTGTACCTCAATAGAAGTGCTCACTGACTGTGGATAGTCTGCTTATGTGACCGAACCATTTAATTTGTTTGGGTTTTTTTTTTTAATTGGGTGAAGTTCGGTATTGATATTGTAATGCGGTCGTGTGATGCCAGGACTCGTTAGGAAGCAAAGAATAGTACCCTGCGACCTACATAGCATGTCGAAGAGGCGACTGATGTAAGACCTAGGTAATAAAAGCTACGTAATACAGCTAGTAAATAAAAAGCGTCGTAGAAATAGGATGAGCTTGCCTACTTGTAGACGCTTAACTGACACAACGTACAATCGTTCTTAGGCTCAGATCACATACAAATTACACAGAGGGTTAACAAGTGATCGATATGGAGCTTTCGAAGAAGAAGAAGAAGATATTGAACCCTTCCTCTTCCCCCTCCATTCATAAAACGGTCTTTTTTATACTCCAGCACGCTTCATAAACACTTCATTGCTGTCATGACTAATTTCCTTTGGTCGTTTCCTTCTCCTATTGTAAGCAAATGAATTTGAGGGATATTTAAGCTACATTATTGTTAGTCCTTCGATGTAGTAAGCTAGCATTTGTTGGATTTTTATTTTACTAATGTAACGTGCTATGAATACTGGAAATGATCTTATCATAATACTTAATCTAAATGTACGTCTTTATTGGTAAGTCTTTCTCTGTTTGCCTTCTTATTACAGACAGACATTGCACGTTGATACCAGACGTGCTAGGCCCAAACTAAAAAGGTATAACGGCGAAGACTTTTATTCACTGAACAGGGTTTCCCCATATCGTTTGGTCACTTTTCACAGAAGTGACATCTTACTTGCCGAGGTATTACACAAAGCACGTACACTGTAGCTTCGGTAAGTCTTAATGAATCTCCGGGAAAAATTACATTCGGAAACACAACAACACGGACTAGCTTCGAACCCATTATCTATTATAAATATAGACGTCATACTGTAAATGTAATTACGGAGATCTCAACAAAATGAAAATACGACAAAAGTGCAGTCAAATGTCGGTTATTATTATCAATATAAACGGAAACTGCATTAAATCTATGTAGCAGAGGCGAGATCAAAGAAAATTGGTTGATGCTACAAATAAGAAAGAGAAAATTGAGGTATTTTAGACATATAAAAAGATTCGAAGGGATAGAGAAGACCATCATGGAAAGAGGCATACTGGCAAAGAGAAGAAGAGGAAGACCACGGAGAAGATGGATCCAGGATGTAACTGGTGGTTTGAATATGATGGCTGCGGAGGCGGGACATATGGCCTATGAGAGAGAAATTCCGGATTACTGGGGTGGCAAAGTTCTGCTCAGGACAAGCTATTTGATGATGAGAAGCATAGCCGAAACACTCTGTAAACGAAGTTTGGTAGTTATGTGGTTCTGGCAGAGATTATTGTAAATGTATATATCATTTCAGAGCCAAGATAGCTGAGTGGTTAATGCGCTTGCTTCGCATTTGTGTAGTTCCAGAACCAAATTTCACAGTAGATGTGTGATTTTTTTTGTACAGTAACGGTTCCTAGGTCGACCCAGCCACAATTAGATATCTGAGATATATTAGGAAGTAAAGTTGGCAGAAGGGGTGTTGACAACATCATTCATCGTGTACTTTGGTCAACACAAATTACGGGCCTAACACCGTATTTCCATTTTACTTCATGGTATGAACATGAGTTCTTTTCACTTGCTTTTACATATCTAAGAATTAGCATAACGTGTAAGTCGTTCGTCTATGACTTGGACACAAGAGGGTTATGACTTCACACCTACACTCAGTGTTTCACGCATGAGGAAAGGAATTTGTCCTCCTACCCCCTGCTCACTAGGGTCTAGAAATGTGAAATGATAGACACTTCATACACTAAGGTCTGATTATATCTAAAGAACAAGTAGATATTTATTATTGGCTACTTTCTCCTTTTGAGTGATCCAGCAACGCTTGGACCTATTCCTTGTCTGTGCAATATCACGTAATGTTATCATATATTATTATGTATACGGGAGATTTAAGGGTCGCTGTTGGGGGAGGTGGACACGTTTGCATGTCTGGGGGGTGTTGTCGGCATTCGGGGTGGCTCGGTGGGGATGTTTGGGTTGGTATACAGGGGCGGTATCGGCCTTTGCCATTCAGGGGAACATGTGGAGATCTGTAGTGGTCAGGAATAAAGCTAGGATGGTGGTGTTTGGCTTAATTGTCGGGGCTGTCCTTCTGTGTGGAGCGGGGACGTGGAGGGCAGTTGGGGAGCACCGGGGGTTGCGGACATTCGTCAACGGATGCCATGCGCGGGATGTTTCATCTGCGATGGTGTGACAGGACCGCAGACGGGGAGGTCTGGGATAGAGCAGGATGGCAGCGGGTGGGGCAGGAGATGGGGAGCGGAGGGTGGTGATGGGTGGGACGCAAGTTGGGGGTGAGGGGGCACCTGGCGGCATCAGAAGACTGGCTCTCCGATGGAACCACCAGGGCAATAGAAGTTGGGAGGACCGGGGACACCTGGGGACGGAGTGCAAGAAAATGGGAAGAGAGTGGAGAAATCTGGAAAGGATGGCCTTGGATGAGCGGGCTTGGAAGGCCTTGGTTGCGGACCTATGCTTGCCTAGGGGCGAAGGGTGAAGAAGAAGAAGATTTAAGATACAATCAATGCAGAACGTCAAAACGTGTTCAAACAAAAATAACTTGTTCTCCTTCTTCAAGAATAAAAAATACCCAAATCTCTTCATGGATCCTGCATTCACACAGATCAAAATCCTGTATTTGGTCATTTGTTTTTCAGAGCTCTAATACTTGTACACTGTTTATTTATTTATCATATTCATTGCTTTGCTGCTTTCCTGGGTTCTTACATGATCATATTCATTGCTTCCCTGGGGTTCTTACATGATCATATTCATTGCTTCCGTTGCTTCCCCTGAGGGTTCTTACATGATCATATTCATTGCTTCCCCTGGGGTTCTTACATGATCATATTCATTGCTTCCCCTGGGGTTCTTACATGATCATATTCGTTGCTTCCGTTGCTTCCCCAGGGTTCTTACATGATCATATTCATTGCTTCCCTGGGGTTCTTACATGATCATATTCATTGCTTCCCTGGGGTTCTTACATGATCATATTCATTGCTTCCCTGGGGTTCTTACATGATCATATTCATTGCTTCCCCTGGGGTTCTTACATGATCATATTCGTTGCTTCCGTTGCTTCCCAGGGTTCTTACATGATCATATTCATTGCTTCCCTGGGGTTCTTGCATGATCATATTCATTTGCTTCCCCTGGGGTTCTTACATGATCATATTCATTGCTTCCGTTGCTTCCCTGGGGTTCTTACATGATCATATTCATTGCTTCCTGGGAGTTCTTAGTGATCATATAATGCTATGGTGGTTCTTACATGAATTGTCGTTGCTGTCCTTCTCTGGGGCAGATACGTGGGGGCAATGTCATTGCTTCGATGCTTCCTGGGGTTCTGACTTTGTCAATTCATGCTCTGCTCCTGGGTCTTACTTCATATTCATGGTGTCCATGTCCCAACGGGAGGTTCTACATGACAGATGCAGCGTTGGGGCTGGAGATGATCATTCATGTGCTTCCGTTGGGGCCTGAGGGTCTTACTGACTTTTTCATTGCTTCCGATTGAACCCCAGGGCAATGAATTGAGGACTCGTGCTCCCTGGGGACGAGTCAAAATTGGGAGAGTTCTGAGAAATCTGATCATTGCCTTGATGAGCTGCCTGGAAGGCCTTGGTTGCTGATCTATGCTTGCCTAGGGGCTAAGTGAAAGTCGAAGTTTAAGATTTACAGATCATATCATGCTTCCGGTTCTAACATAATCATATTCTTGTTTCCTTCTTCAAGAGTTTCTTAAAAATGACCATATCATCTTCCTGGTTTCCTGATCACACAGTCAATCCTGGTTTTGATCATTTGTTTTCTGGGTTCTACAATACTTGTACACTGTTTATTTATTTCATTCATATTCATTATGACTATTCATTGCTTCCCTGGGGTTCTTACATGATCATATTCATTGCTTCCCTGAAGATATCATACTGACACATCAGATATCATTACTACCCCGAGGATTCTTACACCAGAAATATCATATCTTCCAGAAGATTCATACTCACCATAAGATTCTTCCTTCTTACATGAATCATTTTCATTTTCTGGCTTCCTTCATGATCATATTCATTGCTTCCCCTGGGGTTCTTACATGATCATATTCATTGCTTCCCCTGGGATTCTTACATGATCATATTCATTGCTTCCGTTGCTTCCCCTGGGATTCTTACATGATCATATTCATTGCTTCCGTTGCTTCCCTGGGGTTCTTACATGATCATATTCATTGCTTCCGTTGCTTCCCTGGGGTTCTTACATGATCATATTCATTGCTTCCGTTGCTTCCCCTGGGGTTCTTACAAAATAAACTCCTTGTTCTCACCATATTTCTTCAGAGCTGTTGTTGTCAATATCTTGTAGTCATTCTAATACATTGTCCATTCAATATTGTTTTGACTCTGTTGGGGTATCTGTGGCCTAGAAGTTAGTTACTTGTCTCTCACTACAAAGGTGCTCGGTTCGTTCCCTCGTTGAGCAATCGGGAAATATTTCAACAGATCCCTATCTCAGTGTAGGTGAGATCGAGCTTAGATTCCTTCCGGAGACAGACGATAACACTTAGGTCTCGTGTTCAAGCTGAGCACGTAAAAGAACACTTTTCAGTTCAAAAACGAGAAAAGCAGGCTGAAAAGTAGCTGCCCGAGCAAAATTCATTAGAAAAAAATACAAAAATAAAATTCATAAAAAATATTTCCACCATTTTCTAATTTACATCGGGTAACCTCGCCGGTGCTACGGATTTGTTCACTGTCGCTGAGATATTTCTTGTTAGAAATATATCGGAGCACATATGGTTACTCACCGACGTACAATGTAGATTCTCCTATCAATCAACCAATTGTTTTAACTATATATAATATTTTCTTTGAGCAAAATTCAAAACTCTTTTCAACGGAAACTTTCTTCATAGTCTTTCTCTCTTCTTTATTTTTTGTGTAAATTTGTCTTATTATCTCGGCTAATACTACAGTCTGTGTTAGTAAAAAATATATTCAAACACATTAAATTAACCATTTTATTGTACGTCTCCTGTCATTGCAATTTTGTTTGTATCCCGTATCGGTTTACCCTACCAACCATTCCGAAAATTAATCATAGAAATTGGAAACTGTAAGTGTAAGCCCTATGGAATTACTTATTATAACCAAACATTTTCTGAAATTAGAACTTACAAATCAAGAGAAATACTAGAGAAATACAAATAAAGGAGGGTGAGTTTTTTCTGCGAGGGAGTGTGAAATGTTATCGCCGATGCAAAACCAAAGATCACCAGCAAAAATATCATAGCCGATAGAAAAAATAAATCGATGTTGTGCAACATGTGCATATTAATTACTTTCATTACCATTTCTCCACAAGGTCACAAAATCCCATTTCTTTAGATGTTCATCTGACAATTATCTGACAATTTTTCTAGATGTTCACTTCATAATTTTCCCAGATCTTCATCTGACCTTTCTCCCAGATCTTCATCTGACCTTTCTCCCAGATCTTCACCTGACCTTTCTCCCAGATATTTACATATGACCATTCTCCCAGATCTATATCTGACCTTTCTCCCAGATCTTCACTTGACCCATCTCCCAGATCTTCACTTGACATTTCTCCCAGATCTTCACCTGACCTTTCTCTTAGATCTTCACTTGATCTTTCTCCCAGATCTTCACCTGACCTTTCTCTTAGATCTTCACTTGATCTTTCTCCCAGATCTTCACATGACCTTTCTCCCATATCTTCAGCTGACCTTTCTCCCACATGATACAATGTAACATCTTCCTTTATTAGTATCACATCTCAAGGGCTATACTGCTGCATTGTGCCATCTTTAATATCGCATGGGGTTGTCTGATTTATCATGTGGTAGTCTGATATCTTGTGGAGGAGTCTGGTATCTTCTGGTGTAGTATGATATCTTCTGGAGTAGTATGATATCTTCTGGTGTAGTATGATATCTTCTGGAGTAGTATGATATCTTCTGGTGTAGTATGATATCTTCTGGGGTAGTTGATATTTTTTTGTGGAGGAGTCTGGTATCTTCTGGGGTAGTATGATATCTTCTGGGTAGTATGATATCTTCTGGGTAGTATGATATCTTCTGGAGAGTATGGTATCTTCTGGGTAGTATGATATCTTCTGGAGTAGTATGATATCTTCTGGAGTAGTATGATATCTTCTGGAGTAATATGATATCTTCTGGGGTAGTATGATATCTTCTGGAGTAGTATGATATCTTTGGGTAGTATGATATCTTCTGGAGTAGTATGATATCTTCTGTGAGTATGATATCTTCTGGGTGAGTATGATATCTTCTGGGGTAGTATGATATCTTCTGGGGTAGTATGATATCTTCTGGTGTAGTATGATATCTTCTGGAGTAATATGATATCTTCTGGGGTAGTATGATATCTTCTGGGGTAGTATGATATCTTCTGGGGTAGTATGATATCTTCTGGGGTAGTATGATATCTTCTGGGGTAGTATGATATCTTCTGGTGTAGTATGATATCTTCTGGAGTAGTCTGATATCTTATGGAGGAGTCTGATATCTTGTGGAGTAGTCTGATATCTTGTGGAGTAGTCTGATATCTTGTGGAGTAGTCTGATATCTTGTAGAGGAGTCTGATATCTTGTGGAGGAGTCTGATATCGTCTGGGGTAGTATGATATCGTCTGGAGTAGTCTGATATCTTGTGGAGTAGTCTGATATCTTGTGGAGGAGTCTGATATCTTGTGGAGTAGTCTGATATCTTGTGGAGTAGTCTGATATCTTGTGGAGTAGTCTGATATCTTGTAGGGAGTCTGATATCTTGTGAGGAGTCTGATATCTTGTGGAGAGTCTGATATCTTGTGGAGGTCTGATATTTTGGGAGTAGTCTGATATCTTTGGAGTAGTCTGATATCTTGGAGTAGTCTGATATCTCTGGGGTAGTCTGATGTCGTCTTGAGTAGTCTGATAGTCTGATATCTTGTGGAGTAGTTGAATCTTGTGGAGTAGTCTGATATCTTGTGGAGTAGTCTGATATCTTGTGGAGTACTCTGATATCTTTGTGGAGAGTCTGATATCTGTTTGGAGGAGTCTGATATCGTCTGGGGTAGTCTGATATCGTTGGGGTAGTCTGATATCTTGTGGGTAGTCTGATATCTTTGAGGTATCTGATATCTTCTGAGGTAATCTGATATCGTCTGGGGTAGTCTGATATTTTCTGGGGTAGTCTGATATCTTCTGTGGTAGTCTGATATCTCATGGTGAAGTCTGATATCTCATTGGAGAGTCTGATATCTCATGGGAGAGTCTGATATCTCATGGGGGAGTCTGATATGTGGAGTCCGATATCTCATGGGGAAGTCTGATATGGTGAGTCTGATATCGTCTAGGGGTGTCTGATATCTCTTGAGGGTGTCTGATAGCTCAGGGGAGAGTCATATCTTCTTAGGTAGTCTGATATCTCATGGGGGTGTCTGATAGTTCATTGGGGAATTTGATATATTCTGGGGTAGTCTGTCAAAGTCTACTCGTGCCCGCAATTACCTCAACCTAGATATTTGTTATGGAATCGTTTGAGAATCTACAAAAATCGACAGGAAAATTAAATAAGACGATCACGCTTATAGTTAATATATTATTTGAAACAAGGATGAATGAGGTTAACTAAAAATGTGATGAGGGAAAAAATAATTGAATCCTTGTCAACAATATCAACAATAATTGCAGATTCAAGTTTGACCAGTTACATAGAAAATGATAACAGAAATGGGATAGCTCTTAACAAGACATCAGATTCATCTATACAACAAGACAGTCTATTTCATTATTTGACATAGAGTTTAAATGTGACGTGATGTCCCATTGTTGCCTCGTTTATTCACAGTGCTAGCTAGCTCTATCAGAAGAAGATGAAATAGTATTCTGAGAAAGGCTGACTGTAAGTGCAATCAGTCTTCTCCGTCCACACCAATAAAGAGCTCAATGCTTGCTATTCACCATCTTTACAACTAACAGTATCGAGGCGGACAAACTGATTATATCAATAGCAGTCTCGGAAAATGGATTCGCTTGTTTTTGTCAATTTCTCCCACTGTCCTAGAAGGGAACAAAGCCCCACGGGGACAAACGTAAATGCTAATGGTATGCAGAGTATGGGCAAGTGTTGTCACCAGGGATATAGAATATGATTAGGATATCATACTGGTTCTGTCAGAGTGTGAACTACAAGTTAGCGAGTCATGGTGAAAGTGCTATGTAAGAGAAGAGAGAACGGTGTCATTAACAGGGTTGCTCGATTATCCAGACACGGTTGTTGTAAAGACTATCTCGGTTCGCTTTTTCTCCCCTCTGTCCATCGTTCGGACTTGAACTTGGAACGTGCGTGGACATATTAGCACGTGTTAAGATAAAAGTTGATATTTAATTCTTGAATTGATGTTAGAGCACTGAATAGATAGAGCCTCATCAAGGATTAGTACATTATATATATATATATATATATGTAATAATAATAATAATAAAAATGATAATAATTAAAAATTCCTCTCGTACATACGTTACATAGGGCCTGCAATCAATTTCTCCATACCGCTCTATCCTAGGTATATAATAATAATAATTCCTCTCATACCGTTATACGTTACATAGGGCCTGCAAGCAATTTCTCCATACCGCTCTATCCTGGACAACTTGCTCAATCTCCTCCATAGAACTGAGACCGATATTTCTTGCCTTTTCTCAACAAAGTTCGTTTCAGGGTCTCCCTAGGTCATCCTCTCGCTTTTAAAACCTTTTCATCCCACTTCAATGCTTGCTTTGATATTCTTTGATCATTTCTTCTCAAGGTGTGTCCAACCACAGCCAGGCTATAGCCACAGCCAGGCTCTAGCACAGGCCAGACAACTGGCCGGGTATTCCCTGACCTAGATAAGAAAAGGGATCTGGAAATTACAGATGTTTGATAGAACACTGCACGCTTTTTGCAATTTTACTCAATTCTGTGAGTCTATGGTTATTTATTTGTGAAAAATATTTATAATATTGATATTCCTTATTGTTAAACTTAACTTGTTGCATAATATGACTTCGAGTTAGCATTTTGTGTTGATTTTAAAATGAATTCGTCTATATACACCAGTACTGGAATGCGAGGTCACGTGGTGTAGTTGGGGTCTGATTTCCACAATTCTTACCTGAGTCCGAAGGCCCAGTAGTTTATAGTTGGCTCTGCTATAGCCCAGGCCGTACAACTCGCCAGGTATTCCCTGACCTAGATAAGAAAAGGGGCTGACTATATTCTTAAGGGGGACTCTGGTCTGGAAACTATTTTCTTTGCTTTGGTATTAATGTAGAATTTGTATAACAATTTTGAAAGATTATGACTTAGAATAGTAAAAAAAATTAGAAAAAAAAGTCAACGCGTTGCCATGGAAACAATACAAAATGGCCGCTAAGCACAAAATTTCAAATCCCTAAGGCTCTGAAGTTAATGAATATAAAAGAATTCTGTTTTCACTCTAAGGTGCGCAATTGTAATATCTACAAAATTACTGATCCTTTTAGGATATATTAAATATTACATTTTTATGAAATTTTGTGTAAACACACCTCCAAAAACAGCTTTTTGACCACATTTTGAGGAATTTTACCAAAAATTTATTTTAAAAATTAAATATTTAATATATCCTAAAATCATGTGTAATATTTTAGATATTACAATTGCACTTAGAGTGAAAACAGAATTCATTTACATTCATTAGATTCAAAGCCTTAGGGATTTGAAATTTTGTTTTTGGCGCCATTTTGTATTGTTTCCATGGCAACACTTTGACATTTTTTTTTTTACTAATTTTTTCTACTATTCTAAGTCATACTCTTTCAAAATGCTTATACAAATTTTATATTAATATGAAAACAACGAAAATAGATTCTTGATTTTCAAGACCCGAATCCCCCCTTAAGATCTCTTTACGAAATCCATTACTGTACAGACATACATTTAATGACAAACATCGTAAATGGATTATAGATAATAATAAACTTGAGATATGGTCATAAAATGAATTTTATTTTAATCAAATGATCATGGTTTTATTCATATTTGGTTTTATTCATATTTAACACAGCTTTAAGAAAATTCAATGTAGAAGCTCAAAATGATTAACAAAGTATTGCAGAACAACAGTTGCATTATAATGTAATACATAGTTGTATAATAAGGTACAATATACATTTCTAACATACACAAAAGTTGCTTTAACTGTAGCACACTTTGTTGTTCTTTTATAAATGTCCATCTTACTTAGATCATTGATATGTAATGATAAATATTGTAAACAATTGACTATAAACAATTACTTGCTAGTGAAGTTTGAAGTACCCTTCCAAGTTTATACATTTTATGGACATTTGAAGCACATACAGCAAATTATATCAGATGAACTGAAAACAAAAACGCCAGTCATGCAAACATTGCAAATTAGCTTATACATATTGTTTCTTAAAGTTTGCCTTGAGATTTTGATGTGTAAACTGAAGGTTGTTGCAAAGTGTTAATTGATGAAACTTAATGTGAAAATTTGGCCAATTTTCTCTTGTTAGAAGAACTGACTGTTTTATCATTATGCATTTTTCTGTAATTGTTTAATAATACATTAGACAGTGGGGATAATGCTTTTGAAATAATGCTTGCCTTATAGTAGTTTATAGTTGGCTCTGGTCCAACATATCGCCATCTTCTCTTTCGTATAACAGTTGTCTTTAGTGGTTGACCAGACATTTCTCTGATTTAATCACTTCTCCTGAATTCGTTCTATTTTATATTCATTATTTTTCGCAGACATATATTTTGAAATGCATTCAACTTGCTTTCTATATCTTTAGTCATTTTCCAACTCTCGCTGGTATATGTTAGGATTTATATATATATATATATATATTACAATAGTATTACAATTACAATATATATTGTGGGACGGATTAGCGTAATGAGTAAGGGCATTGACTTGGTCACAAGGGAGTTGTAGGTTCAATCACACACTCGACGTTCCATATGTGAGGAAAGAAATGGGCCCTCCTTCCTCCTGCACACTAGTGGAGAAATGTAGTTACAGTCTCTTATAACCTAAGGTCTTGAAAAGGCTACGGGATATATATATATATATATTGGTTATTACTTTGTTTTTTGGGTAAATATCTAGGAAGGCGAACACAACAAAAAAACATGCTGAAACCGGATATACTGACCTATGGTTCTGTAGGTGCCTAACTGGGACAAATAATTTCTGCTCTATGGAGACATACAGACCACGAAATGGGTAGGAGTTGTTTAACAAGTAGTTGATGTAGGGATAACGATGAGTACGAAGAGTAAATCCAAAGCGGATGAGAAGAAGAGTAGATTGGCGACCGCAACCTTGTCTTAAAGACATGGCATAATGCAACATTAAAGCGAAGAGCATGATTATGAGTCATAGCATAACGTTGTCTCTTAGCGTACTCTGGGGAACAGGCAAACGAAAAATAGCAACTTAGCTTGTGAAACAAGAGTAAACAGCCATGCTTTCATATTCTGCAATGTACTATACTTCATTCTACTGAACTAAATTACACTAAACTAAACTATATTGCACTGCACTATATTTTACTGTACTGTATTGCACAGTCCTGTATCGCACTGCCCTGTATTGCACTGCCGTGTCTTGCACTGTATTACACTGCCCAGTCTTGCACTGTCCTGTTTAGCACTTCCCTGTCTTGCCCTGCCATGTCATGCACTGTACTTCTTCTTCTTTGCGTTCGTTCTTTACGACCAATTTTAATCACTCTTTGTGATATGTTTGATCTTTTCCAAGAACGTGTATACGTTGCACATTGGTTTGGTACGCCCCTAAACGCATAGACTTCTACACGTTTAGGATATGTGCATCCAATTATTTCATCCAAAACTCCTTAGTCGCCTCTTACGACATGCGTGGCAGGTAACAGTGATTCTATTATTTACACCCCAAATTTGGGCCCCGGTAACCACTCGGGCAATGCACTGTACTGCATTTTACAGTCCTGCACTGAACTGCATATACCTGCACTGTCTTGCACTGCATATCCCTGCACTGTCTTGCACTGCATATCCCTGCACTGTCTTGCACTGCGCTCTATTGCACTGCCCTGCACTGTATTATACTATACTATACTACATTCTCAAATACTGTACTGTACTGTTCTACAATATATTGGACTATACTTTGCCACGGAGACCATAGTATTATTTATATATATGCAGTTATATAGTAATATAAGGCAGAGATTGGTTTACTAACAAGAAGAGACAAGGCTAGTAACTAGACAATAAATCACGGTTTCTAATTTCAACCCATGCAGAACATAAGTGGAACAGTTACAGTTACTATGGTTTGGTCCTCTCTACAGAATGGAAGAGAACCGATTGCCATGACACGAATGCAAGACCAAGGGTCAGATCTGTATACATCCAGGAATACTCAACAGTGCGGTGGAAGGACAACACTGAGCAGTCCCGGAAGGGTTTAGGCTTGGACTGAAACCGAACTAGAAGAGAGACATGTGATATAATCATGTGGTTTTTTTCTCTAGATAAATACTACGTCCAGGATAGGAGTGGAGTTACTAAGTAGTAGTAGTTGTTAGTAGTAGTAGTAGTAGTAGTATAGTAGTAGTAGTAGTAGTAGTAGCAGTAGTAGTAGCAGCAGCAGCAGTAGTAGCAACGGTGGTGGTGGTAGCAGTGGTAAAGTAGTTGTAATAGCAGTAGTAGAAGTAGCAGCAGTGGTAAAAGTAGTAGTAGGTCAGAGCCAACTATAAACTTATGGGCCTTCGGACTCAGGTAAGAATTATGGGAGATCAGACCCCAACTACACTACGTGACCTCGCATTCCAGTATTGGTGTATATAGACGAATTCATTTTACAAATTCAAAACAAAAAGCTAACTCGAAGTTATATTTTGCAACAAGATAAGTCTAACAGTAAGGAATATCAATATTATGAATATTTTTCACCAATAAATAACCATAGACTCACAGAATTGAGTAAAATTGCAGTAAAGCTTGCAGCACTCTATCAAACATCTATATTTTCCGGTCCATTTTTCTGATCTAGGTCAGGGAACCCTGAGTCAGTTGTCTGGCCTAGTTATCTAGAGTTGGCTGTAAGAAGGTAATAGCAGGTAGTAGTAGCAGCAGCAGTAGCCGGATTAGTTGCAATACAAGTAGTAACAGTGGTATAGTCTGTCCATTAATTCGTGAGCACGTTTGAAATTGATTTTCTCGAAAACTACCTGTTAGATCTCAGTGATTTTTGCATGCAGCCTTAGAATATCCATGACGCTAAAATAAAGCTAACCAGTAGTCCATAGATGCTACGGATTTTGCACATCGGCGAATTCCTTTGATCTTTTATGACAATTGCAAATACGGGGCTCAAATTTTAGATTTTACAGTATCCTAGAATTTGTCCATGTCAATTCTATTCATAGGTGTATCTCCATATTAACTTGATAGGTCAAGTAATTAAGTGTGTTGCCCTTTATGTGCAATCGTGAACTTGGATACAATATGCAACAGTTAGTCCTCTCCTTCGGTCACCATTAGACCCCAGGGTGTCTTAACTTCACCACAAATTGTATGATGGTAGACGCATTTGGATATGGAAATGTATACGTTGCTATTTCTCAGTCTGTAATCAAAATATGATTTGTATCATCTCGAATCTGACGATTCCATGAGGTTGATAATTGTTACTGGCTGGACAAATTGTAATCCATCTCGGTGCCAGTACTCGTCTTCCTCTCGGAGCACATGTTCAACACACTTCTTCCAGAACTGCATGTCTATCATTGAGAAGGACTCACGTGTCAGAACTTCAACATCACACATTTTAAACGTCCTGTTCTGTTCGGCAACTTGCCCTTTACTTTAGCCCAGACAAGCTCTATCGGATTGAGGTGAGCATGACATGGAGGTAGTCGCAAAGACGTGTGGCCGTATTCCGCAATGATTTTGTCAATATGAAACACCTTTGTCTTATTTGTCATCCTCACCAGGTGCAACAACTCGGGTTTCAAATATGTATCATCGAAGCTGACATTTTCCTTAGCAAGCCAAGTCCTAATTTGATCTTTTGTATTTGATGCAGTTGGTACTTTGTCTTCCGCTGATACTGCGTTGTGATAGGATGCATTATCCATTACCAAGCATGATGGTCTGTTTAGAATTGGAAGTAGATCTTTCTCCATCCAGTGCCTGAAAATATGTCCATTCATTTCTGTGTGGTAATCAGTCCCTACCGTCGGTACTTTTGATTGGAAAATAAGTCCAGCGTCATGGACAAGACCTTCTTCACTGCTTCCTGCATGTGTTAGTATAATACGCTGGCCTTTGCTGCTTGGTATTTTTCTTTTCTGTTCACCGTCTACTGATTGCCATTCTTTAGCATTGGTGTGGTGAGCATTGACCCAGGATTCGTCCAAATATACAATATCATAGCCTTGCCTCCGCCGCTCACGGATCTGCCTCAGGTATTTACTTCGGGCAGCAATTAAATGTGGCTTTTCACAAATAATATTCCTGCCGCCTATAGTTTTTCTGAAGGTGAAGCCGGCGGCTCTTACAATTTTCCATAGAGTACTTTTAGAATGTCTATGCTGCAATCTGATTGCAGTTTTAATTTCAGTTTCCTGAGAGTAACAAGTTGATTTGTCGCAAACATTTTCAAGAGCTCCTGTCTTATGACATCTATGCCAAAGTCGTCAATTGTTCTTTTCCTTCCTTGCTTGACATTAGTGCACTTTGTGTCCTGTTTAATCCATCGGGAAAAGGATTCTCTATTCAGACCAAGCGCCAGTTGCGTTCGTTTCTCAGGGTTATGAATATCGCAATATAGATGACCTCTTAGATTCCTACGGAAGTGTTGGTATAGTAAAACTGTAACCTTCTGCATTGTTATAAATGTGCACTTCAGACTCATTATGAATGTGATATCAATGTCAGTTTTGATAAGCCAACAAATATGATACAATAGGTTCATACAAATAGCGAGATACGCCTATAACTATACAACGGTATCCCACTTATAACGTCATATGCTTTCCGCTTTCAAAGTCGACTGGGTTAGGTGCACGGAATTCCGTGAAATTGTTGTTTACTCACGATATTTCTATGTTACCATAATGTATTTTTAGAACAACGCGTCTGTGTACCGTAGATCTGTTACTATTGTGTACAATCCGGTGAGGTTGATTTTAATATAACCTGAAGAAGAAATATTTCAAACTACATCAAATTTTCTTGGAAAAAATATTTCTCTAGCGTCATGGATATTCTAAGGCTGCTTGCAAAAATCACTGAGATCCAACAGGTAGTTTTCGAGAAAATCAATTTCAAACGTGCTCACGAATTAATGGACAGACTATAGTTGTAGCATTGAGTGAGTTATTAATAATTTATCAATTTATTCAGTGGCGGCTTGTGATCATTTTTGTTGGTGGGGCCAGACATTTTTTCCAGGATAAATCATGGTTTTTGGTTGCGTTATTTAATTTATAAAATAATAAATACACGTTATACGTCATTTTTGGTGGGGCCGGCCCTACTGGCTTTAATGGCGAACCGCCACTGAATGTATTGATTGATTGATTGTGTGATTGGGTGATTGTGTGAGTGTGTGATTGATTGTATGATAAATTGTGTGTTTAATTGTGTGATTGATTGTGTGATTGATTATCCCTGATCTTAATGTAGTTAAGATCGAGTTTCTAGTCCTATCGCAGACGGAGGATGAAACCTAAATTCCGTGTTCAATTTGAGAGCGTAAAAGATCCCTTGACTGTTCAAAATCGAGAAGAGCAGTCTGGACTGCCGCTGCCCGTGGAAAGTTCATTAGAATGGGTTTTTAAAAATTGAACTTCCTGCTAAATATTTTCACCATCTTCTAAATTACATCGGAGTCTATCACCGGTGCTACGGAGTTCGTGCACTGCCGCTGAGACACTTCTATGTCAGAAAAGGATCGGAGCACACATGGCTACTCAACGAAGTGCAGTGATGATGGTCCGATCAATCAATCAATCCCCAATCCTTTCAAGTTCCCTTATGTAGCAATATAGAATAATGGGCGCTATGTGCCAATTGTCATCACCACCCCAAAATTAAGAGTATAAATGGATTGACTTCATTGCACCGGGTTTCATGATACGACCCAGTCCATCTACGCAGAAATATCACGTCACCTACCGAAATTATTGCATACAGCACGAACTCCGTGGAACAACTATAAAGGATCTCCACGAAAAAATAACCTCATGAACCGAACGACCAGGTCCGGATTCGTCTATTGTCTATTCCCAGGTGGAAGATGAGTTGATTGTCCACTCTTGCCGTTAAGCGTAGGGATGGGAGCTTTAATTTGCGTTCTAGGGCTAGATGAGTCGCCCTTGTTGTGTTGTATCCGTGTTTATGTAGTGTGTTCTTGATATTGTCTATCCCTCTTTTTCTTGGTCTTTCCTTAGCTCTAGTACCCGATCTATTTTTATTGTATGCTGTTATTAGTGGTTAGTTGTATTTCATTCTCATTAAATTCCAAACCACTGCATTTGATGTCTATCGATGTATTCGGTACATTCGTGCCACTTATAAAACGTAACCACTTCCCCACGACGCCCAGTCTCCCACCATTCTCCACATTATGCCAACTGATTGTATGTACGATATTCGCATGTTATTGTCTAAAGCTTCAAACCAACAGGTTTCATAATCTCCTGACATCTCCTAACAATTGTTTATTGTCAGAACACAAACGGGTTTATCACTAGCTGCCATGTCTTCACTCTAGGCAAATTCGTTTATTTATTTATAAATCTGTCACTTTATCTTCTCTTATATTTTCTATTATTTCAACATCTTTACATCTGTCCTTTATCTTCTCTTCTTTTATATTTCTCTCTATTTATTTCAACATCTTTACATCTGTCACTTTATCTTTCTCTCTTTATATTTTCTCTATTTATTTCAACATCTTTACATCTGTCACTTTATCTTTCTCTCTTTATATTTTCTCTATTTATTTCAACATCTTTACATCTGTCACTTTATCTTCTCTCTTTATATTTTCTCTATTTATTTCAACATCTTCACTGTCATTTATCTTCTCTCTTTATATTTTCTCTATTTATTTCAACATCTTTACATCTGTCACTTTATCTTTCTCTCTTTATATTTTCTCTATTTATTTCAACATCTTTACATCTGTCACTTTATCTTTCTCTCTTTATATTTTCTCTATTTATTTCAACATCTTTACATCTGTCACTTTATCTTTCTCTCTTTATATTTTCTCTATTTATTTCAACATCTTTACATCTGTCACTTTATCTTTCTCTCTTTATATTTTCTCTATTTATTTCAACATCTTTCATCTGTCACTTTATCTTTTCTTTATATTTTTCTATTTTTCAACATCTTACTCTGTCATTTATCTTCTCTACTTTATTTTCTTATTTTAACATCTTTCACTCTGTCATTCTATCTTCTTCTATTATTTTTCTATATTTCAACATCTTTCATTCTGTCATTCTATCTTCTTCTATTATCTTTCTCTATTATTTCAACATCTTTCATTCTGTCATTCTATCTTCTTCTCTTTATTTTTCCTATTATTTCAACATCTTTCACTTCTGTCATTCTATCTTCTTCTTTATTTTTCTATTTTTTCAACATCTTTCCTCTGTCATTCATCTTCTCTATTTTTTTCATATTTCAACTCTTTCATTCTGTCATTCTATCTTCTTCTATTTATCTTTTCTATATTTCAACATCTTTCATTCTGTCATTCTATCTTCTTCTATTTATCTTTTCTATATTTCAACATCTTTCACTCTGTATTCTATTTCATCTTTCTTCTCTATGTTTCTTTCTCTAATTTCAACATCTTCATTCTGTCATTCTACTTCTTCTATTATCTTTTCTATATTTTAACATCTTTCATTCTGTCATTCTATCTTCTTCTACTTATCTTTTCTATATTTTAACCCCTTTCATTCTGTCATTCTATCTTCTTCTACTTATCTTTTCTATATTTCAACATCTTTCACTCTGTCATTCTATTTACCTCAGTTTTTTCTCGGAGTAGCGATATGACCGAATGGATTGGAACTCGGCTTCCATGCGGAAGACTCGTGTTCAATTCACGGTAAGGCCAAAGATTCTTTTCAATTGTGGGCATAAATGAAACATCCTAACCTGAACAGCTTCGCGGCGACTGTACTAACCATGCGACTATTAAATTCCTCAGGCTCTCCTCCCACATGTCCTACACCGCCCTAAAAAGCGGTACTACAGACAGTAACAACAGTTCTTTAAAATATGTTTTCTCTATTTATTTCTATACCTTTTCCCCCTGACATTCTATGTTTCTCTGTGTTTTCTCTATTTATTTCTATACCTTTTCCCCCTGACATTCTATGTTTCTCTGTGTTTTCTTTATTTATTTCTATACCTTTTCCCCCTGACATTCTATGTTTCTCTGTGTTTTCTTTATTTATTTCTATACCTTTTCCCCCTGACATTCTATGTTTCTCTGTGTTTTCTCTATTTATTTCTATACCTTTTCCCCTGACATTCTATATTTCTCTGTGTTTTCTCATTTATTTCATACCTTTCCTGACATTCTATCTTTCTCTTTTTTTCTCTTTTATTTCAACACCTTCACTTTGCTGTATCTCTCTTTTTTTTTCTTTATTTCACACTTCTATTTCTGTTTATCTCTTTTTGTTTTAATTTTTCATCTATATTTATTTTCATATTTTCTTCTACTTTATCTTTTATTTTTTATTTCAGTATTTTTTCTTAACTTTCTCTTTATATTTTCTATATTTCAGTATTTTTTTCTTAACTTTCTCTTTATATTTTCTATATTTATTTCAGCATTTTCTTCTTAACTTTCTCTTTATATTTTCTATATTTATTTCAGTATTTTCTTCTTAACTTTCTCTTTATATTTTCTATATTTATTTCAGTATTTTCTTCTTAACTTTCTCTTTATATTTTCTATATTTATTTCAGTATTTTCTTCTTAACTTTCTCTTTATATTTTCTATATTTATTTCAGTATTTTCTTCTTAACTTTCTCTTTATATTGTCTATATTTATTGTGACACTTATCACTACTGTATCATCCTCTCTTAATAATTTCTCTATCTATTTCGTTACTTGTCTCTATTATATCTTCCTCTCTTTATACGTGTTTCTATTTATTGCATTATTTCTCACATTTTTATTCTATATTTTCTCGACATAAATTATCTCTTCATTTCCCCACTTCTCTCTCTCTCTCTCTCTCTCTCTCTCCTTCGTTGTATCTTTCTCTCTTAATACTTTCTATATTTCACAATTTGTCCCTCCGTCATTGTATTTTTTCTCTTTATATCTTCTCTTTATCTCATTTTTATTTTCCCCGTTCTCTCAATATGAATCTCCATCCACAGTTTTTTTTCATATCTCCATCCAAGTTTATTATTGTTTCATTATCTCTCCATCCTTTTTTTCTACTAGTTTCTGTCTTGTTTCCAGCCAATCTGTTCTCACTTCGTCTTCTTCTCTCTACGCTTTCACTTCTGACACCATGACACAATGAGAGCTAATTATTGACAATACTAGTAATCATGCTATATTCGATTGTGTGAAGGCAAATCCAATGCCACTTACTTGTTATGCATGTTGAGATACGGAACGTGTGCTTGCATGCTCGCACACTTGTCCTCGAATCCATATTTTCACGCTTAGTAAAGTATATAACCTGCTTTAATACCATAGGCTCTTTGGTGTCTCTGTGTCGTAGAGGTTACGTGACTGTCTCTGGTTCCAAAAGTACTCGGTTCGTTCCTCGCGGACGGTAGTCTAAATGGCGAAGTGGTTATGACGTTTGCCTGTCGTACTGAAGGTTATGCGGTTCGAATCCGGATTTTTTAATGAGATCCTTATGATTATTACCAGATCTAAGGAGTTCGTGATGTGTGTGTGCAATGCTCTCGGCAGATGGCATGCCATCTCTGCTGATAGGGACGGAGCTATTTGGAGAAACCCGATGCAATCAAGTCAATCCTTCTCCCTTAAACCCCTTGAACCCTTGTGAAGCTATCGAGATATATTTCCATAGATCCCTGATCTTAGTGGGGGGGTCAGATCGAGTTCCTAGTCCTATCGGAGACGGACGATAAAACGTAAGTCCCGAGTTCAAGGGCATGAAAAAGAACCCTTGACAGATCAATAACGAGAAGAGCAGAATAGACAGCCGCTGCCAGGGTACAATTCATTAGAAAGATTAAACAACATATTTCCTACCAAGTATTTTAACCATCTCCTAAATTACATCGGGGTCCCTCGCCGGTGCTACCGAGTTCGTACACTGAAGCTGAGATCTTATTGTGTAAGAAAGTGATTGGAGCATGGTTACTCAGCTAAGTGCAATGATGATGACTCTATCAATCAATTACTCAATTCATATCATGTGTTTTATTTGATGTTTTGTTTGATGTTTTATAGTGTGTTTTATTTGATGTTTTATTTGATGTTTTGTTTGATGTTTTATTTGATGTTTGATATTTTACATTGTGTTTTATTTGATGTTTTATTGATGTTTTATTTGATGTTTATTTGATGTCTGATATTTTACATTGTGTTTATCTGATGTTTTATTTGATGTCTGATATCTTTACATTGTGTTTTATTGATGTCTTATCTGATGTCTTTGTTTGATGTTTTATTTGATGTTTGATATCTTTACACTGTGTTTATTTGATGTCTTATTTGATGTCTTTATTGATGTTTATTTGATGTCTGATATTTTACATGTGTTTTATTGATGTTTTATTTGATGTTTTGTTGATGTTTATCTTGATGCTTATTGATGTTTGATATTTTACATTGTGTTTTATTTGATGTTTTATTTGATGTTTGATATTTTACATTGTGTTTTATTTGATGTTTTATTTGATGTTTGATATTTTACATTGTGTTTTATTTGATGTTTTATTTGATGTTTGATATTTTACATTGTGTTTTATTTGATGTTTTATTTGATGCCTTGATATTTTACATTGTGTTCTTATTTGATGTTTTATTGATGTTTGATATTTTACATGTGTTATTGATGTTATCTGATGCCTGATATCTAATGTGTCTATTGATGTTATCTGATGCTTGTTGATGCCTATCTGATGTATTGATGTCTATCTGATGCCTGATATTACATCGGTTCGACGGTGCTTATCTGATGTTTACTGATGTCTTATTGATGCTGATATTTTACATGTGTTATCTTTGATGTATTTGATGTTAGTTGATGCTTATTGATGTTTTATTTGATGTCTGATATCTACATGTGCTCATTTGATGTTATTGATGTTTGATATTTACATGTGTTTTATTTGATGTTTTATTGATTTGATATTTTAATTGTGTTTTATTTGATGTTTTTTTGATGTTTGATATTTACATTGTGTTTATTTGATGTTTTATTTGATGTTTTGTTTGATGTTTTATTTGATGTTTTATTTGATGTTTTATTTAATGTTTTATTTGATATTTTATAGTGTGTTTTATTTGGTATTTCTGTGTTCACCCGGTATTTGTATTTCATCAACGGCCCACTAAGAGTCGTAAAGTCGTCTAAACGCAAAGCATTTACTTAACTTTGCATTGGGTTTACCCCTCTGACAGGGTTCCTTTCCGCAGAAATGGAACGCCACCTGCCAAGGGTATTACACGAAGAACCTTCCTCCGTAGCTCCAGCAATAATCCTAGGAATCTCTGTAAATAATGCACTTGTGAATCGAAATACACAATCCGGTTGCGAATCTACGTCTTTCGGAACGCAAAACAACCGGTTTAACAACTTAACCACAAAGACAGTCAACACAATGAGTAGTGAGGTTAACCGCCCGCAGCTTAGCCGTCCTGTCCTTCACAAGGTTTCTCTGATACCCAACTGACTCTGAGTCCGCCCGTTTGTTGCCGGGGCCCTCAAGGTTGGAGGGGGGCAAAGAATAGTAACACTGCTACCTGCAAGGCATGTCGTAAGAGACGACTGATGTAGAGCTCTAGGGGAGCTACCCTAGTACATGAAAAGCCTCGCATAAATCGAGTGTGCTGTTCTACTTGTAGGCGCATAACTGGCACAACGTACAATCGCACTTAGGCTCAGATCACATATAAATCCCAAAGAGTGGTTTAACAACTGGTCGATATGGAGCGCTCGAAGAAGAACAAAACTCTGTGTCGACGTGAGAGCCCTTTGCCACCAGACAAATATTCCACTCCGACTTTGAATTTTTAATATAAGACAACCCGTCAGCAAAGAAAGTGCACTAACCACTGAGCAATTGCGGCTCATCTTCGTTGCTATATATCATCACAAATTGTCACTAGTAAGCTGTATTGCTCAGTGACAGTGAGGTAGATTTGTCTACAAGAGAGCACTGTTCAAATCCCGCTGTAGGGGATTGTCCTGTAGTACAACCAATAATAATTTTCCTGACTTTCTCAGTTGAGGTACATTCAGAGCCGTCGTTGAAGCAGCTATGTAATTGCTCTGACGCTGACACTTTCAGCTAACTGGGAAGGGACTGAGCACCTATTGCAACGATTGAGTCATCCATTCTATTGTTTTATATTACTTCATGTTTTTTATTTTGTTAATAAAAGAAACATGTTCTACCAAACCCCCACTCATCTGTTGGAGAGATGCCAGAATAATACTGACTAAACCTGAGCATAGAGAATCAATATGTGCAGCAGCTTTCTGATGACTGACACCTATCATAAGGGGCAGTGATTCAGGGGGAGATTGTATTTTCTTTCCTTCCCCAGCTATGAGTTTAGGTGTAGTAATGGTGCATACATTACATATCTAGAGAACAAAGCTGGAGACTGATATAAAAAGGATAGATAAAACATGGAACAAATTGGAAGTGATAGCAAGAGAGAGGAAGAGCTGGAAGAAGTTTGTTGAAGACCTGTGCTCTGTTTGGAGTTGAAAGGTGAAGAAGAAGAAGAATCGCGCATAAACGAGAGCCGCAGTGGCGTAGTTGTTATTGAACTTGCTTCTTAGACTAGTGGTACGCGGTCAGTTCCACAGAGGGTGTGAAATATTTTCCAAACATAACGGCTCTCAGGTTGACCCAGCCTCAATTGGGTACCAGGAAAATCACTGGGAAGTAAAGACAGCCGACATGATGTTAACCACATCACTCATCGTGTGCAGACGGTCAACGAAAAATACGGACATAAGACCGTATTACCATATATACCACGTGATATAATAAGGGTTCCTTTACTTTTTTTAATGGCGCATAATTGGGCACATCTGAGTGATTTTTGCGTGAAAGCTTACTTTTCTTATCCCCAGTGACCCTCACCATTCAGACGAAATTTTCCGATTTAAGAAGTTTAGAAGGAGATGACCTTCTTCCCTTGAACATGTGTAGCCTACATATATGTAGAGAATAGGAAAATTTCACATGACTAGCAGACAACCTGGTGGCGGTAAATGAGCACAGTGAACCATACCTATTGTTATCAGTTTTACACCGTCAAAGTTTTGTTTCTACTTTCAACTTGAACGCGTGATCTAAGTTTTATAGTCCGCTTCGGATAGGAATATAAACTTGATTTCACCTACATTTCGATCCGGGATCGCTGGGAAAAATATCTGATCACCACACGCCGGAAATGAATCGAGTACTTTTGAAGTGAGAGGCGATCCACATACCTCAACTTTACAAAGAATCATTATTGGGAGACAAATCTTGAAAACAGTAATTTTTACCTGGGTAAGAAAATTTGAGACATTAAAAAAACAAATTTATTTCGCAACAAATCTACCATCATGAAAAAACAGGGACAGTGAACACGAGTTAAAAATAAATCATCATCAAGGTGAGTATCCTTTATAGGACGTTGCTCTCTGAAATTCACTATGTCTCTAGCCAGTTCACCCACTTCGCCGATGGTCATATTCATGGTTTCTTTAATAGCTTGTAACCATCTTATTCTTGGTCTGCCTCTGCGTCCTGTGACCCTGCCTTCTAATATTATTCTCTCCAGGTCATCATGACGCTTGATGTGACCACAATATCTAATTTTTCTGTATAGTATGTTGTTTATCAGCCAATTGTCTTTAACATTCAGTTAAAAATAAATACTTATCCATAAAACAAAAAAACTAAAATGTCCCCTAGCCTTTTCAGATTGTATTGCCTTCACTTCACATTTCTAGAGCCAAGTACGAAGGAGGTAGTAGGTCAAAATTCTTTCAATCCTTTTTATGTCAGATTTGGCAAGAAAACGCTCTAGGCATTAGTTATTGGTTACTTAACAGACGTCCTGGCCCGTCTGCCCAGGGTGTTCGTAGCGCGTTGGACTACGGATGACTATCCCTCTGTGTATGCGGGTTCAATTCCGCGGGATGGCAGAAAAAGCCACAGATTCCCCAGATTTACGGTATTCGGGGCACCGAACCGAATGGTTACGATGTCCATGGCACCGAGCCGAAGAGCTGAAATGCTCAAGTGCTTCTGGAACGGGGAAAAAAACAGACGTCCTGGCACTCCAGGCAGATCCATAGGTGCTCAGTATCTCTTAACAGATGTCAAATGATATGCATACTGACGGTTTCTTTAACTCGTTGGTTAAACACACTTCCCACTGTACCTTCAGACATCCAGTTGTACTCGTACAGCATGTAATTTCAAACTCCATCAAACACTGAATAGATTCAACATCAATGTTGTGTCCTCATCCAACAAACAGTTGTCAATAAACAAAAAAACATATTCCTTAACCACACTCAACTTCCCGACTCTCAATGCAATGAATGATTGAATGATTGATTGATTGATTTATTGATAGGACCATAACCATTGCACTTCGGTGAGTAACCATATGTGCTACGTTCTCTTTCTTACATAGGAAGATCTCATCGGGGGTGCACGAACTCCGTAGCACCGGTGAGGGCCTTTGAAGATGGAAAAATATTTTGTAGAAATTTTATTTTTGCTCTTTCTAATGAATTTTGCTTGGGCAGCGGCTTTCCAGCCTGCTCTTTTGATTTTATACTGCTAAGAGTTTTTTTACTTGCACAAATTGAACACGAAATCTACGTTTTATCATCCGTCTCCGATATGACTAGAAACTCGATATCACTTACACTGAGATCAGGATCTATAGAAAATATCCCGACGGTTCCACGAGGGAACGAACCGAGTACCTTTGGACTGATAGGCGAGCACCTAACTTCTACACAACAGAGACCCTCTAAGTGTATTACGCTAGCCAACTACGTACTACCCAGAATAAAGACATAAACCGATATATAAAACATATATTTGTCAGCTACAAATTAAACTATACAGAATAATGCATACTAACGGACATAACTATAAGTACAACACACTATCTCGCTTCTACACAATTACCCAAAGTCAAATTCTGGCATATTTTCTTTTTTACTTCTTGCTAGCTGAGTCATATAATATCAACAATAAAACACACACAAAAAGGAAAGTCGAACATGCACAATATCAGATAGCCGTTGCACTGTTCAATACATTAATTGCCTGTAAACTGAGTGCCGCTAAGGTATCTCAATTAGAATAAATCTATTTATTTCAGTCTAGGGGATTTCTCTAACCAGTTTCCCATACAAATAACAAAAACTGATAAATTTGCTTCCATGTCTCTCTGGCCAGACTCGCTCATAAAGTGGTTAGATTAATAAATAAGAGAGGGGGAAAAGTAGGAAATGAAAGTAGAGGGAAGAGATAGAGAATGTATGGTTTAAACTGAGGGACTGAAAGAAAGCAGACATATACTAACGCCAAATTGGAAACATCAAACAGAAACATGGTTACTATATATCGACTGATATGCAAATTAATTTATTAGTGGTTTCACCCGAGTGGTTACGGGGCCCAAATTGGGGTGTAAAGAATAGAACCACTGTTACCTACCATACATGTCATAAGAGGCGAATAAGGTGGTTGGGGGTTGGGATAGCTACCCCACACCGTAAAAAAACACTTGATGTCTACAGAACGGAGAACGAACCGAGTAAACGCTGGCTGAAACCGGACACATCGCCGAAGGATAAGCACCAGAGCACCAAATGGTGCTGAAGATGTGACGTAAAACACACCAATGCTAAGGTTGCATGAAACAGATTTCCACATGAATAGAATGTATGGGGAGGTCTGGTACATCGGTCTGGGCGTGATCGAGAGAGAGAGAGAAATTAGTGGTTTGAGTAGGTAGGTAGTTAGATAGGTTAAACAGACAGACAGATAGGTCAGATATTACAACGGCGGTCTGGCATTTATGTAGATATGGAGATATGTAGATGGACGGGAGGAAGGAATGAATGACTGATGTGGAGATGGGTGAGTAGTATATAGATGGACGGGAGGAAGGAATGAATGACTGATGTTGGGGATGAGTGAGTAGTATATGATGGACGGAGGAAGGAATGAATGACTGATGTTGGAGGATGAGTGAGTAGTATATAGATGGACGGGAGGAAGGAATGAATGACTGATGTGGAGATAGGTGAGTAGTATATAGATGGACGGGAGGAAGGAATGAATGACTGATGTTGGGGATGAGTGAGTAGTATATAGATGGACGGGAGGAAGGAATGAATGACTGATGTTGGGGATGAGTGAGTAGTATATAGAAATGAAGATTGTTGGTTCCAATTCGGGCCGAGTCATATGTGCAGTTTTTTTATGAGATCCTTGGGGTTGTCGCCGGAACTACGGAGTTTATGCGTTGTGTCGGAACTTGACGGAAGTTCTGATCCAACAAGAACGGAGTCTCTTATTGGGAAACCCGGCGCAATGAAGTCAATCCTTCACATTTAGACCCTAAGGTTTAGAAACGAGTTGATGGAAAGAATAAGAGAAGAGGGTAAAAGATGGATTGACAAGCATTTGCTCGGTTCTAGGCACGTAGGCAGGTAGATAAACAAGTCGTCAGGCAGGTGGTGAGGACGGCATTCATGCTGTTGTCAATTTTGTTTGTTTGTTAAGTAGGGGATTAAAGCCTCTTTAAGCCAAGGCACGCTCCTTTCAACCTAAGTCAATTGTATGTTACATCAGCAAATGTTCTTTCTACGCGGACGTTAGATACATGTGTGACCCACACAAGAACAGCACAGGGGCCATCCATAAATTATGTCAACAACTTTTAGGCAATATTTGACCCCCCCTCCCCTTGTCAACAACTGTCAAACTTCCAGCGACCCCTAATAAAATTATGTCAACAAATATCCCCCTCCCCAAACAGACGAACCGTATTTGATACGACTCGCTTAGTACTTAAATATTAATGCAGAAATAAAATAAAAGGTCTACACAAATTATTATTTAATTATATTACACTTTTTACATTGTTTAACATATTTCAAATTGACTAAACTTTGAATTTATAAACAGACTACTTTATAGGCCTATTTTGCCGTCAGTTTTTCAAATTTTTCTATCTTTTATCATCTTCCCACGGAGAAGCCAAATGTTCCTCTATTGTTACAATGGGCATTGTCGCTGATTTATCATTGATGTCACCTTCCGGAACCAACATATCAGACAAGTCTACATCATCTTCGTCTAACCATTCTGCGCTTAACATCTCTCTATAAGCAATAAATGCCATCAGTTCTATGTGCCTTTTTGCAGCCACTTGCACTGGCCGAATACGTTGTGGTTGAGGAGGTGCATGTGCTAATTGCCCAGGTCCAAGATCACGTTGTCGGTGCAGTTGAACATGCTTCTTCAACATGACTTGTGAAGCAACATAGAGATGACAGATTTTGCAAATTCGTTCAACCAACGACGACTGAATGGACGGACAATATAGATCATATGGAAGAATTGTGAATGCCTTTGCAGATCGAGGTAACATGTTATCAAGTTTCAAAGACTGGTTGAAGAAAAGAGAAGGAAATCTGTGCAAGTCGCTCTCAGATGCATTATTTATTCATTTTCAACATTCTGGTCATTGACTGTATTTGTGAGTTTTCAAATCAGTCATAGATTATCTCAAGATTTTATGGGAGGAGCCAGTCCAGAATTTTTTTCATTTCACTTTTGCATACACTGCATCAAACAATAAAAATTTAAAAATAGTTAATAATTTAGGTACTTACCAAAATCTGTTAAAAGTTTTCACAACAGGACGGAACAATAATTTTTTTAATAAACTACCTAATTATTTGATATAACATGAACCAAAAATATACCGTTCAAGATTGAATAATCTGTTAACGTTATTATATATTCTAGATCATCAACTATTCCAATGCCAAATTTTCAGAAACCTGCTGCTAAAACAACCTCCTTTCACTTTTGATGATGAAAAACTATCAAAGTTCATAACTTCTTACTTTTCAATCAAATCAAAACCCTTTCATGTCGTAAACAAAGATTGGCAATAAGGAAGTCTAAATAAGAGCGGCAGCATGAATTGACTAATGAATAAAAGTGAGTAAGGGCGTTGGTTATTTCAGTACCTGGTTATTTCGGTACCGATCTCCCCTACTACTAGCTACCCTGAATTGTCTCGGCTCTAATATTATACAATGTTACTTGAATAATAATTATTTTTCTTTTCCATTATATCTGTTATTTTGTTTTGCTTAAATAAAGAAGAGTCTGCACTATTTCAGTATTTAGTTACTCATCTGCTATGCTTGTCTAGTTTCATTATATATAGGCATGCGTCTTTAAGGCATAGCATACATACTCTTAGTATCATACATAGTAAATTATTCACCAGGCCAAAAGACTGAATAGGCAAACCTTAGACCTACCAAAAGTTGGCATTCCCTAAAGTCTGTGCCAGAGCAAACCCCTTGGAGAGAGGAGACTGAACCAGAAGTATGTATCCAGACAGAAGTGAAAGGAATATTCGACAAGAATGAGCAGAACAGCATACAACGCAAGACAGTCCCTCTCAGTTTACTTGATGAAGAATACCCACATGACCTCTGGGTCCGGGTATACACGGATGGGTCAGCAGAAAATGCAGTGAAGAATGGAGGAGCAGGAGTGTACATAGAATACCCAAACAACGCTATAGATGCGATTAAAGTACCAACGGGGAAATTATGTCACAACTATGATGCAGAAATTCAGGCAATCAAGGTGGCAACTGAAAAACTGTTGAATACCAGACCCGATCCTCAACCTGTTGTATTTTTGACTGATGCAAAATCAGCACTCCAAGCACTTCAGTCCAGAAAATTGCCAGATCTACAGACCCTACTGTCTAAATTGTCCAAGCATCGCAGGGTCGTCTTGCAGTGGATACCCTCTCACTGTGGAATACCAGGAAATGAAACAGCAGACCGATTGGCCAAGGAAGGTGCTGCAGGAGAGCCACCGGATGTGCCAGTTACCTACCACCAAAAGAAAAGGATGATTAAATCAATCAGAAAGCCACAAATACCAACACAAGACGATTACTATAATATGAACAGATTGGAACAAGTTTTTATTCTGCGCCTTAGAACAGGACACAATCGGCTCCGCAGCCACATGTATACAAAATTCAAGATTGGCAATTCAGCCATGTGTACATGTGGACAGGCAAACCAGACTGCAGAGCACATACTTCAAGACTGCCCCGAATATGATACACTGAGGCAAACTCACTGGCCTAACGAAACAACACTCAACATAAAACTACACGGACCTCTGTGTGAGCTACAAAAGACAGTGAAGTTCATACAAGAGA
The DNA here is from genome assembly GCA_020796225.1 of Arion vulgaris. NCBI lineage: Eukaryota > Metazoa > Mollusca > Gastropoda > Stylommatophora > Arionidae > Arion > Arion vulgaris. Next base: position 66,024,729 of record CM036753.1, on the reverse strand, counting down.
CAACATTGAATATATAGACATATTTCAAGCGAACGAAAGGAAGGAAGGATACATAGTAAAATCTTACACATGTCTTATATTAAAGAGCTCTCAAGTTTCATAGACTCAGTAATCTGTCTGTGGCTTAGAGCAGTCTGTGAATTTATAGTGTCAGCATTCCATGGACTTCTATTAAATATATAATAGCATTATTAATAATAGAAGACCATGCAGTCATCCGTTAAACATATTCAGATTAATACCATATGTGGTTAATCTGTCAGCAGTCTACATTGAAGATAAACACATAATAATATGATGCATTGATGCCAAAAGACTATAACTTCCTTGGAAAGAGCTCAATCCGGTTAAAATAAAATGACATTGTTGACGTCAATTTATCTTGCCTCCCTCCCCATGTCAACAATTGTCAAACTTTTCCTGACCCCTCCCCTATTTTGTTGACATAATTTATGGATGGCCCCACAACAGATATATGAGAAAGCTCATCAAACAACATTGTTCTGGTATGTTTAGTCGCTGGACGCTGCAGGAGATGTTGCGAATGAGATTGGAGCACCTATGGACATGTTCAAAGTGCAATGAAGATATTCCAAGCTGAAACTGAAACTGCATGACCCACATCAAGCACTTTAATATGCCAGTGTGGTGCAGGGTCCCGCAAGGAAGCAAAGAATAGTACCACTGCTACCTACAAGGCATGTCGTAAGAGGCGACTGATCTAGGACATAGGAAAGCTACCCTTGCAAATAAAAAGCCTCGGATGGGCTACTTGTAGGCGCATAACTGGCATAACGTACAGTCGCTCTTAGGCTCAGATCACATACAAAGCACACAGAGTGATCAACAAGTGGTTGATTATGAGCGTTCGAAGAAGAAGAAGAAGGAGAAGTAATTTAATAGTTGTGTCGTGTCAACAGAATTGATTGTCGTGGAGTTGAGGATGGATAGGAGGATATTCTTCAGTCTCTTCACAACAGTATGTTGGATTAGAACAAGAAGTTTTTTTGTTTTTTTGCAAAAACCCTAGAGGAAGCAACGAATATGATCAGCAACTAAACAGTGTACATGTATTAAGAGCTTCGAAAAACAAATAGAAAAACACATGATTATTCTATGTCTAGTTATAACGAAGCTTTTGAGAAAGACATTCCTCACTGAGCCATTTTTTTAATGGCACGCTGATTGTGTTCTTCAGGATGCTCGTACTGTTAGGCTAGGCGATGGGTGTCGTAAGAAATGAGGGTAAGTGGTTCAAATCCTGTGTTTGTCTATTTGTTTTTCGGAAGCTCTTAATACCTGTACACTGTTTATTTGTTGATCGTATGTTGATTAGAACACTAAAATAAATGTTGAATTTATCCCAGATTTATGGATTTTGGAGTTACCCGTTGTACAAGTAGAACTGGATGCATGAGTGGGGATGTCAAAGTGGGGAGTGTGTTTAATCAACGAGTTACAGGAACCTTCAGTATGCATACCCTTCGACATCTGTTGGTGGAACCTGAGCCCCTATGGGTCTGCCCGCAGCGATACGAGGTCAGTTCGGTAACCAATAACCAATAGATAGGTCTGATAAAACGTTCACTCCATCATCATCAAATAGCTTGTCCTGAACAGAACTTTGCCACCCCAACAGTCCTCCGGAATTTCTCTCTCTCATAGTCCTTATGTCTCGCCTCTGCAGCCGTCATGTTCAAACCATCAGTTACATCCTGAATCCATCTTCTCCGTGGTCTTCCTCTTCTTCTCTTTGCTGGTATGCCTCCTTCCATGATAGTCTTCTCCAGCCCTGCGTGTCTCTTTATATGTTCAAAATATCTCAATTTTCTCTTTCTTATTTGTAGCTTCAGCCAGCTTTCTTTGATTTTGAGTTCTTTCTGAAAATATATATTTGTTCTCTTCTCTGTCAAGATATACGAAGGACTCTTCTGTAACATTTATATTCAAAAGCACATATATGTTTTTCCACTGCCTTATTAAATGTCCATGCTCTACATCTATACGTTGCCAAGCTTAAACTAAACGTTTTAAAAATCGTTATCTCAGTGTGAACAGGTCGACATGTTCTTGCTACCATTGATTTCCCTTACTATGAAATAATTTTATTAGTGACATTCAGCCACAATGATATTTTAAAATTAGGAAATTACAAAACAACGAAAGATCATTTTTTAGTTTCATCTTTAACTAGAACATGATACGTTCCCTTCTGTCGCAAGACGATTCTAAATGATGGTAATCAAATATATCACCATTTGATTATAGAATTACAGTCCTGTTCCATTTCTGTTCAATCTTCTATTACAATTTACTGAATGGTGATTTAGATGGTACCGAGTGCGTAGGTAAACTAGTAGTTTCTTCTTCTTCAAACGCACCATATCGACCACTTGTTAACCACTCAGTGTGATTTGTATGTGATCTGAGCATAACAGCGATTATACGTTGTGTCAGTAATGAACCTACAAATAGGCCAGCACATCCGATTTCTGCGATGTTTTTATTAACTAGGGTAGCTTCCTATCCATCATGGGAGGCATACCGGCAAGAGAAGAAGAGGAAGACCACGGAGAAGATGGATTCAGGATGTAACTGATGGTTTGAAAATGACGGCTGCAGAGGCCTATGGACTATGAGAGACAGAAATTCCGGAGGACTGTTGGGGTGGCAAAGTTCTGCTCAGGACAAGCTATTTGATGATGAGCTTCCCTAGGCCCCTACCTCAGCCGCCTCTTCCAACATGCCTTGTGGTTCATAGTGTTACTATTCTTTGCTCCCCTTGAAAACCCCTGTAACACACGAGCGATTTTCTGAGTACGTCTTCTTATTTTCTTTTCTGTATCTAATGAAACATAATGATACAATATAATGATACAACATAATGGGGACTGCCTAGAGTAGTTGATAGTAGCTCGGCCTGCTAGCTGTGAGACGCCTCATAGCTCGGGTTCGAACCTACTGTCCGGCATTTGTTCGAGTCCCTGGTCTTACTCAGGACGATAACGTGAGTACCTCTGAAGTCGGAGAAAATCTGCCTGTATGGCGAGGGAATACTAATTACGAGTACATTGAGCACACGGCTGCCAGTGTAAAGTAATTTACAATGTGCAGGCTGCTGCCATTGTAAGAAATTGAAAACAGATTTTCACGCAAAAATCAGTTTCAGAGATGAAACTTCGTCTGAGTTGAAAGCGACGAAAGAAAAAAAAAAAAAATACAACATAATGATACAACATAATGATACAACATAATGATACAACATAATGATACAACATAATGATACAACATAATGATACAAAATAATGATACAACATAATGATACAACATAATGATACAACATAATGATACAACATAATGATACAAAATAATGATACAGCATAATGATACAGCATAATGATACAACATAATGATACAACATAATGATACAACATAATGATACAATATAATGATACAACATAATGATACAACATAATGATACAACATAATGATACAACATAATGATACAACATAATGATATAACATAATGATACAATATAATGATACAACATAATGATACAACATAATGATACAACATAATGATACAACATAATGATACAACATAATGATACAATATAATGATACAACATAATGATACAACATAATGATACAACATAATGATACAACATAATGATACAACATAATGATACAACATAATCATACAACATAATGATACAACATAATCATACAACATAATGATACAACATAATGATACAACATAATGATACAATATAATGATACAACATAATGATACAACATAATGATACAACATAATGATACAATATAATGATACAACATAATGATACAACATAATGATACAACATAATGATACAACATAATGATACAACATAATGATACAACATAATGATACAACATAATGATACAACATAATGATACAACATAATGATACAACATAATGATACAACATAATGATACAACATAATGATACAACATAATGATACAACATAATGATACAACATAATGATACAACATAATGATACAACATAATGATACAACATAATGATACAACATAATGATACAACATAATGATACAACATAATGATACAACATAATGATACAACATAATGATACAACATAATGATACAACATAATGATACAACATAATGATACAACATAATGATACAACATAATGATACAACATAATGATACAACATAATGATACAACATAATGATACAACATAATGATACAACATAATGATACAACATAATGATACAACATAATGATACAACATATTACCAACATAATGATACAACATAATGATACAACATAATGATACAACATATTACCAACATAATGATACAACATATTACCAACATAATGATACAACATATTACCAACATAATGATACAACATAATGATACAACATATTACCAACATAATGATACAACATATTACCAACATAATGATACAACATAATGATACAACATAATGATACAACATAATGATACAACATAATGATACAACATAATGATACAACATAATGATACAACATAATGATACAATATAATGATACAACATAATGATACAACATAATGATACAACATAATGATACAACATAATGATACAACATAATGATACAACATAATGATACAACATAATGATACAACATAATGATACAACATAATGATACAACATAATGATACAACATAATGATACAACATAATGATACAACATAATGATACAACATAATGATACAACATAATGATACAACATAATGATACAACATAATGATACAAAATAATGATACAACATAATGATACAACATAATGATACAACATAATGATACAACATAATGATACAACATAATGATACAACATAATGATACAACATAATGATACAACATAATGATACAACATAATGATACAACATAATGATACAACATAATGATACAACATAATGATACAACATAATGATACAACATAATGATACAACATAATGATACAACATAATGATACAACATAATGATACAACATAATGATACAACATAATGATACAACATAATGATACAACATAATGATACAACATAATGATACAAAATAATGATACAAAATAATGATACAACATAATGATACAACATAATGATACAACATAATGATACAACATAATGATACAACATAATGATACAACATAATGATACAACATAATGATACAACATAATGATACACATAATGATACAACATAATGATACAACATAATGATACAACATAATGATACAACATAATGATACAACATAATGATACAACATAATGATACAACATAATGATACAACATAATGATACAACATAATGATACAACATAATGATACAACATAATGATACAACATAATGATACAACATAATGATACAACATAATGATACAACATAATGATACAACATAATGATACAACATAATGATACAACATAATGATACAACATAATGATACAACATAATGATACAACATAATGATACAACATATTACAACATAATGATACAACATAATGATACAACATAATGATACAACATAATGATACAACATAATGATACAACATAATGATACAACATAATGATACAACATAATGATACAACATAATGATACAACATAATGATACAACATAATGATACAACATATTACCAACATAATGATACAACATATTACCAACATAATGATACAACATATTACCAACATAATGATACAACATAATATACAACATATTACAACATAATGATACAACATATTACCAACATAATGATACAACATAATGATACAACATATTACCAACATAATGATACAACATAATGATACAACATATTACCAACATAATGATACAACATAATGATACAACATATTACCAACATAATGATACAACATAATGATACAACATATTACCAACATAATGATACAACATATGTACAACATATTACCAACATAATGATAACATATTACCACATAATGATACAACATATTACACAATGATACAACATATTACCAACATAATGATACAACATAATGATACAACATAATGATACAACATATTACCAACATAATGATACAACATATTACCAACATAATGATACAACATATTACCACATATGATACAACATAATGATACAACATATTACCAACATAATGATACAACATAATGATACAACATAATGATATAACATAATGATACAACATAATGATACAACATAATGATACAACATAATGATACAACATAATGATACAACATATTACCAACATAATGATACAACATAATGATACAACATAATGATACAACATAATGATACAACATAATGATACAACATAATGATACAACATATTACCAACATTCGTGTTGTTATTTGTTTCAATTCAGCGTTCCTAATCAAATACAATACTAAAATGGTTCCTAACGCTGTGCCATATGTTTTTCCATTGCAGTTTCTGTAACAAATCCATTTTTATAGATTTTGATTATTAGCTCTAACTCAATATTGCGATAACTTTGGGAAGAATATTGTACCAATAGGACACACATTGTATAAATATTCTTATAATCATGTTTTGCATAACAGTATCAGAATAAGAAGAGATTTCTAGAACGGATTATTGTGTGTGCGTATTACGTCTGGGTCATCATGACAAGACCAATAGAGAGGGTAAAATAAGCATAGGAAGACATTGGGAAATGGTTATGAGTTTTTGTAAAGCAATGCTTTAAATACAGGTTGGTGTGGACTTTCAATAACTTTGTTGATTTTTTTTTTGTTTGTGGTTTACCTTTTACGTGGGTTGACTTTTTGTCCCGTATCCACTGTGATTAGCACCACCCTTTGATGCGTACTGTATGCTGATAATTTTCTTATGTGGTCAAATCATTTAACTTGTTGTTTCTTGATAACAAATTTCTATTTCAAAATGTGTATCCATTTGTTCTATTATTTGATTTGCTTTAGTTTATTGGGTTCAATATACTGGATTTCGTTAGCTATTCTTCCATTTTGTGAACAAGTACACTCCAGATATAAAACGTCTTCAAATTGTTTTTTTTAATGTTTGCCGATGGCGATATTGATAGTGTTTTCTTCTCTAGCGATTTGTCATTACTTCAAACAGAAGTGTTGCTGAAAATCTTTTATGAACGTAAAACTCCCCTTCTTGTTCACATCACATATCTACCGAGTTAACTATCACACTGTAACAGTTGTGAGTAGTAATAAGAAGTCAAAGCTGACTCATTCCTGTGTCTATGTATATTGTTGGGTATAGTGACAGATAGCTGGCTGGATAGATTAATGTGCAGACATATAATCTTTCAGACAAACACATAGACCAACATACATATTGCTAAATGTTTATGTAAATATTCACAAGTTTACATCAGGTTAATCAATATTCAACATAACTCTGGGCGAACTGAGTACCGTAAGCAAGTTACTTCCCTTCTCTGTTGATACCCGCGTAGTTTGCCAGTATGTTTACACAGTTATACAAATCGTATTCCGTTAGTAGCTTTGAATGGAAAAACTATTTTTATATAGATAGTCCAGATTAGGAATACACTTTGCACTAGGTTTGACACAAGATGGTGGATGAAAATAACTTATTTTAGTTACACTTCGAAGACAGATGAACAACTATATTAAGTTCTTCCCGGCAAAGATAACGGGTTTCATATCGCAGGAAATAATAGGGCTCCTTCTGAGAAACTACCACTGCAACATCCATGTGCCCTTCCTGCTGACGTAAACTATCATGGATCTCCACAAACGTCCCTCCTGGGTACTCTTTCTCTCTCTCTCTCTCTCTCTCTCTCTCTCTCTTCTCCTGTTTCTTTTAGCCCCAGTTGGAGCATAGGACCAAACAATTCATACCAAGGTTTCCTATCTTTAGTTATCTCGTGCAGATCTTTCTAACTCTTCCAAATCTCGCTAATCTATGCATTAAAATCTCTACTACGTGTATTTCTATGATTTCCTCTCTTTCGCTTTCCCTGCGAGTTCAAGAAAAGAACTCTTCTTGTTATATTCCCATCGGGTTTTCTGTTAAGATTTTGACATACTTATCAAGTTAGTTAACTATGAAGTTAGGCTAGACACAATTTCACTTTCTGCAACCCCCTGTCTCCTCCTATCTGGATTTTACAGATTGTTATTGGGAAATTTTAATATTTCTTATTCTCGTGACTTGAAGACAAATAATGTTTGTCTGTCTCTACTCAGTAATCATCTCTATTTGTACGTTGAACTTTTCCAGCACATTAACATTAGTATTCTTGTCAACAGATCATGAGTATCCGCCGATATTAGTACGAAAACATAAATAGTTTTGTTACATTCTTTCTTCGAGAATATCAATTGCACGAGCGAGTAGTGAAATCTGTATCGTCAACCAATATCATGAATGTAGTTGTTTATTCTTGTATGGAAGATTAAAGTCTAATGCTAACAAAAAGAGAAGCTGGAGATAGATCGGACATGTGATACGCATGTAGACTAACTCTATCATGAAAACTGAACTGAGATGGACACTAGAGTTTAAACGAAAACGTGGAAGATCCAATACGACCTGGAGGAGAACAGTAAAACAAAAACTAAAAAAATTAATAACAGCTGGAACGCAATAAAGAGGACGACCTGGAATAGATAAGAAATGTGTGCATTTGTTGCTGCCTTAAGTGTCAGAGTCGTCACGGGCTAGAGAGGGGGAGAGAGAGTTAGCTGGGTGATAATTTGCAGCTTTATATTATAACTATAAATTATGTCAAGTCCTTGATTTATTCAAATGTGCTTGTCTGCGTGTGTGTGTTTTGATGCATTTCTGTTTCCTTTTTATTATTATTATTATTATTATTATTATTATTATTGAGTTAATAAGAAGAAATACTGTCTTATTATTTTGTTTCCTTACATTTCTGTGTAGAGTATTGGGCATCAATATTTGTCCTCCACTTTCGGCCGTCACTTGCATTTTTTTGCATGAACATGGAATTCCATGATAATACGGTATCTTTCAGTTCCTGAACAAGATTTTTGTCTCCATGTCTGTTTAGAGCGTACCCTTTTTCGCTTCTCTTGCGGGTTCCACTGAGTGTCTGTCTAGTGACACTTGACTGTGTCTTACACAGGGTGTTCCGAACCTATTGGCATTTTCTTTTCCTGACATGGGTCATCGCGAGTTCCTGCCTTGTCCTTATTCTCAGGTTTGTATCTGCCAATCTGTCCTTTTTTCTTAGTCCGAGAATTTGTCGAAGACATTTTAAGCTCTATGAATGTATCATTTTTTATATCTAGTTGGATAGCTAGCACATTACATAACCCCCAACTCTAATAACCAGGAGGCCACAGTTAGTCTGGTCACTATACTTGTGACCTGTCCGACTTCGGTAGCCGTGTCAGGGGCAATGTTCCTGTCTGCATAGATCTCTGTGTCATTTAGACACGCAAGCCCAGTCATCACTGCAAAGTAATAGCCTCTGAGAGGTGGGGGTTTAGAAGAAAGATTACCGCTGTATTTCTGTTGATCAGAGCAAGAAATTGTGGGATCACAAATGTAAAAACGATATATGTGGAAGAGATGAAGTGAAAAGCAGGAACGACCGTACTTTGTTCGAGGAGTTATGAAACACACAAAAATAAACGTTGCTTCACGTCTCCATGGAACCCCTCCATAACAAATGTGTTTTGTTAACAAAGAAATGATCAATATGACCTACACTATAATGAAATCTGCTGGAGACATATGCCTTGTCTGCTTGGAAGAAATCAAACCTTTCATGTTCAGAATGTCTTCGAGGTTATACAAGAACCAAAACACAGTTTCATCCAGAGTTAAAACTGCCCAGTTCGTAGCATTGTATCTTTCACCACTCAAGTCTTCTTCTTCTTCTTCTTCAATGATCTAACAGCACTTGACCACTTGTACTTCTGTCCAGCATAATGTAATATTTATGTTGTACATAACATTGAAGAGCTAGGGTCTATGTGAATTTTCTAGCCATACCGGAAAGTACCCAGAATTGAACCGATAATATTATCTTTTTTACAGACACACCAATGACATCTATAAAAGCCCCAGAGGTTAAATCCGCAGAAAACACAGTAAAGAACCTATTAAGAACTTCCTGTGTTTTCATAAAAGACAGAGATTCACTTGCGGAGGATTACATCTCACTGTAGCATTAACGCAATGTGACTACCGATGTCTTGGCTAAGAAAATCAGTGCAAAGAGAAAATAAATCTACCAACCGTTGCCTTTTTGAAAGGTCCAAACCTTCACAAAGAGATAATCAGCAATAGACTGGAAAACAAACATTGGATTTTATTTTGGAAAAGACTTTCTATAAGACTTTGAAAAAGAACTGAACAGGTCATATATTTCGCCTACGTACCGGACACTGAAGATGTAGCACATAGACTAGGAATAACTTACAAAGACTAGGAAACGGTCAAACTGTTCTCTGTCAGTTTCAGTAGGTGGTACAAACATCGGAACATGCCCTGCAAGACTGTCTTCTCCTTAGTGAACTGAGAAGCAACATGTAGCCTCACCCAGTCGACCTGAAAAACTCATCTTTGGGAAAATCTGACAGACCTGAGGCTGTCTGTCTAGTTTGTGGTCCACGATGAATTAAGTGAATGACCAGCGAACGCTGAAGAAGAAGAAGAACTGTTCTATAAATAGATACTGAGAGGACTCACCTTGTTGCTTATTGACCCAGCATCCAAGTTAGGGTTCATTGAGCTCATTTCCCGTAATTTTCAGGGGTTTCAATTGCGATAATTCGTTTGCCTGTCGTACTGAAGGTTGTGGGTTCAAATCCCGACCGACACACATGTGCAACTCTTTCATGAGGTCCCTAGAATTGTTGCCGGAGCTACGGAGTTCGTACTTTGCGCAATGCTCTCAGCAAATGGCATGCCATCTCTGCCGACAGGAAAGTGGCCAAATAGAGAAACCAGGGGCAATGAAGTCAATCCTTCACTTTTACATTTGTGGACTCCCAGTCAACATAAAGTTTTCTGGTCCCTATCGAGTTTAACTATACTCTAGAAATACATCTACTTACCACGGCAAGAGTATCGTCACGTTCTAAGTCACTGCATTTTATACGATTGGTATCAGTCATCAGAAAGCGGCAGATAGTGAATTTCTATTCTCAGTCTAGTCCGTATAATTATGTCTGCTTTCTCTCTCTCGCGATCACCGCTTAGACTGATGTACCAGATTTCCCCTAAATTCTTTTGTCTTATTCATGTGGAAATCCGATTCACGCAGCCTTAGCATGGGTGTGCTTCGTCACATGTTTAGCGCCATTTGGAGCTCTGGTGCTTATCCTTGGGCGATGTGTTCGGTTTTAGCAAGCGTTTACTGGGTTCGTTCTCCATCAGCCTTTGACTCTCCCAGCCGACCTGCAAGGTAGCAGGTTGCTATTTTCTTTTAGGGTACCTACCTTTAGACAACATTCCCTCCCGGGTTGTTGAGCTTCATCTGCCCAGGTTACCAGTCTTTTTTTTTACTAATTAGTTTGCCTGCCGTTCAATTTTGTGACGGTTTGCTCCCTATGCTTTGATTGTCCCCAATCGAACTACAAGGCAGTAGTATATCTGCTTTCTAACCACAAAGCGTACATACATACGGTCCATGATGACACATATTTGTACAGATGGATTAATAATAAGGTTTTACAAATAGAAAATCCCACTTTTATATATCACATCTACTGAGCTATACTAAAGCATGGTATCAGATATGAATGATAGTAGCTGTGCTCATCAGCACTGACTCATGCCCAACCACTTCAGCAGTGACATGCCTAACCACATCAGTACTGATCATGCCTACATCAACACTCATGCAATCACATAGGTCGCACATCGGAGACCCACATCCACCGCCAACCAGCGTCCCCAACCCCAGCACGATCGCCCATCACGACTCCCCACATATGCTAGCAACCACAGCGTGCTCCACCATGTGACTCGCCCAACCAACGGCACTGACCCCCACCTAGCAGACCCAACCACCGCGCCAACCATCACGCTCAAGCCCAACCATCAGCGACACAACCATATCACACTGACTCACGCCCAACCACATCGGCACTGACTCACGCCCAACCACATCAGCACAGACTCACGCCCAACCACATCAGCACAGACTCACGCCCAACCACATCATCACTGACTCAAGCCCAACCACATCAGCAGTGACTCAGCCCAACCACATCAGTACTGACTCATGCCCAACCACATTAGTACTGACTCACGCCCAACCACATCAGCACAGACTCAGCCCAACCACATCAGCACTGACTCACGCCCAACCAACATCATCACTGACTCAAGCCCAACCACATCAGCATGACCATCCAACCACATCAGACTGACTCATGCCAACCACATTATACTGACTCAGCCACCACATCAGCACGACTCCGCCCAACCATCATCACTGACTCAGCCAACCCATCAGCCTCACACGCCACACATACACTGTGCCACCAACAAGCACAGCCATATGGGATTTATAAACACAACAAATAAAAATGTTCTGGAACACCGCCCAGCTCAAATGTGTCGCCAACAAAATAAAAAGAACATGTTCAGTGCCAAACATGTTTGCAGAAAGCCTGACACTTGGGAAAATGAATGCAAAACCGTACTCCATCAGGATTCGAAAACAACAAAATCAGCAGATGCCGTAATTTATTGTTTGTACCGCCGGTGTGTTTCCGGAACTCGCAAGAGAAGGAAAGAATATAAACCTACAAGACATATCGTAAGATGCGACTGAGGTAGGGGCCTAAGGAAACTACCCTAGTAAATAAAAAGCGTCGCGGTAATCGGATGTGCTGGAATACTTGTAGGCGTATAGCTGGCACAATGTACAATCGCTCTTGGGCTCAGAACACATACAAATAGCAAAGAGTGGTTAACAAGTGGTCGATATGGAGCGTTCGAAGAAGAAGAAGATTTGTTTGTACGTTTGCTGCCGCGACTGATGTTATTAAATGTCGTCAGTTAGTCTAATAGGAAGACATACAGGGTGTTCAAGATAATTACAGCCCCATTGACAATTCGAAAGTTGCCAGGTACACATTGAGTTGTGTTTATTTACTATTTAAACCGGTTCTGACTAGCTCGTCCTACGTCACATTTGTTCATTGTCCCTTCCCGCACTACAATTACACACCGTCACACAACCTTGACCTATACTACGTCATAACTGAACCTTCTGATTTCCATACATATATGCCATATTAGCACCATTCACGGGGTGCTTTTAAGTTGAACACCCTGTACAAACCTTATTCTGCTTAAGTTTGCTTATTCATTTCTTATTCTTCTTCTGCATTCTCACTAGATTGGGATTTCGGATTCTCTAATGAAGACCGCCGTCTGTATCAGATTTTCAGCCACGTCATACAGTTTGACTTGGACGCTGATATAAGTGGGCCACCTCTTTCTTCTCAGGTCTGCATACTGTGCGCAGTTATGTAGGCTACGCTCTTTATGCTCGCCAAGCCACAGGGGCACAGGTCGTTGGTGCCTATATTCAATCTAATGTACAGATGGTGTCTCATTCTGTTGCGAGCCGTCCATAAGCGAATTATGACAGTCTGGTCCCTACTGAACAGTTGGTAATATCCATCTTCTTCTTCTTTGCGTTCGTTCTTTGCGACCAATTTTAATCACTCTTTGTGATTTGTTTGATCTTTGCCAAGAACGTGTATACGTTGCACATTGGTTTGTAGGCCCCTAAACGCATAGACTTCACACGTTTAGGACACGTGCATCCGATTTCAGCCAAACCTCCTTAATCGCCTTTTACGACATGCGTGGCAGGTAACAGTGGTTCTATTCTTTACACCCCAAATTTGGGCACCGGTAACCAATCGGGCAGGTAATATCCATCAATACTTGTTGTGTTTGGGTGTTCTTTCTCGAACTTTGATTTCATTTTTTCTCTTTTTAAAGCATAGTATTTTTTTTCTTTTTGTTTACCAGTGATTACTTCTTATTTGTTTATTCGTATTTTAGAAGATTAAAGCCTTTTTTTCTATCCAGTAGCACTTGAGCTTTCAGTTCTTCGGCTCGGTGCCATGGGCATCGTAACCCTTCGGTTTGGTGCCACGAACACCGTAAATCTGGAGAATCTGTTACTGTTATGCCAGCCGTCGGAATTGAACCGCACTCACAGGGTGCTTGTCACCAGTCGTCCAACGCGCTTCGAACACGCTGGGCAGGCGGGCAGAGCCTCTTAAAGACAAGACAAGCCCTTTTACACATTGCATTTGTTGTTCGTACATCACTGGTGATGATGATACTTCATTTCAGTCGTTGTAAATGCTAGAAGTATTATCGATATACGGGAAGACTGCAGTAAAACTATGTAGCAATGGATAAACACGTAAAAACAAAGTACTGTAGTTTTTAAAAGCATAAAACAAACAATAATAATACACAGCAACGTTTCGATCAAAAGGTCTTTATCAAGACAATGATAAACCAGAAAGGAAGAAATTCACTTCTTAAACGGCAGTTATAACAAATGAAAATCGTGGCATATCCTTTACAGGACGTAGCCATCAACCACAGTAAACGAGTCGTTGATTTTATAGGTACCACTTATACGTTCAGTAGTTTGTCATTGCCTTCTGAGCTGTGAGGTCTATTTTTACCTTTGTTGTAAAAATCCCAGGGAAATAAATTTGATTCCAAACTTGCCCACCGTGGAGTTTGATCCAGGTACGCTTGGGTTTGTGATCGAGCTCACTACCGCTTGAGCTACAGACGCTCACATAACAATTAGAAAATAAATCCCTAACAGTCCTGATGCTAGAAGTGGGACTTGTGTATGTGTAGATAACTGACCAAGCTTATTTGGGCTAGGGATGTTTTACAGTATTGTTGACATAGAATTTAGGCCGCACCAGTTAGGAGGACTGTGACTGACTCACATGTCAATGGTTCTCTACGAGAGATCAAGCTCTGCGCTGAAAGTTGTAAGCAGCTGCTTTACATGTGTCGGAATTTATACAAAATTGTGTTAGTTTAGTTCTGGATGTTGTCTTTGAATCGTTTCTTTTGCCATCCGCATCATCTTCTTCCTCGAACGCTCCCTTTCTACCACTTGTTAAACCACTCTTTGTGATCTGTATGTGATCTGAGTCTAAAAGCTATTGTCTGTTGTGCCAGTTATGCGCCAACATGTAGGCCATGATGCTTCTTATTTACATCGGTAGCTTCCATAGACCCCATACCTCTATCGCCTCTTACGACATGCCTTGTTGGTCGCAGTGTTACTATTCTTTGCTCCCCTTGCGAACTCCGGCAACTCATGGGCGTACACTCATACACTCACGCTCATACACTGGCACAAGGGGTACAACTGCTTTGCACACTTTCCATTTAGTCAAATGCCACTTTAGTCGTGCCAAAGTTTCTTCATGCTGACCACCCTCTGGAATGTCATGGCTAGTCTACTAACTTGTTTCGTACAATCTCCATTGTTTGTCATTATAGAGCCAAGATATTCCAAATTTACTCCATTAAGACAAACAAATGCAGAATAGCGTATTTATATAGAACTCCTTTGCCTTGTATATCATCAGGTTGTTTGGCAGAGTCCTCGAGGCAAGATAATCACTCTAGAAGATCGCAGGATTACCGCAGACGATCGATTCAGTGTAGAGAGACCTTACGTCAAAGAATGGAACTTGCACTTGCGTATGGTCAAAAGTTCAGACGTTGGAACATACCAGTGTCAAATCAACACTGACCCAGTTCAGCTCAGAGGAGTCATTTTACATGTGAATGGTAAGTTGAGACTTTACATGGGAATGGTAAGTTGAGACTTTACATGTGAATGGTAAGTTGAGACTTTACATGGGAATGGTAAGTTGAGACTTTACATGTGAATGGTAAGTTGAGACTTTACATGTGAATGATAAGTTGAGACTTTACATGTGAATGGTAAGTTGAAACTTTACATGTGAATGGGAAGTTGAGAATAATTTTTGTTTTATAATTTTATTGGGCCCTACAAGGCAGTGCCGCAACAGGTGGAACTAGTGGCGGCTCGTGTTCACCTTTTTGATGGGGCCAGACACAATTTTTGAAATAATCATGGTTTTGGGTTATGTTATATTTTAATTTATTAAATAATAAATACCGTTACACATTATTTTTAGTAGGGCCCGGCCCCACTGGCCCTTAATGACGAGCCGCGACTGGGTGGACCCATTAGGTTTGAAGCGTGTAAACTCAGAAGATCTCATCATCTGTTTGGATGTGAGCCGCTCTGAAGACGTCTAGGATTTTGCCAGAGCCAACTATAAACTTATGGGCCTGCGGACGCAGGTAAGAACTATGGAATCAGACCACAACTCAGAATCGACCACAACTACACCACGTAACCTCGCATTCCAGTATTGTTGCCTATAGACGAATACATTTTAAAATCAACATAAATTGCTAAATCGACGTTTTATTATGCAACAGTTAAGTTTAACAATAAGGAATATCAATATTATGAATATTTTTCACCAATAAATAACCATAGTCTCACAGAAAAATGGAAAAAAATTGAGTAAAATTGCAAAACAAGTTGCAGTGTTCTATCAAACATATATATTTTCCAGCCCCCAACTTAATCTAGGTCAGGGATTTTCCCATCAGTTATCAGGCCCAGTTAGAGTTGGCTGTGATTTTGCCCATTGACATTTATAAAAGCTCCCACTCTCTGACCGCGACCAAGCGTTGGGCACTACACTTTTATCTAAGGAAAACGGCTGACTAACGAGTTAGAAGTTCAGAATAATTATGTACTATATTTAATGAGTGTCTTTAAAGAGTATCTATAGAAAATATAATGTAAGTGTTGCAACAATGTATTAAGGTTTGCGTGCTCAAAATTACAAGAAAAAACCATTTTGTTCCCTAAATTTGTTATTATTTGCTATTATTTTTTAAGTTGGCGAAATGTTTTTCATACTTTATGATCTTTTCTTGATCTGCATGCAGTGGTAGCAACACACGGCCCGCGGGTCAGATCGATCAGGGACGTGTTTCTATCCGGCCTCCAGAAAGTGCTTTAATTTCAGCAAATTCATGTGCAGGAAATATTTATCGCTAGCTTCTATATATTCCATAAGAGAGACCAGTGTGATGAAGTAGCTTTTTATGTACATAAATGGAAACCTGTACTCGCTTTAAAAAGATAAAGTGTAGGTATATGATCTTAACTTCTGATGGATCTTACAGCACACTTGAATGAAATCATTGTCAAAATACAATATTTCCTGGACTAGAATTGTTAGCGTTACCAAGGCATCTGTAATGCATACAATTAGTAATTCTACCAAACCTGAACTTTGAAATCAAATAATAGAGAAAAAAAAACAATCACGACAGAGATGAGGTGTCTACGCAGAATGCTGGGAGTATCAAGAAGAGACTGGTTTAGAAATGAAGACATCAGGGGAAAAAGTGGTTACAACATCAGTACTGAACTTCATCAAGAAACAACAAATTAAATAGGTCGGCCACATAAGCAGATTATCAACAAATAGTGCACCTCAAAGAACAATGTTACTCCGACATAGTTGATACAAAGCAAAAAGCCATCCATGCAAAATTTTGACATCATAGATAGCAGAGGCAGTGAAAAACATTGTTTATGAAGCGCACAAAAAAGCCCGTTCTAGAAATCTCTTCTTATCATGACGCTGTGAGGCAAAATAGAATTAGAAAAGAGATAGAATACTTGTATGTATCGTATATTCGCAATAATAATGTTCTATTGCTCGGACAAGGAGAAACAACTGGATAGAGTGTAATTTATAATAATCTCCTGCACAAAAAATGTTCGTTATAGGTTAGACAAGTCTCTAAGGGGATATTTGGGCTGAATAATACAGTCCACTGTTCCTGCCTGGCGTCACTCAGTGTGCATGTTGGTTTTACGGTGCCTGCTATAGATCAAACAAACTTGACCTTATCAGGGTTTAACTCTGACCTAAGCCACTAGCCACCAGCTTATCATATACATATTACTGTATAATATGTTTTATTTCATGTCATTACTTCATTTGAAAATACTATGAATCTATTTCTATTCAGAGAAAAAAGCAGTAAATTGATTTCTGCTACTTGGCTGGTTCGTAATATATGTTTTAATGGGCCACAAATTATAGTTATGTATAGCGGTGTATAGCAGTGTTGCAGTATAGCAAGTTTCAAAATCAAAGAAAACTGGCTGAAGCTACAGATAAACAAACAAGAAAGAGAAAATTGAGATATTGTGTACATATAAAGAGACATGAAGGGCTGGAGAAGATCATCATGGAAGGAGGCATACCAGAAAGAAAAGAAGAGGAAGACCACGGAGAAGATGGATTCAGGATGCAATTGATGATTTGAACATGACGGCTGCAGAGGAGGACATCAGGCCTATGAGAGAGAGAAAATCCGGAGGACTGTTGGGGTGGCAAAGTACTGCTCAAGACAAGCTATTTGATGATGAGTAGCATGAACCTGCAACTACAGTTAACCTCTAGGTAGGAGCATAAACCCGCAACTACAGTTTACCTTCAGGTAGGAGCATGAATCTGCAACTACAGTTTACCGCCAGGTAGGAGCATGAACCTTCAACTACAGTTTACCTCCAGGTAGGAACAAGAATCTGCAACTAAAGTTAACCTCTAGGTAGGAACATGAATCTGCAACTAAAGTTAACCTCTAGATAGGAGCATGAACCTGCAACTACAGTTTACTAGTTTTATATTTTGAAACTGCTATCATGAGGAATGTAAAAGACGATGCCAACTATGTGAATTACGACCCTTCCAATATATGCGGTAAATCCATACCAGAGCTGAGATGCAGACGATACAGTAATATTATCCACCAGCAAAGAGGGTTTGGAAAACCTAATCATGAAGACTAAGAAACATAGTGAAGACCAACATCTATATTTGAATACACAAAAACAAAAATCATGTCAACTGACAAAGCAAAAGGCTCACATAACATCCAAGTAAACAATGAAGAACTCCAATGTGTAGAGAGTTACGAATATCTGGGCTCAATAATTAACGATAATGGTGACTGCTCCAAAGAGATCTCAAGAAGATTGGCAATAGCAATCAAGAAGTTAAACACAATGAAGAACATGTGGCAAAGCACCAGCAACATATTAAAATTAAAAATATTGAGAACATGCATTTTCCCAGTGGCTACTTATGGTCAGCGCCGGATTAGCCTAGTAGCAGAAGTAGCAAATGCTACGGGCCCCGCGCTTCTGGGGCCCCGCGCCTATGTGACAGAGTTAAGCCACGGGATATGCCCTTTATGAATCGTTACATGTGTACGTTCAAGCAATGCGGCCTACATTTTCAGATATTGAGGCCAAAGCCAAAATCCTGACTGACTTTGAAGAATATCATCAACAAATTTCAAGACGACGCAAGCGAAATACCAAGTGCGACGATTTCAACGGCTCAACTACGCTCGATGAAGTTGTAGAAAATCAAACACCCAAACAAAAATGTGAAAGTCCGGTGTTTATTGTCATAATTGATAATGTACTGTCTGCCTTAGCTAAACGCATGGAAGCGTACCATAGAGTGACTGGTGTATTTGGAATACTTCGGCAGTTAAAATCTCTTAAAGCCGAAGAGATCTTGAAAAGAACTCCAAATATTGGCAGCTTTTACCAAGAGGATTTGACAGAAATCCTAGGCGACGAACTTGTGCAGTTCGCTGAAAATCTTAAAACTAATGTAGCTACTGCTATTAACAACGTAAAGTATAAGGGTCTTGAACTGCAATTTTATAAACTTATCATGGAAAATTCATTAGAGTCGTGTTTCCCAAATGTAGAAATAGTCTTACGAATTTACTTGTCTTTAATGATTACTAACTGCAGCGGAGAACATTCTTTTTCTATATTAAAGTGTATAAAAAGTGAGTTAAGGAACATGATGGGACAAGATCGTCTAAATAACCTCATCTTAATGAACATTGAATGTAATTTACTTAGAGAAATTGATTTGTCTAGTACTATCTCTAAATTTGCTCACATTAAATCAAGACAAGTTTGTTTGTAAAAGTTGTGTTTTATTACTTATTATCATATAAAACCGAGGGCCCGCGCTAAAATTTGCTACAGGCCCCGCGCTGGCTTAATCCGGCACTGCTTATGGTTGTGAATCATGGACCATTACACAAAAACAAGAACGAAAATCCAGTCCTTCGAAACTAAATGCTACAGAAAGATCCTACGAATACCATGGACAGGAAAAAAGAAAGAACTCTGATGTCCTGAAAGAACTAAATGTTAAAGAGAATTGGCTGCTAAACAACATACTATACAGACAAATTAGATACTTTGGTCATAGTAAGCGTCACGATGGCCTGGAAAGAACAATATTAGAGGGCAAGGTCCCAGGACGCAGAGGCAGACCAAGAAGAAGATGGCTACAAGATATTAAAGAAACCATGAATATGACCATCGAGGAAGTGGGTGAACTGGCTAGAGACAGAGTGAATTTCTGATGTGCTGCAAAGATAGCAACGTCCTATAAAGGATACGCACCTTGATGATGATCTATGATTTTGAGTTCTTTCTGGATAGATCTTATTGTTCTCTTCTCTGTCCAAGATATACGTAGGACTCTTCTGTAACACTTATATTCAAAAGCACATATGTGTTTTTCCATTGCCTTATTAAATGTCCCTGCTTCCCACCCATACGTTACCACTGGGAGTATGCATGCTCAGGATGATGATGATAGCAGTGTTGACAGGTCGTTCCTGAATTTCAACACAACGGTAATTGTTTTATTAGTATTCTAAAATTATTTTGGTCATGTGTGATTGATGTACTGATCTACGGTTGTGAAAGTTGGAAATCGACAAAGAAAATTGATAAGAATCTGGACAGCTTTGAGAATAAATGTCTCCGAAAATTAAAAGAAAAATGGAGTGATTTCGTTTCTAACAACACATTGAGAGATAAAACACACCAATAACCCGTATCAAATATTATAAGGAAATGAAGGCGGAAATATTTAGGTCATGTTCTTAGATCAGACGAAAAGAGACTAAATCGACAAGTCCTTATGTGGTCACCAGTTGGGAAAAGAAAACGTGGAAGACCAAAGACCACTCTTCGAAGAACCATCCAACAAGAAAGTAAACTATTGGGATGTAAAACCATACAAGATCTCCAACTGCTAGCAACGAACCACATCACATGGAGATCTAAAACCTCTGTCCTATGTGCCACCTTTGGCACGAAAGGAACAAACTAACTAACTAACTATTCCAAAACTGCGCTATCTTTAAAAAAAGCGATCAAGTATAAGCCCGACCAACAAATCACAACCTGTCTTGGGATCAGTAGACAGAAGCTGGGAACTATTCTCTCTTCATTATGGTCACCTCTAGTGGTGTTTCCATGTCCTTACCTGATGGTAAACTGTAGTTGCATGTTCATATTCCTACCTGGAGGTAAACTATAGTTGCAGATTCTTGCTCCTACCTGGAGGTAAACTATAGTTGCAGATTCTTGTTCCTACCTGGAGGTAAACTGTAATTGCAGGTTCATGCTCCTACCTGGAGGTAAACTGTAGTTGGTTGCAGATTCATGCTCCTACCTAGAGGTAAACTGTAGTCATAGGTTCATACTCCTACCTAAAGGTAAACTAGTTGCAGGTTCATGCTCCTACCTGGAGGTAAACTGTAGTTGCAGCTCCATGCTACTACCTGGATGTAAACTGTAGTCGCATGTTCATGCTCCTACCTGGAGGTAAACTGTAGTTGCAGATTCATACTCCTACCTGGAGGTAAACTTTAGGTGCAGGTTCATGCCCCTACCTGGAGATAAACTGTAGTGATAGCGTATACCCCCCCCCTCCCTATATACAGAATAACAGTAGAAATGTCCATGTCCATATCTTGAAGTGAATTGTAGTGATGGGTCCATTCCCTACATGTAAACTAACTGCTGGGATGGGCCGGTGCCCCCTATCCCCATACAAGAAAACTACATGTAGTGATGGGAAATGTCTCCTACGTGGAGACCAACTGTAGTAATGAGTAATGTCCCCTACGTGAAGACTACATGTAGTGATGGGTAATGTCTCCTACCTGCAGAACAGCTGTAGTGATGAGTTTTGTCCCCTACCTGCAGACTAACTGTAGTGTTGATTCATGCCCCATAGATTTCGTCATAGATTTCATTATATATATATATATATATATAGGTAGCAGCCATCACTTTAAGAGTACATATCAATTTAGCGCAGTTTTCTTACAAATTTTGAATAAAGAAAATTCCTAACCTGAACAACTCCGCCGCTACTGCACTGACCATGTGACCATTAATTTTTACATGTACATGTCCCCCCAACCCCAACCCCATCCCCACCCCCATCCTTGTCTTACACGCACTAAAAAACTGTATTAATGCAGTAACGACATTCTTACATATCGTTTTATCCACATAACAATAAGCATGAAATATTCAAACTACAAGACAGAATCAAATATCAGTGTAATAAAACCCACACAATAAGAAGCAGTAAAATTAAACGGGTTCGAATGAGTGATTTTCCATGAAAATTGTTTGCCTTTTTAAATGAATTCCTGAATCCAAAACATTTTGTTTTTGTGTGTGTATTTATCACTATACAGCCAAAAGAGTTTCCGATAATAAACGCGATGTAAGGGGTTTTTTTGGGTAGTCGGATAATGGGAAAATGATTGAGAGAAACTCGCTGTGGCTGGCGAATGTAGGAAAATGATAACATTGTGAAATTAATGCAGCGCTTGGGGCAGAAACAAATTATGGTAGACAGGGGGATACGTTCTGTCTATCTTCTCTTGCCAATGTCGATGTTATGCATTAATGGGAGATACAGTTGGATTTCTGGTCAAGCTGGCATGAAAGATTGGTCGTTGAACAGTTTTTTCACGCAAACATCTGAAGGATAAGTTGTTGGGATGTTTTCTGGTAAACATTAATGTTCCCATTATTGCTTCCTCTAAACCACTGTGATGTTTAATGTGACCATAATATTTAAGTATTCATGACATGATATTGTTAATCAGCAAATGTTTCGCGCAGTCCACGTCTACTTTGGTGTCTATATGTGTATCTTCTCTTGTCCATCATCATTAAATAGCTTGTCCTGAGCAGAGCTTTGCCACCCCAACAGTCCTCCGGAATTCTCTCTCTCATAGGCCAGATGTCCTGCCTCTGCAGCCGTCCTGTTCAAACCATCAGTTACATCCTCCTGAATCCATCTTCTCCGTGGTCTTCCTCTTCTTCCTTTGCCGGTATGCCTTCTTCCCTGATGGTCTACTCCATCCCTTCATGTCTTTTTATATGTCCAAAATATCTCAATTTTCTCTTTCGTATTTGTAGTATCGGCCAGTTTTCTTTGATTTTGAGTTCTTTCTGGATAGATCTATTTGTTCTCTTCTCTGTCCAAGATATACGGAGGACTCTTCTGTAACACTTATATTCGAAAGCACTTATATGTTTTTCCACTGCTTTATTAAATGACATTGCTTCACACCCATACGTTGTCACGAGGAATATGTATGCTCTTAGTATTCGATCTTTGTTTCTTATCAGTTCCGTTACATACTGTTTTATGCTCTTAGTATTCCGATCTTTGTTTCTTATCAGTTCCGTTACATACTGTTTATGCCTTAGTATTCGATCTTTGTTTTCTTATCAGTTCCGTACATACTGTTTTTAGTTTGTTTAGTTCTCTCTTGTCCAGAGGATTCTAAAAAATTGTTTGCAGCACTTTAATTTAAAAGATTATATTTTCTCCTTAAAAGCTTATGTAATCGTCTATGACTCACATGTTTATGTTGCCACATGAAAAATGCATGTCTTTATACGAGTATGTTTTACTTTTATTATTGCGTCTTTGGTTTCTTTATGGTTTCTTGTGCACAGTCTTCATTGTTGTTGTTGTTGTTGACAGAGCCAAGATCTTATTTAACATTTTCAATTGTTGCATTATTGATGTGTTTTGGATCGGTATTTTGTTGTATCAGTGGGCATAATCTTAGTTTTCTTGGAATAAAAAAACAAATGTTCTTGTTTTCACTGTATGTTTTTTATCGAACGAGATTAGATGTTCTATTCCCTTGACACAATTTGAAAGCAGAACAGCGCCATCTGTGTGTAAGAGTTCTGAAAGCATGTTTACACCAATTGTAAATGGGCACAAAAATGTAGTTTTGGTTTTGTCTGATATTTCTCATTACATTTTCTGTATAAATGTTAAATAAGTATAGAAGAAAGAATGTTGTCTTGTATTGCGTTCTCTACCAGCATTTTCATTGAGCTTTGTTCGAATTCTCTTGTTGAGTCGGTTTTATTTTAATCATTTTTATAGCGTTTTTTTTTGTTGTGTTCTTGTTGCTGTTGTTACTATTGTTCTTGTTTTTGTTTTTAGGAAAACATTTATGTAATTGAAGTAGCGACGTCGTTTTGTTATTTGTTTGCGAACGTTCTCCTCGATCATTTTAATCATTTTTATTGTGATGTATAAATGGTCTCTGCCAAGTACGACTAGACGTTGCGCCTACTTTACGCTCCTACTGTTGTAGGGCAGGCGCATCCAAAATGTTCGTTCTAAGTGGCATCGTTTTCATTCACGACCGAAATGTTTTACTTTTTGTTTAAGTTTTACTCAACATTTTACTTGTTTCTCGAAATGTTTTTCATGTTTACTTCTTTCATCATTTATTATTATCTGTTTATAATTACCATGTTTTTATCACACTTGTTTTATAAATGAGATAAGAATAAAAAGTAGATTTAACATATGGTCCACGAATAGGTGGGAAAAAACGTTATAAACATAAACTTTTCAAATAGAAAGATAGATTTTTTTTTAAATATAGAAAATGGAAAGACAGAACCGTTCAATATTGTCTATTGTCTTTCCTCAGGTGGATGATGAAATTGGTTGTGCACTCTTGCCGTTAAGCGTAGGGGTGGGAGCTTTAATTTGCGTTCCAATGCCAGATTAAACGCCCTTGTTGTGTTATATTCGAATTTATTTAATGTGGTCATGATATTGTCTATCCATCTTTTTCTTGGTCTTCCCTTACCTTCTAGTACGTTATCTCTTTTTATTGTATGCTGCTATTGGTGGTTGGTTGTGTACCATTCTTATTAAATGTCTGAACCACTACATTTGTTGTCTTTTAATGTATTCGGTGCATGAAGTTATGCCCACTCTGCTTTTGGTGTCCTCATCTCGTAACCTTCCTTTCCTGGTCAACCGTTCACACAAATAGATAAATGCAGATTAAATATATGAAAATTTGAGCAGGTAAGGCAGGTGACCGTATATCTTCTTCTTCTTCTTTGCGTTCGTTCTTTACGACCAATTTTAATCACTCTTTGTGATATGTTTGATCTTTGCCAAGAACGTGTATATGTTGCACATTGGTTTGGTAGGCCCTAAATGCATAGACTTCTACACGTTTAGGACAGTGCATCCGATTTCAGCCAAACCTCCTTAGTCGCCTCTTACGACATGCGTGACAGGTAACAGTGGTTCTATTCTTTACACCCCAAATTTGGTCCCCGGTAACCACTCGGGCGAGGTGACCGTATATCAAAGTAGAAATGTAGTTTGTGATCGCAGACTTGTGAAAATACCAGATAACTGGCCACTGAGTGAAATATCAAAAGATGCGGGTAAGATAAAGTTTAAATACCGAACCAGACAGAAAGAAAGATGGTTTTTCCTGGTGTGAAAAATTGCAACCAACGCTCTGATTGATCATGTCGTAATAATAATAACTAGAAAGCTAAAAGAATGAAGCTCGGTAAATAATTGACTCAGACGATCTTAAGTAAGATAGAATAAATAGCATCGCTTGCAATTTTGTATCACATTTTGGCCAAACCTCAAAATAGATCGCTGGCTGCATCTGAAACGTAAACCTGTTGATGATGATAATGATGATGATGATGATGATGATGGGGGTTGAAGTGCAGGTGGTGGTGGTGAGGTGGTGATGGTGATGGTAATGATGATGATGGTAATGATGATGATGGTGGTGGATTGGAGTGGTGGGTATAATGATAATGACGACGATTAAATGGATAGGGATATTGATGATAATAATGACGATGATGACGATGATGACGATGATGACGATGACGACGGTGGGGAGGATGAAAATAATGATGATGATAATAAAAATGGGAATTCGCCTGTGTCGGGCCGGGGCCCGTAAGGGAAGCAAAGAATAATAGCCGTCCATCGCAAGCGATGATGACAACAATCTCAGACGTGTACTGTTGCACTCTCTGGTGTGTGCGGAGGTGACTGTAGAGTCCAATCCTAGAACAGAATCGCCGACCACAGGTGGGGCATACATGATCAAGGTTAGACATGTGCGTGTTGTGTGCTCTGTCTTTTCGCGCTGCTCGTTTTCTCTGTGACTCAACAATACGATGATTCTCAGCTATTCGTACAGCAGCGTGGTTAGCACTATGGCCTGGTAAACTTTCAGCTTTGTGACTATGCTTATCCCCTTCCGTTCCCACACAGTGACACGTAACCTTCCGAACGCAGCACTGGCTTTGGATATCCTATTGTGGACCTCAGAATCTATGTTTGCCGATCTGGATAGGAGGCTGCCAAGATAAGCAAAGTTGTCCGTTGACTGGAGACGCTGGTGTTTAATGTTGATGACTGGATCGTAATACTGTTCTCTAGGGGCGGCTGGAACATGACCTCTGTTTTTGGTGTTAATGGTGAGGCCAAACCTATCACAGGCCATTGAGAACTTGTCCATGTAAGTCTGCATTTCTTCCTCAGAGTTGGTAGCGAGGGCACAGTCATCAGCAAACAACAGGTTTGAGATAGTTGATTCTTTTACCTTGGTGGAGGATTTTAACCTCCGAAGATTGAATAGGTTACCGTCTGTCCTGTATCTAATCTTTACCCCATGTTCGTCGCCTTCCCAAAGACATCCGTGAGCATGGCAGCAAACATCATGCTGAAGAGTGTTGGGGCCAGTACACAGCCCTGTTTGACGCCGTTGGTGACATGGAAGGCTTCCGACAGCTCCCTTCGTCAAGTACACGTGCCATCATGCCCTCGTGAAACTGTTGAACGATCTTGATGAATTTCCTTGGGCATCCAAATTTTTCCATAGACCCTCCCTGTTAACCGTGTCGAAAGCCTTTGTCAGATCGACAAAGACCATATAGAGGTTACGGTGCTGCTCTTGGCATTTCTCCTGTAGTTGGCGAGCAGCAAATATCATGTCTGCTGTTCCACGACCTGCTCTGAAGCCACATTGGGTCTCCGGGAGTAAGTCCTGTTCCAGGTGATCGATTAATCGATTGAGGAGGACTCTGGCCAGTATTTTGCCAGCGATTGACAGGAGGGAGATCCCCTGTGGTTATCGCAGGCCTGGCGGTTTCCTTTCCGCTTGTACAGGTGGACAATAGTGGCATCCTTTAATTGCTAAGGTAGGTGGAATATCAAGCTTGGCATTGATTGGGACCTGGGGCATGCGCTCTATGGCTTCATAACATATAGTGGATGGATGGTTGAGGACAGAACGAAAGTGTTCTGCCCAGCGATTTAGTATCTGAGGCTTGTCAATTAGTAGCCTTGCTCCATCTGCATCGAGTATGGGAGTGGGGTGAGATTGTTGAGGTCCGTAAACAGTTTTTAGGGCATCGTAAAAGCGTTTGAAATCATGTCTGTCTGCATATATCTGGATTTCATCAGATTTTTTGCTTAGCCATGCGTCTTTGAAAATCGATGAAAGTAATGATGATGATAATAAAAATGGGAATTCGCCTGTGTCGGGCCTGGGCCCGTAAGGGAAGCAAAGAATAGTACCACTGCGACCTACAATGCAGTAAACTTCGACTCAAACTGATGAATTTGATAGACCACAGCCTTGTAGGAAGCAAATACACGAACTACTGTGTTATCTCGACTCGCCATTACTCATTATTTTTCCCAGCTTATGTAATATAGTAATTTACGTGTCTTTTGCTTATAACGTCCATTTATCCAGTTTTATCGCAGCCTCCCCACGGTTTACTCCAGGTCTGATTGTATCAGGTCTGACCACCTTAGATCTGTAGGTTTCTGTACCATCTATCAAATAGCTTGTCCTGAAGCAGAACTTTGCCACATTAACAATCCTTCAGAATTTCTCTCTCATAGGCCAGATGTTCCGCCTCTACATCGGTTATGTTCAAACCATCAGTTACATTCCGAATCCATCTTTTCGCTGTCTTCCTCTTCTCCTTTTTTCGGGACGCCTTCTTCCATTATTGTCTTCTCCAGCCCTTCGTGTTTCTTTATATGTTCAAAATACTTTAATTTTCTCTTTCTTATTTGTAGTATCAGCAAGTTTTCTTTGATTTTGAGTTCTTCCTGGATAGATTTATTTGTTCTCTTCTCTATCCATGATATACAGAGGACTCTATCCATGATATACAGAGGACTCTTATCCGCCTTATAATATTTTAATGTGATATATCCTCATAACTGTCTTTACATTCAAAAATTGTCACCCTTAAATTTTCTTAAATTTTGTCTATGCGATCATGTCTCTTTACAACTTTATTTCTTTATTTTTCTAAAACAATCCAGAACTTTCTCTACACATTTTTCTATGCTACTAGATCTTGTAACCTTTTTTTGAAGCATTATAATTCCTATCATCTACCTCACTACTTCCTTCTCAGTTCTGCTTAATTATACCTCAATTATCTCCTTCTTGATATTCAATTTTCACTTTTATTGCATGTTGAAACGTTTATGAGGGGGTTTTTTGGCGTGTTTTGAGAGCAGTGCAATTTTTATGTTTATGTTGAAATTTCAAACTCTGGACGCAAACACCATATATCGAATGGGACACAAATAACATACCCGATACTGAAGAAAGATCTAGTCTGCCCTTTCTACACCTTCAAATATTGCTAGGTCTGTCATACATTATTGATATTGCACTGTGCATTTAATTGTTAGAAAAATAGACAAGAGACTATTTTTCTCGACTAGTTTAGAATAGAGATAACAAACAATCAGGAAATTTATATTTTGTTTAAGTTACAATTAGTTACTATCATCATGATGGTTAACAGAATACGATGACTAGGGCATATTGAAGAAATGGCAGAGAACAGAGTGCATAAAATTGCATATAGAAAAATGATGAAGGGCTAGATACCATGAGGCTGAGAGATATAACAAAGTAGATCTGGAAATACTAGGAGCCAACAGTTGGAGAGTGAAGAGCTAAGAAGAAGAGATGAATGTAGGCTGGTGATAAATACAGCAATCTGACTCAACTGTTCGGAAAGGTAAAAAAAAACAAATAAGAAAAAATGAATGATTAAGATAGACAGCTGACGACAAAGAGAAGACAGATGACGACAAAGAGAAGACAGCTGACGACAAAGAGAAGACAGCTGACGACAAAGAGAAGACAGCTGACGACAAAGAGAAGACAGCTGACGACAAAGAGAAGACAGCTGACGACAAAGAGAAGACAGCTGACGACAAAGAGAAGACAGCTGACGACAAAGAGAAGGCAGAGAACGACAAAGAGAAGACAGCTGACGACAAAGAGAAGACAGCTGACGACAAAGAGAAGGCAGAGGACGACAAAGAGAAGACAGCTGACGACAAAGAGAAGACAGCTGACGACAAAGAGAAGACAGCTGACGACAAAGAGAAGACAGCTGACGACAAAGAGAAGACAGCTGACGACAAAGAGAAGACAGCTGACGACAAAGAGAAGACAGCTGACGACAAAGAGAAGACAGCTGACGACAAGAGAAGACAGCTGACGACAAAGAAGACAGCTGACACAAAGAGAAGGCAGAGGACGACAAAGAAAGACAGTGACGACAAAGAAGACAGCTGACGACAAAAAGAAGACAGCTGACGACAAAGAGAAGACAGCTGACGACAAAAAGAAGACAGCTGACGACAAAGAGAAGGCAGAGGACGACAAAGAGAAGGCAGAGGACGACAAAGAGAAGACAGCTGACGACAAAGAGAAGGCAGAGGACGACAAAGAAGACAGCTGACGACAAAGAGAAGACAGCTGACGACAAAAAGAAGACAGCTGACGACAAAGAGAAGACAGCTGACGACAAAAAGAAGACAGCTGACGACAAAGAGAAGACAGCTGACGACAAAGAGAAGACAGCTGACGACAAAGAGAAGACAGCTGACGACAAAGAGAAGACAGCTGACGACAAAGAGAAGACAGCTGACGACAAAAAAAACAGCTGACGACAAAGAGAAGGCAGAGGACGACAAAGAAGACAGCTGACGACAAAAGAGACAGCTGACGACAAAGAGAAGACAGCTGACGACAAAGAGAAGGCAGAGGACGACAAAGAGAAGACAGCTGACGACAAAAAGAAGACAGCTGACGACAAAGAGAAGGCAGAGGACGACAAAGAGAAGACAGAGGACGACAAAGAGAAGACAGCTGACGACAAAGAGAAGACAGCTGACGACAAAGAGAAGGCAGCTGACGACAAAGAGAAGGCAGCTGACGACAAAGAGAAGACAGCTGACGACAAGAGAAGACAGCTGACGACAAGAGAAGGCAGAGAACGACAAAGAAGACAGCTGACGACAAAGAGAAGGCAGAGGACGACAAAGAGAAGGCAGAGGACGACAAAGAGAAGACAGCTGACGACAAAGAGAAGGCAGAGAACGACAAAGAGAAGACAGCTGACGACAAAGAGAAGGCAGAGGACGACAAAGAGAAGGCAGAGAACGACAAAGAGAAGACAGCTGACGACAAAAAGAAGACAGCTGACGACAAAGAGAAGGCAGAGGACGACAAGAGAAGACAGCTGACGACAAGAGAAGACAGCTGACGACAAGAGAAGACAGCTGACGACAAAAGAAGGCAGAGGACGACAAAGAAGACAGCTGACGACAAAGAGAAGACAGCTGACGACAAAGAGAAGGCAGAGGACGACAAAGAGAAGACAGCTGACGACAAAAAGAAGACAGCTGACGACAAAGAGAAGACAGCTGACGACAAAAAGAAGACAGCTGACGACAAAGAGAAGGCAGAGGACGACAAAGAGAAGGTAGAGGACGACAACGAGATAAGATAATGACCAGATTGACTTCGATGCTTAAGAGAAAAATTATTTTGTTAACAGAACTGTGGGTATGTTTGATAAGATGATGGATCATCCTAGGAAGCCATAAAAAAAACAACCAGAGACCAAAAGAGTGGGAAAACATGGTCCAGCCTTCGACATGATTGCCAGCAGCAAATAGGTCCTAGGGACGACAGCCACATTACCAACATCACACAGGTCTTAGAGACGACAGCCACATTGCCAGCAGCACACAGGTCTATAGACGGCAGCCTAAGAACACGAGCAGCAACATGTCCTAGAGACGACAGCCACATTGCCAGCAGCACACATGTCCTAGAGACGGCAGCCAAATTACCAACATCACACATGTCCTAGAGACGGCAGCCAAATTACCAGCAGCACACATGTCCTAGAGACGACAGCCAAATTACCAGCAGCACACATGTCCTAGAGACGGCAGCCACATTGCCAGCAGCACACATGTCCTAGAAACGACAGCCACATTGCCAGCAGCACACATGTCCTAGAGACGACAGCCACATTGCCAGCAGCACACATGTCCTAGAGACGACAGCCACATTGCCAGCAGCACCAAACCTTAGGGGCGACATCCAACCAGAAGAGAGTGGCCAAGATTACCATCAACACTCCAGTCAGCCAACATAAAAATCCGACTTCAAACAGGCCCAACATCTCCGAAAACAGAGAACCACATACACACACCAGATCAGTACAAATGTACTTCTCAGGGCTACACCCAGATCAAGACAAAAAGTACTCAGGACCATACACAACATACCAGACACAATACTCAAACAGTGATTTTTAGTACTAGTCCTAAGCCACAGGATACCACCAAGAAAAAATGCCAATACCCTCTGATAAAACCAAAAAAGATATCCGTTTTAGGTTGAAAGTGCGTGCTTCGGTCACACAGAGACCTAATCCACAACCTAACAAGTAAACCACAAATAAAATTTAAAGACAACTCTTGAGATCCTATGCTCCACGTGGAGTGGAGTGGAATAAGCATTGCTTGCATTCTGGAAATCTCAGATCACGAAAGCATCCAGATAGGAGATACCCTATCCCTTCATGTGAACGCAGTAGAGTAGTTGTTAGTAAACCCTACAAAATATCTTACCATCTTCAAAATTACATCGTGGTCCCTTGCCGGTGCTACGGAGTTCATTTACTGCAGCTGAAATCATCCTGTGTAAGGAAAGATCGGAGCACACATGGTTACTCACCGAAGTGCAATGATGATTCACCTATCAATCAATCAATCTAGTAAACTCGCTACTCAAGCTAATTGTCCTGGTTCCATTCCACAGTGGGTGTGACATTTTTTTAAGACCATACCGGCTCTCATGTCTTTTTTGGGTCTCAATTACGTACCAGGAAAAGCTCTGGGAAGTAAAGACGGCCGGCGTAATGTTGACCACATCAGCCATCGTGAGCTGACGGTTAATGAAAAATACGAGCCTAACAATCGTATTACCCAATATATGGAAAAGCAAGGATTCCTTACTTTACTTATCCTTTCATGAAATGCTACGGATGACGGGTAGACGTCAGTGATGAGAAAAAGTATTTAACGTTTTCTCATAACACAACAGATAACGCTGTAGATCCGTTATAGCGATCAATATGGAGATGATGCTTCCTTACGTTTTTTTAGTACAATTTAAGATGAGATTTGAGCAAGTCTTCTAGCTGCTCTGTTGTATGCTTATAACAACTTGTGCGATTTGTGTGTTTCAACTTGATTACTCATCCGTAGTTTAATTTTGTATTACACAATATGTACATTCTTTGCTACTGCTCGTACAAATACGAAAGAGAAAATTGAGATATTTTGGACATATAAAAAGACACGATTGGCTGGAGAAGACCATCGTGGAAGGAGGCATACCGGCAAAGAGAAGAAGAGGAAGATCACGGAGAAGATGGATTCAGGATGTAACTGATGGTTTGAACATGACGGCTGCAGAGGCAGGACATCTGGTCTATGAGAGAGATAAATTCCGGAGGACTATTGGGGTGGCAAAGTTCTGCTCAAGACAAGCTAAGTGATGATGATGATGATGATGATGATATTCTTTGCGTCTAACGGTCAACGGTAACGGTCTAATTGCCACCTAGATCTTCCCCAATGTCGCATAATCAAAGTACCTAGAGCAGATTACCGAACCGTCCAAGTCTGCACAATACTGTTTTAAAGCTCATTTATTTTCTTTAGGATGTGTTTCCCGTTATTTATTTTTCTGCGTCACCAGAAACTATAAAAATATACTCTGATTTATTGATCTCAATTATTTCTCGCAGGTTTTTTTTTTTAATTCGACACATCTGAGACCAAAGGGATGATGTAGACTCACGTCATGTTTGTCAACTATCCAGTTCGAGATAACTGCGATGTTTTAAATTAGACATGACATCATTGGAAGGTATTGGGAGGAGGGCTGGTATATATATGAACAAATTATATCAGCCGTGGCGTTCAATGGCTAGTAATACAGCTTCTGCAGTTAGTTTATTCCATGTTTCAGAATGTATAACTATTCCTTTGCTAGTTTTTCCATGTTTCAAAATGAATTACTTTTATAGTTAGTTCATTCCATGTTTCTTCTTCTTCGAACGTTCTATTACTCTATATCTACCATTTGTTAACCACTTTTTGTGATTTGTATGTGATCTTAGCCTAAGATCGATTGTGTGCATACAAGTAGGCCAGTACATCCGATTTCTGCGACGTCCTTTATTTACTAGGGTAGCTTCCCGAGGCGACTACCTCAGCCGACTATTACAACATGCCTTGTAGATCGCAGCGTTACTATTCTTTGCTCCCATTGCTGCGAACCTCGATAACACACAGGCTATTCCCTGTTTCAAAATGTTTTACATGTATAGTTAGTTTATTCCCTGTTTCAAAATGTTTTACATGTATAGTTAGTTTATTCCTGTTTCAAAATGTTTAACATGTATAGTTAGTTTATTCCCTGTTTCAAAATGTTTTACATGTATAGTTAGTTTATTCCATATTTCAAAATGTTTTACATGTATAGTTAGTTTATTCCTGTTTCAAAATGTTTTATATGTATAGTTAGTTTATTCCTGTTTCAAATGTTTACATGTATAGTTAGTTTATTCCTGTTTCAAAATGTTTACTATGTATGTAGTTTATTCCTGTTTCAAAATGATTACTTATAGTTAGTTATTCCATGTTTCAATGTTTTCATGTAGTTAGTTTATTCCATATTTCAAAATGTTTTACATGTATAGTTAGTTTATTCCCTGTTTCAAAATGTTTTACATGTATAGTTAGTTTATTCCTGTTTCAAAATGTTTTATCATGAGTAGTTAGTTTATTCCCTGTTTCAAATGCTTTACATGTATAGTTAGTTTATTCCCTGTTTCAAAATGTTTTACATGTATAGTTAGTTTATTCCCTGTTTCAAAATGTTTTACATGTATAGTTAGTTTATTCCCTGTTTCAAAATGTTTTACATGTATAGTTAGTTTATTCCCTGTTTCAAAATGTTTTACATGTATAGTTAGTTTATTCCCTGTTTCAAAATGTTTTACATGTATAGTTAGTTTATTCCCTGTTTCAAAATGTTTTACATGTATAGTTAGTTTATTCCCTGTTTCAAAATGTTTTACATGTATAGTTAGTTTATTCCTGTTTCAAAATGTTTAACATGTATAGTTAGTTTATTCCATGTTTCAAATTGTTTTACATGTAAAGTTAGTTTATTCCTGTTTCAAAATGTTTTACATGTATAGTTAGTTTATTCCTGTTTCAAAATGTTTAACATGTATAGTTAGTTTATTCCATGTTTCAAAATGTTTTACATGTATAGTTAGTTTATTCCTGTTTCAAAATGTTTAACATGTATAGTTAGTTTATTCCCTGTTTCAAAATGTTTTACATGTATAGTTAGTTTATTCCATGTTTCAAAATGTTTTACATGTATAGTTAGTTTATTCCCTGTTTCAAAATGTTTTACATGTATAGTTAGTTTATTCCCTGTTTCAAAATGTTTTACATGTATAGTTAGTTTATTCCCTGTTTCAAAATGTTTTACATGTATAGTTAGTTTATTCCCTGTTTCAAAATGTTTTACATGTATAGTTAGTTTATTCCATGTTTCAAAATGTTTAACATGTATAGTTAGTTTATTCCCTGTTTCAAAATGTTTTACTAAGTTTATAGTTTGTCCAATTGTATGTTTCTAAATGTATTATTGCGTGCTAAGTTGTTTAATTAAGTGGGGGGTTTTTTTTATATATAGCTCGTTCATTTCGTAGTTGCAAAATATTTCATTGGTGATTGGTTAATGAATAGACTTGACATCACTTAGAGAACACACACACGCGCTCAATATCCCCCATTAAATCATAAATATATACAATGTTATGATTCCAACGGCTTGTTAGTTAAACACAATCCTCATTCTATGCTAAAGATGTACTCGAACAACGTTTAATTTCAATTACCTTCATTCCCAGAACATATTCCTTTTCTTTCTCACCCTTCGTCCCTAGGGAGGCATTGGTCCGCAACTAAGGCCTTCCAAGCCTTCATGTCCAATGCCATCTTTTCCAGATCTCTCCCCATTTTCTTGTATTCCATTTTCAACTGCCGTCTATATGTGTTCCTGTTTCTTCCCTACGTCTATTACCCTGTGTGTTCCATCGGTGAACCTGTCTTGTGATACAGTCAGAGGGTTTTCTCAGTATGTGTCTTATTCATCACCACCTTCTGCTCCTTATTTCTTGTTCCGCTTGCCGTTGTCCCGCTCTATTCTACAGTTCCTTGTTCGTGGTCCTGTTATACCATCACAGACGGAGTATCTTGCGCTTGTTCCGCTTGCCGTTGTCCCGCTCTATTCCACAGTTCCTGTTTGTGGTCCTGACATACCATCGCAGATGGAATATCTGATGAAAAACGCTTTAAAGACACACTTAAAGAGTCCCTGAGATGCTTCAATAGACACCACATGCTGTGAATCCCAAGCGCAAGATCGTCAAGTGTGGCGCTGTAACAACACAAGAAGACCTCGCATATCTGAGAATCGTCGTGCCGTTGAGGCACAGAGAAAACTTCGTTGCGCGTAAAGACAGAACACACAACACCCACATGTCTAATCTTGATCATGTATGCCCCACATGTGGTAGAGGATTGTGTTCTAGGATTAGGCTCTACAATCACCTCCGCACACACCAAAGAGGTGCAGTATCACACGTCTGATGGTATTGTCAGCATTGCTTGCGATGGAGGCTATTATCACAGCGGTCAATGAGACATGAGGCGGTTGTCAGCATGCATGGCTGTTATACCAATGCAAGCGGTTCATGAGACATACCTGATAAATCTGAAGAGTATAAAGACGTAGAATTGACTACATTGCAAGGAAAGTGTCCATATGACTCAGTCCGTGTCAGCAGAAATGGTACACCATTACTGAGAGTGTTGCACGAAGCACAACTCCGTAGCTCTAGCAACAACCCTGGGGATCTTAAGAAAAAAATTGCACATATGACTCGGTCCAGATTGGAACCCACAACCTACAGAACAACAGGAAAACGACTTAGCCACTTCGTTATAGAGACCTTAGATACGTGATAAGTACCCTAGTTAATAGAGTCTCGGAGAGTCTTGGAGATTCTCGAGAGTCAGTGAAGGGCTACAAAAGCAATATGATTTAATTCTCATATTGGAAGTAATTGTACTATAAGCTTAGTTCCGCTGTGCGACGGACGACCCATTCGAGTGAGATAGCTCAAGAACACAAGTCGAGATTTATGATCTTGGTATACAGACAAGTACGACAGCATCGCCAATGTTATTTCTTCTTCTTCTTCTTCTTTTGTCGCCACACTGCTACCGGGTTGTTGCCCAGTGTCGTGGTTTTCTGTTTTTCTCTTGCGCTGTTCTGGTGGCTTGGATGATTGTTATCTTTGCTCTTTCACAGGATTCTGCTACGCCATCTAACCATCTTTTCCGTGGTCTTCCTTCCCGATGTTCTGTTGTAGAAGACTCTGTATACTGTGGAGTTTGGATGCATTCTTACCATTCAAGGCCAAACCACTTCATTCTTTGTTTATCTATGTATTTCAAGCACGGTTTTGTGCCAACTTTCTTTCTTATGCTGATGTTGGTGATTCTGTCTTTTCTTGTGTTGTTGGTAACTTTTCGCAGGCAACGCATTTCACATGTAGTTATTTTTGTGACTGCGCTTTGCTCAATGTCCATGTTTGGCTCTGGTAACACAAAGTAGGTATAAAATGTTATTTACCATGATATAATTAGTTTCTACGTTCGTTTTCCCATTTGTCCCAATCTTTACATTCTCATCAAAGAGTAACGACGATGTTGTGGAAATTTGTCATGATCTTCCTATCTATTGGAGTTCAGTCCGCCCGAGTGGTTACCGGGACCCACATTTGGGGTGTAAAGAATAGAACCACAGTTACCTGCCATGCATGTCGTAAGAGGCGACTAAAGAGGTGTGGCTGAAATCGGATGCATGTGTCCTAAGCGTGTAGAAGTCTATACGTTTAGGGACCTACCAAACCAATGTGCAATGTATACACGTTCTTGGCAAAGATCAAATATATCACAAAGAGTGATTAAAATTGGTCGTAAAGAGCTAACGCAAAGAAGAAGAAGAAGGAGCTCAGTCATCTCCATTTATGTGGCGTAGAAGTTATGTGCTAGTCGCTGGGGATAAATGTACCAGGTTCGCTCC
The DNA here is from genome assembly GCA_020796225.1 of Arion vulgaris. Taxonomy (NCBI): domain Eukaryota; kingdom Metazoa; phylum Mollusca; class Gastropoda; order Stylommatophora; family Arionidae; genus Arion; species Arion vulgaris. The sequence goes on along the minus strand of CM036753.1, from coordinate 65,986,783 downwards.
CTCGTAGAGCCATCTGGATATTTTTCAGAGATCCCTGATCTCCGTGTAGGTGAGATCGAATACATATTCCTATCGGAGACGGATGATAAAAACGTAGGTCCCATGTTCAAGTTGAGCATCTAAAAGAATCCTTGGTAGTTGGAAACATTAAGAATATGCTGCAAAACCGCTGCCCATGACAAATTATGGGGAGGAAAATTAAAATACAATCTCTGGAAAAGTGTTCTCTATCTTCAAAATTACATTGGCGACCTACGCTGCTGCTACGAAGCTCATGCTCTACCGTTAAGAACTTCCTTTATAAGAAATATATTGGATCACATATTTGTCACTTACCGATATGATGACAATATAGATGAAACTGCAGTAAACTATTTGATTGGCAAAACACGTAATCACAAAGTACTATAGTTTTACAAATTACAAAAACAATGACAATATACAGCAACGTGTCGACCAACAAGGCCTATGATAATGATAATGATTCAAAAAATCAGTGTTTTGTTACCTGTATTGTTTGTTGTTATTTTTATTGGTGTTGAGCCCATTTCCGTCGAGCGGGTGGACAGAGTTACGTTTGAAACTTGTAAAAACTACACGCGTCGTCTTCATTCTTTCCAATGAGAGCTGCTCTGAATTTTTAGCAATTTAGTTACCTATTGGCTCTATAGGCTCCAACCTTTTTTCCACGATCAAGTGGATACTATACTTTGATTTTATTGTTTGTTTAAATGCATGTACCGTGATGTACCGTAACTGCTAGCAAAGAACCGCATCACATGGAGATCTAAAACCTCTGCCCTATGTGCCACCTTTGGCAGGAAAGAAACAAACTAACTAACTAACTATAATGTATTTTGTGTATTCTATTGTTTGAACAAATACACCTTATATCTTTATTGTGCTTATTATTTTGTCAAATTATATGCTTCTTATTGCTAAGTTATCTATAATACTTGGTCATTGTTATCTTTCTCATGACTAGCCGCTGATATTGGCCGTGGGAATATATAAATTTTTATCTTGAGCGTATGTCCTCTTTAATATAGTTAACAACGTTCCAGTGCTATCTGCGGAAGTGCTAACCAAGTTTTTATTGAACTTGTAATGATTTCTAACCCCCATAAATGGGGATCCACATCACAGAAATAATGATCTTTAACCACAATCGCCGCCCATGCAAACATAGCGAGGATGAGGCCAGGCGCAATCATTGAAGGGCCATAACTCCATCCCCGCAACCTTCTACAAGAGGTCCAAGTTCGGAATCATAAAGGCGTGTTTGCCAAGAAAATGGCGTCACGGACGATCATCGATCAAAAAGGCTTTCAGTGAAAACCAAATCATGTTTTGGTGGTTGTATCCAGACTTGGTATGATTGCATTGTCAGATGGGATATGGGGGAGAGGTCGAAGATGGCGCCTGATAGCTGATACCGAAACCACAGATTACGTGAATATATAACGTCGCTAGACTCCATCTAATCGAAGATCGGTCAAGACAACTAGTTATGAAATAGTTTGTTGTTTCTATTCCTAGTGTTCATTACCGTTCCTCGCTAGATAATCATTTTCTTTTCGTTTCAATTATAATTTACTATATCCTGATTATATATATATATCGTTTCAATTATAATTTACTATATCCTGATTATATATATATATCGTTTCAATTATAATTTACTATATCCTGATTATATATTTCGTTTCAATGATAACTTATTATATCCTGACTGGTGGAGGTAAGGATTAGTGTAATGCATAAACGTTCGACTATCGACTCGGACACAAGTGGTTGTGAGTTCAATTCCACACTCCACGTTCCAAGCAGGAGGAACAGAATTGGACCTCCAACCTTCTGCAAACTAGGGTTTCGAAATGTGACATTAATGGACTAACTCACACCTAATGTCTGAAAATTATATGGAAAATTATATTTGTATATATGTGTATATTAAGACGAAACAGTCACTCATACTTAGATACAGGCAGACACACAACACATGCGCATACGCACATATGTAGATTCAAATATTTGAGCAAATGAACACACACACAAATTCTAAGAAAACATCACAGAACAACAAAGATGAAGTAAAGTAGTTTCACTAATTAACTACTACTACATCTTATACATTTGTGTGGTGCTAGTTTCTTAATTACGATCAGTTCTATTGATTGACATCCTTACAGAACCAACAAAGATGAAGTAAAGTAGTTTCACTAATTAACTACTACTATACCTTATACATTTGTGTGGTGCTAGTTTCTTAATTACGATCAGTTCTATTGATTGACATCCTTATACATATGACAAGCTCATGCGTGCTCCGCCCTTCAAGACAGCAGGCTCTACGCTCTCTTTATTCGATTTACATTGGTTTTCACATCTTTTCGCTCTATCCCACAGAAGACAGTGCATGCGTGAATATAGTAGATTTCTGTATAAGCAAAATAACATGAACATCATCATCTAATAGAGACGATGGAGATGGATCGGACGTGTGTTACGCATAGAGACTAACTCTGTGACAAAAATTGCACTAAGATGGACACCAGAGGTTAAACAACAAATATAAGACTCAAAACGACGAAGTACAAACTTCAAGTTTCTACAAACTAGCAAGTCTGCAAGTCTCTAATAATAATACAAACTAATATAGTCTAAAACATATATAACTATGGTAGTTTTCTCTTGCAGATTTGTGATTGAGTGATCAAGTGACTGTTTGATAGTACCATTATCATTGTACTACGATGAATAACCATTAAGATGTGTGCTCTTATATCATTTTTACATAGGAAAATATTAGCGGTGGTATACGAACTCCGTAGCACCAGCGAGTGTCCCCGATTTAACTTTGTAAATATTGAACATTTCTTCAGGAATTTTAATTTCATTTAATCCTTTTTTAAATGAATTTTGCCCGGGCAGCGGCTTTGTAATCTACTATTATCGCTTTTCAATTTGTAAGTGTATTTACGTTTTATCGTCCGTCTCCGATAGGACTAGGAATTCGATCTCACCTACATTGATATCAAGGATCTCTGGAAAAATATTTTGACAGCTCCAAGCGTGGAACGAGCCTAGTATCTTTGAAGCAATAGGCTAACACTTTATCTCCACGTCACAGAGATTCCTAGATGTAAAGTATAGATAAATCAATCCTTTGATTGATTGATTGATTGATTGATTGATTGATTGATTGGTTGATTGATTGATTGATTGATTGATTGATTGATTGATTGATTGATTGATTGATTGATTGATTGATTGATTGATTGATTGATTGATTGATTGATTGATTATATCGAATGTGCACACTAAAACAACTTATTAAAAAAAACATGCATTGAAACACCAAACAAGTTCAAACATATGATTCATATAATGTGCTAAACAAAACAATGACCTAAATATTATGAAAACAAAGGGACAAGCAGAAATTCCAGATACGATCAAAGAAATGGATTACGTCGTTGTGCTCCGACTCTAGACAAATATCTATTGACCAAACATGAAGTACCTTGAACATGATAGTGATTCTTTTCCTTTACAAAATAGGAACTAATATTAAAGAATAAATTTAAACAAACATTAAACTCAAGACACATAAAATGTAAGATTAACTCAAGTGTATTGGAGGTAATAATAATTCTTGTGTATTGGATGTAAAGTTTACTCGTGTATTAGATGTAATATTAACTCATATGTATTGGAGGAAGTGTAAGCTGCGATGTATTGTATTAGGCGTAGCCCGCTTTGTTATCTGGCCTAGTTCTGTTAAAGCAGTGGTTCCAACTGTGGTCGACTCTCTTGAGGGTCGAACGACCATTTCATAGGGTCACCTAAGACCATCGGAAAACACATATTTATCATAATTAGAAATAAATATTGTTACATAATGTTATGGTTGGTGGTCACCACAACAAGAGGAACTGTAATACAGGGTCGCGGCGTTAGGAAGATTGAGAACCACTGTGTTAAAGGATACTAACGATGTCTGACACAATTTTCTGATAAAATGTTGGTGGAATCTGACGACGCTTTGTTATTAGATATAGTTTTCTTATCTGAACAGATGTATTTTTTAACTTGATTTTCTTATCTGCTGTAATTTGTTATGTGACATAGCTCTGTTATATTATTGTTTTAGAGACCGAGTTTTATTATGTGACATAGTTCTGTTATATTATGTAAGCTTGTTAGAGACCGTAGTTTTATTATGTGACATAGCTCTGTTATATTATGTAAGCTTGTTAGAGACCGTAGTTTTATTATGTGGCATAGCTCTGTTATATTATGTAAGCTTGTTAGAGACCGTAGTTTTATTATGTGACATAGCTCTGTTATATTATGTAAGCTTGTTAGAGACCGTAGTTTTATTATGTGACATAGCTCTGTTATATTATGTAAGCTTGTTAGCTACCGTAGTTTTATTATGTGACATAGCTCTGTTATATTATGTGCTTGTTAGCTGAGTTTATTATGTGACATAGCTCTGTTATATTATGTAAGCTTGTTAGCTACCGTAGTTTTATTATGTGACATAGCTCTGTTATATTATGTAAGCTTGTTAGATGCCGTAGTTTTATTATGTGACATAGCTCTGTTATATTATGTAAGCTTGTTAGAGACCGTAGTTTTATTATGTGACATAGCTCTGTTATATTATGTAAGCTTGTTAGAGACCGTAGTTTTATTATGTGACATAGCTCTGTTATATTATGTAAGCTTGTTAGATGCCGTAGTTTTATTATGTGACATAGCTCTGTTATATTATGTAAGTTGTTAGCTCCGTAGTTTTATTATGTAACATAGCTCTGTTATATTATGTAAGCTTGTTAGAGACCGTAGTTTTATTATGTGACATAGCTCTGTTATATTATGTAAGCTTGTTAGCGACCGTAGTTTTATTATGTGACATAGCTCTGTTATATTATGTAAGATTGTTAGAGACCGTAGTTTTATTATGTGACATAGCTCTGTTATATTATATAAGCTTGTTAGAGACCGTAGTTTTATTATGTGGCATAGCTCTGTTATATTATGTAAGCTTGTTAGCTGCCGTAGTTTTATTATGTGACATAGCTCTGTTATATTATGTAAGCTTGTTAGATGCCGTAGTTTTATTATGTGACATAGCTCTGTTATATTATGTAAGCTTGTTAGGCCGTAGTTTTATTATTGACATAGTCTGTTATATTATATAGCTTGTTGAGACCGTAGTTTTATTATGTGTCATAGCTCTGTTATATTATGTAAGCTTGTTAGCTGCCGTAGTTTTATTATGTGACATAGCTCTGTTATATTATTTAAGCTTGTTAGAGACCGTAGTTTTATTATGTGACATAGCTCTGTTATATTATGTAAGCTTGTTAGCTGCCGTAGTTTTATTATGTGACATAGCTCTGTTATATTATGTAAGCTTGTTAGAGACCGTAGTTTTATTATGTGACATAGCTCTGTTATATTATGTAAGCTTGTTAGCTGCCGTAGTTTTATTATGTGGCATAGCTCTGTTATATTATGTAAGCTTGTTAGAGACCGTAGTTTTATTATGTGACATAGCTCTGTTATATTATGTAAGCTTGTTAGCGACCGTAGTTTTATTATGTGACATAGCTCTGTTATATTATGTAAGCTTGTTAGAGACCGTAGTTTTATTATGTGACATAGCTCTGTTATATTATGTAAGCTTGTTAGCGACCGTAGTTTTATTATGTGACATAGCTCTGTTATATTATGTAAGCTTGTTAGAGACCGTAGTTTTATTATGTGACATAGCTCTGTTATATTATGTAAGCTTGTTAGAGACCGTAGTTTTATTATGTGACATAGCTCTGTTATATTATGTAAGATTGTTAGAGACCGTAGTTTTATTATGTGACATAGCTCTGTTATATTATGTAAGATTGTTAGCTGCCGTAGTTTTATTATGTGACATAGCTCTGTTATATTATGTAAGCTTGTTAGAGACCGTAGTTTTATTATGTGACATAGCTCTGTTATATTATGTAAGCTTGTTAGAGACCGTAGTTTTATTATGTGACATAGCTCTGTTATATTATGTAAGATTGTTAGAGACCGTAGTTTTATTATGTGACATAGCTCTGTTATATTATGTAAGCTTGTTAGAGACCGTAGTTTTATTATGTGACATAGCTCTGTTATATTATGTAAGATTGTTAGAGACCGTAGTTTTATTATGTGACATAGCTCTGTTATATTATGTAAGATTGTTAGAGACCGTAGTTTTATTATGTGACATAGCTCTGTTATATTATGTAAGCTTGTTAGCGACCGTAGTTTTATTATGTGACATAGCTCTGTTATATTATGTAAGCTTGTTAGAGACCGTAGTTTTATTATGTGACATAGCTCTGTTATATTATGTAAGATTGTTAGAGACCGTAGTTTTATTATGTGACATAGCTCTGTTATATTATGTAAGATTGTTAGAGACCGTAGTTTTATTATGTGACATAGCTCTGTTAATATTATGTAAGCTTGTTAGAGACCGTAGTTTTATTATGTGACATAGCTCTGTTATATTATGTAAGCTTGTTAGAGACCGTAGTTTTATTATGTGACATAGCTCTGTTATATTATGTAAGCTTGTTAGCTGCCGTAGTTTTATTATGTGACATAGCTCTGTTATATTATGTAAGCTTGTTAGAGGCCGTAGTTTTATTATGTGACATAGCTCTGTTATATTATGTAAGCTTGTTAGCTGCCGTAGTTTTATTATGTGACATAGCTCTGTTATATTATGTAAGCTTGTTAGATGCCGTAGTTTTATTATGTGACATAGCTCTGTTATATTATGTAGCTTGTTAGCTGCCGTAGTTTTATTATGTAACATAGCTCTGTTATATTATGTAAGCTTGTTAGCTGCCGTAGTTTTATTATGTGACATAGCTCTGTTATATTATGTAGCTTGTTAGAGCCGTAGTTTTATTATGTGACATAGCTCTGTTATATTATGTAAGCTTGTTAGAGGCCGTAGTTTTATTATGTGACATAGCTCTGTTATATTATGTAAGTTGTTAGAGCCGTAGTTTTATTATGTGACATAGCTCTGTTATATTATGTAAGCTTGTTAGCTGCCGTAGTTTTATTATGTGACATAGCTCTGTTATATTATGTAAGCTTGTTAGATGCCGTAGTTTTATTATGTGACATAGCTCTGTTATATTATGTAAGCTTGTTAGAGGCCGTAGTTTTATTATGTGACATAGCTCTGTTATATTATGTAAGCTTGTTAGAGACCGTAGTTTTATTATGTGACATAGCTCTGTTATATTATGTAAGCTTGTTAGAGGCCGTAGTTTTATTATGTGACATAGCTCTGTTATATTATGTAAGCTTGTTAGAGACCGTAGTTTTATTATGTGACATAGCTCTGTTATATTATGTGCTTGTTAGAGCCGTAGTTTTATTATGTGGCATAGCTCTGTTATATTATGTAAGCTTGTTAGAGACCGTAGTTTTATTATGTGACATAGCTCTGTTATATTATGTAAGCTTGTTAGCTGCCGTAGTTTTATTATGTGACATAGCTCTGTTATATTATGTAAGCTTGTTAGATGCCGTAGTTTTATTATGTGACATAGCTCTGTTATATTATGTAAGCTTGTTAGAGACCGTAGTTTTATTATGTGACATAGTTCTGTTATATTATGTAAGCTTGTTAGAGACCGTAGTTTTATTATGTGACATAGCTCTGTTATATTATGTAAGCTTGTTAGAGGCCGTAGTTTTATTATGTGACATAGCTCTGTTATATTATGTAAGCTTGTTAGAGACCGTAGTTTTATTATGTGACATAGCTCTGTTATATTATGTAAGCTTGTTAGAGACCGTAGTTTTATTATGTGACATAGCTCTGTTATATTATGTAAGCTTGTTAGAGACCGTAGTTTTATTATGTGACATAGCTCTGTTATATTATGTAAGCTTGTTAGAGACCGTAGTTTTATTATGTGACATAGCTCTGTTATATTATGTAAGCTTGTTAGTGCCGTAGTTTTATTATGTGCATAGCTCTGTTATATTATGTAAGTTGTTAGGACCGTAGTTTTATTATGTGGCATAGCTCTGTTATATTATGTAAGCTTGTTAGCTGCCGTAGTTTTATTATGTGACATAGTTCTGTTATATTATGTAAGCTTGTTAGAGGCCGTAGTTTTATTATGTGACATAGCTCTGTTATATTATGTAAGCTTGTTAGAGACCGTAGTTTTATTATGTGACATAGCTCTGTTAATATTATGTAGCTTGTTAGGCCGTAGTTTTATTATGTACATAGCTCTGTTATATTATGTAAGCTTGTTAGACTCGTAGTTTTATTATGTGACATAGCTCTGTTAATATTATGTAAGCTTGTTAGAGACCGTAGTTTTATTATGTGACATAGCTCTGTTATATTATGTAAGCTTGTTAGAGACCGTAGTTTTATTATGTGACATAGCTCTGTTATATTATGTAAGCTTGTTAGAGACCGTAGTTTTATTATGTAACATAGCTCTGTTATATTATGTAAGCTTGTTAGAGACCGTAGTTTTATTATGTGACATAGCTCTGTTATATTATGTAAGCTTGTTAGAGACCGTAGTTTTATTATGTGACATAGCTCTGTTATATTATGTAAGCTTGTTAGAGACCGTAGTTTTATTATGTGACATAGCTCTGTTATATTATGTAGTTGTTAGCTGCCGTAGTTTTATTATGTAATAGCTCTGTTATATTATTAAGCTTGTGAGACGTAGTTATTATGGACATAGTTCTGTAATATTATGTAAGCTTGTTAGAGACCGTAGTTTTATTATGTGACATAGTTCTGTAATATTATGTAAGCTTGTTAGCTGCCGTAGTTTTATTATGTGACATAGTTCTGTTATATTATGTAAGATTGTTAGCGACCGTAGTTTTATTATAAGACGTCGATGGGGCTAAGTGGTTGAAAGACGTATTTCTCAAAACAAAAGAACCCTAATCATGACTGCAAATAATAGTCTCTTCAGTCGGTCGCTGAAAATAGAAACTTGGCTAGATGAATTAATGAAACCATCATATCACTGGAGCTACGGAGAAATTTCCGCAAACAAAATCTTCAGACAATAATTTAATCTACTTGGAGAGCCTTGACTTAAGCTCAGATGGTTGCTGTAACTTTGTTGCACTTATTTTTTCTTCCAAATCTGTGTCCACTTTTGTTTAGACAATTGCTGGGACTCGTAAAAGGGGAGCAAAGAGTTGTAACACTGCGACCTACAAGGCATGTCGTAAGATACGACTGAGGAAGGGCCTAGGGAAGCTACTCTAGTAAATAAAAATCGTCGCAGAAATCAGATGTGCTGGCTTACTTGTGGGCGCATAACTGGCACAACGTACCTTTGCTATAAGCTCAAATCAGATACACAACACAAAGAGAGGTTAGCAAGTAGTCAATATGAAGCGTTCAAAGAAGAAGAAGGAGAAGAGGAAGAAGACGAAAAAGAAGAATTTTAGACAATAAACGATGCACATCTTTGTAAGTCTATTAATAAAATTTCATTTAGCTCGAGACTATGTAATTAATCTATTTAATAAATGTTATTTAGCGTTGTACTATTCAAGACAAGGGACACAACCACATCATTAGATTTCAATGTAATCGATGGCTATGTTGGAGTCATGTTTTCTTTCGGAAAACAATAAACCTTTATTTATAGTCAATTCTGAAAGCACCGAAGATAAATCAACATCCTTAAGGGCAAGAGACAGCACCTCTTAGGGCTCATTTGTCCCATCTCTAGTATGTCTCTTCTTGTGCTCGACATCGGAAATTATTGATGGCCCCATGAGAATGGGACAGAGAGGAAGGAAGATACGGAGAAATTGTCAAGGGACGACACAAGCGCGTTTTGAAAACTATTTCCTAGAGTTCATGTGACGCCGTTGTAAATAGATTCGGTGTTGTTAGCGCGTCGTCCGTTTCATCTCATTTGAGAATACAAGCAACATCTAGTGTAATGTGGATCGCACGTGTGTTGTCGGGGCTGTCAAGGGGAGCAAATAATAGTAGCACTGCAACCTACAAGGCATGTCGTAAGAGGTGTATAAGGTAGGAGCCTAGGGAAGCTACCATAGAAAATAAAAAAGGGTAGCAGAAATCGGATATGCTGTGCTATTTATAGGCGCATAACAGGCACAACGTACAATTGATCTTAGTCTCAGATCACATACAAATCACAAAGAGTTGTTAACAAGTGGTCGATATGGAGCGCTCGAAGAAGAAGAAGAAGAAAATGTAACCTAGATGGGACGCGAATCAGAAATTGCATTGTAACCTTTGACCTCATTTGTGTATTCCCTGAAACCAAACTTACTGAACAAATACTACAGGTTCAAACATGATGGTTAAATGTCAAGGACTAACTTCATTGCACCGAGTTTCCAAATATAGGTGGGTCACTATTTCTAGCTACCGAGAGTATTGTATAAAGCATAAACTCCGTAGTTCCAGTAACAGTCCTAAGAAATATATGAAACAATACACTCCTGAACCTTCGACGCGATCCGGGTTCGAACCCCCGACGTTCATAACACAAGACAAACGGCTTGATTGTTTCGCTACATACAATATTACAGGTGCTGCGCTCTACAAACAAGGAACAAAAGTCTCAACTAAAACTGTACATATTTTTGTAAATTCAATAGGTATTGATAACGTTTATCAAGAAGACTGCCTGTGTGGTGACGTGGACCTCAATGGAAACAAAGAATAGTAACATCGCGTCCTACAAGGCATGTCGTAAAAAGCGACTGATGTAGGACCTAGGAAGCTACCCTAGTAAATAAAAAGCATAGCAGAAATCGGATGTGCTGGCCTACTTGTAGGCACATAACTGGCACAACGTACAATCGCTTTTAGGCTCAGATCACATACAAATCACACAGAGGGGTTAACAAGTGTTCAATGCTGAGCATATGAGGAAGAAGAAGAGGAATGAAGACGACAATAACTACAGGGAAGTAAAGAAGCCTTGAACATGGCGTTGGTGGAGACGGGAAAACTTGCTAGAAACCTGGTGTAGTGAAGTCAATCCTTGGATTTTAACGCCTTGCAAGCTACTTTGTTAAATATCAATACCTCGCATCCATACCGTACTACTGAACATTAGTGGCAGTAGAATGGTTACAACAGAAAACAAGATTGCAATTAAGAGAAGACAGTGTTCTCGGGAGTGTAGTGACAAAATAAAGAAACATTCTGTTATACAGAAATGCCTTTTCCCCTCTTAAAGTTCTGATTTAATGCATAACGCGGGCGGTATGGTGCCCGCGGGCACCGCGTTTAACAACCCTGCCTTGTGGTCTGCAAAGATTACACAACATTTTTATTTCGTAAAGTTGCATTAAAGTTCACTTTACATTTCGTGAGTAATTTTTTATTATCGTTTACTCGCTATGATTCAGATCTAGTCATGGCGCATAATATGGTGATTTTTTGGGTGGAGGCATGTTTTTCTTATCACCAATATCTCTCGCCATTCAGGCAAGCTTTAGTTCTACTTCAGATGTATTCACGACTAACGATAACGAACAGGAAAGTTATATACAACTAAATTGATATTTTATTTTTATTGTCAATACTGATAACAAAACTGCTTGTTATGGGTTAGATTTCCATCTCTGGATTGGGATAGGAGGAAGGGGGAATCATCTTGTTTTACCGTTTTAGAATATTGGCAAACAACAGTTCGAAAAGTTATCCGGTATCGTTTTAGAATACCGGCAAACAACAGTTCGAAAAATTATCCGGTATCGTTTAGAATATTGGCAAACAACAATTCGAAAAATTATCCGGTATCGTTTTAGAATATTGGCAAACAACAGTTCGAAAAATTATCCGGTATCGTTTTAGAATATCGGCAAACAACAGTTCGAAAAAGTTATTACATGTGGTACAGCTCGTGTGGTTGTATTATATTATGTTTTCTATCTATCTATATCCTCTTTGTGTCTACCTTGACACATAAGACTTTCACAAGGGATCAGTTATCAGTTATCAGTTATATGAGGACTATCATCATAGTATTTCGGACATGTCCATAGGTGCTCCATTCCCAAGGGATTTCCAATGTCACCTTTCTGCAGCCTTTCAATCAATTGTTTTCGATATCAAGCCACAATCTTCCGCCTCTCTTATACACAGTTCTTCATGTTACTTTTGGACGTCCAGACCTTCTCTTCCTTTCCGCTGTCAATAGAAGATCTGTCCTAGACAATGTCCCCACTGGCATATGACATACATAACCAAACCGCTTCCATTTTCGTCGTGGTTTCCAATGATGCACAGTTTGATCGTTGCTTCTTTTTTCTTCTTCTTTGGGTTCGTTTTCGTATGCTCGTCTAAACCATGAGATAGGTTGCCTCTATGAAGCTGCATGTCAGTTGGAGTTCTTCGAGAGTTCCCATAGCTTGCTCTGTAAGCTTCGTTCATGGGGCCATATTTCGTTTCGTTGGTGTATGTATCATGGAAATCACTGCAGGATGTTCTCTGGAGTCTTGATGTTTTTGTCTAACATACACACTGTGCAGTCTGAGCAGTCGTTTCAAAAGCTCTTCATTTGCTTTGTATTTGTCGAGAATATTTGCAGGATTATACTATGTTATATTCTACTGCATTACTCTATATAGAGATTACTATCACTGTTTCATTTTGTAGCATATTGTCTAGTGTCGTTATTATCTGCTAATCATCAGAACAGGAAAGGGTTCAGTTCCGGATTCAGTCTTTTTTTTTAAACATGCGTTGTTTATGTTCTTTTCCTGATCTTTATCTTGTGTTTTAATGCACATATGGTTCAACAGATGAATAAAGCTGGTATTCTTTATCTAGTTTTAATGCACGTATGGTTCAAAAGATGTGAAATAAAGCTGGTAATATTTGTCTTTGATTAATATTTATCAACCATGTGATACGAAAAATATTTCCTTTTTGAATGTACACATAATTTAAATATAGACATGTTTTTCTTATTTTACAGTACAACGCAATAACAAAAATGTGAATATATATTTTTTCTTATTTTATTACACATATCGATAACAAATGATGGTAATATAAACATTGCATTCTTCTTTGACTGCACCAAGTGATAACACAGATGTGAATATAGACATGTTTTTTTCTTCTTTGACTGTACAAAGCAATAACAAAAGTTGTGAATACAGATATTGTTTTCTTCATTGACTACACAAAATGATAACAAAAGACGTAGATATAAATTTCATCCATCATTTTATCTAGAAAATGTGTGAATCATGTCGTATCTTTCTAAGTTAAAACAATTAAACATAATGTTAGCCCTCAATTTATTTCTAATCATCAACAAAATATATGATATTTATTTGTAATACTCATATCATAAACACACAGAATATCATATAGTCTACACAGAATCTCTCTGTGGAATATTCTGAGATGCTATGGAATACCAGACAAAATAATAAACATTATAAAGAGCCTCTATGATGGTTCACAGTGTGCAGTTCGCACTGATGGTGGACACAGCGACTGGTTAATGGTTGAAACCGGAGTAAAGCAAGGCTGTATTCTATCTCCGCTATTGTTTGGAGTGGTCATTGACTGGGTGATGCGAAAATGTTGCAGGGCGAAACTGGCATTGATTGGGTAGAAAATAGTCAACTAGAAGATTTGGATTTTGCAGATGATATTGCCTTGTTAAGTAGAAACAACCAAGATATGCAAAGAAAACAGACAACTTGTCATCTATAGCATCAAAAGTTGGATTGCAGATAAGCTATGAAAAACAAATATAAGGAAGACACCTATGGCAAGTAATGCAGATATCACACTGGAATCTAAACTGATAAAAATAACAGAGCAGTTCACCTATTTGGGTAGCAATTTTGATTGCACTGGAAATGTTAAAAAGAAATTATGATACGAATTGGCAAAGCAACATCAGCTTTTAAAAGTCTAAATAAAATATGGAACTGCAAGTTATATAGTATTAAAACTAAATTACGAATTTTCAATTCAAATGTTGTATCAATCCTAACATATGCCAGCGAGAGTTGGAAAATGACTAAAGATATAGAAAACAAGTTGAATGCATTTGAAAATAGATGTCTGCGAAAATAATGAATATAAAATGGAACGAATTCAGAAGTGATGAAATCAGAGACATGTCTGGTCAACCACTAGTGACAACTGTTATAAGAAAGAGAAGATGGAGATATGTTGGGCACACCTTGAGGAGAAATGATCAAAGAATATCAAAGCAGGCATTGAAGTGGGATGCAAAGGGTTCAAGAAAGAGAGGTCGACCTAAGGAGACCCTGAAGCGAACTTTGCTGAGAGAGGCAGGAAATATCGGTCTCATGTAAATGTAGTTCCATGGAGGAGATTGAGCGAGTTGCCCAGGATAGAGCGGTATGGAGAAATTACTTGCAGGCCCTATGTAACGTATAACGGTACGAGAGGAATTATTATTATATCATAAACAAAAGATATGATATTTATTTCTAATATTTCATCAACAAAAGATATGATATTTAATACAATAGATTACTTTCTGTGGGCATTAAACTGACAGTTAGATAGTATTTGCGATCACTCAGTTGTCATCAAATGACCTTATCCTAGAGGTGGTCTTTGACCTTTAACTTCTGATGGGCCGGACGATCGGTCACTAAGCGTGAGTCATAACAAGCAGTAAATCAATTTTGACGAGTTTCTGAGTATTGAATAGAGAATTGGTTCTACAAGATCGAGCAAGTTGGTCATTACGTGAAGTATTGGTTGGTTACCTTCCTTTTTTTATGAGAATCAATTATATTTACATTGAATTGAACACATGACTACCCTTGATTTACCAACTATTAGTGACTGAAATTTCGCCCGAAAACGTCGTGGAAACCAAATATGGTACATTAAATTATATAAAGCCGAAAGATTTACTTCATTGCACTGAGTTTTACCCCGTACGGTTCAGTCCCTCTAAGGCAGAAATGGCAGGCCACCTGCTGAGAGTAATGCACAACGCACGAACACTGTAGCTCAGGCAGGCAATCTTAGGGATCTTTGGGGAAAAAAATGTAATTGTGAACAGAACGACGGTGTTCATATTCGAACTCACGATCTTCGGAACGTATGGCAACAGCTTAACCACCTAGCCACAGATACACCCTACATAATATTATTTAAGCTTGAGAGCCAGAACTGTGTCTATGGTTTAACATTGGGGTTTTCTGGTCATCCAGATAGAGTTCACCATTAATTCTTAGTGGACCAGGGCAAAAGTCATGTTTTTACAAGTCATGTGTTTTTAGAATTAAAAAAAGGACATGTAGTGTAGCTCCTGATAAAAAGGCACCCAACCCAAAGCCACGTAGTGTGGCGTTTGGTCCACAAAGAGTTAATGAGTTCTAAGAACGCAAGGAAAGCCCCGAGGTCAATAAACATGACAATAAGTAGTCAAATAAACTAATATACACATTAGGTATAGGATTACCTCCCTGAAAACACAATTGATAAATACTGAAATTAAACACAAGTTCATTTCTTTCTACATACACGTGTACTTATGTGTGCATGTACTTGTGTGTGCGTGTGCTTGTGTGTGTGCGTGCCTGTGTGTGCATGTGTGTGTGCGTGCTTGTGTGTGCGTGTACATGTGTGTGCGTATACATGTGTGTGCGTATACATGTGTGTGCGTGTGCTTGTGTGTACGTGTACATGTGTGTGCGTATACATGTGTGTGTGTACTTGCGCGTTTGCGTGCATGTACTTGTGCGCGCTCGTGTCTTTACTTGTGCGCGTACTTGTGTGTGTACGTGTTACTTGTGTGTTGATTTTTTATCGTCTTCCTGAAGCAATGAATCGAGTTGGATTAGTTTCCCATCGTCCGCCTATGTCAGTGTAACGGGCTGGATTAGTTTCCCATCGTCCGCCTTTGTCAATGTAACGGGCTGGATTAGTTTACCATAGTCCGCCTATGTCAATGTAACGGGTTGGATTAGTTTACCATCGTTCGCCTATGTCAATGTAACGGGCTGGATTAGTTTACCATCGTCCGCCTATGTCAATGTAACGGGCTGGATTAGTTTACCATCGTCCGCCTATGTCAATGTAACGGGCTGGATTAGTTTACCATCGTCCACCTATGCCAATGTAACGGACGGGCGGGATTAGTTTCCATCGTCCACTCATGTCAGTGTATTGGGCTATGTTAGTTTTTACTCTTCCTTCTATGCTAATGTATTGACCTCACTGTTGCTAGTAATGTCACAATGGTTTGCAAGTCGGTGTATATATTAACTACAAGCATATTATAAATCCTATTGTATTATCTACAGAGCCATCCAAAATCGTCGATCATTTGTCATCAGGAGACACCGTCAATGTCAAAGAAGGAGAAACAGTGGAACTTGTATGTAATGTTACAGGCTTTCCTCTTCCAACTGTCACATGGTATCGTACACATACAGGACTCTTGGATGATGATGATGATCAAGGAAGAAAACGTAAGGCGTATAAATGTTGTTTCAGAAAAACAGTACCGTCCTCTTTTTTGTCTTAATAGTTTAGTTTTTAATTAAATGCTTGCAATTTATTCCTGAAACATGGGCTCAGACATCAACTTAATTTTTGTTTCATATTTACACTTTCTTGTTTTAATCTGAGTCTTCATTCTTAGAATTGCCAATATCTTTTAACAGTGTATTGATCACTTTTGACAGGCACAGGGGATACTGGGGTTGTATCGCCTCATCTATGATATTTAAATAAAATACAGATTTTTAGTACTGATCAATCAATCAAGTGCCGTGCCTGCCGGCGTATGCGATCATGTCTCTCCCCAACTCTCTCTCTCTCTCTCTCTCCGTGGTCGTTCTGACGTCGGTCTTTTGTCGAACCACGATGTCAGACCATCCAACATCTTCTCCCTCTTTCTTTCACGATCTCTCCATCCCTGAATTTTTCTTGTTGTCTCCAAATGTTCTAAACCTTCTTTTCGCATTATATGCACAAAGAACTTTGACTCTCTAATTCTTATTCTTTTGATGAGGTTTCTTTGTGCGCAGGTCTGATTTAAAACCTCATCATTTGTTTTCTTAGCTGTCCAAGGAATTTTCAGCATTCTTCTGTAAAACCACATCTCTGTGGCTTCCAGCAATTGTATTTATTGCTTGTTCATTGTTCACGATTCGCTGACATACATAAGTATTAGTTCAATATATCATTGGAGTACTCGTTCCCACAGTGTCATTGGTAGTGATTTAGTAATGATACAAAAACTGTATTAATATTAACAGTCAGTATAGTCTCAATATAGTAGAAAATGTCAACAGTTTTGAACATCTCGGTTCACTGCTTATAAGAGATGAAAATGGGATGATGGAAAATAAAAGAACAAATATGGCCTTACAACAAATTAAACCACGGGTACATTTAAAACGAGAGGCAAACACCTTGTAGGGACAATAGCTCAAATCATTCGGTAGGCAAGACAGAAGACCATAGATGGAGAAAAGGTTGACACGATCACTTTAATGACAACAATTAAACTTTATTAACTACATGTGAAATGTCTGCAAAAAGTTAGCAATAACACCAGAAAAGACAAGAGTCACCAATATCAGCAAAAGAAAGAAAGTTGACAAAGAACTTTGCTTGAATTACATTGAGAAACAAAGAATGAAGTGGTTTGGCCATTTAATAAGAATGTACTCAAACTCCACAGCATACGGAGTACTACAACAGAACATCAGTAAAGAAGGCCACAGGAAGACGACGAAAAATGTCCTCGTACTTATTATTTTCCTTGTTTCCAAGTTTTAAAGTAGTCCTTGTACTTATTATTTTCCTTTGTTTCCAAGTTTTAAAGTAGTCTTTGTACTTATTATTTTCCTTGTTTCCAAGTTTTAAAGTAGTCCTTGTACTTATTATTTCCTTGATTCCAAGTTTCAAAGTAGTCCTCTGTTCTTATTATTTCCTTGTTTCCAAGTTTTAAAGTAGTCCTTGTACTTATTATTCCACTTGTTTCCAAGTTGTATTATACTCAAAGAATGATTATTCCAACAGGTATTGGCATGGAAGGAGAGGTTCTTGTCATTCACAACGTATCCAGGTATTGTGATGATAAGTATGAGTGTGTTGCATATAACGGAGTGCCACCTGCTGACACCAAAGAAATACGTGTACACGTGGAATGTAAGGAGATTTGAATATTGTATGTGTTTTCAATATTCTTTTTTCCCCAATTTAACACTGAAGATGGTGGCAATATATTAGATACATCGACAGGAAATAGCTGCAAAAATAGACATGCTATTGACTAGAACTCGCATGGGAAGAGAAGAGGAGATTTATATCAGTTTATATCAGAAGAAAAAGGATCTAATCTAGACGAGAAGGATTGACTGCGTTGCACATGCCGGGCTTCCCCATATGGCTCTGTCCCTACTGGCAGAAATGATACGCCCTCTACCGAGAGTGTTGCACAAAACACGAACTCCGTAGCTCCAGCAACAATCCTAGATATCTCATGAAAAAATTGTGCATGAAAATCGGTCCGGATTCGAACCCAAAATCTTCAGTACGACAGGCAATCTCTTAACCACTTCGCCATAAAGACCCACAAGAGAGAAAATACAAAATAATACCTGACGATGAACACTAGAAGATGAGGTAAAAGAGATTAGAATCTCATGGACAAAGCTTAGGAAGACGGTACAGGATAAAATTCAGTGTAAACGGTTTCAGTTCTATGTTTCAAGATCTGAGAAGCTGGAATCTCGTGAACAACATGAACCGTCTCTACGATCCTAACGGGTTAATTTTTTTATTGTTTACGATTACTATTATTAATGCTACAAGTGCTGCTGCTGCTGCTACTACTACTGCTGCCACTGCTACTGATACTGCTACTTCATCGACAAGAATCAAAAAATGTTATTTAAATTGAACTAAAAAATAAAAGTACTAAAAAAATGTATAATGAAAAGTTAGTGGTTTATCCAAGAGGTTGAACATGTAATTAATCACCTCAACTTTAGGAGCCTTGCATTGCCAAATATTTCCTGTATTCCTGTTATCTTATCCTTCATCATTTGTTTCATCACCCAAAAATAATCTTTACAAAGATAATTTGATACCAGACATCCGTGTCTGCTGACCCTGTTTCAAAATGTGAAAAACTCTTGAAGTTTTCTTTTGCGTGCAGATCTGCGTTTGGTCTTTTGATAGAAATCTTGAGTGTTCTTTTCAAGTTTTTTTTTTCATTATATTTTAGTAGATTTTTTTACGGGTTGCTGTAAATCTGTGCAAAATGTCCTCAAGTTGGTTTTTTTTTTTACTGTCGTCTCTGTTATTTGTGTATCTCTTTTAAAACGTACAAACTGTGCGTCATTGGAGACCATTATTAAAAGACGAAGGTGTCGATGAATTGGTTATGTTTGTTCGTTTATACTCTATTCTGTCACTCTTATCGATTCTAATGTTACGTTTTCCTATTTCGTGATTTTAACATTTCCTCATCTACATTTCTATATATTCAATCTACATCATTTTTGCGTCATAAGACTTTCACAAGAGATTTCCATTATTTCCGTTCTGCTACCAATTGTTTTCCATCTCAAGGCAAAAATCGTTCAACTCTCCACAGTTTTTCTCATGTTTCTCTTGCATAGCCTTCTCTTCTCATCCGCTGTCTATTGGAGAGCTGTCCTAGACAATGCTTCTACTATGATACGATATACATGTCCAATTCATCTACATCATAGATTCCCAAACTTTTCGACCCACCGCCCACTTTGCACGACATACATTTTGCAACGCCCCTCCCAATTATAACAGCTTGCCACCACCACACACCATCCCCTTATATATATATATATATATATATATATATCGAGGCGTGTTCAAATGAAAACGGGACTTGTGGATTTATTTAAAAACTATCATACGAAAATTAACAGTTTCAACGGAATTAAACAAAGCAACCACTTGTGAATAAGAATGCACCTGGGTTCATCAGAAAAATCTCCGTATGCATTTAGGCAAGCATCCCACTGTTTAGGTAGACGTCGAATGCCGTCCGAGAAAAAGGTGCGTGGCTGATCACTGAACCATGTGGTCACCGCTGTCTTCACGTCTGCGTCGCTGTTGAATCGCTGTCCCTTTAGTGCTTTCTTCAACGGTCCGAACAAATGGAAATCACACGGGACAAATCGGGACTATAGGCTGGGTGATGAAGAACTTTCCAATTCTTCTTTGCCAATGTTTCCTGCACAATTTTTGCGACGTGCGGACGAGCGTTATCGTGGAGAAGAATCACACCTTGAGAAAGCTTGCCTGGTCGCTTAGCCTTGATGGCCTTATGCAGCTTGTCTAAAGTGTCTTTATAATGGGCGGCATTGATGTTGACACCAGGTCCCTTAAAATTGGCCAACAAAAGCCCTTCATGGTCAAAAATGCGGTCACCATAACCTTCCCAGCAGAAACCTGTGTCTTGAATTTTTGGGTTTTGGTGAACCTGGATGTTTCCATTGCATGCTGTCAATTTTGCTGCTCGGTTCATAGTGGTGGCACCACGATTCATCACCTGCCACAATGCTCAACAGAAATGCATCACCCTCTGTCCTGTAACGCATCAAGTGGTTCAAACTCCACCCCATCCGTTCTTCCTTATGGTGGTCAGTCAACATCCGTGGGACCCACGTAACACACCTTCCGATAGTTCAATTTTTCCGAACAACCATGTGGGCTGTCCCAATTGACATATGGAATTCTTCTGCAAGCAAACGAATGCTCCGACGACGGTACTGCTTTATCAAGCAAGACTATGGCTTCTTCTGTTGCAACAATATGCGCCTGACTCAAGGTGTGATTCTCAAGGTGTGATTCTTCTCCACGACAACGCTCGTCCGCACGTCGCAAAATTGTGCAGGAAACATTGGCAAAGAAGAATTGGGAAGTTCTTCATCACCCAGCCTATAGTCCCGATTTGTCCCCATGTGATTTCCATTTGTTCTGACCGTTGAAGAAAGCACTAAAGGGACAGCGATTCAACAGCGACGCAGACGTGAAGACAGCGGTGACCACAAGGTTCAGTGAGCAGCCACGCACCTTTTTCTCGGACGGCATTCGACGTCTACCTAAACAGTGGGATGCTTGCCTAAATGCATACGGAGATTTTTTCTGATGAACCCAGGTACATTCTTGGGTTCATAAGTGGTTATTCACAAGTGGTTGCTTTGTTTAATTCCGTTGAAACTGTTAATTTTCGTATGATAGTTTTTAAATAAATCCACAAGTCCCGTTTTCATTTGAACACGCCTCGTATATATATATATGCTCTACTTTCACTTTGACATAGAAAATTAATACATATTTCTGTCATACATGGTCAGTTTTCAAATGATTATATACATGAAATAGAAAATTGATGAAAAAATGGATCATGTAAGATGGGCATAAGATGAATTAAAATGCAAAATTCAAATTTTAAATGATTATTCAATCGCAAAATAACGAAAAAACTCCTCCCAAGTACTTCTGTACCACTATCGCCCCCTGGAAGGCTTCGGCGCCCACTGGGGGTACCGCCCACTTTGGAAAACGCTGATCTACATCTTCGTCTTTTAATAATGGTTTCCAAGGACGACCAGTTTGTACGTTTTAAAATTTCTTTATTCACTATCCTATTTGACCAGAAATGTACAGGATCCTTCTTAAATGTTTATTTTACAATAAACTTCTCATCATCATCATCAGGTGCCATGCGGGTTGGTGTAGGCGATCATGGATCTCCACAAATCGCTGTCTCTTGTGTTTGATATCATGTGGACGCTCTTGGTGAATACAAATACTTATCAATAGCGTTTGTTTGGTCACGGAATTAACGTCTCAATAATCTCTGTATGGGTGCCTAGAGATGGTAATTTTGGAGGGAATGATACCTAGAAGAAGGATGAGAGGAATACCAAGAAGACCATGGGTGCAAGATATCATTGACGATATGAGGCTGACGCCGGTCAACTTGCACAGTATAGAGAGTTTTTCAGGACTGATGTCATGGGAAGCCAAGTTCCGGTTGGGACAAGCCATTGAATTATGAATCTCTGTATTTTATTGTTATTCTTAAACATTGTTTACTAAATTAAAAACAAATAATTATTGACAAGTTTTATTTCATATTGACAGTTTCCCCAGAGGTCAGACTGCCCAATAGGAAGATGAGTCAATTACTTGGAAAATCTACAATTCTGGAATGTGAGATCACAGCATATCCACTAATTATGAGTGTGTGGAGGAAAAATGGCAAGGATATTACAAGAAGTAACAAATACGCTACGGAGATTTATAGTGATAGTGGAAACAAAATTACTCTCAGTCTCAAAATACAGTCTCTATCAGAAGACGATTTCGGAGAATACGAGTGCTACGCGTTGAACCTTCTTGGAAACGACGCTGAAACTATGGTGCTACTTGGTAAGAAAAATATTGTGACTATCTTCTTCCTTTGTCAGCACACTGTTACCAGGTTGTTAACACAGTCTCGTGGTTTTATGTATTTGTCTTGCGCGTCTCTGGTGACTTGTGTGATGGTTTTCTTAGTCCCCTTGCAGAATTCAACTATGTTATCTATCCACCTTTTCCTCGGTCTGCCTCTCGCCTTCCTTCCTGATATTCTTCAGGAAAGCTTCATAGACAGTTTGGTCTGTTCGCATTCTTACTAAGTGGTCAAACCACTTCATTCTCTGTTTCACTATATAGTTCAAGCACGGTCTTGTTCCAACCTTTTCTCTGATGATGGTATTCGTAACTCTGTCGATTCTTGTGTTGTTGGTGACTTTGCGGAGACATCTGATTTCGCATGTTGCTATTTTCTGTGCATGTGTCTTATTCATTGTCCATGTTTGACATTGGTAACATAGAGTGGGTATGAAGATGCTGTTGATCAACTGTTGTTTAGCTGCCAGTGAGATGTTTGGATGTCTAAGTAGTGGTGCTAGTTGGTAGGTTATTGCATTTGCTTTCTGGACTCTAGCTTCTATCTCTCTGTCGAGTCTTCCATCCTCTGTAAATACATTTCCTAGGTACTTGAATTCCTGTACTTGATCTTCTTCTTCTTCTGCTAACATTCTTCACGGCCAATTTGATCATTCTTATTGTGATGTATAATTGGTCCACTGGCAAGAACGGAGTGATCTACGTCGGGACGATTGTGCGCCCATGGTGACTAGGCCCGCCCGTCCGTTTTCTGCCAGCTTTTGATTTACTAGGGTGAACTTTCCCTAGAACGATCCTTTCGGATCTACGCCTTTTCGATCAACTTTGCCGTATATTTGGGCTTTGTGATCTACGCCAAGACAGTGAGTTACGCTGCTTTACCCGTTCTGACTGAGAAATATTTCTCGGGCTTGTCAGCTTGTCCTCGGACGGCGTCTTACTCGTATAAAACACCGTGTAAAGTATCGGCCTTCGCCAATGTTCAGGACCTGGGCTTCCTGTTTGATCCGTACATTGTCGGCCTTGCTTTACCGTACAATTTTGAGTTTGATCCGGGAAGGAACATTCTCAGCCTTTTCTAGACGCGTATCGGTACGTGGCAATTTGCAATTTACCTCGAAAGCACTGGCATGGGACCGAGTACAAACAATGTAGAGGGTCGTTTCAGTGGGCACTATAAGCGTAACTGAGGATTTTGCGCTCGCCGCCATCACCCGCCCCAGTTATTCCGGGGATGTTAGTTACGACTGCAATCGAACCTTGCCCAGTTGCCCCAAGGCTGGCAGTTCCTTTAGGCATCACCAACCTCAGTTCTTCCGGGGATGTTAATTTTAATCGCACAGTACCTTGCACGGTTTTCCCAGGGCGGGTAGTTTCGTTATGCACTAAACGCAACTTGTTCTTTTGCGCTCGGCAAACCTTGCCCAGTACATGTATCTGCACCAGGCTACCAATGCGGGTCAGCTGCAATCTTCTCTCGCACCAACACGAGGGTAGACTTTCATTCGTTACGGTCCTGTCTTATTTATTCTTGCCGACGGGCTCGCAATGTTTGCCCTCCTCAGGGCTTCGAGCTTCGCCCTACGTGGGCATACGTTTGGTCACTGGATGCACCTCTCATCCATGTCTGAGTCGTTTCGTTGCTGTTTCTTTGCGTTCAGGGACTTGGGCAATATCTTGTTGGACATCGGTCAGGAGAATTGTGCATTTTATTTGTATGTATCTTTATCGTCTTACCGTAATTGCACTGCTACCACTACCAGTAGTTTCCTCTCCCCGATCCCTGCCCCTCTTAGCCAGACCAGAACCAGAGTCTGTTTCCAGGGTCACCGCGTGGAGGTTAGGGCAGGGTCTTGGTTAGCGCGCCCCTCGCTAACCCTGGCTCATGTTACCACCATGACCTCATGAGCCTTTTGACCCCGTACTTGATCTATTGTGACTGTAATGAACATTTATTTATAGAAAACACATTTTGTTTTTCTTCGCTCGACCGCTATGAATTCGGACGTAGTCATGACTAATTTTTCTCTGAGTGATTTTGTGTGATAACTTTCTTTCCTTATCATCCGTGTCTTCGCCATTCTGGAGGAGCTTTACTCTGGCTTCAGAGATTCGTGTAATTTAGATCAACACATAAAGAATTAGTGCCTCCGGTAGTCCAACAAAATGGAGTGCGAACGGTAAGAATCTTTGACGCAAGTTGACCTTGAACCTAGGTGGAATTTCCACTTTGGTCACTAGTAAAGCATGTTATCAACTTCGCTATTGGTGGTCCCCTTATAGAGACTAAGAGCAGCACACAGTAGCGTGGTTGTTAGTGAACTCGCTATTGGTGGCCCCCTTATAGAGGCTAAGAGCAGCACACAGTAGCGTGGTTGTTAGTGAACTCGCTATTGGTGGTCCCCTTATAGAGACTAAGAGCAGCACACAGTAGCGTGGTTGTTAGTGAACTCGCTATTGGTGGCCCCCTTATAGAGACTAAGAGCAGCACGCAGTAGCGTGGTTGTTAGTGAACTCGCTATTGGTGGCCCCCTTATAGAGACTAAGAGCAGCACACAGTAGCGTGGTTGTTAGTGAACTCGCTATTGGTGGTCCCCTTATAGAGACTAAGAGCAGCACACAGTAGCGTGGTTGTTAGTGAACTCGCTATTGGTGGCCCCCTTATAGAGGCTAAGAGCAGCACACAGTAGCGTGATTGTTAGTGAACTCGCTATTGGTGGCCCCCTTATAGAGGCTAAGAGCAGCACACAGTAGCGTGATTGTTAGTGAACTCGCTATTGGTGGCCTTCTTATAGAGACTAAGAGCAGCACGCAGTAGCGTGGTTGTTAGTGAACTCGCTATTGGTGGTCCCCTTATAGAGACTAAGAGCAGCACACAGTAGCGTGGTTGTTAGTGAACTCGCTATTGGTGGCCCCCTTATAGAGGCTAAGAGCAGCACACAGTAGCGTGATTGTTAGTGAACTCGCTATTGGTGGCCTTCTTATAGAGACTAAGAGCAGCACGCAGTAGCGTGGTTGTTAGTGAACTCGCTATTGGTGGTCCCCTTATAGAGACTAAGAGCAGCACACAGTAGCGTGGTTGTTAGTGAACTCGCTATTGGTGGCCCCCTTATAGAGGCTAAGAGCAGCACGCAGTAGCGTGGTTGTTAGTGAACCGCTTTTGGTGGCCCCTTATAGAGACTAAGAGCAGCACGCAGTAGCGTGGTTGTTAGTGAACTCGCTATTGGTGGTCCCCTTATAGAGACTAAGAGCAGCACACAGTAGCGTGGTTGTTAGTGAACTCGCTATTGGTGGCCCCCTTATAGAGGCTAAGAGCAGCACACAGTAGCGTGATTGTTAGTGAACTCGCTATTGGTGGCCTTCTTATAGAGACTAAGAGCAGCACGCAGTAGCGTGGTTGTTAGTGAACTCGCTATTGGTGGTCCCCTTATAGAGACTAAGAGCAGCACACAGTAGCGTGGTTGTTAGTGAACTCGCTATTGGTGGCCCCCTTATAGAGACTAAGAGCAGCACGCAGTACCGTGGTTGTTAGTGAACTCGCTATTGGTGGTCCCCTTATAGAGACTAAGAGCAGCACACAGTAGCGTGATTGTTAGTGAACTCGCTATTGGTGGCCCCCTTATAGAGGCTAAGAGCAGCACGCAGTAGCGTGGTTGTTAGTGAACTCGCTATTGGTGGCCCCCTTATAGAGGCTAAGAGCAGCACGCAGTACCGTGGTTGTTAGTGAACTCGCTATTGGTGGCCCCCTTATAGAGACTAAGAGCAGCACGCAGTAGCGTGGTTGTTAGTGAACTCGCTTCGTATACCCAGTGTCCGGGTTAATTTCCAGTCAGCATGGAATTTATTGCGACCGTAGCGGCTCTCAGTTCGACACAGCCTTAATCAAGTACCAGGAGAAGCACAAAGAAGTAAAGTGGACCGACGTGATCTTGACCCCATCACTCATCGTGTGCTGAATGTCAAAGAAAATACGGAACTAACACCGCATTACCCAATATACCTCTAGGTATGGAAAAGGGCTTCCTTACTGATAGAAGTTAAGATGATGCATACAATAATTGGTAATATTATTTTTTTCTCTTCATATATCATCTCGTTAAAACAATTTACTGCTATCACCTTTCATTTTCAGATTATCATATCCTTTTATGTCTTCAAGAATATTCTTCACTGCATGTAATAATGTATTCATTTTCGTTGTATTGTTTTCAGCTATGCGTCATAAAAATATCCATGTTGCACATCCATTAAAAAAATATCAGTTTAACATGTGTCCAACTAATTCCGTTGATATTGATTAATCCAATGTTCATTATTTTAGACATCTAGGTAGAGGTATTTAACAGCATTATTGTCAAGGAAACATCACATTTTGAAAGTCTAAAAAAAATATGGAGTTGCATGTTGTATAGTTATAAAGCTAAATTACGAATTGTTAATTCCAATGTTGTATCAATCTTAACATGGCAGCGAGAGTTGAAAAATGAATTTGAAAATCGTTGTCTGATAATCGACAAAATAAGGAACATAAAATGGAACGAATTCAGAAGGGATGAAATCAGAGAAATGTCTGGTCAACCACTATCAACAAATGTTATAAGAAAGAAAAGATGGAGATATGTTGACAGGACCGTGCGGTATATTTTCTCAGTATGATGCAAGTCTTCGAAATGCCGCCCTTAATGGGTTTTTTTTCTTTAAAATAAACTTCAGTTGTGGTTTTGATTTCGCTGCTTATTTCGCCCCCTTACGGTTCCACCTGATGCGGCCGCCTCTCTGTATCAAAGCACGGCACGGCCTTGTATGTTGGGCATGCTCTGAGAAGAAATGATCAAAGAATCACGAATCATGCATTAAAGTGGTAAACAAAGGGATCAAGAAAGAAAGGAGGACATAAGGGAAACCCCAAAACGAATACTACTGAGAGAGACGAGAAATATCGGACTCAATTTCATAGGAGATCTTGAGCGAGTTGCCTAGGATAGAGCGGTATGAAGAAATTACTTGCTGGTTTAACGGTACAAGTGGAAGGAATGGCTGGCTGGTTGTGTTCGTAAGGACGTTCGTATTGATAGGCTAGGCAATGGGTGCCGTAAGAAATAAGGATAAGTGGTTCGAATCCTGTGTTTGGTAATTTATTTTTTCGGAAGTTCCTAATACTTGTACACTGTCTATTTATTGATTATATTCAACGCTTCTGCTGTTTCCCTTTTGGTTTTTACAAAACAACTTCTTGTTTTCATCCTATAATAATGTAGCAACATTCATTTTGTTACAACTCAATTCTTAGCAAAACGTGTAGACTATTTAATATCAACAAACTTCATTGTCTTACAGAATATCATAAACCAGAAGAAAAGACAACTGCTGCAGTTATCATTACAAGTCCGTGGTCACCAAACACTGACCACATTTACGTAAGTGATCCTTTCCGGAACGCAGAAAATAGTCAAAGAAATTTCAACAGGTAAATTGTACTTTGCAATAGTATTATTATCTTATAGTCTGCTCATCTTAACGTGCCATATCAGAGCTAGCGTAGGCGATTATGAATTTCTACACTCGTCTACTCTGAATGCTGAATATCAGTTTGGATATAGACATAACACGTAATTACAAAGTACTGTAGTTTTACAAATTACAAAAACAATGACAAAATACAGCAACGTTTCGACCAACAAGGCCTTTATCAAGCAAACGAACAAACAGGAGTGACAAATTAAAATGAAACGTTGCTGTATTTTGTCATTGTTTTTGTAATTTGTAAAACTACAGTACTTTGTAATTACGTGTTTTGCCAATCAAATAGTTTTACTGCAGTTCCATATATATATATACTGAAGATATAGACATACCTCGGCGTCATGAATACAAGTTGTCTATGATTTGGATGTGTTTTTTATTTGGTCATTCTCTGTATCTTCGGCAATCGATTTTGTCGTTTCCCACCATGTTTTCTAAGACTATCAGTTCCGCCCATGTGTTGCCGGGGCTCACCAGGGGAGCAAAGAATAGTAACACTGCGACCTACAAGTCGTGTTGTAAGAGGCGACTGGGGTAGGGGCCTATGAAAGTTACTCTAGTAAATAAAAAGCGTCGCAGAAATCGGATGTGCTTGCTTACTTGTAGGCGCATAACTGACACAACGTACAATCGCTCTTAGGCTCGGATCACATACAAATCACAAATAATGGTTAACAAGTGATAGATATGGAGCTTTCGAAGGAGAAGAAGATTATCAGTTATTGTTCATGCATTTAATAGCATTCCATTACTAAACGTCGTTCCAATGACAGCTCTTCCAGAAACCTCTCTATCATATCCAAGCTGTTCATCATCGGATGCATTATTTGTAACTGTACCCATCTTATCCTTGGCGTACTATTTTTTCTCCATACTGATATATGCACTTCCATGATGGTCTTCTCTTGACATGCTCAAAAAATGATTGTCTATTTCTGATTTTAATGATCAAATAATATCAAAGCAAGCATTGAAGTGGGATGCAAAGGGTTCAATAAATAGAGGACGATATATCTAGACCCTAAAACGAACTTTGCTGAGAGAGGCAAGAAATATCGGTCTCAGTTCCATGGAGGAGACTGTTCGAGTTGTCCAGGATAGAGCGGTATGGCGAAATTGCTTGCAGGTCTTATGTAACGTATAACGGTACGAAAGGATTTATTATTATGTATTATTATTTCTTATTTTGATTTTAAGTATAATCTTTGTCCTGACATCTCTCAGCTTATCAACATTAGTATTGTCAGTATTCTATGAGATTCTCACCTCCGTATGAATTCCGGGTAGCGAAGTTATACAACGGCTATCTCATCTCGCGTGTCGTCAAAGTAGTATGAAGTTAATCTATGAAGTTAATCTATGAAGTTAATCAGTGGCGGCTCGTCATTAACGGCCAGTGGGGTCGGGCCCCACCAAAAATAATATATACCGTGTATTTATTATTTTATAAATTAAAATATAGCAACAGAAGGCAGTGATTTATCGGTGAAAAAATGTCTGGCCCCACCAACAAAAATGACCACGAGCCGCCACTGAACTTAATGATCACTTAATTAATCTATTCAAGAGCCTATATATAAACATCCAGTGTACGATTGGAACAAACACAGGCCTATCAGAAAGTTTCACGTTGGGTCGGGAGTAATACAAGGATGCGTGTTATCACCACTGTTGTTTATAACATATATAAATCAGATCTGCAAACTAGCTAAGAACTTGTGAAGGGGAACAACCTTGGAGAACTCTTACGCAAATTTCCTTTTGTTGACGATCAGTCAATCATTTCAATAATCAAGTTAACGTGCAACGAATACATATGTATGGCCTTTTTCGCCTTTACAGACGGTCAATTGGTAAGTGTTTTACTGTGGTAACTTCTGAGTTTTCGCTTTTCTCTTGTCGTTCAGCTCATACATAAGTCTCTTCTCAAAAGACTGCGCCCTTTCGCAATTTGGCTTTTCACACAATTCTGTCATCAGCTAGTCTTTCCCATGTGCTGGGACATATAGAAAAGTTTTTCATTGAGGCTTTGCAGACATCTTTATATCTGAGCAGTGGTCTGCCTTGGTGCCTCTTCCCCTCCGAAAGTTCACAGTACAACATTTGTTTTGGTATGCGACAAGTTTCCATTCTTCTCACATTCCCCAACCATCTTAGTCGTCTACTGCTGAGCATGCCCATGATAGAAGGCAGATTTGCAACGAATACAATATGATAATAAACACTGACATTGTGTTTCGTGCAATTCATTTTGCTACCAATCTACGTCTAGATGGGTACTGGAAGAAGAAAGATAGCAAACGTGATTGTACGAAATATAGAGGAATAGCGCTACTGAGACATACAGGAAAATATTCTGTAAAATACTCGAGAAACAACGATGCTCCGTTCGTATTGAATGACAATATTGCATACCCTTTGCACACTGCAGAGTGACATCATCAACGCTCTAAGAGAAAACATTAGCTCTGAACATTTCAACGAAGAAGATAAAGGGTATTCGCTATCTCGGTTGCGCAAGTTATGCATACCGATAGGTGCGGTAAGACGGGAAAACAACGAGAGTAAAACCAGTAGACACATCAATCAACACAGAACGAGAGTTGTTAACCTAAACACACTGAAATACATTATTGAGAGGAGATCGAAGCAATTAAGAACATGTCCGATGAGCGATAAAGGTGATCCTCAAATGAACAATGCTTACTGCAAAATGTGAAATGTCTGTCACTTCAAATTTTCAAGTCAAGTATGCAGAAACTAGGTGAACCAATTCCTTTCCTCACTTACAGAAAGTTGGATGCGGAAATTGAACCCGCAACCCTTTTTGTGTCAAGATTTGAAGACATGCTTGGACCAATTGTCCGTGATCACATTCAAAACTGTTACAAACTTCAAACTACTTACAGTAGTCAAGTATGCAAGCCACTGGAATCTACAGGCAGAACTGATGGGTGGAACTTAAAATATCTTGTGTAGAAGGACGTTAGAGTAGTAGAAGAAAAAAACCAAGCCCCACGGGCAGAACGTAATGATGTGTCTCGGAGTAGAAATCGGTAGATCGTGACGTCTGCACCACTAAGAACTAAAATAATTACTCAACCAGTCAAGTCATAAATATATTGTTTATGTGTTTGCACTATTTGTGTAATTCTAAAACACGTGATGCCACCTGTTTAACAGGCTCAAGATAGTAACTTCTTTTTTCTTCTTTGCGTTCGTTCTTTACGACCAATTTTAATCACTCTTTGTGATATATTTGATCATTGCCAAGAACGTGTATATGTTGCACATTGGTTTGGTAGGCCCCTAAACACATAGACTTCTACATGTTAAGACCACGTGCATCCGATTTCAGACCGACCTCCTTAGTCGCCTTTTATGACATGCGTGGCAGGTAACAGTGGTTCTATTCTTTACACCCCAAATTTGGGCCCCGGTAACCACTCGGGCGAGTAACTTCTTGTGAATATACATGTATATTGACTGCAAAGCTTTATATCTATCTATTGTCTATTGCTGTTGTGTCTTTCAGAGTTCAGGGTATGTAAGGAATTCTGGCAAGTTGTCTTTGAGTGCGCCTAGTACATAGTGTTTCTTACCGCCTTTGCTATATTTTAGTTCATCGTTTGCATGGGCGACTCTTGACCTTGAAATCGTTGTATCTGAAAAGTAGTGCTCGTTGTGGTGTACTGTTGGATGGTAATCGTGTTACATCGCCCAACCATTTGGTTTGTTGTTTCTTAATATGCTCTAGCACTGATGCTGTTCGTACAATGTTTCTAATAGTCTAGTTTTTTAATCTGATATCTCTTGTTACTACCGCTATTTTCGTTGACATTTCACCCTGTTGTTATTTTCTTTTTAGTATGCTGTAAGTGTCCCATTTTGACACTGATAGCACACAGTTGAGATGAAAATCGTATTGTATAAGGCTTGTTTTGTTTGTAAACAAACTAGTTTGCAAATTGAGTACCATTTGGCCGATGATTTGTCTTTCTTTGTTGCATCTTTGCTGTATTTTGGTGTTGATTCTTTCATCTGCTGTTATCAAACTTCCCAAATACAAAGTTTTTCAAATGTTCCAGTTCTTGGTTTGCTATGAAGGTATATTTCTTTTCTTTCCTTGATCTTGTCACAATTGTCTGTCTGTCAGTAATACTACAGATTATAGATCAAGCTTGTTGTTCAGCGGTTTTGATTGTATTGATTGTCTTAGTTGTCAGTTGGGTTACGAGAAGAAAGAATTATCCTATTGTTTCATGTTTTACATTTAGCGCTACAGATATTGACTCAAACTTGGAGCAAGAAAGAAAAAGCGATGCAGAACTTCCTGGAGCGTCAAATTTTAACAGTAATGACGGATATCATCAACACAGTAATTTGAATTATCGAAAAAACAGTTATAAATCAGGTATTCCAGTCGACTTCTCATTCCTATTTCTTGATTCTTTAGACTTCTACTTCCTATTTCTTGATTCTTTAGACTTTTATTTCCTATTTCTTGATTCTTTAGACTTTTACTTCCTATTTCTTGATTCTTTAGACTTTTACTTCCTATTTCTTGATTCCTTAGACTTTACTTCTATTTCTTGATTCTTTAGACTTCACATTCTATTTCTTGATTCTTTAGACTTTTACTTCCTATTTCTTGATTCTTTAGACTTCTTATTCATATATCTTGATTTCATAGACTCCTCATTCATATTTCTTGATTCTCTAGACTCATTCTATTTCTTGTTTCCCTGTATTAATGACTAATTCTTTCCATTTCTTGATTCCTTAAACTTCTCATCTCTAATTTGTTACGTGTATTTTTATCTTTACGTGACATATGATTTCGTGCTATAAACTGTCTCACTAGTTCTCGTACATTAGACTTGTCACACACATAAAATGGGGTATCAATGGCGAAGTGGTTTCGTACATTAGATTTGTCACACACATAAAATTGGGTATCAATGGCGAAGTGGTTTCGTACATTAGATTTGTCACACACATAAAATGGGGTATCAATGGCGAAGTGGTTTCGTACATTAGATTTGTCACACACATAAAATGGGGTATCAATGGCGAAGTGGTTTCGTACATTAGATTTGTCACACACATAAAACTGGGGTATCAATGGCGAAGTGGTTTCGTACATTAGACTTGTCACACACA
This sequence comes from Arion vulgaris, assembly GCA_020796225.1. NCBI lineage: Eukaryota > Metazoa > Mollusca > Gastropoda > Stylommatophora > Arionidae > Arion > Arion vulgaris. The sequence continues at coordinate 65,953,563 of CM036753.1, read as the reverse complement.
TAAAACTGGGGTATCAATGGCGAAGTGGTTTCGTCATTGATTTGTCAACGATAAAACTGTGGGTTCAATGGCAGAATGGTTTTTACATGATGATCCCATAGATTGTAATGGGTATCAATTGGCGAAGTGGTTTCGACAGTATGATTTGCACAACATAAACTGGGTCAATTGACGCACATGGTTTTACTTTTGTCACATCATAATATTGTTATCATTCTGAACTGTCATTTCTTATTGCATTTGATATTGTCACAACATATTTTAGGGTTTTTCAATGGCATTGGTTATTAGGATCATTGATTTTCACCACCATAAAATTGCTACAAATGTTTTCATTGTTTTTTCACACACATAAAACGAGATCAATGTCGACAACTGGTTTTTGTAACATTAATTTGGTCACAAAACATAAATACTCGAGGTATCAACCGTGCAGTGGTTTCGTGCATTAGATTTGTCACAAAAAAATCGGATCCAATGGCACGAAGTGCTTTCGTCTTGTTTGTCATACACATAAAATTGGGTTATCAATGGCGATTGTACGTTTCGAATTAGATTTGTACACAATCATAAACTGGGTGTTTAATAGGAAGTCTGGTATTCGTCTACATTGATTTGTCACAGCATAAACTGGGGTATCAATGGCAGTGGTTTGTACATTAGATTTGTCACACATAAAACTGGTATCAATGAGTGGTTTCGTACATTAGACTTGTCACCACAAAAGGATCAATGGCGAAGTGTTAGTCGTTTGTCTTCGTACTGATGGTTTGGGTCAAATCTGACGACTGTCAATTTTTATTGATCTAGTTTTCAGACTACGGTTCGCGCTTGCAATCTCGCGATGAATCCATCTGCGAGGAACTATTTGGGAAACCGGGTGCAATTTATTGTATCAGCTATCATTAGTTTTACTTTTGCTGCATTGCATCATAGATTTTGTTTTTCACTTTTCTCTTGAACTGTCATTATTACTTCCATTTTTTTGGCGATGTTGATATAAATACTATCATCAACATATCTTAGCTTAGGTATTTCTCTTCCTTCGATTATTAAAGGATCGTATTGTCCTTTTCACCACCCTATACAGAATTGCTCACAATGTTTTCATTGTATATGTTCAACAGACAGACAACAGAATGCAACCTTGTCTGACTAACTGTTTTGTGGTATAACTATCTAACTAATTAAAAGGTTCCTACAAAAATGTTTTCCCCATCTTCTAAATTACATCGAGGACTCTCACCGGTGCTACGGAGTTCGTGCACTGAGATCTTCCTGTGTAAGAAACAGATCGGATCGCACATGGCCACTCACCGAAGTGCAATTCTTCTTCTTCTTTGAGCGCTCCATATCGACTACTTTTCAATCACTCTGTGTGATTTGTATGTGATCTAAGCCTAAGAGCGATTGTACGTTGTGCGAATTAGACGCCTACAAGTAAGCCAGCACATCCGATTTCTGCGTTGCTTTTTATTTCTAGGGTAGCATCCCAGGACCTACATCCGTCGCCTCTTACGACATGCATTGAGGTCACAGTTGTACTATCCTTGCTTCCCTTGGAGCTGGCCCAGGGTGGAAAACAATGCAATGATGAAACTATCAATACATCAATCACTTAACTATCTAGCTATATTGTATCTAACCCTGTTATGCATAAATTCAGCGCTCATGGTATACAAAGAGTTATGACAAGTGTCAGCGAGTGCACATCGTGTATGATGTTTCTACCACCTTTGTTATGAGTAAATTCAGCCTCATGGTATCAAGAGTTATGACAAGTGTCAGCGAGTGCACATCGTGTATGATGTTTGCTACCACCTTTGTTATGAGTAAATTCAGCTCTCATGGTATCGAAAGAGTTCTGACAAGTGCCAGCGAGTGCACATCGTGTATGATGTTTCCTACCACCTTTGTTATGCGTAAATTCAGCTCTCATGGTATCGAAAGAGTTCTGACAAGTGCCAGCGAGTGCACATCGTGTATGATGTTTCCTACCACCTTTGTTATGCGTAAATTCAGCTCTCATGGTATCGAAAGAGTTCTGACAAGTGCCAGCGAGTGCACATCGTGTATGATGTTTCCTACCACCTTTGTTATGCGTAAATTCAGCTCTCATGGTATCGAAAGAGTTCTGACAAGTGCCAGCGAGTGCACATCGTGTATGATGTTTCCTACCACCTTTGTTATGCGTAAATTCAGCTCTCATGGTATCGAAAGAGTTCTGACAAGTGCCAGCGAGTGCACATCGTGTATGATGTTTCCTACCACCTTTGTTATGCGTAAATTCAGCTCTCATGGTATCGAAAGAGTTCTGACAAGTGCCAGCGAGTGCACATCGTGTATGATGTTTCCTACCACCTTTGTTATGCGTAAATTCAGCTCTCATGGTATCGAAAGAGTTCTGACAAGTGCCAGCGAGTGCACATCGTGTATGATGTTTCCTACCACCTTTGTTATGAGTAAATTCAGCTCTCATGGTATCGAAAGAGTTCTGACAAGTGCCAGCGAGTGCACATCGTGTATGATGTTTCCTACCACCTTTGTTATGAGTAAATTCAGCTCTCATGGTATCGAAAGAGTTCTGACAAGTGCCAGCGAGTGCACATCGTGTATGATGTTTCCTACCACCTTTGTTATGCGTAAATTCAGCTCTCATGGTATCGAAAGAGTTCTGACAAGTGCCAGCGAGTGCACATCGTGTATGATGTTTCCTACCACCTTTGTTATGAGTAAATTCAGCTCTCATGGTATCGAAAGAGTTCTGACAAGTGCCAGCGAGTGCACATCGTGTATGATGTTTCCTACCACCTTTGTTATGCGTAAATTCAGCTCTCATGGTATCGAAAGAGTTCTGACAAGTGCCAGCGAGTGCACATCGTGTATGATGTTTCCTACCACCTTTGTTATGCGTAAATTCAGCTCTCATGGTATCGAAATAGTTCTGACAAGTGCCAGCGAGTGCACATCGTGTATGATGTTTCCTACCACCTTTGTTATGAGTAAATTCAGCTCTCATGGTATCGAAAGAGTTCTGACAAGTGCCAGCGAGTGCACATCGTGTATGATGTTTCCTACCACCTTTGTTATGCGTAAATTCAGCTCTCATGGTATCGAAAGAGTTCTGACAAGTGCCAGCGAGTGCACATCGTGTATGATGTTTCCTACCACCTTTGTTATGCGTAAATTCAGCTCTCATGGTATCGAAAGAGTTCTGACAAGTGCCAGCGAGTGCACATCGTGTATGATGTTTCCTACCACCTTTGTTATCTCTGAGAGTTCATCGTTTGTGTGGGCAACCTTTAGCCTTGGAAACATTATATCAGAATAGTAGTTTTCGTTGTGGTGCACTGTTGGACGGTAATTGTATTATATGGATGAATTATTTTGTTCATTGTTTCATAATATCCTCTAGCACTGGTGTTGTTCCTATTGAGTATCTAATAACTACAGCTTTGGCATAACTACAGTATTAAATCTTCAGATGATCTCATTTTGAAATCATCATCTGATTAATGCGACGGTCCTTAACAAAAACTTGAACTTCTTTAATCTGCTTCAGTTAACAGAACTATCTGGTGCAACTTCCTGGCATTCATTGAACACAAATGGTACAACGTGTAACTTTATCTCGTTTCTGACATGTTCAGGTTTTAACATGCCCATATTTAGTTCATGTTAACATGCATACATTGTGTGTGTATCCCACTGTGTGTTTATAATATATGTCTGTCATCATTTATTTCTGACTTAAACATTGTTCTTTATGTTCGCTCAATATAATGAACCTTTGTTTTATTATCCACTTATTTCTCGTATTCCATCTTTTGTTATATGTTACTAGTCCATCGGAACAGAAAAACTCCCAGCATGACTCCATGCGCACAGTGTGAGTCAACTCATTCAGTCTTTGTTCTTCTTTATGTACCTTCCGTTTCGGTTTATAAACAATCCTACCTTTAATATCATTTTATAACAGAAAAACAATCCCTTACCTTTATCATTCAATCACTGGTTCAATTGATCGTTGCATGAGTCGGTCGTTATTGTTGACTATTGATAAGTTAGTTCTTAGGCTTAATGTTTGGGTTAATAGGATTACCTCTGACCTCGTACAATGTAAACATTGATATTATTTGATTTCCCAAAAAATAGGATCGTTTACGTCCCATATTGTAATAAAGAACACAGTAAAATTAAGCCGCGATAAAGTACTTATTTAACGACTGTTTGCTCTCTAGCTTGAAGCAGAATGCTAGGTCTCTGGGTTTTTTTTCAAGGAGAAAATAAATTAGATGTCAAGCTGAGGAGTCTAGAATTAATTCTAGCTACAAAATATATATTACGGACTACAGTATTTCAAATATTTGTTTCACTTATCTTATTTAGAATTTCACTTATTTATAAATTCACTTGTTAATTGTGTATTTCTAATCAATATTGCCTAACATCTCGCTACGGTCAGTTCTTTGATTCATTTTCGACAATTTTTAGAAATTGTTATTCGAAATGGTGATCTTTGCAGTATAGAGGTTAGATGTTCACCTTTCGTTCCAAAGGTGAGTTGTTTTACCTTCTTCATGAAGCTATCCTAGATATTTTTCCAGATATATTTGATCTCAGTCTAGGTGAGATCGAGTAGCTAGGTCTATCGGAGATGGATGATAAAACGTAGGTCTCGTGTTCATGTTGAGCATGTTAAAGAACTCTTGTCAGTTTAATATCCAGAAGAGCAGGCTGAAAAGTCGTTGCCCGGGCAAAATTTATTAGCAAGATTATTTTTTTTAACTCTTACAAAATAGTGTCACCATTTTCTAAATTACATGCAGACCCTCGCAGGCGTTGCGGAGTTTGTGCAATGTCGCTGAGATCTTTCTGTGTTAGAAAGAGATCATAGCACATTTGGTTACTCACAGAAGAGCAATGATGATGGTCCAATCAATCAATCAATCAATCAATCAATCATATCATTTGAAATGTGAACTACTATAGTGATTTCATATATAAACTGTTATTCGTCATTTTAAAAATACGCCACAGCACTCCAATACAACGTCATATATGCGCAGTCTCTTCCAGCACATGTTAAAAGGGTATGCATGCTGGCTCTTATATTGGATCGTTATTTGAAAACACTTCTCATTATTTCTCACATATGTACTGTCCCGCTTGCGTAAAGCATAATTCCAAGTTCATTAATGCTTATAGATTCGGCATCAAATGTTGTGTCCCAATACAACTACCCGTCGCTGAGTAACCAAAGTTCGCCTCACTTATCCATTCTCAACTTCCCAACGAGCGTTGCTTTTTATTCAGCCATGTCTGCTCTCTCATTACCACGAACACCCGTATGACCAGAACAGTATATCCTCAGAAGCCAGTGGCGGCTCGTCATTAAGGCCAGTGGGCGTGCCACAACAAAAATAATGTTTAGCCTATATTTTTTTTTATTATTTGTTCATAATTATTACTTTTAACGTGATACTGATAAGTTTTGAAAGTTTAATAGACAAATAATAGTAAATACTAAAATATAACATACCCCAAAACCATGATTTTCTGAAACGTTTTGCCTGGCCCCACCAATAAAAATGATCACGCGACGCCACTGACAGAAGCTATTAGAGCTTTGAAGTCACAATAGACGTTATTCACTCATACTGCAAACTAACATATAGAAATGACGAATATTTAATGAATTCAACATCACGTGTGATGTTAAATGGTCTTTGTAGCATGAGTTTCAGTAGCCTACATGTCTCTCTAAAGTTACCGTCTGGAACCATTAGTCTATTTTTCAGCGATCCCTACTCAGTGTAAGTGAGATCAAGTTCCGAGTCCTGTATGAGGTGAGTGAAAGAAGGTCCCATGTTCAAGCTGAGCAGGTAAAGCAATTCTTGAAAATTGAGACATCAATAAGAGTAGACTGAAAAGCTATTGTCATGGCAGAGCATTTAAAATAAATTTCCTTCAAATTGTTTCCATCTAAAAAAACTGCATCGGATACCGCGTCGATGGTACGCAGTTTGTGTACTGTCGCTGGAATCTTCCTATGTAAAGAGGAGAGTTAGACACGCATGATTATTCACCGAGTGCAATAATAATGGTCATATCAGTGAATCAATTGTCTCTCTCTCCTCTCTCTCTCTCTCTCTCTCTCTCTCTCCTCTCCGAGCACCCTTAGACTGATGTACCAGATTTCCCATAAACCTCATTCATGTGGAAATCTGATTCATGCAGCCTTAGCATGGGTGGGTTTCTTCACATCTTCAGGGCCATTTGTATCTCTGGTGCTTATCTTTCGGCGATGTGTCCGGTTTCAGCCAGCGTTTACTGGGCTCGCTCTCCGACAGCCTTTGGCTGTTCCCAGCCGACCTGCAAGGCAGCAGGTTGATATTTTCTTTTAGGGTAGCTACCCTTAGACAATCTTTCCTCCCATGCTGTTGAGCGTCATCTGCCAAGGTTACCAGTCTTTTTTGGACTGCTTGGTTTGCCTGCCGTCCTGTTTTGTGTACCGTTTGCTCCGCTAATCTTTGATTGTCCCCAATCAAACTGCAAGGCAGAAGTAGTTCTCTGCGATGAGAAACGCGATTATTGTTCTCTGGATGGAGATCTCATCTTCGCGGCTGCACTGAATTCAAGCCTCTGCTGGGCTTTCCAGTTTTTCTGCACACTTGGGTGGGCAGCTCACCCCTGCGCTTGCCACGTTCCCTCGTCACTCCATCATCAGCACCATGCATGTCTGCCCCACTGGTGGGCTCACCTGTGTGTCGTCCGTATGCGTGTTCGCTTTACCCCGGTGCCTGTTCGCCGTGTTCACCAGGTCTCCCACCGTGCTCACATTTACCACTCCTCGAGACCGTCAGGATACGCAGCTCAACTAGGACCCCCACCTCAGGGCTCTGAGTTTCGCCCCATGTGAGAACACGTCTCCTATCCGGACGCACCCCTAATCCCTTTATGTTTATTTATTTCGCTTTTCCCATCGGTCGAGAGAGATGTGCATAAACCGTCATCGGGGATTCTTCTCGTTTATCTTGCGAGTAGATCTCGTATAGTGTAACTGCCCTTGCATCACTAATTAAACCAGAGTAGCTCTCCCTCGATTCCTATCCACTTAGCCAGACATTATCCTCTATCTGTTTCCAGGGTCACCACGTCGAGGTGGAGTAGGATCTTCATAAGTATCAGCTCACTAATTCTGGCGCACCATTGTCCCTATAACTGCGCCTTTGACCCCAATCAACTGTTTGTTTGAATTCTCCAACAAATTTTACTGTGTGCTTGCAACAATAAACTGTGAGGTTTTATGGCGTAACGAGAACTATGAGGCAGATCAAAAAACATTGGTGCAGACATCCAACAACAACACTGTCTTGCAGGCAACCGATACAACACACTGTTCTTCTTCGAACGCTCCGTATCGACCACTTGTTAACCACTCTGTGTGATTTGTGTGTGATCTGAGCCTAAGAGCGATTGTAAGCTTTGCCAGTTATGCACCTACAAGTAGGCCAGTACATCCGATTTCTGCGATGCCTTTGATTAACTAGGGTATCTTCCCTAGATCCTACATCTGTCGCCTCTTTCGACATGCCTTGTAGATCGCAGTGGTACTATTCTTTACTTGCCTTGCGGGACCCAGCATGACATGGGCGTACAACACACTTGATTCAGACCTTACAACGTCGGGATACAAAAACACGAACCAGAACCAGTAAACACATGTAACAGCGTGAGAGCAACAAGATGATAGTTACAGTCCCCGTACAAGCGTTCATAGAGAATCACTGAACTAAGGGAGCTCATCAATAATATTTCACTCTACGAAGGAACAAGATCATAAAGTTAACCCTCAGTTCGCCCGCGTGTCCAGCGTGTTCGTAGCGCGTTGGACTACGGGTCACTAGTCCTCTGTAAGTGCGGGTTCAACTCCGCGGACTGGCAGAAAAGCTACAGGTTCCCCAGATTTACGGTGTTCGTGGCACTGAGCCGAAGGGTTACGATGTCCATGACACCGAGCCGAAGAGCTTTCAGCTCAAGTGCTTCTGGATCGGAAAAAAAACAAACTCAGTTCAACCTCTGAAGTCGGAGAAGGCGCGCCTGTATAGCGGGGATACTGATAATTAGGAAAAGAGGCCTTCACGCAAAAATCAGTTATAGTCTGTCCATTAATTCGTGAGCACGTTTGAAATTGATTTTCTCGAAAACTACCTGTTGGATCTCAGTGATTTTTGCATGCAGCCTTAGAATATCCATGACGCTAAAATAAAGCTAACCAGTAGTCCGTAGATGCTACGGATTTTGCACATCGGCGAATTCCTTTGATCTTTATGACAATTGCAAATACGGGGGCTCAAATTTTAGATTTTACAGTATCCCTAGAATTTGTCCATGTCAATTCTATTCATAGGTGTATCTCCATATTAACTTGATAGGTCAAGTAATTAAGTGTGTTGCCCTTTATGTGCAATCGTGAACTTGGATACAATATGCAACAGTTAGTCCTCCCTTCGGTCACCATTAGACCCCAGGGTGTCTTAACTTCACCACAAATTGTATGATGGTAGACGCATTTGGATATGGAAATGTATACGTTGCTATTTCTCAGTCTGTAATCAAAATATGATTTGTATCATCCCGAATCTGACGATTCCATGAGGTTGATAATTGTTACTGGCTGGACAAATTGTAATCCATCTCGGTGCCAGTACTTGTCTTCCTCTCGGAGCACATGTTCAACACACTTCTTCCAGAACTGCATGTCTATCATTGAGAAGGACTCACGTGTCAGAACTTCAACATCACACATTTTAAACGTCCTGTTCTTTTCGGCAACTTGCCCTTTTACTTTAGCCCAGACAAGCTCTATCGGATTGAGGTGAGCATGATATGGAGGTAGTCGCAAAGACGTGTGGCCGTATTCCGCAATGATTTTGTCAATATGAAACACCTTTGTCTTATTTGTCATCCTCACCAGGTGCAACAACTCTGGTTTAAAATATGTATCATCGAAGCTGACATTTTCCTTAGCAAGCCAAGTCCTAATTTGATCTTTTGTATTTGATGCAGTTAGTACTTTGTCTTCCGCTGATACTGCGTTGTGATAGGATGCATTATCCATTACCAAGCATGATGGTCTGTTTAGAATTGGAAGTAGATCTTTCTCCATCCAGTGCCTGAAAATATGTCCATTCATTTCTGTGTGGTAGTCCCTACCGTCGGTACTTTTGATTGGAAAATAAGTCCAGCGTCATGGACAAGACCTTCTTCACTACTTCCTGCATGTGTTAGTATAATACGCTGGCCTTTGCTGCTTGGTATTTTCTTTTCTGTTCACCGTCTACTGATTGCCATTCTTTAGCATTGGTGTGGTGAGCATTGACCCAGGATTCGTCCAAATATACAATATCATAGCATTGCCTCCGCCGCTCACGGATCTGCCTCAGGTATTTACTTCGGGCAGCAATTAAATGTGGCTTTTCACAAATAATATTCCTGCCGCCTATAGTTTTTCTGAAGGTGAAGCCGGCGGCTCTTACAATTTTTCATAGAGTACTTTTAGAAATGTCTATGCTGCAATCTGATTGCAGTTTTAATTTCAGTTTCCTGAGAGTAACAAGTTGATTTGTCGCAAACATTTTCAAGAGCTCCGTCTTATGACATCTATGTCAAAGTCGTCAATTGTTATTTTCCTTCCTTGCTTGACATTAGTGCACTTTGTGTCCTGTTTAATCCATCGGGAAAAGGATTCTCTATTCAGACCAAGCGCCAGTTGCGCTCGTTTCTCAGGGTTATGAATATCGCAATATAGATGACCTCTCTTAGATTCCCTACGGAAGTGTTGGTATAGTAAAACTGTAACCTTCTGCATTGTTATAAATGTGCACTTCAGACTCATTATGAATGTGATATCAATGTCAGTTTTGATAAGCCAACAAATATGATACAATAGCTTCATAAAAATAGCGAGATACGCCTATAACTATACAATGGTATCCCAATTATAACGTCATATGCTTTCCGCTTTCAAAGTCGACTGGGTTAGGTGCACGGGAATTCGTGAAACTCACGATATTTCTATGTTACCATAATGTATTTTTATAACAACGCGTCTGTGTACCGTAAATCTGTTACTATTGTGTACAATCCGGTGAGGTTGATTTTAATATAACCTGAAGAAGAAATATTTCAAACTACATCAAATTTTCTTGGAAAAAATATTTCTCTAGCGTCATGGATATTCTAAGGCTGCTTGCAAAAATCACTGAGATCCAACAGGTAGTTTTCGAGAAAATCAATTTCAAACGTGCTCACGAATTAATGGACAGACTATAGAAGCGCCAGTACCAAGTTCCATGTCTACGCCTTAATTCATATCGAGCGGGCGCAAGAAGAATAACTCTCAGTTCAAAGCGGTACTTTTGTTGAAAATGAAGCAAAAATATTTCGAAAGTTAATCACGGCAAATATGTTTAATGTCCCGCCGTCTTTTCAGACCGTAATTATATGAAGTTTCTATCCCTTCACATTTCTAACCCTTATTGTACAGAAGGTATGAGAGCTAATTCCTTATCTCACGCGTGGAACGTTTAGTGTAGGAATAAACCCACAGCCCCCTTGTGTCCTAGTCTATAGGCGAATACTTATGCATTACGCTAATCCATCACATCATACGCCATCCAAAATATTGACAATGTGGAAATAATGAAGATAAATACAATCATGTATGGAAATAGAAACAAGTCATACTTCTTCTTTCTTTCTTTTGTCGTCACACTGCTACCGGGTGGTTTCACAGTGTCGTGGTTTTCTGTTTTTCTCTTGCGCTGTTCTGATGGCTTGGGTGATTGTTATTTTTGCTCTTTCACAGAATTCTGCTATGCCATCTAACTATCTTGTTCGTGGTCTTATTCTCGTCTTCTTTCCTGATGTTCTGTAAGTCACGCTTATTACATTGAAACAATTAATTTATCATCAGTCGTCTCTTACGACATGCCTTGTAGGTCGGGGTGGTACTATTATTTGCTTCGCTTGCGGGAATCACCACCACACGGGCGGTAAGTTTTGTTTTTAAAACAATAATACAACTAAGTCTACATTTCTTGTTTATTTCATGACTCTATTGCAAATATCAACATTACCACACCCCCCTCCACACCCCACCAATCCCCATGTATGAGTTGTAATGATACGCCTATGCATGAGACTAGTCATCAAATGTCAAATTGGTACGTTTACTGTAAAACTGTTAATGTCGTTTCAGACTCGCCAAATATGCCGCAAATATCAAACGAAAACCATTACATCACAAGATCCAGGTTTTTCTATAGCAATTTCTTCCATCATAAATTTACGTCGGTACAATTCTAAGAGTGTGTGCAAAAAAAAGTTTTACTACTGTCGAATTGATGGTAACCCTTCCCCACCCCCACCCTCCCCACTTCCTCCTCCTGAAAATTGTTTATACATTTTACTATATTTGTTTCATGTCCTATCACATATGCTTATAAATTGTATCAATCTCTTTCTTGGTAACAATTAAACTTGTTTTGTCGATTTCAGATGCCAGTGGATCTGTGATATCTAGCCGTGACAGCAGAGGCGTGTCAATATGGAAGGCTCATTTACAAGTGGTCATCTTACTTGCATTACTCGCACACTTGGTTTGTGTCAGGTGATACTCACGATATCAACAAAATTCATATTCATTATATATTACCCCTGGGGTTTTACTTAAGAAGACATTTTACTTTTTCATTGTCTTCCAGGAAAGAAATATCTTTTTATTTTCATTTAATAACAATGTTTAGTACATTTTATACTTACTAATAAAAACAACACTTTAATGTGTTAATTATGAAGTTAAAATACGAACAAATAGAAACTTAACATCAACGTTGCTTTATGTTAAAGTATTAACAGCCAGCTTATGTCATAGAAATGAAAATGAATGTTAATGAACAATATTGCCATAGACATAGTCTATGAATGATTTTCAATATTTTTTAAACTGAATTTGTAAAGCACAATAAGTATAAGATATACTTATCTGATATTCAATTGATATTTTGTATGTGTCTTTCGTAAACAATTTTGGGGATTGCAATGAATTTGGTTGGGCAATCAACTAAATATATACGTAGAACGATTATACTGTGTGAGAGTACATATATATATATATATATATATATAGAAAGAGAGAGAGAGAGACAGCGACAGCGAAAACGAAATCAGACTCCAAGTAATACACACAGAATGACTACCATGAAAAAACGTGCCGGCTCAGCTTGAGAAGCAAAAAGAATGTGTTTTTAAAAAGACTATACCCTGGACGAGTGAGACAAGTCCTAGAATATGGCATTGCATCGTGAATAATTATTACATAAGTATTGTTATTTTGGGGGTAAAATAAACATACTGCAAAACAAAACAGTAAGAGTCATAACAATAGGGTACGGTGACAACACTTATTTTTTAATGAAAACAAACACATTTCTTCAGCAAATTCAGTCCGTGAGAAACAGAAAGGCTTGAAAAATCATTCTGAAAAATTAAGAAAACTAACAGATCCCCAATGTATCAGAGACAAAGAATGCAGGACTGTATGATGGTATGCGTGAAAGGGATAAATGTTGCCGAAGCAATGAAAAGAAAAATGAGAGCAGATAACAACACTGCTACTGCTTCCTAGACGTCCGGTCCTGGCAATCGGGTACCTGAGAAGCCCTGGGAAGTAAAGGCGGTAGGCGTGATGTTTATCACATCACCCATCGTGTGCCGATGATCAAATAAAAATACGCTCCCTAATATCGTGTGCCCCAAAATGACTCATGTTGTGAAAACAGATTCCTTTAGATTTTTTTCAACTAACAATTCTTCGTCAACTTTGAAAGTCCATGCAAGTTTTCAGTGTGGACACATTACCCCTGAAGTCGAAGAAGGAATGCATGTATGGCGAGTGAAATTGATAAAAAGGAAATCAGGCTTCACGCAAAAATCAGAAGCACCATACTCTGATATCCTGAATTCAAAGCGATCGAAGCAGAAGAAGTGTGGGGACAAATCAGGGCGTCCCATCGTCCCATGGAGAATGAACAAAGCACAGTCGCAAAAAAATAACTACATCTAAAATGCGATATGCGGTGCCTACGAAAAGTTACCAACAACACCAAGAAGAACCTTGCTTGAACAACATTGAGAAACAAAGAATGAAGTAGTTTGGCCACTTAATAAGATTGCAACCAAATTTCCCTGTATACAGTCTCTTCTACAACAGAACATCAGGAAAGAAGACGAGAACAAGACCACGAAAGGATAGATGACATAGCAGAATCTTGTCAAAAAAGCAAAAAGTAATATTACTCAAGCCACTAGATCAGCCCAAGACAAAAACAGAAAACCACGATACTGGACAATAATCCGGTAACAGTGTGACGACAAAAGAAGAAGAAGAAATAGGAATGAGAATAATTCAGATTCAGAACAGATGACATCATATTAAGATTCAATCGTTCTAGAAATCTATGAAATTAAACTTCTGATGAGTGTAACCGTGGTACCTTAATGTATAGCATTGATCGTTGAGGAGTTGAGGATGGATAGGGGAATTATCTTCGGTTTCTTTGCGATCACCTATTGGATGAGTGAACCGTCAGTATGCATACAGCATTCTGACATAAAAGTTGAAGAGCTAGACCTGAGCACTCTAGGGAGTACTACCTGGAGTTCTATGACGTCGGTTCAGTAACCAGTAACCATTAACCGTGGCACTAACAAAATTCTAAACTTGTGTTTTAAAGATGGCCAGCGTACGAGCAGTAAGTAAGACTGAAGTTATTGCCAACAGTGCCATTAGAAGACAAAAGCTAGGGACCTCGACAAAATGAGGCTTTCTTTGAGCAAATTTAAGTCAAAGCCTGAAAGTTGACGTTGAAGAAATAGATAAAATTTTCTACTGTGGATTCATGTAATCAAAGATGACAAGAGTTTCACTGTTGTATTTTATCAGCTTCATCTCTAGAGTACGCTCGAGTGTAACTATACAATCCTATTCTACCTTACAATTGCCCTTGAGAATTTTGAAAGACACAAATACACACATATTAATATACATATATGTCCACATATTTTAAAGTTGCTAGTCAGCCACGTTGTGAAAGCTTTGCCTTGCAACTTTTCTAATGTTAGCATACATTGCAACATACGACTTCCACCTGCCACTATGTTGCTAAGGTAATCAATAAACCAGTACACAATCATGTGCTTCGTACTTATGTCTATCGCATTATTAAATAAGTATTATATCATTTATTTGTATGAATATTAACATCTAATGTTAGATTTAGCATTGGATAATATTTGTTGTGTATTTTTTAACAATCATAAATATATCATCTGACGTCAGTACAGATAATATTCTTTAGAAAGTATTTTGCGTTCTCTTGCTTATCTCAAATTGTAGTTATTATTATTTTTGTAAGAAGACCTATAATAACGTGTTATTTTGCTATAGAATTACAACTTGTACATGTTAGAGAGCGAAACAGTATGAAAGATCGAGAATATGTAATAGAGAGAGCCTGTTCGTGTGAATTTCAAGTAAGATATCAATAACATAACTGTGAAATACGTATTTTGCTGATCTTATGTTTTCATTTCTGTATGAACATTTCCACCCAAAGTTCACATGTAAATATTGATCGTACATTCATTGGTACATTCTCAGTCATCAAGATATGATCGCATATTCGGAGATATGTGAACAAAAGTTAGAATATATTGTTTGATAAGTCTTAAATGCTTTTATAATATTGTTGAAAACGCACGCTCATCTGTAATTATGAAATGCTTGCAAATTCGACAGTTGTAGAACGATCTAATTATTTATGATCGTTGTTCATGATAAGTGTTGAAATTTATTATCAGTGAAAGGCATCATCATCATCAAATAGCTTGTCTTGAGCAGAATTTTACCACCTTAACAGTTAACAGTCCGTCGGAATTTCTTCCATAGGTATGATGTCCCGCCTCTGCAGCCCCCGTATCCTCAGTTACATCCTGAATTCATTTTCTCCGTGGTCTTCCTCTTCTTCTTTTTGCCTGGATGCCTCCTTCCATACTGGTATTTTCCAATCTTTCTAATATTCTAATATAATTCTAATATACTTGTTTGTTTGTTTAGTAGGATTAAAGCCTCTTGCCGAGGCAGCCTTTCAACCTATACTTCAATCTTCTCATTCTTATTTGTAGCATGAGCCAGTTTTCTTTGATTTTTGAGTTTTTTCTAGATAGATCTATATGTTCTTTTCTCTATTCATGATATACGGAGGACACTTCTATAACACTTACATTCAAAAGCACATATACGGTTTTTTCCACTGCCTTAAATGTCCATGCTTCTTACCCACACATTCAATGAAAGTAGCACAATTAAACAGACGATACAGAATTATATAGTCCGATTCTATTTATGTTGAAGCCAATTTGAATATGAATGATTTTGGTTGACACACTTCCACCATGATCAACAAAATCTGGAATGCAAAAGAATTGAATTTTCAAAGAAAACTTAAAGTATATAGAATCAGTGAACCTGGGAATGTTATTATAAAGTAGTGGATGCTGGAAAATGAGCCACAACATCATACACAAGCTGGAGATATTTCAAAATAAATGTTTCTTCTTTCTTTTTCTTCTTCAAACTTTCCATATCGACCACTTGTTAACCGCTCTTTGTGATTTATATGTGATCTGAGCCTAAGAGCGATTGTATGGTGTGTCAGTTATGCGCCTACAAGTAGGCCAGCACATCCGATTTTTGCGATGCTTTTTATTTACTATAGTAGCATCCCTAGTTCCTACATTAGTCGCCTCTTACGACATGCATTGTAGGTCGCAGTGGTACTATTCTTGACTCCCCTTGCGAGCCCCGGTACCACACGGGTGAAATAAATGTTTAAGTAGAATTCTGCAAATATTCTGACAAAGTACAATAGCAAATGAAGAGTTTACCAAACGAACATCATTAGAGACTATTAGTTAAAGAAGAATATGGAGATGGATTGGGCATATGAGTCGTATGTGAGTAGGGACATTGACTAGGACAGCTCTCCAATGGATATCAGATGAGAAAAGAAGGCCTGGAAGTCCAACTAAAACACGGAGTAGAACTGTGGAGATAGAATTGAAAGATTGTGGCCTGACATGGGAAACAATTGGTAGAAAGGCGGCAGAAAGGCAACAATAGAAGTCTCTTGTGGAAGATGTATATGTCAAACGAGACATGAATAGATAAACCATTGACTGAACGTAATGTCAGAGATACAAAATGTATGTCATCGTCACGTATGCTATGACAGTAATAGCATGTTCTCTGGCTGACACATTCGTTTGACTCAGTGCTTCAAAATCAGCATGGTGCAGGGAAAATAACCGATCCGTTGTAACGTTTCAGTAAATTCTTCTTCTTTTGCGTTCTCACTAGAATGCGATCTCAGATTATCTAATAAAGGCAGCCGTCTGCCTCAGATTATCAGCAACGCCATACAGTTTGTCTTGGGCACTGGTGTAAGTTTGCCACATCTTTCTTCTCAGGTCTGCATACTGGGGGCAGTTCTGTCGATATGTTCTGTTGTCATACTCGCCAAGCCACAGGGGCACAGGTCGTTTTAATACATAAAACGCAAGATTAACTCGCTGAAAAAAGTGTTGTGCATTTTTTCAAAAAATAGACACGTTTTGAAAACACTGAGGAAGTACGAGTCCCACTCTTTTCCTCAATAATTTTGGTGATGTACTCCGGAGATTTGTTTCATAACTTTATTAGCTTCGTATTTTTGTTTTATCAACGGCTCACGACTAGTCATGTGTTCAATGTCTGACTGACTATGACTTTACTTTCTAGTGTTTCTCCGGTACACAATTTAAACTTGATCGATCTGAAAGTCGCTTGAGGTTGGAAAAATCACACTTCGACTTGGAATTGAATCGAGATCGCTTATCTAGAAAGCAAGAGAACTAATTACTGTGCTACGGCGGCTCTCAAATTAAACATGTTGTCAATCATCAACTCTTTCTGCCCGAGTAGTTACCGGGGCCAAAATTTGGAGTGTAAAGAATAGAACCACTGTTACTGCCACGCATGTCGTAAGAGGCGACTAAGGAGGTTTGGCTGAAATCGGATGCACGTATCCTAAATGTGTAGAAGTATATGCATTTAGGGAAGTACCAAACTAATGTGCAACGAATACACGTTCTTGGCAAAGATCAAACATATCACAAAGAGGATTAAAATTGGTCGTAAAGAACGAACGCAAAGAAGGAGAAGAAGATCATCTCTTCCGGTCATCATTTTCTGGCTACTCACAAGTCACAAGAGAATGAGGACAATGTATACACAAATGCAAGATTTACACTACATATACGTGTAATAGTGATACCAGCTGTATAAGAATATGATCGTGTAATGTCTTATTTCACGAAAAACATTGCAGGAATATTGGTAGCTTCGGCCTGATTACTACTTTAGTTTGTCATTAAATTAGAAGTCTTACAGCGCTTAAAGTAATATAGTAGTAGTTATTGTAGTTGTTGCTGTAGTAGTAGGAGGAGGATGAGGAGTGGTAGTAGTATTAGCAGTTATTTACAGCGAGTGAAGTAGTAGTAGTAGTAGTAGTAGGAGGAGGAGGAAGAGGTGGAGTAGTGGTAGTTGTAGTAGTAGTAGCAGTAGTAGTAGTAGAGTAGAGGAGGTGGAATAGTAGTAGTAGTAGTCGAAGAATGATAGTAGAGAGTAGAGTATATAGTAGTAATAGTAGGTAGTAGTTGTTGTTTTGAAGTAGTAGTAGTAGTAGTAGTTGTAGTAGTAGTAGTAGGTAGTAGTAGTAGTAATAGTTGTTGTTGTAGTAGTTATGTTTAAAAGTAGTAGTAGTAGTAGAAGTAGTAGTAGCAGCAGCAGAGGCAGTAGTGCTAGTAGCAGCATAAGATGAAGATGGACGTGACATGGTCGGTAATACAGTTATATTGGAGAGTGACAGTTTGTGTGAATGAGTTGGTAATGTCAGATGTGTCCTGCTACATTGTATAACAATATTTCATAAATATATAATGAATGAAAAAGTTAACCAAAAAATGAACTTTTACGGAAGTACCGTTATGAACGACATATATTTTATTTCTTATTCATCTTTATGTTAATAGATGTTAATAAATTTGATTCATCTTCGCTTATGTTAATAGTTTTGTATTGTTTTTCTCTATTTATATTGTTTTACAACAGATGACAATGTGCTGTGAGTTATGTATGATATTACATTTATAGTGTAATTGTAGTTAACATTATTACCCTGATCATGTAGCATGTTTTTTGCATATCATCACTTTCATCACCGTCCACCTGAAAGTTTCTCAAGCTCTAACCAGCAATCCCGTCTCCTTCTTCATTGAACATTATTGTTACTAAACATACATATTAAACTATATTTTTTTTAGTTTACATCCTACTCACCCATGTCCCTAACTAAGTCGCAAGAGAGAAAGACGATACACGTAATAACAAAGTACTGTAGTTTTACAAAATACAGGGTGTTTTGCAAGATAATTGCAGCCCCATTGACAATTCGAAACTTGCCAGGTACACATTGAGTTGTGTTTATTTACTATTTAAACCGGTTCTGACTAGCTGTCCTACGTCACATTTGTTCATCGCCCCTTCCCGCACTACAATTACACACCGTCACACAACCTTGACCTATACTACGTCATAACTGAACCTTCTCATTTCCATACATATATGCCAGATTAGCTCCATTCACGGGCTGCTTTTAAGTTGAACACCCTGTACAAAAACAATGACAATACACAACAACGTTTCGACCAAAATAACTTTATATAACAAAGTATTGTATTTTGTAAAATTACACTACTTTGTTTTTACGTGTTTCGTTATTGCTACATAGTTTTACTGCAGTCTTCACTTATATCGATAAGAGAGAAAGATCACAACCTGTGAAATGAACTTTATTTTTAGAAAAGTCGTCAATGCTACAAGACGAGAACATTAGAAATGTCGTTGGAATCATATCATGCATCCAACATATTAGAATACAACAAATAAAATGGTTTGGTCCCCTAATGAGAAGGAAACTAGATCTACTACCATCTCACGCTTACAATAACCGGCAACCCAGACGCAGACCCTGAAGAAGACCAAGAACCAGATGAATAGCTAATATCACAGATATCCTGCGACATCAAAGACTAACAACTATAGACGCAACACACCTGGCACAGGATATAAAAATAAATCTCCCCACGGCGATTCATGGCACATGTGGATAAGAGAAGTCACACACACACATATATACATCCACAGACACCCATGCCAGCTCGAGATTGGCTAAACTGCACAGAAAAAAAGGACTACAACCTGTGCCAATAGAAATTCAAGTTATATTCCAATGTGGCAGATATTTAAGCTGACGTTGCTAGAATTGCAAAGAGAAATAAGTATGCCTCTACGTACTAGTTCGAGCGAAGATAAAACCTTAAGACTGTCGTAAATATGAACATGATACAAGATTGCAGAGTTTTTTAAAAAAGTGTGTTGACGTAAATAAATAAATGCACAATTTATGTTTGTTTTTTTTCCTTCTTTAGAGATTGGTAGAATTCAAGGCTCACAATTATTCCATCATTTTCAACATATCTTTTGCTCTGTCACATGGGTTATTAACTTATTATCATGGTTGTCTTTTCTTCTATCATGCAAGACAAATAATTGTTTGTAGATATTTTAATTGTATCTTCGTGAACTGCACAGTTATTGCTATTATGTTGTAGAATTGATTTGCTAAACGGTAACATGAATAAACAATATTATCATACGTGTTTTGTGCGTCACTACTATGTTTGTCTGATCGGTCTCCCTAAAGGTGTTCAAGAGATTAGCTCTGTCCATTGCTTGACCGTTTGCCATTGTAGACATGACCTCAAAATCTGTTTGCTCTTACATTTTCCTTGATTTCTGCTGCATGTCCAATTACTAAACTGAAGGTGACGTTCTGCAGTCCTGAACTCCATACAGACTCCAGCCACTGTCTGCTTAAAGATCATTTGGGATTACGAGTCGGACAGGGAATTCAGTTGGTGACGTGGATTCTACGTCCCTTCCTCGCCGCATCCGTACGAGCTATTCCCATCTTCCTTGATTTCTGCCGCATATCAAAGTTACGAAAATGAGGTGACTTTCTCCATGCCGATCTTGAAACTTATGAGCAGACTCCCTTCTCTCTGCTCAATATCATTTAAAATTTAAACAAGTGGATAGAAGATTTGAGTTGGTGACTTGACTTTACGTCCATGTCGAGAGCGAAGAAAGTTTGGCTAAACGGTGCACATGCTAGAATTTCTTCCTCTCTCAGATACCGTCTGCAAAGATCAAAACTATACAGGGAAGTTGGCTATGAATTCAGTTAACTAACACAGCTGCAGTCGTTCTGCGGCGCTATATTTTGATGTGTAAGAATGAACCTACTTTTTCCTGTCCGCTTTCACAGACGAGTAAGGAAAGTTTGCTGAAATCGATGCACATGTCTTACAATGAGAGCATGCGTTTGGAGACTCACTGCAACCAATGTCCCAACGTATACGATTGTTTCGCATAAGGCAGATCTATTCAAGAGTATTAAAATCGTCTGGTAAGAACAGGACCGAAAAATGCGGAAGAGGTTAAACCCTACCAGGGCTTCAGTCGCACTCGGCTGACTACAACTAAAGAGAGTCCGAGACAACTAAAGATGAGATCGGAGCACTAAAGTCGCGCTCCATTATGAAGTCTTCTTATTCTTCGAACCATTCATATCGACCACTTGTTAACCACTCTGTGTGATTTGTATGTGATCTGAGCCTAAGAGCGATTGTACGTTGTGCTAGTTATGCGCCCACAAGTAGGTCAGCCCATCCGATTTCTGCGATGCTTTTTATTTACTAGGGTAGCTTTCCTAGATCCTACATCAGTCGTGTTCTTACGACGTGCGATAAAGAATTATAGTCAATGTGGTCAACATGGAGCATTCGAAGCAGAAGAAGACTAATATAAACATCATCTCAAAATATAAAATAACCAGATCAATAAATAAACACAAATATAAGTAACAAACTCAACCATGTAAATAATTTGAATAATTTATTTGGTAAATTCTTTTATGAAGGTTTATAACTGACAAGGGAAATCATTTTTAAAGATCACGAAACTTTTGGTGAGAAATAATGAATAATCTGCCCTTTAATGACAGCTTTCTAAATATACAGCAGGCAAGCATGAAATATGACAAATTTGTACACGCTTTTTACGATAATTGAATCATTTCTACTGACAAACTGATTTATACTATACTGATATCTACATACAACAATCATGTTGTTCACATATGTAACTGCTGGATAAATATTACTCATTATTTGTCCCCATGACATATGATAATAAGCACCCCAGCCTGATCTATTAATGCTAAAATTATTCTGGTAAAAGATAGATCAAATCTGCAGTAGACTGAAAGACAAACACTGGATATGATTATGGAAAAGACTTCCTCAAAGCAGAACAGATCAGGTCATTTTATTCCACCAATGTACCAGACACTGCAGACTTAACAGACACTTACTTAAAATAGGAATAAGTCAAACAGGTCAGTGTCAGCAGATGGAACAGACACAAGAGCATGTCCTGCAAGACTATCTTCTCATGGGTGAGCTGAGAAGCGGCATTTGGCCACACCCAGTCGACCTGAAACATTAAGCTTTGGGGGAAACCTCAGACATGAAGCTGACTTCCTAGTTTGTAGTCCACAGTAAACTAAGCACATGACCAGAGATTGCTGAAGAAGAAGCAGAACTAGAACTTTTAAAGATACACATTATCACAATTATAGACTTGATGAAATAGAAAATTCTGATAGGGAAAAAACATTGGTCATTAAGGTGCTACTTTAATTAAAGGCATAGTGTTATATTCAGTAATACAAACATAGTAAGGCAAACTTGATCAAATCCGAATCTGTAAAACAACATTCGGAAGCAAAATACAGAGTACAAATCATGTCACACTCTATAACACAACATTCTGAAGTAATCTGTACATGTCAAATTCAAGAGTCACACTCTACAACACAACATTCTGAAGTCAAGAGTCACACTCTACAACACAACATTCTGAAGTCAAGAAGAGTCACACTTTTACAACACAACATTCTGTAGTCAAGAGTCACACTCTACAACACAACATTCTGAAGTCAAGAGTCACACTCTACAACACAACATTCTGAAGTCAAGAGTCACACTCTACAACACAACATTCTGAAGGAATCTGTACATGACAAATTAAAGAGTCATGTTACAACATAACATTCTGAAGTCAACTACATAATAAATTAAAGAGTCACACGCTACAATACAAAGATCTTGAGACAGACACTACAACACAACATTCTGAAGTCAAGAGTCACACTCTACAACACAACATTCTGAAGTAAACTGCAACACAATCATCATGGTACAAATAATAAAATAAACAACACAGCAATAGGACATGGTCCCTATTGCAATATAAACACATTCAGGTACAGTTGCTAATCAAGTTGGCCTTGGTCGTTCCCATCTGCTGGCATCTTCAGTCAACTCAGCTGAATACCTGAATTATTGAGTTAAGGTCAAGTTAGTGAGGAAAGAAGCTGGCCATCTCACCAAGTCTAAAGTCCTTGTACCTCATTTCAACTGGTAAATTATGTTCAAATTACACAGCAGTGGTTCAGGCACTACTACAGGCTGCAAATCATGATCAATAGCAGTCAACTCTGACTGCCAACAAGTGGTCTTTTTCACAGATAAATCACCAGCTTTGCAAGCCCTTCAGAGTAAACTTCCCTCCCTAAGTAGTGAGCTCAGCAAGGTTTCCACCAACAAAAGAGTTACACTCCAGTGGGTACCATCCCACTGTGGAGTACCAGGTAATGAAAAGGCAGACAAACTCACAATAAAGGGAGGAAAATGTGAACATTTAGAAAATGAAAATCATATCATTTGAAAAATAAAGCTATTCTGAACACTAGAAAAGAACCTAAACTATAAAGCAACGACTATCACACACTCAACAGACAAGGACAGACCATCATCTTCTGTCTCAGGACAGGGCTTAACAGACTGAATAAACACTAGCACAGACTATGATTGTCTCCATCCCCTCTGTGTACCTATGGCATCTCTGAACAAACCACAGAACATGTCCAGTAAGCATGTCCCTTGCATGTCCTCGCTAGAAAGATATTCTGGTCCTACAGCACAACACCACTCAAAACTACATGACACCAGAGATGAGCTCCAGACAACAGTCGACTTCATCATAAGAGCATGTCTTATGGTATAAATATGAATAGAGCAATCGCAAGAAGAAGTCCTTGCACAATGATGTCTCTAACACTTAATATTCTTACAGAACTACATACTATAGGATTACATTCCAATGATTTCTTATGTATTTACTACAAATATATAGCTTATGATTCTGATGAACAATTTCTACAAATTAAGTTGCACACATAAATACTAAAAGTCATGTTTCTGTGCTGGAAAAAAAACCATTGTTTTTTTAAAATGATTTCATCGTTTATTTGCAATTAAAAATGAAGAATTTACCATTGCACTGTGTTTCTCCACATGGTTATGTCATCTGCAAAAAGTATTGCACAATGCACAAACTCCATAGCTACTGCAACAATCTAAAGGATCTGCAAAAAAATTCACTAGTGAACAGAACAATGCTGTCTAGATTCAAACTCACAACCTTTGGAACGCTAGACAAATGGCTCAACCACTTAGTCACAGAACGTCAGATATGACAAAGGAATGAAGAGAAATATGAGCGTACAATGCAATAAGGGAATCAGAATTACAAGAATTCTGAGTAAGTTTCAAGACTAGTAAAAATAGTAATAGTAAAACAAATGCAGGATAGATATGAGAAGTTCTCAGGAAATGCACTAAATAACAACAGATTATTCTGAAAGATTCGACTAACTACCATTTATTGTCTAATTGTATATGTTATGTCTAGTGTACAAGGAGTCTGAATTTCTTTGCTGCTGTTGCATCCTTTTCTTGATAAAGGCTTTTTGCTCGAAACGTCGCTGTATGCCGTATATTGTTTTTGTGCTTTGTAAAATTACTGTACTTTATTTGTACGTGTTTCGCCATTGCTACATAGTTTGACTGCAGTCTACTCTTATATCGATAAAGATTTGACTCAGAATCACAGTCAATCAAAGATTTAAAAACAACTTTTATTTTATTAATTCTGAATGTAGATCAGATGTGTTACAGGCATAAAGAGAAACATTGTTGAACAATGAGACAAGACTTTGAAGAATGCAGTTAAATGCATGAGTCAGATATTGACATAAAGATGAAGACAAGCATGAGTATAAAACAAGAATCTAATTGTAATCAACAAGTCTAAGGATAACCATGACATAAGCATAGAGAGAAACATGAATGCACAATCAAACTAGACTGGACTTTAATGTTTACAATTATCTCTTAAGGACAGACGGCACCCCTAAACCTAAATCTTAAGAATCCAAGGTTTTTATATGGTTCTAAGTTATCAACATAATGTAAAAACTCAATAAAAATTATTTTAAAAATCCAAACACATATATTCTAGGCAAAAATGTTAAATATTGATGTTTTTGGTCAAAAAGTTCAAAAAGTGACATTGCCAAATACAGGATGATTTAAGCTCTATTAAAGTAAGCACAATAGAAATTTCAGATGTTATACTAAATCACCATATCTTTAGCTGGTAGCAAAAGATTTTTAAAATATAAAGAAATGAGACTTACCTGAATTTTTTCATCCAAATCCATATTTTTGACGAAAAAGAAGTGGGGTAAGAGATATCTTTTTGCACAATACATAAAAACTATTCAAGGAATTCTAATAAAAGTGGTAGGGGCTGAGCACATGTGCATAAGGAAGAAGTGTGCAAATTTTTACAGCTTTTCTTTGAGTAGTTTTGGAATAAAATTGTATTTTGGACATACATTTAAGTAAAATAACAGTTTTGAGAAAATGTCAAAAAAACCGACAAATTCTGAATTATTGAAGGCAGTAATGCAGTTTAAAACCCGCCAGGAACATAACAATCTTCCCCAGCCAACTCTTGAACTGTTAGCAATGATTTTTTATACCTTTCTACCTTTTTTTGTATTTAAATTTTGTTTTAATGAGGAAGATATGCGTTTTCTATCTACGGCAGAAAGCACTGAAAACAATGTTTTCCAAAGGATAAGCTCAGTTTGTTAAAAATACTATGTCTTCCTAATTCCCCATTATTAAAGACTATAGTGGCATCATCAACAGCTATTTCCAACCTTATCCTCCCCACAAATGTGGTCTTAGGACAGCGAGTCCATATAAGATGATGGAAAGATTCGTTTGCATTTTGAGTACCACCATGAAGGCATTTTTTCAACAAAACCTCAGAAGATAGCTCGACAAATACAGGCATTATCTTGTCCAAAACAAAGTTAGGTAGTTTGTTTTTATCAGCTAAAACTTTATCTTTAGGACACCAGCTACCACAGTCCTCATGATTACCTTTACGGTGGTTAAAAATGGCCCAGACACTTTTTTTCATTTCCTCTAAATTCCCAATATTTTTCCTAATAGCTGCACCATAATGACCCTGAATGCGTTTAATGGCGGTTACAGTTAATCTACCTGCTCCCCTATTCCTATAAACTTTTCCCACCCTCTGTAAATGATTGCCCCTTATATTCACTAACCTTGTCCAGTAAGCGCTTTCCCATTCGCTTCTGGATATGGCCGCAACATTCTAATTTAGTTATAGAGGCCCCATTATATACTGGAGGAACAGCTTCAGCTACTGATTTATAACTTTTAGAATCCCCATCACCTAAATAACCAGTATAAATGAGGTTATGGTTCTTCTCAGACCTGCGAAAGATGTTCATTATGCCATCAGGTTCCATCTTTCCAGAAGAACCTATGTGATTTTGTTGACAGTTACTGGCATGGGTTTTAAACCATTCTTGATAATCCGCAATGTTGGGAAATCTTTTCTTGGCATTCAAACATTTAGCACAGTGGTTGCTACTCACATAACTGTCTAGTACCTTGAAGGCCCTTTATTTGTATTTACAGACAGTACTGTAGATACGCCATTCTTGGAGACAAATCCACGACGTTGCCATGTCGCATCGCAGCTGACTGTGACTTCTGGACCCTGTTCATCTTTCAGTTCTTTTGCTGCCTCTGACATGCATTGTTTTGCTACATCCTTTGTAGCATCATGAATCTGTTTTTTTAAAACACGGCTTCTTGTTTCACCAACAGGAGGTGGCATGTTCATATTCCCAAGAAACTGTTTAGTTTTCTCATAATGACAGCCAATGCTATACATTGCCAACTGCAATCGCAGGTTGACATTTTCTGTGCACGACTTCAATGAAATTACATGTGCACATAAAGTACAGGTAAAATGTAAATGGCTTTCTACTCCAATTAGCACTTCTTTCACTATGAATGTATTTTTGCTACTCATATCAAAACAATTTGAACATGGTAACAATTGAACGAAAGAAATCACATTTTCTATGTCAAGAAATCGATAGCCACTAATTTCTGGAACTTCAGGAACTTCTACTAAATTTAAAGACTTGTTTAGCTTCTGAAAAGATGATGAAGTTGGAACAGACAGGTTTAAATTTAAACTGGATTCACTAAGGGCAGGTACAGTATCATCAATGTCAATATTAGAATTTGTGGGATCATCATTTTCAAACTGAAACTGCCCACTCGACGTCTCAACACTGTCAATACTACTAATACTAGTATTGATACTAGCATTCAAATCTTCCGTTCTAGAATACTGGTTACCTCGAAATTTCCTTTTCTTTGAACGATATCTATTTGTTTTAATTACTTTATTACTATCCATAATGGTTTAGTAGAGTAATAGCAAATTATTTAGCTCAAAAGATACACACTTCAGTCGTAACGCGCGTGTCTAATTGCCACTGTTTACTAATCGTAAATGTAAGCATTTTGTAAGAACCGCTCTGATTGGTTGAGGGTTTCAAAGTATCATGGCTGACTATTTATCAACCAATGAAATTTCTTGTTATATTCTTTATTTGTTTATAAAAAACGATTGCAGATCTTGGGGAGGCTTTAATATTTGTGAAAAAATTATTAATATTGTCCAAATAGAAGCAAAGTTATGACAATTTTAAGATTTTGAATATATAATTAGCTTGCTAAAGGTAAAAACATACATAATTAAACAATTTAATTAAAATACATAGCTTAATCTTTATTATAAACTAAAGATGGTTTCTGGTTCAGAATTGAATGTATTATCTAAAATATAAATAACCCCAAATTACGTTTTTTAAGGAAAATCGATAATACCACAGTGCGGTCTGTCCTTAAGTCAGTGACGGCATGTCTATATGGCAGAGAGCCCTGATAATAAGGAAAGCAATCAGAAGCATCATATCTGACTATGCTTGAATTCATAGTGGGCAACCAGAAGAATGTTACAATGTTATTTATTAAATTGATATCTCAACTAGACTGTCATATAGGAACGAGAAGTTGACCAAGAGACTACCGTACTGTTCCCAATCTCAAATAAGTAGGTTAAAGTTCCTGTCAGATCAGGCAAGTCAATGAAGTAATGAAAGTTCACTGGATTCAGTCATCAATGTATAGGGGTTCAGTTCCCAGTAAGTCGATTCCTTTGTATACCAAACTAACAATTGGTACACAACTTTCTGAATTGTGGAAGAAATTCAAAATTATCTTCTCAGCTACTGTGTTAAGTGTTTCTGAGGCAGATATGTCTATCAAGCAAAATGCTACTGAGCACTTATGCGGGTGACCTGACTGAAGTTGATTTTAATTAGCTTTACAGTCCTTGCAAGCTCAGAATTTATTTTCAACAAACTAGCTACATAATGTGTGATGAAATTACAGACAAGCCTTTACATCTATGTCTGAGAATAACCCTAGCATATGATTTTTTTTTTATTGTTACACAAATGACAGAGTTTTTCACTTTTTAAAAAAAACACTTCACAAAAAAAAGAACTAAATTATTTGTGCTCTCACTAGATATATAATTACAATCTAAGACTTGGCTTAAATGTGGTGGATGAAGTAACAAAAATCAGAGTCAGTGAAACAGAGTTGGCCAAGACCCCACTCCACCTTCCAGTGATGGCCCCGGTAACAGGCTGCATCATGGCTAAGGCAAGCAATAAGTGAAGAGGAAAGACAGACCTAATGCTACTTGTGAAGTCAGAGAAGGTTCGCCTGAATGGTGAGGGACACTGATGATAGGAAAGCAAGCCTTCACGCAAAAATCAGCCAGAAGCATCATACTGAACTACGTCTGAATTCCTATCGGGCGAACGAGAAGAAGAAGACCTAATGCTAAAAACAATTGTATTTAAAATGGATACACTGGGCCAAAAGGTGTAGATATCATTAATTGTGACACAATAAAACAAATGCTCTGTTCAGGATAACCGAAGATGAAGATAATCAGAGTACAAACAGAACTTGCATTTGCAGAGAATGAAAAGTCATTAACAATTATAAGGAGGTAATGCTGCGCAACATTAACAATAGCCTGACCTGACCAATAAAATGAAACAATTGTCAGTAAATATTACAAAACCAATATTCATGATTTAATATGTATTAGCTAACCCTGTAGCAGATGCATATGCCATTAAAGTGTCTGCAATTTGTTTAGTTTCCATCAAAAGTCTGGCCTCCTCTATCCAGTCACTAGCAGCTCTTCGAGACTCTCCTGTTAACTGAATCATAAATCTCAAAGCAATATCTAAGTTCCCTTTCTCCATCCAGTAATGGGCATGGGATAGTAAGCCGAAATTGTCTAAGTTTGTTAAATCTACTTCTTCACCTTCTACTGTAGCCACAACATTGTCAAGCACCACAAAAGAGTGCAAATATGATATTATGTACTTATAAACAGAAGAGTTTTCTGCATCAACTAGACCTAATCTGCGGCAAATACGAGACACTCTGTAAAACCTCTGTCGAAGTTCATCTTCTGTGTTAACTCCTCTATCGAGTGCTATTTCAGGAATGGCACTGGCTACTGTCTCTACAAATGGATGCTGAAAAAGTCAAGTTACAATCAAATTAAGTTTCAGTCTTTATTTCAACAACAAAAAAACTTTTAGTTTCAATACTTTTTTCACATTTGTAACAAACGCATCTCAGTGCAACATGCCTGAAAAAGGTGATAATCAACTGGTAAATTTTAAAAAAGTTGTGATATATATCACGACTGTCATGACTGCCTGTAGTACCGCTTTTTAGGGCAGTGTAGGACAGGTGGAACGAGAGCATGAGGAATTTAATGACTGCATGGCTAGTGTCACCGCCCGAAGCTGTTCAGGTTAGTATTTTTCATTTATGCCCACAACAGAAACATTCCTGGCCTTACCGTGAATTAAACATGGGTCTCCCACATGGGAGCTACGCTCTTATCCATAAGGACAGACGCTCCTCAATTTTTGAAAAAAAATTGTTTTTATAAAGATCCTTTTTCATACCATGGGGTATATTGCGGAATAAAGTGTTGGACCTGTATGTTTCTTTGATCAACGGCACAAGATTTGTTACATGTCAGCATCATGTGGCAACATTACTTCTCAGTGTTTCTACCGTAGTATCTAATTGATCATTATGGTGAGAAAAAATCCTACTTCCAATGTGGAATTTGATTCTGTGACCATGCACCTACAAAGTAAATGCACAAATTGCAATTCTATCATGGCTCTCAAACTGGTAAATGAGGGAAGGAAATTACCTTAGTCTTTCTCTCTCTCTCGATCATTCTTATTGTGATATATAAACAGCTTTTGCCAAGAACGTATTTTTACGTCACATCTTCAGTACTATTTGGAGCTCTGATGCTTGTCCTTCGGCGATGTATCCGATTTTAACAAGCGTTTACTGGGTTCGCTCTCCGTCAGCCTTTGACTGTCCCCAGCCGACCTGCAAGGCAGCAGGTTCGGACACATGCATCCGATTTCAGCCAAACCTCCTTAGTCGCCTCTTACGACATGCGTGGTAACAGTGGTTCTATTCTTTACACCCCAAATTTGGGCCCGGTAACCACTCGGGCACATTAGTCTAACACAGGTTCTCACTCTACTTTTTTTCAGGTTCGGCATGGGGCTGGATACCCCATCCACTAAAACAACTTTAGCTATAAAACCAAACCAACCATGAATGCTCATGAAATAGTTGGGGGTCTACGATCAAACTTGGGTTTGAAAGACAAAAAGGAAAGGAACACAGGTTCAACAGAAGAATAGGATGACAAACTGGTAAATAAGAGGAGAAATAACTCACAAGTCTGACACACAAGTAGCACCTATGAAGAGGTCAAGAGGTTTGTGAAGAACAGGTATCTAAAACAGTGAGAAGTGAATAATCACCATCATCAGAATAATGATGTATACATCCAGGTCAAAGAGAGCAGGGGATAACTTTCAAATTCTACACAGGCCACAACAGAATTTGATACATTTTCAATAAGATAAAGCTGGAGCATATTCACATAAGATGGAAGACTAGGCAGAGATAGATGCTAAAGTGCAAAAAGCAAATGCTGTAATGTACTAGCTAGCCCCATTGTTAAGGTACCCAACATCTCACTGACAGCTAAACAATAGATGATCAACAGCATTTTCATACCTACTTTGTGTTACTAGTGCTAAACATGGACAATGAGCAAAGCACCCAAAAAAATAACTACATGTGAAGTACGACGCCTATGAAAAGTTACCAACAACAGAAAAAACACAGAGGCACCAACATCAGCATAAGAAACAAAATTGGGACAGCATCTTGTTTGAATTAGTGAGAAACAAAGAATGAAGTGGTCCTGCCACTTAATAAGAATGCCACCAAACTCGACAGTAAACATGTCTTCTACAACAGAACATTAGGAACGAAACAACAATAAAATCTTACCTTTTGACCTGCCTCTAATATAACATCAACGTTACTTTTTAATGGTTTCAACTGCACCTCCTCTTCATTCTCATTACTGGCATGGATAACAGAGTTAAGGGCAATACAGGCAAGCCACAAATCTTGAGCACATCTAGCCAGTTTTTCACTAGTAGCTCGTGCTGAAATAAAGTATGAATAACATGTTTTTATTCAGCAATAGCACTGACACTTTTGAGTGAAACGTACTATTGATAGTCATTCATTTTTATTCCTTCTCTTGTATAATTTTTCGCCCGTGTGGTGTCGGGGCTCGTAAGGGAAGCAAAGAATAGTACCACTGTGACCTACAGGTCGTAAGAGGCGACTGAGGTAGGTCCTAGGGAAGCTACCCTTGTAAATAAAAAGCAAATCTAAATGCAATCAGATGTGTTGGCCTACTTGTAGGCGCATAACTGCACAGTGTACAATTGCGCTTAGGCTCAGATCACACATAAATCATACAGAATGGTTAACGAGTGGTTGATATGGAGCATTTGAAGAAGAAGATAAGAAGTATAATTTTTCACATCCTGCATACTCATAAATTAGTAGCTCACATTCAGTTAATTGTAAATTTGACTTTAAATTACAAAAATTTATTCTAAATTGTATGTTATGAATTTTATTTCACACATTCTTATTGTCTTTTCTTTTGTCTTTCCCAGGTGGATGATGGAATTGGTTGTCCACTCTTACCATTAAGCATAAGGGTGGGAGCTTTAATTTGGAGCTTCCAGGGTCAGATGAGTTGCCCTTGTGTTATATTCGTGTTTATTTAGTGGTCTTGATGTGGTCTTGATATTGTCTATCCATCTTTTTTCTTGGTCAATGGCTCTAGTACTTGATTTTTTGTTGTTGTATGATGTTATTGGTGGTTGGTTGTATTCCCTTCTTATTAAATGTCTGAACCACTACATTTGTTGTCTTTCAATGTATTCGGTGCATTAAGTTATGTCCACTCTGCTTCTGATGTCCTTATTTCGTAGTCGATATTTCCTGGTCAGCCCCCCCACCTTCCTCGTGCATTTCATTTCATATTACTTATTGTTGCAGAGTTATTTCCCTTGCCCTGGGAATTTAGTAGGAACTTTTGTTTGAAGTGCTAGAACTAAAAGGGTTATTACAATCAATAACAAAATTTGGAGAGTTACAGTTGTAGCCCTATGTTCCACAGAGTCTGATGATGGTCTTTGAGTTCTTTTAATTTTGCAAGCGATGATGACAACAGCCTCAGACGTGTTGCTGCACCTCTCTGGTGTGTGCAGAGGTGATTGTAAAGCCCAATCCTTAAACCAATCCCCTACCACAGGTGAGGCATACATAATCAAGGTTAGACATATGGGTGTTGTGTGTTTTCGTGCAGCTTGCTTTTTCTGCACCTCAACAGTATGATTATTCTTAGCTATGCAAGTTCCTCTTGTGTTGTTACATCGCCACATTTGGCGATCTTGCGCAAGGAATTCCCAGCATGTGGTGCCGATATGCAAGCATTTTAGAGACACTTTAAAAGCGTTTTTTCTGTCCACCAACTGATCCTCTGCCCCCTTCAAGCTCGCCATGCATCAACTGTTTTGGGATGCGTTTATCAGACATCCAAGCAGCGTGACCAGCCCATTTCACTTGGGCCTTCTGCAATGGGGTGTTGACGCTTGGGATCTTGGCTTTTATGAGTACTTCAGTATCTGGAATTTTGACCTGCTAGTATATTCTTTTTAGTATTCTATGTAGACAACTTGTGTGGAAGTGGTTGAATTCATTTTAAAGAGACCATAAATATACAATGCTATAAAATTTCAGTGATTTTAATTGAGAGTACAAATACTAACAAACCGCCCGTGTGTTACAGGGGCCCGTAGGAAGCAAAAATAGTACCACTACATAGCATGTCATAAGGTGATTGGGGAAGGGGCCAGGGTAGCTAGCTTAGTAAATAAAAAAGCATTGCAGAAGTTGGATGTGCTGGCCTTCTTGTGGGCACATAACTGGCACAGCGTACAATCGCTCTTAGGCTCAAATCACAAACAAATCACAAAGAGTGATTAATAAGTGGTCGATATGGAGTATTCGAAGAAGATACTAACACACAATAAATGTGTATCACCCTATGTTTAACAGTAAAAAGTTTAAATTATGGCTAAAAATGGTTTAAAGCCGAAGGATTGACTTCATTGCACCATATTTTATCCCATATGGCTCAGTCCATCTCCGCAGAAATAGCATGGCACCTGCTGAGAGTATTGCCCAAAGCGCGAACTCTGTAACAATCACATGCGTCTCTGGGAAAAATGCACTTGTAAACAGAATGGTGCTGTACAGATTCAAACCTGCAACCTTCAGAACACAAGGTATTGGATTAACCACTTGGTCAATTAAACCCCTTAAATTATGACTTAGACTAAAGAGAAATCATATTTCCCTATAATGAAAGCATGTTCCTAACCTTCAACTGCTGCCTCAATGCCCTTGAGTCTGGAGATCCATCCAGCAACTTCTGACTGAAACCTCTCTCTTTCCTCCAGGAGTTTAACATGTACTGTTTGGTTAAACTCTACACTTAAAGATTGCTGTTGGGCAGAGAGAACATCCCTGAGGTGATCACTATGAGCAGCTGCTTGACGGGCAAGTTGTTTTCTCACCTCATTCTCAACCTGCTCTAAATATGTTACGTCCTAGACAGGTAATAACCAAAATATAAAGTTAATAAGTCCGGTAAATATTGTGCATATGTTAGCTTTTGTTTTAAAAAATATCATTTCAATACAAGATCATCCCCCTTACAATGAAAATCATAGTCTTCACAGTGCAAGATCATCACTCACAAAATGCAAGATAATCGCTCTTGAAATGCAAAAATCATCACTCATGAAATGCAAGATCATCACTCATAAAATGCAAGATCATCACTCATAAAATGCAAGATCTTCTTTGAAATGAAAATTCATCACCACACAAAATGGACAGAATAATCACTCTTGAAATGCATGACAATCACCCATGAAATGGAGAATACCCATAGTTCCTTTACTACCCTCAATGAAATTATGTGGTGACATCTTTTTGGTGTCTGTTTTCTTAAGTCTTGTCAGCTGCCTCATTACCTGTGATAACACAGTGATGTAATCCATTGTAGTGATACTTTGTTGTTGATGGAGATGATTTAGGTTTTCTATAGGAACTCTTGTTGAGAGGTCCACAGGTTCTTTTTGAGAAGTCTGGAGAGCTAACATACAGATGAACTGAAAAATTATATTTTTGATCTTTCAAGTCTTTGTTCTTTCAGTACCTGTGTGGTCTCTATGATTGCATGCAGTTCTGCCCTGTAGTTTATTAATCAGTAGCAAATGAACATTCTAATTTAGGGGTATTTGGCATTAGTATGTGTATCACAGCTTATATTTTCCGTACGGCTTCATCTGAAGATCCATGGGTGGGAGCATGAATCCACTAGGATGTTGAATAAAGGTTGTTGAGGTGATCCAACATTTAAGTTTTCAGAACAATTGGCGTTTCTTCAGCTCTGATCTCGGTGTCTGGTATTGTAAGGTGTACTGTGTATGTGGTTGTGATATGTGTGTTGCACCCTTTCCTATGAGTTTTTTTTTTAGAATACATCTTTATTGTCAATCACTTTCCTTGATATGTGGTTGATACTTGATCTTTTCAATTGGTTGGTTGTTCTCTTATTTTCTCAAACAATGAAACTATATTGTGTTATTTCAAACATCTGAATTTTTTTGCCATGATAGTAATTTTCTTATCTCTGCATTGTAGCTTTTTTCTTTAGCCCGTTGTTGCTTCCACTGTTGTTATTGGAGAGCTTCTTAGTCATCCCTTAATGATTCAGAATTCTGTTTTCCTAATGTTATCCAACTTCTGGAGATTTGTACTTGTTGCTGTTGCATATCTGGTCATTCCATATTCCAAGGTTGTCCAGATATGTCCTATATATTGACTTTTTCTTTACGCATAAGGTGACTAGCATCACAAACAAAACAATATTTTAAGTTGATCAATATCTACTGTTAACATCACAAAGTCTACATCCACAAGAAACAAACTAACAATGCAACTAGATCTACATTGACTGAAAACCCCTGGGGAAGTGAAGAATAGGGAGGCATAAAAACACTAGGAGACAAGAGAAACTAGATACTTGCAGATGAAATTTACAAATATTGCATGGAAAAGAAATCAATGAAGTATCACCTATGTGTTGCCAGGGCTCTGAAGGGCAGCAAATAATAGTAACAAGGCATGTTGTAAGAGGTGACTGAGGTAGGAGTCTAGGAAGCTACCCTAACAAATCAAAGCTCGCATAAATCGGATGTACTGGCCTACTTGTAGGTGCATAACTGGTATGACGAACAATCGCTCTTAGGCTCGGATCATAAACAAATCACAAAGAGCGGTTCAACAAGTGGTCTTCTGGTTCTTCGAACGCTCCATACTGACCACCTGTCAACCACTCTGTGTGATTTGTATGTGATCTGAGCCTAAGAGCAATTGTACATTGTGTCAGTTATGCGCCTACAAGTAGGCCATTACATTCGATTTCTGCGCCGCTTTTCAATTACTAGGGTAACATCCCTAGTGCCTACATTAGTTGCCTCTTACGACATACATTGTAGGTCGCAGTGGTACTGTTCTTTGCTTCCCTTGCGGGCCCCGGCAACACGGGCGGGTAACAAGCTGTCGATAATTGATCAATCGAAGAAGAAAAAGGGAAACAAAAGAACTAATTAATCACTTTCATACCAGTTTAGCTTTTTCAACTTCAAATTCTCTTTCCATGTTCTGACGTTCTTCAACCAATGCCATGTTGGCCATCTTGAGATTTTCCTGTCTTTGGGCCTCAAGAGCATTAGTGAGTCTTTGTCTTTCTAAGGCAAGTTGTTCAGCAATCTGCTTCTGCAGCTGTTCAATTCTACGATGTGCATGGGCAATCAGTGCACTCAGCTCATCTTCTGTTAGTTTTTTACCTATTTCAAAAATACAAACAAATGAGACCAAAAAAATCAAATAAAACAACATGCATCTATGATTCATGTCAATCATTCGCCCAAGTGGTTACTGGGGTCCAAATTTGGGGTGTAAATAGAACCCCTGTTACCTGCCACGCATGACGTAAGAGGTGACTAAGGAGGTTTGGCTGAAATCGGATGTACATGTCCTAAACGTGTAGAAGTCTATGCATTTAGGGGCCTACCAAACCAATGTGCAACGTATACATGTTCTTGGCAAAGATCAAACATATCACAAAGAGTGATTAAAATTGGTTGTAAAGAACGAACGCAAAGAAGATGTCAATCATTTCAGTTTCATGGATGACTAGTTAAAGTGTTTATGGAGCTATAAGCAAGATATTTTCTAAAGGGAATACCACAGTCTGATGATGATCTTTGATTTCCTTTAAAGAGAACATAAATATACAATGCTGTAAAATATCAGTAATTTTAATTGAGAGTACTCATACTAACATAACATAAAAATAATCTCCCCATGATATCTGGCAGTAAAAGTGAAAATTACAGCTAAAAAGGGTCTAAAGCCGAAAGATTAGACTTCATTGCACCGGGTTTTAAACCATATGGCTCGGTCCCTCTTCGCAGAAATGATGCACAATCTGCCGAGAGTATTGCACAAAGCACGAACTCCGTAGCTCAGACAACAATCTTCCGAAAAAAGTCTTTGGAAAAAATCCACTCGTGAACATGAGTGTGAAAAAAGACAGTGGAAAAGTAAATGTGTTTTTTAATATAAGTGTTACAAAAGAGTCCTCTGCATACCATGAACAGAGTAGAGAACAGATAGATTTATTCAGAAAGATCTCAAAATCAAAGAAAGCTGGCTGATGCTACAAAAAAGAATGAGAAAATTGAAGTATTTTGAAAATGTAAATTGGTTGATAGGAACATCATCATTGCACTTCTGTGAGTAACCATGTGTGCTCTGACCTCTTTCTTATACAGGAAGATCTCAGGTGCAGTGCACAAACTACGTAGCACCGGACTCGATGTAACTTTGAAGATATTTTTGTAGGAATTTTATTTTTAATCTTTTCTAATGAATTTTGCCCAGGCAGCAGCTTTCCAGCATGCTCTTCTTAATTTTGAACTGCCACAGTTCTTTTACGTGCTCAAATTGAACATGGGACCTACATTTTATCATCCGTCTTCAATAGGACTAGGAATTCGATCTCACCTACATTGAGGTAGGATCTATGGAAAAATATCAAGAAGGCTCCACGAGGGAACGGATCTGGTACCTTTGGCACGAGAGACGAGCACATAACCTCTACGCCCCAGAGAACCCTTTGAACATATAAAGTGACATGAAGGTTTGAAGAAGACAATCATGGAAGGAGGCATAATGGCAAAGAGGAAGACAACACAGAAAATGAATTCAGGATGTAACTGATGGTTTGAACATGACAGCTTCATAGGCCTTTGAGAGAGAAATTTTGAAAGCTGTTAAGATGGAAAAGTTCTACTCAGGACAAGCTATTTAATGATTATGATATAGCAACCCTTACTCCCTCAACTGTAAATTATTAAACTGAACAAATCACATGACAGAATTTCTGAACAATACATTCTAGTCAAATACACAACCTACCTGAACCAAATTTGATTGAAGGTATAATACTTTCAATCTCTTTTTGAAACTGTTTCTTTCCTTTCTCTACCAAATCCTTATATTTCTGCATTACATTTGCTTCAGCCTCTGCCTGTCGAACCTATAAGACATAAAGCCATTATGTACACGGTAACTTTAACAATTACAAAGAAAATTAGATCTGCCCTAGTTTGATACCACATTAGTCTTGTCAATAGGAAATAAAAAGGAGGAGATGGAATTGGTTGGGACATACATTAAGAGTACAGAAGACTAGACACCCACATGTCGCTTTGAAATGGAATCCGGGAGGCAAGAGAGGTAGGGGGGCCTAGAGAGACATGGAGAAGAACCACAGACAGAGAAGAGGCAGGAAAGACCTGGAATGAACTAAGCTGGCTTGCTCAAGACAGATTTGGTTAGAGTAAATTTTTTGATGCCTTATGCTTGAAGAGACGTTAAGAGAAGAAGTCTTGTCAACAGGAAAAGTAAAATCTGTCCTGTACTATGACTTGTAAATATGGCAAGTAACTAAGATATTACACCCTCACTGAAGACTTTCACCAACAAATGTTACAGCTGTATAATTCTTAACGTATACCCAGAAGTAATAATGAACAAAAGTGGTGGAGGATAACAAAAAAACCCTACAAGGGGAAAAAGTAACATGAAGCAAAGTCTAAATTATCAGGGGATGAACACACAATCTGTGTTTTGTTTGGCTAAATATTACAGCAAAGCTGAGATATCTGCACTTTACGGCCCCACACATCCTTATTTGTTTATTTGGAATTAAAGCTTTTTTTTTAATTCTGATATATCTCCATCTTCTCTTTCTTATAAGTTTTTGTTAGTGGTTGACCAGACATTTCTCTGATTTCATCACTTCTCCTGAATTGTTCCATTTTATGTTCATTATTTATTGCAGACATCTATTTTCAAATGCATTTAACTATTTAAGTATTAAACATATCATCAAAAATACAATGCATAGATGCTACATTGCGAAATATGAAAACTGTATGGTGTGTCATCACCATTCAGTAACACTGATAAAGTGTTCTATATTTGTTCCATTTATATCAATAAAAATAGTAATAAGACACAAAAGTGAATGGGTTTATTTTCAAAAATCAACACATGTACAAAATATAAATAATTAAACCCAAATAATTTGGTTGTGAGCAAGATCATCTTGCAGTGGATACCATCTCACTGTGGAATATAAATGAATCAAATAATCACCATCTAGGACAAGAAAACGCCCATCAAGGTCAATAGAAAAGAAGACCAGCAAAGAGACAATTACCACTGTCTAGATAGCGCAAGGCAGGTGATATTGTTTCGACTCATAACTGGACACAACAGATTGAACAGACACACAGACTAAAATTAGTTCCATCACCAACATGTGAATGTGGACAGACAGCCGAACACATCCTGCAAGATTGTCACCTGATGAATCAACTGCGGAAAGAACACTGGCCAACAGAGACAGACATCCACACAAAGCTGTTTGGAAGCTTTGATGAACTAACAAATAAACAACATACATCCAGAGAACCGGACTCATTGTGTAGACATTGAACATCAGCGAACGAGACTGTGGAATATCAAGAAATGAAACCGATTGGCCAAGGCAGATGCTGCAGGAGAGCAACCAGATATACCAGTTACCTACCACCAAAAGAAAAGGATGATTAAATCAACCAGAAAGCCATCAACACTAATACTGCATGGCTACTATAATATGAGTAGATTTGAACAAATTGTCATCCTGCGACTCAGAACAAGACACAAACAGAAAGAAAAACAACAAAAGTAAATTCTATTTTTTTAAAGTCAACACAAAGATACACACACAAAAAAAAAACATGAAGAAAATAACCAGCAAAGTACAGAAACAACCACTGACCTGTAAAGTTGCTGCGCCTAGCTCTTTGAGAAACTCGTTTAATTGCTTGGTAGCTGGAAATATGGCAGGATTATTCTGTGTTACTCGATTATTTCTACCTTCTTGTAAAATATCTCGTAATTTTTCAACGTTCTTCCTGAAAGAACAAATATGGTGAATTTATTTAACATTAAAAAATAAAGCTTGCATAGACTGCACAGCATGCATGTCAGACTGAAACACAGACTCCAGAGCACATCCTGCAGTCCTGTCAATCATACATACACCTACTAAACGAAATATGGTCTCATGAACGAAGCTTATAGAGGAAGCTATGGGGAACTCACGAGGAACTCCCAACTGATATGCTGCTTCATAAAGGTAACCCATCTCATGGTTTAGTCAAGTATAAGAAACCAAACGCAAAGAAGAAGTATTCAACATTAATTTTCTTCTGGTACTTCTCAGACTTTAGTCAAGAACAACAGTATACAGTTCTAGGCGTGCTTGCTACCTGGTGGTTTTCTCAAAGTACACCAGTTTAGAAACAAAGAGAATAACAGTAGAAGTCTGTACTCTTACCAATAGAGTAATAAAGAGAACAGCATGATTCTTTTGGTATACTGATTGTTTCAATTTTCTTATTATCCTGTGCATAATCTTTTAGGCATTAACCCGGATATTTTCCAAGAAAGAAATGTTTATTTAGACTATGATTCATCCGAGTGGTTACCGGGCCCAAATTGGGGTGTAAAGAATAGAACCACTGTTACCTGTCACGCATGTTGTAAGAGGTGACTAAGGAGGTTGGTTGTGGGGCTAGCTACCCCACACCGTAAAAAACATAGATGGCTACAGAACGGAGAGCGAACCGAGTAAACACTGGCTGAAACTGGACACATCGCCGAAGGATAAGCATCAGAGCTCCAAATGGTGCCGAAGATGTGACATAAAACACACCCATGCTAAGGCTGCATGAATCAGATTTCCACATGAATAGAATTTATGGGGAAGTCTGGTACATCGGTGATCGCGTACGAGAGAGACTATGTTTAAAGACTGTCAACATCGTCATATGGCTTGTTCCTAAATGGTACTGGTAACTGTGACATCAAATTAAAAAATATGACTAACAGATGGGCCATGAGAGACACAGGAAGAGGTTTACAGATACATGGCCAACCCTAACCCCAATGGAAACATCAACCACCTTACACATGAGAGATCAGAGCACCATTTTTAGACTGAACACGAAAAATTACACTTAATATTCACATGAACAGAATTCAATCACAACACACTCCAGAGTGCCAGCTGCATGTACATCATCATGAAACCATTCACCACTACCTCTTCAGGTGCCAAGCGTTAGATGAGGTCAGGATGATCCGACTTCCTCCAAAGCCAGATAAATAGAACACATTATATGGAACAAAAGAACAACTTACAAACACATGTAGATACACCACTACAGAGCATTGAGCCAAAGGGCAAAAGCCTAAGTGCCGCTGGATCATTGAAGCAAAAGTACTGGTGACCCAAGTGTTTTTCTCCATCTGTTGTTTTAAATGACAATGAACACGGATATCATTTTAAAAATCCAGCAATACAATAAGCATATGAACTCACTTTGATTCTGCAAGAAGCTCGTTGGCTCTTGCCATTGCAAGTTCTCTCTCTTTATAAGCAACAGCCACAGACTCCCACTGTGAATCTTTCATGAGGATCTATGTAGAAACAAGAGAAAGTATTTAGAAAAAAACATTCATCATGTTTTATGGATGTTCAAGTAGTAGCAAGTCCCTTGTGGAACGTCGCATTCATCACAGCCTGCCTGAAAAACTTTCTGTCTCTTGCAAGTTCTCCGGGCTCTTCTAGCGTCATGTTTAAGGTTTCTTTGATGTCCTGCTGCCACCTTCGTCTTGGTGGTCGTCCCATGCCTCATTTTCCAGGAACCACGCCTTCCATTACCTTTCTCTACAGATCACTGTGGCATTTAATGTTGGCGTTTTATGGCTGTATTTGATAAAATCATGTAGTGTTCTCTTTGCATGACCCCTGCAGCCCAGGATAGAAGAGGATTGATTGATAAGACCATCATCAATGCACTTCGGTGAGTAGCCATGTTTGTTCTGATCTCTGAATTTAAGCAAAATTATCATTATCTTTGCAGCCTCAATGTTTAACCCTTCAAGTTCTAGAAGACAGTTCTAGTGGACATTAAAAATCAGAACTTTTCCAATTAGTCCTAGATACCAACCAGTTTATCATATCCTATGATATAAAAATAGTTAAAAATAAGAAGAAGAGAAAGAAGAAGAAGAGCAAGATAAAGAAGTGGAAGAAGAAATAAACACTGGTACATTTCTTAAGTTCAATATTCAAAAATTGTACAAAATCTCACATCTGATGTGTCGTCCAT
This sequence comes from Arion vulgaris, assembly GCA_020796225.1. Taxonomy (NCBI): domain Eukaryota; kingdom Metazoa; phylum Mollusca; class Gastropoda; order Stylommatophora; family Arionidae; genus Arion; species Arion vulgaris. The sequence continues at coordinate 65,911,516 of CM036753.1, read as the reverse complement.
GGCCTGCTTTAACATCTTGGTTTGATTACGAATGCATGCTGCCACTTCTGTCTGTGCTTTAACTGTTTCTGATACTACATTGAGACTATTTGTTGTCAGTTTGTGTATCACAACCTCTAGTGCTATAGATGGGGAAAAAAATTGTAATAATATTACAATTGTACAACATAACAACATTTCAATAATTCAATCAATGACATCAAGTTGGACTGTATTAGCTCATTAATTCAGTGCTGAAATTGTAAGTGGTTTAGGAAAATTATTTCATTTTTTCTTAAAATTTTCCTTGTTTTAGATTTTATTTGAGCTCTGTGTTCTGTTTCCCTGATGGAAGCCTTTTCGTCAATATACAGGTTTTGTTAATTTTTCTTATCTCAGAAAACCGCAATAACATGTTTGTATTTATTCTATATGTGGGCATCTGTGGATAAGCGGTATTTAGCTTGATCAAAACCCAAGAGTACCTGGTTCGAATTCCGTGGCGGGCAGTTTGGAAGCAAATTTAGTCCCTTGGATTTTTACGAACTGTAAAAATAGACCTCACTGCTCTGAAAGCAATGGCAAACTACTGAAGTTTATGTGGTGCATAGAAAATCAACGACTCATTTACTGTGGCTGATGGCGACGTTCTGAAAAGGAAATGCCACGATTTTCATTTATTCTATAATTAAGTAAACGAAATCACTAACTGATGTTACAAAATAATGGATTCGACTGCATAATAGCACACACAAAAGAAATCTAAATTTACTTGCCATTTTCTTCTTTAGCAAATTTAACTAAACAAACCTGCATTATCAGCCTTTTCATCCTCTTCTCTGCTCTGGAAATCGCTTGGACTAATCTTCTCACTTCTTTTCTCACTTTTCTCTGTAGAAAAAAAGCATATCATTGTTATATATCTGTGTTCTTCTAATACCTGGTCATGAAGTAAATATATGTCTTACTTTAGGATAGCTTCCTAGACCCCTACCTCAGTCGCCTCTTACGACATGCCTTGTAGGTTGCAGTGGTACTATTCTTTGCTTCTCTTATGGGCTCCAGCACCACATGGGTGTCATTGTTCATTTGAGGATCATCTTCCTCGCTCATGTCCATAATTGCTCCAATCTCCTAAACATGCATTTCAGTGTGTTTAGACTAACAATTCTCGTTCTGTACTGGTTAATGTAGCTATTGGGGTTTCCTCAGGGTTTTCCGCCTTGCCGCTCCTATCGGCACACATAACTTCCGCAACTGAGATAGAGAATATCCTTTATCTTCTTCATTAAAATCTTCAGAGTGTATGTTTTCTATTAGAGCATTGATGTCGCTTTTGACAATAGAAAGCTCATTTCGATACAGCAATGCTCACCAGTGTATCTGCTCTCTCATTGTCCTTCACCCCATAATGACCTGGAACAAAAATTAAGGTGAGTTCTGAAAACAATTTGAACCCATTATGATGACTTTCTAAGGTTCCTCATAAATGGTCACTTACTTCTTGCAATATTTCCAACCTACATCTTACTATTTGTGTTTTATATTATCCTTATCTATTCAAACAATCACAGGTAATCAATGTATAATGAACTCTTGTTTATATTTGGTATTGTATCCACTATGTAGTAATGAATCAATCATGTGCTGTCTCTGCATGGAAGGTTGACTCCCTCTCATAGAAGAGATTAAACGAGTTGCCCAAGATAAAGCTTTATGGAGAAATTGTATGCAGGCTCTGTGTAACATATAATGGTACGAGAAAAATATAACAGAACTAGTCAGTGCCTCTCACTCCGAAAGTACTCAGTTCACTTCCTGCATGGAGCTATTGAGTTATTTTCCAACGATGTCTGATCTCAACATATGAGGTTACTTCTTAGTCTTAACGGAGATAGACAGTAAAATTGTAGGGCTGGTGTTCAAGCTGAATATATAACAGAACCCATCACAGTTGAAAGCCGATACGGCTGGAAAGCCACTGCCTGCAGAAATGAATTAAAAAATAAAATTGCTGCAAATGTTTACAAATGAAAATATGAAACTGGGTCTGTATTTTTCTTTGACCAATGGCACACAATGGGAGATGTGGTCAACATAATGCTAGCCATCTTAACTTTCAAGTATTTTTCTGGTACTCGGCTGAAACTAGGTTGACTGAGATCTGTTTGTGGGGGGAAAAAATCCAACTTCAACTGAGATCAAACTCAGAAGTTCCATCGAGATAACAAGTGTACTAACCACTGTGTTGCCATGGATCATGGATAGGTAAAGTTAACTACAATGAATCCTCTAAATATGTCAATTTTGCTGGAAAAGAAGATTAGGTTGGTCAACACAAATATAAAACATGTCCAACTATATGGCTCTGAAACACATCAGGAGTACAAATCCAAACTGCAAACTTTCACCAACAGATATATCTGTCCCCTACTTTACAATATATGATCAAGAGTAATACCAAACAAGATTTAATGATGAGCTGAAAGGTAAGAGAGACTAGTGCAAACTCAACAGTCATCACAGTAACACACTTGCCAATCACACACAGAGTTGTGAAAGAGACACAACTGTTATCATGACAGCTTTTAGAAGGCTGGTTTTGCTTTCCCTCTTTGATTCCTATTCATTTAGTTGGACAGCAGCGATGAAGTCCATTACCAAGGCCACCACTTGGAAGTGCAATTTCTCATTCACTGCACTTTAAGTACCTTTCCAGCATATAATAGACACTGCGCTTAAACCTACACTGTAAATGAATATATTGCAGACACCTAGACTTATGTAGGACACAATTTAGCCAGAATGTATTTGACTGAAACCCACATCTGACAACATAAGTAAGAAGACTGATGAGCACCTAGTAACGGAAGTTGAAGTGAAAGTCTCAGCAACTCAGAAGAAATCATGTGCCGACTTTAACTCAAGAAAAACAATAGCAGAAGAGTGTTTCATGCAGTCCCATGTTTCAAGAAGAACATGAAGAAATATGAAGTAAACATACTGGTTACCTTTTTCATGTAAGGCAGTAGTCAGACTCTTTTCTGATGAACGATCATCTGAAGATAAAATGAAATGATTCATTACCAAACTTTGAAAAATACAAAAATAGTAACTGAAGGAAAATAATGTGGGGTCTATGGCTCAAGCAGAGGTATCCAAGCAGAGGTTTCTCTGGTGGCTGAGCAACATCTCATGCATGGAAGATGGTCAAATTTCCAAGAATCTACCACAATGCTGTTAAAGACATGAGTTCAGTACACAAGCAAGTTACATTTTCTTACATAAAATTTGGTTTCAAAAATTGTGTTTACTTTGTCACAGTTTGGTGCAGTAAATAGTATTTATCAAACACATAATCATAAAATGTGTATATCTTATTTCTATATGTTGTCTTCTTCTTCTCCTTTGAGTTCGTTCTTTACGACCAATTTCAATCACTCTTTGTGATATGTTTGATCTTTGCCAAGAACGTGTATACGTTGCACATTGGTTTGGTAGGCCCCTAAACGCATAGACTTTTACCCGTTTAGGACACGTGCATCCGATTTCAGCCAAACCTCTTTAGTCGCCTCTCACGACATGCGTGGCAGGTAACAGTGGTTCTATTCTCTACACCCCAAATTTGGGCCCGGTAACCACTCGGGCATCTATATGTTGTGAATCATGAACAAATCAATTTAAGACTTCAGTAACAAAAATGTATGCACAAAAGGCAACAAAAGTCAAACTTATAAACCAAACAGAAGTGGTGCCACACGTAATATGACAAGTTAAACAAATCAAAATACACAAAAATTAATGAAATTGAACATTCATAAAAAGAAATCTCAAAATGAAAAATGTCACACAACTTTCAAACATGGCAAATTATCAATATGTAAACCTGCATCACCATTATCATTAAATAAATCTTCAATAGTTCCCACTTCACGGACTTTCAATTTTTGTGCCTGAGAGCTCACCACTTCTGGCACTGCAAAAACCAGTCAAGATACATTATTTCACAATAAACAAAAATAAAAACATACAATAACTTTTTTATAAAAATATGATTCTCATATCAATTTTGTCATTGAGAATTTATATTGTACTTTATTATTATTTTGTTTTAACATTACTATAAACATTATCTTTTTTTTATCGCTATCCGACAGACACACTATGCTACCAGTGCCAAACATGGGCACTGATAAAGAACAAGAAGGAAAATTACCACATGTGAAATGAGATGCTTGATGAAAGCAGTAAATAAAACAAGACCAGTCGGAACAACACCTGTTGTTAGATTCAATGAAAAACAGAAAGAGACTCAAATGGTTTGGCTGGGATGCAGAGAAATGGTTTGGCCACCTGGTGAGAATGGACCCAAATACACCAGTTGCAAGAGCGTATAATTTGAAAATGGAACCATCAAGAGGAAGGGGCAGACCAATAAAAAGATGGATTGATGGAGTTACAGGCATCTTTAAACTCCACAATATCACAGCATATCAAGCGACCGAGTGTGCACTATCTCGAAAACTGATCATCAGTTAAACCTGCGATGTCTAAAGGCAAAAAAGGAGAGATGGACAAAGAAGAGAGACAGACACAAACAAATGTAATCAGTTTTAAATAAGTTGGATAGTCATGTCCTCTCTGATCGTCTGTTCATTAATTTCGAGCTGACTTCCCCAGTATCATGTTAAGCTTTTGCAGTAATAACTCTTGTGTTATTCACTGTATTTTTTTTTCAAATAATTCAACTACCACTTTATTTTAAAAAACCTGCGGTGGTAGAGTTAATGTTTTGTACACTTTTCACTCCATGTGTGTATGAACAAATCAAGCAGAAACACATTTTTTTAAACTGAATTTTATGAATTACATGAAATTTTCCACATAAACAACGATTGTACTTTAATCACAAGCTAACAGAATGTAAAAGAATAAATAAAGAACCAGTAATGATCAGAATAAGTTACCTCAATTTAGAGCCAATTTGACAATGAAACACCTGTGTGTTGCTGGGGCTAACAAGGGGAGCAAAGAATAGTAACACTGCGAGGTATGTCATAAGAGGCAACTGAGGTAGGGGTCTGGGGAAGCTACCCTAGTAAATTAAAAAGCGTTGAATAAATCGGATGTAATGGCCCACTTGTAGGCGCAAAACTGGCACAACATACAATCGCTCTTAGGTTCAGATCACATACAAGTCAGAAATAATGGTTTAATAAGTGGTCGATATGGAGTGTTCTAAAAAGAAAAGCCAATTTAACAATGAAAAAAAATGTCACAATACATGGCCAAAGAATTCTCCAAAGAATTTATAAGTACAGAAAAGTAAACTGCCAAATAAAAGTGAGGGATTGATGGATAAAGACTTCTGAATAATTTATAACGACAGCAGAACAAGGCCAGAAATGTAACAGCTGAAAAAAAGATACCCAAGAAACAATACCAGAATAAATTATGTAGGTTATAAATCTACATTTTTAAGTTTAGTTTTGTCCTCTGATCACATCGAACCAATTAGCCAATAAGTGCTTATATCTCCTCCTCAGTATGTCTCTCAGCGTGTGACAACTAATGACACCGGTTCTTTGTACATTTAACATTCTTTTTTGGCTACAAGTTTAGTGCTCTTATCTAGCTACCACATTTGATTTAGAATTCTTGCAGTCTGGTTGGGGTTGAAGATTCACCACTATTACTTGGATCATTTAGACACTTGCCTTAGGAATTGATTCAGCTGTCAACCTCGCCGGCATGGCTGGTGGTCTGGGTTCAGCTCCCGCAATGCGTGTGGAATTTTTCCCGACCACGACGGCTCTCAGGTCGACCCAGCCTCAACTGGGTACCAGACATGCTCTGGGAAAGTAAAGGCGGCCGGCGTGATGCTGACCACATCCCCCATCATGTGCCGGCGGTCAATGAAAAATACAGGCCCAACACTGTATTGACCCATATACCACGAGGTATGAAAGGGTTCCTTTACTTTTTTACTTACTTACTTGGATCATTTACACATCTCTCCCTTAGGGAATTTTAAATATCAGCCTGGTCCATTACCCACCCGGCATCTTTTTTAAAAGGCGAGGAAATAAATAACAATTTCATGAAAATATACAGCTGTCAAATTTACCTGCCAAAATATGAAATGGATTTGACCTATTTGTTAAAATTTCATCTGCCAATTTCTTCTCTCTGTCTGCAACAAATTGTAACCAACCATTGTTAGTGCTTCTTGTCTAGCAAAAAGACATGTATTGAAGACATGTACTCAAATGGTGTGTGGATGACAGTGGCAACAATAATTAGACAATAGATGAAATGGATTTGACCTATTTGTTAAAATTTCATCTGCCAATTTCTTCTCTCTGTCTGCAACAAATTGTAACCAACCATTGTTAGTACTTCTTGTCTAGCAAAAAGACATGTATTGAAGACACGTAGTCAAATGGTGTGTGGATGACAGTGGCAACAATAATTAGACAATAGATATTATTTACAAAAACAGAAAGATTACAATACACATGAGGAAAGTTTGTATGCAATCATAAAAATTATCACTTAATACTTGAATTTCAGAAACGTTTCATGATTATTTCTTTACGACTTTCGTGTGTGTGTGCAAACTACCAGTCAAATCCTGAATGATTGCACAATATGTGTGTGTGTGTGTATGGTATATGTATTTGTTTGTGTATACATGATTGATTGATTTTATAGGGCATCATCATTGCACTGGTGAGTAACCGTGTGTGCTCCGATATCTTTTTACACATGAAGATCTCAGCTGCAGTGCACGAACTCTGTGGCACTGGCGAGGGCCCCCAATGTAATTTTGAAGATGGAGAAGATCTTTTGTAGGAATTTTATTTTTAATCTTTTCTAATGAATTTTGCCAGGGCAGCAGCTTTGCAGCTTGCTCTTCTCAATTTTGAACTGCCAAGGGTTCTTTTACATGCTCAAATTGAACATGGGACCTATGTTTTATCATCAGTCTCCAATAAGACTAGGAACTTGATCTCACCTACAGTGAGATCAAGGATCTCTGGAAAAATATCCAGATTGCTTTACGAGGAGCAAACCTTTACGCTTGGACGAGAGACAAGCACCTAACATTTACACCACAGACCCCCATTGTGTATTTTTTTTTTTCTTTTTTTCTTTTTTCTTTTCTTTTCGTCCGCTTCAACTCAGACGAGTTTCATCTCTGAAACTGATTTTTGCGTGAAAATCCGTTTTCCAATTTCTTACAATGGCAGCAGCATGCACATTGTAAATTACTTTACACTGGCAGCCGTGTGCTCAATGTACTCGTAATTAGTATTCCTCGCCATACAGGCAGATTTTCTCCGACTTCAGAGGTACTCACGTTATCGTCCTGAGTAAGACCAGGGACTCGAACAAATGCCAGACAGTGGGTTCGAACCCGAGCTATGAGGTGTCTCACAGCTAGCAGGCCGAGCTACTATCAACTACTCTAGGCAGTCCCCCTGTTGTTGTGTATTAATGTTCTATGAATGAAAATGTCCTGTTAGTTTAAGTATCTTGTAGTAATCAATGTTAGTAATACCTTCAAAGTTTCTATAGAAGTTCTTTGCACTAGATTGTTCTGAAAGACGATGTGGACCTGAAACAAAATGTCATTATTTATCTAGTTGAAATACAGTGTAGCAGATTACAGCAGCAGCCAGCCAACCAAAGTGAATAATGTACCAGCCTGATATACAGATATTCTATTGCAATTACTAAACCATAAACATTAAAATAAACATATATATAGAAATACATAACGTTAGTACATATAAATGTGTTATTGATTTTTGGGGGGGGCAAATAATTTAGTAACCTGTCAAAATTTACAAATTATTTTGATTTATAACAAATATATATTACAGCTGGTATTAAATCTAAGTTAAAGACATGAATATTTCAAGTATTATGGTCTATTCTGAACAATTATAGTATTTACCAAATTAAATGCTGATCCTACTTTCTCTCTCTTTGCCTTTTTATCCCGGGTTGGGGCATAGGCCCTCAACCAACTCATGCCAAGTCTTCCTATCTCTAGCTATCTCCTGCAGCTCCCTCCAGCTCTTCTTTATATGTTGATCTCCGCCTCCATGTATTTCTCGGCCTCCCTTCTTTCGCTGTCCCTGCGGGTTCCAGGCAAGGACCCTTCTTGTTATATTCCCCTCCGGTTTTCGCAAAGTGTGTCCTATCCAGCGTCTTTTTTAACCTGTTTGTTCACTGGAATCTGTCTTGTTCTCTCCATAAGTTCCTCATTTGTGACCCTATCATAATATCTTATTCCCTCTATTCTGCGCAGACACCATTGATGAATGTTTGAAATTTATGCGCTATTGTTTTAGTTGTTCTCCATGTTTCTGACCCATACAGTAGAACTGCTTTAACATTAGAGTTAAATATCCGAATTTTTGTTCTAGATTTGATTTCTTTGGACTTCCAAATGTTTCCCAGCGCAATGAAAGCTCCTCTTGCCTTCTGTATTCTTATTTTAACATCTCTATCTGTTCCACCCTCTTTGTCTACGTTGCTGCCCAAATATGTGTATGATTCTACCTCTTGAAGTGGGATTTCCCCCAGTGAGATCGAGTTGTCATTTGCTTGGTTAATTCTCAATATCTTTGTCTTTCCCTTATGAATGTTCAGCCCTAGTTGCTGGGACCTTTGATTCAATGTGTTTAGCTTATCCTGCATCTGATTTCGTGTATGTGACAGAAGGGCTATATCATCAGCGAAGTCCAGATCATCTAGTTGCTCTGTCAGAGTCCATTGGATTCCATTTCTGGTGTTAGTTACTGTGGTCTTCATAATCCAGTCTATTGTCAGTAAGAACAACAAAGGTGATAGAAGACATCCCTGACGCACTCCTGTTTCTATTCCAAAAGTATCTGTTAGTTTACCTTCATGAAGAACTCTACATTTCATATCTGTATATGTTGCTTTTATTAGGTTAATAATTTTCTGTGGGATTCCATAATGCCTCATTAATTTTCAAAGGGTTTCCCTACCAATACTGTCAAAAGCGCTGATCCTACTGCATTCCATAATTTGTCTTGTAAAAAAAAGTTGAATACATATGTTGAACAGTGCAAAAATAGTACAAGGACTAGCAGATAGCTAAAGTACTGGAAATTATGGAAAAATTATAATCTACAAAGTGGTTGAAATAAACAGCAAATAAAACATAACAAAACATAGTGTTGGAAAATCCACCCATGTAGTTTTCAAATCCTTTTCTTCCTACAAATGTTCAATCACTTCTGCCATTACACATCAAATAGCATTCTTAGTTTTCCTCCAAATTCTCCTGCCAGTATACATCATCCTTTCTTATTTTCAAATGCTCTATATCGATCACTTGTTATCATTCTTTGTGATTTGTATGTGATCTGAGCCTAAAGAGAGATTGTACGATGTGCCAGTTATGCGACTACAAGTAGGCCAGCACATCTGATTTTCATCGATGCTTTTCACTGACTAGGTAGCTTCCTAGGACCCTACCTCAGTCGCCTCATACGACATTCCTTGTAGGTTGCAGTGTTACTATTCTTTGCTCCCATACGGCCCTGGCAACACATCATTCAATAGTATTCTTAGTTTTTGCTAGAAATTCTTGATCACTCCTGTTATTATACATCACCCAATAGTATTCTTAGTTTTCCTCCAAATTCTCAATCACTCCTGCCATTATACATCATCCAATAGCATTCTTGGACAATTACGCATAGCTTTATTCTGTATTCTCTCAAGAAAATCGTTCAATTTGCGTCTTTCTAACATTGAGGATGGCCATTGCATAAATGATGTTTGAAAGAGCCAGCGCCTGATACAGAATGAGAAGCAGCTATTGCTCATTATTACCAACCATGACGACTCTCAGTGCCACCAGACCTTTACGTACATTGACTAACATGCTCAACATGTTCCCTGAAAATAAATGCACTTGGAGGTATTGCGAAGGAGATCGGAGCATCTATGGACATGTCCAGAGTGCAATAAAGATAATCCAAACTGAAACTCTTTAAAAAAAAGCAAGTAAACTACAGCTTACTTTACACATACTGGGTGAAAAAGTGAAAAAAAAATTACTTCGGCCACAGCATGTTTTTCAATGCAGTAATGTGTTACGGGAGACATTTTTGTTGGGTCTGACATTTAAGAATTAATGAAGGACTCCTTATTTGACGCAGTTTTAAACTAAAAGACAAGCTCCTCCTGGTGACAAAACACTATTTGAGCAATCTAAAATCCTCAGAATACAAAGGCGTTGTGGCATCTATGGTGAAGGTATATCACATTGGCTGAAATCGGATGCATGTGTCCTAAACGTGTAGAAGTCTATGCGTTTAGGGCCTACAAAACCAATGTGCAACGTATACACGTTCTTGGCAAAGATCAAACATATCACAAAAGTGATTAAAATTGGTCGTAAAGAACGAACGCAAAGAAGAAGAAGAAGGTATATCACAAAACGTGGTGCCATATGTCTCTCAAACTGCACTTTCTGGATTCACATGTAGACTTTTTCGCAACAATCTGTGGTCTGTGAGTGACAAACATGAGGAAAGGTTTCACCAAATAAATTCTGAAGATGGAAGAGTTAGATATAAAGGAAAGTGAAGTTCCGCTATGTTGGCCAGTTATTGTTGGGGTCTAAAACAATAGATCTAAAGACAAGATCTCTACCAACAGAAGAGTTACACTTCAGTGGGTACCATCACATTGCGGAGTGCCAGGTAACGAGAAGGCAGACAAACTTGCTAAAAAGGGAGCAGAATGTGAACAAATAGATAATGAAATCACATACTTTGAAAAAAAAGCTATCATGGACATTAGAAAAGAACCTAAACCATCCAACGATGACTACCACACACTTGACAGACAAGGACAGACTATCATCTTCCGACTCAGGATAGGTCATAACAGACTGAATAAACACCTACACAGGCTGCGATTGTCCCCAACCCCTGTGGCTCCGCTGAACAAACCACAGAACATGTCCTGCAAGACTGCCCCCAGTATGTCCTCCCAAGAAAGGAACACTGGCCCTACAACACAACACTACATTCAAAACTACATGGCACTAGAGATGAGCTCCAGACAACAGTCGATTTCATCATAAGAACGCGTCTAACGGTATAATCATCAAAAAAGTGATCGCAAAGAAGAAGAAGAGATCAAAAGACGAAGGATTTACTTCACTGCAACGAGTTTCCCCATATCGCTCCGTCTCAGTCTGCAGAAATGAAAAGCCATATATACCAAGAGTGTTGCACAAAGCATAAACTCTGTAGCTTCAGCAACAATCCTAGGAATCTCATGAAAAATTGCACATGTGGCTCGGTCCGGATTAGAACCCACAACCTTCAGAATGACAGGCAAAAGTCTTAATCACTTCGCCATAGAGACCCACATGTTGGGATCTGACAAAGGAAACTCCACGATCATCCCACTTACTTGCACAAAAGACTGACATTATGTAGTTGTATGTTAACTATATATACCAACTGACATGATATTTACCCTTCGACAGCTACAAGAGAAGTGCAGAGAGCAGAGCAAGCCTTTATGTATTGCTTTCATGGATCTGACTAAGGCATTTGACACAGTCATCAGGCCAAGTCTTTATAAAATACTGAAGCATATTGGCTGTCCCCAAAGTTGCTCCAATTGATTGTCTCCTTCCATGAGGGCATGAAAGCCAGCATACAGTTTGATGGCAGCACATCTGATAGTTTCGAGGTTAAGAGTGGAGTCAAGCAGGGCTGTGTCCTTGCCCCCACTCTCTTTGGCATCTTCTTTGCAGTCCTTTTGAACCACGCCTTAGGGACGCTGATGGTGACGTTTTCATCCGCACTAGATCTGATGGTTCACTCTTTAACTTGGCTCGCTAAGAGCCAAGACAAAAACGACGGAAATACTTCTCTAGGACCTCCTTTTCGCTGACGATGCTGCCTTAGTCGCCCACAGTGAGACCACACTGCAATGCCTAATCAACAATTTGTCAAAGACATGCGACCTATTTTCTCTGACAATAAGTGTCTCCAAAACAGTTGTATTATGTCAAGGAGGTAACACATCAAATATCACTTTAAATGGCAACCATCTAACACCAGTTCACAAATTCTGCTATCTTGGGTCCACGGTCACTGCCAGCCTTTCTCTTGATGAAGAAATCAACGCTCGTATAGGAGTGCGGCTACTACATTCGGCATACTATCAAAGCGAGCGTGGGACAACACAAAACTGACATTGCAGACGAAGATCCAAATATATCGAGCCCGTGTAACTAGTTCTTTACTATATGGCTCAGAAACATGGACAGCCTACTCAAGACACGAGAAGAGACGTAACATCTTTCACCTTCGATGTCTCCGCAAGATTATGAACATCAGGTGGTACGACAAGATAACCAACTCTGAAGTACTGCAACGTGCAAAACTGCCTTCCATCATGGGCACGATCAGCAGTAGACGACTAAGATGGTTGGGACATGTGAGAAGAATGGAAACTTATCGCATACCAAAACAAATGTTGTTCTGTGAACTTTCGGAAGGGAAGAGGCACCAGGGCAGACCACTGCTTAGATATAAAGATGTCTGCAAACCTCAATGAAAATTTTCTATAGATCCCAGCACATGGGAGGGACTAGCTGATGACAGAGTTGTGTGGAAAGCCAAATTACAGAAGGGCGCAGAGTCTTTTGAGAAGAGACTTATATACGAGCTGAACGACAAGAGAGAAAAGCGAAAACTGAGAAGTTGTCACAGTAAAACACTTGCCAATTGACCGCCTGTAAAGACGAAAAAGGCCATATATATATACCAACTTATTTCTCAAAAACTGAATGCAATAGAACAAATTTTTAAACCAAGTTTGAAATCTGAATGAAAAACTCTATTGGAAACACTTCTCTCTTAAATGAAACAAACACCAAACAGAAAAAAGTTAAAATTTGTAGAACAGTGTAATTTGTAAAAGCATTTTTTTAAAACTCAATTATGATACCACTTCTTTGTTTGGCTCTGGCGTCCTCTTCTTCTTCATCATCATCATCTTCTTCTTCATCATCATCTTCCTCTTCATCTGATATCAAAGTAATATTCATTTGCATGTCAGCGAGCCAAATCATTTATCAGTGCACTCATTGACTCAAAAATAATTGGAATTAAAGCACATATCAAAATTAACATATACTAGCTGCCACAATCTACACCAACTTCAAAACTATTTTATCAATTAAAATAATGCAATGTGAGTAAAGCTTAATAAAAATGTATATGGGCGAAAGATTGACTTCAATGCACCATGTTTTCACATATGGATCTGTCCCTTTCGGCAGAAATGGCAAGCCACCTGCCAATAGTGTTGCAAAAAGACCGGACTCCAGCTCCAGCAACAATCCACAGGATCTCAGAAAAAAAACTGCCCATTTGACTTGGTCCGGATTAAAACCTACAACCTTCAAATGTCTTAGTCATCACCATAGAGATCCCCAAAAACTTATTGAAGCTGAATATTAATTCATGTGCTATATATATATATATATTTATGTATTAACTTTACTAACCTGCAATTTCTAGTAAGTGTAACAAGCACATAGAATAAAATAATCAGACAGGCACTCTTACTGCACTAAAATATCTAACTCCTTTACATACACACTGCAGAAAGGAGTATAGTGAAAATAATTATTTAATTGATAACATACCAGAATGTCGTCAGAAAAAAATTTAGATTATTGTCAGCTACAATGGTATCTTCTTCTCGTTGCCGTTGTTCAATGTCTACACAAGGAGTCCGGTTATCTGAATGTATGTTGCTGTGTTTGTTAGTTGATTAAGCTTCTAAACAGCTTTGCATGGATGTTTGTCTTCGTTGACCAGTGTTCTTTTCGTAGTTGATTCATCAGGTGACAATCTTGCAGGATGTTTGTTCGGTTGTCTGTGCTGTCTCTACACATGCACATGTGGGTGATGGAATCAGTCTTAGTCTGTGTAGATCTCTGTTCAGTCTATTGTGTCCAGTTCACAATGGTATTAAAATCTTCATTAACAAACAAGAACAAATCTTTGAACTATGATAAAAACAAGAATTGCCTAAGACAATTTTAAAATAATTACAATGTTCTTGCGAGCTGTAATGGTACTTAAAACTTTACAAGCAAACATGAACAAAGTTTTTTTAACTGTAGAAGCAAACAAAATTATAAACAAAAACAAGAAAATTCTCATGTGATCATTTACTGAAAATATCCAAATCTCAAATAAAAATGTTTTAAAAAAACTGGAATAAATGTTAATGGTCTTTCTGTGCTCTTATTTGCCAAACAGAAAATACTAATGTTTACTGTATGGTTCTTCTCAAGAAACTGGAGACTGGGACATTACAGTATTGTCAATATGCTAGCAACAAAGGTTATCCAAAAGTTATCAGATACAAATCAGATGGCAATAGCATTTTATACAAATAAAATTTCCGCAGCTTTTCAGACCTTAGGGTATGAAGTCACTTCACATCCCATTTCTAGGCCCATATTCTCATACCATGTGCAGCTGCACTTACACTACAACCTCCTTTCATAGGTTCCCCCTTCAATCTCTGTTTCCAGGACAAATTAGCAAATAAAATATTTTTGACACATAAAATTAACATTATACGCTGAAACAAACCAAACTGGAAGGCAATGCTGTAGGTACGGGGAATACAGGACTACATGTGATAAAGGAAGCATCAAGGGGTGGAGAAAACAGTGTTCTGTCAGACTTTACTCCCTGACAAGAGACAACAACAAATATTGATAATTCATTAGTTAACCTTCAATATGGAGTTTCCACATGCCCCATTCTGATCAGTTAAGGAAATTAAATTTGCTGCATTGTCTATTAGTCATCACAATCCCAATTAATTTTACCGCAGTGGTTTTTCAGTACTCTATATGGCAATCAAAATTTTTCCAATCTTTCTATATGGCAAACAAAAGCTCAGGTAGCGGTGAACGCCATTTGGAAGAAGTAACCATTTTGTAAAGCAACAAATTTTCATTAATTATACCTTCATCATCAGTATCATTATCTTCCTCAATATGAACAGTCTGCTGAAAAATGTTTGCTTTACCAAATGAAGGATGAATGTAAGAGGCATAGAGATCTTGGTTAGTTTTATAAAGTTTTTCCCCAAATTTATGGAGATTCTCACGGTTATTTTTCTCATCTCTATCACTGGAACATTGTGCTGTACTGATTGTATCAAAATGACTGACTGAAAGAAAAGATGACAAAATAATGACATTTCAATATCATTCATACCAATTAAAGATGAGATAATGCTGATATATCATGTGCTGTGAGGCTGAAAAGTGAATCACATTTTCAAGAGCTAGTTAAATATATATAATACAGTCTTCTGCTTTGTTTGCCGTGAAAATGAGTTTTGATGTTCAGAGTTTTCTCTCTTAAATCTAAAAATAGAAAAGACACACATAAAATATAATTGACTATGTCATCTTTCTGAACAAATAAGTCTTCAAGTAGTATGCTTTAGTTATCAAAATAAAAGGAAAGTCTTTGCTGAACGTTGATAGTTTTACATATCTGTGAAACAAAAATTACACAAAATGATGACACAATACAGATATTCTCTATTGCCTTGGTCACTGGCTCATGTGCATTTAACAATTAACAATTTTTTGAAAATATAAACAAAGAAACATATTACTCAGGTTATTAAACTCCAATGCAATCTGTGCTGACACATGGTAGAGAAAGTTGAAAAACAAAGACATTAGCAGTTTATAGCAAAGCTGTGGTATCTACTCTTTTGGCTCAACAGATCCATTTTCAGAATGATATTTTAAAACCAGATTTGCTTTCCTCTTTGTCCAATTGTAGTGATGCAGTCTCTGTCAAACAGGATCACCACTTGTAGATGAAAAGAAGGTCTTGGTCAGTTCTCATTCACTGACTCTCCACATCTTAGGCTCAAATTGAGCACATGTTTTTAATAAATTATGAAAGGTTTTTTATACATTGAACTTTAAAAAGTCCTTACTGTAAAACTAAAGCTACACAAATATTACAGACATGAACTGTAGAAAATGTTAGCACATATGAAGAAAAAATTACTGCTTATTTAAAAAGAACATGATAGTTTAAAATGTGTTAGCACTGGTCTTATTTTGATTCCTAAAACAAAAATCATAATAGCACAGCAGGAAACTATCCATAAGTTCCAGTCCAAATACCTCTGGGGAGACTGTTGAAAAATTACAGCAGACAACAGATTATCTGAGAATCTGTAATACAAATTGTCACTTAATAAATTTAACCGTAAATTTAAATGTCAACTGTCCCACAGACTTAGATGTAAACTACACATCTCTATTAGATGAGTCAACTCCCATTTAAATTTCAGTTGCTCTTGAGTTTTATACGCTAACCACCCCATAGTCTAACATGTAAACAAGCAACCATTCCACTAGATGGGTCAGTATGAGTATATGATGACTGCAGAAGAAGATCTGACATTAGATGACGAGAAGGAAATGGCCTGTATTTTGAGTTATCCCACCTTGAAATTGAAATATAGGAAATACATGACTTTGGATATACAAACGCCCATGTGGTGCCGGGGGGCGTGCAAGGGAAGCAAAGAATATTACCGCTGCGACCTACAAGGAATGTCATAAGAGGCGACTCATGTAGGACCTAGGAAGCTACCCTAGTAAATAAAAAGCACTGCAGAAATCAGATGTGCTTCCATACTTATAGGCACATATCTGGCACAATGTGCAATTGCTCTTAGGCTCAGATCACATACAAATCACAAAGAGTGATTAACATGTGGTCGATATGGATCACGCGAAGAAGAAGAATATATAATCAGAAAGACCATCCACATATCGCTTCCAGATCAACAGCCATTCTTTAATAGTTCTCTACAACATATTGTTATGAACAGAGATTTTCAGCTGTAATTAATATCAAAGTCTGGCCGAATGGACTACAGTGAGGGCTCCCCATTCTGAAGAACTCAATCCAAGGAGTTTTATTATGTTGGGGCATACAGAAAAATCCTAACCTAAACAGTGATGACTGGACTAGTCATGCTACCATTAAATTTCTCCGGCTCATATCCCCGTCCTACAACACCCAAAAAAGCATTAACTCAGGCAGTAACAACTAATATCAGAAACTAGAAATGAGAACGGCTTATTTATGTACATGAGAAAATGAGTCTTTCTCAGAGTAGTCCTACTATAAATGAGATTACCCAAACAAACTCACTCAAATTGATATATTTTGTGAATGAATCATGTTTTAATTATAGCTGGGGGGAGATGATTTGGCAGGAATATTTCATGACTTTTATCATGAAGGAGTTGTGTTATGTATTTTGAATAAAGCAATCTCTATTGCTTGACTCTTTTTAACACTGGTTGAGATAGCCCCTTCCTCCTCCCCCAACAAACTCATGCCAAGTGTTTCTATAAAATACTATTAAATAATCAGTCTGCCTACTATGAATTTTTGCTGGTTACTAAATTGTTGGTTATTTTGCCAACATCTGCTCTAAATAACATCATCAAAACTTCTAATTTTCATAGATCACAGACCATGTGACTACCTAGTAACAAGACAAGTACATTACCTGTTTTCTGGAAGTAATCTGACTTGCTGCATTTTTGCAGCATCCTCTGTACCTTAAGGAAAGAAATAAAACGCAATCTTAAGTTATCAGACAATGGACAATAAATCCTGGTTATCTCTCCAATAGTCTAGAATTTTACCCCAGATCTCTAAAGGTCTGATTTATTTGTGCCAGATTATCACCATTCACCATAGCTTCTTCTTCTTCTAACGCTTCATAGCGACCACTTGTTAACCACTCTGTGTGATTTGTATGTGATCTCAGCCTAAGAGCGATTGTAAGTTGTTCCAGTTATGCGCCTACAAGTAGGCCAACACATCCAATTTCTGCAATGCTTTTATTTACTAGGGTAGCTTCCTGGGTTCTAGATCAGCGCTCTTACAACATGCCTTGTAGGTCACAGTGGTACTATTCTTTGCTTCCTTGCGGCCCCACCACACAAGCAATCCACCATAGCAAAATTAATAGAAGCAAGAAGTATCAGATATTGTAACTTGATCACTTGAGACTGTAAGGTTGAGTTAGCTATAGGTATTTCTCCATTTTTATATGAGACCTATAACAATCCTTACTACCTAGTGTCTTTCATATACTTACTTCATCTGTTTTAAATGTTTAGTCCTTTTGTTTCACTGAACATCTAAAGTCTCCCTCTTTTACAGGCACGAAGGATGTAAAAAGACATTATATTGTCTAACAAACAAATTGTGCATCATTGAGACCATCATTAAAGGTGATGATGAGGGTGGATTGAGCATGTATATCATATGCCAGTGGGACATAGGACAGCTCACAGATGAAAATAAGGCATGAATGTCAAAAGGAAACATGAAGAAGAAATGTGGAAAGTGAAAGATTGTGCGTGACACGAAAACAATTCATAGAAAGGCGGCAGAACAGCAACAATGGAAATCTATTGCGGATGCCTTATGTGTCAAACAGGACAAAAAGACGACATAGATAGATGGACTTATTGTCTATATTCATAGGTATATGAGGCCCAACTAAATGTTACAAAGATATTGTACTTACATTTGATACATTTGCTTTTTCAACAGGTGATTCTGAATGGTTCTTTCTGAAATAAAGTGTGCATTTTTTAAAATCAAAGCAACTTATTTATAAGCAAGTTTACAAGTATTGGATACCATTACTAACAATGACAACAGGAAGGAAAAGTGAACATACAATCAATAATTTCATATAAATCAAACAAACCTGGTGGATGTGTTGATACTACAGGGATAGACTGTGCATGCTGTTTCTTATGTTTACGGTGTGACTGATGCATTTCTGGACACTTCACTAGAATAAAATGTGATATGTAAAATGTGATAAAATATATATATATATATATTTTTCCTCGATTGTGTGTAAATATCAAACTCTTGACTGCACATTGCGGACAGCAAGAGTGTCAGAGGGCAGCGTACTGTCACTAATAGGTTACACGCTATATGTTGATGAACTGAGAGCACATTCAAGTTGCTGCATTGTAGGTCGGCTGGGGACAGTCAAAGTGTAAGGAGGACAGCCAAACCTAAATGTCTCAAAAGATGTATGCACAATGTAAACCATTTTATGGTGACATTGCCGAGTCAGAAAATGTGGAGTGGTTATGTGGAAGACAGGCTGTTGACAACCTCAGTGAGCACTTTACATAAGTAAACCATACAGATGTTCCTGAAGAAAAGGAAGAAACCACAAAAGAAAAACTAATGGAGGAAAAACCTTATTCAAGGGTCTCTGGAAAACACATGACAACAAAGTTCACTACGCATGAATTGGAAAAAAAGCATTATGCTCCTTAAAGAAAAGAAAATCACCAGTAGTAACATAACCAATGAAATATTGATGACATCTTTAATCATGGCCAAATCCCATGTCGGTCCAAGACAAACTATATGGAGATGTACACAGACTCGACCACTAGCTACTTTAGACGTATAGTGGGTCAAAGGCTCATGAGATCATGGTGGTAACATGAGCCAGGGTTAGCGAGGGGGCGCGATAACCAAGACCCTGCCCCCGACCTCCAAATGGTGACCCTGGAAACAGACTTAGGTTCCGGTCTGGCTAAGGGGGCAGGGATCGGGGAGAACTACTCTGGTGCAAGTAGAGATGCAAAGGTAGTCATGCCTGATGGGATCCGCTCGCAACATAGACGAGGGAACTCCCAGAGCGACTATCAATGCTCACCTCTCCCGGACAAATCAAAACCATCGAATGGAAGCTGACCCAGGAGCAACGAAATGCAGCAGCGAGCATGGCAGGCAAGAGGGTGTGCGTCCCACCCAAGTATGCAGAACTGGTATGCCCAACAGAGGCTAACCAGTGCAAGCGCGCAGCGGTGTGTGTCCTACCCAAATGTGCAAAACAACTGAATGCCCAGCAGAGGTAAGCCCAGTGCGCGTTCCGCTGCAGGGAACTACTGCTTGTAGATTGATTGGGGACAATCAAAGGTTAGCAGAGTAAACCGCAAACAAACCTGACAGGCGGCAAACCAAGGTGTTCATTAAAATGACCAGTTTGCTGGGAAGATAGCGCTCATAAGCACGGGAGGGCAAGCCGTCTAAGGGTCGCTGTCCTGAAAGAAATAGCAGCCCACTGCCTTGTGGGTCTGGCTGGGGACAGTCAAAGGCTAGCGGAAGAAGCGAATCCGCACACAATAGCTGGCTGAAATCGAACACCCACCGAAGGATAAGCAACTGTGCTCAAATAGGTGCTGAAGGTTGGTGCATGTACATTACGTTCTTATGTTTGGCTGTTTATATATCACAAAGAGAATGATTAAAACAAACCTAGAACGATCGATGAAGAAGATGTATAGAAGTCTATGTCTGAAAGTATTGAAAAAGTATAAATTGACCTTGAAAACACCCTATTATAAGACATTTTTAAAAACAAAAACCTAAAAATTGATGGACATAATAAAAAAAATATAAAACTACATTTAGAACACAAAATATGTTACAATCTCTTCAAAATATCTGAAAAGACTTCTGTCAACTGATCTGTGTTTAAAATACCAAAATTTAGAAAACATACATACCCTGCTGTAGGAATTATTTTCTCATTCTTTGGCAATATATTACCAAAAAGTTCTTTTACATAAGGTATATTGTCTTCCATTTGTTTGCGAAAGTCCAAATCATACCAAGCATAACCCAATACACCACCAGCTGCCACAGGAAGACTAAGTCCAATAAATTTCAGAGCCTTGAAGCCCCCACTGTAAACAAAAATTACAAAAAGCACAGTTAGATGTATGGGAATAATCAGAGAATTGGTTATTGGTGGCTGAGTCAATGTCACATCGCTCTGGGCATACTCATTGGTGCAGTTAATTGGGCATCCAGTCCTGCTTGTACAAGATGTGATTCTACACTCTCCAAAACACTGTACAGATTCAAGATCACCTTGTTATGTCCTCATGTCACTGAAGAAACCCCAAACAGCATCCCAAGACAGGCTCTCGGTGGAACCCCAGGAAATTAGAGCTAGGGAAAGACCCAGGAACACCTAGAGATGGGAGTTGGAGATGGAATACGAAAATGGGGGAGAGTGGAGAGATCTGGAAAGGATGGCCTTGGATAGGCGGGCTTGGAAGGCCTTGGTTGCGGACCTATGCTTGCCTAGGGCAAGGGTGAAGAAGGAGGTTAGAAACCTCGACAGATCTTTACTCTTACCACAGCCATTTTTTATTATCCAATGGATGAACAGAATCGGACAATAACTGTCCTATTAAAATATTAAGCACAGTCTCAGAGAGCCATTAGAAGCAGCAGCAATAGCCTCAATCTCCATCTTCCTACTGGAAGTAGTAATCCTGTATGCTTAATTCCACTCAATAATGACCCAACTGTGCACACTTGCTAGAAAACATATCTGATTTCTCACACTGCATAGGTTCATCTGTATAGACCTGAGAGTTGTTTTCACTCAGAAAATTACCACTCTAACTAAGTGATCGAACATAGACCACAAATGTAAGATAATGTGCACTAACCACTTTACTGGCAAAAATCTATTCTTTTGAGAAACCTTTGAAATTTTTCATTGGCTAATAAAACTGCCTTACAACACCTGCTAAAATCCAAGTGTTAATTTCCTAATAGACTACGAAATGAAGACATCAGAAGTATAGTGGGCATAACTTCATGCACTGAATACATTGAAAGACAACAAATGCAGTGGTTTGGACATTTAATCAGAATGGAATACAGCCAACCACCAATAACAGCATACAATAAAAGAGATCAGGTACTAGAGCCAAGGAAAACCAAGAAAAGATAGGCAATATCAAGAAGACCATACTAAATAAACATGGATATAACAACAAGGGCGACTCATCTGGCCCTGGAATGCAAATTAAAGCTCCCACCCCTACACTTAACAGCAAGAGTGGACAACCAATTTCATCATCCACCTGGGAACAGACAATTAGTCTGTTGATCTATAACCACAGACATAACAGCTATCAATCATATAAGTTATTAAAATACCAATACAGTAGAACCCACTTATCTCGACCTTGGTTAACTCGCCAACCCTATTAAGTCGACGCTTTTGAAGTGGAACGCAAATTCTCTCTTTGTCTTAGCATTTACTCATCGGATATCTCGATTCTTTTATGTCGCGAACCCTAATATCTCAAGCACAAAAGAGGCCAAATTTGCCACTTAACGTTGGTTATCTCGATCCCCATGACCATGGGTGTTAACTTATGCTACAGTAATATATACAGTCCAATATTGGCAGGTGTTGACTCATGTAAGTTTCTTTTGTGGGAATGGAGATCCCATTTTGCAAGAACACAGTATTTTGATTTTTAATTTACCTAGCTTGGTTCACTGCGCATGTGCTGAGTTCACGTGAGTTCCTTGTCTGAAGGATAATATGCTGTAGCTATTCTGTTTATTTTTCCATTCTAAAAATGTCTGGAGTTGTTAAGAGAAAACTGGAGAATCAGTCATTAGAGAAAAAGTATGAAATCATACTGCAGCTAGAAAAAGGAACAAAACCGGCAGACCTCAGTCGTCAGCATGGCATTCCAGCAAACACCATTTCAGGATGGAAAAAGAAGGCAGATGTGATAAAGCAAATGTACAAGAAGTCTGTCTTTGATCCAGCAAGAAAAAACTTAGAGTGGCTGAGCACAAAGATGTCGACGATGCAGTGTTTCAATGGTTCACAAATACGCGAGCAACAAACCTTCCCGTCAATGGTCCCTTGCTGATGGAGAAGGCGGACATCCTTGCTGCAAAGCTAGGACACCCTGACTTTAAAGCAAGTCAGGGGTGGCTGGATTGTTTCAAAAAGAGGCACAACATTGTCTTCAAAGCAATTTGTGGAGAGGCGCTATGGTTCAACAGGAACAAGTGGATTCATGGCTGAAGACTCAAATGCGCACAATTTTGGATACCTATGAGACTCGGAACATTTTTATAGCATGCCGATCGCTTCATCAAACAAATAACACGTGCATGTACATTCTCATTTATTAACGCACATCATGTACATAAAGAAATTTCAAGCACATGTTAATATTTTGCCGCCATATTGGTTTCGTTTATCTCGATCATCGGTTATCCCGAGCTTTTGGCAAACCCTAGGCGGCGACATAACGGGTTCTACTGTATATCAAACAATCTTACGACTTTGACGCTGAATGTGTATTTGGAGGAGGAACATTTTGCTTCGGTGGGGCTGCTTCTGTGGCTAGTTTTCTTGCTGCATTTGTGATGTGTCGCCCCTGAGAATTGACAATGATAAAGTAACTGCAATTATTAAGAAGTTGTGCTGTTTAGTAATAACTGTAGTAATATCAAATAGATACATCAAATTTTTTAAATAAATTTTTTGTTATCAACTTTATAAACTCTAAATGTCAAGTTCATTGGTATTTATAATCAAGTGGTAAGAAGTACTGAATGGCTCAAAACAATCCATTTCTTGCTGTAACTTGTCCCAACTCTTTGAGAAATGCTAAGTCGCCAGCTATGAGATACTCTTTTCCTAATACATCTGACAGCTTCTCAAGAAAATGCCACTGATTTTCATGTGCATGCAATTGTCAATTTTTCTACCAGTAACACGAATTATCAAATCATCGCAATTTCATGTCCTCTGGGATGTTGGCTCCAATAATTCATTTATGAGGGAGCTTCATCAAAAGTAGCCTTCCCTCATTTACTCATGCTGAGCTCTTGGTTAGTATTTGTATCCTAGCTTTTTCTTTGAATGCTCCGTATCGACCACTTGTTAACCACTCTGTGTGATTTGCATGTCATCCAAACCTAAGAGCAATTGTACACTGTGGCAGTTATGCGCCTACAAGTAGGCGAGCACATCCGATTTCTGCAATGCTTTTATTTACTAGATTAGCTTCCTAGACCCTACATCAGTTGCCTCTTACAACATGCCTTGTAGGTCGCAGTGGTACTATTCTTCGCTTCCTAGCGGACCGGCACCACACGGACATGTATCCTAGCAATTGGGTAGGAACTGTACCATTTTACTACTTATAGACACCGCACCACATAGTGTGACAGTTGATTGAGGCCCCAAAAAATGCAGAGCCACACATAGTGACATCCTATGTAATTAAATTGTATAGTGTGTAATAATGTGGTTTTCAGGCATGTCAACTAGGTGAGGTTGCTTCTATCTCAACATGATATCAAAATTGTTGAAAATCTTCAGAATGGTTGCATGGTATTTTGTACTTCAAAAGTTTCCACAGAAGATTCATGTATACTGTAGTGCATGTCTATTTACCTTTTTATCTAGCCTTTCTCACTCTAAATTTTACAGTATATTTTGGATCATCCTTTTTAACACTGGATTAGGGGGGGGGTCCCCTTAGAGCAAAGGTAGCCTTCAAAACTTATGTTTATTAATTTATTGTCACTTCAGGATTATTCAGAAAAATGTATAATAACCCCTCCTTTCAGAGTATGTGAGGTCAAGCACAGTCATATTTTAAAAATATGGATGCCCCATGAGCAAGCTGTGCATTCAAAAGATGCATTGGTAGTTAGAGATTAAAAAAAAGAATCAGCTGTATACCATTGTGCAGGCAAGATTTGAAATATCAAGTAAACAACCAGAAACATGAACCTGAATAAAAAAAGTGCAGACCACAAACACAGCACAAAATTTTGACATTCAAATTGCTTCAATTTAGAAAGAATGGTTTCTACTAGAGTGAATTTTGGATGTGTATTTTTAAAACTAAAAGTCGCCTGTGCAGTGCCGAGTACTGCAAGGGAAGCAAAGAATAGCACTACTGCAACCTACAAGGCATAACGTAAGAGGCTGGCGACTGGTGTAGGAGCTGGGAAGTTACCTAGTAAATAAAAAGCATCGCAGAAATCGGATGTGCTGGCCTGCTTGTAGGCGCATAACTGGCACAACGTACAATCACTCTTAGGCTCAGATCACATACAAATCACAGTGTGACACAGTGGTTAACAAGTGGTCGATATGTAGCGTTAGAAGAAGAAAAAACTACATGTCACTTATTAGTATTTATGTGGTATTTAACTAATAATTTATTTATGTGTAACAATAATACAATATGAATATCATATAATGGCATTTCATTACTGTTGTTTCAGAACTGAATAAACGACCATATTGAGGCTACTACTAAACTGCATTTGGCTCATTTGCTAATAATTGCAAAACAGTTTCCTTCCCCAGTACACAACACAGTAGTAAATGAGTTCATCTTCTGCTTCAGCTATGCTATAGTTTATATATAGTATATTGTATATAATAGTTCACTTGCCATCTGGCCCATCATAACTTGTTAATAACAACTCAACACTTTCTCACTCTCAGCAGATCATTGTCACTCATTGACATTGTGGAGTCATTTGACTGTATAAATTATAAATGAACATTTTTAAGTTTTAGTGTCCTTGTTTGTTGCCATTTTTCAAGATATGCATATGCATTATAGTCCAAGATAGTATATTCGTGCTTACGATAATATATTTTTATTTTATATCGTGACACCAAGACAGGCTTGGAGTGGTCAGTGGACTTAGAGTCACTTACACCGGTTACACACTCACTACTTTCAAGTTTCATTTCATTACTTTGCCAACCCGGCTACTGCGATCAGTAGTCGAAGCACTATCTTACTGTTGTTAACACTCGTCCAAACTAGACTAAGTTAGATATACCTTTCTTGAAGCCGCTGTTCTCCACATGCTGGTAGACTGGACACTTCTGAACGAAGGATATCTTTTGCAAGTTAAACCCCTCTTTCTTATTTAGTTCTAAAGCCGAAGACTACCAATACAGATCCAAGGTGAAGTCCTTGTGCCAGGAATGTTATCAAAATTAATGTCAACTCTCTTTTCTTTTTAACATGCGCTTGATATTTTAGTCTATGTAATAATATAAGAGCAATAACAACTTTTATTATTTAAAATAATATAGGTGTCAACAATTATTAGTACTGCGTACTAATGGTCAAATAGTACTCATGCGTACTAACATAACTATGATAAGCACTGATATGTACTTGTGTGTTTTATATATTCATTGGTTTGAAGACGTCCAGACATCGTTGATATAACACAATATAGTATGATTAATACACTGCAACGATAATGGGCTGTGTAAAATATAATAACAGTAGTATCTATTTAATTTAGTGAACCATTCTCATAAATTGTAAATTGCGCTTTCCTACACTTGATTTGACTTAACCAGTAAACAAACTGGCAGGAAATATCGAACCCGTTGGCGGATGAAAATACCCTATCGAGAATTGAAATGAATCGAATCTGAAATTTATCTCTGATTTTTTTAAGGTTAATATTTGTCATAGATTCTTCAGATGAATTCTATATATCTATATCCACTTCGTGTTCCGTTTGACACATAATGCTTCCATAAGATTTCCATTGTGCCACCTTTCTAAAAATCGTTTCCCATGCCGAGCCACAATCTTTCTGTTCTCTTTCCACATACTTCTCCGTGTTTCCTTTGGACGTCCATATCTTCTTTCCCCATTCACTGTCCACCGGAGAGCTTTCCTAGCCAATGCCCCTACTGACCAGTGACGTAGCCTGATAATACGAGATATGTGTTCTGCTACTTAAAATGAATGTGTGCTCTCCTATTTACCCTTTTAATTGAAAAGCCAACTATGATCAATTACGCACCGAAAGTTCCATTCCATTGGCCTCAGGAGACAATAGGTGTTGCGTCACGTTGTATGTTCTGCGCTGAATCACAACGTTTCGTGTGGCTGTAATGGCCTATTCTGGAGTGGCAATCCTTGCCACAGTTGCTGCAGGTAAAACTGGAGACTAGAGCCGATGCATGGGATGCTCTCTGTGCCCTCCACATGTGATGTTGTTTTTCTTTTTGAGCCTCTCACTGTCGCTCGCTATGCTTGCCTGTCTTTGGCCAGCCGCTCCCAGTGTTTTTGTCTATGCCGCATGA
This sequence comes from Arion vulgaris, assembly GCA_020796225.1. Taxonomy (NCBI): domain Eukaryota; kingdom Metazoa; phylum Mollusca; class Gastropoda; order Stylommatophora; family Arionidae; genus Arion; species Arion vulgaris. The sequence continues at coordinate 65,884,402 of CM036753.1, read as the reverse complement.
AGTTAGAGAAACCCGTAACTGTTGTCTTCCGTGTTGGTTTGGTCAACAAAGTCGACCACGAAGTGACCTCTCCGTAACGCATGCCTGGGCGATTTTTATGGAATAGCTGAGTTGCCCAAGCGTCAACTACCTCCTCTCAACCTCGCTGATAGAATCCAGAGGAGTGCAAGCACGACATCTGGTATCAGTTCGGTTGCAGAAGCTGCCGGTAGGACATCACTTGATGCCTGTCCGCCTTAGGGCTCCGCTCCGGATTTTCTGTTTGGGTTTACTCCCATAGCCTTTGCCTCTCCGAGGCTCCCACAAGGCAGTGGGGCTATTTGCCCATAGCTGAGGGTCTGGATCTTAGATATCAGGGTAAATCCACTGATATCACAAGTCTGGGGGCCAGACCTCCACCGAGATTTTTGTCAGGTTAACTCCCAAGGACAAAAAACAAAAAAAAACCTGACCTAGGGAGTCCATCTCCCTAGGCGAGCCATTGCCCCGTTAGCCTTTGACCTCACGGTCAAAGTTTCTCGGTCTACACCGCTGGGAGGTGGGGTTGACTTGTGTGTTCTGAGGGTCATCAGCAGGCTACTAATTTCACTTTTCGCCCCTCCTAAGAGAGACTAGCCAATCCCAACCCTGCCAGTGCAGGGCTAGGCTCAAGACACTCTTTTAACATAATATATATTTCCACTTACATGTTTCACTTGATTAGATCAATTCTTCTTACATTTTGCAATAACCTTCTCTGTGACAACAACGTAAAATGTATTCTTCATTCTAACCTTGCTCAAAAGTTTCTTTTCATTAGACAAAATGCTAAGACTGGAGAGTCTCCCTTGACCTTGTGTGGATTTGAGATAACTGTGAATTCGCTTTAATGCTGAAAACGACCTTTTAAAAAAAAAGCAGTAGTTGCTGGAATACTTATGATAAATTCTGCCAGTTTGAACACTTCTTTAAACCATTCTGAACTGATCATTTTCAACTAAAAACTATTGGCTGAAATCGGATGCATGTGTCCTAAATGTATAGAAGTCTTGCTTTTAGGGGCCTACCAAACCAATGTGCAACGTATACACGTTCTTGGCAAAGATCAAACATATCACAAAGAGTGATTAAAATTGGTCGTAAAGAACGAACGCAAAGAAGAAGAAGAACTAAAAACTAGAGTAAGTCGTGAGCTGACTTATTGTATAACTCATCCGAACAATAAAGTACAAGTTCCTTTTTCAATCGTACATAGTCGAACATTCCTACAATGTCTTTTAAACACCAAGTACTTCAATTGTTAATGCAGATTTTTTTCCCGCACGCATTCTCTATGTAAAACCACGGCCTATCCACCAATCTCTCCCCTCATCCGTTTCACAAAACGATATAGTTCATGTTGGAATCCGGAGACCTACACGCGTTAAGACGGAAACCACTGAGCGACTTTCGGAGACATGCTTCAACAAGGGTCGTAACTCCTAAATATTAAAATACCACAATTGCTTGTGATAAAGTGTCCATAGGGACTGACAGTTTGCACAGTCGCTTAAAGTTGACAATGTACAGCTACTTATAGCTACTCTATAAATATTTTCTAGTAATTGTTGATATTAATACTAAACAGAACAATTACTTTATTTTCTTTCTTCTAGCATAGGTGTGCGCCGCACACATGGCGCGCATGGAGAAATACGCTACTGCAACTGGCATACATGACCAATCTACCTCCTTCTTCGTCTTTTAATGATGGTCTACAATAATGCACAGTTTGTTCGTTTTAAAAGTTCTTCATTTGCTATTGCACTTTGCCAGAATTTTTGCTGGATTCTTCTTGAAATGTCGAAACACGTAAAAACAACGTAATGTAGTTTTTAAATGGGGTAAAGTTGAAGGATTTACTTAATTGCACCGGGATTTACACCGTATGGCTCGGTCCCACCCGCAGAAATGGCACGCCACTTGCCGAGAATATTGCACAAACTCCATATAGCTCTGGCAACATTCCTAGGAGTCTCTGGGAAAAGAACACTCGCTCGTGAACAGAACGGCGCAGTCTGTATTGGAGTCCATGACCTTCGGAATACAAGGTAGACCACTTAGCTACAGGGCTCATCAGGTGGTATGACAAGATAACCAACTCTGAAGTACTGCAAGGTGCTAACTTGTGATCTAACATGTAAATACTCAGCAGTAGAAGCCTAAGATGACTGGGACATGGGAGAATAATGGATAATAGCCACATACCCCAACATTTGCTGTGCGGTGAGCTTTAAGAAGGGAAAATCATCAAAGACAGACCACTGCTCTATGTAAGGGTATATGTGATGCCTTAATTAAGGACGTCTCTATCAATCCTAACAAATGGCAAAACTAGCTGATGACAGAGCTATACGGACAACAACATTACGCATAGGTGAAACTTAGAGATGAGCTTAAAAATAAGAAGAACACGTGCAAACTCAGAAATCGTTACAGCTACACACAGTGGCGGCTCGTCATTAAGGGCCAGTGGGGCTGTGCCCCAAAAAAATAAGGTGTAACGTGTATTTATTATTTTATACATTAAAATATAACCTAACGGAAACCATGATTTTTCCGAAAATTTCTGTCTGGCTCCACCAACAAAAATGATCACGAGCCGCCATTGGCTACACATTTACCAAATGATCGTCTGTTAAAAACAAAATAAACGGTTATACATATATATATATACAGTTTCGCAACAAAATAAAGTACTTGGAAACTAAATGCTACAGAAAGATCCCAGAAACATCATGGACAGAAAAAAGGAAGAATACTGATGTCTTGAAAGAATTGAATGTTAAAGACACTTGCCTGATAAACAACATGCTATACAGAAAAATTGGATACTTTGGACACATCAAGGATTACGATGACCTGGACAGAACAGTATTGGAGGGCAGGGTCCCAGGGCAGAGGCAGACCAATAAGAAGATGGCTACAAGATATTAAATAAACCATGAACATGACCATCGACGAAGTGGATGAACTGGCTAGAGACAGAATAAATTTTAGATGCGCTGCAAAGAGAGTAACGTCCTATAAAGGACACGCACATTGATGACAACGTAGTCTTCTTATTCTTCTTCGAACGCTCCACATCGACCACTTGTCAACCACTCTGTGTAATTTGTATGTGATCTGAGCCTAAAAGCGAGTGTACGTTGTGCCAGTTATGCGTCCACAAGTAGGCCCATTCGATTTCTGCTCTGCTTTTTATTTACTAGGGTAGCATCCTAGGGCCTACATCAGTCGCCTCTTACGACATGCATTGTAGGTTGCAGTAGTACTATTCTTTGCTTCCCTTGCAGGCCCCGGCACCACACGGGCTGGATGACATAGTTTCGAGCTTCTAGAAATATCCTCATGCATACCGCTATCACAGAAGACGGAAGACTAGACAGAGAGATAGAGGCTAGAGTGCAAAAGCAAATGCTGTAACCTACCAGCTAGCCCCATTGTTAAGGTACCCAAAAATTTCACTGACCACTAAGCACAGGTGATCAACAGCATTTTGATATCTACTTTTTGTTTTCCAACTTTATATCTACTTTCATATCTACCAGAGACAATGAGCACAGCGCAGTCACAACAAATAACTACATGTGAAATCTTCTTCTTCTTTTCGAACGTTCTTCGCCAATTTTTCATTCTTTTTGTGATATATAATTGGTCCTTTGACAAGAACAGGTGATCTACGCTGAACGATTATGCGCCCATAGTGACTAGACCCGTCCACCCGTTTTCAGCCAGCTTTTGATTTACTACGGTGAGCTTTCCTAGGTACGATCCTTTCTGCCGACTATTTCAGCCCGGATCTTCGTCTTTTCGATCAGCTTTGCCGTATATTTGGACTTTGTGTTCTACGCCAAACAGTGAGTTACTACTGTTATTGCCCTTTCTGACTGTGAAGTCGTTCCGGATTAGGAACATTTTCTCTCTCTCTCTCTCTCTCTCTCTCTCTCTCTCTTTAGCCTGTTACGCCCTTGGCGTTTAGGGCAACAACAAACGTACACCATTCTTCCCTGTTCATGGCCTTCCTCTGTATTGTGTTCCAGCTATGATTCATTTCCTTCAGCTCTTGCTCTATCGTTCTCCTCCAGGTCATCTTGGGTCTTCCACGCTTTTGCCTACCCTCTGGAGTCCATCTCAGTGCAGTTTTCGTGTCGGAGCCAGTCTCCATGCGCATCACATGTCCAATCCATCTCCAGCGTCGTCTTCGGATGATAGTGCCCATATTCTCTTGTTGGCATCGGCAAGCAATTCTGATTCGAGATAGTAGTCGGCCAGTACACGCGTAAGATTTTTCGCAGACAAGTTGTATGAAAGGCGGAGAGTCTGGACATATCCTGTTCTGTCATTCTCCAGCATTCCGATCCGTACAGCAAAGTTGACAGCACACAGCTGTTATAGATACTAGTCTTGGTTCTGATGCTGTATTGGGCAGATTTCCAGGCGGTCTGAGGGTCATGAATGCACTTCGTGCTTTACTCAATCTGTTTTTAATGTCAGATCCAGCGCCTCCTTCATTGCTAATTACACTTCCAAGGTATGTGAAAGCGGTTGTATCTCGGAGGGTTTTACCTTCTAGTTTGACTGGTGCTGGGGTTGCTATGTTCAGAGTCATTACTTCAGTTTTCTTGTGATTTATTTTCAGCCCAACCATCTCACTATATTGGTTAAGGCGGCAGTTCTTTTCCTGGATATCTCTATGTGTATGAGATAGGAGTGCGATGTCATCTGCAAAATCGAGGTCTTCCAGAGTGGATGTGAGCGTCCATCTAATACCTCTTGCCTTATCTTCCGTTGTTTTACGCATCACCCAATCTATGACAGTGTTGAATAATAGGGCTGACATAACACATCCTTGTCGCACGCCTGTTTTTACTTCAAACTTTAGTTCTGAAGTTTCAACACTGCATGCAAACTTGCTGTAGCAGCTTTTTATAATATTTATAAAACACAGTGGGATTCCATACCATCTTAAGATACGCCATAGACTTTCGCGGTGTATGCTATCAAAAGCCTTTTCAAAATCTACAAAGTTGATATAGAGTTTGCTTTGCCATTCTGTGCATTGCTCTATGATATTTCTAAGAGCAAATATTTGCCTATACAGCTCCGTCCTCTGCGAAATCCTGCTTGTTCCTTTCTCAGTTTCTTATCCACAGCGTCAGTAATACGTTGTACGATGATTTTGCTTAAGATTTTACTTGGGACAGAAAGCAGTGTTATTCCATGCCAATTATTACAATCGGCAAGGGAGCCCTTTTTTGGTATCTTGATGATGACTCCTCTGTTCCATGCATCAGGTATTATTTGGGCATTCCATATAGTAGTAAACAAGGGTTGCAATATATTAGCTGCAAGTTCTGTGTCTATTTTGAATAGTTCTGTGTTTAAGTTATCATTCCTGGTGCCTTGTTATTCTTAAGAGATTTAATTGCTGTAATGATCTCATCCCGGCTGGGTGTTTCAATGCCAATTTCTAATTCCTCTGTTGGTTCTGGTATGTCTGCTACTACCGTTGGAGGTGGTCTGTTTAGCAATTCTTTAAAATGCTCTGTCCATCGTATTTCTTGTTCCTTTTCCGTTGTCAATAGTATTCCATTCTTATCCTTTATGAGAGTATTTGATCTCCTGTAATGTTTCCCGCTTATTAGCTTTGTAATTTTGTACACTGTTCCCTGATCACACTTTTTGCTGCTTCTTCTGCCTGTACTGCCAGGTCTTCAACATACATTCTTTTGTCAGCTCTCACAGCCCGTTTGATTTCTTTACTTGCGCTTTTGTACTGTTCTTGGTATCTTGCTTTCAGTCTTTCGGACTTTGCTTCTAACAATTTCTTTTTAATATTCTTCGGCTGTCTATTATTTTCCATGTTGTTGGTGTTATCCATTCTTTTCTTTTCTTTGTGCAGTACCCTAGACATGTTTCACTGCTCTTGCTATATATAGATGCTATGTTGTCCCATGTTCTATCTATGTTGTCAGTTTCATCCGTAGTTTCATTACTTTCTAGGGCTTGGAATCTGTTCTTTATCTGCATTATAAACTTATCCCTTACTTCCGTGTCTTTTAGTCTATCCACATCGAACCTCTTTTGGAAGTTTTTCTGTTGTCCTGTTTTTCTTAGTTTAAGTTTGACATAAGCTGTGACTAGGTGGTGGTCGCTACCAACATCTGCACCTCTCTTGACTACAACATCTAGCAGCGAGTCTCCAGGGTCTCCACATCTCCAGGGTCCATTGATCATTATATGGTCTATTTGGTTTTTATCTCTGCCATTAGGGAATACCATGTTAATTTGTGGATATCTAAATGTTGAAATAGGGTTCCTCCTATAACGAGATTGTTCATGCTGCAGAAGTTTACTAAACGTTCCCCATTTTCGTTCATCATACCACATCCATATTTTCCCATAGTTCTATAACTATGAGTGTTGTCTTGTCCGACCTTCGCATTTATATCTCCCATAACAATGATAACATCATGGGATGGTGACTTGTCTAATTCTGCTTGTAGGTTTTCGTAGTACGAGTCTTTCTTTGTATCTTCGCTATCATTAGTTGGCTCATAGCATTGTAGGATTGTGATGTTTGTATGCTTCCCTTTAGTCTGATCTTAATCAAGCGGCTGCTGATAGGTTTCCATTCTAACAGACACTTTTCCACGCCCTTTCTTAGGATTACTGCTACTCCTTCATGGTGTAGGTCATCGTCTCGTCCAGAAAAAGGACTGTTTCACCTGTTGCAGTGGTACTTCTTCCATTTCCCGTCCATTCTCTCGCTAACCCCTAGGATATGTAGATTATATCTTCTCATTTCTGCTGTTATTTGTGATAGTTTTCGGTTTCGTACATTGTTCTTACATTCCAGCATCCAATTCTGGTCTTGGTTTTGGCATTCAGGACTTCCGTCCTCATGAAAGTAGCTTCCTTTCGGCTTTCACCACTTCCAGTCATGTGAGTCAATGACTCTGGTAGCCCTTCATGCCCGTAGATAGGTTGTATGTTTGTTGTTGTTTCCGTAACTTTAATTTTTTTAAAGGATGGGATCGTTAGTCCCAAGCCCAACCCCAACCTGGAGGACCAGGAGACCATGCTTCGTCTGTCCCCTCTTCAGTGACCTTTCCGGCTTTGGTAACCCTTCCGGGAACATAAGTTCCCGCCGTCATAGCTCACTGTATCATTGGAGCACGCAAGCCTCCCCACCACTACAAGGTAATGGCCTCATGGGGAGGAGGAACATTTCGCGGGGCCTATAAGCTTGTCCTTGGACGGCGTCTTACTCGTATAAAACACCATGTAAAGTATCGGCCTTCGCCAATGTTCGGATCCGTACAGCCTGTCAGATCTTTACATTGCCGACCTTACTTTTCTGTTCACTTTTGAGTTTGTTCGGGAGTAGGAGAATTATCAGCCTTTTCGTGGCGCGTGTTGATACGTGGTAATTTGCAGTTTCTACTTCGCATTTTCCCTAGCCTCGAGAAACACCGGACTGGGGGCCAAGCATAAATAATGTAGAGGGTAGTTTCAATCGGCGCTAGCAACGCAACTGAGATTTTGCGCTCGACACCATCACCCGCCCCAGTTCTTCCGGGGATGTAAGTTGTTATCGCACAGTACCTTGCACGGTTTTCCCAGGGAGGGCAGTTTCGTTATGCCCTAAAATGCAACTTTATGTTTTGCGCTCGGCAAACTTTGCCCAGTAAATGTATCTGCGCCAGGCCACCGATACGGAGTCAGCTGCAATCTTCCCTCGTACCGATACAAGGGTAGACTTTTATTCGTTACGCATCTGACTTATTTATTCTTGCCCCACAACTGGCAATGTTTGCCCCCTCCTCAGGGCTTCGAGTTTCGCCATATGTGGACACACGTTTCGTCACTGGATGCACCTCTCATCCTTTCATGTTCAGTTGTACACTAATCTCCCCATCGGCAGAGAAACTGGTAATTTGTGGCGGGACCTTTTACTTACACTACGAGCTTGTGTATGGAGTCACTTGCTCCGGAGATGACAATTTGTATTCGGCCCTTACTCCGGGGTAGTAGGGATTCTATCAGAGACGTTTCGCTGCTGTTTCTTTTGTTCGGGAACTTGGGCAATATTTTGTTGGACATCGGCCAGGAGATTCGTGCATTTTGTTCGTATGGACCTGCATTGCCTTTCCGTACTTGCACTTCTACCACTACCAGTAGTTCTCCCTGATCCCTGCCCCCATTTGCCAGAACGGAACCAAAGTCTGTTTCCAGGGTCACCGCGTGGAGGTAGGGGATAGGGTCTTGATCAGTGCCGGCTCACTAATCCTGGCACACTCTCTGATGCGCCTTTGACCCTAAGTACTATTCAATATCACTGGACTCTATTCCAGACATTTCACATGTGGACCAACTCACTCTAATAGTGCTCTATGTCTTACCATCTGGACCAGTGTAAAGGTTTGTGAAGTTCTTGGATATGAAAGATCATACTGCTGCACAACTCGCCCAAAGTTTACTTGATTTTTTAAAGAAAAATGGCATTGATATCAAAGACGGTCGTGGTCAAAGCTATGGCAATGCCCGCAACATGAGTGGGAAATACCATGGCTTACAAGAACGCATTAAGGAGATAAATAAGTACGCAGAATATACTCCCTGCTTTGCACATTCAGTGAATGTGGTTGCCAAGTGTGCTGCATAATGTTGTATAGGAGCATCCATTTTTTTCTATTTTGTTGAAAGCCTCTATACATTCTTTTCCGCTTCTAGCTATCGATGGGACATTCTTACAAAAGCACAGGAAGATAAGGTTCAAAACTCCCGACTTTGAAGAGACTGTCGGACACCAGTTGATCTGCCCGAGCTGATGTGACAAAGGCACTTTTATGTGGTTTTAACACTGTCCAACAAGTTTTGAATGACATCACAAATAACATGGATCTAAAGGTAGAGCGTCGTAATTAGGCATATGGGCTAGTTATGGAGATGAGTAAGTTGGAAACGGAAATACTGACCATTTTATGGAACGGAATTCTAGAACGCATGCAAGCGTCTAGCGCGGCGTTTCTCAAAATGGGCGTTACTCCCCCAGTGGGCGCTGAAGAGTGTTTCCCAAATGTAGAAATAGTCTTACGAATTTACTTGTCTTTAATGATTACAATTGCAGCGGAGAACGTTCTTTTTCGACATTAAAGCGAATAAAAAGTGAATTAAGGAACATGATGGGACAAGATCGTCTAAATAACCTCTCCTAATTTACTTAGAGAAATTGACTTGTCTAGTGTTATCTCTAAATTTTCTCACTTAAATCGGACAAGTTTGTTTGTAAAAGTTGTGTTTTATTTTATTATCATACAAAACCTAGGGCCTCTTGGTAAAATTTGCTACAGGCCGGCCCCGCGCTGGCTTAATCCGACACTGCCTACAAGTAGGCCAGCACATCCGATTTATGCGATGCTTTTTATTTATTAGGGTAGCTTCCCTAGACCCATACATCGTTCGTCTCTAACGACAAGCAGTGTAGACCACAGTGTTACTATTCTTTTCTCCCATTGAGAGCCCCGGCTACATTATTAACTTTATCGAACCACTGCAGACAAAGGACCTTACGTAGTCGTCTATTTAAAAAACCTGTTGTCTTCTACTTGATCACCCCCTATGTCTCCGACCCTGCCTAGCATTAATTATTATATTGTGAAGGGAAAGTAAGTAACACGTAAATTGTTTTAAGCAATATCAAACATGTAATATTTAGTTCTTAATGTATTTTCACATTAGAACAAAAAATCGACTGTGCAACATTTCGTACACACAGCGCATTTCATTAGGTATATTCGTATTTGATTCGGAGTTAGATCCAATTATCTGTCGTTCGTTTCGCGCCGCAAGTTCCCGTCATTCAGCGCCGGAAGAAGATGGTTTACTTATTGAGCTTAGAGGGAGACGCTAACGATATAATGTTTCACATTGATAAAGATTGAATGCTAAATTAAAGTATTAATCTTTTCACCGGATCTGAGAATTGAGATCCAAATATCTATAAGTTACAACCGCTGCATGACAAGTTTAGTGAGTGAATAACGCCAAATTTAATTGGAGTGTCAGTTGAGTGTGTGACGTGAGACCACGTCCAAAATAACTAGAACAGTTTACAAGTTGGTTGACAGTTGTCGGTTGTAATCAGAGTAATGTTTGATGTATGTGTGAGAAAGTAATTCGGCCACGACTGTTTTACATTTTGGGTTCAATTTAACTGCATACCATAACTATGTTACTTGTGGAGTTGTTAACGGGAGAATTGAAAAGGGGGTCAGAAAGTACAATTTGAATAAATTTGAACGTGAGTACCCTGCCCTGTGGTGAAGTGTGTGTTACTGTGTGTGTTTGCTAGTACAATCATCACATGATGAGTATACAAGAACAGTGCTTCTTCTACAGCTTCTTGTTTTTGCTTTTTAAATCATTGTCATATAATGATATGCCCAAGAACTAACCTCTCAAATTCTTTCAGTGCTTTATCATATCCCTCTATATATATCTAAAATTATATACCTAAATAATAAATAGATTTATAAAGCTGTTCAAATAAAAAATCTCATATTTAACTATAAAACTTTTCCATGTTAATATTCAATATACTATACAATATTATATTGTTACTGTTCCATCTATTATAATGATTATTATGATATGACAGATGCAACACTAGGACTAGTAGCTTACCGTCTTACGTAGGCTCAGCAGTGAGACATCATTTATTTTGTTGTTGAGTTATAACTTGAAAGAGAATACCGTACGTTATACTATAAATACTCCAAAATGAAAAAGTGAAGTTCAGCTTTCTCGTTTACTTATTATAGATCATTTATTGCATCTTACCGTAAACAGGCTTAGACGTCCTATGAAAGTTTTTATTACCATTGATGATTGGGGAACATTTATGTCATCACTCTTCACTGTTTCTTGTACACACTGTTTTAATCTGCTCCCATGAGTTGTATGAGGCTCCATGTGTTGACCGTTTCTTTGACCACCGTTTCTCTCTTTCGTATGAGTTTCAAACCATGTGTTCTTGCTTTATCTTCCCGATTCTTGTACACCCACTTCTCTTTTCCTTTCCATATTTTTTACATATACCGATTGTGGTCTTACTCTCTTCCATATCTGCTTGTTACTATTTCCAGCAAACTGATATTTAATATGCGTAAACTTTCATACATAAACTTAAAAATGTATTGTATAAGGAGTGGATTGATTCAGTTGTGGTTGTTGATATCAACTTGCTCTAGAGTAGTCCTTCTACATTCAGGGTATTTATTTGTCATGCTAGATCATCAAGCTTGTTGTAAGATTCAGAAATAGTACTGGAAATAGTAGCTGCTCTGAAGTATTAGCAAAACAAAAAAAAAATCTTTGCTGCCTGTGATACTGCTCTTTAGGTCGGTGTAGGACAGAGACGATATGAGCTTGAGTCATAATTTAATGGCTAATACAGTCGCAGTGAAACTGTTCAGGTTAGGATTTTTTTGTCTATGCCCCTGACTGAAAGAACTCCTGGGTCTCCCTAATGGGAGCCCGCGATCTAATCCATTCTGCCAGACGCTCCTCTTTGAAGTATAATTTACGACACTTTGAATTATCTTTCTTTCTTTCTCGAATCCTGTATGCCTCACAGCGTCAGGTCAGGAAGAGATTTCTAAAACGGGCCCTAGTATGCGTTTCGTAGATAGTCTCTTTCGTCACCTCTGTTATCTCTGAAGTCCATCTTTTGCGTGGCCGGCCTTTTGTTTTGTACCCATTGTATCGGAGCAGCATTGCTCTTTGGGGTGCACTGTCTGATGGTAATCTGCTTACGTGACCGAACCATTTAATTTGTTGTTTCTTGATGAAGTCTAGTACTGATGTTGTACCCACTTTTTCCTGATGTCTTCATTTCTCAACCGGTCTCTTCTTTAATTTGAATTATACTTTACATAATCCTATGTTATACTATTGCTTATGCTTTAATGTGACTAATTATACTTAGGTTCTTTCTATCACTACCAAAATGACAATAGCACAAAAATGACGTAACAGAAAGTGGTATACAGTCCCATAGTTTATTTATGTTTGATGTTAATTATCCTTTCAGATTATGGGTGGATAGATGGTATCACTTCAGCCATAATGGAGCCTAGTCAGGGTTTATCAGTGAACAACCTCAGTGTGCCACCTGTTGCAGGATGTCATCGTCTTCCACAGATTCCATCAATGGGTCGCAATGTCCGCACTGCTCAGAGCAAGACTAGTGCTAAGCTTAGTTTTGAATCGAAACCAAGGGATGAAGCAACTGTTCTGCATGTTGAAGGAACTTCAAGAGTGGTAAAAATATTAACGGATGGAATATCAGAACTTAGTGAATTTGAGAGTAAAGAAAGTGTGCAGAGTACTGCACCAACTCTTAGTGATCCGGATATGCCTTTAAAGATTGAGACAGACAATGCGAAAGATAATTCAAAATGTTATTCACCCTGTCATGTAAAAAAGGAAAAGACAAAAGAAAAGTGGTAGCGCTAATGTTAGTAAAATGAGAAAAGGAGTTTCTTTAAATTCTTCATCTACTAATGATTGTGTTAAAGATAAAAGTCCATCTTCAGACAGTTTAACAGCACTTGCATCGTGTGATAAAACAAACAATGACACTTTTTCTAAATCAAATGATTGTGATGCGTTGAACCTGGATAGATCTGTTAAAGAAAGTTTTGTGGGAGAGTCAAATGAATCTTTAATAGAGTCTCTGCCAGAGATCACAAGTAAAAAAAAGGAAAGCCCATTAGAAAAAAAGAAAAGAACATCTAAGATGGGTATTGAAAGCAATGTCGGAGAACTAGGGAATATTGAACGCTCACAGACAACACAAGAATCTAATGATAGATGTTCATTCCCAGTTCAAAATATAAATGTGACCTCGCAGGCAGCAGGAAAGAAACCGGAACCGATAGAAGTGGATCAAGTTCCATCCACAGGTCATGTTCCAAGATGTGTTCTGATATCACCATCTGAAGTGCCATCAGAATCCCAGCTTGAGAAGCTCTTGGCCATGCATTCAGTTAACTACGACTTGCAGTGTCCACCTCGTTGGTTTGAAGGAGATTTACTGTGGGCCAAAGTCAGTGGTCATCCTTATTGGCCTTGCATGGTGTCCAGATGTCCTTTTCAAAACTTTTTCCAGAATTAAAGGTGAGTTGAAATTTGTTATGAAGATTTAGTTGTATATTTTTCTTTTTTATAACGCCGTAGGTTCTAAACTTTAACGATGTTTAAGAAAATAGTAGTTTTACTTATGTAAGGACACAAGAAAATCAACATAAAATTAAAGTATTGATAACCAGTGTACAACATGCACAGTAATTTAAAAAAAAAAACAAGTATGAATGATACCTGGTTGATATTCTAGAAAAACACAGGGCTGGCCCCAACCGACTAGAGTCCTTTCGTTCGCTTAAAATATTGTATATATTTGTATAAACTTCATGTCTTTTTAGTTTATAGAGATCTGTGCAGTTTTGTTTCTCTGGCTCAGTGAGTTGGCCGTAGTATATTATATTTGGGACAGTCTTAAAGTGTGAGGTTTGGGGTACATGTCCACGTATACACATGGCTGAAGTGCCAATCTTGAATTTTGTATTGATGTGGTTGCAGAGTTGATTGTGTCCTGTTTTAATGAGTGGAATTGCAACATGTTTCAAGAAGTTTGGTAGTCTTGTGTTCCTTCCTTTCGTTCCTTGAAATATGTCTATATATTCAATGTTGTCTCTTGTATGAACTTCAGTCTTTTGTAGCTCACACAGAGGTCCGTGTAGTGTAGTCTTGTGTTGATATTGGATGCTTTCTGGTTAATTTTACCTTCAGCTTTTTTTGATGATACGTAAGTGGTACATCCAGCTGCTCACCTGCAGCTCTTTCCTTAGCCAGTGTGTATGCAGTCTCATCTCCTGGTATTTCAGAGTGAGTGAGTATCCATTGCATGGCGACCTTGCGCTGGCGGTACAGTTTAGGCAGTAGGGCATGTTGATCAGGCAGTTTTCTGAACTTGAGTGTTGATCTTGCATCTGTCAAAAATGTCACAGAATGTGAGCAGAGATTAATTGTGCAACAGATTCTCAGTCCATGAGTGATACTTGTTGTCTGTAAACCTGAGCAAAAACATGGGGTACCTGGTGAATGATAATGTATGGGGACTATTCAAATAGAGATGTTGATTATGGTAGATCAGGGATAACATGGTAGTTGCAGAACCAGTAAAATAGGCCAGAGAAACAAGGAGTGGGGAGGGAAAGAAGGGTCATGGACCAAAACAAAGACCAAAAAAGCAAGAAGAGGGAAAGATGCGTGGAGGAAGGGAGTGTTAGCAGAAAAGTGAGAACATGTAAAGTAGGCAAGTTAAAAACAGGTGGGGATATGAAAGAGGAAACACCTAACAAAGATGTTTTTGTTTAGAATATTGAATCCAGCACACCGATGTTGAGATTTACAGTCTTTGTTAGACGGCAGTACTTTAAAATCATACCAATGGTGAACCTGCTGCCTTGCAGGCGCTGGGACAGCCAAAGGCTGACGGAGAAAGTAAACGCTGGCTAAAACCGGGCACATCGCCGAAGGATAAGCAAGCACCAGAGCTCCAAATGGTGCTGAAGATGTGATGAAACCCACCCATGCTAAGCCTACATGCATCAGATTTCCATGTGAATGAGATTTATGGGGAAATCTGGTACATCAGTCTAAGGGTGATAGAGAGAGAGAGAGAGATACCAATGGTGGAAATATAATTTTTCTCACCAAGCATTGCAATTGAAACTCAATTGGAGAAAAACTATGATAAGAAATATCTCAAAGATGTTCAAATCTATTATCTATCTGATCAGTCTTCCTAATATTTGCAGTTATCATTTAACCTCCTTAGATAACCATGGGCCCTCATTAATAATACATATTTTAAGAACTCATATTAAATGAATAGTAAACTAAATATTTTGTTTACCTTTTAAAAATTAAACACAAAACATTAACTGCTTGTCATTGTATTTTTATATTATGATACTGCATGATTTTTCTAAAAATAATATGAGCAAACTGCTGCTGTCAAGCCAGACTTTATCTGACAAGAAGATACCAAAGCACTTATCTAGCTGTACTCTTACAGTTGTAGTTAATGTAGTAATTTCTTTCATATAAGAATGTTAATATTATATTCACATAAAAACTCTCAACTTGACCTTTTACATCGTGTAGGATTGCAGTGTCTATTTTTTCCTTCTTAGAAAGCAATTCTGAAAGGCCACATAGTATTTTATAATTAATTTGGAATATTGAATTTGTACTATAAAGTTAGCTTAAAAATCGGAATGATTCAACTGAATAGTATTCAAAATTAACTCTATTACTAAATATTTGGTCTGTAGAGAATCCATAACAATTGTTTCATGTACACCACTTTGGGAATCACTGTTATAGCTACTAATAGCGTTGATATGAGTACACTGTGTGGTTCATTTTAAATATAAAAGTTGTATTGAATTTTTTTTTCCATGAACGTGCTTGTTGTATCCAGTTGATATTTGTTTAAGATCTCATTGTATTAACTGGGTCATTACTAACTTAAGTTTATTTTTTATTGGCTTTAGCATTTGAACAAGTCTTGCCGTAGTTTACTAGTAATGATTAATTTACTAGCAGTGGTTTAGTTTAGTTGTCGGATCATCATCACTGCGCATCAAATCAATTAGTCCATAAGTCCTCCAATCTCCTCAGTGAACCTCTCAGCGTGTGGCAACTAATGACACCAGTTCTATGTTGGTTTACTATTCTTCTTTGACTTCCAGTATAGTGCCCTTGTCTAGCTACACTACATTTGAATAGGTATTCTTGCAGTCTGGTTAGGGTTTTAGATTCACCACCATTACTTGCGTCTTCTCTTCCCTAGGAATTAAAAATTTCAGCCTGGCCCATTGCTTGCCCAGTCTTCGCAGCAGCCAAACTATATTTACTAGCAATGTATTTTTTTCTACTGCTTACTCTGCATTTGGGGATCAAAATGTCAATTTATTTACATTACTTACTTTTATATAAAAAACCCACTTATTTAGTCGATCCAGAAGCACTTGAGCTTTTTCAGTTCTTTGGCTTGGTGCCACGAACACCAATTAACCTGGAGAACCTCGCTTTCTGTCGCAGCGATTGAACCGCACTGACAGGGGGCTTGTCACCCGTCGTCCAATGCACTACGAACATGCTGGGCATGCAGGCATTTACTCCACTTTATAGAATTTAAACAAATCATTTGATCAGTATTTACGCCTTGTGGTGCCGGGCCCACAAAGGAAGCATAGAATAGTATCACTGCGACCTACAATGCATGTCATAAGAAGCAACTGATGTAGGCCCTAGGATGCTACCCTAGTAAATAAAAAGCAGCGCAGAAATTGGTTGTGCTGGCCTACTTGTAGGTGCATAACTGGCACACCGTACAATCGCTCTTAGGCTCAGATCACATACAAATCACACAGTGTTTTACAAGTGGTCGATGTGGAGCGTTCGAAGAAGTAGTAGAAGATCAGTATTTAAAAAAAAATAAGGATTAAGATTTTAAGAAAAGAATTACAGTGAAGTTTTTTCGTAACAGTGATTTTGCTAAGAGTCCATGACTAATCTGAAGGATCACATAATCATAATTATAGTAACATTAGATTAGAGCAGTATTTATGCTAATAAGACAAAAATAGGATGATCAAAGCCGAATTACAAATGTGAGACATGTATTGACCTTCAATCGAATAAATATGATAAAAATTAATCACCAGGTGCATATTGTCATAATTTATCTACCGAGCAGAAACATTGACACTGAACAGGCAGCTTAAAGACTATATTGCAACCATTAAGATGTGGATTTATAGAAGAATTTGGCATCATGGACACAAACAAACAAAATGAAGTTCTGAAAAAGTTAGAAATGAAGAAAGAGTTGTTGATCAAACAGACAAATTAAATATCTTCGACGCATTAATAGACATGATACTTTTCTGAAAATTATACTGAGAGGAAAGATTGGGGATAAGGGAACAAAAGCAAGGCAACAATGTAAGCGGGAAGAAAACATGAGATAGACAAAGAACAGTGCCTAACGAAACAACACTGACAGAAAACTACACAGACCTCTGTGTGAGCTACAAAAGACAGGGAAGTTCATACAAGAGACATTGAAAATATAGACAATATTTCAGGTGAACGAAAGGAAGGAAGGACAAAGAACAGTTTGATCGAAGATATCACCAAGACAAGAGATAGCAACTGTTGAACAATAACAGCCACCTTTTGATGTAGAGATGGTACCTAATCGATTAAATCTTTTTTGTATTTTATTGCGCAGGTTGTAATGTTCACTTTCATAATGGAAAAAAAGTAATCAAGTTTGTCCTTGTTGTTTCTATATGTAAACACATCACCACACACTCAAGTGGAATTGTTTCTAAGTGTAGTTACTTTTGTTGACATTTGATCTTACGTTGACATTTGAATGCACTCATTAATAATAATGACCTCATTTCTTTCAGGTGATGTGCGAGTTATTCGTTCATATCATGTTCAATTCTTTGGCAATGAAGCAGAAAGAGGCTGGATAAATGAGCCATCTTTGATGGTATTTGAGGGCAAGCTGAAATTTTTGGAAATGGCACAACTTGAGGTATCAAAAGGAAAGAAAGGAAAAAGTGCATATAATCCTTTCAAAATCAATATATCCAGACGACATGCATGGAATATCGCTGTTGAAGAAGGTGAAGGGGCTATGCCTTTATCCAAAGAAGAAAGAAATGTGCAATATACATTTGATTATGTTTTCTTGGATGACCTAAAGAAGGAGCAGCAAAAGTTGAAACATGAACTTCAGGAAGCCGATGGTGTGCAAATAGAAGATGCAGTGACACCTAAATCAAGGGCAGGCGCAAATCGAAAGAGACCACATCCAGAGGAACCAAACTTGTCTCCAATTTCAAGTAAACATAAAAAACGGAAAATAGATGTTGTGTCTCCACCTGTAACACCTTTGGGAGCAGAAACATCTTTTGATGCATACTATGCAAACCACAGAAGCTCAGTTATTGAACAACATCCAGAATGGGACACCCCACTTGTTTTTGAGTACCTGCGTCAACAGTGGGAATCAGAGAAAAAAAAGACTTCAAAATCGAATACAAAAAGTTCCTATTCATCTCCACGAAGCAGTAACAGAGCCACAAATTCTACAAGTGCTCCAGTTGCACAGTCAGGAGGTATGTATTACTTTATGAAGGCTTTATGTTGATGTATATCTATTGCAACCAGATTAGTACTGCCTTTTATGCAGTTCTTCTCATTGTTGTATTTAGCTCAATATTTTCTCTTCCAGTTTGGGTTTCATTCAGGTACTTATCGTATGAGTGGTGTAATCTCTTGATGATATATGAAAACTATCTCCACTTTTCTCGTTAATTGTCAGCTTAATTGATTGTTTCATAGTTGTCTTTGACAGGTCTTTTCTACCAGGCCTATAAAAGTACTAAAGATATTGCATTTTGATAAGTGTTCTGCTTAAGATAGATAACCACGGTTTCAGTGATTAGAGTACTTGTTACTTGATAAAAAGAGATCAGGTACTAGAGCCAAGGGAAGACCAAGAAAAAATGGATAAACAATATCAAGACCACACTAAATAAACACCGATAAAATACAACAAAGGGGACTCATCTGACCCTGGAACGCAAATTAAAGCTCCCACCCCTACACTATAACGGCAAGAATGGACAACCAATTCTATCATCCACATGATGAAAGACAATAGATAAAGCACCTGTTTTGTAGACAGCTGGTCTCTGTTTTATCCACATTTGGTGTGATTTTTTTTACCACCAACGGCTCTCAGATCAAACCCAGACTCAATTAGGTACCAAAGAAACACTGGTGGGTTGATTACGTCACATTACCCCTAGCATACAGTTGGTCAAAGAAAAATACCAATTTAACACCAAAAATAGCCCCAGTATACCACATCTTCTTCTTTCTTCTTCACGTTGTTCTTTATGACCAATTTTAATCACTCTTTGTGATATGTTTGATCTTTGCCAAGAACGTGTATACGTTGCACATTGGTTTGGTAGGCCCCTAAATGCATATATTTCTATACTTTAGGACATGTGCATCCGATTTCAGCCAAACCTCCTTAGTAACAGTGGTTCTATTCTTTACACCCCAAATTTGGGCCCAGGTAACTACTCAGGCGAGTATACCACATATTATACAAACAGGTTCTTTACTTTTCTTCTTAACCCTTTGAGCCATGGCCACCTGTTCTCCTGAGCAAAAACAGCACATATCAGAGTAATATTAAAAACACAATAATTTAGCACAATTAAGTGCTCTATAATTTGTTATTGACCTACCCCGTCATCTCCATTATTCCTTATTATATATTTCCCAAACACTAAACCGCCCATGTGTTGCTGGGGCTCTCAAGGGAGCAAAGAATAGTAACACTGTGACCTACAAGGCATGTCGTAAGAAGCAACTGAGGTAGTGGTCTAGGAAGCTACCTAGTAAATAAAAGCGTAGCAGAAATCGAGTGTGATGGTCTACTTGTAGGTGCATAACTGGTACAACGTACAATCGCTCTTAGGCTCAGATCACACACAAATCACAAAGAGTGGTTAACACATGGTCGATATGGAGCGTTTGAAGAAGGAGTAAGCCTATGCATATGCAAACTGTAGGCTTGCTAGCAGTACAGAGGAAATTGAAATTAGTCCCATCCAGCTTCTGGTAAAAACCATACCAACCATGAGTTAGTGGCCGGACATTGAAAACAGTGGACAGATTCACATACTGTGACATCACAATTTCCAAGGACGTCACTATTAACTATGAAATAAAGGCCGGCTCTACATTTGACTTACTATATGCCAATGTCTAGAAGAGAAACAGCAATGATCTGCATGCTAACTTGAAAGTGTACAAAACAATTGTGCTTCTGGTGTTGGTGTATGAAGTGTGAAACTTGGACTGATACCAACGCCATGCCAAGAAGTTTAAACATTTCCATACCATTTACCTTAGAAAGCTTCTAAAATATCAAATGACAAGACAAAATCCCTGATGGTGTGGTCCTTGAAAGAGCTGGTCTGTCCAGTATCCATTCCACTCTTATTCAGTTCCAGATCTGTGCGAGTCATATAGTCACTATGCCAGATCACCGCTACCCAAAAACTCCTTTATTGAGCTCAAGAAGGGAAATTGCTCACAGGGCAGGCAAAAGAAACGCTTCAAAGACAATCTCAAGAACTCACTAAAACGTTTAGCATAACTCTCAACATCTGGGAAGCTGCTACTCATCAGTGATATGTCAGTCAGCCAGAGCTTCTGCAGCAGATAAACAAAGACAAAACAGGTGGACCTTGCATTAAACTCCATAATTGGTGTGGCCAAAATTCCACATCCACAATTCCAAAGAATATTCCAAGCCCCACTTAGTCTCGTCAGTCACCAGGGCACACACAAGTCCTAGCATCTACAATGGAAGAAATAAATGGTATCAATCACAATTTATTTTTTTTTGCTGGAGCACAATACAAATGACGACAAAGAGTAGAGAAGAATAGTGTGAATTTTTTGCTGCCGTTAGCACCAGGGGCGTCGCAGACTAGAAAGCGAGAGGTCAGTTGTGATGGACGAACATGTTTGCATACTTGAATGTTCGACTAACTTAGTATAGAAGTAGTAATTTTATTAACATTGTTGTACAACTTTACTTTTTGCTAAATTTTTGATTCATACAGTTTGTATATTCTGCATTTGACAAAAAAACTATCATTTATAAATCAATCCTTTTAACCCCTGATTTCTCTACAGAAGGAATAAAACAGAGCAAACCTCAATCAAAGCTGGCAAAACTGTTGAGTCGAGACAGTGCCGTAGCTAGTCTTCCAAAACAAGAGAACACAGAACAGGTATTAACTATTGAGATGTTAACAATTGACTGTCAAATGAGATAATGTTATATTTTCTATTCCTTCAGTATCTGAAGTGTTTTGCTTGTTCTTCTCTTCATTGTTACCATTTTGTGTCATGTTTCTAGTTTTTGACAAATGTTGCTGGTTAAAAAATAGTTATCCTTATGATAAAAACCTGGGATTTAGATGCCCACTTTGGCTAACAATGTTCTAATGTAAAACTGCATTTAATTTTATATTTATTTTTCATTTCCAATTTTATGTAGCCTTCCTCAAGTAAGCTTAAATTTTGGAATGTACCTGGGAGGAAAATTCTATGATATTCTTAATCATGATTCCCAAACTTTTTCGCCCACTTTGCACAACATAAACTTTGTGATGCGCCCTGTTTATATATATATATACACACACACATACATACATACATGCTCTATTTTCTCTTTGACATAGAAAATTGATATATGTTTCTATCATAGATGGTCAATTTTCAAATGATTAAATGCAAGAAATAGACAATTTATTTTAAAAAAATGATTGTGTAAGACAGGCATAAGATGAATTAAAATGTAGAATTAACATTTTAAATAATTATTCAATTGCAAAATCACGAAAATAATGTAATTTAAAATATATATATTATTAATTTTTTCTTTAACTCTTTCCACGCTTTTCGCCGCACACTGTGCCACGGCGGAAGCCAGTTGCATGCCATTAGCCGCACACTGCACCATAGAGTTGCTCCATTATAAGAAGTTTTTCTAGTTTTATTTCTACTGTTTTACTATTCTACTTTTTAACCTTGTTATTCTATTAGGTTCTCCAGTTTTCTTTAATTTAGTATATAATAATATATATGTTTATTTATTGACGTAGTTAGAATTTTTTTTTTTCAATTTATTTTTAACCTTCCTTGAATTAATAACTTTAAAAATTGAGGAAATAACTCGCTAAAAGAGTTAAGGAGCCACCGACCCCTAATCGCCAGAACACCCCCCCCAAATTCATCTGAACCCACTATCGCCCACTCGGGTGTGGTACCGCCAACTTTGGAAAATGCTGTTCTAAATGGAAACTGACACCTAAAATATTCATTTTGGGACAATACTACTACTATTATATAATAGATTATTAATGAGACATGAACATTTTTTAATGCCTTCAAAGCTGTGGTTAATTAAATTTTTCTGTGATAATGGTATTTACAGGCTGATCCATCGTTGCCTCGTAAAAGGCGTATCGCCTAAAAACATTGGTTCACAGCAAGAGCAAGATGTAGAGGCAGCACCTTCTCCAAGTACTGCTGCAGAATCCATTGATGAAATACTTGATTTGGAAGAAGATACTGCAAGACCTAAATTGGCAGCATCTGCTCTTTCTGCACGAAAATCCAGCCAGGAATCAGACTCAAGTACAGAGGTAGCTTATTGGTATATGTTCGAGTGGACTAGCTATAGGACTTTCATGTTGTTGTTCAGTAACTAGTTTTGTGTACTTTTGTTATTTGTTAGGATAATTTGTGCCACAATACAAATGTTATTGGTTTGAAGACTTAATACTGTTACATATTAGTTTAATAAAGCACAAGAAAGGAGATTGGATGTTTCCAGTGTTGGTTTCATAAAAAGCACAGAATTATGATTTTGGGCATTTAGTTAGAGATTGACGGAAGGGTCAACAATAAAGCCATTGAAATTCTACATTTTAAAGATCCTATTGGCTACTGAAGAGACAACTTTAGATTCATATTCCCCAAATTTGAATAACGCAAGAAGCAAGGAAAGCATTTTAGATTTATTTTTGGTTCTTTATTTTGTCTCCAACTATTTTTTGTGTGTTCTTTTATCAGTTCTGTTGTGTTCATGTGTAATTGAGAAAGATTTAATTAAAACATCCTTTGTGTCTCCTTTCATCTGTGAATGAATATATTTACATTTTACTCACGTTCAGGACTTGTAAATCTGCCATTCATTTGATCTAAAGAAAATTTGCATCCATCATAATGTGCTTATTTTTTTCTCCCATGCTCATCAATGTTAATTAAACAAAGACACCAAAATAATTCACAAACAAAACAATGAATTTGCAGAATAAAGCCATACATAAATACTGGATGCTTTAAATCATATGAATGAACAATTCTCATGGTGAGTAAATGTGATAGACCAATGGACAGAATGCATTGTTAAGCTCTGTTATAATGAAGGTCCTGAAATTAGTAATCAAGAAAATTGTTAATGGTCACCAAATAGTTGCTCCAGAAATTGTGAACACTATTGGGCATGAAAAAGGAAAGCACCCTGGTCAATATACTTTAACAGCAGAGAACATTACGGCTCTGGTAGTTTTTGTCTTTCTTTTCTCCAATCCTGTTTTGCCTTTACAGTGTTAGGATAAGAAGAAGAGATTTCTAGAATGAGCCCTTGTATGTGCTTCATAAATAGTGTTTTTCACCGTCTTTGTTATTTCTGAGGTCCACCTTGTGCTTAGTATCCACTGTATGGAGTAGCATTGCTCTTTGAGGCATTAATAGAAATGCATTTTCAATGAGTTGTTTTTCTTAATACTTTGTATTACTGTAGCCTATTGTAACCTATATTTAATTACCTGTTTTGAGCATATTGTTTTTTGACATTACTAATGCTTAGGTTCCTGAAGGTCAGTTTTAAAAAAAACCCAGATATGTTATGCTTTATATTAGTGTAGAAAGATTCAATAATTTATAATACTGATTTTGCTACATTCTTCTGTTTTTTGTTTACAATTTGTGTTTGTGTGAAATTACTTGTCTTTGTGTGAATCCTGATAAAATGTTCATGGTTTGAAAGTTGACTGTATAAATTGACAGGGAAAAGGCAAAGGTCTGAAGGAAAATGAGCCTTATGAGCTTGAGATATTCAAACTGAACTCCACTTGCAAGATTGAGAAAGACAAGATCTGTGCTGTATGTGAGAAAAATGGAGACGTTATTGAATGCACTGGACCTTGTTGCCAACACTTTCATGTAGCATGTGCAGGCTTGGAGGCTCAGTCAGTTCCTGAACAATACATGTGCTCTGAGTGCACTTCTGGTATGAACATAGAATTATCATAGTTCATCATGAGAAAAAATAAGCTATATGTGCACACATTTTTGTTTATATATGTTGGCACCTTTCTCTCTTTGTAGACGATAGTAAATTGTGCTCAAAAGAGGTGAAAACAATAATCCATGGCATTGTGACTATCAAAATCAATCTTCCACAATTGTTGTATAGGATTTCAGAATCATTGTTACTATCTCATGTTGTGATGTGTCACTTCAGGCATTCATCTCTAAAAACCTCTGCAATAAGTTTGTCTTTTCTCCTAATTCTACTCTTGATATTTGCCATCTTTGCATTATGATGCACAGTTTCCTGTTATAAGAAGTTGGCATCAGCTCCTAAATATATATATATATTGCATTTGTCTAGTTCTGTTATACTTACATAGCTATAAGCAATTTCTCCATACTGCTCTAGCCTGAGCAACTCGTTCAATCTTGTCTATGTAATTGATTCCAATATTTCTCACCCCTCAGTAAAATGTGTTATAGGTTTTCCTTAGGGTGTCCTTACTTTCTGAAACCACTTCACTGCCTGCTTTGTAATTCTTTGATCATTTCTTCTCAGAGTATGTACAACATATCTCCATCTTATGTTTTTTTATAACAGTTAAAAGTTTTTGACCACACATTTCTCTGATTTTATCACCTCTCCTGAATTCGTCCAATTTTATGCTTATTACTTTACTTTATATTTATACTAAGATTTCGGATTTAATGTTTTTAAGATTTCATATTTAGATTTGAACAATATACTAGGAATAGATGATGTTTCATTAAACTAAACAACAGGACTGAAATTGTCAGTCATCACGTTTTGACAGATATACTACTGAAGATGATATCAGTTCTTTGTGTAATGAGGATGATCTGATAACTCTGATAACTGCTTTAAATGTTGCCTCACTTTTCAGTACAAACCCCATTAATGATTTAAAAATCGATAGTAATGATATATTATTTGTTGAAATGCATCCTCAGGTAATCATTCCTGTTTTGCATGCAAGAAGGCAGATATGGAGACGGTAAAATGTTCTGTCAGTTCATGTGGCAAATATTATCATGAGGACTGCATTCGAAAATATCGCCTGAGTCGTGTGGAGAATAAAGGGTTTATTTGTCCCTTGCACACATGTGCAACTTGCGCAGTAGACAGTGTGAAGAACCCAAAAGCCATGAAAGGTAAAATTAAAGTTGGTAAACACAATAAGTTAATATTTTATTAAATTATTACAACCATTAAAAAATAAGAATAGTTAAGAAAGTATATATATCAAATTTATATGCATGTCATAATAGACCATGATATGTTAATAGACCATGAGAGTGGCAAAATGAAAGCATTTTTAATAGTTTGTTTGGGAAGAAATTGATAGTACATTTGTATGTTGGTAATAATAAACAGAATAGGTCTATTAAAAACATATTTCAAAAAAAGAAATGCATTGTCTATGCAAATTAGAAAAATTCTGTAGTGCTACATAGTTACTAGTGATATATGGAAGCAAGTCATGGACAATTTACAGCAGAATCTCTGGAGGCCACAGATGTGGTTTTACAGAAGACTGATGAGAGCCCCATAGACTTATGTACTGACTAATATTGAAGTGCTGAAAGAGGTCAATGGAAAGAAAGAACACAAGAAAAAATACATAATTATTTTTCGGGCATGTCATGAAAAATGAAGGTTTAAATACTATAATAGCAATTTGAAAAATCAACATCGGATGACAAAGAGAGGAAATTTGAACAATATAACTTCATGGCACCGAAAAATGCAAACAATTATAACTGATAGTCATTAGTCAGGACAGACGTTGGCAGGGAACAATGATCTGTCTCAACCAGCGTGGCACTTGATGATGAATATGCAGATGAACATACAGAAATTGGGGCATTATGGCATCCTATTTTTAAAAATATAATTTAGATTAGAAGCCACACTCTCTGATTCCAATAAAGATTTATTAAAATATTTTATGTAATTTCTTATGCAAATATTGAACTTGACAGTAACACTCATCCTAAGTGAAGTATGTGCCTTCAGCAAAACTTATGCAGCTTGCAATGAGCATCATTCAATATTGTACTCTTTCTATCTCTGACAGGTCGTTTCTATCGATGTGTACGTTGCCCTACAGCTTACCATGTTGGAGATTTTTGTATTGCTGCTGGCAGCGTAAACTTGGCTGGTTCTCACATTGTATGCAGTGACCATTTTCAACCAAATAGATCTTTAAGTTGCCACTCTCGCCTCAACATCACTTGGTGTTTCAGCTGCAGTAAAGGTGAGCAAATAAATAGTTCTGTAGTTTAAAACAAATACAGTTCAAATAGATGTTATGTATTGTCTTGTTGAAATAGGTAGCAACAGAAGGAATCAGTCGACCAAAAGTATAGGGATCAACATAATTAGGTTATGTATGATAAAATAATTTCAATGTTTGTATTATTACCACCTTCGTCCTCCAATGGTTCACTGAGATTTAATTTGCTAGGACAGTTATCGTGTTCGCCTCTTGCTTAGAAATTTTCAAAACTGTTAGATTTGAAGTGAGCGTACAGCATAAATAAATTTTTATAGCATCCATTGTTGTGTTTTGATACACTGTCCTGGATGTGCAGATGCTTACAGTATTGAGAGGGCTTGAGGTTTGCATCCAAATTACTCATATGGAACTCATTGAGATGGCTACGGTGGAGGGATGATACTGTATATGCTTAGTGACCATCTGTTAGATGTTGAGATGGAACACGTTATATGTAACAAAGCAACAACTTACAAACAGATGCAGATAAAATTACATAGCATTGAGCAGAAGGAAAAGAGACCAAGTGCCATTGGATCAAAGTCATAGAAACAATTAGGGTGCTGGGTAAGACTGAGCACCTATGGGTCTACAAGTAGTGCTGTAAGATCTGTTCAGTAACCAACATTTATGATGTCCACTTTAGTTAAGTTTCAAGTTTCTTATGAAAGATAGAGACTTCTAAATCTCAAGTAACCAACTTTGAATGTATTAAAATATAAATTTATGGTGTGAATTAGCAACATGTTGTTTCACATGGTATTCTGTTTACCCAATCTACTGTCTATGTGTTACTGTTGATTAATAGCAATTTATTGCTTGTTTGAAGGTGGTACATTGCTGTGCTGCGAGTCTTGTCCAGCGGCTTTTCATACAGAATGTGTAAAAGTTGACAAGACTCCTGAAGAGGCTTGGTTTTGTGTGGACTGTGCTGCAGGAAGGAAGCCCTTGTATGGCAATATTGTATGGATCAAAGTAGGAAACTACAGGCAAGTTCTTTTCCTAAACATTGTATGACTTTTCTATGTTGTTGAATATTAATAAACCATTCAGTCATGGTAGAGTTTACTATGCTCATTCCTCAACATCAGGATGCAGAATACCTTTATTCTCTAGATATTTGTCTAAAAGTACTTTAGAAGAAACATTGCCACATCAAAAGTTATTGTTTTAAAAATGCGACCTACAGGGCATGTCGTAAGAGGCGACTGATGTAGAACCTAGGGAAGCTACCCAAGTAAATAAAAAGTATAACAGAAATAGGATATGCTTGCCTACTTGTAGGCGCATAACTGGCACAAAGTACAATCGCTCTTAGGCTCAGATCACATACAAATCACACAGTGGTTGACAAGTGGTCGATATGGAGCGACTACTAATTATTACTCATCTCAATTAATGTGGCATTCGTTGAGTTCTTATTACTTTATGTTTTTTAAAAATTAATTAAAAAAAATTATTTTCATTTTATTTAAGTCTTTTTTTAATAAGGTCAATAACATCAGATAATGTGTGGAAAACCATAAGGACGGAGATGAGGTGTCTTTGAAGAGCTGCAGGTGTGACAGACAATAAGAGACAAAATCAGAAATGAAGAAATCAGAAGACGACTGGATATTAAACCAGTTATGCAATTCTTAAAAGAACAACAGATTAAATGGTTTACAGAGCAAGAGGAAGAACATGCAAAGGATGGCGCGATGGCATAATGAACAGCCCTAAGAAAATGAATAACCGCTTACAAAGTGCATTAGAACAAGCACACACAAGATCATTATATTTCCCCCCAACATATCTATAAAGAAGTAAATGGTGGAAGAGTTCTTTTTTGTTGAATAGTCATTCCTTCAAAGCATTTAATGTTTTTATTCTAAGACTTTATGACTAAATGAATAACACATCAGAGCGTTGTTTCATTCAATAACAGGTGGTGGCCTGGTGAAATATGCCATCCCAGACATGTTCCATTGAATATACAAGAAAAGGCCCATCAGGTTGGAGAATTCCCAGTTAGGTTTTTTGGATCGCATGATTACTATTGGATTCACAGAGGAAGGTTGGTTATTTATGTTGTCTTGATGGGGAATGTAGTTCTGACACCATGCTACAGTATAACTCATTAGATGTACTATAAAGCAGGGTTTGTGGTCATAAAATCATATCAGTAACATACCAGTGCCAATTTTAGTCCCAATGGGCAATATTTTTGAAGGGTTGCGTTAGGGCTAACAACCTAAATCTATATGATGACTTTTGTACAGAAACTAGCCAGTGTGTTCAAAGGGAGCAAAGAATAGTAACACTGCGGCCTGCAGTGTATATCGTAAGAGGTCACTAAGATAGAGGCCTAGGGAAGCTACCTTATTAAATAAAAAGCGTTACAGCAATCGGATGTGCTGGCCTATTTGTTGACACATAACTGGCACAACTTGCACTCGCTCTTAGTCTTAGATCACATACAAATCACAGACTGGTTTAACAAGTGGTCGATATGGAGCAATCGAAGAAGTACAGAAACTGCAAGGAAAAACTGACTGTGTTCGAAACAATTTAAGCATTACTTATGAATGCCAAATTGAAAAACGAATATAAATATGTGATAATTCACAACCCTATGATCTACTTAAACGAAGAGGAATAGAGACTAAAGATAACAAAAACATGTGGCCACGGCTCTACTTAGATTCCTTGCAAGAATTTCCATGCTGTATCATTATTTTCTCTGGCAGCTGTGATTTATATAACAATTTGTTTGATCTTATGTGATTGTTTACTCAATACATAACCCTCCTTGTTTATTTTTATCTGTCATGAATTATTTATTTCACCAGGGTGTTTCTTTTCCAAGAGGGTGACAAAGGAAGCAAAGAAGGCTCATCTAGAGGTTTGTTCAAGATTTACATGAAAGGTGTTAAGGAAGCTACTGAGGCATTCAAGCTGTGGATGACTACTACAGCAAAGAAAGTTGAGCAAGAACAGGAACGTACTGACAAGAAACCAGCACGATATAAATTTATTAAGGTGACTGGTGTTTGCAGCTTTAAAATTGTTCTATGTTGTGCTCTATTTAAGTTTCATATTTTTATTTGTCTTGTTAGCTTCCAGTGGTTCATGTGCTGTTGCTCTTTGACTGAAAATTTTATTGCTGCATTTTACCAAACATATTGTAACCCAGTATTTGCGTTCATCACAAATATCCTGCTAGCTCTGTGTAGCAGAGCAGTACTTCCCTCTGTTCAATTCTCGGTGCTGTCAATCCTAGTTCACCCTGCTGGAAGTTTTGTATCAGGATTGTTAGTTTTCCTCCAAGACCAAGAATAGTATGAGTGAGGCTCATCAGCTCTGTTGAGACCACAGGCGCAATAATATAGAGTGACAACAGTGCGCCAGTGTCTCAGATTCATGCGCATACATACAAATCAGAGTGGTTTAACAAATGGTTGATATGGTGCAATCGAAGAAGATATAAGGAACATACTTCTGAATAAATGTATTAGATATCTATGACTAAAAAAAATTGTTCTCATTTTACAGAGCAACGTCCCAATTGGCAATGTTCAAATCCACAAAGCAGAACTGTCAGAAATCCCTAGATGTGAGTGTAAACCAGACCAGGAGGATGCTTGTACTTCCGACTGCCTCAACCGAATGATGATGTATGAGTGTCACCCAGCTGCATGTTCTGCTGGTGAAAAGTGTCACAATCAACGCTTTCAGAAGCGCAGTATCCAGAATGTGAACCCTTCAAGAGTGAGACACGAGGCTGGGGACTGCGGTGTTTAGATGATATAAAGAAGGTTTGCAGATATATATCATTTGCCTTTTTGTGATGTTAGTCAGTGGTTTCTCCATTATGTCAGCCCTTTGATGCAAAAACTGAAATTATATTAGTTTTCTAACACTATTGTTTAGTTTTTTGACATTATTGTCTGTATTTCCTGTTAGGTACTTACTGTGCATTATGTTAATAACATACTTATAACAAGTTTTTAGTTTTTTTGCTGTATTCTGTTACTGTGTGATTTTGTTAGTAACTTGCTTGACTTTTTTCTACTCATTTGTTCTGTTCGTTTGTTGAGAACCCCTAGGAAATATGAGTTTTGACTACGGTTTTGACTAGGGGTTTTTTCCTATTTAGAGCAGAGAAAGGCGTTACTGGACTTTTCTTTGGCATGCTTTGAAGAATCCAACAGCTCTCGACATGTTGTTCTATGTCATTAGTTTTGGAGGCTTCTAGTTATGTGGGGGTCTATGGGTGGTCTGTGTCCCTTCATTTCTAGCACAGTAGGCATTCTAGAAACACTTGTTAGTAGACTACTTACTCTTTTGGATCTGTATGTGTTTTTTTAGTCTAAGAGCCCTACCTTCAATCACTCTAGAGCAATCACTTTTTGTCCATTCTGTCTATGTGTGACTTGAGCCAGAGGGCATACTGGGTAACCACTTATTACTGCAGGCGCGAGAATAGAAACATGTTGAATGGTTAAATGTAGAACAATAAAACAGTATGGCTCCCTAAAGATAGAAAGATTTCACTAGGTTGGACAATGTAGGTGGCACCCTATCTTTACTAGGATCTTATAAAAGCCATCTTTGCTCACACGGTCCAGTGCCTATGTGAAGTCAATGTATAAAGGTTTCCTCTGCTCCCTACACTTTTCCTAGAACTTCTTGTGATAGTAAAACATGTCTGCTGTCTACCTGTTGGATCTGAACCTGCAATATCACTTGATATTGCTGAGAAATGCATTGGTCATACACGCTATTCCAAAACTTATTACATTAATTAAAACATTGTCACATTTATTTACCATAGCTGTGAATTAATTTTGAGGTCATTGATAAAGAAAATGTTAGTAGACACTCTAAATAGCTACACTAGCTAAAAGAAATTGTGAATAGGTAAATTCACCTTTGTCCGAAGGAAAACATTTTCTTTTCATCCCATATAATCAGGACCACATAATTATTCGATTCTAAAATGGGAGCGAAGTCCGTTGAAAAATGATTTGATACGATTAGGGTTGCGACATTTTAAAAATATTAAACACTTTTTTCTTGTAGTAGTCCTCGTAAGACAAACGGATGACTGACACATTGGCCTTTTGCTAGGTGAAATATGCAGGCTGTCTTGCTCAATTTTACCCACTACTTCCTTAAGCATACAAACCACATAACTAGTCAGAATTTCCTCATCCTTTCTCAATGTGAACTTGGTAGCATAATTGGTGAAGTTGTTAACTGCAACACACCATAACGGATGATCTTTTTTTTCAGGTAGCACAAAGAAGAAATGTTTAATGTACATGTGATCACTTGATTGTTTGCAGGGCCAGTTTGTGCATGAATATGTTGGTGACTTGATTGATGAGGAAGAATGTAAGAGAAGGATAGAGCAAGCACATGATGATAACATTACCAATTTTTACATGCTGACTATGGATAAAAACAGGTAATTTTGAAATGTCCTTTATGTAGCTATCTATCTATCTATTTATTTATTCTCTAATCCTGTTTTGCCTTTCAGCGTCAGGTCGAAAAAGGAGACACCTGGAGCGAGCCTCTCTATGCACCTTGTCTTTCCTTCTCTTCTCCAATCCTGATTTGCCTCACAGCTTCAGGGTAAGAAGAGATTTCTAGCACAGGCTTATGTGGGTGCTTCATAAATAGTGTCTTTCGTCGCTTCTGTTATCTCTGAGGTCCACCTTTTGCGTGGCAGGCCTGTTATCTCTTCCGCAAAAATCCAACTCTCATTCTGATGATGTCTTATCTTGTCATTAATCTAGCGATGCATGTAAGGAATTATATGAGGGATACAAGTGCACGGTTAAATTGAACCCATAGAAGTCAAATACTTCCAAGTAACATCAGGAGTGCAGAAGAATTGTATCCTGGCACTCTTTCTAGTTCTTATATTGATGGACTGTAATGAAGAAGGCAACAGCACTCGAACAGGACTACAGTGAAATCTGCTGATCACAGAAGATGATGTGAGATGGTGGACACATTTCTCAGACTTGTTAAACAGACCATAACCTATGCACCCTCCTGAAATCCAGCCAGCATCATGGGACATTCTGGTAGATCTAAAACCATGAAATAGATAAGAAATTCTAAAAACTATTTGTTGCTTGAAAAAACGTGGTACCAGATAAATACAAAGGTCAGCAAAACTTTTCAAAGATGGCAACAAATGTACTGAAACCTGAGTTTTCAGAGATATGAGCTAAATCTAAACTGTCTACCAATTGAAGGCAAGAAATAATAGTTGGTATTCCAAATAAATCTTCTTCTTCGCATTCGTTCTTACGACCAATTTCAATCACTCTTTGTGATATGTTTGATCTTTGCCAAGAACGTGTATACATTGCACATTGGTTTGGTAGGCCCCTAAACGCATAGATTTCTACAAGTTTAGGACATGTGCATCCGATTTCAGCCAAACCTCCTTATCGCCTCTTACGACATGCATGGCAGGTAACAGTGGTTCTGTTCTTTACACCCCAAATTGGGCCCCGGTAACCAAATGGCATTCCAAATAAATGAGAATTAACATTATTGCAACAGTTGGAGAGAAATATCTCTGCTCTCAATTCTAGTCAAGGTTTTCTGCAAAATTATTGTAATGCAACTAAGAAACAATCGAGGAAAATCTGTGCTTGGAACAGGCAGGTTTTAGAAAGGAATAAATGAATATGTATTTACTGTCAGAGATAATTTGGAACAATATACTAAGTGCAGATGAACAGTTACATTACCTTTATGACTTTGAGAAAGAGTTTGATAGCATTCAAAGAGACAGGTACAAAGGCACTGCGGTATTCCTCTTGCCTTGGGCATGTAATAACATGATGATAATGTGAAAAAGAAGAAACAAATTGCGAATATGAATTCAATATGTTAAATGAATTTTTTTTTTGTTTTCGATCCAGAGGCACATGAGATTTCAGCTCTTGGCTCGGTGCCATGGACATCGTAACCCTTCGGTTCGGTGCCACGAACACCGTAAATCTGGGGAATCTGGCTTTTCTGCCATCCCGCGGAATTGAACCCGCACATACAGAGGGATAGTCACCCCTAGTCCAACACGCTACGAACACGCTGGGCAGACGGCGTTTAATGACATAAAGAAGTCCTAACCTTCAAACAGATTGAAAGTAAACTTTTTGAGTGATCAAATGTTACATATGCTTAACGTTGCTATATGCTGAATCATAGATATTGAGGTATCATTCGGTAGAAAAAATGAAGACAGTAAATTATGGATATTTAGAAGAAAAGGGTGCATTTCATGGATAGAGATAGTGAAAGATTGAGACTAGACCAGAATTATGGAATGAAATAAAGCAAAGGCATCTGATAGTTTTACACCACTGATGACCATTCGGAAAGGAAGGACTGAATACAGACAGGTCAAAGGAAGACAATGCTGGAAATAAAAGAATAATACAAAGGAGATGCACAAACAGCCACTTGTCTGGGTGTACAAGTGGGTCAGTGGATAGACAGATAACGGGAGATCTCTTATAACCAACCTTTCAATGTGGGGGAAGTCATAATATGATCTCATATTAGCCGAAATTCAGATGTGCCTAGACTACAATCTGTATGTGCACAATAAGGCTCAATAAACTCACTCTCTGAAGCAAATCACAGTGAGTACAAAAAGAGGCTGGTAAAGCAAACACAGAAGAAACAAACATGATCTGATAACAAAAATAAATGACAATCTAAAAGTCTTCAAAAATTATGAGCATCAAGATTATATTCAAAACTTGTATTTTAAGGATCATCGATGCTGGGCCGAAAGGAAACTTCTCTCGGTTTATGAACCACAGTTGTTGCCCGAATCTGGAAACTCAAAAGTGGACTGTAAATGGTGATATCCGAGTAGGCCTTTTTGCTTTGAGTGATATTCCAAAAGGTTAGTATATCTTTTATGAATCTTCAGTGTTATAAAGAACTACCCATGCTTCATATTGGGGTTGTTTTTTCTTTATCTGCTATGAATTCAGGCATAGTCATAACATTTAATATGGCGTCTTTGACTGATTTTTGCATGGGGGCTTGCTTCCTTATCACCAATGTCCCTTACCGTCCAGACGAGCCTCAACTTCAGAAGTACTTGTAATTTATATACCCAAATTAATGATCAGGGTTTCCTGTAGTTCATCTGTGTGCATACCTAATATTTTTGGCCCAAGTTGGTCTTGAAACCACAAAATTTCCATGTGGTGACTAGCGAAGCATGTTACTTTTATATGACATTACTATCAGTGACCCCACTTCATATTGTTAAAAGATGTATTGTTAATTTGATCAGGCTTAGTGATCATAAACTTATTTTAGTGCAAGAACTTTGAATTTGCTTGCAGACAAACTTCAAGAAAGAGCAGATTTCTGTATCATTTTTGGTATTTCTTCTGCTGCACTCACCATAGAAGTGTCACTAGGTATTCTCTGTAACAGTTCACAGTGATGTCAGAGCCTTTTGACATCATACATCTGTTTTCAGCTTGATATATTTGGTGCTTGCCGTATATCTTTGAACCCTGCTTGCTTATCATCCAGACTGCAGAGATACAGTCAACAGGGAAAAGTCTGCCACCAGGGTCACCACTTGGAGGTGGAGTAAGCTTTTTGTCAGCTCTGCTTTACTGACCCTGACTTGTCATCTCATATTCTAAGTTTTAAGTTTCATTTGGAGCTTTTGAAATCACATGCCACTTCATAAAGAACTCAGTTACTTTATGTTCCATATAAAAAATCATTTTCCTGTTATGTCCTGGGTGATATAGTCAACATCACACTGGCTGCCTTAACTTCCCAGTGTGTCTCTGCTGCCTAGTTGAGGCTGAGTCTACCAGAGATTTGTTAAAGTTGGAAAAATTCCATTATGAAATTTAGTTCTGGATGCTTAAGTCTATGAAGCAAGTGCACTAATCACTGCCCTGTCATGAAAGTGAATCATGAATAATAATCTAAAAGAAGACTGGTAGCCATGGAGATTTTTATGCAAACTATTGTCATAGTGACTGAAGAGTATTGAAAATAGATATTATTTTTAATGTCAATTTTTGTTTGTTCTGGCCTCATTATCAAATGCTCTTTTTTTTTTTTTAAATGTATAAATCTCTATACTTTTCTCAATGATGAAATATCTGAAATATCTAAGTAGAAACAATTTAACACGGGTGATAGTCCTCAATTGTATCTAGTTATATTAAGATGATGAAATAATGTATTCTTTCAACATCTCTTTCATGAGCGAGTAAATCATTTTTACAATCCAATATCAAGGCTATATTTTTAATGGATATTGACATGTTTATTTTTCATGATTTCTTATATTTCCCAATCTCTCAATATTAGGATCAGAGATGACCTTTAACTACAACCTGGAGTGTTTGGGCAATGAGAAAAAGGCTTGTGCATGTGGTGCTGAAAACTGTAGTGGATTTCTTGGGGTCAGACCAAAGGTAAATAGAAAAAGTGGATTTTGGTTGAAGTGTAATACAAGGATAAATTAGTAAGTATTTTACAGTTAACTGTTTAATAAACAGTAAATGAGATGTGAACTTGAAAACTATTGTTCTTACATCTCTCCTTATTTCATAACATAATCTCTACAAACATTAATGCATATTCTAGCTTTATCAGTACCCCAATCAATACTTGCATCATAGAAGTTATAGCCACATTCGTACCTGATGTTTGACCTCTTCGTTAATAGCGAAATGTTGCCACCAGTGTGAGTTTCTAGCGGTAATCGCTCTGGACTAAATCAGGAGATAAGTGGGATGTTCTTCTTTCTTTGCGTCGTTCTTTACAACCAATTTTAATCACTCTTTGTGATATGTTTGATCTTTGCCAAGAACGGTATACGTTGCACATTGGTTTGGTAGGTCCCTAAACGCATAGACTTCTGCACATTTAGGACACATGCATCCGATTTCAGCCAAACCTCCTTAGTCGCCTCTTACGACATGCGTGACAGGTAACAGTGGTTCTATTCTGTACACCCCAAATTTGGGCCCCAGTAACCACTTGGCGGTGGGATGTTCAAGAAGTCTCTAACCTAGTTGATCAATTGTTTTCTTTTTCTTCTTCGTTCTCACAATATCAGAATTTTTGGGTAAAAATGCCCTCAAAGTTCGGTCAAAAAGCTGTTTTGGGGTGTTTACCCAAAATTCATACAAAATTTAATATATCCTAAAAAGCATGGTAATATTTTAGATATAATTTCTCACCTTAGAGTGTAAACAAAATTTATTTATATTCATTACATTCAGAGCCTTAGGGATTTGAAATTTTTGTGTTTGGTGGCCATTTTGTATTGTTTCCATGGCAACGCTTTGACATTTTTTTTTTACTAATGTTTTTCTACTCTTTTAAGTCATATCTCAAAATTCTAATACAAACTCTACATTAATATGAAAGCAACAAAAAAAGTTTCCAGACCAGAGTCCCACCTTAAGAGAAATTAGTTAACCTAAATTCTGCTGGATGCAGGTACAGAACACAGGTTGTAGACCAATAAATTGTCTTCTGGGTTAATCTGGTTGTATGTATTCTAGCATTGTCCAGAATGCGCAGCACTCGGCTAGTTAGTAGTCTTGGATGTTTTTCTTACAAATTGCATCAGAAAACATCAACATAACTTTTAGACAGACAAAAACAGCAACCAAGTACTACTCAACAGGGGCAATCAGAAGGAAATGGAAGTAATAATAAATAGTTGAAACTGGATATGCCACATTCTTAAAGAGTCCAGAAAAATGTTGTAAAGAAAAACAAAATGAGGATACAACCCAGAGCACTGCAACATAAACACAGTAAACAGAAAAGCGCAGACTGCAGTCTTTAGACTTAGAACGGGACACTGCAGCCTCAGAGCACACCTCCATAGAATGGATCTCAGGGACTCGACTGCCTTCACTTGTGAAGCACCAAAGCAGTTCCAGAGCAAATCCTGCAAGACTGCCCCAGTCTAAGCAGCGTAAGGATGGAAATCTGGCCAACAGAAACAACCCTTCAGAACAAACTGTGGTGGACCGGTGAAGACCTCAAGCGAGCTACCCTGTTTATGACACATACCGAAGAAGTCGCATAGCAGAAGTTGATCGCAGAAGAAAATAGGCCACATACTAGATAGGACCACACATCTAATAAGAAAATGTACTAACCACTATTGCTATAGCGGCTTTCCCAAAATTGAACCTGCTATATATATTATATAGATACCACAATACAAACATTGTGCTGAAAGAAATGACCAATAGCGATCTCTTCATAAAAATGTGCAATTAAAATATAATTCATTTTATAGACTGCAGCTGCTGCTG
The DNA here is from genome assembly GCA_020796225.1 of Arion vulgaris. Taxonomy (NCBI): domain Eukaryota; kingdom Metazoa; phylum Mollusca; class Gastropoda; order Stylommatophora; family Arionidae; genus Arion; species Arion vulgaris. The sequence goes on along the minus strand of CM036753.1, from coordinate 65,846,661 downwards.
CAAATGAAAAGAAAGAGCCCAAAAAGAAACGTCGCAAGAAGAAATTGGACAAACGTAGGGATCATGAAGATGATTGTTTCCGGTGTGGTGAAGGAGGAGAGCTGGTCATGTGTGACAAAGGCAACTGTCCCAAAGTCTATCATTTGCAGTGTCTTAAGCTGACTAAACCACCATCAGGTAAAGAAATGTAGTCTATCTTACTTTCATAACCTTGTCTCATTTTCTCACCCTGATGTTAGGGTCTCTTTCTTCATTTAGAAAAAAAAACACAACTTTAGTAGAATATATATTAGTATAATATTTCAAGTACCAGCTGCTCTGTACAGCCCTAAGGATAGAGGTAAATAGTTCTTTTCATGTCTAATACAATTCTATTAAAACGAGAAATAGTTTGTAAAATATGTCAAGTCAGTTGTCTTGTGCAATGCCTGCTAGTAAGAAAGATTGTGGATGTCCACAAACATGACTATCAGTTTGGTTGGGAACATTTATTTTCCGTGCCAACGTTAAGCTGTTTTCAAGATAAATGGAGAACTGCCAGGAGAAGACAACCAACTTACCTATCTCAAAGTTACATGCGATGATAGACTGACATGGATTGCAGCACATCCACAAAGTAGCATCACTGGCTAAGCGTTCAGGGTAGGAGTAGTTGGTGATCCAGTGTCTGATGGGGACACTAATTTTAGTCATTCTGTGGACTGCCATATTTAGTTGATATTTTTCGGCCTCTGCGATGCAGAATCGCCATAGTAGGTTGAATGACCTGTCATTTGTTAATCTGCTTATAGATGTATAATTTGAGTACCTCTTTGTCGGAGAAAATCTGCCTTTATGCGAGGAATACACATTCAAGTCTTTGAGTCACACTGGCTGCCATGAAAGTAATTTAAATGATGCACGCTGCGCCATTTAGAAATTGGAAAACAGATTTTCACGCAAAATCAGTTTCAGAGATGAAACTTGTCTGAGTTGAAAGCGACGAAAGAAAAAAAAAGAAAAAAAAGAAAAAAAAAAGTCATTCTGTGCGACTGTAACATATTTCTATTGTCTTTGATCCACTTTCTTCTTGGACACCCTCTTGCAGATTATAGCAAAGAAATAGCGCAATAGTAAGAAGTTGAAGGTGACAAACTGTAATCATAAACTTGTTAATATGACTTGTATATAGTTTGTATGAAATTTGGTTACCATCATTGTCTTTTTTCCAGGAAAATGGCTATGCCCATGGCATCATTGTGATGACTGTGGAAAGCCAGCCACAGTCAAGTGCTTTGAGTGCCCCAATTCCTACTGCGCTGTTCACACTGAGGGAAATATATTTAAAGTTGATGATGCACATATTTGCTGCGATCACACAGATCTTCTAGAAGGTGTTTCACAGTTGCTGGGCAGCTGCTCCAGTGATGGAACTAATGGTATTAAATCTGAAGTTGAGTCGAGTACTAGCGACAATGATGCTGCTAGTATCACAGAGGAGGTTGTTGACCATGGCAAAGATGTTAGTGCTTCATCTAGTACTGCATTAACTGATGCTACTGGTGTTGTAGACAGTAAACAAAGTGATTTAGTCAATAGCACAGAAGCAGATAAAATAGTAAATGGAGATATTAAAGTTAGGGTGAGGCAAAGAAGTGTTAAGAACTTAGGCACTACGGTCAAGAATATCAGTAGCACAAATTCATCTATTCCTGACAAATCTATCTTGAAGCCCGGTCTCGACATAAAATTAGAGGTGCCGGAAACTTTGAACGCCAATATTAATAAATTAAATTACTTAACTGATTCAGTCAGTGCTTCACAGGCCAGCACATCGGAAGACACTAAAGAGAAACCATCACAGCAGCTTAAGCCAAGAAAAATATCAGAACCAACTTCTTGCCGTACTAAGGCAAGATATAAAGCTCGTCTCACTCCTGCAAATGTTAGGAATTCCAAGGGTAGGGCTAGTCCTGTTAACAAAACTGTAATGAATCTACAGGGTATTCCCTGCTGGAAACCCAGCTTCAAATGAGAGTGATGATACTGATAGCATCTCTGATCTTATAATAGACATACCATGATTGAAGCATCTGCTAGGTACATGATAATTTTGGTCAATGAGAATATATATATACTTTTAAAACATGACTGGAGGAGAAAAGAAATGGGGATTTTAGGAGCCGAATAAACAGACCAAAATAGAAGCATAAGAACACAAGAACCAGTCGATTTACTTGCCAGGTGCCTTGGAACCTGAAAAGAAAGATTGATTGATAGAATCATCATTGCACTTTGGGGAGTAACCATGTGTGCTTAAATCTCTTTCTTACACAAGAAGATTTCAGCTGCAGAGCACATACTCCGTAGTACCGGCAAGGGTTCCCAATGTAATTTTGAAGACTGAAGATATTTTTGTAGGAATTTAAAAAAAAATTTTTTTGCTAAGGAATTTTGCCCAGGAATTTTGCCCAGGTAGCGGCTTTTCAGCCTGCTCTTCTCGATTTTGAACTGCCAAGGGTTTTTTTTAAAAGGAAATAATAGTAATAGAAAACCAATGTGATTGAATGATGAAAAAATCCCTTATGGTGAATTAGAAAAAACCAACAGATAGAAAAGATAAATTGAAGCATTTAGTCAATGTCTTATATTAAGACAAGGTAAATGGCAATGGTTGCTAAATTAGAATAGTTGAATTTAGTGTTTTTTAAAATCAGAAATGCTTATATTCTGGCTTTTGTGGACTTGAACATTCTATTTGAATAGATGATTTTATAATTAAAACAGATAACTACGTGGAGGCATCAAAGTAAAATGTTATATTGGTTATTGAACTGACATCACTTACTCCAGGCAGACCCATAGGTGCTCAGGCTCTCCCAAAAGACATTGAAGAGTATGCATACTGATGGTTCCTGTGGTTCGCTGGTTAAACACACTCCTTTCTCTGCCCCTCAAGTATCCAGCTCTACTTGTACATGTAACTCCAAACACTTTAAATCGCTGGATTAATTCAATATAAATTTTAGTGTCCTCATGCAACAGTAAGTTGTCAAGAGACTGTAGAACATCATCTTTATCCTTCCTAAGATGTTAAATTGACATCACTAAAGTGAGAGAAAGTATTCATGAATCCTTTCTTGGACCAAAACATGTATATGCTTGCATTGATGGTTTCTGTAATAATTTGTTTTAAATCATATATTTCTACTCCATATGTGCAACACTCATGTGTTAATTTTTATGAAATTCATTGTCAATTAATGTAGCCATATTCTTTCTTCCTCAATAATGAGGCTCATAATCTACAAAGTATTGTATACTGAATGGGAATATAACATGCATTTAACTTTGACCTTATGTAAGTAAACATTTTTCAGCACAGTCTGTTTGATATGGAGCAGCTTTTGTTTCTGTATGAACAGACATGAGCCCAGACATCAGATATCGATAATATATAAACAGATTTATGTCTTGAAATGTATGTTAATAATGAAATCATTACTATCACATGTGTTGTCATATGACCATGTTTACTTGCTCAGGGCTTATCTTCAGGGGTAGCTCAGGTAGGGATTTTGTTGACTGCAGTCACCAGTTTTTCTTCTTGTATTCTTCACTTGTATACCCCATCCTGACCTTGTTATTGTGTAATTTAATATTGTATACAATTGTGTTTTAGTTTTATGATTGAAACAATGTGTGAACTGTATTACTGCATAGTTATGATAGTTACAGTTTTTCTTTAACTCTTTCCGTACATAGTTATTTCCTAACTTGTACACAGTTAATTTAAAGGAGGCAAAAAATCAATTTTTCTTTCTTTCTAAATCATAACTGAAAATCGGGCATATCCTTTACAGAACGTAGCCATCAACCACAGTTAAATCATAACTACTCATAAATAAATAAACATATATATATCTTATTATATACTAATTTGAAGAAAACTGGACAACCTATTAGAATAACAAGGTTAAAAGGTAGTAGCAGTAAATAAGAAAGACTTGTATGGAAACAACTCAATGGTGCATTGCACAGAGCTTCAAGAAGTTGTTCAGAGGGAACGAGTCCTAAAACACTGTAAAATTCATGATAAGTTGGTTCACAGTTAGCGATCCAGTGAGAGATAATGGTGCATTGTACAGCGAATGGAGTTCAACGGAATATGCTGTGGCACAGTGTGCGGCGATTGGCTTGGAAAGAGTTAAGCTAAATTAGGTCTTCATGTAACATTTCTGACTAGTAGCATAAAAGAACTTTTGATCTCCCCATGTTCCTGTCCCTGGTGCAGTCTGTTGGTTCTGTTGAGTATTTTCTGTGCAATAAAGTAAAGCCACCAAGTATCTTCTTTCTTTATTGTCCTCTGTTTCTTTCCCCATCAATTTTACCTTCTTTCCTAATGTGCTCTAATACACCTCTACTTGCATAATGTCTGTTGTCAATAGACAAGCAAGTAGATGTACACCTCTACTTGCATAATGTCTGTTGTCAATAGACAAGCAAGTAGATGTACACCTCTACTTGCATAATGTCTGTTGTCAATAGACAAGCAAGTAGATGTACACCTCTACTTGCATAATGTCTGTTGTCAATAGACAAGCAAGTAGATGTACACCTCTACTTGCATAATGTCTGTTGTCATAGACAAGCAAGTAGATGTACACTCTACTTGCATAATGTCTGTTGTCAATAGACAAGCATATACCCTGGTGCATCTGTCTGTTTGTCATAGATCTGGCAAGTAGATGTACCCCCTCTACTTGCATAATGTCTCTGTTCTTCATAATTACCTGCAAGTAGATGTACACCTCTACTTGCATAATGTCTGTTGTCAATAGACAAGCAAGTAGATGTACACCTCTACTTGCATAAAGTCTGTTGTCAATAGACAAGCAAATAGATGTCACCATCTACTTGCATAATGTCTGTTGTCAATAGACAAGCAAGTAGATGTACACCTCTACTTGCATAATGTCTGTTGTCAATAGACAAGCAAGTAGATGTACACCTCTACTTGCATAATGTCTGTTGTCAATAGACAAGCAAGTAGATGTCACTCTACTTGCATAATGTCTGTTGTCAATAGACAAGCAAGTAGATGTGCACCTCTACTTGCATAATGTCTGTTGTCAATAGACAAGCAAGTAGATGTGCACCTCTACTTGCATAATGTCTGTTGTCAATAGACAAGCAAGTAGATGTACACATCTACTTGCATAATGTCTGTTGTCAATAGACAAGCAAGTAGATGTGCACCTCTACTTGCATCATGTCTTTAAAAAGATTTGTCTGTCTCATTCTATTCTAATCTGTGTGATAAACTTCTATTTTTCATTTAACGTACCTCAGGATCTCATTTCTATTTAGCTGCACATAATAATTCTTTCTAGATCACATATCTTCATTTGCCATTACTTTCTGTCTTGAGCATCATTTTTCATGTCTTCCAAAACACTGTAATATCTGTCCAGCTGGAAGAGAGCGATATAATCGGTAGGAAAACATGAAGAGATTGATAGAAAACAGTTTGGCAGAATGAACCACCATGACCAAAGACAGGAAGTGTTGGAGATACAAAGAAGCTTGCATTCAATGTAAAGAAGGATACTATGATGGTTGTTTTGGTCTTTCAGAACAGTGGTTTTTCTCAAGTAGTGCTACATGAAAAACACAGAAGTAACAAACCATCAACATTATCTACTCTCAGAGAACCAAGGAGTAACTTACTTATATTTTTTAAACATACCTCTTCTTCGTCATTCACTTAAAGTAATTTCAACATCTGAATTTTTCACACACAAAACCCAACAATTAATGTGCATGTTATTTTTATGAATAAAATGCATAGTAAGAAGCTATAAATATGTGTACAAATTATCACAAGTCTGTCTAATTATGCAGTCAGTAAGTTACTGGGACTCTGCACACACTTCTATTCACATACAAGAATCCACAGCCCTATGAGTTTGAGAACAGAAGTCCTAGACTAACCAGTAAAGTAGAAGTGAAGAACAAGAGTTAAATTGGAATTTAAAAACCAGAACTGTTGGAAAAAGAAAGGTTTAAAAAAAAGAAAAGTCAGGTGGACAAATGCTTGTAATTTTTGTGCTTGTTTTGAATATTAATGCTGCTCATTTGCTTACATATTTATCTGTTCTACATGTCTGCATTTTGTGTTTGGAACTATTTGGCATAACTTATCATTGTAATCAAGAGTTTGTTTGTACATAACTATTTCTAATGGCTTGTGTTGAAGGTGGACTTCTCGGTGAGGGCATGTTGTTAATTGTACTTGAGCAATTCCATTTATGTTGACTAGTGATGTAGTACTAAGATTTTAGTGTGGAATCCATTTGTTTGTTGGACACTTAAGTTATGAGTTTTATCTGAGCCTGTGTTTTTAACCTGGGTGATGCCCACTAATGGTATATGCTAGGGCTGGGAGAAGGATACTTGAGGTGATTCCGCTGAAATTGTATGTTAGTTATGTCTCAAATGATTCACTGATTCATTTTCTTGAGGACAGGAGATTGTTGTATTCATCTCATACCATTATACATTACATATGGCCTGCAAGCTCTTTCTTTATACCTCTTCTATACTGACTACTCTTTCTATTCTATGGAATTTAGTTCAATATTTCTCGCCTCAGTAAAATTCATTTCAGAGCTTCCTTAGGGCATACTTTCTTTCTTGAACCATTTGCCTCCGACTTCAGTGCCTGCTTTATGATTCTTTGATAATTTCTTCTCAGAGTATGCCAAACATGTCTTAATCTTTCTTTCTTTTAACAGTTTTTACTAGTGGTTGACCAGACATTTCTCTGATTTCATCACCTTTCCTGAATGCATATAATTTTATGTTCATTATTTTTAGCAGACAAATATTTACAAATTTATTTAGTCTTTTTCTTGGATGGTGAAAGCCAGAAAATGTACCCATATTTGACCTGAGACTCATCGAAGTAATCCTTGATCATTACAAATTGTGGCATCTTTTAGGGCAGCAACAAACGCTCTCTAAACCTTACAACCTCCAAACATCCTTTGTAGAGTGTGCAATGACTGTTTCATATTTTGGTCAGGAATATGTTTTATACTGTAGACATTCAATTAAGTTCACATTTTGTGGAAGCATAAGAGTAAGAAAGTTAAAAAAAAATCCTTCTCCTAAAGATACACGGACTATTCCATGTCTGTTTTTATAATTGTAATTATTATATTTTGCTCGACTTTCTAATGTAATAATTTGTCCATAATGGGGCATTGCTTTGTGATAAATTTGTGTAGAGCATAATTCATTCAGATACTATAATCTGTGTTATGTCACTTATTATACATTGCAAATGCATATTTTGTCAGTTTTATAGAAAATGTGAGTCTTAGACATACTAAAATAGTAAAGTCATTGTCCTCAAATGTTTTTCTCTTGTGAGAAAATTAATGGCTAAATCTCTGTTTATTGAAGTAATATTTACATAATTTCTCTTCCACCAAAAAATATATATTTTATTTTGTCATATTATCATCCTTTCTTGTAAGAATGTGAGGCAGTTATTGCAGGAAACCTGTTCCATGGTATTTAAATGCCTTTATAGTAATTTATTTTACATATATCTCATCTAGTTGTACTTCAAATAAAAATTACATTGAAGGTTTGTAGTCTTTTTCTTTCTCTTTATTGAGACCCACACCCTTCCTTAAGGTTGTTTTAAAAAAAAAAAGCACTCATTATTTTGATAGACAATGACCAATTATCAACATTAATTAGTTAGCTTCTTATAAATAATCTTTAAAGAAGCATAAACTGAGTATTCATTCTCTTCTACTGAAGGACAATTTTGTTGTGAACGAAAGAGCTTTTATAAATACATAAATAATTCAAATTATGAAACTCAGATGAATATTTGGAAATCTTGTTTCTAATACAGTCAGAGAAGATGTTGTAATTTGATGCTGTAGCTGTGAAGATGAATACTTCATTTGAGATCCATTTTACATGGAAGATGAAATTTTGCTGGGGGTTTCCAAAAGTGCACACCAGCACGTTTAAAAAAATATATATACATAGATCAATGAATCTAGAACACAGGTGAGAGATCAGATCATACTGAAAAACACAATGTTGTGGTTTTTTTTTGTTTGAGCATGTCCTGTAAGACTGTTCTCTCCTGGGTGAGCTGAGAAGCAACATGTGCCCACATCCAGTCGACCTGAAAACTAAGCTTTAACCTGACAGACCTGAACCTGACTGTCCAGTTTGTGGTCCACAGTAAATTAAACGCTTGACCAGAGATAGCTGAAGAAGAAGTATTTTTTTAGTGTAAAGCTGAAGGGATGCTTGCTGCTTTCATTACCTGTTTACAACAAATGTTCAAAAGTAATATTATTTTGTTATTGTTGTTTGTGTGTGTTTATCATATGCTGATGGAAGCCCTGATTTTTGTGTTGAAGGTTTTCAGAAACTCTTGTATAAAAATATGTGCGCATATATATATATATAATTTCTCTGGTATTTTTTTATTATTGGTAATACAATAGTTTCTTTATTGAACATTTTCCTTATATTACTTTTCATATGCTTATTTGCTTCAGTTAAAAGTATATTGCATTTGCCTTATTTTGTTTTTAATCAACTTCAGTAGAACGAACTACTGTAAAAATAAAATTGATATAAAATGAGTACATATTATTATTCATCACATAGGGGCATGGAATGTATGGTGTGGAAAAATCTGAACATTGATGGCCATATTATTCAGTTTGTTTTGAACACGGTAAAGTTAAATCCATTCTTGTACAGATCACCAAGATTACATTAAATGATCTAAGTAGGTCCCAGTTTTCTTAGTTGAGGATATCAGATTTTGGAACAACTCTTTTAAAAGCACTTTTTTTTGGAGTTAAGTTGGTCGAGTGCCTTAGCAGTGTTTGTTTCCTAATGATCCTCCATTCAATTCCATGTTGCATCTTTCTGGATTTTGTTCATGGTTACTTGATCTAATTATGTTTTTTCAAGAGAATGTCTAGCCTTTTTTGTTGCTATTATATTTATTTGTCACTAGCCGTAAAATTTTCTCAGACTTCTTATAAAACTCATTCCCGTGCTTGAAATCAGCACTTTCTAACTATTGAGAGATGTTCTGTTCCCTTTAGTTTCTTTTCTTGTATAAACTGAATGAGAACATTCACGTATTTTGGAAGTAGTTAAAGAGACACAAAGGGCTGGAAAAGACCACTATGGAAGGAAGCATCCCGGCAAAGAGGAGAGGAGGAAGACCGAGGAGAAGATGGATTCTGGATGTAACTGATGGTTTGAGCATGACATCTGGTCTATGAGAGGGAGAAATATACATATGCAAGAACTGTTAAGGTGACAAAGTTTTGCTCAGGACAAGTTATTTGACGAAGATGATAAACTGATATATGAAATACAGCTTTGTAAGAAGCTTTTATAACAAATTAGCTTTTGTCAGAAAAGTGCTAAAATAGTTACCAATTGTTTGTGGTTTTTTTTATTAAAGCACTATCAAAGAAAGGAGAAATAAACAGCTTTTATTTATTTAAGTGTCCATTAAAATCTGAGAACTGGTCATTAGAGTTGTATCATTTAATGAATATTTATAGTTTTTTTTAAATGCATACAGCTCTTCTTAGTTTACACTCGGAGGTAATAAAAAATCCAAAACAGTGGTCAGTCTGATGCCGTTTGTTTCCAAAGATATGTGTTGGAATTGTATCAGAGATAGACACATAAGGTTTTTCTGCTGTTCACATCTAGGGCAGCAAAGGTGACCTCAAGGCTCTCTATGAGACAACCAGATTGTTTGAGTGGGAGGAAAGATAAGCAGAGCAGGCCAGTGAGAGATAAGACTGGAAAACTTTTGACTAAAATTGATGAACAACTGGGGCGCTGGAAAGAGCATTTCCAGGAAGTGTTAAATAGACCTCCCCACTAAACCCACTAGATTTAGGGCAAGGAGACCCGCTGGACATAAACGTAAGGGAGATCACAAAACAGGAAATCCGCAATGCCTTGAAAAACTTGAAAAGGGCAAGGCGGCAGGAGTTGATAATATCCCAGCGGAAGCTCTGAGGGAGGGAGGAGAAGAGATGGTAAACCAACTCCACATATTGTTCAACTTAGTGTGGGACAGGGAGGAGATACCAGCAGATTGGAAGAAAGGCCTCCTCGTGAAACTGCCAAAGAATGGCAATTTGTCAAACTGTGACAAGTGGAGAGGGATCATGCTGCTCTCCATTCCCAGCAAAGTCCTCACTAGGGTTATTCTGGACAGGATGAAAGACGCTATAGACCAGAGGCTTAGGGACGAACAGGCGGGATTCCGGAAAGATAGATCTTGCAATGACCAGATAGCCACCTTAAGAATCATAGTGGAACAAACAATGGAGTGGCAGGCTCCGCTCTACGTGTGCTTTGTTGATTTTGAGAAGGCATTTGACAGCATAGATAGGAAATCAATGTGGGGATCCTAAGAAACTATGGGGTGCCGGAGAAGACTGTCGACATCATCAGGCAGCTGTATGAGTGGTTTGCCTGCCAGGTTATTCATGATGGAAGACTGTCAGAGGAGTTCCAGGTCACTACTGGTGTTAGACAGGGATGCCTGCTGTCCCCCTCCTCTTCTTGGTGCTACTTGATTGGGTCACACGCACAGCCTACGACAGGTCTGGAAAAGGCATACAGTGGACACTTATGTCAAAGCTAGAAGACCTGGATTTTGCGGACGATCTCGCTTGCTTTGCATAGATTACAAGACATGCAGGAAAAAGTGGATGCTCTGGCACAAACGGCACAACGAGTCAGCCTTAAAATCAGTCAAGAGAAGACTAAAGTAATGCGTAGCAACAACATACAGCAAGATCCAATACGGATTGAGGGAAGGGACATAGAAGATGTGGATGAATTTGTCTACCTTGGAAGTAAGATCAGCAGATCAGGAGGTACAGATGAGGACATTAATGCTAGGATTAGGAAGGCCCGACAGGCCTTAGCGATCCTGCACATGGTGTGGAAGTCCGCTGCCATCTCCACGAAAACAAAGCTCAGGATTTTCAGCTCAAATGTGAAGTCGGTGTTGCTGTATGGCTCGGAAACTTGGCGAGTCACTAGGGCAAATACAAATAAGATCCAGACCTTTGTCAACGGATGTTTGTGGCGGATTCTCAGATTGAGATGGTATGATAGAGTTACAAACACGGATCTGTGGATAAGAACGGCAGGAACCTATGATGACACAGGTCAAGAGGAGAAGATGGCGATGGATAGGCCATACCATGGGAAGACCCAGTCGAGTGTCACTAGACAGGTGCTCGAGTGGAACCCGCAGGGAAAACGAAAAAGAGGACGCCCCTAAGCAGACTTGGAGACGAGGTCTTACTGAGGAGCTGAAGAGTGCTCAATTGACCTGGGAGAACATAAAAAGAACAGCCAGAGACCGAGAAGGGTGGCGAACAACTGTTGAGGCCCTATGCTCCACGAGGAGCGGAGAGGATTAATGATGATGATGATGACATCTAGGGCACTTTTGTATCATGTTTTACAGTAAATATATTTACTAAAATTGTGAATAAATTAAGAAATTGAACATATCATATTTGAAGATTGACTCATGTAGTCTTCTGTTATCTCTGTGCTACAATGATACACTTCCTGATTTCACTGGCACAGGAGTGGAGAAATTATGGACTGACCTTTGCCATGAAGTTGGAATCATGACTAGCTAGTTAGTGTCAGTTGCTTCCTTTCTAATTTTCTTTCGTAAGCTCTGAGATCTAGGTACTACACTTTGGAGCTTGCATAGGGTAGACTAAAGGACACATAAAAGAGAAGCTATCCTAGTCTGTTTTGATTGGCAATCAACTCGTAACCATTTTACTACACCACTCTCTCATTGTTTACAAAGCAATTATAAGCTCTTGGTGAAAATGATAACAATTTTGTTAAATGCTGTTTTTTTATGTTTGTGTTTCATGTTTGGCGCAAGGTTTTATATATAACTCACAATATAAATTATGCTTAATTGTTTTCTCCTTGATAATTTATTGCATTGGCAGTTCACTTTTTTCCTGAGGGAAAAAAAGGAATTTTAATCTTTGTTTCATATTATTTACATAAGATTGTTCTCAGCATGTGAATCCCCCCGGCTTAGAGCTATACTTCTTAATTGTTTTGATGTTGAATAGTGTTTATAAAATATCCACCCAATAATAGAAGGTAAAGGAAAGGAACCCTTTTTTGTACCTTGAGGTGTATTGAGTAATACAGTGTTAGGTCCATATTTTTCATTGACCGTCAGCACATGATATATGATTTGGTTAAACATCACGCCGGCTGCCTTTTCCTGGTACCCAATTGAGGCTGGGTCGACATGAGAGCCGTACAGTCTGAAAAATTCAGTGCCCTCAGTAGAAATGAACCGGACTACTAGCATAAGAAGCAAGTTCACTAACAACTACACTATGCGGCTCTCACCCAATAGCAGAGTATAATAAATTCATGACCTTTTGGGGCTTTCTTAGAATGTTTTTTTTTGAAAATCAAATACAATTCAAAATAGTTTATTTTTGATGAGATTTAAACAAAATATTATTGGATTAATTACCGCAGACCATTGTAAGAGAGCTCTTAAAACGCACATACATATGTTGAGTTTTGTAGTTGGCTGAATAGTTTTTAGATATCTTGTATTATAATGTATTTTGTCTTGTTTTTAAAATTTGATATTTATTATTGTTTAATTGAGATGCTTAGTGTCATGTTTCTGTTTTAATGTGCGATTCATTATGATTTCATTTGAGTAATCCTGTTGAAATATATCTATCTATATTGGTTTATTGCATTGTCACTTGTTGGAAACAGATTTGTTGTGCATTGTTGTTTTAAATACGTTGCATTCTGTTTTTCTGTGAATTGTGTACAGTTTTGTTTGAAATGTCAAGTTTCATGTAAAATGTTTGTAACTCAATGTAAGGTTTAGCGTGAAATGTATGTCGTTTAATGTAAGGTTTCTTGTGAAATGTCTGTAGTTGAATGAAAGGTTTTTTTGTGAATTGTCTGTAGTTCAATGTAAGGTTTCATGTGAAATGCCGTTCAATGAAGGTTTTTGTGAATTGTCTGTAATTCAATGTGAGGTTTCATGTGAAATGTTTGTAACCTAATGTAAGGTTTAGCGTGAAATGTCTGTAGTTCAATGTAAGGTTTCTTGTCAAATGTCTGTGGTTCAATGTAAGGTTTCTTGTCAAATGTCTGTCATTCCGTGTGAAGTTTCATGTGAAATGTCTGTCATTCCCTGTGAAGTTTCATGTGAAATGTCTGTAGTTCAATGTAAGCTTTCTTGTGATATGTCTGTAGTTCAATGTAAGGTTTAATGTAATGTCCTGTTGTTTCGTTGTAATGTGAGGTTTTGCAATGTTTTGTGTGTTAAGAGTAATGTGTTTGTGGTGGACAGTACAATGCCTACCTATGCAAATAATAAAAGTATTTTTGGGGGTCTTTAATTGTGCATGAAATGAAAACATTTAAAAGTATGAATCATATTCCCTGATGTATCACTGAAGTAATAAACATTCATCACAGAAAAAAAAAGTACTTTTCTGGATCTTTTTTTCCCAAATGCATCTATTGTCTTTCTTACAGAAATGAATGAAAATCATGGCATATCCTTTACAGGAGATTACCACCAACCACAGTCAAGGAGTCTTGATTTTATAGTTAGCACTTAAACGTCAGTGGTTTGCATTGCTTCTGAACAGTGAGGTCTATTTTTAGGAGTTGTTGATTTTATAGTTAGCACTTAAACGTTCAGTGGTTTGACATTGCTTTCTGAACAGTGAGGTCTATTTTTAGGAGTTGTTGATTTTATAGTTAGCACTTAAACGTTCAGTGGTTTGCCATTGCTTTCTGAACAGTGAGGTCTATTTTTAGGAGTCGTTGATTTTATAGTTAGCACTTAAACGTTCAGTGGTTTGCCATTGCTTTCTGAACGGTGAGGTCTATTTTTAGGAGTTGTTGATTTTATAGTTAGCACTTAAACGTCAGTGGTTTGCATTGCTTTCTGAACAGTGAGGTCTATTTTTAGGAGTTGTTGATTTTATAGTTAGCACTTAAACGTTCAGTGGTTTGCCATTGCTTTCTGAACGGTGAGGTCTATTTTTAGGAGTTGTTGATTTTATAGTTAGCACTTAAACGTTCAGTGGTTTGCTATTGCTTTCTGAACAGTGAGGTCTATTTTTAGGAGTTGTTGATTTTATAGTTAGCACTTAAACGTTCAGTGGTTTGCCATTGCTTTCTGAACAGTGAGGTCTATTTTTAGGAGTTGTTGATTTTATAGTTAGCACTTAAACGTTCAGTGGTTTGCCATTGCTTTCTGAACAGTGAGGTCTATTTTTAGGAGTTGTTGATTTTATAGTTAGCACTTAAACGTTCAGTGGTTTGCCATTGCTTTCTGAACAGTGAGGTCTATTTTTAGGAGTTGTTGATTTTATAGTTAGCACTTAAACGTTCAGTGGTTTGCTATTGCTTTCTGAACAGTGAGGTCTATTTTTAGGAGTCGTTGATTTTATAGTTACACTTAAACGCTTCAGTGGTTTGCCATTGCTTTCTGAACAGTGAGGTCTATTTTTAGGAGTCGTTGATTTTATAGTTACCACTTAAACGTTCAGTGGTTTGCCATTGCTTTCTGAACGGTGAGGTCTATTTTTAGGAGTCGTTGATTTTATAGTTACCACTTAAACGTTCAGTGGTTTGCCATTGCTTTCTGAACGGTGAGGTCTATTTTTAGGAGTTGTTGATTTTATAGTTAGCACTTAAACGTTCAGTGGTTTGCATTGCTTTCTGAACAGTGAGGTCTATTTTAGGAGTGTTGATTTTATAGTTAGCACTTAAACGCTCAGTGGTTTGCCATTGCTTTCTGAACGTGAGGTCTATTTTTAGAGTCGTTGATTTTATAGTTCCACGAAACGTCAGTGTTTGCTATTCTTTGAACGGTGAGGTCTATTTAGGAGTTGTTGATTTTATAGTTAGACTTTAACGTTCAGTGGCTTTAGCTATTGCTTTCTGAACAGTGAGGTCTATTTTTAGGAGTTGTTGATTTTATAGTTAGCACTTAAACGTTCAGTGGTTTGCCATTGCTTTCTGAACGGTGAGGTCTATTTTTAGAGTCGTTGATTATAGTTACCATTTGAACTGCTCAGTGGTTAGCCATTGCTTTCTGAAAGTGAGTCTATTTTAGAGATAATTATGTGTTGTAAGAAGCAATTACTTAAAAAGTACAATGTGAACATTGATTATTGTTACTTAACTGATATGGAAGGTGCAGACCTTTAGGTACTCTGTCTGTCTCCCCCAGTAAGTGTTGATTGGTATGCATGCTGTTTGTTCCTATTGCTTGCTAATCAAACACATTCTGCCACTCAGGCCTCCATGACTGTGCAATATATGACTCCAGACTCCTTTAATTGCAACAATGTATAGATTCAACATCAAATACCAATTCTTTATATATCAGGCGGTTGCTGAGCATTCAAAGGAGGTATACCATATCAACCTTTAACTCCTGACGACCAGGGACAACGGTTGCTGTATGTCCACTTTCTCAGAATACCCACACATCCAATCAATATATCCACGTAAGACCCTGGAGGTTGGAAATCCATGCACATTGCATCCTGTGTGAAAGCCTTACCCAATCTGGTTGATTGAATATTGGCTAATTTTGCTACGTAGATCTTAAATAACACAAACGATAGAGGGGAACTATATGTCAATCCCAGACACATGCGCTCAGTGTCCAACATCCATGTTTTTAAACATAGTGCAATGGCAACATGCATTAAAGAAGCAGTTGTCCTGTTCATGATCCAAGGATTGTATCCACATTTTAGTAAAGAAAGTATCATGGTTGAAAAGTCTTTTAGCGCCTCCAAGTTAGTCACCACAGTAGTAGTCTCCTGCTTGTAAATGTGCCAGCATTGTGAAGAAAAGATGATGATGAACAGCAAATAGTGATAAAATAAAAATAAATTATGTGATGATGAAGGGAAAAAAAAGATGAAGGAATGATGAAAAAAAAATTATGATGAAGATGAGAAGACGTTGAAGATAAGATGAAAGGATGATAAAGAGAAAGGGATGTTGAAGAAGATGAAGAAGAAAGGATGATAAAGAGAAAGGGATGTTGAAGAAGATGATGAAGAAAGGATGATAAAGAGAAAGGGATGTTGAAGAAGATGATGAAGAAAGGATGATAAAGAGAAAGGGATGTTGAAGAAGAGGATGTTGAAGAAAAGATGATAAAGAGAAAGGGATGTTGAAGAAGATGATGATGAAGAAAAGATGATAAAGAGAAAGGGATGTTGAAGAAGAGGATGATGAAGAAAAGATGATAAAGAGAAAAGGATGTTGAAGAGATGAGATGATGAAAGGATGATAAACAGGGATGTTGAAGAAGAGGATGATGAAGAAAAGATGATAAAGAGAAAAGGATGTTGAAGAGATGAGATGATGAAAGGATGATAAACAGGGATGTTGAAGATGAGAGGAAGGGATGTTGGAAGTTGAGATGACGAAAAAAAGATAATAAAGAGGAAGGGCTGTTGAAGAAAGGATGATGATGAAACCATTATACCTAAATATCATTTCATTTATTCTGTTTCAAGTATGCTGCACAAATGCTTATGAAAAAATAAAATGATAGTTAAAAAACAGACCTCAATTGTTGAAGAGAACAAACTGATGGAATGGAACAACATTACCTGCATGTGTGCACAAATAATTTTAATAAAAGCAACATGAATTGCAAAGCAGTGCAAGATTGTGTGCATATGCACTCACACAATATGAACAAAACAAAAATGAAGTCCATGAAATAATGAGTTATGTGTTATATATCTGCCTCAGCAAAATTCATTGAAAAAGATTAAAAATAAAATTCCTACAAAAATATCTTCAAACTTACATTGGGGAAACTCGCCAGTGCTACGGAGTGCGTGCACTACAGCTGAGACCTTCCTGTGTAGGAAAGAGATCGGAGCACACATGGTTACTCACCGAAGTGCAATGATGGTAGTCTAATCAATCATCATCATCTGATTCTTCTAGTTTTGCTTTATCATTATTGTTCTAAGACAGTGGTTCTCAGCCTGGGATCTAGCCATGTAGGAAACTTTGGTAAACAAACAAACCTTTTAGCATTTGTCAGCTTTGGCCTCCCTATGAACAATCTGATCTGATGCCATGTCACAGTATAACTCCAGATGTGGCACTTTAAAGTGGAGGGTTTTGTGTTTGCCAAATCTTAACCGTCTGTACAAGTTTGTACCTTATTGGATAATATGCGTACACTTTGGCTAAAATTTGAATGTGCCTGTCGTATATGCCGTAAAGGTCTAACAGGCGCAAACATATCGCATAGCAAATTTAACTTTGTTTATTTATTTATTTTTCCGATCCAGAAGCACTTGAGCTGAAAGCTCTTCGCTCGGTGTCATGGACATCGTAACCCTTCGGCTCGGTGCCACGAACACCGTAAATCTGGAGAACCTGTAGCTTTTCTGCCAGTCCGCAGAGTTGAACCCGCACTTCAGAGGACTAGTCACCGTAGTCCAATGCGCTACGAACACGCGGGCAACTTTGTTGATAAGAACTAATGCAAAAAACAAACCTGTTGCTTTGCAGTGACTATCGAGAGATTGAAAGGCTTAAGGAGACAACCCAGACAGACATAAAATACAAACCTACATGCAGATGGAGTAATTTGTTGACTGTAATGTAGAAAGCAGGAAAAATCAGGGCAAACATGAATATGGACATGCAACAATCAAATTTGTTATCATGGTGTTGCTTCTAACATCTACAACTGGGAGGAGATAATTCAGGTCTTTATAAGGTTGTACTACAACGGGAGGAATAATTCAGGCACACAGATTGGACATGCATATCACAACTAGAGAAGACATGAGCAATCAAATCTGTCATCATGGTGTTGCTTTTAATATCTACAACTGGGAGGAGATAAAATAGGCTTTTATAAGGCTGCTACCAGGACAAGATTGGACATGCAATAATCAAATCTATCATGGTGTTGCTTCTAACATCTGCAACTGGGGAGAGATAATTCAGGCTTTTATAAGACACCCACCAGGACAAGACTATAGAAATGTAACATCGACAACTAGGAGAAGACAGTCCAGGATTGTATACGGCTGCCACGGGGCCACAGGCGCAAGAAAATAAAGTGACAATGCTGCATCAGGGACAGTGAGCTGGCACTGACCAAGACCCTACACCACATGCATGTGGCGGCTCTAGAAATTAATCCAACAGACTGCGGCACTGTAGTCTGGCAAAGTGGGTGGGGATTGAGGGAGAGCTACTGTTGGAAAGGTAGTAGTGTGGGTGCAATCATGAATGCTATGTGATCTGTTCGCAATACAGACGAGCAGAATCCCAGAGTGGATGCAATGTGCCCATACGTATCTCATGGCTGGCGTCTAGAGACAAATAAAAGGTACAAATAACAGAGAAACAGAGTATAGAGACGGTACAATGAATCGTCTGTAAGCGTAAATTCACGTCATCTAGTGTCAAACTCATTGGCCACATTATATTTGCCAACTCTCTGCTTGACTGTAAAAGGTAGACGTAACCTGTCTGTTCCACGTCGACGCAAGGGAAGACTGCTGTAAACTCTGTACCGGAGGCAGAATGTTAGCTGAGTGTAAAGTCCAAAGTTGTGTTCTTGCTCCAAATGAAATTGCACTTCCTGCTCACCTGTCTCAGGGAAATAAAGGTAATACTACAAATTGCCTAGTGGTGCCAAAAATTATATGCGTCTCTGAGCGGTTGAGAATGTTCCTAATTCGGAACAACCTTACCGAAGTCGGTAAAGTGGCACATCATGAACACGCTCTTCTATGTAGGTAGATCATACAGATGCTGCATTGAGTGGCATAACTCTTAGTGGAACAAGGCAAATTGGTTTTAGAATAAAAACACCCTTTAGTGTGGCGTTTGGCCCACAAGGAGTTAATAATGATCAACCAAGAGTGTTGGATATTCCATGCAAAACAGACAAAATGTAAGGGATTGTCAACTTAGACAAACCCAAACATTTCTTAGGCTGAAGTTTTTGAATGCACCTGTCCTACCTGCCTAGAAGTCTATGAACCAAAGACGAAACATATTTCCGTTCTTGGAGTAAAAAACATATCACAAAGAGTGATTGGCTGATAAGAACAAACATAAACAAACAAATATGAGGCTGCCACCAGAACAAGACTATGAACAAGCAACTATCAAATCTATCACTTTGATCACAAGGACCATAAAACATAAACAGCAAGCATGATATTATAGCAAATTCAACCTACAAATTGTGGTTTAATGATCTGTGTTTTATCTTCAAAACAAGTCAGAGCTGATACTTGATAACAGTGAAATAATAAGCAAATATGAAAAAAAAATCAAATGCTCAACATAATACATACAACATGTGAGAGAATGCACCAAACAATGAATGTACAAGCAATGTTCGACAGATTCAAAGTAAGGACAAAGCAATGCAGAATCATGGCTGTAAATTAAATTCTACTCAAAAATTGTTGAAAACAAAAGTTATAAATCTAGCAGAAGTTATAACAATAGTGGAAATACCATGAATTTTATACAACTAACACGCAATTGTGATAAACTATTAGTAGATATGACAAAAGTGCAGGTATCATAATCTTGAAAGAACAAAAGTGCAAGCGCATATTACTTGATATAACAAAAGTGCAAGTATCATAATTTTGAAAGAACAAAAGTGCCAGCACATATTTGATATGACAAAATTACAAGTATCTTAAACATGTATGACAACAGTGCCAGCATATATACTTGATATGGTAAAAACATAAGTGCCATAAACTTGATATAATAAAACTGCGAGTATCATAAATTGATATGACAAAAGTGCATCAGAAACTACATGAAAAAATTTACATCAAAAACTGTACATGACGAAAGTGCAGTTATCATAAACTGTACATGACAAAAGTGCAAGTTTTATAAACTTTAAATGACAAAAGGGCAATTATCATAAACTGTACATGACAAAAGGGCAATTATCATAAACTGTACATGACAAAAGTGCTATTATCATAAACTGTACATGACAAAAGTGCAATTATCATAAACTACATGACAAAAGCGCAAGTTTATAAACTTTAAATGACAAAAATGCAATTATCATAAACTGTACATGACAAAAGTGCAATTATAATGAACTACATGACAAAAGTGCAATTATAATGAACTACATGACAAAAGTGCAGTTATTATAAACATTCTATAACAATGATACAAATAGAACTGACAGAAAAGGTTAAAACTTGAAAACTGTTTAGAACAGATGTCTCTGCACTCAGAATACACTCATAGGTGCTCAGTCCCATTCAGTTTGCTGGACGTGTTACCCTGACAGAGCACTTACACAGTAGTTTTGACAACTCATAATTCTATCCTCTTTCCAAATTAAACAGCCAGGCACCCCTTCTTCAGCTGGGTTGACTAGTGAATTAACTGTAACAGGAATTGAACGCTAATAATTTTGTGCTTAAATTCAGTGTACTATCACATGGGAGTCTGGCTTAGCGGTAATGAACTCGATCACAACGCAAGTGTATCTGGTTCAAACTCTGAGGCAGGTAGTTTGAAAACAATATTGTTCCTGTTGATTTTTACGAACAGAAAAAATAGACCTTACTGTTCAGAAAGCAATAACAAACAACTGAACGTATAAGTGGTGCTTAGAAAATCAACGATTCGTTTGGTGTGGTTGATAATGACATCTTGTAAAGGATATGCTACGATTTTTATCACTGTCAATGACTTTCAAAATATTGCAGGAGAGGTACTAAATTGAAGTGGATAAATAAATTTTTAAAACATGGATCTTATGCAAAATTCTAACTCTGATTGATAAGTCCTAATACAATAATACAGTTTCCAATACTTCTTCTTCGAACGCGACATATCGACCCCTTGTTAACCAATCTGTGTGATCTGTATGTAATCGGTGCCTAAGAGTGATTATACATTGTGCCAGTTATGCGCCTACAAGTAGGCCACGTTTCGACCGAAAGGCCTTTATCAAGCAAACAAACAATAGGAGTGACAATTAAAAATAAACCACTACATATGGACGACTACATACAGAGACATTCAACGTTTAATCACGAATTAAAAATAAACCACTACATATGGATGACTACATACGGAGACATTCAAACGTTCCTAATCTTCATTAGGAACGTTTGAATGTCTCTGTATGTAGTCGTCCATATGTAGTGGTTTTTAATTCGTCACTCCTGTTGTTCGTTTGCTTGATAAAGGCCTTTTGGTCAAAACGTTGCTGTATATTGTCATTGTTTTTGTAATTTGTAAAACTACAGTTATTACGTGTTTTGCAATTCTACATAGTTTTACTGCAGTCTGCATCTATATTGTGATTACAAGTAGGCCAGCACATCTGATTTTTGCAATGCTTTTCATTTTATAGGGTAGCCTCCCTAGACCCACTATCTCAGTCGCCTCTTACGACATGCCTTGTAGGTTACAGTGGTACTATTATTTGCTTCGCTTGCGGGCCCAGGCACCACACAGGCTAGTTTCCAATAAAACACACAAGAAGCTATGTATTGCTAAATAATCAGTATTCAGGATCAAACTCAAATCTAAACAAGAATATCTAAAGCCAAAGGATTGACTCCATTGCACCGAGTTATACCCCAAATAGCTCAATCCTTCTCTGCAGAAATGGCATGCCACCTGCGGAGAGTATTGTACAATGCATGAACTCTGTAGCTCAGGCAACAATCCAAGAGCCTCTGGGAAAAAATGCACTCATGAACTGAACGGCACGGTCCGAATTCAAACCACAACCTTTGGAACGCAAGGCAAGGGCGCAACCACTTAACCACAGAGACTGCACTCAAATCTAGATCTAGGAATATAAATATTTAATCTTGAGATAAAATATAATGGGATAATAAACACATTGGCAACACATTAAGACAATTACAAACATAGATGACATAACCATAAAAAAGAAGGCTTCTTCTTCTTCGAACGCTCCACATCGACCACTTGTTAACCACTTTGTAATTTGTATGTGATCTGAGCCTAAGAGTGATTGTACATTGCGCCAGTTGTGCATCTACAAGTAGGCCAGCACATCTGATTTCTGCAATGCTTTTTATCTACTAGTACCTCAGTCGCCCCTTACGATATGCTTTGTAGGTCACAGTGTTACTATTCTTTGCTCCCCTTGCAAGCCCCAGCAACACACTGGTGAAAAAGAAAGCTCACAAATTTTTGTACATGAAAAATTGTTTTTTTTTTTGGGTGGAATTACTTTCATAGAATAAAATAAAATGCATGGAAGTTAAAATTTGGGAATGCTGATCAAAAGTAAATATGGTTAATTTGAAAACAATAAGGCAGAAGATAAGGTTAATCTGACAAAAGCATAGAAAAAGCCCAAGGTAGTACTACCTAACACATTGTAAGCACAGTGCCATTTAACATGGTAGTTGATCAAAGCAAAAAAAAGCTTAATCACATTGTATAACTTTTTAGGAAAACTGTAGAGTGTGCAAAGATGTGGCTTTCAAGAGTGTGCAAAGTCATGGCTTTCAAGAGTGTGCAAAGATGTGGCTTTCAAGGGTTTGCAAAGATGTGGCTTTCAAGGGTGTGCAAAGTCATGGCTCTCAAGAGTGTGCGAAGATGTGGCTTTTGAAGGTGTGCAAAGATTTGGCTTTCAAGAGTATGCAAAGTCGTGGCTTTCAAAGGTGTGCAAAGGGCTTTCAAGGGTGTGCAAAGTTGTGGCTTTCAAAGGTGAGTAAAGATGTGGCTTTCAAGTGGGTCTCCTAAAAAGTCAACAACAATAATGTAACTGCTAGAAAAAAAGATATAAAGAGCAGGAGCAGACAAAATATACACTATAGCATACATTTTTGAACTAATGGTTGGCAACTGAATAATAGTTTATATTTAAATTATCTGTGTTCAAACCCAGTTATACATTTATTACAACACATCAGTTATACATTTATTACAACACATCAGTTATACATTTATTTCAACACATCAGTTATACATTTATTACAACACATCAGTTATACATTTATTTCAACACATCAGTTATAATACATTTATTACAACACATCAGTTATACATTTATTATAACACACCAGTTATACATTTATTACAATACACCAGTTATACATTTATTATAACACACCAGTTATATATTTATTACAACACATTAGTTATACATTTATTTCAACACATCAGTTATTCATTTATCACAAGACCTCAGTTACAAATTTATTCAACACAGTTATACATTTATTTCAACACATCAGTTATACATTTATTACAACACACCAGTTATTCATTTATTACAAGACCTCAGTTACAAATTTATTTATTTATTTTTTTCGTCCGTTTCAACTCAGACGAAGTTTCATCTCTGAAACTGATTTTTGCGTGAAAATCCGTTTTTCCAATTTCTTACAATGGCAGCAGCGTGCACATTGTAAATTACTTTACACTGGCAGCCGTGTGCTCAATGTACTCGTAATTAGTATTCCCTCGCCATACAGGCAGATTTTCTCCGACTTCAGAGGTACTCACGTTATCCTCCTGAGTAAGACCAGAGGACTCGAACAAATGCCGGACAGTAGGTTCGAACCCGAGCTATGAGGCGTCTCACAGCTAGCAGGCCGAGCTACTAACAACTACTCTATGCAGTCCCCCACAAATTTATTCAACACAACAGTTATACATTTATTTCAACACACCAGTTATACATTTATCACAAGACCTCAGTTACAAATTTATTCAACACAACAGTTATACATACACCAGGTTTCCCCATATGACACACCATCTGCAGAGAGTATTACACAAAGCATGAACTCTGTAGGAATCATGGGAACTGGCAGAAAAAAAGTGGACTCTTGAACCAAATAAAATGGTCCGGATTCAAACCTAGATCTTCCCAATGCAAGGCAAATGGTGTAACCATTTCGCTACAGAGACCCAGGAAATAAAAAGCAAAGCTTAAAGTGGAATGGCAACAAGATCAGCGGAACAAATAACAAATGTACTTTTATGTGGTGGGACCATATATTTAAACTCTACCAATCTTGTTTAATTTGTTATGTAGGGGATATAGTTATGTAATTTGTTATAGTCTCATTAAGCAGAGGCACACCTTTTCAACCTAAGGACAAAACTTGTTGGTTATATCAGAGCGTTTAGGCCAACAGACGTAAAAAATAAGAATTAATTCCTTGCGGAGTATCTAAGTAGTGTCTCAATTAGTACTCCATCCTAAAATCAGAGAAAGACAGTTCCATGGTCTCTAGCTACAGACCAATCAGTATTACAAACTGTCTCAGAAAATCAATAGAATGCATCATCCATCTCAAACTGCAGTGGTAACTTGAAAGTTACAATCTTCTCATGCCACGGCAGGCATGTTTTATGCAGTGTTACTTCATAGAAAATCTGGCAATCTATATCTCCCAGAAGATTAAGGATGCATTCCAAGAAAAGAAACTGGTACTAGTAGCAAGGAAAGACCTAAGGAATGTTGTTGGTTGTGTTAGTTCTTATTAACCAAGTTGACCCCTCTTTGTGATCTGTGTGGTTTGTGTCGAGAACTCGAGTATGTTGCACCCCTACAGTATATAGCACATGCACATCTGAATTTTGGAAAAAGTGTTTGCATATTATCCAACAAGACATCAGTTTGTACAGTCAGGTAACTAAGAGTTTACAAACATAAAAACCCTGCTAGTACCACATCTGGAGTTATGCTGTAGCATGGTATCAGATCTGATTGATCACAAGGAGGCCATCAGAGCTGACGTACGCCAACCTAAGTAATGAATTTGACAAGGTTTGAAAAAAATGGTTTCCAAAATGTCCCTGAGAAATTGCACAATAAATGGTAGAATGTACAAATGCATGAAAGCATATTTACATAACAGAAGAGTCAATAGCACAATTAAATGGTCTCAAAAGCAAGAAAATCATACTAAGTTATGACATCCCTTAAGTAGGGTTTCTGTCCATGACACTTTTCTTGGTCTACATCAATGACCTGGTTTGTAAACTATCAAATGGCACTGAAGTAGCAATATAGTACAATGACCTAGTACTATGGTACACATCTGAATTTGTAACAATGGCCCTAAAACTACTACAAATAGCTATAGATGCCTTAGCTTTATGGATAAACAGTATCAACACAAGATGACTGAAGTGCTACTCTTTCCCCTCTCTTAAATACAAAAGAGCTGACATTATAAAGATAAATGGAGAACTGTTGAGAGAAAACAAACAAACTATCTCAAAGT
The DNA here is from genome assembly GCA_020796225.1 of Arion vulgaris. Taxonomy (NCBI): domain Eukaryota; kingdom Metazoa; phylum Mollusca; class Gastropoda; order Stylommatophora; family Arionidae; genus Arion; species Arion vulgaris. The sequence goes on along the minus strand of CM036753.1, from coordinate 65,821,246 downwards.
TACATTTGATAATTGACTGTCATAGAAGTAGCATACCAACAAGCAGTAAAAGCCAGGAGAAAGTTAGCCATTCTGAAACACTCAGGAAAGATTATGAATAGGGCATATGACCACATCCAGAATATGGAAGAGCTGCATCATGTCCACTATCAAACACCCCACACAGGTGGTCTCTTTGGCTAAGCCCTTGCTTTGCGTCCTGAAGATAGTGGGATAAAATCCAGACTGCACTGTTCTGTTCCCGAGTGCAGTTTTTCAAGAGATCCCAAGGATTGTTGTAGGAGCTACAAAGTTCATATTTTGTGTATTCTCTGCAGATGGTGCACCATTTCTGTAGAGAGGGACTGAGCCATATGGGGTAAATCCTGACTCAATGAAGTCAATCCTTCGGCTTTAACCTCCCACTCCCCTTTTACTGGATGAGCTGTGTGATGTCCAGTATCAAACAGAACATTATGTGAGCTCAGTAAGGTGTAAAGCCAACCATGGACAATGAGCAAAGTGCAGTCTAAAAAAATTACATGTGAAATTGAAACGCGATGCCTGCGAAAAGTTACCAACAACACCAGAAAAGACAGTCACCAATATCAACATAAGAAAAAAAGTTGGCACAGAAGCTTGCTTGAATTACATTGAGAAACAAAAAATGAAGTGGTTTTACCACTTAATAAGAATGCATATGAACTCCACAGTATACAGAGACTTCAACAACAGAACATCAGGCCATAATCATCATGGAGGGTGGGAGCAATGAAATCAACATCTATATATTCTCACATTTGTCACATGTGCAATTTTTCATGAGATCCTTAAGATTGTTGCTGGATCTACGGATATCATGCATCCCTCTACAGGTGCCGTGCCATTTGTCGACAGGAGAGAACCATATGGGAAACCAGGGAAATGAAGTCAATCCTTTGCCATTAGACCCTATCTGTCAAGACTTAATTGATAGAAGATTCTCTCTCTCTCTCTTTCATTCATTCTTCACGGCCAATTTCATCATTCTTTTTGTGATGTATAATTGGTCCACTGGCAAGAACGGAGTGATTACGTCGGTCAATTGTGCTGTCAAGACTTAATTGATAGAAGATTCAAGGATGTAATGCAATCTCCTAGTTAATGTGTCCATAGTACAGCCCAGGACTAATTGTATGTCTTCATTCAATCTGTATATGGTCTAAGCCATCTTATTGTGACTTGTATAGTATGAGGATGTCATCATCATCAAATAGCTTGTCATGAGCACAGCTTTGCCATCCTAACAGTCCTTCAGAATTTATCTCCCTCATAGGCCAGATGTCCCACCTCTGAAACCGTCTTGCAAAAATCATCAGTTGCATCCTTAATCCATCTTCTCCATCGTCTTCCTCTTCTCTTTCCTGGATGTCTCCTTCCATGATAGTATTTTCCAACCTTCGTGTCTCTTTATATATCCAAAAATACTTCAATTTTCTCATTCTTATTTGTAGCATCAGCCAGTTTTCTTTGATTTTTTCTGGATAGATCTATTTAGATCTGTGAGTACAGTCCATAATTGGTAGAATCAACTGATGGATGGTGTAAGAGGGCAAGAATTTTTTGTGGCATATCAGCTGTTATCATTATCTGCAGCATTATCTGAGTGTTGGTAGATCAAATATGCATTTCTGTAGTTTATTTGATGTGGTGATTATACGGAGGCAACAATTAAACGTTATATTGAGATAATTCCATCTGTCATGCATTTCAACAATTTGAGCATTGGATGTGTTATTAAAGTCTGGGTGTGAAGCATGGACAATTAGCATGTGCCGAGTGGTTACCAGGGCCCAAATTTGGGGTGTAAAGAATAGAACCACTGTTACCTGCCACGAATGTCGTAAGAGGCGACTAAGGAGGTTTGTTTGAAATCGGATGCATGTGTCCTAAACACAAAAAATCTTATGCGTTTAGGGGCCTACCAAACCAATGTGCAACATATACACGTACTTGACAAAGATCAAACACATCACAAAGAGTGATTAAAATTGGTCGTAAAGAACGAATGCAAAGAAGAAGAATTAGCATGGAAGTTGAAAAAACATATATATATACTTTTGAATTGAAGTGCTACAGAAGAGTCCTCAATATACAGTAGACAGAGAAAACAAATAGACCTATCCAGAAAACAACTCAAAATCAAAGAAAACTGGCTGATGCTACAAAAAAGAAAATTGCAGTACTCTGAACATATAAAAAGACACAAAGGGTTGGAGAAACTATTATGGAAGGAGGCTTCCTGACAATGAGAAAAGGAAGACGATGAAGAAGATGGATTCAGGATGTAACTGATGATTTGAGCATGGTGGCTGCAGAGGCAGAACATCTGGCCTATGAGAGAAATTCTGAAGGACTGTTAGGTTGGCAAAGTTTTACCCAGGACAAGATAGTTGATGAATAGTTTACCAGGACAAGATAGGTGATGAATAGTTTACCCAGGACAAGATAGTGATGTTGGAATGCAGTTTTCACCAAGAAGGTGTTCAAAAAGCATCATTTCACACAAGATATGCTGGAATTCAAGTGTGAGCTAGTCATAACACTTCTTGGATATCACTTGTAATGTCTCTTGTATATCCATTGACCAGTTATTGTAGATTCAAGAGAGTTGTATGTGACAATGTTGTTTAGAAAAGTTAACATTCTTCCTGGTTCTGTGAGTAGAATTTTAATTACTTTGGTTGTATAGATGCTGAAAACACAGGTTATAGAGGGGAACGTTGCTGCACTCTGGGACCTATATAACATTCAAGTTCTAACGTTGGTATTTGAGGTAACGAGAGAGCTGACAGGCTTGCATTGAAAGCATCAATTGCTGGGGTGTTTAGGATGGATAAGGAGTATGTTCTTTCATGTTTTGGAGACCTACTGTTTGATGAGGAAGCTATGATTGACATTTCATCAATCCAGCGATTTAATATTATCTGTTGCACACGTAGAACTGGATACTTAAGTGGCAGAGAGAGAGAGAGTGTGTTTAGACAGTGAGCCACAGGAACCATCAGTATGCATACCCTTTAACATCTGTTGGTGAATACTGAGCACATATGGGTCTGCCCAGATTACTGTGATGTTAGTTCCATAACCAAGTTCTAATGCCTAGGGCTCATGACAGAGAGCAACTTTTCTCTATAGGGCAGTAGCTACAGAGTTCACCAGTTAAGTTCAGTTACGCAAAGAATGTTTCAGAGTTGTAAAGTTCACCCCGCTGTATTTATTATCCAGGTCTTCTGCCATTTCATGCTACTTGTTACCTTCATAAACATCAAATGTAAATGTTTCGATATTACATGAAGTCTCTTTCATTGGCCTACAACTACTAAGCATATCAGAAAGGATGTCTGCATTCTCTAGAAGATACAAAATCTTACTAATTACCATTTTCTCAAGTAATTTGCTCCATATATTTTGTAAAATGATTATTGGTTAGTGAACTGATATCACAGCACTGTGGGCACACTCCATTGGTGTCTTAGATGTTGTAGGGTATGCATAACTGATGGTTCCTGTGACTAGGTTAAACATATTCCTCATTCTATCCTTCAGGCATCCAGTCCTGGCTGTGAACAAGTGTAATTTCAAACTTGTAAAGTGATGATCTGGTTAGCTACTGAGCAGGCCAGGTATATAAGACTTAGGTATTGATTTTAAATTGCTATTGATAAAAGCTATAATAGAGGGGGATGCTTTTTCACAACAATTTAACCTCAACGAACCAAAATACAACTAGTAATTACAACAAAAACACATGTGAATGTTAGACATAAATTGTTTAGTGTCTATTTTAAGTTGAATTTTTGACAGATTATTGTTGCACAATAATAATAATAATAATAATTTCTCTCGTACCATTATACGTTACATAGCAATTTCTCCATACCGCTCTATCCTGGGCAACTAGCTCAATCTTCTCCATGGAACTGAGACTAGTATTTCTTGCCTCTTTCAGCAAAGTTCATTTCAGGGTCTCCTTGGGTCATCCTCTCTTTCTTGAACCCTCTGCATCCCACTTCAATGCCTGCTTTGATATTCTTTGATCCTTTCTTCTCAAGGTGTGTCCAATATATCCTCATCTTCTCCTTCTTATAATAGTTGTTGCACAACTACAAATATATAATAGACAAATAATCATTATTTACTGAATTGATCTTGTTCTATTGAAGTCTAAATGAAGTAACATATAGCTGCTGCTTCTAGCGGTAGCAGCTGCATCTTTCAGTTGTCGCTTGGACTGCTCCGTTAGATGCTTTAGACCATGGAGTGCAACCACTGAAATAGAACAGGAATATCCATGTCCAACACATAAGCTTACTGACACAAGCGATCGCAGAGGACCATCAAGTGAGTGAAACAGTGCAGTAAGACCAACTGATGTAATGTTAGGGTTGTACAGAAAGCTTAAGACTTCCAGATTATGGCAGTACTTAACTAGTGCTAACAATCCAACATCACCAAACTTTAATTTTGATGGCTGTGTTGCACCAAAAGAGATATTTAATGTCTGAAGGTTTGGGCAGGACTTTGCAATGGATACAATGAGGCTGTTTGTTAGACATGTAGAACTATCGAGAGATATGTAAGTAAGATCTGGGCAGCGTGTAAATATGTCATGAAGATAATGTTCTTTAGTGAGTGAATTCTTCAAGGACAATCTTTTTATATGACAATGACTCCATGGGACTGGAAAATGTTCAACATTTTCAAAAAATATCGGTGTCATTGGAATGCAGGTTGTTTCCGTAGCACTATTATCTAGACTAGTGTTCCCACTATTTGTGTTAGATAAGCTTCTGAGCAAAACATTGTGTATTTCACACTCTTCTGAACTAGGTGTCATGTCAATGAAAGGAATATCTTCAATCTGACTAAGACTCACTCCTGTTTCTGTCTCAGGAACATCTCCTGTCTGTGATTGTGAATCATCAGAGCAGATGGAGGAGCTTATCGAAGCATCAGTTTCTGTAGCATCATGAGATTTATGATCAAACACAACTTCTTCAAGTCTGCGACACTTGGATACTAATCCTAGGATATATTTATGATCAATGGTGGTATCCTGAAAATTTGCTTTTCTTAAACACAAGGAATTTTTTGACAGAGCAAACAATGACTCATTTGTAAGTCGATGACATTGTGTAAAATTGATATCCTCCAGAAAAAGGCACTGCTCAGATAGGAAAACCACACTGTCATCATCTATATTTGAAAATGGGGCATGTAGTTTTCGCAGATCTTTGCACTTTTGCACAATCTTTTGTAATTCCAAACCACACAATGAATTTCCTTTACACAAATAATATTCAAACATGCCCCCACTACTTCTGACACCACTTATATCAAAAATGAGCTCTTGTAGTTTGGGGCAACATTCACCTATAGCAATACAGTCTTCAAGGTAAACATTCTGTCCATTCACTGCAAGATGAAGCAGATGAGGGAAATTGGGAAGAACAAAGTTTAAGTATGGTCCTGTTTCTTGTCGATCAACGAGCTCAAGCTCTGTTATATGTTGAGTTGGAATGTTGAGTGAAGTAAATGCATCTGTAGTTAAACTAGTTGACCATGTGAATGATAATCTTCTGAGATTCAGACAAAACTTTGAAAACTGTTTAATCACCTCATTGTCTAGGTCTGCTCTGATAGTATGAAGCTCTACCACTTCCAACAATGGACAATGTTTTGGAACCTTCATCACATTTAACTTATTGACCGACCTGTCTTCATCTTGATGATGATCCATTAAATTATTCATGAAGTTATCCCAGGATTGAGAATCATGATAAATAAGTTGTTTCAGGTTTGGTAAATGTACAGCTTCTTCCATAGCTTGAGAGAAAGAAATCTTTGTATAGGACAAAGTTAGTTTCTCAATGTCTGGGTGTGTTGTCAGTGCAACTCTAAGGTTTCGTGGTGAAACATTGCTATATGAATAATCTATACTTTTTAGATTGACAAACTTTGCCTTATTTTTGTGCTTCCATGCTGAACCAAAAAGTTCATAGATTCCACCATCAACTGATATGTTACTGAATGTTAGAGATTCCAAACTGTCTTGAATGCTGTGTAAAAGTGTACGCACTCCGCTACGTATCCTACGAATATCTATTTCAATATATGTACATTTGAAAGCAGACAGATCCAAATTAGTCCACAGGGATGAATCCTTTGACAAATGGTACCATCTCCAACATGTTAGACGTGCTCCAGAGATCAAGTCTGGAAGTGGAAGCTTGGAGAATATGTGCAAAAGAATCTCGTCTGGTAATTTCTCCATGATGCTGCACCTATTTAAAATAAAACATACATGGTAAAATACATTTTTATGCACAATTGTGTTTTTTTTACACAAGTTTTGGACAACGACTAATTTCAAATCATACATATGCACATACACCCACATTACATACATAACATAATGTAATGTACTGCAGCGCTGCACAGCTTTATGTCATGTCACATACATATTAACAATTTAATATATATGTTTTTAAACATGATATTGTCATAAGAAATCTTGTATAAATATCGCCAGTGTGTTGCCACTGCCCTCAAGGGAAACAGAGAATAGTAACGCTGCGACCTATAAGGCATGTGATAAGAGGTGACTAATGTAGAGGTCTAGGGAAGCTACTCTAGTTTTAAAAAAAGTGGAGCCTGAAAATGGATGTGCTGGTCTACTTGTAGGTGCATAACTGGCACAACGTACAATCAATCACAGGCTCAGATACATAAAAATCACAAAAAGTGGTTTAACAATTGGTCGATATGGAGCGTAAGAAAAAGAAGTATAAATATTAAAATATCTAAAATATATAATTCTAGTTTCAAATAATTGCCTCAAAAAAAAAAAAAAAAATAGTGTGGAAGGTTGGTGTTGAGCAATGACCAAAACATCAAGGTAAAATGTAAGTATATAATTTTACAATTTTAATGACCTCATGGAAGTCAAGAGATAACTGATAAATTGCATATTTCTACCAACACTCAATGTCAAACATCGTCCCTAACTAAATCCCAAGAGAGAAAGATCACAACATGTGATATGAATTATTTACGGATAGCCGTCAATGTTACAAGACAGGACAGAATGAAAAATTAGAAATGTCAATGGAATCACACCATGCATTAAACATATTAGAAATGGTTCGGACACCTAATGAGAATGAAACCAGATTTACTACTATCTTGTACCTATAACAACCAACAACCCAGACACAAAGCCTGAGGAAGACCAAGAACCAGATGGATATCTATTATCGCAGATATCCTTCGGCATCAAAGACTAACAACTACAGATGTAACACAACTGGCACAGGATAGAAAAACTGAATCTCCTCACAAAGGTTCACTGCACATGTGGATAAGACAAGTGACCTCATGGTACATTTGAAAGAGAGATGACAAGTTTGCTTACTTGATACATTCCCATTCATACCTCAGTGAGCAATGCGTATATTACAGCTTGTTGACTAGAGTGTGTGTGTACAGGGAAGCAATTCCAGAATCTTCCAATTGCAAAGCCACCATTCCAACCACTTGACCATACCAGCGTACACATTTTTATTAATATTATTTAGTATTTTATTAGTTTACTACAAGAGACAACCTTAGTGAACATGGGTGTGATACAAACTGAGGAGAATTATCGTTAGTTATCAGTTATATGAGGATTGGCATCATAGCCCTCCAGACATGTTTGCAATGGTATCTGCTCTTTTACATACCGGGAAAGAGAAGAAGACCACAGAGAAGATGGATTCAGGATGTAACTGATGGTTTGAACATGGCTGCTGCAGAGGCAGAACATCTGGTCTATGAGAGAGAAATTCCGGAGGTGGGATCGCAAAGTTCTGCTCAGGACAAGCTATTTAATGATGATGATGTCTAATGCTAAGTCCAGAATATATTTTTGCTTTGGTCTTACACTGGTTGCCAGTTGTCTACTATTTGTCTGTTACGGTTGTTTCTACTCAGTCTCTTATAACTTTCCACTATTTCTAAAACTACAGCCTTTCTTCAAATTCACAAGAACTCTATGTTTGTATAAATTTCACAAGCTGCTTTAGGTGCTGATCTCATACCTCCAGAGATAACATACACATCTTACAGAGATAAAAATCTTCTGCATTCAGTTGTTGTACTTGGTCACGTTTGCCATCAAGATGAAATCCACAGTTTACTCGATATCCAACCAATGGCATTCATAAAGACTAGAGTTCACTCATATCAGGTTGTAGATTCTTGGAGTTACATCAAAACAGTAGATTCAACTGTCATATATCCATACCTCTGTATCCCAATGTTTACACCTTCTGTATCATTGCTAACACTCTCAATCTTTGACATATCAATTTGTAATAGATCAAATGTATGGGTGTGAAGCATGGCCATTTAATCAAGGCAAGGCAGTGAAAAAACATATATGTGCTTTTGAACATAAGTGTTACAGAAGAGGTCTCCGTATGTTAGGGACAGAGAAGAGAACAATGAGATCTATCCAGAAAGAACTCAAAATCCTAGAAAATTGATTTATGCTACAAAAATAAGAATTAGAAAATTGAAGTATTTTGGACACATCAAGAGACATGAAGGGTTGGGGAAGGAGGCATCTTGGCAAAGGAAGACCACGGAGAAGATGGATTCACGATATATTTGATGATTTGAGCATGACGGATGTAGGACGGGACATCTGGATCTATGAGAGAGATAAATTCTGAAGGACTGTTAGGGTGGCAAAGTTCTGCTCAGGACAAGCTATTTTATGAATAGATCAAATGCAGACATAATAGAACTAATAAGATTTAAGAGGATCTATGTTCGTTATTTAATTTCTGTTTGTTATTCTCATTTAGAAGACATGTTTTAAGAAAAGAACATGAGGTTAATTTACAAGGACAGAGAATGAAAGAGTTGGCTGACAAAAAAAATAACAGGGAAGCAGAAGTGGATAGCCTTTAAGTAACAAAAAAAAGAATGTATGCTCAAGCTGGAATAATTCAAGAATAAACATGCTTTAAGAATAATCTTAACTGGGGTAAAAGAAGAAGATAGTAAGAATAATAACAAGAACTTCAATGCTTACACTAAACAATGCGATTCCTCAGAACTTGCTGCCATTGTTCCTAAATCCAGATTGGGTAACAACTGGAAAGAAACAAATTTATGATTTTCATAAAAAAAAACCATAAATTAATAAAAGCTGACACAAACAAGTGTGAAAAAAAGTGATCCCTGAAGACACATGGCTAAAAGTAAAATTAAAACATGGCTATACATTAAAATTCTTCGTCCGAGTGGTTACGGGGCCCAAATTTGGGGTGTAAAGAATAGAACCACTGTTACCTGCCAGCATGTCGTAAGAGGCGACTAAGGAGGTTTGGCTGAAATCGGATGCACATGTCCTAAATGTGTAGAAGTCTATGCGTTTAGGGGCCTACCAAACCAATGTGCAACGTATACACATTATTGGCAAAGATCAAACATATCACAAAGAGTGATTAAAATTGGTCGTAAAGAACGAACGAAATGAAGAAGATTAAAATTCTTTTTATAAACTACAACCTATCATTATTTTTTTTTTTACGGTGTGGGGTAGCTATCCCCACTCCAACCACCTTAGTCGACTGCATGACAGGTAACAGTGGTTCTATTATTTACAACTTAATGTGAACCCTGGTAACCACTCAGGCAGCCTATCATTAATGCTTCTAACTTACAGGTCCATTTAGAAAATACATGAAAAGTAGAGCAAATAACAATGTAACTATTAATTTTGTGTTCTTCTGTTAGTCATAACACACAAATCATAGCACCAACAACTGTATGGTTTACTTCTGGTCATCCATAGGGTGCCATCAGGTTTGCATGTAGCAACATTTTGATTGATATTTTCTTCCTATCTTTGACATTAAGAAATATGTGTTGCAATTGTTTTAGCGTAGTTCACAAGTCTATCTCACAAATTTTTAGTTTTCTATATATGTTACTGCTCAGTCTCGCCCTTGTGGTGCTGGGACCCACAAGAGAAACAAAGAATAATACCACTGTGACCTACAAGGCGTAAGAGGTGACTGAGGTAGGGGCCTAGGGAAGCTAAACTATTAAATAACAAGCATCACAGAAATCGGATGTACTGGCCTACTTGTAGGCACATAACTGGCACAGCGTACAATCGCTCTTAAAGGGTTATGGTAGAGGATTTCTCAACTTTCTTATCTCTCAATAAAATTAGGTGATACATAGCAGTTACTACTAGAGTGGTCTAAAATGAAAATTTAGATATCTTTCGCATTAATAAATTATCGGGTTGCCATGGAAACGGCAGCCATGTTGGATTATAAACAACATCGTACAGTCTCCAAACAGAGTGAAATAAATAACAATTGCAATTTTTTTGACTGCACAACCTAAATATACCAATATTCTGGCCCACTGACAACTTTAAATTGTTCTGTAACATGTAACTGATCTCTAGGAGTGCAACGAATAAGACATACCCAATTTACGGCGCAAAATAGGACCCCTTGGTTCATTAAAAAATTCATATAAATTTATTTGTTAGAGAAAGGTGCATTTTCTGTTGTCTAAGGGCTTCAATATTAATATATATATGTCAGGGTCAAATCTCATATTGCTATCTTGAGGATTACACTGTATCTAGGGACAAAAGAAAGACAATTGAAGACATTTTCTATAGCGAATTTTTAGAGGGTAGGGCTGTTGAAAAATAATTTTGAAGCATTTTTCGGGATCATAAATAAAAACTCTTTGCATAATTTGATTGTAGAGATGCAATACTAACATAATATGATGAATTTGAAAAATCGATATCTATAAGCTATAATGACCCAACTGTCAGTAGTATGTCCCCTTAAGCTCGGTTCACATAGTGGTTAACAAGTGGTCGATATGGAGTGTTTGAAGAAGACTGCTCAGTCTATTGTGTTCTGAGCCTGAAGACGATAGTCTGTACTTTGTATGATAATAGGTGATCTTTGAAGTCTGCAGTCTGATATGTCTATGTCCACTTTTTCTTAAACTCTGTATTTATGATGTTTTTAAATTCACTTTACAAAATGTCATTTTGAATATATTTCAGTGGTCCACCCTTCCTTGCTAAGAAGTCTGCCATCTTATATTTTGTCACAGTAGCCTGGGATTCATTATGAATATACTATTCCTTTATGTTGTTGTTGTTTGAAACATAATCTTGTTTTCAGTATATCTGCAACTTAATTCACAAGAGTGTGTTACTATAATCAATACAAATTGTGCAGAAATGATTAAATGTTATCAACTGTTGATAACAGTATAAATTAAAATAATAATACGAATATGAGCAAGTTAGCAAAATGATATGAAAGATAAAACTTAAGATGATGCTACATCAAACTACATGTATGATGTAGAACTGCACAGGATAGAAATCTTTTCAAACATACACATAGTCTAACTAAGTCTGTGCATTTTCAGTTATACGTGATTCAAAAGTCAAACACAATGAATAACTGAATGCTGCTTAACATACATAACAGAAAGTAGCATTAGCAGCACTAATCCATATACTTGATATATATATAATTTCTTAATTTATTATTAATAATAATATTATCTAGAGTTGCACCTCCTACTACTCATAGTCATAACATACATTCATAAGCCTTCACAACATACCAATACTAATATATATAATATATAGTAGTATAGTGGTTGGCTCAACACTCCACAGCATAATAAATAATGAATAAAAAATGATAAATAAGTCATAACATAACTGTACAAATAAATTAAATTATTTACAAGTACTCAACTCAACTCATCTGCACTGCTATAATTAAATTCTTATTGCTGATCTATAAACTTAAACGATGGTTATTTTATATTCTATAATTGCAGCTTAAAAAACTACTGAAATCATTCGCAAGCACTGACAACACTTTGCTTGCTACCTTGAAATGGTCTAAGACAAATTCATGATTATATTCTACTGAGTCGATTTCGTTATCACATTGTAATTCGTTTCGTTTAATAAACAACGGTTCACTTCCTGGTGACGTAACATTTTTAGATTACTAACAAGCATGAGGAAAACGTGGAAAATAGTTCAAATGGGTACACATAATCTGGAAACATATACGCATACACATATACACGTACTTCAACCGCATGAAAATTTATAATGAATGAATCAATTTATAATAGGCTGAAAATCAGTCTCTGATCTATGTTTGCATCTGCTACAGTTTTAAGTGCTGGACGTCCTTGCTTGCATCCGCCAATGCTTCGTTTGTCATGCAAGTTGTAAGACATGTGTTGCGCTCAAACATTGGATCGATGACCACCAAGTGCCACAATTTAATTAACTTCTTGCTTTGCTAGAAAGTTCATATAATATCATACGCACATATTATAACGTTACATCGTTATTCACAGACGATTGCGCGTGCAATTGTCAAATGTATTGTGAAAAACTAGTTCTTTGTGGGTGTAATTATATATATAATGACCTTTTTCGACTTTACAGACGGTCAATTGGCAAGTGTTTTACTGTGATAACTTCTGAGTTTTCACTTTTCTCTCTTGTCTTTCAGCTCAAACTGAAGTATCTCTTTAAAAGACTGCGTCCTTGCGCAATGTCGCCTTTCGCACAACTCTGTCATCAGCTAGTTTTCCCCATGTGCTGGGACCTATAGAAAAGTTCTTCATTGAAACCTTGCAACGATGACCAAACCTAATCACTTTCTGTGTACAATACTTACACAAGCTCTATCTCCAGCGGTTTATAAAATAACAAATTTACTTAATGTTATTGCAAGGTTGAAGTCAGTTGCATGGTAAAATCACAAAGGATAGTATTTGTTTAAATAGTAGATCTTGTACTCAATATATGTTCAAAACAATTTAGACAATAATGAAAGCCTACTGGTAAATCATTTATATCTAATTCAAATAAATCAACTGAGTTACCAAAATAAGGGTTCTTTTTACGTGCTAACTTGAACAATAAATATACGTTTTATCGTACGTCTCAGATAGATCTAGGAACTCAATCTCACCTACACAAAGATCAGGGATCTCTGGAAAAATATCCCGATGACTCCATGAGGAAGCGAACCGATTACCGTTGGAACGAGAGGCGAGCACCTAACCTCTACGTCAGAGAGACCCACAACATCTCATTTTGCAATCATTACTTATCCATATAAACACATATTTAATGATAAAGCGAATCTTACGTTACATTATTGAACAAGACTAGAATTAAATTTGCTTCCGTGGACTCTTTCCGTACGCAGTTATTTCCCAGTATTACATGGTTAATTCAAGGGAGGCAAAAACATTGAAAAACTTCTCTTTAACAAATAAACACATATAAATATCTTAGTATATACTAATTTCAAGAAAACTGGACAACCTTTTAGAATACAAGGTTAAAAAGTAGTAGTAGTAAAAATGAGAGAATGGAAAACAGAAAGACTTGTATAAGAGGAAACTACTCGAATGGCGTAGTGTACGACTAATGGCGCTCAACGGAAATACGATGTGGCGCAGTGTGCGGCGATTGGCGTGGAAAGAGTTAACAATCTCAAGTTCGTAGCTGTAAAAAAATATTATTCTTTTTCGTCATATTGTTTCTGATTGATAATTAAAAATGATTTTTGACCTACTTTTTAAAAAAAAAAAAAAAAGAAAAAAGAAGCAAAGATAAATTCTTTTAAAAATTAGTGTGCAATCACCACCTGGTCTGTTTTTAGAATCATAGCACACTCGTCAAGTGGTACCAGTTTTATTTGATAAATAGTACGATCTTGAAAGAGTAGCTGTCACATACAAGATACTAAGCACATATTCAGCATGTCGAGATTGATGGTTCTAGTGGTTATTCTGGCTTTTATGAGCTTTCAACAGATCTTTGGTCTGCTGGGTAAGTTATTTACTTGTTTGTCGAGCTATGTAAGAACAAAGTAGTTTAGTTTTACAAAATACTTGTTTGTCGAACTATGTTAGAACAAAGTAGTTTAGTTTTACAAAATACTTGTTTGTCGAACTATGTAAGAACAAAGTAGTTTAGTTTTACAAAATACTTGTTTGTCGAACTACCATTACAGGCTGAAGAGATGGAGTCTCTGTTATTGGTATTAATGATTTTGACAATGAAAATCATGACATATCCTTTACATAGCGTCGCCATCAACCACAGTAACGGAGTTGTTGATTTTCTAGGCACCACTTATACGTTCATTAGTTTACAGTGCTTTCTGAACAGAGAGGTCTATTTTTACCGTTCGCAAAAATCAACGGAAATTTTTGGTTCTAAACTGCCCTCGCGGAGTTTAAACCTCAGGTTGTGATCCAGCTCAGTACGGCTAAGCCACAGACGCCCCCATATTTATTATATTAGATAAGATGAAATTATTTCGTATCCAAGTTTTTAAGTTTATTTCCATTTCTAGGCTGAAGCAGTAATAGAAATTGGCAACGATACCTGCTATTAGTATTGTAATCGCCCGAATGGTTACCGGGGCCCAAATGTAGGGTGTAAAGAATATAACCACTGTTACCTGCCACGCAGGTCGTAAGTGGCGACTAAGGAGGTTAGGTTGAAATCGGATGCATGTGTCCTAAACGTGTAGAAGTCTATGTGTTTAGGGGCCTACCAAACCAATATGCAACGTATACACGTTCTTGACAAAGATCAAACATATCACAAAGAGTGATTAAATTGGTCGTAAAGAACGAACGCAAAGAAGAAGAAGGTATTGTAATAAAACAAAATGTCCCGCAACATGTTCAGATCTTAGGGTGTGAGGTGTCTGTCACTTGATATTTCTTATACTTAGTGTGTAGGAAGTAGGAGGGTCAATTCCTTTCCTCACTTGTGAAACGTCGAGTACGGGATTGAAGCCACAACCATCTTGTGTTTAAGGGTTTAAAAACCGAAATGGAACGCCACCTGCCGAAAGTATTGGAAAAAAATGCACTCGTGAACAGAATGGTGCGGTCCGGACTCGAACCCACGACCTTCGACTCACAAGGCAAAGGGCTTAACCACTTAGCCACAGAGACACCCCCTTCTCTCCCCTCCCTCTCCCCCAATACCCTCTTGTGTATGAGTCGATAGGCGGACGTTTACATATCACGCTAATCTGTCCACGATAGCAAATATAACAGAAGGAAATAACCGGAAGAACTAGCATTAACAAGAAAAAACCACATGCCAAAATCGGATGTGCTGGACTAAAATGCATAGATTTTGCAGATTTGCTTCAAACGTAATTACTCTCAAATGGCTAAAAAATAAACCCACCAAAGAATAGTTTAAAAGTAACCACACTAGAGCGACAGAAGAAGAAAATGATAGCATTAATCCTATATGTTATTTAACTTTGAATACGCAACTAATAAAGGATGAGGCTAATTGTTCTTCTTCAAGTATCCAGCTGTGCTTTCACCCTGTCATTTGTCACAATGCCGTGTAGCATAATGTTGTACATATCCTTGAAGAGATGGTGTATCTGCTGTAGATTTACTACCCATTCCGATAAGAAACTAAACTTGGACTAGTTTTATAAGAAACTAACACTGGACGACGAGATGACTTTCTGTGTTGTTTAGGGATGCAGCAGTCAAGATAGGATTCACTAGACTGTACTCATTCCCATGCTTGAGGGAGGGGTGTGTATAACTAGCGATCCACAGGAACCATCAGTATTCATACCCTTCGAAATCAGTTAGGGACAGAATGAGCACATATGGGTCTGCCCGGAGTGCTATGACGTCAGTTCAGTAACCAATAACCAAGATTGATATCTAGTACATATCGACATATTAAATGTCATACCGAATGGCGTATTAATAACAACTATTTACTACAGCTGCTTGATATTTTTGTATTTCATATTTGTACTCACAATCCTCCACAATCAGCATGCAGTTTCATACTACTACCTATATCGTGATCCCACATCCTTTCCCTGCTTCTCTAAGTCAAGATAGGCTCCATATTGTGAAAAGTTACGCTTTCGTATTCTTCTTCTTTACACTTCATCACTGGGGAGGCATATGTCCGCACTTCATCACTGGGGAGACATAGGTCCGCACTTCATCACTGGGGAGACATAGGTCCGCACTTCATCACTGGGGAGACATAGGTCCGCACTTCATCACTGGGGAGGCATAGGTCTGCACTTCATCACTGGGGAGGCATAGGTCTGCACTTCATCACTGGGGAGGCATATGTCCGCACTTCATCACTGGGGAGACATAGGTCTGCACTTCATCACTGGGGAGACATAGGTCTGCACTTCATCACTGGGAGACATAGGTCTGCACTTCATCACTGGGAGGCATAGGTCTGCACTTCATCACTGGGAGGCATAGGTCTGCACTTCATCACTGGGAGACATATGCCCGCACTTCATCACTGGGGAGACATAGGTCTGCACTTCATCACTGGGGAGACATAGGTCTGCACTTCATAACTGGGGAGACATAGGTCTGCACTTCATCACTGGGGAGACATATGTCCGCACTTCATCATTGGGGAGACATATGTCCGCACTTCATCACTGGGGAGGCATATGTCCGCACTTCATCACTGGGGAGACATAGGTCTGCACTTCATAACTGGGGAGACATAGGTCTGCACTTCATCACTGGGGAGACATATGTCCACACTTCATCATTGGGAGACATATGTCCGCACTTCATCACTGGGGAGGCATATGTCCGCACTTCATCACTGGGGAGACATAGGTCTGCACTTCATCACTGGGGAGACATAGGTCTGCACTTCATCACTGGGAGGCATATGTCCGCACTTCATCACTGGGAGACATAGGTCCCAACATAGCTTTCAAGCATGCATTTCTAAGTCCATATTTTCCAGATTTTTCCACTTTCTTCCCATTTTCTTTCATTCCGTCTCCAACACCAGCCTCCAGGCGCGTCTGAGTCTTCTCTGATCTCTATTACCTTGGGGGTTTCATCGAAAGACTTCTCTCGTGATGCTGTCAGGGGGTCACCTCAGTGTATATCATAACCATCGCCACCTTCTGCCCTTTATTTCTTGTTACACATGTCGTTGTCCCACTCTATCCTACAGTTCCCTGTTTGTGGTCCTGTTATACCGTTCTAATGTATTAGCTTCTACAAACCAACATTTTTGGTGTCGTACAAACAGTTTATTATTTCCGTTGTTATACTTTATTATTATTATAGAATTACATTATTCTATGTTTGATTATTTCGATTTCTACATCACTGTTTTTTTTATAAACCATATCTAAAAATAACGTTGTTTAAGAATTATCTTATTGAGAAGACGATGGGTGCAGGATGGTATTGACGATCTTCTTCTTCATCTTTGAGTTCGTTCTTTACAACCAATTTTAATCACTCTTTGTGATATGTTTGATCTTTGCCAAGAACGTGTATACGTTGCACATTGGTTTGGTAGGCCCTAAACGCCTAGACTTCTACACGTTTAGGACATGTGCATCCGATTTCAGCCAAACCTCCTTAGTCGCCTCTTACGACATGCGTGGCAGATAACAGTGGTTCTATTCTTTACACCAAATTTGGGCCCCGGTAACCACTCGTGTGATTGACGATCTGAGAATGACTGCTACTGACCCCGATCAACTTGCGCAGAACAGAGTTTTTCAGGATTGCTGTCATGGGTGCCAAGTTCCGGAAGGGATGGGCTACTTGATGCTGATGATGAAGAATTATTTTATGTATCATTTTATAATCGTTGTTTTCATTACTATTAATCATAAAAATGTATTTATTTGATTTCTGGTAACTTTAAAGTAAACACGATACTTAGGTTAAACCAGGAACTTTAACTCTCATTTACACAGTTATCTGGGACCCATGTGCTAATTTCCCATGTCAACATGGAGGTTCGTGTACTGCACCAGCTGATGCACCCTACTGTTTGTGCCCGGACGGTTACGATGGACTTTATTGTCAATATAACCTCACACTTTGAAACAAAAACCAGTACGTGCAGCAGTTATCATTCACTTCCATCATCAATATCGCAATAACGTGTTATCATTAACTATCATCATTAATATCGTCATAACACTATACTTTAGTGGTAATCATCGCTTTGAATACCATAATCTTCTTCGTTAAAGTCACCAATGTGGTCATGAATTTCTTTCGTTAGTGCTATCAATCTCCGAAAGGAATTAATTCTTATTTTCATGTTTGTTGGTCTACACGCTCTGATATAACCAATAAAGGTTAGCCCTAGGTTGAAAGCAGTGTTCTCGCTTAATGGGGCTTTGCTCCCCTACATAACAAACAAACAAATTATTGCTATCACCATCATTTTAAGTGTCACCATACGATCACCATTGAAGGATATCGCTTCTCGGCCTTTTTGGCTAAGATAAAAGTGTAGTATCTGTTTTTACAGTGCTAGTGCCCACTTGATCGAAGCCAAAGGGTGGGAGCCTTCACTAAACGAGAAATGGCAAAACACTATCCCTTACAAAACTCTAAGCGATTTGGATCGAAGGATTGATGACTCGCAGTTTAAACACGTTTTGGCGTTCATTAGCACTGGGTCCACCTGATGGACGCTTCTGGGAAGGCCCTATTTAAAAACAAAAATAATATGACGAGGAAGGGTGGACTAACTGCCGTCTCCAAATTCGCCTCCCGGCATTTTGGCTAAGATCAAAGTGTGAGCCATGAAGTCTACGCCTATCAAGGCGATGGAAACAATCACAGGCATCCAACCAATGGCAGATCGAAGGGACAGAAAAGTGTTGGCGGAAAACTTAAACGGCTCAATTCCCACCCTATGTACGAAAGAATGAACGGATTCGGAAGGGCAGGTTACAGAGAACAAGCTTCGCAAAAACGCGAAAGCACTGATCGCAGACCATCCGGTCCTAGCAAACTGCAAAGCCAAATCAATCCCGGCAACCGATAAGTGCCCGCCGTGGAAAACCAAAATGCCGGAACTAAGGGAATAAATCCCAGGTCCACTAAAAAAAGGGCAGCAAGAAAACTTCGAAAGAAGAACGGCCACAGAAAATACATAGAGACAGAGTACCCTGAAAATAAGTGGTTACACGTCTATACTGGCGGATCGGCTAGGAACGCAATCAGCGACGGTGGAGGAGGAATAGTGTCTAAACTCTCAAAGAAAATGACGGTCACAAAAGCGATTGCCACAGGAAAATACACAAATAACTACCGTGCAGAGACAGAGGCAATAAGAACAGCGGCCGAAATGATCCTAGAGAGAAGAGGCACCTCTCGCAACAAAGTGATATTCACCGATGCTCTATCGGTCATCACGGCGCTCAAACGCGCAGGCAAAACAGAGCTCAATGAGCTCAAAGCGACCTCGATGCCCTAGTGTACACACTCAAATGCACCGTCATTCAGTGAATCCCATCGCACTGTAACATAAGCGGAAATGAATACGCCGACAAGTTAGCCAAAGAAGGCGGGCGACTACCTCAGACTGATCTCGAGATCAGTTACGAGGAAGCCAGAATAACCATCGTCTGGCACTACAGAGACAAATGGACAAAAGATCATCCCCAGTACAACAACAGCGACGGTTACTATGGTCTGTCTCGTAGTGAACAAGTTGCCATACCCCGCCTCCGTACAGGCCTCAACAAGCTCTGCGCCCACATGTTTCACAAATTTAAAATTGACACAACTATCCTGTGCCCATGCCAAAAGGCGGACATGACGGCAGAGCACGTACTGCAAGATTGTCAACTGATAGCAGATATAAGAAAATAAACCTGGCCTCAAAACACAGAGCTTCGCGAGAAGCTGTACGGAGGAACGGAGTCCCTTAAAAACTCGATAAAATTCATGATAAGAGTTGGTTCATCAGTCTAAACCGGGATCGCGAGAGAGAGAGAGAGAGAGAGAGAGAGAGAGATCAAAGTGTAGTACCTACTTGATCGCAGTCAAAGATTGGGAGTCTTCCAAATACGTCAAATGGCTCAATAAAACCCACTGTAATGAGCTCAAAGCTCTCTCATTCGAAAGATTAATGACGCTCGAAGTTTTACACGTTTGTACGTTCACTCGTACCTGGTCCATCCGTTGTGACCCTTTCGGGTCACTATTAAAAAATAAAAATGAATAGGACCACTAGTTTCACATTTATAATCTTCACTTTTATGATCATTGCCGTCACCATATTACAATTACTAGTATTGCCGAAACCACGTTCATCATCACCATTTTCATTATCACCGTCCACATCTTCATTGCAACCATTATCAATGACATTATTTTTTTTTCTTTTTTTTTTTTTTCTTTCGTCCGCTTTCAACTCAGACGAAGTTTCATCTCTGAAACTGATTTTTACGTGAAAATCCGTTTTTCCAATTTCTTACAATGGCAGCAGCGTGCACATTGTAAATTACTTACACTGGCAGCCGTGTGCTCAATGTACTCGTAATTAGTATTCCCTCGCCATACAGGCAGATTTTCTCCGACTTCAGAGGTACTCACGTTATCGTCCTGAGTAAGACCAGGGACTCGAACAAATGCCGGACAGTAGGTTCGAACCCGAGCTATGAGGCGTCTCACAGCTAGCAGGCCGAGCTACTATCAACTACTCTAGGCAGTCCCCCAAATGACATTATGATATCATCATTTTGGAAATTATCATATCTTACATCATCATCACTAGCATCATCGTAACTGAAATCAACATCATAGCTGTGGTTAACATAACTGACAATATCATAATTATTACTGATATCATCATCACTATCATCATAACTAGCATACTCATAATTAAACTCATCATCGATGACACCATAATCATTGAAATCATCCTAACTGGTATCATCATCATTAACATCATCCTGACTGGTAACATCACTGACATCATCTTAAATGGTATCAACAACACTGACATCATCTTAATTGGTATCAACATCACCGGTATCATTCTAGTTGGTATCATCATCCCTGACATCATCTTAACTGGTATAATCAACGCTGACATCATCTTAACTGGTATCATCAACACTGACATTGTCATCATAACTGACATAAACATCATAACTGACATTATCGTCACTAAAATTATCATTGATGACATCGTTTTTTTTAATGACAACATCTTAACTTGTATCATCATCATTGACATCATAACTGACATTATCATCGCTGTCATCAATATGACTGTATAATCATAACGAACAACATTATTGCTCTTATAGTTTAGCTACCACCATCATAATTAGCTGTATCCTTACCAACACCACCATTGTTACCTTCATTCTTGGCCCCATCGCAATCATCACCATCTCCAGTACACCATCATCAACGGTAGAACTATCAGCATTCTATTTATTGTTTTCATAGCTACCTCATTATCTTTCTCATCGTAACCATGACCCTACTAACAACCTTATACAAATATAATTCATAATCATTCTTCAAATAGCTTGTCTTGAGCAGAACTTTGCCACCCCAACAGTCTTTCGAATTTTTTCTCTCATAGATAGATGTCCGTCTCTACAACGTCATGCTCAAACCATCAGTTACATATTGGATCCATCTTCTCTGTGGTCTTCCTTTTCTCCTCTTTGCTAGGATGCCTCCTTCCATGATGGTATTTCCCAACCCTTCGTATCTCTTTATATGTCCAAAATATTTCGAATTTTCTCATTTTTATTTGTAGCATCAGCCAGTTTTCTTTGATTTTGAGTTCTGTCTGAATAGATCTATTTGTCCTCTTCTTTGTCCATGATATAAGGGCATACGGAGGACTCTTCTGTAACACGTATATTCAAACGCATATATATATGTTTTTCATAATCATTACTTTTACAAATTACTTACAATCGTGTATATACATATATTTGTTATCTCAAAATATTGTCCGTAGCTCAGATATGACGTCACGTACCATATGTCAAGATTCACAAACTGAAATCAAGGATTGGTAGTCACGTGATCATGGTAATTGGGTTATTTTTGGTAGTCTCAAATAAAAATATTGAGATAAACTATATATTTGTTTCGTTTTATTTTATTAAGTAATTTTAATCGTGGCAATGATCATCAGGTGTCGTGCCTGAGGGCGGTGCTGATTATATATCTCCACCAGTCTTTTGTCATCAGTGTTGATCAATACCGTTGTTGACGCTCCTCCATGTCACGCTATGATACCGTCCAGTATCTTCTCACTCTGGTGTCCTGTATATCTTTTCTCAGTATTATTTTCATTGTCACAATGTATCTGACCTCTTTCTTAGCATTAACTGCAAACAAAAAAATGATTTCTACGTTCTAATGTTTCTCGAATATCATGGACAGAGAAGAGAACAGATAGGTATATCCAGAAAGAATTCAAATCAAAGAAAACTGACTGATGCTACAAATAAGAAAGAGAAAATTGAGGTATTTTGGACATATAAAAAGACAGGAAGGGCTGGAGAAGACCGCATACCGGCAAAGAGAAGAAGAGGAAGACCACGGAGAAGATGGATTCAGGATGTAACTGATGGGTTGAACATGACGGCAGGACATCTGACATATGAGAGAGAGAAAAATTCCGGTGGACTGTTGGAGTGGCAAAGTTCTGATCAGGACAAGCTATTTGATGATAATGAGGAATGTTTGTAGAAAAGTTCCTTCCTTCATTCGAAAAGTTCCTTCCTTCATTCGAAAAGTTCCTTCCTTCATTCGAAAAGAAGTTAATTCCTTCACTTAACTCTGTATTCTCAACCTGAGATGGTAGGTCAGAGTTGCAAAGGCAGGTCTGTGTTTGCAGATAACAAATAATTTTGGTATGTGTCTCAGCGTGTGGTGACTAACACCACCGGTTCTGTGTTGGTTTACTATTCTTCTTTGACTATCAGCATATTGTTCTTGTCTAACCACACCGCATTTGATTTGGAATTCTTGCAGTCTGGTTAGTGTTGTAGGTTCACCACTAATACTTGAATCATGTACACGTTCTCTCTCACTTAGGAAATTTATAATATCAGCCTGGTCCATTGCTCGCCAGCTTTTTACAATAGCTGCAAGACTATCTGAACGTTCATTTCTCCTTACAACTGAATACCCTGGCACAAAAATGAAACTGATTTTTCTCAGCCTAGACCTCCTCAGCGACTTCATCCATTGCCTCCGAGTCCAGCCTTTTTAAATCTGCCTGAACATACTCATTGAGTTACTAAGAAAAAGGAATGGATAAGGTATGTGATTCCAGTCAAACCATCGCTTTAGTTACTGCCATGATTTCCATAGTGAGACTGCTTGTACTCACGGCAAAACAACCACTGTCTTCCTTCACAACATTCTCTCTGACTTGAGCAGCGGAAGCTACAGTAACAGTGCACGTACTACGTAGTACCTCTATGGGTCTCCAATGAGGTTTTAAAAAAAATGACGGTTACCATTTTTTAGGAATTTTATTTTGATGGTTTTTAAAGAGAATTTTATTTTGATGGTTTTTAAAGTGAATTTTATTTTGATGGTTTTTAAAGTGAATTTTATTTTGATGGTTTTTAAAGTGAATTTTATTTTGATGGTTTTTAAAGTGAATTTTATTTTGATGGTTTTTAAAGTGAATTTTATTTTGATGGTTTTTAAAGTGAGTTTTGCTCGAACGGCAACTTTACAGCCACCTCTTATCGATTTTGAACTGCCATTGATTCTTTTACATGCTCAGCTTGAAGACGGGACTACATCTTATCGTTCGTCTCCGATGGGACTATGAACTCGATATCACCTACACTGAGATCAGGAATCTCTGAAAAATATCCCGATGTCTCCACGGGGGAAGCGAACCGAGCACTCTTGGTCTTGCCCCCAAAGACTTCTTGTGACTTTTAGAGAATACAGCTTTGAAGTTTGTTTCCAATGCCATCACAAGGAAGTGAATCGAATCCCTCTCAGGGGTCAGATCATTAATCATGGTATTGAACAGAAACCTAATTTACTACGTCTTAGACTCAGTTTACCAAATAAATAAAAATTCCGTCGCCCATTCAGACCTTAGGGTATGAAAGGTCACTTATATTTCAAGACCTTAGTTAGCAGGAGGTAGGAGGGCTAATTCATGTTCTCAAGTGTCGAACTTCGAGTCCAGGGAAGACATATCTCGTCAGCAGGGAACTGCAATCGTCTAGAGAACAAACTAAAAAAAGATATAACCAGAAACGGAATGTGTTAGACATTATTCGAATGGAAGAATAGACAAATACGAATGACTCAATAGCCATGCTTAACGTCGATAGTGGGATTGAATTCACAACTCTCTTGTGTATAGGCTAACGCTTATGCATTACACTAATTCGTCCCGTCATTTTCACCATTTCACGTCATAAATCTTTTTTTTAAATACAAGTTTTAAACTCCTGGTATATATGATCTACACAGTCTACTTGTCTTATTTCTCTCCGCTCCTAGTGGAGCATAGGACTTCAACAGTTGTACTCTACATTTTCTTGTCTCTGGCTGTTTCTTTATAGATTCCCAGCAGAAGACTCCGTTTTCAGATCTGTTTAGAACGTTCCCCTATCTATTTTCTTTGCGGACTCTACTCAAGTACTCTTTCAAGCAAATCAATAGCTATATGACATCAGTAAAATTAGTCCATCCCTAACGTGAAAGTGTTGAAGTTCAAGAGAAACACAGACACACGCAAATGCCTTGTATGAGGGTAAATCTGCAACCTTACCACACTATAAGAATATTAAATCAAACGGAGTGTTGCCAGACCAGATAATAACGCTATGCTGAAAGTTAAAAGAAGAATAGTCCTAGTCTTGTCGGAGACGGACGATAAAACGTAGATCTCGTGTTCAATTTGAGCACGTAAAAGAACTCTTGGCAATTCAAAATCGAAAAGAACAGGCTGGAAAGCCGCTGCACGGGCACAATTCATTAGAATGGTTAAAAATACAATTCCTACAAAATATTTTAACCATCTTCAAAATTGCATCGGTGACCCTCGTCTGTGCTACGGAGTTCGTCTACTACCGCAGAGATCTTCCTGTGTAGGAAAGAGATCGGAGCACACATAGTTAGGTTACTCACCGAAGGGCAATGCTAATGGCCACGGCAATCAATCAATCAATCAATCAATCAATCAATCAATCACATAATCAATCACATAATCAATTAATTAAAGAAGAATAGTAAACCAAGACATAACTAATGTCATTAGTTGCCACACGCTGAGTGACATCATGAACAAGAAATAAGGTTACTTGTGAACTATAATGAGTTATATGCTCACTGATGGTGAAACACGTACAAACAAATGATTGTAGTTTTACAAAATACAAAAACAAAGCACAGCAACGTTTCGACCAAAAGGCCTTTTTCAAACAAATGATACAACAGAGGTGAAGAATTTGCATGTGAATGTTCAGTGATGAGGATTTGTCCATTAAACTTAACTAATCTACTTTGCATAATTAAACATACACATGTACATACCAATGGATAGAGCCGACATTCTGAACGCTCGCATAGAGCGTGGTCGCAAAGCGGATTTTAATTTAAACTAATCCATGTCAACTGCTAGATTGCAAAAGCTTGGATTGAAGATTGGAGCGGACAGAAAAGAACAGCACAACAGGTATATGAATAGGCTCATCAATCAACATCGAACTGGTACGATTAGTCGCTGAACTTTGCCGGAGATATTACGAATGGGATCGGTTCACCTATGGACATGTCCGGGAGTGCAATGAAGATATTGAAAAATGAAACTGAATGTCATCATCATCAAATAGCCTGTCATAAGCAGAACTTTGTCACCCCAACAGTCCTTCGGAATTTCTCTCTCTTGTAGGCCAGATGACCCGCCTCTGCAGCCGTCATGTTCAAACCATCAGTTACATCCTCAATCCTTCTTCTTCGGGGTCTTCCTCTTCTCCTCTTTGCCGGTATGCCTCCTTCCATGATGGTCTTCTCCAGCCCTTTGTGTTCTTTTATATGTTCAAAATACCTCAATTTCTTTAATGCCGCTTCAGTGAGTTTTCTTTGACACTGAGTTCTTTCTGAATATATATCTATTTGTTATCTTCTCTGTTCATGATATAAGAAGGACTCTTCTTTAACAATTATATTCAAATGCACGTACATATATGTTTTTCAACTGCCTTGTTAAATGTCCATGCTTCACATCCATACGTTCTTCGTTTTCTTCTTCTTTTGTCGTCACACTGCTACCGGGTTGTTGCCCAGTGTCGTGGTTTTCTGTTTTTGTCTTGCGCTGTTCTGGTGGCTTGGGTGGTTGTTATTTTTGCTCTTTCCAAAGGATTCTGCTGCGCCATCTAACCATCTTTTCCGTGGTCTTCCTCTTGCCTTTTTTCCCGATGTTATGTTGTAGAAGACTCTGTATACTTTGGAGTTTGGATGCATTCTTATTAAGTGGCCAAACCACTTCATTCATTGTTTCTCAATGTAATTCAAGCACGGTTTGTGCCAACTTTCTTTCTTATGCTGATGTTGGTGATTCTGTTTTTCTGGTGTTGTTGGTAACTTTTCGCAGGCAACGCATTTCACATGCAGTTATTTTTTGTGACCCATACGTTGCCACTGGGAATATGCATGATCTTAGTATTCTGACCTTTGTTTTCTTATTAGTTCCGTTCCATACTGTTTGTAGTTGTTTAATTTGTTTTTGTAAAGCCAAGTTTGTTCTTCTTTTAATTTCCCTCATCCCATTTCCATCTGTTGTTAGCAGTGAACCTCGAAATATTCACAAAATAGATGAGACTGCAGTAAAACTATTTGATTTGCAAAACACGTAATCACAAAGTACTGTAGTTTTACAAATTACAAAACAATGACAAAATGCAGTAAGTTTCGACCAACAAGGCCTTTATCAAGCAAACGAACAACAGGAGTGACAAATTTTAAAAGAAACAAATGGACGACCAAAAACAAACGTTTCTAATGAAAATCTGGGAATAAAACGAATAACGAAATAAATGTAACACAAAAACACATAAAAACTAGAAATAGAACGGAAGAGAAACAATGAAAAATCTAGTAAATATATAACTTGAATACATGAAACATATACCCATATACAAGGCATGGGAAGAGAAAGTACTAAGAAGCATAGGAATGTAATACGTTGAGCCCACGTGGTCGCAATGTACCATACAAAGAAATCAACCGATTCTACAGAGCAAATCGACTGCGATCATCCGAGGAACATGATCGAATGGCTGTGACCTGGACATCGTGAGCTCCTAAATGGCGAGTATCATTAAAATGGGTTGCTACAGGGGTCACAGAGCATTGGCGCATGTCGCGCAAGTGTTAGGCGAATCGGTCACTGAGCCTTTTACCTGTCTCGCCGAAATAAGCCTTGTTACACCGCTTACAGATAATGACATAGATAAGATTACGGGACTCGCATGTGAAACCATCGTCAATAAGGAACGTGGCTAAAGGAAAAGATACAGTACGCGTCTGTATCACATAAGCACACGTGTTGCAACTGTTTACATCGGGAAAGAAGGCAAGACTTAAGGATATGTTGGTACACAGTCGCATTAAGTCCAATATCCAGACTCATTTTAGCACTGTTCAGTGTAGCCGTCG
Organism: Arion vulgaris; assembly: GCA_020796225.1. Classification (NCBI taxonomy): domain Eukaryota; kingdom Metazoa; phylum Mollusca; class Gastropoda; order Stylommatophora; family Arionidae; genus Arion; species Arion vulgaris. The sequence continues at coordinate 65,793,637 of CM036753.1, read as the reverse complement.
GCGTTGCAGCATGTGTGCTTTTGTGATACAGACGCTACTGTATCTTTCCTTAGCACGTTTTATTGACGATGGTTTCACATGCGAGTCCGTAATCTTATCTATGCCATTATCTGTAAGCGGTGTAACAAGCTTATATCGGCGAGACAGCAAAGGCTCATGCCGATTGCCAACACTTGCGCGAATGGCATTCACTGTTACATTAATGATATGGCCATTTAGGATTCGTGTCCAGTCCGCCATTCGATCATGTTCTGGATGATGCAGTCTTTGCTCGTGAATGGTGTTTCTTTGTAGTACCTTGCGACCACGTGGGCTTAACGTATTACATTCTATGCTTCTTAGTACTTTCTCCATGCCTTGTAATCTATATGGTATATGTTTCATGTATTCATATATTTACTAGATTTTTCATTGTTTATCTTCCGTTCTATTTCTAGTTTTATTGTGTTTGTCTACATTTATTTCGTTATTCGTTTTTATTTCCAGATTTTCATTAGAAACGTTTGTTTTGGTCGTCCATTTAAAAATTGTCACTCTGTTGTTCGTTTGCTTGATAAAGGCCTTGTTGGTCGAAACGTTGCTGTATTTTGTCATTGTTTTTGTAATTTGTAAAACTACAGTACTTTGTGATTACGTGTTTTAGCAGTGAACCAAGATATTCAAAACTGTTCACAAAACTGCAGTGAATGTACACCAAAATGCACCACACATGAACATACCTACGACCGGATGGTAATCACAAGATGTTTACACTATACTCTATTTATTGCTCAGCGGTTGATGTCTATATCTCGACCGTACTCAACTTTTAGCAACCTCAACATTTATTAACATTAAAATGGGCCCGAAACAGAAAAAGAAAGAAAAAGATACATCTGAAAAAGAAGAAATCGTTTATGAATCATTTGTTGAGGAGCCTGTGCAGATTAAAAATGACTATTACGATCTTCGGTAAGTCCTGAATTTAATTGAGTATTAAGTATTGTAAATGTAGCCAATATTGACATACGGATGCGAGTATCCCATGGAGAGAATCCTATGGACTACTAAAATGGCAAATGTGGTGGTGTTGAATGAGGCCAAGGCCCGCGTGCCCAGCGTGTTCGTAGCACGTTGGACTACGGGTGACTATGTGCGGGTTCAACTCCGCGGACTGGCAGAAAAGCTACAGGTTCCCAGATTTACGGTGTTCAGGCACCGAACCGAAGGGTTACGATGTCCATGATACTGAACGAAGAAGCTTTAGCTCAAGTGCTTCGGATCGATTAAAAAAAAAATGAGGCTAAGGCACAGAGAAAGCATATCAATATACGAAGGAGGCAATCATCATTTTTCAATCATGTAGTGAGAAGGCAACGCTTATAACACATTGTGGCAACTGGTAAAATCGAAGGAAGACGAGGCAGCGAAAAATTTGGACAGGCTACCTTCATGGCATTGAAGAGCGTCAACATCTGAGACGATAGCAAACATCAGGGACAGAGATTTGTGGAGACCCATGATCGACTATGCCAGCCGGCACGGCAATGGATGATGAGGATTATTATAAATGTAATTCTAACCATGAGCTTCGGAAGAAGTCACCAAAATGGCAGGTTTCGGTATGAGCTAATATATTTTCTAACCTCCAGTGGCGTACGTGGATCTGCTGTTCTGGGCATGCGGGTATTTGAGGCATTGAGAGAGAGGACAGGCTTGCATCAACAGCATTAATTATCGGAGAATTGAATATGGATAAAGGGGGATGTTCTTCGGTCTCTTCAACACTGTCTATTGTATGAAAACACTAAATAAGATGTTGAATCGATTCAACGATTTAAGGAGTTTGGAGTTACACGTTGTACAAATAGAAAAGAGGGGCAGAGTGAGGAGTGTGTTGAATCAGCGAGCCACGGGAATCATTAATATGCATATCCTTCGACATATGTTGGGGAGACTGATCACATATGCGTCTACCCAGAGTGCAATGACGTCAGTTCAGTAACCAATAACAAATAACCAATAACAAATAATCAATAACCAATCTAACATGAGGTTATGCCGTCATCTTGTTGTCTGCAATCTATAATTTTATCAGGGTAATCCTTTATGCCGCCCGTGTGTTATCGGGGCCCGCAAGGAAAACAGAAAGTAATGACAATGTGACCTGCAAGGCATGTCCTCAGATGCGACTTAGATAGAGTTCTGCTTACTGTTGGCTATTCCATCCGGTAGAAAACTTTAGTAACAAATTCCAACCAACCATGAACAAGTCAAATATATAGACAATAAGAGATGTGCCAACCAAGAGAAAATAGTCCCCTATAGAACGGATATGAAACAACAAGTAAAACAGAGCAATAATTCTGCACTGTAAATTAACTTCCTTTTCATCTAGGATAAGCTTCAGAATTGGTTATTGGTTACTAAACTGACGCCATTGCACTTCGGGCAGACCCATAGGTGCTCAGTCTCCACCAACAGATATCGAAGAGTATGCATACTGATGGTTCCTGTGGCTCGCTGATTAAGCACACCTCTCACTCTGCCTCTCAGGCATCCAGTTCGACTTGAACAACGGGTAACTCCAAACTGCTTAAATCGCTTGATCGATTCAACATCGATTTTAGTGTTCTCATCCAACAGACAGTCGCGCGAAGAATATCCCCTTATCCATCTTCAACTCCCCAACAATCGATGCTGTTGATGCAAACCTGTCCGCTCTCTCATTACCGTAAACACCCGCATGCTCAGGACAGTATATCCACGTAAGCCGCTGGAGGTTAGAAACTTCTATAGAAGACATCCACTCATACCGAAACCTGCCCTTCTGGATCTTGTGAAGCATCGACTGAGAGTCAGATACAACAACTGCCCCAGTAAATGAAGTCCCAGAGAACTCCCCAATGGAGGGCAGCAGTAACGGCCTCAACCTCCATCCTCATACTAGAAGCAGTTGTTAAACTAGTTGTTAGAGTAGTTGTTCAGAATTGACACCTGGAACGCTAGAAGTATGTATGAATTTGAAAAGACAGTACAGGTTACGAAAGAGTTGAAATACTACGAGATTATGCAACACTAGGTGACACGTAGTTAGCAAACATATTCTAAACACAGGAAAAACTATTTAGTTCTCATGCCATATGGAGGAAAATGTCCCTCATAGTGGAAAAGTGACTTTAATTCTAACTGAGAAAGTACTAATGAAGTGGGAAGCAGTGAATTATAGAATCACCACAAGACTAAGAAAGTATTCTTGAGGAGTTTATAGAGAAAACGAGATATATTTCAGTGGATCGAGACATGAAGAAAAGACGCTGCTGCTGGATGGGACACATCATCATTAAATAGGCTGTCCTGAGCAGAACTTTGCTACCCCAACATTCCTCCAGAATTTCTCTCTCTCATAGGCCAGATGTTCTGCCTCTGCAGCCGTCATGCTCAAACCATCAGTTATATCCTGAATCCAGCTTCTCCGTGGTCTTCCTCTTCTTCTCTTTGCCGGTATGCCTCCTTCCATGATGGTCTTCTCCAGCCCTTCATGTCTTTTTATATGTCCAAAATATCTCAATTTTCTCTTTATTATTTGTAGCATCAGCCAGTTTTCTTTGATTTTGAGTTCTTTCTGGATAGATCTATTTGTTCTCTTCTCTGTCCAAGATATACGAAGGATTCTTCTGTAGCACTTATATTCAAAAGCACATATATGTTTTTCCACTGCTTTATTAAATGTCCATGCTTCACACCCATACTTTGCCACTGGGATGGGACACACCTAGAGGAAAGAAAGAAGGAATATAACAAAAGTGTCCGTTCTGGAACCTACAAGGCAAACGAAAAAGAAGAAAGCTAAAAAATACACATTGAAGAGATTTGGTGTCGAAGATTACGGGCGTCGAAGGATCTGCAAGAGATAGCTAAATAAATATAGGGGAAACGTTTGATGACTTGACTGACTATGCATCAATCGGCGTTAAAAAAAGGGCGCAACAGAAGAGAGAATCTTGTATGCATGTGAACTAATAGTAATATTAATCATCCATTGCTGATAATAGGAGAGAGTTTTGTGTCATCTTTGTGTGTGCGTTAAACTTTGTCACAGAATCGCCTACCAGACATTGGGGGATATATGTAATTATGATTGTAGTTGCAGATATGGCATATTATGTCAATTTGGACAACTATATTTCACTTAGCTTTAGCAGTATGGTTGTTAGACATGAACTATTGACAAAGTGGAGGAGAAGATCATTTATGCCATTGAATGCAAAAGCTACAGAAAAGAACACATGCTTCTGTTCTCCAACAGCTTGATATTAAAGAGAGTTGGTTATTAAATGAATATAACATCAAAGAAAATTAAATATTTCGAACACATCAAATGACACGAGTGTCTAGAGATAATAATTTTGGAGGGAATGGTGCCTGGAAAAAGAATGAGAGGAATACCTAGAAGACGATGGGTGCAAGATGTCATTAACGATCTGAGAATGACTGCTGCTGACGCCGGCCAACTTGCACAGAACAGAGAGTTTTTCAGGACTGTTGTCATGAGAGCCAAGTTATGGAATGGACAAGCTACTTGATGATGATAAACATTTAATGTATAGATAACATGTTATATTGATGATGATGATAAACATTTAATGTATAGATAACATGTTATATTGATGATGATGATAAACATTTAATGTATAGATAACATGTTATATTGATGATGATGATAAACATTTAATGTATAGATAACATGTTATATGTTACGAGAACAATTAATTTGTAACATGACATTATAAATCGCAATTATATTTATTTATCAGATACGAACCTCAGCCAGTTACACCACAACTTCGTCGACCTGACCCCCGGTTAGAGAAAATTTTAGTACTCAAGAAAAAACGGATTCCTACATGCAATTCTATAACCCAGAAAACTAAGGATTTGGAAAACGCAAATCCATCCGTTGCAATTGAGATAAATTATTCCAGATATTTTTCAAGGAGCAAAGGTAATGAGGACATTTTAAAACGTTTTATTGTTTCGGTTTATATTAAAAATATGTAATACTTATTTTTTCGTCTCCTACTTCTTTTTCGGACACTCTGTATCGACCACTTGTTAACCACTTGTGATCTGAGCCTAAGAGTGATTTTACGTTGTCCAATTATGCGTCTACAAGTAGGCCAGCACATCCGATTTCTGCGATGCTTTTTATTTACTAGGAAGCTTCTAGCCTTTACCTTAGTTGCCTCTTAAGACATGCCTTGTAGGTCGCAGTGGTACTATTCTTTGCTTCCCTTGCAGGCCCCGGTACAACACGGACGATATGTAATACAAATTTGGTGTTTTATTTGTTACATTTTTGAAAACTCTGCTTCATGTAATTTGAATCTGTACTCTAGTGCTGGCTACCTTACCTGTAGAAAAAAAAAACTTCAACAAACATGGATAGTACAACAATATGGAATAACTCAACTCAACCATCCGAACAGGAAGGTCCCAGAGGGCAATGACGTATCACCGAAGAGGATAGGCAAACATGGAAAGAATTGGAAAGGATGGCAAGAGAGAGAAGAGATGGAAGAAGTTTGTTGAAGACCTGTCTCGATGGGAGTTGAAGGTGACGAAGACTTTAGTGCTATATATAACCGAAGGGCAAGAGATCAAATGCTGCGGAATCAATGAAATGACGATCTAGCATGAACCAGCGTTGACGATCTCTCATTTGATCATTGAAATCTTGCACCATACTACAGTATTACTTAGTAGACGTAGTACTTATAAAGTAGGCTTTCTTTGTTTTTTGTGTATGTTTGTTTTGTAGAGGATTAAAGCCTCTTTAAGCCGAGGCACGCTGCTTTCAACCTAAGGCGAACAGTTTATTAGTTATATCAGAGCGTGTAGGCCAACAAACATGAAAAATAAGAATTAACTCCTTTCGGAGAATCCAAGATATTTATAAATAAAAGGTTTCTTTTCTTGTTTGCGTTTGTACTTATCAATCAAATTAGCTGCTCGTGATCTGTGTGGTTTGTGCCGAGAACGTGAGTACGTTCTGCCCCGGTTCATAGGCCCCCACGGCATGTAGGAACGAAGCATTCACATTTCGGCACAGGAAGGCGCTCATGAATTTATAATAAAACTAGTTTTTGTATTACTTGTAAATAGTTAGCAAATCTCTGTAGTGTAGAGGTTCTGTACTCGTCTATCGTGCCAAAGATACCAGGTTTGCTTCCTCGCGGAGCAATCTGGATATTTTCCCAGATATCCCTGATCTCAGTGTAGGTGAGATCAATTTTCTAGTCCTATCGGAGATGGACGAAAAAACGTAGTTTCCATGTTTAATTTGAGCACGTAAAAGAACCTTGGCAGTTCAAAATCAAGAAGAAAAGGCTGGAAGGCCGCTGCCCTGGAAAAATACATTAGAAAGGATTAAAAATAAAATTCCTACAAAAATGTCTTCACCATCTTCAAAATGACATCGGGGACACTCGCCGGTGCTTCGGTGTATGTGCACTGCCGCTGAGATCGTCCTGTGTAAGAAAGTGTTCGGAGCACACATGGTTACTCACCGAAGTGCAATGATGGCTCAACCAACCAACCAACCAACCAACCAACCAACCAACCAACCAACCAACCAACCAACCAACCACCAATCAATCAACAATCAATCAATCAATCAATCAATCAATCAATCAATCAATCAATTCAATCAATCAATCAATCAATCAATCAATCAATCAATCAATCAATCACAATTTAATCAATCAATCAATCAAAAATTCAATTAATCAATCATTCAATCAATCATTCAATCAACAATCCAATCAATCAATCAATTATTCATTCAATCAACAATTCAATCAATCAACCAATCAATCAACCAATCATCAATTCAATCAATCAATCAGATCAATTAATCAACCAATCAATCATTCAATCAATCAATCAGCAATTCAATTAATCAATCATCAATGCAATGCAATCAATCAATCAATCAATCAATTAATCAATCAATCATCCATTCAATCAGTCAATCAATCAATCAGCAATTGCATCAATCAATCAACCAATCAATCAGTCATTCAATCAATCATATGTAAATAGTTTAAGAAAAACAATGTCTGTTTACTCTGACATCCCTTACAAACAGCAGTGAGAATACATCCTTAATTTGATGCTGTCTTCTCTAATAAGTCGGGCGTGTAGAGAGGCATGGCACATTATAAGTCGCTGTTGACGGATTTTTTGTTGTCGTGAAAGTTTGTTATATTTGTCACCAAGGTCCCTCGCCATTCAGACAAGCTTTACTACGAATTCAGAGTTATTATGTTCTGTTATTTTTGTCGACATTTGCAATGTAACAAGTTATTTATATTTTCAATGGACGATTGAACAAAGTCATATATATATAGTATTACATAAGTAATGAAAAATTAGTGATTAAATTTGAAAATAAACATCACTCGACGTTTCGGTCATAGATCTTTATTAAGATAACAAATATACACAGAATACTTAATAAACTAAATCATAATTCTAACTAAGAATGTCAAGAAATTGATACTAGCATACGTACCTGTCTCCAAGCACGCTTGGTCTCAGGAGCAAGTAACGAATACAGTGATAGAATGGACAGGAAATAGTAATGCTAATGAGTTTCTGGTGGGCTAGTCAGTCAGAATGGGTCCATGACAGGTTACGACAGATATTGTGTATACGTTTGGGAACAAAGACAACACACATTTATATTTTCAATCAAAATATATTTCAAAGTTATCTGTATAGTTCATAGTTCATAAGTTATCTGTATGTTACGCAGAAGTGCAACCTTCAAGCCAGCTCAGCGTCAAGGCAATTAATGCTCAGCCTTTATTGAAATGGTTCAGTCCCGGAGAGCTACCATTGATCCCGCCACCCATTGCAGTTCTTAGACGTACACCGAAGCATTCATCAGCATACACACAAATGCTGAGTTGCAGTTTTAGAAAAGAAAATGGCATTTTACATCTTTTTCAAGAGGTATTTTAAATGTCCCATATTTATTCTTCATATTTGTATAATAAATTCGTAAATAACAGCAGTATGTTCATATTTGTTTGTAAGAAAGTATTCAGTAAAGGGTTAAAGAAAGAGAGGATGACCTAAGGAGACCCTTAAACGAACTTTGACCCGCCTGCCCAGCGTGTTCGTAGCACGTTGGACTACGGGTGATAAGTCCTTTGTGAGTGCGGGTTCAACTCCGCGGACTGGCAGAAAAGTCACAGATTTCCCAGATTTACGGTGTTTGTGGCACCGAACCGAAGGGTTACAATGTCCATGATACGGAGCGAAGAGCTTTCAGCTCAAGTGCTTCTGGATCGAAAAAAAAAAAGAACTTTGCTGGGAGAGGTAAGAAATATCGGTCTCAGTTCCATGGAGGATATTGAGCGAGTTGCCCAGAATAACGCGGTATGGAGAAATTGCTTGCAGACCCTATATAACGCACGACAGGCATTATTATTATTACATGTATTATTATTCAGTAAAATTACATTTTTGGAAACAAAAGTATGTCAACAGTTGACACACATTTGTAATGTAAACATAAAAATTGTTTCGTCTTAACTTCTTCAGCAGAGCACTACTAGTCTCCTACTACTATTACAATCGATACCGCTGCTGCTACTGCTGCTACTACTTCCGATACCGCTACTGCTTGCTCTACCGCTACTGATACTACTACTGCTACTACTGCTGCTACTACCACTACTACAACAACAACAACTACTACTACTACTACTATTACTAGTACAACTACTACTACTACTACTACTATACTACTATTACTACTACTCGAAAATCGTGGCATACCCTTTACGGGACGTTCCATCAACCACAGTAAACGAGTCGTTGATTTTTATAGGCACCACTTACACGTTCAGTAGTTTGCCATTGTTTTCTGAACGGTGAGGTCTATTTTTACCGTTTGTTATCACGGGAACAAATTTGCTTCCAAATAGCCAGCATTGGAGTTTGAGCCTGGTACTACTACTACTACTACTATTACTGCTATTATTATTATTACTACTAATACTGCTGCTACTACTACTATTATTACTACTTCTATACTGCTACTACTACTACTATTACTGCTTCTGCTGTAACTACCACTACTACTACTATTATTACTACTACTAATACTGTTACTACTACTATTACTACTGCCTCTCACTAGCCGCTGCTGCTACTGCTAATACTATTACTGCTTCTGCTACTACTACTACTACTACTGCTAGTACTTCTGCTACTGCCACTATTACTACTGCGTCTACTGGTACATCTGCTACAACTACTGCTACTACTACAACTACTACTGCTACTACTACTATTACCACTACTGCTACTACCACTACTACTACTGCAGCTACTGCTACTGCTACTACTACTACTACTGCCATATGGTATACTGATGACTCTTCTTGAAAAGTTACTGCAAAATGCAAAATAAAAATAACGAACCATAGATAAACAAATGGGATAAGACAAAGTTGTTTACTTTTAAAATATTATTTACTATTCTACTAAACTCAAAATTAAGAAAATCCCAATAATGTTACTTCTGTCAGCGATTTGCAGTTTTTTTTTCATCTTTCAAAACTACATTTATAAATATTGTAATATATTTAGCAACTTAAATATTGTTTTTTTTTGGCTGTGAAAATTGTGAACATGATAACATTTTGGTTATGATTTCATATTGGTTAATAAACTGACGTCACAGTACTCCGGGCAGATCCGTAGGTGCTTTGTTTCCTCCTATAGATTTCGAAGGGTGTGCATACTGATGGTTCCTGTGGCTCGCTGGTTAAACACACTTCTCTTTCTCTGCCCCTCAAGCAATGAGCTCTACTTGAACAGCGTGTAATTACAAACTCCCTACATCGCTCTATTGATTGATTCAACGTCAATTTTAGTGACCTCGTCCAACAGCAGGTCTTCAAGAGACCGAAGAACTCTCCCTTATCCATACTGAACTCCCCAACAATCAACGTTTTAATTGGTTAAGGTAATTCAGTTATAGTACATACAATAATCAGACGCTGTAGCGTAGTTGTTAGTGAACTCGCTTCGCAAGGCTGGTGGTCTGGGTTCAGCTCCGCAATGCGCGTGGAATTTTTCCCCACCACGACGGCTCTCAGGTCGACCCAGCCTCAACTGGGTACCAAACATGCTCTGGGAAGTAAAGGTGGCCGGCGTGATGCTGACCACATCACCCATCGTGTGACGGTCAATGAAAATACAGGCCTAACACTGTATTAACCTATATACCACGAGGTATGAAAGGGTTCCTTTACTTACATACAATAATCAAGTTTTTTTGCAGGAAAAAGAAAAGAGATGGAAATGGAGAATTACGTGATGCAAAGAACAGGGAAAATACGTCAGAGTTTGCTATTACGAAAACAACAAAATCTACCACATATTGCGGGAGTTGGAGAAGAAAAGACGTTTATGATGGTGGAGAGAACCGAAACTCCTGAGATAATTTGCAATACAGATATGTTCTCATGGGCTGCCCAACAAGTAACGGAGAAAAATGGTATTCGTCGGACTTTGACTCGTCAAGAAAGGGGATTCAAAGTGGTTGAAGATTGGGTTGGATATCCAGAAGTAACCGATTTTATTGCTGAAAAATTGCGCACAACTCCACGCATTATCGATCACATAACATCTAGTAAAAAATCCAAATCCTTTTTACAGGAAACCAGAGAATTTGTACCAAAATTTGAGGAACTCGGCCTTGTGGGATTATCGTATGAAAAAGTACAACAACAGTTAAAGGAAATGTTGTCTGTGAAAACAACGAAAGAAGTTCAGAAGAGCGCTTTATTTTCTGAATCATCGAAACCAAAGCACGAGGGTAGAACGGATACCACTCGTGGGTTCTCCGAAGAGGAGAGCATCGTTAATCTTAATGAATCTGAAGCTGGTCTGATTTTTGGTCAAATCACGTTATTCTGGTCTCGAGATCCAGAAAGGTCAAAGAAAAAATGGGTTATTGATTTAGGCTGTACGGCGGAGATAGGCAAAGACGCTATCGGTTCTGTCACAATGAAGAACATCGGAACAACAGCTATTTATTTTAAGTGGGAGCAGATACAGCCTACTAATATATTTAATCTAAAAAAGTACAACCTTAGACGTTTTGCTTTCGATTCCTGGGGAAGCGTGATTCTACCTGGTGAGACTTTTAGACTTCCTGTGCTGTATAAATGTCTGGAACCTGGATTCTACTCTGAAGACTGGCGCTTCATATCTCAACCAGTTATGGAGAATGGTGCTGAGATCATCACTCGTCTGTGGGGGATCACAAGGCAGTATGACCCTTACCGTCGAGTCCGACAAGAGATTGACGAGAACCTGGAAGTGAAGATGGCTAGAGCTATTGTTGAACACAGAGTTAAAAAAATAGTCGATTACCTCCCTTTGAAAGAAGTACCGCTAAAAGATACCCGATTTCCTCTTGTGCACTTGGGACCTGATTTGTTTCACTTAAATAATCCCTGGCTAAAATATCATTGCGCATCAGTTTATCGTATAGGAAAACTAGCGACAATGACTGAGAACAAGAAAGGCAGACTAAGATCATTTTCGCTTTCCAACAACCTTGGAATATCACAAATAATAAGTGACCTTGAAGAAAGTGTGTCTGATTTGATGTTAAGTACAAAGTTTACACATAGCGTAATTGGTGACGACCTACTAGCGAATTCAAGAAATATTGCTGGCGACGTTGAGAACGATGACAGCGCGGGAAAATCAGCAAGTATAAATGACGATAACTCCTCTGTATACTCAGAAGGTGTTGCATCTATTTCTGTTATAAAGAGATTAATAGAAGAACAGATAAGTCCGGATGCACCAATTTTGCCACCAGCAGCGCTGGAACCTGTCGAAGATGATGGTGATTTTATTGATACATTAGCGAAAAAGAAGGAACCGTTGGCAGTCAATCTGACTAATCCAGACTTTTCATTAGAACAGATTCGAGATAATATTCTTACCAATACGACTGATTCCGAAGAGCATAAGGAAGCTTTGTTTCTGATCCTGTCTGAACAAATAACTCGCTTGCTGTTCAGGTAAGGTTAGGTAGCTGTTCACGTTCATCAATGAATGCGCTAATCTGTATTATTCTGTTCATATATGTTAATATTTATTTGAGAAATCTATATCGAAAACATTCATTGTAATATGTACAAGTTGGGCTTACAGAATGTTGCCGCCCGTGGTTTGCCGGGCCCCTCAATGGGAGCAAAGAATAGTACCAATGCGACCTACAAGGCATGTCGTAAGAGGCGACTGATGTAGGAACTAGGTAAGCGACCCTAGTAAAGAAAAAGCATCTAAGAAATCGGATGTGCTGGTCTACTTGTAGGCACATAACTGGCACACCGTGCAGTAGCTCATAGGCTCAGATCACATACAAATCACACAGAGTGATTAACAAGTGATTGATATGGAGCGTTTGAAGAAGAAGAATGTTTTTATCAAACTGTCATTAGAATGTAATATCATGTGATTTGACTAGGGCCAAAGTCGCAATAAAATAAAGTGACAACGCAGTGCCAGGGCCAGTTAGCTGGCACATGCTGGAGTGCAGGATAACGAGCGTGCTGACTTTCTTACAAATAATGCCCCGATTCAAGTGGACAGAAGTATGTACAGAGCCGGTGTCATCAATGCATTACCTCTCATTTATGTGCTATGGGCGAGTCTCAGACAACAGAACGAGTGCGAGAATATGGTGTTACGTTTGAATATCGAAAAAGGGGAAGACTGCAGTAAAACTTGGTAAAATAGCGAAACACGTACAAACAAAGTACTATAGTTTTACAAAATACAGAAACGGTGACGGTGAAATTCGTCACTCCTGTTGTATCGTTTTCTTGATAAAGGCCTTTTGGTCGAAACGTTGCTGTTTATCGTCACCGTTTCTGTATTCTGTAAAACTATAGTACTTTGTTTGAACGTGTTTCGTTAAGTTTGAATATACCAGACAGTGTCGTCTTCCTGGTAGAGAGAGAAGATATACTAATCAACTTCTCATGGGTAACTGACTGTAGGAGGGCTGCTGCAGTTGAGGACAGAGCATGCACGGGAATGCCCAATGTGCCATGACGTCGATCTCATAACATAACATAACATAGCAAAACATAACATAACATACAAAAACATAACATAGCAACAAACATAAAACATAACATAGCAAAACATAACATAACACGTGAGAGAAATCATTAAATGCTAAAGAAATGAAATGACAAACTAAAAATGTTGTGTTTGTAACTACTTTTGATTGATTATTTTAAATGGACCAAAAATAAAGAAGCATAGAAACATATCTATAAGCCAAAGCTTCTAGAAATTCTCTAACATTTTATCCTGACGCTGTGAGGCAAAACAGGATTCGTGAAAAGACAAAAAAAAAAGAATAATCATTGCACTTAGGTAAATAACAATATGGCATCCGATCGCTTTCTTGCAGAGGACGATCTCAGTGACAATGCGCGAACTAGCTAGCACCGGCGAGAGTCGCAATGTAATTTTGAAGATGGTGACAGTTTATGAATTTTATTTTAATTTGTGTAGCAAAACTTGTCCAGTGAATTTACAAACTTCTCAGATCGAATTTTTAACAGCGTATGGTTTGTTTACGTGCTCAATTTAAACACATGACCTACGTTTTATCGTTCGTCTCCGATAGGACTAGAAACTCGATTTCGCCTACATTGAGGTCAAGGATCACTGAAAAAATATCACCTCCACCCGGGGAACGAACCGAGTACCTTTGGAGTGAGAGGCGAGCATCTTACTTCTAAGCTACAATAACGAGTATTTGTTGCACAAAGAGCGAAGATTTACACATTTAAAACTTACTGGAGAGCACATCCATATATATATATTTTGAGTCCTTTGAGAAGAGATTTATGTATGAGCTGAACGGCAAAAGAAAAGCGAAAACTCAGAAGTTGTCACAGTAAAACACTTGCCAATTGACCGTCTGTAAAGACGAAAAGCCAATATATATATATATATATATAACATGAAAATCGTGGCATATCCTTTACAGGAAGTCGCTATCAACCACTCAACCACAGTAAAAAGTTGTTGATTTTCTAGGCACCGCTTATACGTTCAGTAGATTGCCCATATATATATGTATCACAATAATAGAAATAATTATGGTGTAGTGACAAGGAAATGAGGAACTTATGGAGAGAACAAGACAGATTCCAGTGAACGAACAGGTTAAAAAGACGCTGGCGCTGGATAGGACACACTTTGCGAAAACCGGAGGGAATATAACAAGAAGGGTCCTTGCCTGGAACCCGCAAGGACAGCGAAAGAATGGGAGGCCGAGAAATACATGCAGACGAGATTTGGAGGCGGAGATCAACAATATAAAGAAGAGCTGGAGGGAGCTGCAGGAGATAGCTAGAGATATGAAGACTTGGCATGAGTTGGTTGAAGGCCTATGCCCTAACCGGGTAAAAGGCAAAGAGAGAGAGAGAGTGGCAAAGGAACCATATTTTAGACGATATACTGATGTAGATTGACGACGGGACGAGATGAGTAGAACGTCAAATGATTAGAAGAAAAGATTTGCTCACTCAACGCTGTACATGCTGTGCTAATTCAATTAACTGTTGGAATTGTTGTGGATTATAGTCTAATAGAAGTATGTGTACTATATCGTTTCGATTCAGTCAGTTGTATGCATTAGACTTTATCATATATGCTCAGTGGCGGCTCGTCATTAAGAGCTAGTGGGGCCGGTCCCAATAAAAAAATAATGAATAACTAATATATAACCTAACCCAAAACCATAATGTTTCCGAAAATGTTTGTCCGGCCCCACCGAGGAAAATGATCACGAGCCGCCACTGTATATGGTTATCAGTAATATATTATAATTATCAGTAATACACTGCCCAAGAGGATACAATCCAAAGCCACACTTAGCCATCCTTGACTTTTATAGCAACAACAGGGATATATATCTCACAATATTAGAATAATTTTGGTTATTTCAATATTGCTCTCAGAACTGATACTGCAATTGATAACTGGAAAGTGGTAGTAGCTCGCAGTCTATTTTGTAACGCAATGGATGAGTTTTCTACGTTTGCACTGTCACTGAAGGTGAGAACCAATAACAGAGCTAAATGAACACAAGTTGTGATGTGGTCATTTGCTTTGGTTCTTCGCTAGATTATCTCTGTTCTTTCAAATTTTAATACATTTTCTGTGGGTCCTACTCCAAAACATTTCTAGTTACATTGTCATGTTGCTTTCTGAGTGTCTAAACTAAGACCACTTTGTCAGACTAATCTCTATTCTTTCTGTTTCATGAAAGAAAAGGGTATTAAATAAAGTGTGGACTGCGGTCACTAGCTGATATTTCCAACATGATATGGTACAAACAGATAAACCAGCAAGGATTCGTTCATGTATGTACGTTTTGGAAGTATGGTCACATGTTTAGTAAACACATCATTAACTTGTAATTTGCGAAGTGAAATATAACAGCCGGGCGGCTGTAACTTTGGTTCAATGATAAGTGAAAACGCGATGTGACCACTCTGGAATTAGGTCTAGTCTTAGAATGATATGTCCTTCTATAGCATCATATAGCATTATATGTCCTTCTATAGAATGATATGTCCTTCTATAGCATCATATAACATTATATGTTCTTCTATAGCATCACATAGCATTATATGTCCTTCTATAGAATGATGTGTCCTTCTATAGCATCATATAGCATTATATGTCCTTCTATAGAATGATGTGTCCTTCTATAGCATCATATAGCATTATATGTCCTTCTATAGAATCACATAGCATTATATGTCCTTCTATAGAATGATGTGTCCTTCTATAGCATCATATAATATTATATGTCCTTCTATAGCATCATATAATATTATATGTCCTTCTATAGAATGATATGTCCTTCTATAGCATCATATAATATTATATGTTCTTCTATAGCATCATATAGCATTATATGTCCTTCTATAGAATGATATGTCTTTATAATCATATGCATTATATGTCCTTCTATAGAATGTATATGTCCTTCTAGATGTTATAGCATCATATAGCATTATATGTCCTTCTATAGAATGATATGTCCTTCTATAGCATCATATAGCATTATATGTCCTTCTATAGAATGATGTGTCCTTCTATAGCATCATATAGCTATATGTCTTCTAGAATGATGTGTTCTTCTATAGCATCATATAGCATTATATGTCCTTCTATAGAATGATGTGTTCTTCTATAGCATCATATAGCATTATATGTTCTTCTATAGCATCACGTGTAGATGAATTATAAAGTAGCGTTATTGAACTACATAAATAATAGCATGCAGTATACTCACTATTTGTCTTGTACAACATGCATGGTATCACACAGTGGACGCTTTATTGTCCTAGAAAACATTGGTTATTGGTTACTAAACTGACGTCATTGCACTCCAGGCAGACCCATAGGTGCTCAGTCTCCCCAACAGATATCGAAGAGTATGCATACTGATGGTTCCTGTGGCTCGCTGATTAAACACACCTCTCACTGCCTCTCAGGCATCCAGTTCGACTTGAACAACGGGTAACTCCAAACTGCCTAAATCGCTTGATCGATTCAACATCGATTTTAGTGTCCTCATCCAACAGGCAGTCGCGAAGAGACCGAAGAATATCCCCCTTATCCTTCCTCAACTCCCCAACATGCTGTTGATGCAAGCCTGTCCGTTCTCTCATTACCGTAAACACCCGCATGCCCAGGACCACTCATACCGAAACCTGCCCTTCTGGATCTTGTGAAGCATCGACTGAGAGTCAGATACAACAACTGCCCCAGTAAATGAAGTCCCAGAGATCCAATGGAGGGCAGCAGTAACGGCCTCAACCTCCATCCTCATACTAGAAGTAGTTGTCCTGTATGCCCCACTTCGCTCTGCAACAACCCTACCATGCACATTAGCCAAGAAACCCCAGCCGGACTTCTCACCACGTTGAACGCCATCGTATATACAACATCATCATCCCTTGCATTGTCTTCTATCAGCTGCTTAACTACGAGACCAGCCTTCATGTTGCCCCAATCTCTACATTCTCTTCCAAGAGTAATGATAACATTGAGATAGTTGGTCATGCTACCATCTGTTGGGATCCATTCTTCCCCTTTTGTTAGGGTCGCAACCGTAGTCATCTGGCCGATTGTTCTCTCAGCCTGGGCCATCCACGACATGCCACGCTTGATTCTCGTGCCCTTAACATCATTAGTGTTCTTGTGTAATGGATGTCTCTTAACCGCAGTAACTCACATATATGCCTTGGTTTGGGCGATTGCATGACGAGAGCGTAGTGAAAGAAGGCCAAGCATATATCTCATCTTCACAATGGGAGTTTCTCTCCTAGAAAACATATATTGTAGTAAGCATTAGTACCATTCTTGTCTTGTACAACATGCACGGTATCACGCAGTGGACGCTTTATTATCCTAGAAAACATATATTGTAGTAAACATTGGTACCATTCTTGCCTTGTACAATATTCTTTGTAACATGCAGTTGACATATTTGTTTCTTGCACGACGTTCCTCCTAGCTTTTAGTTGACATATTTGCTTCTTGCACGACGTTCCTCCTATCTTGCAGTTGACATATTTGCTTCTTGCACAACGTTCCTCCTAGCTTTTAGTTGACATATTTGCTTCTTGCACGACGTTCCTCCTATCTTGCAGTTGGCATATTTGTTTCTTGCACGACGTTCCTCCTAGCTTGCAGCTGGCATATTTGCTTCTTGTACGACGTGCAACCAATCTTGCAGTGGACACATACTTTTCTTGCAAGAAAATCATGTACCCATTTATCTTATCGTCAATTTATTAAATATTTGCTAGAATTTAATATTTACCTGTTAGAATTTCTTATGCAAGTATTGTTTTATTTCTTTTCCAAAATATATCTCTACGATCTTGTTGTGCACTTTACTTGTTGCTTTAAACGAAGGTCGTAACTAATATGTTGTTTTTTGTGTGTGTCTCTTCTACATGGCAGGACACATGCTGTGAAGCTCAACTACTGGAATTGAAGCCTCGGAAGGTAGACGCAATGTCAGATATCTCTGAACAAACAATGGAAGAGGAAGCAATGGACATGGAGGAGAATAGTTCAGATTACGAGAACGAGGAATCAGAAATGTGAGTTATCTTGTATATTCTTCTTCAGCGATCTCAGGTCATGCGCTTAGTTTACTGTGGACTACAAACTGGGTAGTCAGTTTTAGGTGAACTGAGTGTGGCCATATGTTGCTACTCAACTCACCCAGGAGAGAATAGTCTTGCCGGACATGCTCCGGTGTCTGTTCCGCCTGATGACACTGGCAGAGAGTTGTTTGACTTATTCCTAGTTTATGTAAATGTCTAAAATAAACATAATAAACAAGATAAAAATAACAGAGCAGTTCACCGATTTAGGTAGCAATTTTATTTGCACAGGAAATGTTAAAAAATAAATTATGATACAAATTGGCAAAACAGCATCAGCTTTTAAAAGTCTAAATAAAATATGGAACTGCAAGTTATATAGTCATCATCATCAAGGTGCGTATCCTTTATAGGACGTTGCTCTCTTTGCAGCACATCTGACATTCACTCTGTCTCTTGCCAGTTCACCCACTTCGTCGATGGTCATGTTCATGGTTTCTTTAATATCTTGTAGCCATCGTCTTCTTGATTTGCCTCTGCGTCCTGGGACCCTGCCCTCTAGTATTGTTTTTCCAGGCCATCGTGACGCTTGATGTGACCAAGTTATATAGTATTAGAACTAAATTACGAATTTTCAATTCAAATGTTGTATCAATCCTAACATATGCCAGCGAGAGCTGGAAAATGATAAATAGAAAGCAAGTTGAATGCATTTGAAAATAGATGTATGCGAAAAATAATGAATATAAAATGGAACGAATTCAGGAGAAGTGATGAAATCAGAGAAATGTCTAGTCAAGCACTAGTGATAACTGTTATAAGAAAGAGAAGATGGAGATATGTTGGACACATCTTGAGGAGAAATGATCAACGAATATCAAAGTAGGTATTGAAGTGGGATGCAAAGGGTTCAAGAAAGAGAGGACGACCTAAGGAGACCCTGAAACGAACTTTGCTGAGAGAGGCAGGAAATACCTGTCTCAGTTCCATGGAGGAGATTGAGCGAGTTGCCCAGGATAGAGCAGTATGGAGAAATTACTTGCAGGCCCTATGTAACGTATAACGATAGGAGAGGATTTATTATTAATTATCTGAAATGTTTAGTACGAAGTAAAGTGTGCCTTACTGGCTGTTGTGTGTATGTGTTGTTATTTGGTTTCTGCAGTGTTGTCGTCCCATCTGTCTCTGACCTTCAGGGTGTAGTGAGGACATGTATTTCTGACTATATAGAAGTCAGGACCAGAAAATATGCTGGTCAAGATCTTGCTCCATTTTATTGTAATGTGCTTCAGATACAAACTCATTTTACTAACTCGTCTTACTAACTCGTCTTACTAACTCGTCTTACTAACTAGTCTTACTATCTCGTCTTACTAACTAGTCTTACTAACTCGTCGTACTAACTCGTCTTACTAACTAGTCTTACTAACTAGTCTTACTATCTCGTCGTACTATCTCGTCTTTCTATCGACATAATCGTCGCTGTCGTGAAGTCTGTTGGATATCCATGTTTGATTTGCTGGGAAGGAATTAGCCCGTAATGTTATGCGCCGTCCGAATGGTTACCGGGACATAAATGTGGGATGTAAAGAATAGAACCACTGTTACCTGCCACGCATGTCGTAAGAGGCGTCTAAGGAGGTTTGGATGAAATCGGATGCACGTGTCCTAAACGAGTAGAAGCCTATGCGTTTAGGGCCTACCAAACCAATGTGCAACGTATACACGTTCTTGTCAAAGATAAAAGATATTACAAAGAGTGATTAAAATTGGTCGCAAAGAACGACCACAAAGAAGAAGAAGATCGTATGCGTACATTTGAATCTTTAAGAGAGTCACAGCAACGTTCCATCAAATTCAAAAGACTGCCCATCTCGTAGCGTTGTAGCCCTCGCCAGATTGAATCAATAAAGCTTCTGAGATTTCTTTACACAAAATTCGCTCGCTATGAATTTCGGTTTAGTAATGTCACCTTACGCTAGCTTCAGAGGTATCTGTAATTTAGATTCCCACAACAAGGATCAAAGTTTGATGTTCAACCATATACCGTGTGTACATCAGGAATGTTAGGCCCAAGCTGACATCGAAGCCAGGAATTTCCACGGTACGGGGTAATTACCGCAGTGAATTATCAACTTTAATGTCCGCGACAGAGATTTGAAATCAAGCTAAGAAAATGTAGACATCAGAAAGATTCATAAGGGGATTCATCACCCTGGAGTCGACAGTAGAACCTCCACTGTCTGACACTGGAAACAAAAGTGAAGACTTGAACTCTTTTAGAAATCGAAACAAGTAACAAATCTTTGACATTTCTCATGCTGCTAGTCCTATCGGAGACGGATGATAAAACGTAGGCTCCGTGCTCAAGTTTAACAAGTAAACAAATCATTGGTTGTTAAGATAAGCGATAAGAGTAGGTTGCAAAGCGGATGCTCAGACAAAATTCATTAGAACAATTAAAATAAAATTCTTTCAAAAATGTTTTCCATCTTCAAAATTACTACAGGACCTTCGCCTGTGCTACGGAATTCCTGCACTGCAGCTTATACCTTCCTGTGTAAGAAAGAGATAGGATCACACATGGTTATTCACTTCAATCAATCAATCAATTAATCAATTAATTAATCAGTTCTTCACAGTAGCTTTACAAACTATTTAATTTACTCTATATCACTCTATGCCTGTAGCTACTATAATGTTTTCAATCAATCATGTATCCTCTCCGCATAGAACTAGTCTATAATGACTCTTAATAAAAATTCTGTCTCTTGTCCTTACTGTACACTCTGCCAGACTATTGCCTTTCCCCTTTCTGATTTTCCCCTCCGAATTTTACCTGTTTTCTCTTTCTCTCCTGATTTATACTTTCAACATGGTGTCGTGTCTTTAATCTAACGAACGTTTTTGCTTTCTTCTCTGTCTATGATATATGGAGAACTCATCTGCAACACTTATAATAAAATAGCACATATATGTTTTCCAGTGCCTTGTTGAGTGTCACTGCATTACACACATACGTTGCCAATGGGAATATACATGCTCTTAGTATTCTGATTTTTGCTTTCCTATCAGTTCCATTCCGTACTGTTTTTGGTTGTTTCTACGAGAGTAATTTTTGTATGGGGATTAATCTATGGAATAATTATTGTCCTAATATAGAAGGTTGTCTGAATTGAATCTCCAACACATTTCCTGCAATGAATGTACATTTTAAAGTATGTACTTTGTCCAGTGGCGGCTCGTGACCATTTTTGCTGGTGGGGCCAGACAAATATTTTTGGGAAAATCATGGATTTGGGTTGCTATTTTTTAATTTATAAAATAATAAATATACGCTACACATTATTTTTGGTGGGCCCGACCCTCTGGCCCTCAGTGACGAGCCGCCTCTGACTTTGTCAATGTTTAAGCTATTTTCAGCTTGCTCTCGTCGTGTCCTGGATATATATTTAAAAAAAACCTGCATTGTATCGTTTTATCTTCCGAACAAATTTTAATTGTCGATTGAGGTCAAAGGCGCATAGGGACAACGGCGCGCCAGGATTAGTGAGCGGGCACTAATCAAGATCCTACCCCACCTCCACGTGGTAACCCTGGTAACACAACCGATCTTGTCTGGCTAAGCGGGTAGGAATCGAGGGAGGGCTACTCTGGTATAGGTAGTGTTGCAGACGTAGTCACGTTGGATGAGATCCGCTCGCAACACGACGAGCGGAATGTCAGAGTGACTATTAATGCACGTCTCTCCCGGCCGAAGGGAAAAGCTGAACGGATAACCATAAATGGATGAGATGTGCATCCAGAGAAAAGACGTAGACCCATGTGGAGCAAAACGTTGCCCGAGATGATTTGCATGTTGGCCCACATATGACGATACTCGAAGCCCTGAGATGGGGTCGACTTGAACCCCGTGTCTGGGCAGACTCGAGGCACGTTAAATGTGAGCATGGTGAGAAACCAGATAAACACGGGGGCAGGCACCAAAGCGGAGCGAACATGAATACGGACGAAACACAGGCGAACCCAAAGGCGAGGCAGACAGGCAAGGTGCTGGTGATGAAGCGACAGGAAGGCGTGGTAAACGTAGGGATGAGCGGACCACCCAGATGAGCAGGGAAAACTGGAAAGCCCAGCAGAGGCTTGAATCCAGTACTAATCAAAAGTCCCGTCAAGTGTCTCTGAAAAACACTGTAACGTATCGTGACGACCCATAGGGAGATTGCGGTAAACTCCGTACAAGAGGCCAAGCGCTATTGGGTAAGGTTAACCGAGCGCAAATTCTAAAGTTGCATTTTAGTGCCTAAGGAATCTGCCCTCACTGGGACAACGGGCAAGGTACTGTTGCATTAACAACTAACATCCCCGGAAGAACTGAGGTTGGTGATGCCAAATGAGACTGCCCTCCATGGGACAACCGGACAAGGTACTGTTGCATTTACAACTAACATCCCCTGAAGAACTGAGGTTGGTGATGTTGGCGAGCGCAAAATTTCAATTGCGTTCATAACTCGATTGAAATGACCTCTACATTATTTGTCCTTAGCTCCAGTCCAGTGTTTCCCGGGGCAGGGAAAATACAGAGTAGTAATTACAAATTGCCTAGTTCCGACACGCGCCTCGAAATGGCTGAGAATGTTCCTACTCCGCAATAATCTCAAAGTGGTCAGTAAAGTAAGGCCGACAATGCAAAGATCTGACAGGATGGTCAAAATATACGGCCCAATGGATCGTTCTAGAGGAAGCTACCCTAGTAAATAAACAGCTGGCTGAAATCGGGTGGGTGGGCCTAGTCACCATGGACGCATAATAGTAGAACGTAAAACAAACGTTCTTGTCAAAGATCAATTTTATATATAAGAATCATCATCATCAGGTGCCGTCTCCACATCGAAGGTTGTCTGCAATGAATCTCCAGCATCCTCTGTCTTTCGCCTTGATGTTGCAAACTGTCAGACTGTAACCTGTCCATTTCTTAAAGTTTCTCCCACTCATCTCTCGGTCTTCCTCTTGCTCTTCCCCTCAACTTTCCCTCTAGCAAATGTTTTATCATGGCGTTATGTCTTTTATGTGCCCAAAATACTTTACTTGTCTGAATTTTATTTCTCATAATAATTGTTTCTTCATGCCTAGTTTTCCTAAAACTTGTTTATTTGTCTGTTTTTCTGTCCATTAAACTCTACCTATTTTCTATATATCCACATCTCAAATGCATCAATTCTGTCTTCTAACTGCTTGTTCATTGTCCATTTTTCCCGAGCCATACATTAATATAGGATATATATAGCATTTGATCATTCTCATTTTTAGCCGCTTTGCAATTTGTTTTGATGTCAGTAACTTTCTCATACTATTGAAGTAATCCTTGACACAATGATAAAATTGGTCGTGAAGAACGAACGCAAGAAGAAGAAGACAGAATTGTTGATTATTTATCTTTATATGTAGGCCGATATGTCTGTTATAAATTGGTCAATTTCTTATTTGTGTTTTGTTTCTGAACACTTCAATATTTTGCCGATATCATCAATGTACGCTCTCAATTGTGTGACATGGGCGTTCAGACACTGAACGAGTTCGAAATTAGGTGTTGTTTGACATGCCAGACAGTGTCGTTCGTGGTAGAGAAGATATAGTAATCAACTTCTATGGTACTGAGCAAATGGACTTTGGGATGCTGCGACGAGCAGAGCACGAATGGGAATCCAATGTGCCAGACGTCGACCCATAACATAACATAACATAACATATCTTACATGCAATATAAGATCATGAAATCAATGAAGCGATGATGTTTGATTTGTAACTTTCAGAATCCCTGGTCCAGCACTATCATGTTCGGAAATGCAACCCAGACGTGCTTTACAGTATATCAGGTATTTATCTTGAATACCATTATTCTTTTATAACGTGACCAAGTAAACATCTTACTTACTAACAACGATAGTGAAATCATAGTTATACTATTTGTAATAGCTAGACGAACCATTATTTCTTTAGTAATTTCTATTCGTACTCACAGTTGCGATCTGACTTCTAATCAGAACCATACACATTTCTTCTAAATTAATTGAGTTTACTACATTCTTTATAATGAAGCAAGCTTATAAAACTAAGCTTTGCAGGTTTACCATGTAAACAACAGACTGAAAGACCTCTGGTCGAAACGTCGAGTGTTGTCATTTTTCATATTTAATAATTAATTTTTCCTAGGTTATGTAATACTGTGATATACATGTCTTTGTCTATACGCCCGTTTACCCAGTATTATCGCAGCATCCCCACGGATTTTTCCAGATCTGATCTAATCCGGTCTGATCACCTCGGATCTGTAGGTTTCTGTACATCGCCATAGTATCATCAAGAGAATGAACCAAAAGAGACGCTGGAGATGGACATGTAATAAGCTTAGAGACTAACTCTGTCTCGTAAACTGCACTGAGATGCACAACAGAGAGTAAACGAAAACGTGGAAGACACAAAACGACCTGGAGGAGAGCAGTAGAACACAATGCAGAGGACGGTCAAGAATGAATAAGAATGACATGCATGATTCTGCTATCCTATGCGTCACGACACAGACCAGAAGGAGAGAAAAAAAGAGAGATTAAACAATTGACATCCCTTGTGGAAGATTTATATGTTAAACGAAAAACTAAGAGGATATAGATTGATAGACTACACAGTACAAGGTTGATAAAATTACTGTCATATCGTTTTATCTACTTATAATATATTTGCAAATAGTATTATCCTTCTGCAAGAAATGCCGACAGACCACTTAGTAGTATGACGTCCTTTAGACATGTGGTGCCAGTTGCGGTCAAGCTAGTTTTATGCTGGATAAATAAGCAGTCGCGAATCAAACGACGATTCTTACCAAGTAGGTTTGGATTGGACAACAGTTGACACTGGTGTTGAAAAACAAATAAATAATTTCAATGGAAACAACAAATAAGCGAGGACAAAACGAGGACATTCGAAGTAGAATAACATAACTTCACGCACCGAATATATTGAAAGACAACAAATACAATGGTTCGGACATGTAATGAGAATTGAATACAACCAATCACAAATAACAGCATACAATAACAAAAAAGGGATATTGCACTAGAGGCAAGGGAATACCAAGAAAAATATGGATAGACAATATCAAGACCATACTAAATAAACACGGGTATAACACAAGTGCGAATTATCTGGCTGGGAAAAAATAAATTAAAGCTCCCATCCCTACGTTCAACACCAAGAGCGGACAACCGATTCCATAACCCACATGGGAAAAGACAGTACAGAAATAAACAAATAAGCAAAAGTCGCTAAAAATTCCAACTGCGAGAAAAAACACGTTGGTAAAGAAAAAAAAATGCTACTTCGCAGGCTCCACCAGGTGATGAAAGGGCTAGGGGAGACAACTCATATTGAAAGCAACCCGATCTGTTGAATACTGAGTATTACAGGATCCACACACAATCACACGATCTACACACAAATACATATATGTGGTCAGTCGACAATCACACGATCTACACACTTACTTACTTACTTAATCCCGTCATGCCTAGTGACACATGGGGCTTCAGAAAGGACTTTCCATGCTCTCCTGTCCGTGCAACCTTCAGCGCAGAGCCCACGTCAGAGATGCGGTGTCCAGTTCCTCTTCCATCATGCGCCTCCATGTTGTCCGTGGTCTGCCTTTCTTTCTCTTTCCCTCTGGTGTCCAAGTGAGGGCTATCCTTGCAGGCATTTCTTGTCTCATTCTCATAACATGTCCGAGCCATTTCCATCTTCTCTTTTGAGTATGTCATTCATTGCCTCTTGTCTTGTGTCTTGGAGTAGTTGGTTATTGGATATTTTTACTGGCCAAAAGATTCCCAAGATTCTGCGAAGACAAGAGTGGTGGAAAACTGACAGCCTGCTAGTATCTCCTTTGGTCACGATCTACACACAAATACATATATGTGGTCAGTCGACAATCACACGATCTACACACAACTACATATATGTGGTCAGTCGACAATCACACGATCTACACACAACTACATATATGTGGTCAGTCGACAATCACACGATCTACACACAACTACATATATGTGGTCAGTCGACAATCACACGATCTACACACAACTACATATATGTGGTCAGTCGACAATCACACGATCTACACACAAATACATATATGTGATCAGTCGACAATCACACGATCTACACACAACTACATATATGTGGTCAGTGGACAATCACACGATCTACACACAACTACATATATGTGGTCAGTCGACAATCACACGATCTACACACAACTACATATATGTGGTCAGTCGACAATCAAACGATCTACACACAACTACATATATGTGGTCAGTCGACAATCACACGATCTACACACAAATACATATATGTGGTCAGTCGACAATCACACGATCTACACACAAATACATATATGTGGTCAGTCGACAATCACATCTATCGCTATTCTTCTTCTTCTTGTGATCCCCATTTCGAATGATTATACCGTCAGATGTGTCCTTATTATGAAATCACTTGTTGTCTGGAACACATTTCTGATGCCTTGTAGTTTTAATGTAGTGTCCTCTTCAACGTGTGTCGCTAGTTATCACTAGATACTATAAGACCCTGCCCCTCCTTTCCCATCACCCTAACACTTCTATAAAGAAGTAAATGGTGGAAGAGAAGAAGTAGACTATAAGTGTGTTGTTTCAGTTTTAGTTTGGAATACCTTCATTGCCCTCTGGATATTTCCATATGTGCTCCTATCTCCTTCGCAATATCTCCAAAAGCATCCAGCGACTGACCGTACCAGTTCGATTTTGATTGATGAGCCTACTCATATACCTGTAGTGCTGTTCTTTTCTGGCTACCCAATTTTAAATCTATAAGTTTGTTGTATGTTAGTTGAATGTGTCGCTATGGATTACCAGGACGTCGTTAGGATTAAGACTGAGGAACTTCACTGATGTATATTTAGGAAAGTACAACTTTGGGCATCACTAGTGTGTAAAAAAACAACGAAAAGCATAGAAATTCCTTTGCAGGACTTAACCATCAACTACTGTAAACGAGTCGTCGATTTTCTAGGCACCACTTCTACGTTCAGTAGTTTGATATAGCTTCCTAAACGGTGAGATGTATTTTTACTGGTGTTTTTTCCACGGAATAAATTTGCTTCAAACCTGCCAGCCGCGGTGTTTGAACAAGGACCGCTTGGATTGTGATCAATCTCACTATCCCAGATGCCCAACTAGTGTGTATCTAAGGACTATTAAGTGTGACTAGAAATGTATATTTATTATATTACCACATGCAATACATTTTACAGACAAAGAGATCAGTGGCGGCTCGTCATTAAGGGCCAGTGGGCCGGGCCCCACCAAAAATAATGTGTAATGTGTATTAATTTTTATAAATTAAATATAACCTAACCCAAAACCATGGCTTTCCCTGAAAATTTGTGTCTGGCCCCACCAACAAAAAAGAGCACGAGCCGCCACTGATACAGATTATATGTTGAGTGATGCTTTAAAAAAGTTAGCAGTGTAGGTAATAGGATAGTGTACAAGTATTAGGAACATCGGAAAGTATCAAATTATCACTGGATTCGAACCACAAACCCTTATTTCTTACAGCGCCCATTGCCTAGCCCAGCAATACCAGCGTTTTTATGAACACAACCAGCGAGCTATCAAAAAAAATTCAAACGCTTCGTTTTGCTAGACACAGAATAATCAGGTTCGATTAAACAAACAGTCGTTTCAATTTTAGATTAAGAAAGAAACACATTAATAGAAGTAACAATTGTATAATAATAATAATTCCTCTCGTACCGTTATACGTTACATAGGACCTGCAAGTAATATCTCCATAACGCTCTTTCCTGGGCAACTCGCTCAATCTCCTCCATGGAACTGAGACCCATATTTTTGCCTCTATCAGCAAAGTTCGTTTCAGGGTCTCCTTAGGTCGTCCTCTCTTTCTTGAACCCTTTGCATCCCACTTCAATGCCTGCTTTGGTATCCGTTGATCATTTCTCCTGAAGATGTGTCCAACATATCTCCATCTTCTCTTTCTTATAATCAGTTGTCACTAGTGGTTGACCAGACATTTCTCTGGATTTCACCACTTCTCCTGAATTCTTTCAATTTTATATTCATTATTTTTCGCAGACATCTATTTTCAAATGCATTCAACTTGCTTTCTATATCTTTAGTCATTTTCCAACTCTCGCTGGCATATGTTAGGATTGATACAACATTTGAATTGAAAATTCGTAATTTAGTTTTAATACTATATAACTTGCAGTTCCACATTTTATTTAGACTTTTAAAATCTGATGTTGCTTTGCCAATTCGTATCATATTTTCTTTTTTAACATTTCCTGTGCAATCAAAATTGTATAAATAGTTTTATAATAAATATGGTACCCTATTAAATTCTGATATAATTGTTATTACCATATTCGTCGTGTTGAAATGATGTACTCGATACTGAAATAACTGTATAACAAAACTAGATACCAAGATCAGTTCTACTCACGCATTTACTGCCGAATGTATTCCTTGTTGAGCGACTATGTGGAAGATTTGGATACGTTACTGTCAGAGGTTACAAAACTGAAACTCGCTCAAGAGGAAGTCGGATTTACCAGGTTTGTCATTCTATCATTTTCATTATATCTATTTTTTTAAACTGATTTAGTTTATGTCTTACCAGGGCCATAGGCACAAGGAATGCAATGTCTAAATGCAGTTCCTGAGTCTTTGAGATATAATTTTTCAAGGCCATATTTCTCCTCCTCGTGGTGGCCCTGGAAACAGAATACAACGCTGCAGTCTGGTAAAAGGGGTAGGAATCGAGGGGGAAGCTATCTACATGAAGAGGTAGTAGTTTAAGTACAGCTGCGCATAGTATGAAGAAAATTCAGTGAGACAGAAGTTCATCAACAAATTATCTCTTAATGACCAATCAATGAAATACAGTTTATAAAAAATCAATCAATGACCAATCAATGAAACAACAGTTTATAAAAAGCAATCATGCTCTATCATTGGAATAGCAGTTATAAACAATCAACCAATGACCAACAATGAGATCACAGTTATAAACAAAATCAATCAGTGACCAACACATGAGATCAAATACAGTCATAAACCAAATCAATCAGTGACCAATCAATGATACAGAATTCTATAAACAAAAAGATAGTGACAAATCTATGCCAGAACAACAGGGTTATAACAAATATCAGTGACCAGATCAATGAAACAATAGTTTATAAACAGATCACATCGTTGAGCTGATCATGAAACAACAGTTTATAAACAAATATTCAGTGACCAATCATGCGTTTATAAACAAATATTCTAGTGCCAGATCAATGAAGACAACATTTATAAACAAGTCAATCAGTGATCATGAATCAATGAGCAACAGGTTTTATGAATCAAATCATCAGTGCCACCAATGAATGAATGATCAAATTTATAAGCATCAGCCATCATTGTGATAGAGTTCATAAACAATCAACCAATGATCATAAAAGTGCAGTCGCACCATGAAGACAATAAATCACATAACAGACCACCATGGTTGAGTGATCATTGAATATTCTATGTGCCAGGCCACCATGGTTGAGTGATCATTGAATATTCTATGTGCCAGGCCACCATGGTTGAGTGATCATTGAATATTCTATGTGCCAGGCCACCATGGTTGAGTGATCATTGAATATTCTATGTGCCAGGCCACCATGGTTGAGTGATCATTGAATATTCTATGTGCCAGGCTTGAGACAACGCAAAATGTACAAGCTCCAAGACTGAGAGACATGTTTAATATCAGCAACGGGTCTCTAGCAACCTAACATTGACACAACAACGTAATCACGATCTTTGACTTGAGATTACATACAAGTACATTATCATTACTATTGAGTTTATGTTTTTATTAACTTATTCGCCCCAGTGGTGCCGGGACCCGCTAGGGAAGCAAAGATGACCTATAAGGCGTGTCGTAAGAGGCGATGATGTAGGGGCCTAAGGAAGCTACCCTAGTAAATAAAAGCGTCGCAGAAATCGGATGTGCTGGCATTCTTGTAGGCACATGACTGGCACAACGTACAATTGCTCTTAGGCTCAAATCACATACAGATTACAAAGAGGGATTTAACAAGTGGTCGATATGGAGAGTTAAAAAGAAGAAGAAGATTGTATATTGGAGATAAACTACAGTCGGTCTTTGATTTGTAGATCTCAATTATTCTGATGTCATAGTACGTGCCAGTTAATCTGCT
This sequence comes from Arion vulgaris, assembly GCA_020796225.1. Lineage (NCBI taxonomy): Eukaryota > Metazoa > Mollusca > Gastropoda > Stylommatophora > Arionidae > Arion > Arion vulgaris. The sequence continues at coordinate 65,763,082 of CM036753.1, read as the reverse complement.
CGTACAGTGATACACAGTGTCATGTTTGTTTTGTTAAATAGCTAAGCTACATGAAATTGTAACTAAATTATATTTATTCTCATCAGGGTTCGTAAAATACCAATGAACTTCAGCGTTGAGGATGTCTTAAATGCCCCGCTGCCACCAAACTGGGTCAAGTTGGCTCAAAGAATAGACCATACTATACAGAGGAACCGAGCCCGTAAAGAATTACTTCAAAATGGTTCATGATTTGTCAAAATGCCAGAAGTCAAGAAACAATGAAATATGCAAGCTACTGATGATTGAATTAACACGTAATTAAGAATGCTATAATGATTAGGAACTATATAAACATTATATATATATAAATGTATCAAGAATACACAATTATATGAAATGTCTGCATTGTAAATATGAATACAAATGCCTTTATCTTTACTATTAAATATAAATGAAATGATGTTTTAGCATGTAATAATATAAGGGTTTGTTAAATTCACATCAAAATTAGGTGTAAAATTAGCTGTTTCAAACGTCTTGTCTTGCATTGTCGAACTACGGAGTTTCTTTGTGTTCTTTTCCTCAGAAGCTCAACGTACAATCTATGTATCAATGTTCTTTTCTTCATAAACTCACTGTATAGTCTACAAATTAATGTTCTTTTCTTCAGAAACTCACTGTACAGTCTATACATTAATGTTCTTTTCTTCATAAACTCACTGTACAGTCTATACATTAATGTTCTTTTCTTCATAAACTCACTGTATAGTCTAAAAAACTAATGTTCTTATTTACATGAAGTTACAATATATTCTATAAATTATATGCAGTTTCAATTATTATTATATGTGTTTGTCTCTTATAGGAGAGAGGATGGTCAAGTATGTATGACATATTTCTCTTGCAGCTAGTTGAAAATATCTGGATTAGAGCACATACACTGTCTTCACGACCATTTCAAATATTCTTATAATTCAAGAAACTAACAATACCTCTCTTCAGCTGTGTGAATGGAGAGTAGGCAGTGTTGGAATAAACCACCGCCCACTACTTTAGGGGTTCTCAATGGCGAAGTGGTTAAGACGTTTGTCTGTCATACTGAAGGTTGTGTGTTCGAGCCCGGACCGAGATACATGTGCAGTTTTTTCATGTTATCCCTAAGGTTGATGCCGGAGTTACGGAGTTCGTGTTTTGCGCAATGCTCTCGACAGATGGCATGCCATTTTTGCCAACAGTGACGCAGCCATATGGGGAATCCTGGTCCAATAAAGTCAATCTTTCGCCTTTATACCTTGTTAGACCACTGTTCTTCACTACTGTCTGGTCTTGTGCCACTTGTCATTCATCTCATCACTACTTAGCTCAAAGTGTGTACCAAGACGTTTTGAGAGGGAGAACATTCGAATCCTTAACTAAATCGCAAACCTTAAACAAATCAATATATGAACACAGATTTAGCTATGAAAGAATGCCAAACACCATTCACATTTTCTTTTACAAATAATATGTTTGCAGAAAACTGGCAACGAAAGTAAATTGAAATCTAAATAAAATGATCGCAGTAAAATTAGCTGACATAAATCTCAAAATATGCACCCAAAAAAAAAATGAATTAACAAAAGCTGGAGGATACGAACATTTAATTACGTACGTACAAAATTACAACAATTAACATAATTACAGATGCGAACATTTAAGAAATGTACATAACAGTGGCGGCTCGTCATTAAGGGTCAGTGGGGCCGGACCCACCAAAAATAATGTGTAACGTGTATTTCTTAGTTAATAAATTAAAATATAACCTAATACAAAACCATGATTTTCCCCGAAAATTTGGGTCTGGCCCTACCAACAAAAAGGATCACGAGCCGCCACTGGTACATTCAATATTCGTAACTTGACAACATGAATCTACACATTAATAACGTAAATGCAAATGTCATACACAGAGAAGTAGCGACACAGATGTGTTAGATAGATATACATATCAATGTGTACATGTGTCGTTTCTAAGAGACTTCAATATACTTTGGAATCTGACATCCTGATCTTACAATAGAACTCGGATTTCGTACCATTAACCTCATGGACTCCAACGCACTATATTCTTATGCTCCTTAATACGATCGCTTCTCATGATCCATATTCTATATGTATATATATATATATATATATATATATATATATATATATATATATATATATATATATATATATATTTGATTTATTTTGTTTATCTTCGTTTTTTTTCCACTTCTACTTTTTTTTGCATTTATTTCGTTACTCGTTTTTAGTCCCATATTTTCATTTGAAGACCTTTAGAAATGTATTGTCTGATTCTAAAAGTTCTGTGTGATGTACGAAGTGAATTTCTTCACTTCTGGTGTATACTTTGCTCGATAAAGGCCTTTTGGTCGAAACGTTGCTGTGTATTACTTTTGTATTTTGTAAAACAACAGTACTTTGTTTTTACGTGTTTCGACATTGCTACATAGTTTTACTGCAGTCTTCTCTTATATTGATAATACTACAGGGTGTTCAACTTAAAAGCAGCCTGTGAATGGAGCTAATCTGGCATATATGTATGGAAATGAGAAGGTTCAGTTATGACGTAGTATAGGTCAAGGTTGTGTTAGTTAGTCTTTCCTCTTGGGCCTGTGGGCGGCGCATAGGGCAGAGGTCATAGCTCTCCATGTCTCGCGATTCGTTGCTATCTGTTTTAGGTCTTTAATGTTTACTAGGCCCATCGTTGAGCCTTCTCTGGTGATGGTTCTACGCAGAGTCTCTTTGGTCTTCCTCGTTTTCTTTTTCCTCTGGTGTCCATATGAGGGATTGGTAAGGGAGTCTTCTCATCCATTCTAAGTGTGTGGCCGATGTAGTTCCAGCGGCGCTTCTTATAAAATTTGATACAAGGTTGTGTGACGGTGTGTAATTGTAGTGCGGAAGGGGCGATGAACAAATGTGACGTAGGACGAGCTAGTCAGAACCGGTTTAAATAGTAAATAAACACAACTCAATGTGTACCTGGCAACTTTCGAACTGTCAATGGGGCTGCAATTATCTTGAACACCCTGTATAACAATGGGTTTTATGTTCTCAACGTCTTGTCTGTAGCTCATCTATACAAAGTGGCGTCTTATTGACATGAAAATCGAGACATATCCTTGACATGACGTCACCATCAACCACAGTAAACAAGTCGTTGATTTTCTAGGCACCACTTATACGTTCAGTAGTTTGTCATTCCTTTCTGAACAGTGAGGTCTATTTTTACCTTTTGTAAAAATCCCACGGATATGAATTTGCTTCCAAACTTGCCCACCGTGGGGTTTAAACCAGGTACGCTTGGGTTTGTGATCGAGCTCACTATCGCTTGAGCTACAGACGCTCACGCTAAGAAGTCTTATTAGATAATATTAACAGGGTTAACGAGTGTTAGGTTAGAAATAATTCATGACGTCAATAAAATTCACGTTCTTATATAAATTGAAAGAAACAAACTAACAGTGTTAGATACAAATGCAGCATTAATTTTCATTAGAAATATTTTAAAAAACCCAAAATTCGTTATTGACTGTACTACTGATTTTTAATGCGGTGTAGAACAGTGAGGACATATGTTTGTGGAATGTAATGGCTGCATGGTTAGTGCAGTAGCAGCAAAACTGTTCAGGTTAATATTTTCGTTATGCCTCTGACAGAAAAAATCCTTTTGGCCTTACCTAGGATTGATCCCACGTCTCCCGCAAAGGCGCACCTGCACTAATCCATTTTGCGCGGTGCTCCACTAAAAATACTTAATTGATTGATTATTGGCTGCTGAACTGACGTCATAGCACTTCGGACGGACCCATAGGTCTTCCCTTACAGATGTCGAAGAGTATGCATAATGATGGTTTCTGTAACTCGTTGATTAAATACACTTTTCATTCTGCCACTCAGGCATCCAGTTCTACTTGTAAAACAGGTAACTACAAACTCCTTAAATCGCTGGATAGATTCAACATCTATTTTAGTGTCCTTATCCAGCATGCAGTCGTGAAGAGACCGAAGAACATCCCCCTTATCCATCCTCAACTCCACAACAATCAATGCTGCTGAAGCAAGTCTGCCTGCTCTCTCATTGCCGCAAATCATCCGCATGCCCAGGACAGTAGATCCCCGTAAACCTCAATAGAAGATAACACCCATTCATACCACAACTTTGCACCTTGCGAAGCATCGACTGAGACTCAGATATGAACCTAAATCATCCAACGATGACTACCACACACTTGACAGACAAGGACAGACTATCATCTTCCGACTCAGGATAGGTCATAACAGACTGAACAAACACCTACACAGGCTGCGATTGTCCCCAACCCCTCTGTGCCCCTGTGACTCCGCTGAACAAACCACAGAACATGTCCTGCAAGACTGCCCCTGTATGTCCTCCCAAGAAAGGAATGCTGGCCCTACAACACAACACTACATTCAAAACTATATGGCACTAGAGATGAGCTCCAGACAACAGTCGATTTCATCATAAGAACGCGTCTAACGGTATAATCATGAAAATAGCGATCGCTAACAAGAAGAAGAAGTAGAGTCAGATACAACAACGGCTCCCAGTAAACGGAGCTCGAGAGCTTTTTTTAAAAAAATTTCGTTTAAGACAGGATTTAATTTTTAATATTCAATACTTAATTAAAAAACTAGAAATAATGTTAACGATACGGTGTAGTCGTATGTTCCTTTAGGAACGGAACTAATGTATGATTCAATGTTATCTGATAATGTAATATTGACAATAGAAAACACATAATAGATGGAATAAAGTTACATGCGGCAAACAGACAAACAGTTTCATTAAAATTAAAATCTTTTGTCTGCTCATAGCCTGCGTTAGTAATACCACCCATATTGTTGTCATTAAGTTCAATCCCTGTAGCTATAATACCAACATCAAGTCCAGAGTTTCTGGTCTGTTTAGAATGTTTGACCGTAGCTTTCAAGTTGTTGTCTGTATTGATATTGTCATTGGATGTCGCCAACTGAGTTCGACTGGATGCGTTTGCCAAGGCTTTTCGTCGTCGCTCTGGTCTGTATCTGGCATTAGAAATATGATATCAAGAAATAGTGATTAAATATAAGAGATTCAATGTTTTACACAGTGGCGGCTCATGCTCATTTTTGTTGGTAAGGCCAGACACAAATGTTCGGAAAAATCATGGTTTTAGGTTAGGTTATATTTTAATTTATAAAATAATAAATACACGTTACACATTATTTTTGGTGTGGCCTGGCTCCACTGGCCTTTAATGACGAGCCGCCACTGGTTTTACTTCTTGATTACCAATCTAGGTTCTTGTCATGATGTTTCTTAGCCCATTCACTATTCTGAACCGATATTATGTCAAGAAGTATTTTTTTAAATGACGCAAAATCCAGAATACTATCTAATTTAGTATGAACTGTAAGAGAAATGATTCCGGATGTGTAAACAAAATTACGGAGTGAAAGGGCTAAGTGACAGACATGTTCTAGATATAATCAGGAAGTTTGAATACAACGAAAAGTAAGTGGAGAAGAATCTCTGTGGCGTAGAGATAAGGGGTTCATCTCTGCATCTAGAGGTAGTTGGTTCGTTTCCCGTGTGGAGCGATCAAGATTTTCCAGATCCAGGATCTCAATGCCGTCGTGATGTTGAAAATATCATTCATCGTGTGCCAACAGACAATGAAAAATGCAGGTCTAACATCTTATTACCCAATGTACCTGGAGGTATAACACGTGTTAATGTTTTCCATCCCTTCTCCTGATCTCAGATAATATTGCGTTCCCAGTCCTATCTTAGACGGACGATAAAACTTAGGTCATGTGTTCAAGTATAGCACGTAAACCACCTTGATTGCAAACCGATAAAGTAGGCTGCACAACCGCTGTCTTGTACAATTCAGTAAAAAGAGTTAAATAAATTGTTTACTTTCCCACAATATTCATAACAACATCGGGAAAGCCTCACCAGTGCTACAGAAGTCGGCATAACCGCTATAAGAAAGAGATAGGACAACACATAGCTATTCTCCAAAGTGCAATGATGACGATGTTTCAATCAACCAATAAGTGTTAAGATTAGACACAAAAGAACAGCTTTACATGTGTTCTGTATAAATGCTATATCTAAACAAGAACTGCTCGCTCGATGTCAGCTGGAGAGTGTGAACACCGTCGTTTGGGGCGGCGTTGGACATGGGTCGGGTATGTGGTGCGCATGGAGACTGGCTCTGGCTCGGGGACTGCGCTGGGATGGACTCCGGAGGGTGGGCGAAGGCGTAGGGGCTTCTGGACGGCCTGGAGAAAGGCGATAGAGCGGGAGCTGAAGGAGATGAATCATGGCTGGAGCACAGTGCGGAGGATGGCCATGAGTGGAGAAGGTAGTATGCGTTTGTTGCTGCTCTAAACGCCAAGGGCGTAACAGGCTAAAGAGAGAGAGAGGAAAAGCTTTACAATAGATACACTTTAAGGAAATGCTATCTTCATCCAAGTTGTTATCATTACCATAAACGTCAACATGAAAATGCAAAAGACAGTACAGCATACTTATTAGTTAGTTAGTCTTTCCTCTTGGGCCTGTGGGCGGCGCATAGGCAGAGGTCATAGCTCTCCATGTCTCGCGGTTCGTTGCTATTTGTTTTAAGTCTTTGATGTTTACTAGGCCCATCGTTGAGCCTTCTCTGGTGATGGTTCTACGCAGAGTCTCTCTTGGTCTTCCTCGTTTTCTTTTTCCTCTGGTGTCCATATGAGGGATTGGTAAGGGAGTCTTCTCATCCATTCTAAGTGTGTGGCCGATGTAGTTCCAGCGGCGCTTTCTTATAAAATTTGATACATTTTCTTGCTTGGTCTCTTGTCTTATTTGTGTATTGGGTCTGAAATCTGACCATTTGAGGTTCAGTATTCTTCTAAGACATTTATTCTCAAAGTTATCTAATTTTCTTTCTAGAGCTTTTGTTGCTTTCAACTTCGCATCTGTCATAGTTCTCAGGTGGAGCTCAGAACGGAAGTTAGCCAGATAGTTAGTGTAGATATAGATATTATATAGTTGAGACTATGTGTTGCACTTCTAAGCAGAAGTGCAACACATAACTAGAGACATGACGCTTTGTGTAGTTAGGAGTGACGATTGAGTAACTGTTGCTAGTTAGTAAACAAACATAGAATTCGACAATGAACCCTTGGACTGGGAAGACGTGTTTCGTATATCTAGATGTGGTATCATAAATAAATATACATCGAAGTCAATTATAACGTGTTGTAGTTATAGTGTATCTACTTGTAACATCATCATCACCATCACTATAATATTCTTCGTAGGAGGAGAAGCCCTCCTACAACAATGGTGTCAGACTCCACTTCTGACACCATTGTTGTAGGAGGGGCTGTCCTCCTCCTACGAAGAATATTATAGTGATGGTGGATGATGATGTTACAAGTGTAGTATACACTATAACTACAACACAGTTATAATTGACTTCGATGTATATTTATTTATGATACCACATCTAGATATACGAAACACGTCTTCCCAGTCCAAGGGTTCATTGTCGAATTCTATGTTTGTTTACTAACTAGCAACAGTTACTCAATCGTCACTCCCTAACTACACAAAAGCGTCATTGTTCGAGTTATGTGTTGCACTTCTACTTAGAGAGTGCAACACATAGTCTCAACTATATAATATCTAATTATACTACACTAACTATCTGGCTAACTGTCCGTTCCTGAGCTGCCACCTGGGGAACTATGACACATCCATAAGTTAATACTGGAATCACACAAGAGTTAAAGATCTTTAATTTTAAGTGCTTGCTGAGTGAATTGGACTTCCATATATTTGACAATTTGTTAAAAGCAGTTGATGCCAATGCGATTCTGTGTGGAATTTCTGGCGCTGTATCCCCGTAGATGACATCATACTCCCTAGGTATGTAAAACTTTTGACTTTTTCAAGAGTGTAGTTTTTAGTTGAATATTTTCTGGACTGCTGGTAAGGTCAACAATTTTTGTTTTTGTGGTGTTTATTTGGAGACCAATTTGTCCTGAGATATTTTGGAGAAGGTTTGTTTTCATTTGAATATCTTGATGTGATGAACTCAAAAGGGCTATATCGTCGGCAAAATCAAGGTCTTCTAAAATTTTATCAACCCACTTGATGCCCATATTTGCGTTATTGGTGCATTTTCGGTATTGGTGCATACTTATTCCTTGACTCAAATTGCAAATAAAGCACAAACTGTGATTAATAATGAAGTTATTCTATAGTAAATGCGACAAATATCAACACCAGCATCATTCTCATGAAATATCGCATAGTGATGCTACAACTCATGGTTCAAGTTGTATGCAACGGAAATGTAACCTCTAATGAGAAAACTTGAGCATTTTGGACGTAGAAAGAAATACCTGAACGAATAGATTAGAGCGCGGCTTCCAATGCGGGAGACTCGTGTTCAATTCACGGTATGGCCAAGGATTTTTTCTGTTGTGGGCATAAATTGAAAATTCTAACCTGAACAGCTTCGTGGCGACTGCACTAGCCATGCGACCATTACATTCTTCAGCTCACGTCCCACCTGTTCTATACCTCCCTAAGGAGCGGTACTTCATGCAGTAACTGCAGTTTTTATTTGTAAACGACTAAGGGTTTGAGAAAACCATTTTTTCTCCGATCCAGAAGCACTTGAGCTTTTCAGCTCTTTGGCTCGGTGCCATGGACATCGTAACCCTTTGGTACGGTGCCAAGAACACCGTAAATCTTGGGAATCTGTGGCTTTTTCTGCCATCCCGCGGAATTGAACCCGCACACACAGAGGGATAGTCACCTGTAGTCCAACGCGCTACGAACACGCTGGGCAGACGGGCTGAGAAGACCATTATAGAAGGAGGTATCCCTTTCAAATGGGAGGAGAATAATAAATGAATTCACGATGTAACTAATGATTTGAACAAGACGGTTGCAGAGGCGGGACTTTCTGGCCTATGAAAAAGAGAAATTCAGAAGAAATGTAAGGGTGACAAAGTTCTGCTCTGGACAAGCTACATGATGATGATCCCCTAATAGAGAAATAGCAATCTTTGTATTTGGATACGCAATACGACCAGGCGGTCTCTGTGGCGTAGATGTTGAGTGCTCCCTCTCTTCGCTCCTCGTGGAGCCATCAGGAAATTTTTTTCCAGAGATCCATGATCTCAGTGAAGGTGGGATTGAATTCGTAGTCCTATCGGAGACGGACGACAAAACGGAAATCCAGTGTTCAAGTTGAGCACGTAAAAGAACCATTGGCAGTTCAAAATCGAAAAGTGCAGGCTGGAAGGCCGCTGCCGGTGCTACGGAGTACGTGTACTGCCACTGAGACCTTGTTATGTAAGAAAGAGATCGGAGAACACATGGTTACTCACCGAAGTGCAATGATGATTGTTCTATCAATCAACCAATCAATCAATACGACAAAGGATTAATGTCTGCTGTGAAGAATGAACAAACAATGATAAGAAACAACAATAGATAAGTTATTGATACTCAAAAATTGAAGACTAACTTATCTCTAACATTGCATAGACAACTTATCCAAATTGCATAGACAGTTATCCTCTAACATTGCATAGACTAGCTTATCTCTAACATTGCATAGAAAAGCTTATCCAAATTGCATAGACTAGCTTATCCTCTAACATTGCATAGACTAGCTTATCCTCTAACATTGCATAGACTAGCTTATCCTCTAACATTGCATAGACTAGCTTATCCTCTAACATTGCATAGACTAGCTAATCCTCTAACATTGCATAGACTAGCTAATCCTCTAACATTGCATAGACTAGCTTATCCTCTAACATTGCATAGACTAGCTAATCCTCTAACACCGATTAACATTAGTACAAACATGTCGTTCTGGAGGTCCATAATGACCAAGGTATTCATAATGACCAAGGTATTCATAATGACCAAGGTATTCATAATGACCAAGGTATTCATAATGACCAAGGTATTCATAATGACCAAGGTATTCATAATGAAAGGATCAATGACCATATTCATAATGACCAAGGTATTCATAATGACCAAGGTATTTATAATGACCAAGGTATTCATAATGACCAAGGTATTTATAATGACCAAGGTATTCATAATGACCAAGGTATTCATAATGACCAAGGTATTCATAATGACCAAGGTATTCATAATGACCAAGGTATTCATAATGACCAAGGTATTTATAATGACCAAGGTATTCATAATGACCAAGGTATTCATATTGACCAAGGTATTCATAATGACTAAGGTATTTATAATGACACTAAAAGAACAATGAAATGAAAATCGTGGCATATCCTTTATGATGTCGCCATTAACACAGTAAACGATTCGTTGATTATCTTTAGCCACCACTTATACGTTCAGTAGTTTCTCCTTGTTTTCTGAACTGTTAGGTCTAATTTTACTGTTCGTAAAAATCCAGCAGAAGAAATTTGCTTCCAAATTGCCAGTGACGGAGTTTAAACTGTGCTCTTGGGTCGTGATCGAGCTCACTACCGCTAAAGATGCCCACAAAAGAACAATAGACATGGTAAAATATTCTCTTTCACATCGAAGGAAAACGTGTTCTCTTATTTATCTCACCTGTACCAATAGCATTCAAATGCAAGAGTGATAAGTGATAGGCCAGATCCTATCACGATCACAAGGAACACGCCGCCAATATTTCTGATGCTTATTCCGTCACTTTCATCCTCTAATTTTGGACATTCCTTCTCGTCCAACTTCCACCATTTTGACTTAAGACTTTCCAATGTGCGGTTGTTAATCAATGTAAGAATTCTGATGGAAGAAGAAAATACGCAAGTAAACATAGTTTAAAAATATTTTTCAATGTATTCTTCCTGATGTTCTGTTGTAGAAGACTCTACAAACTCCACAGTATACAAAGTCTTCCACAAAAGAACATCAGGAAAGAAGGCAAGAGGAAGACCACGAAAAAGGATGGTTTGATGGTATAGCAGAATCCTGTGAAAGAGCAAAAAACAATCACCAAGCCACCAGAACAGCGCAAGGCAAAAACAGAAAACCACGACACTGGGCAACAACCCGTAGCAGTGGACGACAAAAGAAGAAGAATGTACACTATCTGAATGCTATAAAAATATAATTTCGGAAAATATACTAGAAACATCTCTGGAGACCACAGAGATGTGGTTTTACAGAAGAATAATGATAATCCCATGGACTGCTAAAATGACAAATGTGGAGGTATTGAATGAAGCCAAGACACAGAGAAAATGTAGTATCAATATAAGAAAGAGGCAGGCATAATTTGTCGGACACGGGATGAGAAAAGGAGGTTTAGAACACATTGTAACAACCGGCAAAATCGCAGGGAGACGAGACAGAGGAAGACAGAGAGAGAAAATATTAGACATCCTGACTTTATGGCACGGAAGAGTCCCCAACATCTGGGATGATAGCAAATACCAGGGATAGAGATTTGCGAAGATGCATGATCGTCTATGCATTACTATTTATATTATATAGTGTACACAAAGGAACAATCATATCGATAGTGCTAGACTGACAATTGCTTTCTTTAAAAAAAAATAATCAAGACCACTTCTAAACGTTTTCACAGTCTGAAAGTGTGCACAAATAAAAATTGATATCGAATATCTTAGATTAACCATTGATCTCTTTATAAATATTACAATAAATGAATCATGTTGTATCCAAAATACATATATTGGCATTCTTATTTTCACAACTACCTTCTTCAGATACATCGATGACGAAATAAATTATATACACATCAGAAGAATATCGACAGTCGCAGAATGAACTACGTTTCTGTCACATAAATAAAATTGATTACTAAAAGTATAAACAGAAGAAAGATGATGACAGTCTATGACTTATCTTATCTTATCTTAACCACATTTGCCGTGAAGCGTCGTGGGGAGAGTTAGATTCCTATCTTGTGCCAGGTGTGTTGCGCTTGACGTTGTCAGTCCATGCTTTCGCAGGGACTCTGAGATGTTATCTATCCATCGTGTTCTTGGCCTGCCTCGTGCTCTGCGCCCTGAGTGTCGATTATTATATGCACGTGATGGTAGTAAATGTGGTTCCATTCTCATTAGATGGCCGAACCAGTTGATTCTTTGCTTCTCGATGTACTGTATGCATCGTATAGTACCAACGATGCTTCTGATATTCTCGTTTCTCACTCTATCTCTCCTTGTAACGTTGACAACTTTTCGTAGACATCTCATTTCACATGTTGTAATCTTTTTTTCTAGTGTCTTAGTCAAGGGCTATGTTTGGCACTGATAGCAGAGAGTTGGAATAAATATGCAGTTTATCAGTTGTCGTTTGACTGCCATGTTAATGCTTGGATGTTTTAATAGTGGTGACAGTTGGTATGTCACTGCATTTGCCTTCTGGCATCTAGTCTCGATTTCTCTGTCCATCTTTCCATCTGCTGTGAATATACTCCAGAGATATTTGAATTCTGGAGTCTGTTGTATTTTTACATTACTCACGTGCATATTTAGTTGACCTGTTGACCTACTTATTGTCATGACTTCTGTTTTGGAGGTGTTAATTTTCATGTCATATTTTTCGCATGTCGCTTGCAGTGCATTTATGTGTTGTTGAAGTTTGTGTTCGTTGTTGTAAATTATACTCTGATTAGTCTATGACTAATGACTTTATAAATGTTGAAGTTAACAAATAAAAATTGAACACATAATAGGAGAACATCATCAGTCTTATTCTAGACATATTATTGTTTCTATTGTATTATCTATTCACTGCATAATTTAATCCACAACTGGCAACAATACGTTAACAATAATTCCTCCCAAAACATGAACATGTCAACTCACGCAGATGATAACTCTGATCGAAGTGGTGATCCTTCCTGGACAGCTAAAGCAAAAGGTTTTCTAGAAAACTCATCCCCGACCACCTGGAGATCACAGTTAATGAGAGTTTGGTACTTGTTCGAGGTTGCATCAGCTGAAGAATAGACATACAACAGAAACCAGAAGAAAATGAAATGAGTCTAAGGTGTACTATTAAATGCTAAATGTTAGTAAAGAATGTATATATGTGTACATCTATATATAGGTGTACATCTATCTAACAAACTTCTATATTACATGACTTGTCCATGAAATTATTATCCTTGAAATTGATGAATTCTTCACGCAACTGTTCTGTATTGTTCATGAATCTATTGCGAAAAAGAGTGTACCAGATTCTGAATTTACCGGTGGATAGGAACAGAACAGGAGCACATAATGACCTTTGTTAAAGGTAGAAAATGGCAATAGTTCGGGCATACCTGACGGAAGATGTAATTGACTGTCATCAGACAAACATTTAAGTGGAACCAGCAATGAAAACAGAAAAAGGGGACGTTCTAAATTGACATGGAGACGGAATCTTCTTGATGAACTGAAGGGTACTTGACTGTCTTGGGAGGACATAAAGAAAACAATCAGAGACCGGGAAAAGTGAAGAACAACTGTTGAGCTCCTATGCTCCACGAGGAGAAGTGAGGAAAATAAGTATGCAAGATTCTGAATTTAGTGAATATAAACCTTTGGCTAGTAAAATATACTGCTTGTATCCTGACATTTCCTGGCTATTTTTAAATATTCGAATAGAAAATATGAAAACTCCATTTATTAACATTGTTAGAAAAAAGCATTGCGAAACTGATATACAATGTTCATGCAACAAAAAGAAATTCAACATATGATGAACTATGTTCTATGAAATACAGATGAATTAAAATATATGATGAACTATGTTCTATGAAATACAGATGAAAGTTAGAATATATGATGAACTATGTTCTATGAAATACAGATGAAAGTTAGAATATATGACATAGGTGAACACTTGCCTATAAATAATTATATGTCCGGAAACTGAACTATTTTGATTATATTAAATATTACAGGGGTCTAAACAGAGAGAAAGAAAGAGAAGAAGAGAGAGAAGAGAGAGAGAGAGAGAGAGCGCAGCGATGGAGGACATATCTCTTTGAGACAGGGACGGTAAAGACGATGGTGGAAATACAACAGAAAGGAAGCATTTAACACGATAATGAAAGAAACAGAAGAACTGTATAGAAATTGATAATCGTTCAGTGTGGTTGTTAGCGAGATTTCTTTCTGCAAATTAACTTGCTACATTAAATTTCCCGTAGCCTTTTCAGAATTTATTGTGTGAAGTGTCTGTCCTTTTATATTTCTAGACCCTATTGTGCAGGAGGTAGGACCAATTCTTTCCTCATGTGTGGAACGTCAAGTGGGGATTGAACCCACATTCCTCTTAAGTCCGAGTCTATTGGAGAATGCCATGCATTACGCTAATACGCTATTGGTTATTTGTTACTAATCTGACGTCATTGCACTCCGGACAGACCCATAGGTGCCCAGTCTCCCCAACAGATATCGAAGAGTATGCATACTGATGGTTCCTGTGGCTCGCTGATTAAACACACCTTTCACTCTGGACGTTATACGCTTGGATATCTAGGGGTGAGGAGGTTAGAGGACAGATAACTTGACTGACACAGTATCATTGGGAAATGTATGGACATCATAAATACCTTACGCCCCCACATGTGTGAAAATAGAATTATAGGCGCTGCACAGTCGGTTTGAAATTAGGTTTAAGCACGATCGATTACGTAAGCACTATCTGTGGGTTAAAGAAAGAAATTGTGCCAACCAACACCAATTGGGTACAGTGCGCAGGAGTCCGTCGGAGTAATTACCGGGGCCCAAATTTGGGGTGTAAAGAATAGAACCACTGTTACCTGCCACGCATGTCGTAAGAGGCGACTAAGGAGGTATGGCTGAAATCGGATGCACGTGTCCTAAACGTGTAGAAGTCTATGCGTTTAGGAGCCTACCAAACCAATGTGCAACGTATACACGTTCTTGGCAAAGATCACACATATCACAAAGAGTGATTAAAATTGGTCGCAAAGAAGAAAAATAAGCAGGAGTGAACGTTTGAACATTGGTGTGACCGTAGATACATGGGGTGCGTGAGCTTTCTCAGTGTGCAAGGATATAATAATAATAATAATACCTCTCGTACCATTATACGTTACATAGGGCCTGCAAGCAATTTCTCCATACCGCTCTATCCTGGGCAACTCGTGCAAGGATATCGTTGGATATAATTGAACTGAACTTCAAAGAACATTTAACAGTTTGACAGTATGTCAACATCCAATGACAAGTATGCTTCAACGAAACCATAAAATACTAAAATTGTACACAAACTATCGACGAAACGAAACAATTCTTATAATGCATTGGTATAAAACTAAATTATTGATTATAAATTAAACTTACAAAAAAAAGCAAAATCTTCTTCCAGCACTTTCTTTATTGCTAAAGTTTTGTTGTCTGGTAATCCTGTTTTAGCATTGTTTCCCACAGTTTTGTGTACTTGTCACTCACAGGGTAGTCCCAAACTGCAAGTTTGGCACGTTCAACAACCGGCATGTTGTCATTCAGGCTCATATTCTTCCATATTCTGTTAACACAAAACAACATGAAATTATTCTTAGAAAATATATAGGATACCGTGAGAAAATATATAGATAACATTGATAAAATGTAATCGGTTTACACTGAGAAGAATATCCTTTACACTGAGAATACAAAGTGTATCGATTACACTGAGAGTATCGATTACAATGAGAAATTATACAGATAACATTGATAAAGTGTACAAATAACACTGAGAAGAATATCCTTTACACTGAGAATAGAAAGTGTATCGATTACACCGAATAGATGAGACTGCAGTAAAACTATTTGATTGGCAAAACACGTAATCACAAAGTACTGCAGTTTTACAAATTACAAAACAATGACAAAATACAGCAACGTTTCGACCAACATGTTGTTCGTTTGCTTGATAAAGGCCTTGTTGGTCGAAACGTTGCTGTATTTTGTCATTGTTTTTTAATTTGTAAAACTACAGTACTTCTCGATTACACCGGGAAAGTATACAGATAACATTGAGAAAGTATACAGATAACATTGAGAAAGTATACCGAGTGTATCAATGAAGGATTGATATAGTTGCCATGGTTATCAATAAAGTGTGGATGTAGTTGTCATGGTTATGAATGAAAGGATTAAAAAAATTGTTATGATTAAATAATTGAATTGCTATATAATTATAATTGAAGAGATGGTACAATTGACAATGTAACAGAAGAAAGGATAGCACAGTTTTCGTGTGATATAAACGCAAGGCTTATGTAATTGATTACGTTTTAGATAGATAAGAAATGTAGTTTTCAATATTATGACTGAACGGACAGTGCATCTGTCAACGTTAGAATGTACGAGATAATGTAATTATCATCTTGTTAGATTATGGACAAATGTAATTGTCAAGATTATGAGTGAATCAATAATGCAAATTAATCACGACAGAGATGAAGTGTCTACGGAGAATGCTGGGGATAACAAGAAAAGAGCGGCTTAGAAATGAAGACATCAGGAAAAAGTTGGGTACAACATCAGTACTGAGCTTCATCAAGAAACAACCAATTAAATAGTTCGGTCATATAAGCAGATTACCAACAGACAGTGCACCTCAAAGAGCAATGCTACTCCGATGGAGTGGATACAAAGCAAAAGGCCGTCCACGCTAAATTTGGACCTGAGAGATAGCAGTGACAGTGAAAAAACATTATTTATGAAGCACACACAAAATCCCGTTCTAGAAATCTCTTATTATACTGACACTGTGAGGTAAGCCAGGAATAGAGAAAAGAAGAGGGATAGTGTAATGTCAACGTTATGAATGAAATACTTAGCTATGTTTTATGTTATTAATGTGAGGAACACATCAATGGAAATATTTGGGGATAGGTTTTTTATTCATGTTAGCGCTATTAATGAGGTGTCATCACGTGCCTACAATAATCGACGCTCAGGGCGCAGAGCACGAGGCAGGCCAAGAACACGATGGATAGGTAACATCTCAGAGTCCCTGCGAAAGCAGGGGCTGACAACATCAAGCCAACACACGTAGCACAAGATAGAAAACTAACTCTCCCCACGGTTACTATTCTTTGCTCCTCTTGAGGATGAAGTCGGAGTACAGCTTTCTTGAATGGTCAGGGATACTGGTGATAAGTAAAGCAAATCTTCATGCAAAAATCACAGTCAGAGGTGCCATATTACACTCCATGATTAACCTGAATTCATATCAGCAAACAAAAATAAACAACACCAACTGTGAATGTACAATTAATGAGACTCACTCATAAAATCGATGTTCAATCTCAGCCATTCTCTGGAAGTACAGCATAGAAGTGCTACCATTCATAGGCGCATACTTAATCTTGAACTGTTTGGAAAGATCGTCTAAAGATTCAATAGGCGTTTCCAAACGAGACACGGTGAGGAATGCGGCAAGGTTAGCTGTATATGTTGCTATTATTATAAACCCAAAGAGCCACCATGTTGCTGCGATAAGTCGGCCAGATAACGCTCTTGGTGTTTCCCGCCTCCTGAAATTGTTATAAAAACACATAACGGTTAATGAAATGAAACGGTTAATGAAATGAAACGGTTAATGAAATGAAAATGAAAATCGTGGCATACCTTTTACAGGACGTTGCTATCAAACACAGTAAACGAGCCGTTGATTTTCTAGGCACTACTAATACGTTCAATAGTTGGACATTGCTTTATGAAAGGTAGTGAATATTTTTACCTTTCGTAAAATCCACTGGAACAAATTTGCTTCCAAATTGCCCGCCGCAATTTATTGTCCGTACGTTATAAGAATTTCCTCAGTTTATCATTACGCTATTAAGTAAAGTACACGCACACGCGCACACACGCACACTCACACATACATGCATACATATACACACTCACGATTACACACCTTTCACACTTTAAACCATACCTTGTGGTGTTAAGGACATCATGCAAAACCATATTCCTTCTTTGAAAGTGAACACTTTAGGCTCTGGACCAGTTTCCGTCCATTGCGACCTACGATTCTGATAACTAATAAAAGAAAGAGCAATTATAGTTAATGTTTGATCTATATCCCAACAGATACAAAGTAACATGGAGCAAAAACATCAAACAACAGCTATAAGATAAAATTACAGACACTGAGTTGTTAATTTACACTTGTAAAAGAATGTGTCATTGGTAATTCAATTGTTCGTTATTGTTAGTCTTTGAGAGAAAATGTCTTTGGCTGACAATAATAGCACATCTCTAGCATGGACACCTAATTCGTATAGTTATATGGCGCCCGAGTGGTTACTGGGGTCCAAATTTGGGGTGTAAAGAATAGAACCACTGTTACCTATCATGCATGTCGTAAGAGGCGACTAAGGAGGTTTGTCTGAAATCGGATGCACATGTCCTAAATGTGTAGAAGTCTATGCGTTTAGGGGCCTACCAAACCAATGTGCAACGTATACACGTTCTTGGCAAAGATCAAACATATCACAAAGCGTGATTATAATTGGTCGTAAAGAACGAACGCAAAGAAGAAGAAGAAGATATAGTTATATCGTTTCTTAGATAGTAATCAAACCATATAATATTTTCTTCACTTCTTCTCTGAATTGTCCAAGAAAAGAACAGCACGACAGGTACATTAGTAGACTCATCAGTCGACGTCAAATTGAAATCGAATTGATACGGTTAGTTGCTGGACTCTATTGGAGATATTGCGAAGGAGATCGAAGCACATATAGACATGTTAGGAGTGCAAGGAAGATATTCCAAACTGAAGCTGAAACAGAAACAAGATAAACAGAAAACATTGTATAAATCAAATCAATCAGAAAGATACAACTAGATTTGGAAACCACTTCATGATGTTGAGTCAAAGTGCAATGGCACAAGTCGTTGAAAAGAAAAGTAGAAAATCAACACATAAAATCTCTCTGTTATTGTACTTTTAGGAAAATAAAATAATAAGTAGTTTTCCATATATCTTCGATATTTTCCAATGTTTTTCCAATGTTTTCAACCTTAAGAGATTGAGCGAGCTGTCAAGGATAGAGCGGTATGGATAGATTATTTGCAGGCCTAATGTAACGTCTAACAGTACAAGAGGAATATATATATATATATATATATTGTTAACTCTTATCACATCGATCTACGTTACAGGCACAACTTGTTTCCAAACGTACACTGTTGTAGGAGATTGTGTTCAAAACAGCACAGAAAAGCATTACAGACTGTCTCACATGTATAACAACATTTGGCGTGAAGGTTCTTGTTTCTCCATAATTTCATACATCTAGTGTTGATATCATCTTCTCGTGCAGACTTACTGCACTGCCATGCCAAGATGCTGAGTTGCCAGGTATTACAAACAAATCTTTGTTGTTCTCTCTCTCTCTCTCTCTCTCAATCTCAATCTATTCTCATTATTTTCCAATGTTAACATAATGTGTTCCATCTCATATATTCTCATTTTGTTTCTTCAGAACATAACAATTTTCCTAAATATATGTTTATTATTGACTTCAATCAGAAAACTGTTTTCCAACAACTGTTTGCAATTGAAATGAATAAGATACTTTTTCCACTTGTTAAGTATTGATTTCAGTAAGAAAGTACGTTTTCAAGCATTTGTTCTTCAAACATGTAGGCTACTGAATTCAATAAGAAATGATATTCTTTTCAATAAGCGTTTGCTATTGAATTCAATGAGAAAATAACAAACTAAACATGACATATCTCACCTGAACGGACTAAGTTTATCAAATACTGTGATGAGAATACTGAAGAGAAAAAACGCTCCTATGATACAACCCCAGACTTCCTCGTCTAGAACACTGAGGAACTTGACAAGTGAATAGTCAAAGCTTGGTTTTTTCATGAGAATAGTCAGCCCAACCAGGTCGTAATATGGTACAGTAAAGTCAATCACATTCTCCCTCTCGGCCATTACGGAGACAGCTCCAAGAAGAATGTCTGCTTTCTAAGGATTTAAGGAGAAGAGTTATGTTAAATTAGGGTTGCCAAATGTTGCAACTGAGAAATCGAGACATTTCTTGCCACACGTCCGTTTTTTTAAGGACATTTTCTTGCCACCTGTTCCAGTTTTCCGGAACAGTCATTATTTTGTATACAATAATTCACCTTGTATGTATACAATAATTCACCTTGTATGTATACAATAATTCACCTTGTATGGATAACAACACTAAGATCTGTAATTATTGTTATGCTTAAGAACCTTAACTACAAGAAGAAGAATAAAAGATGTTACAAACAGAATGACGTCGACAAAAAATATATTTTATCATATTAGTCACATTTCCTTGCACTTATATTTAGTACAAAGGTAAAAGGAACCCTTTCATACCTCGTGGTATATAGGGCAATACAGTGTTAGGCCTGTACTTTTCATTGACCGTCGGCACACGATGGGTGATGTGGTCAGCATCACGCCCGCATATTTAGTACAGATCTATGGATAAGAACAGAGCAGGCGTCCATCTTGACACAGATCAGGAAGAGAAAATTAGGTGGGTTGGCCGTGGTCCCGGCAACAGAAGACCGACTAGCTCAGACGGAAATCGAAATTCCTGTTTATTGGGGCTCTTTTTTTACATGTTTGATAGAACACTGTACGCCTTTTTGCAAGTTGATTCAATTCTATGAGTTCCTGTTTATTTATTGATGAAAAATGTTAATAATACTGATATTCCTTAGCTTTACATTTGTAACATAATATAACCTTCATTTAGCTTGTTGTATTGTTTTTAATATGAATTAATATATATAGAATAACACTCAAATACAAGGATCACGCGACAGTTGTGGTCTTATTTCCTAGAATCTTTACCTGAGCCCAACGGCCGTTTGTTATCGGAGACCACGGTTGAGCATAACCTGTGGAAGTCACAGTATAATCTCACTAGGCAAGCACTTAAGCGGATTCCATAAAAAATATGTGAACGGGGGCTTCCGAAACAGACCTGCAGACGGAGTCTTCTTGAGGAACTTAACGATGCTGGGCTATCCTAGAAAGACACAAAGAAAACAGCCAAAGACCAGGAAAAGTGGCGAATAACTGTTGAAGCCTTAAACGCCACTAGAAGCGACGTGGAATAAGGAAGCGAAATGATATTATATATATATTATTTGTGCAAATATTTTTTAATCAATGACAGGAGTTTAGTTTCATAAATGTTATGTTCTGCTGTCACATGTCACGACCATTGATCATCATCTTAAACAAAAATCGGAACCTATTCAACAAATAAGCCAAGGTAATCATTAGTGCAACTAAATGTCAAACTTGTCTGTTACAATTGTCTAACGTTAATTCTGGAGATATTCTTCTTCTTTTTCTTTGTGGTCAAACTGTTGCTGGATTGTTGCCCAATGTCGTGGTTTTCTGTTTTTGTCGTGTTCTGCTCAAGTGGCTTCAGTTTATAGTTAATTTAACTTTTTGACTTTATTCTGCTATGTCATCTAACCATCTTTTTCGTGGCTTTCTCGCTTTCTTTCCCGATGATTTGTTGTAGAAGACTATAAGTTTGATTACATTCTTATTAAGTGGCCAAACCACTTTATTCTTTGTTTCTCAATGCAATTCAGCAAGGTTCTGTGACAACTTTCTCTCTTATACTGATGTTGGTGACTGTCTTTTCTGGTGTTGGTTCATTTTTGTAGGCAGATCATTTTACTTGTAGTTATTTTTTGCTACTGTGCATTGTTCATTGTCCATGTTTCGTTCTGGTAACACAACGTAGGCATAAAATGCTGTTAATCATCTGTTGTTTAGCTGTGAGAGATGTTTGGGTGCATTAACAATGGTGTTAGCCGGCTCTAACCTAATAAAATCCAAACATAATAAGTTTCTGGAGATCTCAACTGAAAATCGGGCATATCTTTACATGATATCGCCATCAACCTCAGTAAACATAGGCACCACTTATACGTTCAGTAGTTTGCAATTGCTTTCCAAACGGTGAGGTCTATTTTTACCGTTGGTAAAAATCCACGGGAACATATTTCCTTCCTAATTGCCAGCCGCAGAGTCGCACGAGTGGTTACCGGGGCCCAAATTTGGGGTGTAAAGAATAGAACCACTGTTACCTGCCATGCATGTCGTAAGAGGCGACTAAGGAGGTTTGGCTGAAATCGGATGCATGTGTCCTAAGCGTGTAGAAGTCTATGCGTTTAGGGGCCTATCAAACCAATGTGCAACGTATACACGTTCTTGGCAAGGATCAAACAAATCACAGAGATTGATTGGAATTGGTCGTAAAGAACGAACGCAAAGAAGAAGAAACCGCAGAGTTTGAGCCAATATTACTGTTAGGTTATGATCTGGAGATCTAACCTGATAAAATCAGGATATTTACTCTTCGACATCTGTTTGGTGAAACTAAGTTCCCATTTGATCTGTTACTTCTGTCCAAAGTTGTTACTGGACTAGATCTAATCTAATAACAACTGCTATATCATCAAATAATCAAATAGTTTGTCCCGAGCAGAACTTTGTCATCCCAATAGTCCTCCGGAATTTCTCCCTCTCGTAGGCCAGATGTCCTGCCTCTGCAGCTGTCATGCTCAAACCATCATTTAAATCCTCCTGAATCCATCTTCTCCGTGGTCTTCCTCTTCTTCTCTTTGCCGGTATGCATCCTTCCATAATGGTCTTCTCCAGCCTTCCATGTATTTTTTATACGTTCAAAATATCTCAATTATCTCTTTCTTATTTGTAGCATCAGCCAGTTTTCTTTGATTTTGAGTTCTTTCTGGATAGATCTATTTGTTCTCTCTATTTGTGTGTGTGCGCGCGCACACACACACACACACACTCGCGCACGCACTCATATATATATATATATATATATATATATATATATAAATTACGGGACTGCATTAAACCATCTTATTGTACAGATACAAATATGTAAAATATCATTTATTTACGGTTTCAAATAGTGGTAAGAAGGATGTGAAAAAACTAACCCCATCCATCAGTTCTAGAATAGCACCAGACCAACGACCAGACTCATCCATAAAACCAATGTTATCAACATCATATATCTCATAGTCAAAGTTTCGTTTCAGAGATATCTCGTGTATAAGGTCAATGCAGTAGCCAGAGTAGATTTTGTGCCGTTTTGTAGGTCCTTTTTTGTACACGAATGGAGGACTCTGAAAAAGAAAATGATAGACACAATTTCTATATAGTATAACGTATTGTTATATAAGAAAGAAGCAGTCATCATTTTTCGGACATGTGATGAGGAGGTGAGGTTTAGAGAACATTGTAATAACTGGTAAAATCTGGAGTAGGTGAGACAGAGGAAGACAGGGGCAAATTTTGGATAGCCTGACTTCAAGGCACAGTAGAGCGTCAACATCTGAGTTGATATCAAACGCCAAAGATAGAAATTTGTGGAGATCCATGATCGCCTAAGCCAGCCGGCACCTGATGATGATAACGTATTATCAGTTTTGGCTCACCCTTCAAAAACAAAATCAATAAACGTTCTTCAGTGTTAGCGTCACTGGGTCTCTGTGGCGCATTGGTCAGCTGATAGCATCTCGTTCCTAAAGTACTAGGTTTGCTCTCCCGTAAAGTCCTCGGGATATATTTACAGAGATCTCTGATCTCAGTGTAGGTGAGAACGAGTTCCTAGTCCTATCGGAAACAAACGATTAAACGTAGGTCTGTGTTCAAGTTGAGCACGTAAAATAAAAACCATTGACAGTTTAAAACTGAGAACAGCAGGCTGGAAAACAGTTGCCCGAGCAAATTCCTACAATATAATTTCACCGTCTTCTAAATTACATCGTGGAACCTCGCTGGTGCTATGGAGTACGTGCGCTGCCGATGAGATCTTTCTTATTAGAAAGAGACCGAAGCACGAATGGTATTCATTGAAGTACAACATGTCTTCGATCTGTTGCAATCGAACACATATATCACATGATAATACTATTCGTTACCTTATTTGTTGATTATGTGTTATGTAAAAGTAAAGTGAAGGAACCATTTCATACCTTGTGGTATATAGGGCAATACAGTGTTAGGCCTGTATTTTTCATTGACCGTCGGCACACGATGGGTGATGTGGTCAGCATCACGCCGGCCGCCTTTACTTTCCCAGAGCATGTCT
Organism: Arion vulgaris; assembly: GCA_020796225.1. NCBI lineage: Eukaryota > Metazoa > Mollusca > Gastropoda > Stylommatophora > Arionidae > Arion > Arion vulgaris. Next base: position 65,738,882 of record CM036753.1, on the reverse strand, counting down.
GGTACCCAGTTGAGGCTGGGTCGACCTGAGAGCCATCGCGGTCGGGAAAATTCCACACGCATTGCGGGAGCTGAACCCAGACCACCAGCCTTGAGAAGCGAGTTCACTAACAACTACGCTACAGCGGCTCTCTTATATGTTATACAGTTCAAAAATACATTTCGAGTTGTTAAAGTGTTGACCAGCTAGCCTCATTGTTAAGGCACCGAAAGTCCGCACTGACAGCTAAACAACAGATGATCAACAGCATTTTCATACCTACTTTATGTTACTAGAGCGAAACGTGGACAGTGAGCAAAGCATAGTCGCAAAACATAACTACATGTCAAATGCGTTGCCTGCGAAAAGTTACCACAGCAACTCCAGAAAAAAGACTTGTCACCTAACATAAGGCATCAAAAAGAAAGTTGACATAGAACTTTGCTTGAATTACACTGAGAAACAAAGAATGAAGTGGTTTGATCACTTAATAAGAATGCATCCAAACTCCACAGTATACAGAGTCTTCTATAACAGAACATCAGGAAAGAAGACAAGAGGAAGACCACGAAAAAGATGGTTAAATGACATAGCAGAATCCTGTGAAAGAGCAAAAATAACAATCACCCAAGCCACCAGAACAGCGGAAGACAAAAACAGAAAACTTCGAAACTGGTAACAACCCGGTAGTAGTGTGACGACAACAGAAGAAGAAAGTGTTGACTGCATTGTCTCGGAATAATATAAATCTTGGGCTCTGTCTCATGTTTTGTGATTGAGCTAAAATCTTACTGACGGTCAGTGATAATAAAATCATATGAATAAAGCAATGTCCACAAAATTGTAAACCCCTTAATATAAATTCTTCGCTATTGCTGCTTTCTGACAATCTGTCTCTCTCTTTCTCTCGTTCCTTTGTATCTCTGGTTGGGGCATATACCACCAACCAACTCATATCAAATCTTCATATCTTTAGTTATCTCTTTCAGCTCTCCCATCCAACTCTTCCGTATTGCGTGACTCTCTGAATCCAAATCTCCTTCCATATATTTCGTTTCTTGACCTCTCTCTCTCTTTCGCTCATCCATGCGGGTTACAGGATAGGGCCAATCGTGTTATATTTTCATCTGGTTTTCTCAAGGTATGTTCTATCAAGTGACATAGTTATTTCTTCTCCTTTTGGTTCACTACGATTGATCTCACTCTCTCCATAAGTTCCTCTTTTTGTGACTATCATCTCAATACCTCGATTCTGCACCAACACTAGTTGATGAATGTTTACAATTTATTCCTGTCCTTACAATCATATAAATTCAGCAATGCCCACATAGTACATACCTCAAGAGCAACTACTCTATACTTCTATATCTTCTTGGTAGTAAAACATATACATGCATAAATTTTCACTCAACATATACCTCTTAATAGCAATCTCTATTTTTCTTCCTGGCGTCAAAACATATACATACAGTAATGTCCACACAACATATACCTCTTGAATAGCAACCACTTTCTACTTCTTCCTGGTAGTAAAACATATACATACAGTAATGTCCACACAACATATACCTCTTGAATAGTAACCACTTTCTACTTCTTCCTGGTAGTAAAACATATACATACAGTAATGTCCACACAACATATACCTCTTGAATAGCAACCACTTTCTACTTCTTCCTGGCAGTAAAACATATACATACAGTAATGTCCACACAATATATACCCTTGAATAGCAAACCACTTTCTACTTCTCTTGCAGCAAACATATACATACAGCAATGTCCACACAACATATACCTCTTGAATAGCAATCCACATTATACATACATAATTCACACAATATACATAGAGTAGTACAAACATATACATACAGTAATGTCACACACTAACATATACATACAGTAATGTCCACAACAACATATACATAGAGTAATGTCCACACAAATAAACATAAGTAATGTCCACAAATATGTACCTCTTGACCAGTAACTACTCTATATTTTTTCTTGTCATCACGTGTAATGAGGGGCGGGTGGATGATGCTAATAGAACCCTTAGTCCAGTTGGCAACTAGTTTTGTGCTCTTTCCATATTCCTTCTACGATGACCTCACTGATCAGTAATGTCATGTCGTACCTGATGATGCTGTCTTTGGAGTTCCAGAACAAATATCCAAACACTCCCATAATGGAGCTCTGTGTTAAGTACAAGAAATCATATGATACACATTTTATTGATAATAATTTCTGGCATATCTCAGTTATAAACAAATATTGACTATAATAAGAGCTGAAGGTATTAAGGATAAACAAAATATTTCTGTTAATTAGAAACAAGGGACAGTAATATAATGACAAACATTAATTTATGATTGTAATATGTAATAAAAATTATTTTAGTATAAAAAGACATGGAAGGTTAGAGAAGACCATTACGGAAGGAAGCATCCCGATAAGGAGAAGAAGAGGTAGAACACGGAGAAGATGGTTTGAGGATGTAAGATGATGTATGACAGATGTAGAGACGATACATCTGGCCATGAGAGAGAGAGAGAGAGAGAATTAAAAAAGACTGTTAGGGTGGAAACATTTCTGATCAGGACAAACTATTTGTTAAAGTTGTTGATTCTGGACTAAACATTTGACGCCAAGAAGGCTTTCGTTTTAATGTTAGTTTTAATCAGTGGCGGCTCGTGATCATTTTTGTTGGTGGGGCCAGACACACATTTGCGGAAAAAATTATGGTTTGGGGTTGTTATGTTTTAATTTATAAAATAATAAATACACATTACACATAATTTTGGTGGGGCCTGGCCCAGTGACCCTTAATGACGAGCCGCCACTGGTTTTAATCCATGGATACTTTCATCATTTTGCTCCCGACATTATGCTACCAGTGTCAAACCTGGAAGTTGATATCAAACTATAGAAGAAAGCTAATCGCGACAGAGATGAAATGTAAACACAGAATGCTGGGAGTATCAAGAAATGATCAATTTAGGAATGAAGACATCAGGAAAAAGTGGGTGCAACATCAGTACTGAACTTCATGATGATGCTCGTCCATCACTGGTGATGATGACCACAATTCTTCTTCAGGAGAATGTAGTTGCGTTATGTTTGTCTGTGTGTACGTAGATTGAAAATATTTTCATATTTGGTATGTCGTTCGTTTTGGATAGCACCAATATCAACACTTATCTCTCGTAATCGGTCAGCGAGTGGAATTCACAACCACTTTAATGAAAATATTAAACACTGATCAACATATATCGCCACTCTTCCTAAATAATAAAAGTAACGTTATAATAAATATATTTGTGAACCTGAGACAAGATGTTTGTCAGCTGAACACTCTGTCCAACATTTGTATCGTTTAATGTTGATATGTTGTAGCAGTCTAGATTGGCTACATTCTGAACACTTCCCACTGAAGTTGTTAGATTTGTAACTGCACTCAGGATAAGCCTGGCCACATCAAAGGCCAATGCCTCATCCACCTGCAGATAGTAACCAACATTAAATTATGTATACGAGGCATTAGGCAAAATCAAAAATATATCTTTAGTCTGATGTTAAGTGACTGAGTAACTATTTGCTTCTCTTGGATCATATGACTACACGTGTTGATTGATTGATTGATTGATAGGACCATCATCATTGCACTTCGATGAGTAACCAATTGTGCTCCGATCTCTTTCTTACAGAGGAAGATCTCAGCTGTAGTGCACGAATCTGTAGCACCGGCGAGGGTCCCTGATGTAATTTTGAAGATGGAGAAGATACTTTTGTAGGAATTTTACTTAAAATCTTTTCTAATGAATTTTGCCAGGGCAGCAGCCTTCTCTTTCCGATTTTGAACTGCCAAGGGTTCTTTTACGTGTTCAAATTGAACCTACGTTTTATCGTCTGTCTCCGACAGGACTAGGAACTCGATTTCACCTACACTGAGATCAGGGTCCGGGAAAAATATCCAAATGATTCTACGAGGGAGCGAACCTGGTACCTTTGACACTAGAGACGAGTACCTAACATCTGCGCCACCGAGACCCCCTATGACTACAAGTGTAACAACTCATAACTGATGAAAGGTTAATTTTATTGATCTGTTTGAAACCAGATCCGATCTCTCACTCTTCCCAATGTGGTTTATATTTAAATAGTCACAACTATCGATTTGTCCTCCTCAGATGTCGCTTGAGTTTCAAACTATATTCTAAAATATGTGAATTGTCGTCAAGTCCATGGTGATTGTGTCATTAAATACCTCCACATTAGCTTACCTTATCGTGGTTGGATGGTTTGTGTGTCTTGATGATGCTTCAGGCTATGTCGGCGGGAGTCTACCTTCTGGCAGGTCCCAGCCAAGCCGAAATGACTGAAGGCGAAAGGCCAGGCCAAAGGGAGGGGAGCATATACGTCCCCATAAGGTAACATAGCAGAACCCACCGGCAAGTAGTAAGTTCTCTGGCTACAGCCAACCCATCCCCCAGCTATGGAACCAATAGCAGTCTTTCTCTCTCTTTCTTGAGGAAGACATCCTTTTTCTGGTCTTGTCTTCTGCTTCTATGATACTTTCTCCAAGTATATGGGGATTAAACTATAGTGTCCATAGAGCACATCTTGCACAACAGCCTGAGTTGGTGAGCCAGACGGCTGAAGTCACCTAGAGTAGAAAGTCTCCAGACAAACACGGGAAGACATATCTCTCCAAATGGGGACTGCAACTGCCTAGAGAACAAACTAAACAACAATTTCCCCAGAAACAGAATGTGTAGCCATTATTGGCGGGTAGGAATCGACACATACGAATAACTCAATAACCATGGCCGTATTATTAAAGTATTTGTCGAGTGTGTCCTTTCTATCCGTTCTGTCTCTCTTGAAGGTCCAGATGTATTGGTTAGTAAACAGACACGATATCTGAATTTATATTATTGGAACATACATCTTTGTTATTTATTTTTATTTATTTGTTCGACTCTTATGAATTCAAATGTAGTCATAGGGATTTATACGTTGCCTCTGGTAAATTTTTTGATTTTTGCGTGAAGGTTAACTTTTCAGGCGTGTCTTACTTCGACTTCAGAGATACCTAAACTTTAGATCATCTAGTAAAGGACAACGGTGTTCTGTAGTCCAACCACTCACCGTTAGAATACCGATAGCTTTTGGTAAAGCTGACCTCGAGCCCCGGAATCTTCCCAGCAACTGGTCACTGGTGCAGATTGTTACCAACTTCGCTATCGACGATCCCGTTGTCTATATTAACTTTGCACATCTTGATGTATTACTGTAACCAGGAACTCGTTATCAGGAACACAAATAATCTCCGTCTTACAAGAACGACTGTGCAAACATTTCAGATCATATAATAAATCAATGTCTCTGACCGTACAATGTAAGATTTGTAGTTAAACTATAAAAACGGCCTGCATATTGTACGTTAGTGGAGACGTCTTGTGTAGCTTATAGAAATTATTTCATATTGGTGACAATTGTTCCATTAACAACTATATTTAAATATGGATATTCTGATAGTTTAATTAATTACCTGTTGCATTCATTTTGTTACGCATTTTTGTGCAGTTACTAAGGGAAATGAAGAATATTCAGAATTCAAGAAAAACATAAACAGTGAAATGAAATCGCTTTGATTTTCCGTCCCATTTATTTAAAAAAAACAACAGCTATGGAGCAAATTTCGAGATCAATTTTGGAGTCTTCCAAATGTTATCTATAATCGCAATCAGTGACACTCTGGAAACTGATGCAACAACATTTTGAATGGTCAGGGTTGTATCTGCGTTACTGGTCTCTTTGAAAAAAAAAAAAGTTAGTGGAAGAGGGGTCTGTAATCTGCTACGTCGATATCAGTAATTCTCTACTCCAATATGCTCAAATAATAGGTCAGGATAAAGTATCTTCTCCACAAAGTGTCGACAATCTTCTGTCCCAAAATGTACTACAACTCATTGCATCTCAAAAACGGGTCTAAGGTCGGTTGACATCATTGCCAGGGTTCACCATATAGCTCCGTCCTAGTTGCCAGAAATGGCGTCCCATCTATCGAGAATTCTGCACGAAATCCGTAGTTCAAGCAACAATCCTAGGAATCTCATGAAAAATTGCATATGTCAGTCGGTTCTGATTTGAATCCCACACTTTCAGAACGATAGGCAGACATTTTAACCACTTCACCATAGAAAGCCACGATAACTATCATCAAAAGCTATGATCACCAAAAATAGTTTACAAAAAGGGTTCTAAAGGTAAAAGATTGATCTATTTCGCCGTGTCTCCCCACGTGACTCTGTCACTCTCCACAGAGATAGCAGGCGACCGACCGAGAGTATTATACAAAACAAATACAAATTCAGGTAGCTTCAGAAACAGTAGTAATGGATATCCAGAAAAATTCACACATGAACCGTAGTCAAGGTTCGAACTCACGTACTTCACAATGCAAGGGGAACTGCTTACCTATATTGTCATATAGACCCCTATCCTCTTTCAGAATAGCTAAAAAATTGTTATTGTGACAAGTTTACATTTAAATTCCTTCACTTATCAGCTGTTCCCCAAAATGTTTCAAGCAACAAGAGACCAAACTGCTTCACATCTCTTCTTTATTTCTTTTATCTAATCATGTTTTGTCTCACAGCGCCAGGATAAGAATCATGTTTTGTCTCACAGCGCCAGGATAAGAATCATGTTTTGTCTCACAGCGCCAGGATGAGAATCATGTTTTGTCTCACAGCACCAGGATAAGAATCATGTGTTGTCTCACAGCGCCAGGATAAGAATCATCTTTTGTCTCACAGCACCAGGATAAGAATCATGTTTTGTCTCACAGCGCCAGGATAAGAATCATGTTTTGTCTCACAGCGCCAGGATAAGAATCATGTTTTGTCTCACAGCACCAGGATAAGAATCATGTTTTGTCTCACAGCTCCAGGATAAGAATCATGTTTTGTCTCACAGCGCCAGGATAAGAATCATGTTTTGTCTCACAGCGCCAGGATAAGAATCATGTTTTCTCTCACAGCGCCAGGATAAGAATCATGTTTTGTCTCACAGCACCAGGATAAGAATCATGTTTTGTCTCATAGCGCCAGGATAAGAATCATCTTTTGTCTCACAGCACCAGGATAAGAATCATGTTTTGTCTCACAGCGCCAGGATAAGAATCATGTTTTGTCTCACAGCGCCAGGATAAGAATCATGTTTTGTCTCACAGCACCAGGATAAGAATCATGTGTTGTCTCACAGCGCCAGGATAAGAATCATCTTTTGTCTCACAGCACCAGGATAAGAATCATGTTTTGTCTCACAGCGCCAGGATAAGAATCATGTTTTGTCTCACAGCGCCAGGATAAGAACATGTTTTGTCTCACAGCACCAGGATAAGAATCAGGTTTGTCTCACAGCGTCAGGATAAGAATCATGTTTTCTCACAGCCAGGATAAGAACTCATCGCTTTTGGTCTCACAGCGTCAGGATAAGAATCTATTCGTTTTCTCCCACAGCGCCAGGATAAGAACTCATGTTTTGTCTCACAAGCACCAGGATAAGAACAGTGTTTTGTCTCATATGCCAGGATAAGAATCATCTTTTGTCTACAGCACCAGGATAAGAATCTGTTTTTGTCTCACTGCCCCAGGATAAGAACATGTTTTGTCCACAGCGCCAGGATAAAATTTTTCTCTACAGCAGCCAGGATAAGAACCAAATGTTTCTCTCTTCATCCAGGATAAAATCTTGTTTTGTCTCATAGCGCCAGGATAAGAATCATCTTTTGTCTCACAGCACCAGGATAAGAATCATGTTTTGTCTCACAGCGCCAGGATAAGAATCATGTTTTGTCTCACAGCGCCAGGATAAGAATCATGTTTTGTCTCACAGCGCCAGGATAAGAATCATGTTTTTCCTCACAGCCCAGGATAAGAATCATGTTTTGTCTCACAGCACCAGGATAAGAATCATGTTTTGTCTCATAGCGCCAGGATAAGAATCATCTTTTTTCTCACAGCACCAGGATAAGAATCATGTTTTGTCTCACAGCGCCAGGATAAGAATCATGTTTTGTCTCACAGCGCCAGGATAAGAATCATGTTTTGTCTCACAGCGCCAGGATAAGAATCATGTTTTGTCTCACAGCACCAGGATAAGAATCTTGTTTTGTCTCATAGCGCCAGGATAAGAATCATCTTTTGTCTCACAGCACCAGGATAAGAATCATGTTTTGTCTCACAGCGCCAGGATAAGAATCATGTTTTGTCTCACAGCGCCAGGATAAGAATCATGTTTTGTCTCACAGCGCCAGGATAAGAATCATGTTTTGTCTCACAGCGCCAGGATAAGAATCATGTTTTGTCTCACAGCGCCAGGATAAGAATCATGTTTTGTCTCACAGCGCCAGGATAAGAATCATGTTTTGTCTCACAGCGCCAGGATAAGAATCATGTTTTGTCTCACAGCGCCAGGATAAGAATCATGTTTTGTCTCACAGCGCCAGGATAAGAATCATGTTTTGTCTCACAGCGCCAGGATAAGAATCATGTTTTGTCTCACAGCGCCAGGATAAGAATCATATTTATATAAAGAGCTTGCCGGTATAAAAGTGCTCTCTATTGTCTCTGAGATCCACCTTGCGTGGAAAACTTGTTTTGTATCCAGTAAGTAACAGTACTTTGAGGCACACTGTATGAAGAACAGTACTTTTGAGGCACACCAGATGAAGTAATCAGTACTTTGAGTGCACACTGTATCAAGAATCAGTACTTTGAGGCACACTGATGAAGAACAGTACTCTGAGGCACACTGTATAAGTAACAGTATTTTATAAGGCACTTTATCGAAGTAACAGTACTTCTTGACACAATGTATCGAGTAACAGTACTCTTTGAGGCCACTGTATGAAGTAACAGTACCTTTGAGGCACATGTATCGAGCTACAGTTTTTGATGCACACTGTATCGAAGTAACAGTACTCTTTGAGGCGCATAGTCTGTTGGTAATCTGCTTATGTGGTCGAATCATTTAATTTGCTTTTTTTTTGGTGAATTTCAGTATTGATGTTGTACCACCTACTTTTTTCCTGATGCCTTCATTTCTAAACCGGTCTTATTGATACTCCCAACATTCTGCTTAGACGCGTCATCTCTGTCGTGACTAGTTTTCTTCTATCGTTCAACGTCAGCGTCCATGTTTGGTACGATAGATAATGTGACATAATGTTGGACATAATGTTGGACATAATGTTGGACGTAATGTTGGACGTAATATTGACTTCATATCAAATACCAATGTCATATCAAAACAAGATACAAACAAAGATCATTTTGTAAACTTTAAATGTACACACATATGATTTAAGCTACATCTAATAATCACCATAATAATAACCCTAAAAACAAACTAGTAATCCCATAATAACCATCTTAATAATAATCATCATAATATTCACTCTAATAATCAGCTAATCCTCAACTAATAATCATCATAATAATCAACCTAATAATCACATAAAAATCAATCACAATAACAATAACATAACCAAAAACAAAAAATGACCATAATAATCACTCAATAAATATTACCTAATAATACCATAAACCATAATCAATAAATTACCCTAATAATCACCCTAATAATCACCCTAATAATCTGCTAATAATCTGCTAATGCTCAACTAATAATCACAATAATAACCACCATAATAATCAGCCTAATAGTTACCTTAATAATTACCTTAATAATCACCCTAATAATCACCATAATAATCATCCTAATAATCATCCTAATAATCATCCTAATAATCACCCTAATAATCACCCTAATAATCTGCTAATAATCTGCTAATACTCAACTAATAATCACAATAATAACCAACATAATAATCAGCCTAATAGTTACCTTAATAATTGCCTTAATAATAGCACAAATAATCAGCTAATAATCACCCAACAATCAAATAATAATAGCTAATAATCACCATAAATTACCCTAATAATCACTCTAATAATCACCTTTATTTTATCTGACTGATAATCTGTCAGTTTAAGTGATGTTCGCATAAAGTCGAGAAATTGTGACCGGACATCTCTTTTGATCTCCGCTGTTAACACAAGTAGTCGTGTATATCTTTTAAATGATCTGCATCTAAATTTGGAATCCTATACAGATAATAGAAATGTTCAACAAAATATCAGAATATCTATCATATGATCTCTAATTATTTTGTGCAATTTTAAAATCGAAAATCGTGGCATATCCTAAAGGACGTAGCCATCAACCACAGCAAATGAGTCGTTGATTTTCTAGGCACCACTTATACGTTCAGTAGTTTGCCATTGCTTTCTGAACGGTGAGGCCTATGTTTACCTTTTGTAAAAATCCCACAGCAACAATTTGCTTCCAAACTTGCCCACCGTGGGGTTTGAACCAGGTACGCTTGGTTCGTGATCGAGCTCACTACCGCTTGAGCTACAGACGCTCACTATATTTTAAAATACTGATAATTATTGACTGATTGATTGATTGACCTTTATCCTGCATTTCGTGATAACTGGCTGATTCTTACATTGTACTCGGTGAGTAACCATGTGTGCTCCGATCTCTTTCTTACACTTCGGTGAGAAACCTGTGTGCCGATATCTCTTACATTGTACTTCGTGAGTAACATGTGGCTCGATCTTACCAGGAATCTCAGCTGCAGGCACGAACTCTATTATCGGAGGGTTCCAGATGTAATTTTGAAGATGGTGAAGATATTTATGTAGGAATTTTATTTGTTAATCTTTTCTAACGAATTTTGCCTCAACAGCGGCTTTCCAGCCTTTTTTTCGATTTTGAACTGCAAGGTATTTTTATGACTCAAATTGAACACGGATCCACGTTTTATTGTTCCGATAGACTAGGAACTTGATCTCACCTACACTGAGATCAGGAATCTCTGGAAAAATATCTAGATGGCTCCACGAGGGAGTGAACCTGGTACATTTGTCACAAGAAACGATCAGATAATCTCTACGCCAAAGAGACCCTTACTGATAATTAAGTAAACATAACATTATTTAGTGGGCGTCTGTGGTTTAGTTGTAGTGAACTTGATCACAACCCAAGAGTACCTGGTTCAAGCTTCGCGGTGGGCAGTTTGGAAAAAATTTATTCCTGTGGATTCTTACGAACGGTAAAAATAAATCTCTCTGTTAAGAAAGCAATGACAAACTACTAAACGTATAAGTGGCGCCTAGAAAAAAAATCAACGACTCATTTATTGTGGTTGAGGGTGACGTCTTGTAAAGGATATGCCACGATTTATAGTTTTTCATTATTAATTAACATTATGTTTATTAATGAAATTTGTAGTACTGGGGTCACTTATAGCAAAGTTCATAACACTCTGCGCTAGTGACTATTGTGCTGGAAATTCCGGAGTTCGGTTCAAAACAGAATAATTCTTTGAATGCACACGGTACGCGGTTGAACTACAGGTAACTCTGATCCTTTACTTGGGGGATCTAACTTACAAGTACTTCTGAAGTTTGAGCACAGCTCGCCTGAATCTCAATGGACACAAGTGATGAGGAAAGCAATCATTCAGGCAAAAATCAGCCAGAGGCGCCATATTAGGCTCCATGACTACGCCTGAATGGCAATGGACACAAGTGATGAGGAAAGCAATCATTCAGGCAAAAATCAGCCAGAGGCGCCATATTAGGCTCCATGACTACGCCTGAATGGCAATGGACACAAGTGATGAGGAAAGCAATCATTCAGGCAAAAATCAGCCAGAGGCGCCATGACTACGCCTGAATTTATAATGAGATGAAACTTTAAAAAAGTGTGTTACTGAAATCATTCTGTTTTATTGAACAACTCGTTAGTTATATCTTACTATAACTTGTATTTTATCACTATCAGTCGTTCTTATTTTACTTTTGTAGTACTTCTCTCTCACTCTGGTCAACTCTTTACCTTTGCTCACTCTCTTTTTCTTTCTCTTCTCTCTCTCTTTAAACTATACTCTCTAGTTCTCTTTCCCGCTCTGTGCTACTTTTCCCTCTATCTCTGTTCACTCTCTCCCTCACTTAAGCAATGCACTTTTGTTCTTCCACTCTGTCTCACCTTTTCCTCTGCTCTGTCTCTGTCCCTCTTCGTCACTCGCTCTCGTCTCACTTTTCTCTCTTTCTCTCTCTGTCACTCTCTCTCTCTCACTTGTCTCCCTCACTTAAGAAGCAATGACCCTCTACTTCAGTATAACTATGCGTCTCTATAACTGAGTCATTATTCCTCTTTCTATGTTAATCTCTCAATCTCACTCTCTATATCATCCGTTCCGTTCTATCTTCCATGTATCTTCTATTCTCTCTATTCCATTACATAACACTAACATCACGAGCGCAAAGCGTGGTCTGTTGTTCTATGCATTATAGTGATATCTCATACTACAGGATTGGATTGTTTGTTGATGGTTGTGTAAATGTCAAACGCTCATAGCAAACCGATAATTGGAGAACGAAGATTTGTGCATCTGTAAACTACACTACATGACCTGGTCCTGGTTGCTTGCAGTTTCTCTCAATCCTCTCCGCACTCCGCCTCTCCTGCGCTACTCAGGTCTTCAAACTAACGTTAGTAAACTCGCTCACGGTTATCTAATATATGTGTTATCTGTATGTGTTGATATCATTTCTCAAAATATATTAATCTAGCAGACACTCAGTTATAAATATACGCACACACAGGTACACACACATGCACACACGCATGCATACACACGCGCACACCACACACACATATATATTTATATATATATATATATATATACACTCTGACACACACACACACGCACACGCAACAAACATGGCCTTACAAAAAGCAGTGAAACTAAAAACAGTATGAAATGGAACTGATAGATTTTTTTCGATCCAGAAGCACTTGAGCTTTTCAGCTCTTCGGCTCGGTGCCATGGACATCGTAACTCGGTTCGGTGCACGAACACCGTAATCTGGGGAATATGGGCTTTTTCTGCCATCCCGCGGAATTGAACCCGCACACACAGAGGGATAGTCACCCATAGTCCAACGCGCTACGAACACGCTAGGCAGACGGGCGAACTGATAGATAAGAGCATGCATATTCCCAGTGTCATCATGTGAGTGTAAACATGGACATTTAACAAAGCAGTGGAAAACATTAGCGCTATTCAATATAACTGTTACAGAAGAGTCTTCCGTATGTCAAGGACGGAGAAGAAAGCAAATATATCTATTTAGAAAGAACTCAAAATCAAATAAACTGGAGAATGCTACAAAAACAATGAGGAATTGAAGTATTTGGAACATATAAAAGGAAACGAAAGATTAGAAAAGACATTTATGGAAGGAGGCATCCCGGCAAAGATCACGGAGAAGAGCACGACCACGGAGAAAGAGGCACGACCACGGAGAAGAGCACGACCACGGAGAAGCACGACCACGAAAGAGCATGACCGGAGAGAGCTGCCAGGAGAGGCTGCCGGAAACATGACCACGAGAAGAGCAGACACGAGAAGAGAGACCAGGGAAAGAAGAGCTGACACGGAAGAGCTCACCCGGAAAGACTGACCACGGAGAAGAGCACGACCACGGAGAAGAGCACGACCACGGAGAAGATGGATTCAGGATGTAATTGATAACTTGAGCATGACGGCTGCAGAGGCGGAACATTTGACCTACGAGAGAGAGAGAGAGGAATTCTGAAGGGCTGTTAAGGTGGCAAAGTTCTACTCCTGACAAGCTATTTGATGATGCTGTTGATTCACATGATGAACTGGAGGCCACTGTAATAGTCAGTGCACTTGATTTGCACTTGGTGCGTGATCCACAAATCAAATCCTGTAACTGGAATATAGCATTGTCTGGACAACAACGTCTCTCAGAACATCCCAACCTCAAATGAGTCCACGAGAAACGATGATACACAAAAACGACTGGTGCAATGTTGACCATATCTTCCATCGTGTTCAACTTGTCCAAGAAAGTTACATTTTTAACACAGTATTTGTTAAAAACCTTATGGTATGAAAATGGGTTCTTTTCTGTTTATTGTTCATGGTGAACAGATCTTCCTTTTCTTCGAACGCTCCAAATGAACCACTTGTTAACCACTTTGTGTGATTTGTATGTGGTCTGAGCCTAAGAGCGATTGTACGTTGTATCAGTTATGTACCTACAAGTAGGCTAGCACATCCGATTTTATTTCCTAGCGTATTTTCCTTAGACCCATACATCAATAGCCTCTTACGACATGCCTTGTAGGTCGCAGTGGTACTATTCTTTGCTCCCCTAGTGAGTCCCGGCACAACACGGGCGCTGATGAATAGATAACCTGACATTTCACATCGTTGTCATTTACTTCTTGTGATACTAATATATGGTATTTCATTCTTTCGATACCCTCTTATTGCTACTTGTCCGATATATGTATAAATGTATATGTATAAATGTATATGTATAAATGTATATGTATAAATGTATATGTATAAATGTATATGTATAAATGTATATGTATAAATGTATATGTATAAATGTATATGTATAAATGTATATGTATAAATGTATATGTATAAATGTATATGTATAAATGTATATGTATAAATGTATATGTATAAATGTATATGTATAAATGTATATGTATAAATGTATATGTATAAATGTATATGTATAAATGTATATGTATAAATGTATATGTATAAATGTATATGTATAAATGTATATGTATAAATGTATATGTATAAATGTATATGTATAAATGTATATGTATAAATGTATATGTATAAATGTATATGTATAAATGTATATGTATAAATGTATATGTATAAATGTATATGTATAAATGTATATGTATAAATGTATATGTATAAATGTATATGTATAAATGTATATGTATAAATGTATATGTATAAATGTATATGTATAAATGTATATGTATAAATGTATATGTATAAATGTATATTATAAATGTATATGTATAAATGTATATGTCAATGATATGTAATATATATATATATATATATGAAACCGGGTGGGCCGTAATCTGAATCAATTTTATATAGTATTTGAGTAGCATTTCATTCTGAAATAAATATAAACATCTTCTGTTAGCATATAATAATTGCCGTCTATTGCAAGCGATAATGACAACAGTCTAAGAAGTGTGCTGCAACACCTCTCTGATGTGTGTGAGGTATTATAGGTCAATCTTGAACACAATCCCTTGCCATAGGTGGAGCATACATGATGAAGGTTGACATATGCGTTGTTGTGCGTTTTGTCTTTTCGCACTGCTCGTTTTCTCTGCGCATCGATCGAACGATGATTCTCATGTATCCGAGTTTCTCTTGTGGTGCTGCAGCGCTACATTAGCGGGCTTGCGCAAGGGATTCCCGGCACGTGGTGCTACATGGATACCATTTTTTCGTTGTATACAGTTAAAACAGACACATGAGAAAGATATAGAAAGATACATATATCAGAAGATATAGAAAGATACATATATCATGAATATATAGAAAGATACATATATCAGAAAGATATAAATAGTACATAGAGAAGATATAGAAAGATACATATATCAAGAAATTGCATTCATAATCAAAGAATAGAATACATATATCAAGACAGGTAATAGACTAGTGTACGACTTCAAACATGACAAACCTTCGTGAGTACAAATATTTTGGGATCAAAGTTCACCACCATTTGGTCATTCAACTGCAAACAAAAAGTGAAAATGTAATATACGCAAATGGAAAATGACTAAAGATATAGAAAACAAGAGTTCAATGCATTTGAAAATAAATGTCTGCGAAACATAATGGACATAAAATGCGATAAATTCAGAGAGATGTCTAGTGAACCACTAGTGACAACTGTTATAAGAAGGAGAGGATGGAGATATGTTGGACACACCTTGAGGAAAAATGATCAAAGAATATCAAAGCAGGCATTGAAGTGGAATGCAAAGGGTTCAAGAAAGAGAGGACGATCTAAGGAGACCATGAAACGAACTATACTGAGAGAGGCAAGAAATATTAGTCTCAGTTCCATGAAGGAGATTGAGCGAGTTGTCCAGGATAGAGTGGTATGTGAAATTGCTTACAGGCCCTATGTAATGTATAACGTACGAGAGGAATTATATTAATATATCCAAGTATGATAGTACGATTATTTTATAGTGGGCATTGAGAACTAATAAAACACTAATGTAGTATATTGATTGTGGGGCGGATTAGCGTAACGCATAAGCATTCGCATATCGACTCAAACACACAAAGGTTGCGGTTTCAATTCCGGATGTCTCCTTATGACTTCATACCTCAAGTTCTGAAAAGGTCATAGGAAATTGTGTTGTATGGTATGTTGATCTAGACAAATAAATTCCAACGACCGACCAAAGAAACAATTTTACTTCTATACCAAAGAATAATGAAAGTCAACGGTCCACCCTGCAGAAAGGACTCAGATATTTATGAACAGGTCCAAACATAAAACACAATCTGAAGCAATTTACTACACATTAGGAAACCAACATAATCTGAAAATAGAATCATCAAGAGGCAGGGGCAGACCAAGAAAAGTTGGATTCATGGAGTTACGGATGGCTTAAAACTACACATTATCACAGAATATCAAGCGACCGAGCGTGAACTATCTCTGAAACGGATCATCTATTATACATACGACACCTAACGACAAAAAACCAGATAAGGACAACAGAAAAAGAGGACCAGCTGTTTCATAGTCAATAATATCTTGATTAGTCCTCAAATTATTGAGATTCATTTTCTTACGTTTCCTGTGATGCATGCTATTATTTTGCAAAGCTTCACATTTGTGAATTTATCGGCCGAGATATTTGCAGGACTCTCTCAAGATATTTATTTCCTGTTTCCAATCCCTTTTTTAATTGCATTTAGTTGAATCGGCAGCCGAGCAGTTCAAAACATTTGACAGTTTGGAGGCTGATGTTTGTATTGATTGATTTATTGATTGATTGATAGGACCATCATCATTGCACTTCGGTGATGCGCGCGGTAATGTGATGGTGCGATGTTTACTCCGATCTCTTTCTTACACAGGAGGATATCAACTGCAGTGCCCCAATTCCGTAGCAAAGATCCACTATGTCATTTTGAAGATGGTGAAGATATTTTTGTTGAAATTTTATTTTTTCTCTTTTCAGTTGAATTTTGCTTTGGCAATGACTTTCCAGCCTGCTCTTCTCGAATTTTAACTGCCAAGGGTTCTTTTACGTGCTCAAATTGAACACGGGACCTACGGTTTATCGTCCGTCTCCGATAGAACTAGGAATTCGATTTCACCTACACTGAGATCAGGGATATCTGGAAAAATATCCAGATGGCTTCACGAGGGAGCGAACCTGGTACCTTTGACACGAGAGACGAACACCTAGCCTCTACGCTACAGATAACCCCGTGTTTGTATATTTCTGGGTGGTATCGTTAAAATAATAAATGATAAGAAGAGATTTATAGAACGTGCTTTTATATGCTCTTCACGCCCGTCTGCCCAGCGTGTTCGTAGCGCGTTGGACTACGGGTGACTATCCCTCTGTGTGTGCGGGTTCAATTCCGCGGGATGGCAGAAAAAGCCACAGATTCCCCTAATTTACGGTATTCGTGGCACCGAACCGAAGGGTTACGATGTCCATGGCACCGAGCCGAAGAGCTGAAAAGCTCAAGTGCTTCTGGATCGGAAAAAAAAAATGCTCTTCATAAATATAATTTTTTTAAAAGAACAAATAAAAATGGAAGAAAAGATAAGATTTGTTAATTGCTACATGTCCATCCTTATTTTATAGAATGGAAGCACGAACAGGAAACAAGAAGATAAAGATAAGGACTGGAGCTTGAGAAATGTAAACATACAGAAAAATAGAGCGAATACTATTGAAAAGTAAGAAAACAAATAAACAAATGTTCCAACAAATAGTGAAAAGAGAACTGCACAAGGAGATACAAATTAGACAATTAAGATATCACATTAGAAGAGAGCAGCGGTAGCGTAGTTGTTAGTGAACTCGCTTGTCAAGGAAGGTGGTCTGGGTTCAACTCCCGCAGTGCGCGTGGAATTTTTCCCGACCGCGACGGCTCTCAGGTCGACCCAGCCTCAACTGGGCAGCAGACATGCTTTGGGAAAGTAAAGTCGGTCGGTGGGATGCTGACCACATCATCCATCGTGTGCTGACGGTCAATGAAAAATACAGGCCTAACACTGTATTGCTCTATATACCACGAGGTATGAAAGGGTTCCTTTACTTTTTTTACTTTTATCACATTAAAAGACACAAGACCCCGTTGAAAACAATAGTGGAATCAAAGGTAGAAGGTAGGAGAACAATATGACGACAGAGATACAAATGATAGAGAAGCCTAAATAAGTGGAGAAACAAAAGTCTGGTAATATAACACTATACAGTTTGTGTAGAATCATCATCATAGCCAATCCTCGTCGCTTTCAAAAGCACATAAAGCAGATACAAAAACTATCTACTCATTTCGATTTTATTAATTTGGCATTCGGTTCCGCATGAGCATTACAAAAAATATCTATGTTTCTAATCTATGTAAGTAAGAAAGTATAACGAGTACAAAGCAAGAGGAAGACCACGCAAAATATGGACTACGGCATCAAGAATAGCCTTACGAAAATGAATACAAGCTTACAAAGTGCATTAGAATAAGCACACATAAGAGCACTATATCCCCCACCCAACACTTCTATAAAGAAGTAAATGATGGAAGAGAAGACGAAGATCGATGTTTCTGTGGATGCTTTCTTCTTGAGTGTGTGGTCACTGGTCCAACACGCAATCCATCGGGTCACCTTTTGCGACCTGCGATAAGAGAAGGTGATTATTTTCGTCGCTACACCGGGAATCACACTGGGATTGAGTAGATTACCTATATAGAAATGTATACATTTATGTATAAATCAAGTGCCATGCCTGCTACACAACTCTCTCTTTCTGGTGCCGTTAAACAGTTCTGAAGTCAATCTCAAGTGCCATGCCTGCTACACAACTTTCTTTCCCTGGTGCCGTTAAACAGTTCTGAAGTCGATCTTAAGTGCCATGCCTGCTACACAACTCTCTCTCCCTGGTGCAGTTAAACAGTTCTGAAGTCGATCTCAAGTGCCATGCCTGCTACACAACTCTCTCTACCTGGTGCAGTTGTAGATGATCTTTTGACGAACTACGATGTCATAACATCTTCTCCCTCTGACTTCCACGATATTTCCTTCCCTGAATTTTACCCGTTGTCATCAAATGTCCTAAACTTCTTTTTCTCATTATATTCCCGAAGAACCTTGATTATCTGATTCTTATTCCTTTGATACGGTTTCATTTTGTGCAGGCCTTGTTTTTAAAGCTTATCTTTTGTTTTCTTCGTGGTCCATGGAATCTTCAGCAGTCTTCTGTAAAAACACATCTCTGTGGCTTCAGGCGATCTTATTGATTGCTTATTCTATGTCCATGATTCGCTACCATACGTAAGTATTGGTTCAATATAGTATTATTTCATTACAGTATAGTATAGTACAAGTAAATGTGAAACTAAATCTACAGAAAGATCCTACGAATACCATGGACAGAAAAAAGAAAGAACACTGATGTCCTGAAAGAACTAAACGTTAAAGAGAATTGGCTGATAAACAACATACTATACAGAAAAATTACATACTTTGGTCACATCAAGCGTCACGATGGCTTGGAAAGAACAATACTAGAGGGCAGGGTCCCTGGACGCAGAGGCAAACCAAGAAGAAGATGGCTACAAGATATTAAAGAAACCATGAACATGACCATCGACGAAGTGGGTGAATTGGCAAGAGACAGAGTGAATTTCAGATGTGCTGCAAAGAGAGCAACGTCCTATAAAGGATACGCACATTGATGATGATGATAGTATTGAAGTACTCTGTTCAGCAGGGTCTATTCATGTGGGCATATGTGTGTGTGGTTGCATTGATAAATGAATGAACAAAATGCCGATGAACAAAACAGTTTAATGACTACTAAATACAAGATACTTACACGGTCGAGAAAGTATTCAGCTCTTCTCTTGTCAGCAATTAGAAAGATAGTTTTGATGTTGATCTTAATGATAGTGCTCACACGAACCATGACCTCTGTCTCGTTGTTACTGATTGAAATATAGATGTGTTGCGCCGGGACATTTGTGAGAACCCTTCTTGGAGTGTTTTGAATATCTGAAAAATATGAGTGTCGCATAAATATTAATCATTCATGGACCACAACTGTTCTAAAACGTCGCGGACTGTTCAGCCTTATTAACACATATACATTTCTATGAAGTTTCAGTAGTATATATAGTGTAGGATTGAGAACACTAGTTTTCTAAAAATAAATAAATAATTAATAAAAGGTTTCGTAGAAATAGATTCGCACACGCAAAAAAAATGTTTAAGATGAATCCTGCAAATTTTCTGACCAAATACCATAACAAATGAGGAGCTTTTGAAACGAACAGACTGTGCATCCTTGGAGACCATCATTGAGAGACGAAGATAGAGGTGGTTTGGACATGTATGTGGTATGCCAGTGGGGGTATTGGCTAGGACAGCTCTCAGATGGACAGCGGATGGGAAGAAAAGACCTGGACGTCCAAAGGAAACATGGAGAAGAACGGCGGAGAGAGAATTGAAGGAATGTGGCTTGACGTGGGAGACGGTTGGTAGCAAGGCAGCAGAACGGCAACATTGGATGTCTCTTGGGGAAGCTGTATGTGTTAATCGGGACACAAAGAGGATATAGATATAGAGAATCGTACACATCTCAATATAAGACATTCGTTTGTATTTCTTGTTATTTTTCATTCTTATGATAGTTCTTATTTATAGATTCCCAGTAGCTTCGGTTTAGTGTATTATTCGCTTTCAGATCATAAAGACAATCAGATTTTGAAGGTTTTAATAGATCATATTTTCCTCAACTCATCGCTGTTAAGTTAATGCTTTTTAAGAATGTCATTTGGTGTCTTTGGACTTCATTTGCAAGTGAACAAGTCTTTCTCATCAATTCTAAGTTATTTTGATACTTGTCATTTCTGTTGTTTAATGTTCGGTTCTAAAGACAATCCTTCTTCTTCTTCTTCTTTGCGTTTGGTTTCGTAGGCTCGTCTAAGCCATGAGATGGGTTGCCTATATGAAGCTGCATGTCAGTTGGAGTTCCTCGAGAGTTCCTGATAGCTTGCTCTGTAAACTTTGTTCATGAGGCCATATTTCGTTTCGTTGGTGTATGTATGAGACAATCGCTCAAAGAGCTCTATATCAAATGAGAAGAGATTGTTTTCTTGTAGAAAGTTTAAAACAAAGGGAATTTTGTGAGAGAAGACATATTTGAATGCATGTTGAGCGTGGGCACAGTGGATATCTGTCTGCATCACGGCTCGTTATATAAAAAAGAAAAGATTACTAAAGTCGCTTTTTATAAATAGCATTTTTGTCTTTACAGAGGTCATCTTCTTCTTCTTCTTCCACGATCATTTGAGTTCTTGTCATTTGGCCCTATGCTATGTAGTGATATCCTGCACGAGTTTTTAAGTTGTTCTTTTGTTCCAAATAAAGTATTCCATTTATCTGGACTTGGAGGAAGGAGAATCTTCCTGACGTCATCTAGTGCTTGACGGCTGCAGAGTTGGCAGAGAGCAGTTTCATGATGTACACAGAGCTGGCACTTTGGAGTTTGTTGTGTTTGAATTCTGTTCAAGTGATTATTACGTGTTATGCGTTGGTTGAAGTCTAAAAATGGTGCTCTGATCTCTTCTTGTAAGGTGGTTGATGTTGTGATTAAAGTAAACATGCTGACAACATGTCTGTAAGCCTCTCTTCCCGTGTCTCCCATGGCCCATCTGTTCAGTCAACTTTCTTTATTTTTTGTCATTAGGATATGTTTTGCTGTATGGAGAGTTGTTGCGGTGATTGGTTGTTCTTGTGTTAACCCTTTCTTGACATTGCCTATCTGCTTTATCATTGTATTTGAATCCCCAGGGATCCACTGCATAGTTATTTGGATGTCATGGGATGTAACAAGTTTATCAATATTTAGGACTAGATGGGAGAGTTCAGATTTACAATGTACACCATCTTCTAGAGCTTGAAGGGAAGACATTGACTCTGTACAAATAAAAATGTTTTATACCTTTACGGAAAGACATCAAAAACAGTCTTCAGGTGGTACAAAGCTGCTTCTAACGTATGAATTTAAGCCTAATAATTGGACCATACCTCCCAGGATGCACCAAACAGATCTTCGGACAATATATCTGAGTACTGTATATATACTCCGTGAAAAATACCAGCACACCTTGGGACAAGAGAATTGTCCAGTAATTTTTCGGACAGACACATGCCAGGACAGGTCTATCCTACCGCCATCGCGCCGCTTCTGGAAATGTAAACTTACACACAGCAGGGCGGCCGGAACAAAAGTTGTAACGTGACTACAACACACAACTCTTGCCTGTAGTTTAGCTGTAACATGCACAGCGACTACAACGGTTACATCGCCTATTCGGTGGTCAAACCAGGTGAGGGAAACCGATGGGTCTAGCAGCATCGGTAATCTAGGCACTGTCTGCCTGTGCATGCAAAGACTGGATCCGGCTGACTTCGCGGATGAGGCCACAGTTGGCTCAACGGTTGAAAGGCGGATCACAGCAGAGCGGTGTGGACCGCATAGAGCACGGCGAGGCACTTAGAAAGCCCTGGTCATCCACTGCATCTGGCACTATCTCCAGTCGTCTTGACTTGTCTTGCCCTGGATACAGATAGTCCTGGACGAGAGAGTGAGGTTGACGAATAGCGCAACTTTTCCTCACTATAATCCAAATACAGCGCAAGCTACAGTTTCAGACAACTCGGTCTGAGATTGTTGTCATCATTGCTTGCGATGGACGGCTATTATCATTATCATATACTCCGTAACCTGCTATGTTGGTGGCTTTAAATGAAGATCTGTAGTGCTTTACTGTGACAACTTCTGAGTTCGTGCCTGTCTCTCTTACCGTAAGCTTATCTCTAAGTCTTGTTTCAAAAGATTCTGCACCTTTGCTTAATGTTGTTTTTCATATAACTCGGTCATCAACTAGTTTTTCTTATTTGCTGGGACTGATAGAAAAGTTCTTCATTGTTACCTTGCAGACATCCTTCTATATATATATATATATAATGGGGCAAATTCAGAAGTGATCAAATCAAAGAAATGTCAGGTCAACCGGTAATAACAACTGTTATAGGAAATGAAAGATAAAGATATATTGGGATTAGTAAAAGTAAAAGTAAAGGAACCCTTTCATACCTCGTGGTATATGGGTCAATACAGTGTTAGGCCTGTATTTTCATTGACCGTCGGCACACGATGGGTGATGTGGTTAGCATCACGCCGGCCGGCTTTACTTTCCCAGAGCATGTCTGGTACCCAGTTGAGGCTGGGTCGACCTGAGAGCCGTCGTGGTCGGGAAAATTCCACGCGCATTGCGGAGCTGAACCCAGACCACCAGCCTTGCGAAGCGAGTTCACTAACAACTACGCTACAGCGGCTCTCATATTGGGATTACTATGAGAAAAAATGATCAAAGAATACTTTCAAAAAGACAGATCTAAGGAAACTGTCAGTCAAATATCACCTGTCAATTGTTGCAGGAAACTTACAAACAAATAATAACTAAAAATATACCGAAGATTTCATCGTAGACAATCGCAACATTGTTCAGATTCTCACTTCGGACGATATCCGCTACCACCAACAACATCTGGGTTGCTGGAGGTTCGATCATTGTATCCGTGTCATCTCTGCAACACAATGAAACATGGGTATTATATAGTAGTGTAAGTGATGCCCTAATAAATACACTCAAGTATTCTATATTTTACAGCGACAACGCTATAAAACAACACTCAAGTAGTCTATATTGCACAGCGACAACGCTATAAAACAACACTCAAGTAGTCTATATTGCACAGCGACAACGCTATAAAACAACACTCAAGTAGTCGAAGGATATTTAACAAAACAGTGGGAAATCGTAAATGTGCTTTTGAATAAATGTGTTACAAAAGAGTCCTCTTTATAAAATGGACAAAAAATAGAACAAATGGATCTATCTAGAAGAAACTTTTTAATCTTATATCGCCCGACATTTCATTCGTATAAATCACCAATTATTGTTTTGCTTCTGTTCTTTCGTTGTAGCTTATCGATATCAACTAGTTCTATCTTGTTCATTTGCGAGGATCATCTTCATTCCACATCGGACATGTCCACAATTGCTCAGATCTCCTCTCAAGCATGTATTTTAGTGTGTTTAGACTAACAACTTTCGTTCTGTGTTGATTGATGTATCTACTGGGATTTTTCTCATGGTTTTTCCGCCTTGCCGCAGCTTGGTATGCATAACTTGCACAACCCATATTTGTTTTTTCGGTCCAGAAGCACTTGAGCATTCAGCTCTTCGGCTCGGTGCCATGGACATCGCAACCCTTCGGTTCGGTACCACGAACACTGTAAATCTGGAGAACCTGTGGCTTTTCTGGCAGCCCGCGAAACTGAACCGCACTCACAGGGGGCTTGT
Organism: Arion vulgaris; assembly: GCA_020796225.1. Lineage (NCBI taxonomy): Eukaryota > Metazoa > Mollusca > Gastropoda > Stylommatophora > Arionidae > Arion > Arion vulgaris. The sequence continues at coordinate 65,714,240 of CM036753.1, read as the reverse complement.
CACCCGTCGTCCAAAGCGCTACGAAGACGCTGGGCAGGCGGGCAGCGCAACCCAGATAGATATCTTATCTTATCTTATCTTATCTTAACCACATTTGGCGTGAAGCGTCGTGGGAGAGTTAGTTTCCTATCTTGTGCCAGGTGTGTTGCGCTTGACGTTGTCAGTCCATGCTTTCGCAGGACTCTGAGATGTTATCTATCCATCTTGTTCTTGGCCTGCCTCGTGCTCTGCGCCCTGAGTGTCGATTATTATAGGCACGTGATGGTAGTAAATGTGGTTCCATTCTCATTAAATGGCACCCAGATAGATAATACCCTTTATATTCTTCGTTGACATTTTCAGAGCGTATGTTTTCTCTTAGAGTGTTGATGATGTCGTTTTTGTCCACAGAAGATCCATTCTCGATCGCATTCATAGTACATCAACTCTCTCATTTCCCTTCACCCCAGAATGACCTGCTACAAAAAAGAATTTTTAATGTATGGATTGTCGCATTTTGTAATAGTTCTCTGTGACTCTGTGAGCATGATACAGAAGATTAAGACCGGTTATGTACGAAGGTGGTCATGCATGCTCAGCGACTCTGTGAGCATGATACAGAAGATTAAGACCGGTTATGTACGAAGGTGGTCATGCATGCTCAGCGACTCTGTGAGCATGATACAGAAGATTAAGACCGGTTATGTACGAAGGTGGTCATGCATGCTCAGCGACTCTGTGAGCATGATACAGAAGATTAAGACCGGTTATGTACGAAGGTGGTCATGCATGCTCAGCGACTCTGTGAGCATGATACAGAAGATTAAGACCGGTTATGTACGAAGGTGGTCATGCATGCTCAGCGACTCTGTGAGCATGATACAGAAGATTAAGACCGGTTATGTACGAAGGTGGTCATGCATGCTCAGCGACTCTGTGAGCATGATACAGAAGATTAAGACCGGTTATGTACGAAGGTGGTCATGCATGCTCAGCGACTCTGTGAGCATGATACAGAAGATTAAGACCGGTTATGTACGAAGGTGGTCATGCATGCTCAGCGACTCTGTGAGCATGATACAGAAGATTAAGACCGGTTATGTACGAAGGTGGTCATGCATGCTCAGCGACTCTGTGAGCATGATACAGAAGATTAAGACCGGTTATGTACGAAGGTGGTCATGCATGCTCAGCGACTCTGTGAGCATGATACAGAAGATTAAGACCGGTTATGTACGAAGGTGGTCATGCATGCTCAGCGACTCTGTGAGCATGATACAGAAGATTAAGACCGGTTATGTACGAAGGTGGTGGATGCGATTAATACTAGCTCAATCATTAATATCATATCACAGTAAATATCATCAATGTCTTCTTTCTGTCGTTAATGTTATCTCCATGTTAGGGTCTCGTCTGCATTACTGTTTACTGTGGGTCTCTGTGGCTAAGTGGTTAAGCCCTTTGCCTTCTGAGTCGAAGGTCGTGGGTTCGAGTCCGAATCGCGCCATTCTGTTCACGAGTGAAGTTTTTTCCAGAGACCCCTAGGATTGTTGCTGGAGCTACGGAGTTCGTGCTTTGTGCAATACTCTCGGCAGGTGGCGTGCCATTTCTGCGGAGAGGACCGAGCCGTATGGGGTAAAACTCGGTGCAATGAAGTCAATCCTTCGGCTTTAAAACCCTTTATACTGTTGGGTATATTAGTCGATGCAGTCCTTGCCTGTTCTGTTATTTTCTCTGTCTAATTAAATGCAGAAATTGTGTTGTGATATGTGTTATCCTGAGATGACTAATGACAAAATGTATAACATTTAGGTTGTAACAACACATAAAAATGTTTAATGCTCTATGTGAAGTGGTTAAGACGTTTTCATCTCGTTCTGAAGCTTGTAGGTTCGAATCCTGACAGAGTCCACTTGCAATTGTTTTCATGAGATCCCTCGTATTGTTGCTGTAGCTACGGAGTCTGTTCTTTCTTGAACCCTTCGCCTTCCTCTTCAATTTCTTCTTTAATATTCTTTGATCATTTCTCCTCAAAGTGTGCCCACCACATCTCCATCTTCTCCTTCTTATAACAGTCGATACTAGTGGATGACCAGACATTTCTCTGATTTCATCACTTCAAACAGCTATTCATTACAAAAAAAATAATAAGGAAATTCTGAAAATTTGTGACGATTTAGCAATTGTAGAAAAAGTGTAGGTAGAAGTTCAGATCAATAGAATAACCGTCAACAGTATGAGATATGGAAAACATACATTGCCCAGCGATCAATAGTCGGGAGAAAATGTGAATATCAATATAATGAGGCAAATATTAGATTTCATCATTCGAGGAAAAATAAAAATTTATAAATTTTAATTTAAACTATAATAAAAATATTTAGATTTTAGAATAGCACACAGCATGTAGGCAAAACTAGGTTAAGATGGTAGCCTAATATTGTCAGTGTTGACTCGTATAACTTTCAGAACTATTTGAATACCTTTGTAGCGGGTAGTTGTAATAGCAGGTGTCCACCATTGCGATATAGGTGATTCCGAATGCCTTGCACGCCGATTTAAAAAGAGGGGCGAGTCTTGTTGTTGATAGGTCGACCAGAGCAAATACACCATTTTTCAAGAGAGAACACACTGTAATGCAAAATAAATTATATGTGTAATGATTTATTGCACATGTCTGTCTCCGTGTCTGAATCCAAAAGACAACATTTATTTAATATAACGTATCCCAAGTTGAGCTTCAGTGAATTCCTTACTATATCCTCTTCGTGTCCTGTTTTACACATACGACTTCCGCAAGAGATTTCCAATGTTGCGGTTCTGCAATCATTTTATTGATTGTTGCCTACGTCAGGTCACAATCTTTAATTATAATTCCACCAAACTTCTCCATGTTTTCTTTGGGCGCCCATGCATTCTCCTCCCATCCACTGTCCATCAAAGAGCTATCCTAGTTAATTCTCATACTGGCATGCACAAAGGATGACTAATCCCTCAATGATGGCATTCTTTAATGATGGTATCCACTGATTCACAGATCCAGTGAAACTCCCATTTATATCATCGATTCTAATGAGTTATAATGTAACAAGGTTTCACATTATAATTGGACACAGACGAGGAGATCAGAACTGACTCATTGGCAGAAAATTATCTACAAGCCGGAATCAATGATTTAATCTTCAACATTTCTTGAAATTGTAAGAAACATACTACAAAGTCTACTCTGAAATTTGACAAATGCCCTTCTCGTAACATTGCACCTACTATCTAACAATAAAGCAATTTGAAAGAAATCTCTGACAAGTACTACTTAATCTGACATATCCACCAGAAGAGTTATTATTCATTGCAGAATTGAACTTACAAACTCCATTGACTGGCACACTAATCAAGATTGGTACATACACTTACTTTCTCGGCTGTGGAAATAGTAAACAATACGTAGACTCTCACACACTATTGTACAGATAGGTTAGTTAGTCTTAGTTAGTCTTTCCTCTTGGGCCTGTGGGCGGCGCATAGGGCAGAGGTCATAGTTCTCCATGTCTCGCGGTTCGTTGCTATCTGTTTTAGGTCTTTAATGTTTACTAGGCCCATCGTTGAGCCTTCTCTGGTGATGGTTCTACGCAGAGTCTCTCTTGGTCTTCCTCGTTTTCTTTTTCCTCTGGTGTCCATATGAGGGATTGGTAAGGGAGTCTTCTCTCATCACATATAGGTAACCTGGATATATATATATATATATATATATATATAAAAAAGATGCAACAAAGTTCAACATAAAAATAAAGGACAGAGACACTGTCATACATCAAACGTTCACAAAAAATGGTTTAATAACATATAAGATTAATACCTTGCTCAATTGTCTCCGTCTCATTCTGTGATATAACCGTCTTAAACTGCAATTGCGTTTTCTTAGCTTCATCTATATATCCAACTACCTTCTCCCAGATCTGTGGCAGGTTATCATTGTGGCGTTGAATAACATCGCTAATGACAACAACTGTGAAACAAAAGGTAAAGCAAGTGAATTGGAAGTGTTTGAAGTGCTTCTTCGTCTTCTTCCAGCTCAAATCTCAACGGACAGGGCCGTGCGGTATATTTTCTCAGTATGATGCAAGTCTTCGAAATGCTGCCCTTAAATGTTTTTTCTTTAAAATAACCTTCGATTGTGATTTTGATTTCGCTCCTTATGCCGCCGTCCCTCCCCCACCCTCCCCTTTACGGTGCCGCCTGATGCTGCCGTCTCTCTATATCATAGCATGGCACGACCCGCCGCCGGAGCACATGTCTTCAATAAATTTCTTCCAGTTCTTCTTCTATCTTGCTGTTTCTTCCAATTCTTTCCCCGTCTTACTAATCCTTTTAATATATATCTACAGCTTTCTTCTCCAGATAGTTCTAGTCCTTCGTAACATAACATCCGAAACAACGATTAATGCAGTGGAAATAAAGATACGGATTGAGTATAATTGCATCCTGTTAAGTCGTGAGAAATTGGATGCATTCTATCATGACATTTGTTACGAGTTTTTGCTTGTTCCTGACACGTCTTGTATCAGCGTGAGTCTGGTTCTAGTCTCACAAGCTGCCAGACCAATGCTGAGAGTATCCTTCCTGCTGGACCGATCAAATGCTAGATCATCCTAGTCAGATGTATCTAGCCATTTATAGTCTCTTTTGTATATTATCTTGTAGCCAAGGAAGGATTGCCCGACAGTTTGTTTTTCCAAGAAGCTATATCTCAGTAAATATATAATAAGGAACTCCAACAGGTCTTCCATAAGAAACAAGTGACGCAGTGATCGTAGATGATGTTGAAGAAGAAAATATGCCATGATGAAAATCTCTAAATGTTCAGTGTGCTCAATACAACAATTTGTGATCGGTGGATCAGATAGCTTAATGTAAAACTTGTACGTCAGAAGTGCAGACTACTTCATATAACACCAGTAAAGCAATGTACTTAATATGATACCAGTAAAGCAATGTACTTATATGATACCAGTAAAGCATGTACTTAATATGATACCAGTAAACAATGTACTTAATATGATACCAGTAAAGCAATGTATATTATACCAGTAAGCAATGTATAATATGATACCATAAGGCAATGTACTTAATATAACACCAGTAAAGCTAGTATTAATATAATACCAGTAAGACAATGTACTTAATATAATACCAGTAAGACAATGTACTTAATATAATACCAGTAAGACAATGTACTTAATATAACACCAGTAAGACAATGTACTTAATATAATACCAGTAAGACAATGTACTTAATATAATAACCAGTAAGACAATGTTATATGATACCAGTAAGGCTATGTACTTAATATAATAACCAGTAAGACAATGTGCTTAATTAATATAGCAATTGTTAGTCTGGCAACAACGTCAATGTATTAAATATAACTTTTTTCACATCATGAGGTATACGATGTTGGGCTCGTATTTTTCATGGACTATTGATGTAGCCACTACGGTACTTTCCAGTGTTTTTCTGATCCACTGTGACCCAAATTACACTGGTCAACCTGAGAGTCTAGAAAAAAATGTCTCTACTGCTGTTGAACTGAGTCCGGACCACTCGCTTAATAATCGAGTGCTCTAACTACTACGCTATCGCGGCTCTCATACATCAAATGTAGAGTCGTCCAAATACTAAAGATCATCACCCCCTGTCACTGAACTGCTAAAGAGTTTTGATATCGGAAGGTCCTGGTTGTCGCTGAAGCTAATAGCGAATGCTCTGATGCTTGCATTTTTAGTAGCTTGAAACCAACAGACAAACTATGTACCTGTCTTAGGTGGAGAAACATTGATATAAACATTGATATAAGATGTTTAATAAATTACTACAAATAATTGTAACAACAACAATAATAATAATAATAATAATAATTCCTCTCATTGTAACTCCTCTCGCTGTCCATGCTAGACAGCATGGGCGCTCATTATTACGCTTCATTGACACCTGCAAGCGTAATCTAATTTCATGCGGCATAGACAAAAACACTGGGAGCGGCTGGCCAAAGACAGGCAAGCATGGCGAGCGGCAGTGAGGGGCGGCTCAAAAGAAAAGAAGAAAAACAACATCACATGTGGAGGCAAAAGAGAGCACAGAGCGCAGAGAGAACATCCCATGCATCGGCTCTAGTCTCCAGTTTTACCTGCAGCAACTGTGGCAAGGATTGCCACTCCAGAATAGACCATTACAGCCACATGAAACGTTGTGATTCAGCACAGAACATACTACGTGACGCAACATCTATTGTCTCCTGAGACAAAGAGGCCAATGAATTCCTCTCGTACCGTTATACGTTACATAGCGCATGCAAGTAATTTCTCCATACCGCTCTATCCTGGGCAACTCGCCCAATCTCCTCCATGGAACTGAGACCGATATTTCTTGCCTCTCTCAGCAAAGTTCGTTTCAGGATCTCCTTAGGTCGACCTCTCTTTCTTGAACCCTTTGCATCCCACTTCAATGCCTGCTTTGATATTCGTTGATCATTTCTTCTCAAGGTGTGTCAAACATATCTCCATCTTCTCCTTCTTCTTACAGTTGTTACTAGTGGTTGACTAAACATTTCTCTGATTTCATCACTTCTCCTAAATTCGTTCCATTGTAAGAAGAATTGCTCATGTAAAATATAACAAGAATATAGTATATATAAGTAATATAAATATTGAGATATCGGGTATACTATGAGTATTATCCATTCAATAGAAAACAACAGTATCGTACCTACTGTGGGAACTTGAGTATCGAATACGGATTCATATGAGAAAACTAAATTATTGAATAGAAATACAGTCATCACAAACTTGTTATACGTAACCATGGTGATATTTTAACATGTAGTTCTGATCTATGTTCTTTAGTACAAATCTTTTCACTTCCAGAACACGATATGTAGTCACAGTGACATCATGAATGAAACTAGCACTTATGTGCTGTAACTGTTACCATGGTAATGTAATGTCTGAAAGTAAACAAAAATCCTTGCTGTTATTTTCAGTTTTTTTCTCTTCATAGAAATGATTAATTGTTAGTAAAAAGGTAACAAAAAATCACTTCAGCAAGAAATCGATAAACAATAATCAAGAATACAATGAAATTATTAATTGTTCGCAACATTTATATATACTCTATTTATCCAAATATCAATCATTCCACCTCTTGTCTGATTGTCTATATCTCTGCCTTTCTGTCTTCTGTCTTCCTATCCACTAATCCATCTATCCATCCTTCCGCCCCTACATCCATCCACCCGTACGTCCATCCATTCGTCCATCCATTCGTCCATCCATTCGTCCATCCATTCGTCCATCCATTCGTCCATCCATCATCCATCCATCCATCATCCATCCATCCATCCATCCACCCATCCACCCAATCCATCCATCCATCCACCCATCTAACCCAACCATCCATTCATCAATCCATCCATCCATCCACACATCCATCCATCCATCCATACATCCGTACAATCATCCACATCAACTCTTCTGTTTCTCTATGTATCTATGTCTGCTGGTCAACCACTAGTGACAACTGTTATAAGAAAGAGAAGATGGAGATATTTTGGACACACCTTGAGGAGTGACATCAACGAATATCAAAGCAGGAAGTGAAGTGGGATGCAAAGGGTTCAAGAAAGAGAGGACGACCAAAGGAAACGAACTTTGCTGAGAGGCAAGAAATATTGGTCTGTTCCATGGAGGAGATTGAGCGAGTTGTCCAGGATAGAGCGATATAGAGAAATTACTTGCAGGCGCTATGTAACGTATAACGGTACGAGAGGAATTATTATTATTATTATATATATATATATATATATACATACAACTAGAAACATATGGTAATAGAAACACATTTAAAAAACGATATAAAAACAAAGACATAGAAAAACATGCAGATATTAATACTTTGAGAATATATATAGCGACATATACATAAAATAACTACCAAAGCTAGTGCCCGTACACGAATTGTATACATATATACATTTTCACAGGACCGTTCCTTGCTATGATAAATAGAGACACGGTTGTATCAGGCGGCTCTGTAAGAGAGGGGGAAGAAGCCGCAAAATCAAAATTACAATTAAAGGTTATTTTAAAGAAAACAGATTTAAGAGGCGACATTTCGAAGACTTGCGACATACTGAGAAAATATACCGCACGGTCCTGCATTTTCTGGAATCTATACATATACTGCACATATAATGCACATATAATACATATATATTGCAATATATTGCACATATACATCACTTATATTAGCACATACTGCACATATACTGCACATATACTGCACATATACTACACATATACTGCATCATATACGCACTTAGCATCACATATACTGCATAACACATATGCACATATACCGCACATATACTGCACATATACCGCATATATACCACACATATACTGCACATATACTGCACATATACGCACATATACGCATATATACTACGCACATATACTGCACATATACTTACGCACATATACTGCATATATACTTGCACATATACAGCACGTATACAGCACATATACTGCACATATACCACATATATACCGCACATATACCACATTTATACCGCACATATACTGCACATATACTGCACATATACTGCACATATATTGCACATATACTGCACATATAATACACATATATTGCACATATACAGCACATATACTGCACATATACTGAAGTCTAACGAACATATATTTGTAACAATAATTCATCAAATAGCTTGTCCTGAACAGAGCTTTGTCACCCTAGCAATCCTTCGTAATTTTGGCATAAGTCATATGCCTAGTTTCTGCAGTCTCATTGCTCAAATAAATCATCAGTTACACCCTGAATCCATCTTCTACGTGGTCTTCCTATTCTCCTCTTTGTCGGGATGATTACTTCCATACTGGTCATCTCCAACCCTTGGTGTCTTTTTATGTGTCCAAAATACTGACATTTTCTCATTTTTTCTTTTTTTATCAGCCATTTTTCTTGATTTTAATTCTTTCTTTCTCTCTCCTCTCTCTCTCTCTCTCTCTCTCTCTCTCTCTCTCTCTATATATATATATACTGTAATATATATACATTCAAGCTGCGGACAGTTTGGTTGCAAATTGTTTCGCGTGGATTTTTACAAAGGACGATGGCACCATCCGTTCAGAAAGCAATGGCAAACTACTGAACGTAAAAATGCCTGAAAATCAAGCAGCGTTAAAAGCTGGGGTTGATTTGCAAAGTCCTGTAAAGGATATGCAATTAACATTTTAGAAATATATATATATATATATTTATTTATTTATTCTCTTATATGTCCATGATATACGGAGGACTTCTCTGTAACACTGTTATTCAAAAGTGCACCTATGTTTTTCCACTACCGTGCTCAATGTCCATGCTTCACGACAATTGTAACATTATCAACGAAATATACGAGCTCGTAATAAAACGAAACAATTCGAACCGTTATAAAATTATGTAGAAATATGAAATATATTTATTTTTCACTGGAAATTACATTAAAACAAGTAAAATACTTCACATACCTAGGGAGAATTTTTCAACAAACGGAAGAATAACTTATGAAATTCAACACAGACGCAACAAAGCAAATCAAATGATAGGACAAATGGCTCAAATTTTAAAATTCCAACAGGTCATCATGAATACAAAAAGAACAATGTTCAACATAATCGTTCTACCCACATTATGCTACCAGTGCCAAACCTGGACACTGACAACACATGACAGAAGAAAACTAGTCCCGACAGAGATGAAGTGTCTGCACAGAATGCTAGGGGTAACAAGAAGAAACCGGTCAAGAAATGAAGACATCAGGAAAAAGTGGGTACAACATCAGTACTAGACTTCATCAAGAAACAACAAATTAAATGGTACAAAGTAAAAGGACTCAAGAAATGAAGACATCAGGAAAAAAGTGGGTATAACATCAGTACTAGACTTCATCAAGAAACAACAAATTAAATGGTACAAAGTAAAAGGACTCAACAAATGAAGACATCAGGAAAAAGGGGGTACAACATCAGTACTAGACTTCATCAAGAAACAACAAATTAAATGGTACAAAGTAAAAGGACTCAAGAAATGAAGACATCAGGAAAAAGTGGGTACAACATCAGTACTAGACTTCATCAAGAAACAACAAATTAAATGGTACAAAGTAAAAGGACTCAAGAAATGAAGACATCAGGAAAAAGTGGGTACAACATCAGTACTAGACTTCATCAAGAAACAACAAATTAAATGGTACAAAGTAAAATATCGACCACACAAAAGATAGACCTCAGAGATAACAGAGGCGACGAAAGACACTTTCTACAAAGCGCACACAAGGGCCCGTTTTAGAAATCTCTTCTTGAGGTGATGCTGTGAGACAAAACAGGATTGAAGAAAAGAATTAAAGAAAACAATCAAACTAAAAATTACTCTATTAGAAAATGCTTCGCCCGAGTGGTTACGGGGTCCAAATTTGGGGTGTAAAGAATAGAACCACTGTTACCTGCCATGCATGTCGTAAGAGGCGAGGTTTGGCTGAAATCGGATGCATGTGTCCGCTAGGAATGCTAACCCGAAACAAATGCTTGCAGAAAACGGATGCACCAGGCCGTAAGGCGCATAACATGGTGCAACGACCCCTCACAAAGAGGAATGGGATAACGGATTCTACGGTCTCCAATCTGCCTCGGAGATTTAGCCACGCAGTGGGAATGTCAGACCTGTCATCACAAGGGTGGCCAAAATTTACTGCAGGGGGAGGTCGGCACAAAACTGGGAAGCAGAAACCATAGGAATTATATCCTACAGAACTTCCCCCAGTGTGCAGACTTGAGAGGAAAGGGGTGACCCACTTGCAGTAGCGTCCAAGACAAACTCTATGGCGTGGCTGATAATCTGAGGCAAACGGCTGCCTTTATTAGAGAATCTGAAATCTCAATCTAGTGAGAATACAGAAGAAGAAGAAGAAGAAGAAGAAAATGCATTTAAGTTCACAGTTTTACTCCGTTGGTATATGTATACTAAATCTGTAGTGTTCTTATTTGTAACAATAATTGATGAATGTGATGTAAGTTTGCAGATAAATGCATGTAATGTGGCTCAAGACTAACATAATGTTATCTTAGGCTGATTGTACGGGTTCAATTCCAAAGTGGGCGTGGAGTATATTTCCAACCGTAAAGGCTTTCAGGTCGACTCAGCCTCACTTGAGTACCAAGAAAAGCACCGTGAAGTAAAGGCGACCTCATCACCCATCGTGTGCCAAAGGTCAATGAAAAATACTGTCTCAACACTGTATTATTACCCAATATACGTACATTGAGGCATGAATAAGCGTTAACGTTTATACATATCTAAATTGACAATTAAACACATAAGGGCGCATTTTGTGGCACATGACCAAACGGAACAAGCGAACTGATGTAGTCTGCAGAATGTGGTAGCTAATTTGTTAAAACACAAAATTACTGTTGAAACTTATTTAGTAACAATTTAACGAGATTAGAAATTGTCAAAAAAATTAAACTACTATTTTCTAAAAGTTTTTACTAATTTACTCACAACATTTTCAGTACTTTATTATATAATACTAACAACACAAGGTTTATATTATATTACAGGCACTATAATTTACAATCCTTTTTGCGTTATCAGAGTTGAAAATATTGAAATATTTTATGTTGAGAACTGAGTGTGGTCTGTTATTGATTTCAATGATATTGGATGTTATATCTTGCGAGACAGCTAGAACAGAAATGATATCGATTTTAAGGGGATTCTGTACAACCAGACCATACGCTAAACTGACCAATAGTAGAGAATCTTTAGTCACGTGACTATTCTGAAGGTATTTTATATTATGATAATTCAAGTTAGGAAAAGGTAATATTAGAAAAAGGTAATATTAAGAAAATATATTATTGATAAAAACAGATTGCTCAAAATTATACAAACCTAGTTCCAGGTTGAAGACCTAACATGACATAGTAGTGGTAATAACAGGTAGTTAGTAGTAGTAATAGAAGCAAGTAGTAGTAGTAGTAGTAGTAGTAGTAGTAGTAGTAGTAGTAGTAGGGGCATTACACATAGTCCTCTCGTATCGTTATACTTTACATAGTGCCTGCAAGTAATTTTCTTCATACTGCTCTGCCCTGGACAATCCGCACAATCTCTTCCATGGAACTGAGTCCAATATTTATTGACTCTCTCTGAAAAGTTCATTTCAGGGTTTCCTTAGAGCGTAATCTCTTTCCTGAATTCTTTGTTTCTAACTTAATGCCTGCTTTGGTATTCTTTGATCATTTCTTCCTCGAGGTATGCCTAATATATCTACATCGTCTTATTATAACAGTCGTTACTAGTGGTTTACAAGAAACTTCTCTCATTTTATCACCTCCTGAATTAGTTCTATTTTAGTAATAGTACAAGTATTATGCGTAGTAAAACTAAAACCAGTAGCCACCAGAAAATACTGAGGGCGTATCACCACTGATTTCAACTGTGGTAGTGTCACACATGCCACATTAGTTTTTATGTAAGAAGCATACCAACATTACCATAGAAGACATTAAACGAGCTGTCCATGATATAGTAATATGGGTAATGTGTGCAGACCCTATTGAGCATTTAATATTACGATATATATATATATATTTAATGCTATTGCTAGTATTGTTAGTTTTAGTAGTAGTATTGTCAGCAATATTTAGGGGTCTCAATGACGAAGTGGTTAAGACGTTTGCATGTCGTACTTAAGGTTTAAAGTTCGAATCCGGACCGAGACACGAGCCATATGGGCAAACCCGGTGCAACGAAGTCAATCGTTTGCCTTTGGGTCCTTTTAGATAGTCAGCAAAGCAATGCACAGGCTCAAGGAATTATAGAAGATGTAAAGACCTGCAAGATGATTAGATAAGAAGGATAGGTAGAAGAGTGGCAAACACACAAATATAGACTGGAAATGGGAGGTTTCACCGACTGCTTTTGTTGCTATAATAACGTGATGTAATCTCGTATGACCATGACTTCAAGTGCGCTATTATACCCCTGTATCTGGAAGATCGTCAACAATGTATGCATTTATGTCAGTTAGGACACGTAGGTGGTGTCTTGGTTTAGGGATAGTGACTCGGTCTATTAACCCCGACGTTCTGAGTTCAAATCACGCTGCGGACGGTTTGTTGCAAATTGTTTCTGTGGATTTTTACAAAGGACGATGGCTCCACCCGTTCAGAAAGCAATGGCAAACTACTGAACGTAATAATGCCTAGAAACAGCGTTAAAAAGCTGGGGTTGATTCGCAAAGTCTGTAAAGGATATGAAATTAACTTAGACACGTATCATATAAATTTAATAGACTGTGCTCATAAAACTAGTTAAGACAGCAGGTCGTTAGAACATGCTAAAGTCATTGTACACGTACCTAGCAATGAGTGTATACGATATTTGTCAACATAGGATGAAATGAAGACATTAGAAAAAAAGTGGGAACATCATTAGTACTGAACTTCATCAAGAAACAACACATTATACGGTTCGGCCACATAAGCAGATTACCAACAGACTCATGATCAATGCTACTTCCCAACAGTGGATACAAAGTTAAAGACCGTCCACACAAAAGGTGGACCTCAGAAATAACAGAGGCGATGAAAAACACTTTATGGAGCGAACAAAAAACCCCGTTCTAGAAATTTCTTCTTATCCCGACGCTGTTAAGCAAAACAAGATTAGAGATAAAGAAAGTAGAATGAGCTGAAAGGATATAAATAAAAGGATAACAATAAGAGACGATTAGAGATTAACATAGTATTACAAGATTATATACAAGTATAGGGAGTACTAGATAACAAGACAAAGACTGAGGAATTTGCACAGCATGTTACATGTAACATGTCATATGGAAATCAATGACATTCATATGATACCTGATGATTGTGTCAGAGCTCAAACAATGATCTTGACGTGAGCATAATCCAGTAATTAAACATATCATTTATCTCATGTGCAATTTGCCTGCAAAAGTTACCAACAACACAAGAAAAGACAGAATCACTAACATCAGCATAAGAAGAAAGTTGGCACAAAACCGTGCTTGAATTACATAGATAAACAAAGAATGAAGTGGTTTGGCCACTTAATAAGAATTCATCCAAACTTCACAGTATACATAATCTTCTACAACAGAACATCGGGAAAGAAGGCAAGAGGAAGAACACGGAAAAGATGGTTAGATGGCGTAGCAGAATCATGTGAAAGAGCAAAGATAACAATCATACAAGCCACCAGAACAGCGCAAGACAAAAACAGAAAACCACGACACTGGGCAACAACCCGGTAGCAGTGTGACGACACTGGGCAACAACCCGGTAGCAGTGTGACGACACTGGGCAACAACCCGGTAGCAGTGTGACGACACTGGGCAACAACCCGGTAGCAGTGTGACGACACTGGGCAACAACCCGGTAGCAGTGTGACGACAAAAGAAGAAAGAAGAAGAAGAAGATAGGGAGTACTGGATAACTAAGACAACAGACTAAAGAGCAATGATTGCATATGGAACATGTCACATGGAACATGTCATATGATACTGATGATTAGGTCAAGCAGTGAATAAATCAATGCTTATCTTTGACGTGAGTACATAATCCAGTAATTAAACATTATCATTTATCTCGCATCTGTGTCAATTCGTTGCAATCTCATTTCTCCCTCCTGCATTTTCTCTCTCTCCCTCTCTCTCTCGTCTTTAATAATGTCCACATTCTTCCACTCTCTGTAACCGTTAGTCTCATGATTATCATTTTCTTTTGTTTCCATGTTAGCATCTAAAATGCTACATCACTACAATTTCATTAAGTGTGCACAGATCATCTTTAACACAATGTGTCGTGCATAACTACTCTACACTGAATGTTATCTCTCTCTTTCTTCTCTCTCTCATGTTTTTTTACCATGATTTGGGCATACGCCCTCAAACAACTCATGTCAAGTCTTCATATCTTCAGCTATCTCTGCACCCGTCAGCTCTCGCAATTTTTCTGTATATTGTTAATCTCTGTATATTCTTAATTTCTGCCTCTAATTCTCTTCTCCGTGTATTTCTAAATCTTCATCTTTCTCTTTCCCTGTGAGTTTCAGAAAAGGACCTTCTTTTTATATTCTTTGGATTTTCTCAAGGTGTGTCCTATCCAGCTGGTATTTTTTCACTCCCAAATACTAGAATATGCCCAGTTCTCTCTATAAGCTCCTCATTTTTGACCCTATCATATCATCACATGCCCTTTATTCTTGTGCAGACACCAGTTGATGAATATTTGTAATTTATGCTTTATTACTTTAGTCATTCTCCCTGTCTCTGATGCATACAGCAGAATTATTTCAAAATTTTAGTATTCTAATTTTGGTTCAAGATTTGATTTCTTTAGACTTCATTATATTTCATAGTGCGATGAAAGCTTCTTTTTCCTTCTGTATTCTTATTTTGACATCTATATCTTTCTCACCCTCTTTGTCTACATTGCTGTCCAAGTATGTGTATGATTCTACCTCTTGAAGTGGGATTTCACCCAGCATTGTCGTTTGCTTTGCTAATTCTCACTGAATCGTCATGGGAATCTTAAGTTCACGCTGTTGGCTCAAATGTTTCGCAGAAGTTGTTGTTAGCCCATGTTGTCATAGATAGCTATTATCTTGTTTAATTCATCTTCCTATTGACCTTTCTGGCGTTACCAGAACACACATTCTATTCTATGCTGGTGGTTCCTGTGACACACTGTTTACACTATACATTTATTTCTGCTGGACATCGATATATCTGGTTTTGCCTCAACTAATTCCGTCGCTGCCAGAGATGACAAGTATTAAGATAATAGCAAAAATAAAATCGAACAAAATAGCAGATTTTCTTTACCTGGTCTCTGTGTACACAAACGTGCTCCGACTAATGTCATCCATTTTGTGTTTGTTAGTATGGAAATGTGGTTAAAGTTTAATGAAGTTGTCATGGCGACGTATCTTTCGTTACTCAAAACTAAGATCAAATCAAACAGTGTAGCCAGCAGTCTCGGAGCTGACGTCATGGAAATTGTAAAGATTACAACACTGATTCGGGGGAGGGGGGTTCTGCTTTGAAAGTGGTACAGACAGGAGTGGGGATCAGGAGTGGAATACTAATTGTAAAACATTACTGAAAGTATTGTTTAAAGTATCTAATTAGTGTTAAGTTTGAAACTAACAATTCACTACAAATTGTTACATTTTGTAGGAGCATAATATATAATAAACAAACATTTCACATACTGTCTGCAGAAATAATACAGTTTTATTTCGCATTAGATCAGGCTCGCAAGGGGAGCAAAATAATAGTAACACTGAGACCTACAAGGCATAGCGTAAGAGATGACTGAGTCTAGGGAAGCTACGCTAGTAAATAACAAGCGTTGCAGAAATCGTCTGCGCTCGCCTAATTTTAGTCGCTTAACTGGACCAACGTACAATCGCTCTTAGGCTCAGATCACATACAAACCACAAAGAGTGGTTTAACAATTGGTTGATATGGAGCGTTCGCAGAAGAAGACTGTCTGCAGAGACTACACCGATTTTTTATTTCTCATTAGATCAAGTATAATTTTTCACAACAAGGGTTGGCACTAATCATGTTTTGTTTGTCGTTATGATCTCTTATCTGATAAATTACCTTTACTTACAATTTGGTTTTCATGTTACTGAATCCTTTTTCACCCAAAAGTTGGATCTCAGAGATAACAGAAGCAGCGAGAGCTACTATTTATGAAACGCACACTAGGTCTCGTTCAAGAAATCTCTTCTAATCACGACACTTTGAGGCAAACCAGGATTTATAGAAAAGAAAGAAAGATTACTTTTTCTTTCTCACCATTTTATCTAGTACAATTCTCTAACAGTGAATGTTTAAGAAATATTTAAAGACGAATAACAGCAAGGAATTGTGTAATATCACACTGCTTCTATATTTTGTAAGTTTTACGATCACGTGATCACATGGCTTTCCAGACTTTGATGGGCATAGTCTCCTCCTTCTTCTTTGCGTTCGTTCTTTACGACCAATTTTAATCACTCTTTGTGATATATCTGATCTTTGCCAAGAACGTGTTTACGTTGCACATTGGTTTGGTAGACCCATAAATGCATAGACTTCTACACGTTTAGGACATGTGCATTCGATTTCAGCCAAACCTTCTTAATCGCCTCTTATGACATGCGTGACAGGTAACACTGGTTCTATTCTTTACACCCCAATTTGGGCCCCAGTAACCACTCAGGCAGATGGGCATAGTGAAAGTATAAATTGCTGTCTTGAATTTTCAATGATGTCCTTTGACGAATCACCGTCCTGCTAAACTGTACTTCTTATGTATACAAAATCCTGAACTTTCATTATAATTCCATTTCTAACTAATTGTTTTTCTTCTTCTTCTTTGTGTTCGTTCTTTACGACCAATTTTAATCACTCTCTGTGATATGTTTGATCTTTGCCAAGAACATGTATACGTTGCACATTGGTTTGGTTGGCCCCTAAACGCATAGACTTCTAAACGTTTAGGACATGTGTATCCGATTTCAGTCAAAATTGTTTTTTAAAATTATTTTATTAATCTAATGTTGTTGTGGATTTAGGTTGTAACTGATGGTGAGAACATGACGACTTCAGAGGCGCGAGAATCTGGCCTATAGAGAGAGAAATTCCGAAGGACTGTTAGGGTGGCAAAGTTCTGCTCACGACAAACTATTTGATGATGATGATGTTGTGTCTCATTACTTTTGTTTTTCCGAAATTAACCTGAACTCAAATATATATTTTAATATTGGTTTTTTCGATCCAGAAGCACTTGAGCTGAAAGCTCTTCGGCTCGGTGTCATGGACATCGTAACCCTTCGGTTCGGTGCCACGAACACCGTAAATCTGGGGAACCTGTGGCTTTCATGCCAGTCCGTGGAGTTGAACCCGCACTTACAGAGAGCTAGTCACCTGCAGTCCAACGCACTACGAACACGCTGGGCAGGCGGGCATTGTTTTCTTTAAATACAACAGATCTGTTTACATCATACTTATGATATGATGTGTCGTCGTGTATTACTGGAATGATTCAGGCAAGTTCACGGACAGACGTCAGCAGGAGTGGACAGTCCAACGTAAGTAGTGTGGATTAGACCACGTGGTTAAATTCGAGATGTGAAATTCGCCCGTGTGGTGCCGGGGCCCGCAAGCGAAGCAAAGAATAGCACTGCAACCTACAAGCATGTCGTAAGAAGCGACTGATGTAGAACCTAGGGAAGCTACCCTAGTAAATAAAAAGCATCGCAGAAATAGGATGTGCTGGCCTACTTGTTGGTGCATAACTGGCACAACTTACAATCGCTCTTAGGCTCAGATTTCATACACATCACACAGAGTGGTTAACAAGTGGTTGATGTGGAGCGTTGGAAGAAGAAGAAGATTACTGGAATGAGTTTGTCTTTTCCTTCTCTTCCACTATTTACTTCTTATAGAAGGTGGGGAAGGGAGGGGGAAGCGTAGTGGTCTTGTATGTGCTTGTTTTAAGGCACTTTTTAAGCTGTTAGTTATTATCGTTAGGATGTTCTTGATGCCGTCGCTCCATCTTTTGCGTGGTCTTCTTCTTGCTTTGAACTCGTTATACTTTTTCTGTGTTGCTTTTTGTGGTAGGCGATGCCAGTGCATTCTTGTCAGGCATCCGAACTATTTAATATGTTGGTCTTTTATTAATTGCATGACTGTTTCACATCCAGTCTTCTTCTGATTTCTTCATTTCTAATTTGAATGAGTTTGTTTACATACATAAATTTCTTCCAATAGAGTAAGTGTTTTTCACATCTTCTTCTTCTTCAAACGCTCCACATCAACCACTTGTTAACCACTCTGTGTGATTTGTATGTGATCTGAGCCCAAGAGCGATTGTACGTTGCTTCAGTTATGCGCCTACAAGTAGATCAGGCCAGCTTTGACCGGAGCATTGCTTTTATTGACTGGCAGTTCTAGGTCCTACATCAGTCGCCTCTACGACATGCCTGGTTTCAGGGTTCTAATTTCTTGACTCGGACCTGACCATACAGTTGTGTTTCATTGACTAATTGTTTGGACAGAAATGTACAGTTTATTCAAACAATGATATTTCCATTGTGTAAACATATTTAATTGGTATAACATCAGTCTAACTCATGCCTAATGAGATATGGGGAGGATGAAGGAGAGATTACAATTATTGATCAGTAATCTTGATTTTTCAATTCTGTCCATCTTTTACTTTAAATAACACAAAAATATAAACAATTAAGTGCCAGATTCACGTCGAATTTCTCTTTTACTTGTTTACTATCATTTCAATCTGCTTCAATTGTTGTCGATTCGAACAGTCTGTTTTATTTTGTTCATATTTTGATGTTATTGTTTCAGTTACAGCGTTGTCACTCTCTGTTTGGCATGCATCAACTCTGATAGTCTCCCTATAACCAAAACTATTTGATAACATTCTACAGGGCATTATATCATTGACCTATACATTTCTACGGTGGAGTAAAAAATGCTACAATTTGAAACAATCTTTGATTGATTGATAGAAACATTATCATTGCACTTCGGTGAGTAACCATGTGTGCTCCAATCTCTTTCTTACATAGGAAGATATCAGCTGCAGTACACGAACTCCGCGAGTAGAACCGGCGGGGGTTCCGATGTAATTTTGAAGATGGTGCAGGTATTTTTGTAAACATATTTTCTAATAAATGTTGCATGGGCAGCGGCTTTCCAGCTTGTTCTTCTCGATTTTAAACTGCCAAGAGTTCTTTTGCGTTCTCAAGTTGAAAACGGACCTACCTTTTATCTCCTGTCTCCGATACGAACTCGATCTCACCTACACTGAGATCGGGGATCTCTGGACAAATATCCAGATGGCGCCACGAGAGAGCGAACCTGGTACCTCTGCCACGACAGGCTAACACCTAACATCTACACCACAGAGACCTCTAAATCGATTTCTAAATATTCAACAGATCAGTTGACACGAGGAAGATAATCCACGGATCAGTTGACACGAGTAAGATAATCCACGGATCAGTTGACACAGTAAGATAATCCACGGACAGTGACACGAGTAAGATGATCGATGAAGAGTTAAATATCAACAGACAGTTGATGAGTAAGATAATCCACGGATCAGTTGACAGATAAGATAATCGATGAGTAGTTAATATACAACAGATCAGTTGACACGAGTAAGATAATCACGGATCAGTTGAACGGTAAGATAATCGATGAAGTGTTAAATAACAACAGATCAGTGGGTAAGATAATCATGAGTAGTTAAAATACAACAGATCAGTTGACACGAGTAAGATAATCGATGAAGTAGTTAAATATACAACAGATCAGTTGACACGAGTAAGATAATCCACGGATCAGTTGACACGAGTAAGATAATCGATGAAGTAGTTAAATATACAACAGATCAGTTGACACGAGTAAGATAATCGATGAGATTAAAATACAACAGATCAGTGACACGAGTAAGATAATCGATAGTTGTTAAATATACACGATCAGTTGACACGATAAGATAGTCGATGAAAAGTTAATATACAACAGATCAGTTGACACGAGTAAGATAATCACGATCAGTTGACACGAGTAAGATAATCGATGAAGTAGTAATATACAACAGATCAGTTGACACGAGAAGATAATCCACGGATCAGTTGAAGGAGAAGATAATCCACGGATCAGTTGACCGAGTAGATAATCGATAAGAGTTAAATATACAACAGACGTTGACACGAGTAAGAGAATCACGGATCAGTTGACACGAGAAGATAATCCGGATCAGTTGACACGAGTAAGATAGTCGATGAAGGTTAAATATACATCATGACAGAGATAATCGATGAGTTGTTAAAATACAACAGATCAGTTGACGATAAGATAATCGATGAAGGTTAAATATACAAGATCAGTTGACACGAGTAAGATACAATCACAGATCAGTTGACACGAGTAAGATAATCCACGGATCAGTTGACATCGATAAGATAATCGATGAATAGTTAAATATACAACAGACTCAGTTGACACGAGTAAGATAATCCACGGGTCAGTTTACAGTAGATTCAAAGTATTAATAACAACAGATCAGTTGACACGAGTAAGATAATCGATGAAAGTAAGATAATCACGATATGACGGAAAATATGATAAGGAATATGACAACGAATGAATGTAAGATAATCACGATCAGTTAGGAAGATATGATGAATGTAAATATACAACAGATCAGTTGATGATATGATGAAGTGTTAAATACACAGATCAGTTGACACGAGTAAGATAATCGATGAAGTGTTAAATATACAACAGATCAGTTGACACAGTGATACGAGAAGATAATATCACGGATCAGTTGACACGAGTAAGATAATCGATGAAGTTGTTAAATATACAACAGATCAGTTGACACGAGTAAGATAATCGATGAAGTAGTTAAATATACAACAGATCAGTTGACACGAGTAAGATAATCGATGAAGTTGTTAAATATACAAGATCAGTTGCAGTAAGAGTCGTGAGAGTTAATATAAGATCAGTGACATGAGTAAGATAATCGATGAAGTTGTTAAATATACAACAGATCAGTTGACACGAGTAAGATGATCGATGAAGTTTTAAATATACAACAGATCAGTTGACACGAGTAAGATAATCGATGAAGTAGTTAAATATACAACAGGTTGTACAGGTAACAATATCTAGAATGGGTTCGATAAAACTACAATCCTTTTTGAAATAGTTAATTAGAATATCTTTCCAATGTCATAGAAATATCTCATATAGAAATTACAGATTCTCATTTTATTACCGTTGGAATATATCTGTCGTAGCCCATATGTAGTGTGCTGTGAAATTCGTCACTCCCATTGGTAGATACGTGGTTCTTAACCTGTGGGTCGAACGACCATTTTACAGGGGTCACATAAGACAATCGGAAAACACATATTTATCATAACTAGAAATAAATATTTCACAACGTATAATTACATATTGTTTTGTGACTAATCACTATGCTTTAATTATGTTCAATTTGTAACAATGAAAATACATCCTGTATATCAGATATTTACATTACGACTCATAACAGTAGCAAAATTACAATTATGTAGTAGCAACGAAAATAATTTTATGGTTGGAGGTCACTACAACATGAGGGACTGTATTAAAGGGTCGCGGCATTACGAAGGTTGAGAACCACTACTGTAGATTATTACCTTTCAAACGTAACTATAATATATTCAGTTATTTCCTTAGACAAGTATAGCTACATTGCTGTGTGTGTAATACATTCTGATACAAAGACAAGACTTAGGTTTGTATAAGAATGTATTTTTCAAATTGCAATATATGGTCTTGAGATATGGATTACTGATAAACCAGTTAAAAAATTAATTAATAACTTTGAGTGCAATAACTACAAAAGAGTGCTCAGAATATCATTGCCAGAACAAAAGAACAAATATATTCATTTTGTAAAAGTTTAACATTGAAGATAAATTAGAGAAAAAATGAAATATGTTGAACATATAAAAATATATGATTATCATGAGAAGATCACTCTGAGGGGCATTATTTCGACAGACGGGAGAGAGAAAGACTATTGAGAAGAAGGGTGCAAGATGTCATAAACGAGTGTGTAACTGCAGCAAACGCCAACACAGGACAGGGACTCATCTAGAGTCGTTGTCATGGGAGACATGTTTCGAAATGGATAAACTAGATAATGATGAATTATTAAAAAAAACTAACCAAAAAGATAATTGTGGTTAGTTCGTACATTGAAGATTCACAATCGGGTGCTAAATCGTAAAGAGATGAGTGATCTCAAGTCTCCAGCAGGATCGCATTCTAATTAAATCAAATGTCCTGTCCACGCAGAAGTTTGCAGTAACCACAGAGCAGCTACATGGGTTTCCCAAGCATATGTTGCCAAAACATTGTATTCAAAACTAACTCATTACCATCAACATGCAAGCACTTTAAAATCTGATACTGAAAACAGTTCATCTATTAGTTTCTCAGTTCTCTGAGGTTTTTCATTAACCATAGTTCGCAGCTATATTAGTTAAAAGATATGTATTTAAGACCCTAATCCATCTGTCTAGACATGAATCCATCTAATTTTAAACGCTAATCCATCTAATTCTAGATACTAATCCATCTAATTCTAGATACTAATCCATCTAATTCTAGATTCTAATCCATCTAATTCTAGATACTAATCCATCTAATTCTAGATTCTAATCCATCTAATTCTAAACGCTAATCCATCTAATTCTAGATGCTAATCTATCTTGTTCAACTATAAGAACACACTAATCTACATCCAGTATTAATATTTTACACACATGTATGACTGCGCTATCTCTTCGCAATTTGCGTCGTAATTCACGCTTGACATCAACAAAAACACTTTATAATCTTCGATTCCGCAATTAATTAATTCTTATTTGTTCATGCTTGTTAGCCTACACTCTCTGATATAACCAAAAAGGCTAATGCTTAGGTTGAAATGGCGTTCATCGACTTCAAGAGCCTTTTATCCCCTATATAACAAACATACACTACAGTTCTTGTATTCAAATGTAACTATCCATTTGTTTACTGGTACGCTTGATTACAATAAATTAGTAAATTAGTGTATTAATTGCGGTAAACGTGCTGCGGAACGTGACATTTTGCCTTGCAATTAGAAGATTGTCCTTATATCTGACTAGAATAGAAAAAGTAGGACATGGGAATAGAAACTAATACAAATCATATGCTGTAAAAGTGTTTGCAAGGCCACCCTCAACACAGTGCCAAAGATGGGTACTATGGTCTGTACCGTAGTAAACACGTTGTCATATTCCGCCTCCGTATCGGCCATAACAGACTCCGGTCTCAACTTTACAACAAATTTAACATTGGCCCAACTAGCTTGTGCCACTGCAAGAAGGTAGACGTGACGGCAGAGCACCAACTGCAAGACTGCCCACTGCTAGCAGGCCTGAGAAACGAAACCTGGCCGGAAAATACCGATCTAAATGAGAAGCTGTACGGAGGGACGGAGCCCTAAAAACAACAAAAGAATTTATGGAGAAATCTGGTTCATCAGTCTAAGCTGTGATCGCGAGAGAGAGAGAGAGATAGATAGAGATATGCTGTAAAACTCTCACTTTAGTAGGTATAAAAGACAATAAATCTGTTTGATATACATTCTTCGCGTCTTAAATATGTTTGTTGTTTCCTGTTTTATTAATCAGAAGGGATGGGGAGGAGGGAGGGAGGGGGGGGAGGGGAGGATCTGTAGCTGAGTGGTTCAAGTCTTTCCTTTGCGTTCCGAAGGTAATAGGGTTCCAATCTGACCACACCATTCTGTTCACAAGTGCATTCTGTTCACAAGTGCATTCTGTTCACAAGTGCATTCTGTTCACAAGTGCATTCTGTTCACAAGTGCATTCTGTTCACAAGTGCATTTTTTCCAGAGACCCCTAGGATTGTTGTCCGAGCTGCGATGTTCGTGTTCTTTGTAATACTCCCATCAGATAGTGTGTCATTTCTGTGGAGAGGGATCGAGCATTATGGGGTAACACCTTGTGCAATGAAGTCAGTCTTTTGTCTCTAGATGATTTAGACAGGGCCGTCCCGTGCTATGATACAAAAGAGCGGCCACATCAGGCGACACCGTAAGGGGGCGGCATAAGTAGCGAAAAGAAAATCACAATTACAGGTTATGTTAAAGAAAAAAGGGGCGGTATTTCAAAGACTTGCATCATACTGAGAAAATATACCGCACAGTCCTGGATTTAGACATAGTGTTGCTTCCACAAGTCTCCAAGCATGCTCTGCGAGAATACTGATAATAAACTGTTCATGGTACCGCTGCTTCTTTAAAAATATTTTTTTAAACTTGGGAAGAAGAGGAGAAAACAAAAGTGGGAGAAGGTATTTATTATGAGAAATGGTTTTTACAGAGGCGAACACCTAAAGTTTCCACTATTCATGGCACTTTTTCTTTGTTCACTCTAAGACGTCAACTTTCTTCCTTCTTTTCATTAAAAAAAATCCGACCCAGAAGCACTTGAGCTTTCAGCTCTTCGGCTCAGTGCCATGGACATTGTAACCCTTCGGCTCAGTGCCATGGACATTGTAACCATTCGGCTCAGTGCCATGGACATTGTAACCATTCGGCTCAGTGCCATGGACATTGTAACCCTTCGGCACAGTGCCATGGACATTGTAACCATTCGGCTCAGTGCCATGGACATTGTAACCATTCGGCTCAGTGCCATGGACATTGTAACCATTCGGCTCAGTGCCATGGACATTGTAACCATTCGGCTCAGTGCCATGGACATTGTAACCATTCGGCTCAGTGCCATGGACATTGTAACCATTCGGCTCAGTGCCATGGACATTGTAACCATTCGGCTCAGTGCCATGGACATTGTAACTCATTGGCTCAGTGCCATGGACATAGTAACCATTCGGCTCTAGTCCATGGATATGTAACCATTCGCTCAGTGCCATGGACATTGTAACCATTCGGCTCAGTGCCATGGACATTGTAACCATTCGGCTCAGTGCCATGGACATTGTAACCATTCGGTTCGGTGCCATGGACATTGTAACCTTCGGTTCGGTGCCACGAATACTGTAAATCTGGAGAACATGTGGCTTTTCTGCCAGCACGCGGAATTGAACCGCACTCACAGGGGGATTGTCACCCGTTGCCCAAAACGCTACGAATACGCTCGGCAGGCGGGCACTTCCTTTCATTTAGATTATATCCCTGTATAGTGCACCTTGTGGGATGGTTTAGCATAATGCATAAGCGTTTCCCTATCGACTCGTGCACAAGAGGGTTGTGCTTCAATCCCATACTGGACGTTCCCCACATGATGACAGGAATTGACACTCCTACCTTCTGCACAAAAGGGTCTAGAAATGTGAAATTAAGTGACTTCACACCCTAAGGTCTGAAAAGGGTATGGTAATTGTGACACCCAAAGATCAATATGGAAGTGAAAAGACAGATGATAAAAAGTATTTTCCTACCAACACTTTGTTACCAGTGCCAAACTTGGTCTCTTACAGCAACACACCACAGAAAGCTCACCGCTATGAAATGAAAAGCTTGAGGAAGGCAGTGGAGTCACCAGGAAAGACAGACTACGAAATGAGGACATCAGAAGCAGAGTGGGCATAACTTCATGCATCGAATACATCGAATGACAGCAAATGCAAGGGTTTAGACATTTAATGAGAATGAAATACAACCACCAATAACAGCATACAATAAAAAGAGATCGGGATAGACAATATCAAGACCACACTACATAAACACGGATACAACACAACAAGGGCGACTCATCTAGCCTTAGAACGCAAATTAAAGCTATCATCCCTACTCTTAACGATAAGAGTGGACAGCCAACTACATCTTCCACCTGGGAATAGAAAATAGACCAAAAAATTGTTTTCTTTTGTAATAGCGTGTACCTTACACATTATTGTCTACAAAGATGGTGGGTGTACAATCATCAATACAAAAGTAAGCGATCATTAATTAAAGGAATATCAAGAAGTGATGGATAGACAACATTGGAGAAAACATTCAACAAAACAGACTGACAATAACCATTCTGTCACCCCCGTTAGATTTCAACAGATATTTGTTCAATTACGATGACATATATTTCAAGTACTCGCCTGAGCTACAGTATAAGTGTTCTGTCGTTGATACTATCAACCCGTTGAAAGGATCATACAGAAATAGATACATCGTGCTTGTATGCATACTAAATGAGATAGGGATTGATTTGTTTCCAATAAACTGTGAGATTGCATTTCTGACAGTACTCTCATATAATGTGAGCGTCTGTAGCTCAAGCGGTATAGCTCGATTACAACCCAATCGTTCTGGTTCAAACTCCGCGGCGGGCAAGTTTGGAAGCAAATTAGTTACCTTGGAGTGTTACTAACGATTAATTAGACCTCACCGTTCAAAAAGCAATGGTAAATTACTGAACGTATAAGTGGTGCCTATAAAATCAAGCGCTCGTTTACTGTTGTTGATGGCTACGTCATGTAAGGATATGCCACAATTGTTTTTTCACTCCTTATAATCATTATTATAAGTATCAAGTGACATGTTTGCCGACGTAAACGACCATGTATATCGACAAAGCTAGCTTTTTGCAGTGCAGTTTATCAGTTATAGCTTTATTCTTTTTTCAAACAACGATTTCAAGCCATCCAGTATCTTCTCTTTCTCTCTCTGTCTTCCTCGATCTCTTCTTCCGTTAATTTCAGCCGTTGTTACCAAATGTTACAAATCTCCTCTTTCCATTATATATCTGAAAAATATTGAATGTCTAATTCTGTGTTTTACCAGGCTTTGATCTTTATAAGTTTCTTTTAAAACTTACCCATTTATTTTTTGTTTGTTTTGCTGACCATGAGCGTTTGAACGTTCTTCTGTAAAACAACAACTCAGTGATTTCCAGCAAGATTACTGACTGTTAGTTCATTGTCCATGATTCTGTTCCATACATAAGTATTAATTCCATATAAGATTGGAAAATTCAGTGTCGTAATGTCCTTGTTAGTGGGTCTATTGTCTATTGTATTTCGCCAGGTGGATGATAGAATTATTTGTCCACTCTTGTCGTTTAGTTTGGAGGTGGGAGCTTTAATTTGCGTTCCAGGGCCAGATGAGTCGCCCCTGTTATGTTATATCCGTGTTTATTTAGTGTGGTCTTGATATTGTCTATCTATCTTTTCTTGGTCTTCCCTTGGCTCTGATCTCTTTTTAATGTATGCTGTTATTGGTGGTTGGTTGTATTCCCTTCTCATTAAATGTTCAAACCACTGCATTTGTTGTCTTTCATTGTATTCGGTGCATGATGTTAGTGGGTTCTCGCACATAATATACTTTATTTTGATGAAAGCTGATTATGTTATTAACTTACATATGTAACGTTATATTGTAATGTCTCTCATAAGAACAAACAATAGTCGCACGCTGGGTGTTATTATCATCATAGAGGTTATGCAAGCAATTTTTACAATTATATTGCTGCCTATGCTAGCTTCAACGATATATGTATGATTAACATGAATACGCTAATCTATTGATGTCATAAAAATAACTCGTCAAATAACCACGTGAATTTTAGATTTATATAACACAAATCATAGATTCTCAAACTTTTTCGGTCCACCGTTCACTTTACATACATAAACTTTGTAACGCCCCCTCTCCACATTATAACAGTTTGCCAATGTCCCCCCCTTCCCACCTATATACATGATATATTTTATTTTGACATAGAAAATTGATATATATTTCTGTAATACATGGTCAATTTTCAAATGATTATATTCATGAAATAGAAAATTGATGACAAAATTGATCGTGTAAGATGGGAATAAGATAAATTAAAATGCAGAATTCAAATTTTAAATGATTATTCAATAACAAAATCACGAAAATAATTCATAAAAAAATATTTATTATTATTTTCTTCTGTAAGGAGCAACCGACCCATAATCGCCTGAACATCCCCCAAATTCTTTTGAACCCACTATCGCCTTCCTAGAACGCTTCAGCGCTCACTGGGGAGGGGGGATACTGCAACCTTTGGGAAATGCTCACATAAATGAACTGAAATTCCTTATCAGAGTTTCTTCCATGTAAAAATTCCATAATAATAATAATAACAATAATGATAATAACAATAATTCCTCTCGTACCGTTATACGTTACATAGGGCCTGCAAGCAATTTCTCCATACCGCTCTATCCTGGGTAACTCGCTCAATCTCCTGCATGGAACTGAGACCGATATTTCTTACCTCTCTCAGCAAAGTTCGTTTCAGGGTCTCCTTAGGTCGTCCTCTCTTTCTTGAACCCTTTACATCCCACAAAAGTCCCATTCCCACATATTTAAATTGTCTATTATTCAATAAAGGGTTCATTAAGATTAGTTATACAACACATATTTAAAATTGTATAAAAGAGAAGGATTTATTTCATTGCACTGGGTTGCCCAAAATATGACTCTGCCCCTGTCGGCAGAAATGACACGCCATCTGCTGAGACTGTTGCACAAAGCACGAACTTCGTCATCATTTTCAAACCATCAGTCGTCCGAGTGGTTACCGGGGCCAAATTTGGGGTGTAAAGAATAGAACCACTGTTACCTGCCACGCATGTCGTTAGAGGCGACTAAGGAGGTTTGGATGAAATCAGATGCACGTGTCCTAAACATGTAGAAGTTCTCTGCGTTTAGAGCCTACCAAACCAATATGCAACGTATACACGTTCTTGGCAAAGATCAAACATATCACAAAGAGTGATTAAAATTGGTTGTAAAGAACGAACACAAAGAAGAAGAAGAAACAATCAGTTACATTCTAAATCCATCTTCTACGTGGTCTACCTCTTCTTCTCTTTACAAATTAGAAAGTGTAAAACGTCAGAGTAAACTAAACATAAATCATTGAGAGTATTAAATCAAACAATAAATACGAGTTTTTCATTTTAAAAACAAGAACAAACTCAATGAAATGGTTGATGAAGTTACCAATCTAATTTCTTAATGTATCCATTTATGAACTGGAAAATAATAGTGTTCTGAGACACAAAAGTCCGTTAAAAGATCTGGTATTTGAGTGTTATTTTATTGAAACACTATTTGGGGGAAGTCCTTGCTGCTGTCGCCACCTGGCGAGTCTGTGTTCGAACCAACGCTGAAAATTGTATACAGAAAACAAGTTATTAGTCAATAAAACAAAATGTACATATTAGAAAGTGATTATATGTATAATCCTTCTAAAAAAGGGTCACATTAGAATAGCAATATCTCTTCTTATATACATGTATAGACAAAACGTAATATCTTTCCTTCACAAGTGACAACATGTTTCATACCATGTCTTAAAATATGTTCCAATTTACTAGCAAGTCATTTCTAGACTATTTATTCTTTATCTGAACCTAAGGCAGTTGTTCATATCCTTAACTTCTAAACAACGACACATGCATTCATTTCTTAAGTGACATTGATACGGTCAATACAGGGCGTGTATACAGGGCGTGTTGGTTGTGGTATAAATTTGTGATTCTATTAAGAGTCACTGCAATCATCGTTGAATAAGTGTGCTTGTAATATGATTCAATAAACCACAACCGAAATGCTATATTCGTCTGTTTATTGAAATCTTCTTGTTTACTGCAAACGGAATAACACTAAAGAAGACACATACTAGGACAATTATAAAGTGAATTAAACATGTTTTCAGAACAGCAGTGACCCCAAAGCTGGCATACTCTCTCTCTCTCTCTCTCTCTCTCTCTTTCTTTTAAGCCAGATTGGGGCATAGGCCATCAACCAACTCATGCCAAGTCTTCCTATCTCTAGCTATTTCCAGAAGCTCCCTCCAGCTCTTCTTTATATTGTTGATCTCTGTCTCCAAATCCCTTCTCCGTGTATTTCTCGGTTTCCCCTTCTTTCGCTGTCCATGCGGATTCCAGGAGAGGATCCTTGTTATATTCCCATCAGGTTTTCACAAAGTATTGTGCTATCCAGCGTCAGCGTATTTTTTTAACCTCTTGGTTCACTGGAATCAGACACACACTATAATGTGAAAATGAATTGAACATGTTTTCAGAATAGTAGTTTCCCCAAAGCTGGCATACTATAGATCACAAAATGAATTGAACATGTTTTCAGAATAGTAGTTTCCCCAAAGCTGGCATACTATAGATCACAAAATGAATTGAACATGTTTTCAGAATAGTAGTTCCCCCAAAGCTAGCATACTATAGATCACAAAATGAATTGAACATGTTTTCAGAATAGTAGTTTCCCCAAAGCTGGCATACTATAGATCACAAAATGAATTGAACATGTTTTCAGAATAGTAGTTTCCCCAAAGCTGGCATACTATAGATCACAAAATGAATTGAACATGTTTTCAGAATAGTAGTTTCCCCAAAGCTGGCATACTATAGATCACAAAATGAATTGAACATGTTTTCAGAATAGTAGTTTCCCCAAAGCTGGCATACTATAGATCACAAAATGAATTGAACATGTTTTCAGAATAGTAGTTTCCCCAAAGCTGGCATACTATAGATCACAAAATGAATTGAACATGTTTTCAGAATAGTAGTTTCCCCAAAGCTAGCATACTATAGATCACAAAATGAATTGAACATGTTTTCAGAATAGTAGTTTCCCCAAAGCTAGCATACTATAGATCACAAAATGAATTGAACATGTTTTCAGAATAGTAGTTTCCCCAAAGCTGGCATACTATAGATCACAAAATGAAGTAGAAAGTGGACTACATACAAATTCCTTGTGTTATTATATCATTGCTGCTATTTAAAACAAAACTATATAATCAAAACATCATGCGGCAGAGTCAAGATGACACTTTATAAATTAAAGATTACCTGCCATCCTAACATCACAACTTCAAGATAACCTGTCATCATAACATCCTTATTTCAATATTACCTGTCATCATAACATCCTTACGTCAATATTGCTTGTCATCATAACATCACGAATAGCTCTCATCATAACATTCTAACTTCAAGATTACACATCCTCATAACATCCTTACTTCAAGATTTAACATCATCATAACATCCTTACTTAAAGATTACCTGTAATCATTACACTGTAACTTCAAGATTACATGTAATCATAACACCCTAACTTCAAGATTACCTGTAATCAAAACACCCTAACGTCAAGATTACACATCATCATAACATGCTAGCGTCAAGATTACACATCATCCTAACATGCTTACTTCAAGATTACACATCATAATAACATTATAACTTCAAGAGTACACGTCATCATAACATCATAATTTCAAGATTACACATCATCCTAACATGCTTACTTCAAGATTACACATCATCATAACATACTTACCCGAACTGCGGTTTCCTTCAGCTCAATTTCCGCAGCAATAATCGTAATATCAAGGTCAGACGGGTTTCTATTTTTTTGAAAGTTTTCTTCTAACGACTTAAGCTGTTCATCAGACAGCCTGGGAAGTTGACTGGATGGACTTAAGTAAGCCTCAATACCAGTTAACTTACCACTGAGTATACTAGTTTTACTAGGACTGGCATCCATTCTTATATAAAGTTACCAGATGTTCATACTGGACTTGAAACACTCCCTTGGTAGTTATTTAGTAGATCACATATTCACTGCAAATAAAAATAAAAATCAAATATAATTTAATTTGATTGATTAATTAGATGTTATATATGCAAGTATCAATATTAAAACAGAGGCCTCTGTGGAGTAGAGATTAGGTACTCGTCTTTCGTGCTAAAGGTACAAGGTTCACTCCGTCGTGGAGACATCTGGATCTTTTTCCAGAGATCCCTGTTCTCAGTGTAGGTGAGATCGAGTTCCAATTCCTATCGGAGACGGACGATAAAACAGAGGTCCATGTTCAACTTGAGCACGTAAAAGAACCATTGGCAGTTCAAAATCGAGAAGAGCAGGCTGGAATGTCGCTGCCCGGACAAAATTCATTAGGAAACATTTAAAATAAAATTCCTACACAAATATCTTCACCATCTTAAATATTACATCGGAGACTCTCGCCGGTTCTACGGAGTTCGCGAAACTCCAGCTGAGATCTTCCTGTGTAAGAAAGAGATCGGAGCACATATGGCTACGCACCAAAGTGTAATGATGATGATGGTACTATCAATCAATCAATCATTCAATCATTCAATCAATATTAAACACTAAATTGCTCTTTAATAGCTTATACATTACACTTATTGTAGAGACAAGTTATCACTGAAGATACTTATATATCACTTTTAATAGAAATGCAGTTATTTCATGCACTCTAAACTTATATAATTACAAACATCCTTGTATATGCTCTATTACGAGACTAAGAATAACACCAAAAAGGAATATATTACATTGTCCAACTGCATTAAGAACTGTACATGTATAGCAGCAGATCTTGACGGTTATATATATATTACTATATATATATTGTTGATATTTATAGAGTAAACACTGCTCTGATGTTCCGTAATAATATTCTACACGTTATTACTACACAGAGTAACCAGATAATGACTTAATAGAATGAGATTTGAATACGCCAGTTCCCAAATATGCACTATAACATTGTGCATGTGTTCACTCAAATTATCCAATTTAGTAATACAGTAAAACCTTGATTAACCGTCACTCGTTTCACAGTCAGTTTCTATTATTCTTCATCATGTACATACAAATCTTCTAGTGTGACTACTATTGAAATGAAAGATTGATGACGATGAAGTAACCGTTCTTAACCAAAAACTTATAACTAGTCATGCAGATGCTGCAACAATGTTATTAAAGGGCATCGACTAGTTTGAAATGCAAGAGGAGGTGAATGCAGCACAGATCTACTTCTGGTAGGATACGGAACATTGTTGCACAGAAAGCTCAAACCTCAAGACACAGAAGATGACAGATTATTTTTAAATAGCGTAGGTTTATATAATTAAAATACATTTCTGTACATTACTACTCTTATATAGAAGTTTATATTCATTGTTTTGTAAAATTAAATAAAGTATGTATGCAGTATAGAAGAATCAATTGATTTCCAGTCACCACTAGTGATAAATTTTATAGACTTTCAGAAAGCGTTTGATAGTCTTCATCGTTCTACTCTCTGGGAGATTCTTAAGACCTACGGCTTCCAGGAAAAATACGTCAACATTATAAAAGTCTTCTATTCTGAAGCATCCTGCTGTGTAAGAACAGATGCAGGAAACTCAGACTGGTTCACAGTCAATTCGGGTGTGAAGCAGGCTGCGTTATGTCACCTATGCTTTTTGGGATAGCTATAGACTGAATCATGCGCAAATGCACCAAGATGATCAACTAGGCATCAAATGGCTTAATAACAGCAGACTATTTGATCTTGACTTTGCCGATGAGTGGCCATATTGAATTCAACAACAAACAACCCACAAACTAACGAGCAATCTTCACTTAGAACAGGTTGTCTCAGATTAATTCTGTAACAAATATGGACCTCTCGACAACATCAATAAATGGCCAAACACTGAAAGTTGAACATTTTACATATTTGGGTAGTAAAGTGTCAAACAACGGAGACAGATGAAAGAAATAAACTCTCGTATTGCTATAGCAGCTAGTGCCTTCACTAAATTAACGAATATCTGGTAATCTCAAGACCTTAGTATATGCACAAAAGTTAAATTATTTAGGTCATGTGTGATTCCTGTACTGACCTACGGTTGTGAAAGTTGGAAATCAACAAAGAAAATTGATAAGAATCTGGACAGCTTTGAGAATAAATGTCTCCGAAAAGTATTAAAAGTCAAATGGAGTGATTTCGTTTCTAACAACACAGTGAGAGATAGAACACACCAACAACCCGTATCACATATTACAAGGAAACGAAGGTGGAAATATTTAGGTCATGTTCTTAGATCAGACGAAAAGAGACTAAATCGACATGTCCTTATGTGGACACCAGTTGGGAAAAGAAAACATGGAAGACCAAAGACCACTCTTCGAAGAACCATCCAACAAGAAAGTAAACTATTGGGATGTAAAACCATACAAGATCTCCAACTGCTAGCAAAGAACCGCATCACATGGAGATCTAAAACCTCTGCCCTATGTGCCACCTTTGGCACGAAAGGAACAAACTAACTAACTAACTATGTATGCAGTGGCGGCTCGTGATGATTTTTGTTGGTGGGGCCATACATTTTTTTCAGGATAAATCATGGTTTTAGATTGCTATATTTTAATTTTAAAATAATAAATACACGGTATAGATTATTTTTGGTGAGGCCGCCCCACTGGCACTTATAGATGAGCCGCCACTGTACGTATGTATTATTCACTTTTAATGAATTTCATTTTGGTCCCAAGCCCGTATTGAAATCACGCTACTGTACATATGCATTAAGAGATTTCTGTTATCCGTCTTTTCGGTTATCCGTTACAGCCCCTGGTCCGGACGGTACTACATTTAATCGAGGTTTTACTGTATTTGGTCTGTCAAAAGGGAAATGTTTTATACGTGTTGTTTAGTTTGTACTTGTTTTCAGTGCTAGTTAAACGTAAACATCACACATGTCAACTTTGACGACACAACTTATTTTGAATTTCATAACATTACAAGCAACATTTGAAGCGGTAAACACGGTGTGACTTTTATGATGGGTATGAACATTTTATGTAAATCTTGATATTTGATCTATCGATGAAGTGTGTAGCATGGTCCATGGGCTTCTTCTTCTTTTGTCGTCACATTGTTACCGGGTTGTTGCCTAGTGTCGTGGTTTTTATCTTGCGTTGCTCTGGTGACTTGGGAAACAATTTTTTCCTTTTGACAGGATATTGCGATGCCATGCTTCCATTTTTTGCGTGGCCTTCATCTCGCTTTCTTTCCTGATGTTCTATTGTAGAAGTCTCTGTATACAGTGAAGTTTGGATGCATTCTTATTTGTTTTGAACCGTTTCACTCTTTGTTTCTTAATGTAATTCAAGCAAAGTTCTGTCCCAACTTTCCTTCTTATGCTGATGTTGGTGACTCTAGTGTCTTTTCTAGTGTTTTTGTTAACTTTTCATAGGTATCACACTTCACATGTAGTTATTTTTTGCGTCTGTGCTTTGCTCATTGTCCATTTTTGGGTTTGGTAACACTGCATGTGCATGAAAATGCTGTTGATCATCTGTTGTTTAGCTGTAAGTAAGATGTTTGGGCACCTTAACAATAGGATTAGTTGGTATGTACAGCATTTGCTTTTGCACTCTAGCTTCTATATCTCTGAGTACATGGACTATTGCCTGGAGATATTGTTTTCTGTAACGGACTATAAACATGGTATGAAGATGTATGATCAGTTAGCTCTTGTATTTACAGTTCTATTCAGATAATGATGTATTCCAACATTGAAAGTACAGAGACAATACGTGATATCATCATCAAATAGCTTGTCTTGAGCAGAATTTTG
Organism: Arion vulgaris; assembly: GCA_020796225.1. Classification (NCBI taxonomy): domain Eukaryota; kingdom Metazoa; phylum Mollusca; class Gastropoda; order Stylommatophora; family Arionidae; genus Arion; species Arion vulgaris. Next base: position 65,678,067 of record CM036753.1, on the reverse strand, counting down.
CCTTCCCTAACAGTCCATCGGAATCTTTCTTAGGCTAGATTTTCTTCCTCTGCAGTTGTCATGCTAAAGTTATCAGCTACTCTCTGAAACCATATTCTCCGTGGTCTCCCTCTTCCTCCTCTATGCCGGAGGTTTCCTTCCATAATGGTATTCTCCAACCCTTCGTGTCTTTTATGTCTAAAATACTTAAAGTTTCTTATTCTTGTCTGTAGCATCCGTCAGTTTTCTTTTGTTTTGAGTTCTTTCTGTATATATCTATTTGGTCTCGTCTATGTCCATAATATACGGATGACTCTTCTGTAACACTTATATTCAAAAGCGCATATATATTTCCCCACTGCTTTGTTAAGTGTCCATACTTTACACCCATTTGTTGCCATTGGGAATATGCATGCTCTCACATTTGGCCTTTGTTTTCCTATCAGTACCATTCTATACTGTTTTTAGTCTGTACCATTGTTTGGTAATGTCATGATTGTTTCCTTTTTTAAATTCATCCATAACATTTCCATCATTTTCATAACATGATATGTCGTAGAATAATATCAACAACATATACAACATATACAACATATACAAAATATACAACATATACAACATATACAACATATACAACATATACAACATATAAACATAGTTGTCAGATGTGAACGCTCAACAAGGGGGGAGAAGGGAAGGGAGAAAGTAGAGGAAGAATGTTATGCTGTGTTGAAATAGAGTACATGCCTTACACTCAAAGTAGACTGTGCTCGATCGGTGTGGATCCACGCTATTTTTCAATGAACAGTGTTCTCAAGAGTAGGTGAGATACTGTTACTAGTCCTACCAGAGATGTGGGTTCCAAATAGGTTAGTGTTCCGTAGAGCAATGCGCAGTTGACAAGTAACAAAATAAGGCACAAAAGTCGCTTACCGGATGCAGATAATTTATATCAACTTAAAAATAGTTCTACACACTTTCACTCTCATCAAAATTAGACAGAAAATCTTGCATATGCTGTAAGTTCTTTCATAGTTTGAAATCGTAAAGTGAAGAAAACTTTAAAATACACCAAATTTTAAATAAATGATAATAGAGAAGTGTAGTAAGTGAGTCGCATATTCTATCAGACGGTTGTCATCACTCCCGACATAATACAAAATGATAATAGAGAAGGTTCTAGTAAGTGAGTCACATATTCTATCAGACGGTTGTCATCACTCCGACATAATACAATGATAATAGAAGGTTCTAGTATAGTCATATCATCAGACTTGATACCACATAATACAAAAGATAATAGAAGGTTCTAGTAAGTGAGTCACATATTCTATCAGACGGTTGTCATCACTCCCGACATAATACAAAATGATAATAGAGAAGGTTCTAGTAAGTGAGTCACATATTCTATCAGACGGTTGTCATCACTCCCGACATAATACAAAATGATAATAGAGAAGGTTCTAGTAAGTGAGTCACATATTTATCAGACGGTTGTCATACTCCAGACATAATACAATGATAAGGAAGGTTCTGTAGTCATAATATCAGACGTTGTCATCACCCCGACATAATACAAAATGATAGAAGAAGTCAAGACTCAAGACGTCTTCATTTTTGTTAGGTTATTTACTGTGAGGAGAAAGTAAAAGTAGAACCTTTTTTCTACCTCGAGGTATATTGATGAATACGGTGTTAGGCCAGTATGTTTTAACCGTCGGCACGCGATGGGTGATATGGTCAACATTTACTTCGCAGTGCTTTTTATTTTTAATATGCTCATATTTGGTGGCATTCATCCAGTGCTAGTATTGGCAGTTTTCTTATTAATTTGTTCATGTTTTTCTTCTGATGATACGTAACTGGTACATCATAATGATCTTTTACAGCATCCCCGTTGCTAGCTGGTCTGCTGTCTCATTTTTGTTGCATTAATTGAGACAGATTAATGTATACCTTCTTAGTTGCGTCGTTCTCTGGTAGAGAATATTTTCATCCGCAACTCACCCATCGTGCGACGATGGTCAATGAAAAATACAGGCATAGCACCGTATTCCCAACTTACGCATAGTTATGAAAGTAATTAATTTGTTCTTTCTCACCAACAGTCATTGTAAACCCCATAAATTGTTATTTAATTAATGTCATAAAAGTAAAAAATGCACCGCAGTGCAAGGGAGACAACTACATAATATTTAAATACTGTTGACGGAAAGGGGCAAAAGTTAGAAAGGAAGTAATATAGAAATAAATCTATACATAAAGCTATCTTGTAATCGTCTTACCCGTGTGTTGCAGAGGCCCTCAAGGAGCAAAGAATAGCAGCATTGTGACCTACGAGGCATGTCGTAAGAGTCGACTGAGGTAGGCCTAGGAAGCTATCCTAGCAATAAAAGCATCGATAAATCGGATGTGCTGGCTAAGAGAGAAGACTCCCATCATTCTGCGTAGACACTTTGTCTGGCTGCAAAAGCAGAATGAAAGTGACTAGTTTTCTTGTATCGTTTAATGTTAGCATTCAGGACTGGTACTGATAACATAATGTTGGGAGATATATTGGTTTATACAATACCCTTTTATTGTTCATGTGACATGTTTGCTTTAAGAAATGGACAGGTTATAGTCTGGCAGTGTGCAAAACCAAGGCGAAAGACAGAGGATGCTGGAGATTCATTGCAGCCAACCTTCGATGTAGAGACGGCACCTGATGATGATGACGACATGTTTGCATTTCGAAATTGGTACCATTTGTCCTGTGATTTATTCTTCTTCTTAGACTGCTCCATATCGACCGACTTGTAACTCACTGTGTGGTTTCTATTGATCAAGAGCGTTTGTACCATTGTGCCAGTTTTTCACCTTCTTCAACCGCTCCATATCGACCACTTGTTAACCACTCTGTGTGGTTTCTATGTCATCTAAGAGCGTTTGTACGTTGTGCCAGTTATGCCCCTACAAGTAGGTCAGCACATCCGATTTCTGCGCTGCTTTTTATTTACTAGGTTAGCTTCCTTAGGTCCTATATTAGTCGCCCTTAGTACATGCTTGTAGGGCCAGTACCACACGGTAGTGCTATGATAGTACCACACGTGTAGTGCTGTGATAGTACCACAAGTGTAGTGCTGTGATTTGATTTGCGTTGTTGCATCTATGTTGGATCTAGTTAGTTTTTCTTCTATTTGCTGAAGCAGCGACATAACAACGTATTTATCAATATACCATTGGGTATGATCAGATTCTTTGTGTGGTTTCCTGGTGTAGAATATGTTCTCCTCTAGCTGTATGTAGTAAAAGACAACTCAGAGGGAAAGGTTTTGAAAGGCTCACAATGTAAGAAACAATCAAACAACTAGATAAACAGAGACATAAAAAACACAAACTGTCCATGATTATATCATAATGGTAATGGTTCAGAAAAACTGTCAATGATGAAGCATAGGGTGAAAACTTACGGCTTGATGTAGAGAGAAACATACAAGATCGAAATGAGTGAAAGTGGTTTTGCCTGCTTTATTTTCTGCGAGAACCTATGCTGATGATGAAAGTTAGTTAGTTGTCTATAATGCTGTCACATTTCTGTCCAAGATCAATGTTGACGACGATGGACACTGTGTTATGAAGCTCACACAAAAGACTGTTCCAGAAATCTCATCTTACCTTGAAGCTGTGAGGCAAATCAGGACTGGAAAAGAGAAAGAAAGACAAAGCGCACAGTGAGGCTCGCTCCTGGTGTCGCAATATTCGACCAGACGCTGCAAGTCAAAACAAGATTAGAGAATAGATAGATAGAATAACGTTGACTATCTAATAATGTGACATATTCTTATTGCTGACATGCGTTCCTCCTATTTATGTATAGTTATATAACTCTGTTTATTATTTATTATTTCTTCTAGCTCATCGATTACATGTCAGTCTTGGTTTTCATATATTGATTTTTCTGTAGAACGCCAAACTGACGTTTATTTCAACGATATGACCATTGTAAGACGTGGTCTGGAATGTTGGCTGTCATTGTAAGGATTCTCGAAGTGAATTAAGGACAGGTTAAACTGCTTTTTAAAAATTTTTTTTTTTTTTTTACATAATATGAACGTATTTTCATTTTTACATACAATAAAGTATTGCTTGTTGTAAAATTCCATCTGGAAGTAATTTTAATTAATTTTTAAAATTGGCATAGTAACGGTATGTTTACCTAATTAAATATGCAAAAAAATTCAAACCACCAGAACTTTCCTATAGGAACCTGTAGGTCTAAAGAGAATCTTTGAGAGATATGTCAGTCAGCATTGTCTAGCATGCACTGGTTTTCTAGGAGATGGAGATTCAAAAAAGCTACAAAGAAATTGCTGAATCAGTGCCACACATCTATTCATGTAAAGCAATGAGAAAACTAGAATGTTGCAGCCACTTTCAGAAGAGGATGGGTAAAAGACTCATAGATAAAAGATTCATAGATAAAGTTGCTGCCAATAAAAGCAAATCATTTATAGAAAATGATAGAAAATATAAAGGGATTGGAGGAGTTGGAAGACTGACAAAAGCCGCTATCAAAAGAATTCAGGGTCACTACGGAGACGAAATTTGGTCAAACGTGGGAAATTTAGACGCGATGAAAAAGGCAATATGGTCAATCTGGGAACATATGAAAAGTATCTGTGGAAACTGGTGCCATGGTCAGAATAGAAACAAGTTGCCAGACTTTGTCATGGAAATAATCAAACCTATGTTTGAAGATCATTCAACGATTATTTGTTGAAAAAATGTCTACATTGTGGATCACAAAATGCTAATGAAGCATACCATCATTTGATCTGGGACAGATGTCCTAAAGCTACATTTGTTGGAAGAGACAGGCTAGAAATAGCTGTAAATGATGTTATTATTGTATATAATGAAGGGAAACTAGGTAGGATTCAAGTAATGAACAAATTAGGATTAAGCGGTGGCTACTACAGTATTTCAGCATTTCAACATTTTGATAGAGCGCGTGTAAGATCAGATGAAGAAGAGAATAAAATAGATAATAAGATAAAAAGAGCAAGAAATAAGTATCCAGACAGCAGCTGGGGAATATCCTGAAGATGACTCATATGCAGCAGGAGCTCATTAAGTAAACATTTACTTTGAAAACCAGCAAGGTATGTCACATTTTTGCAATTATCTCAAAATCACTTATTTCAACATTTTTGGTTACATATGGCGTACTATCTCAAAAAGTTATGGACAGTTTATCTCCAAAATTGGCACACACACACACGTAGGTAACTCTCATTGACATCAATTGAACTACCAGAAATGAAGTAGCTTCAATACTTTTTTTTTTGGATCATTTTTGTTAACCCATACCCCTAATTTAAAAAAAAAAAAAAATATTTCACATAAATAAGCATAACTTTTTAATGTTAGCTCTAATCCAAAAGTTGGTAGTTCACAATAAGTATAACACACTGTCCTACATATATAGCAAGTTTCATTAAGCTATATATAAAAGTGTTTGATAAAACTTGACATGATGATGTATGCTAATTTGACCATTTTTCGCACAAAATATCATGTTTTCAGCAAATTTTATCAAAACTGTAAATTTACCTCTAAAACTTAATTTTTCTGAAATCTTTAACCATTATGTATATACTGAAAGCATTGTTTCCATCATATATAGTCAAATTCAATATACCAGTTTAACCTGTCCTTAAATCAAACAGGCTTTTTGAGAATTATTATTTTAACTTTACTCGACAAACACGTGACAGATTACTTTCACTATTACTTATACACCATAAATACTCGACGAGAAAGGGATTCGAACCTAAGAAGGGAGATCCCAATGAATTAGCAGATCACATTAACCACTTAACGACATCGTCTGCACGCGTCATTAAACAGTTCATATGATTCTAACCAGTTTTGTGGTGGGAAAATTATATATACAAGTTGTATTTGTTTTGTCATAATGTGGGCTGAACTTTGGTTACCATGTTTGAATAAATGTTGAACAATAAATGTCAGTTTTAGTTTGGAATATCTTCATTGCACTCTTGAGATGTCCATAGGTGCTCCGATCTTCTTCGCAATATCTCCAACAGTGTCCAGCGACTGAATCAGTTTGGTTTTGATTGATGACCTACTCATATACCTGTTGTGCTGTTCTTTTCTTGGCTACTCTAATCTTCTGCAGTCTAGTAGTTGACTTGGATTGATTTAAATGAAAATTATATATTTGATAGTGGGAAGGCTTGTGTACGTCCAAAAACTTATGGCTAAAGGTTTTGATATTTTCACGAAACTAAGCGTCGAACAACGTTTTTCTGCATCGTAGCATGTTATCACAGATGGGGAAAATGACATTTCCACAGCACTTCGACCTTCATACTAACGGATTGCGAATTAGCCTCTTTCTTGAAAGGAGACAGGAGGTCATTATGTATTTCTCCGTTCGCCATCTCGTTTTGAACAGATATAGAAAGCAATGGCAAACTACTCAACGTATAAGTGGTGCGTAGAAAATCAACCAATCGTTTACTGTGGTTAATGGCGGCGTCCTGTAAAGGATATGCTACGATGTTTTTTTTTCATGCAAAGGGGAATACAGAATTCTAAGAAGGAAAAGAGAAGTCCCGGACAAAGGTCAATACAGAATTCTAAGAAGGAAAAGTGAAGTCCCGGACAAAGGTGAATACAGAATTCTAAGAAGCAAAAGTGAAGTCCCGGACAAAGGTGAATACAGAATTTAAGAAGAAAGTGAACCCGGACAGGTGAATGGAAATTTGTAAGAAGCAAATGAAGTTCGGACAAAGGAATACAGAATTCTAAGAAGGAAAAGTGAAGTCCCGGACAAAGGTCAATACAGAATTCTAAGAAGAAAGTGAAGTCCGGACAAAGGTGATACAGAATTCTAAGAAGCAAAGTGAAGTCCCGACAAGTGAATACAAATTCTAAGAAGCAAAAGGAACTCCGGACAAGTGTGAATGTAATTTGAAGCAAAAGCAATAGAGTGAGTCGGAATTAAACAACTAAAGCCAAAATAACTGACATCAAATGATCTCGACCTAGTCTACCTGTAGATATGGTGTTTTTAAGAAACGACCAGCTTGCTCTCCAAAAAACAACCTCGCTTGTTGTGTTTGTACAAAGTCATAATGTTGACGTTATAGAACTGGTGCAATATGTACACATAAATGTTGTGCAGTCCGTAGTATAGATGGTGTTTCAATCTGTTGTGTCCGACACGCAAGCGGCATATTATGACCTGGTTCAACTTAGGATATTAAAACATCCATTAAAAAAAATTAGACTGAGTAGTGGTATTGTTTTCCATTTGATTTGTAATTATTCTAAAGTCATTTGTAACTTATGTGACTTTTATATTTGTTTTGGAATAAGTCAAACATTTATGTTCCAGTGTTGTCAGGAGGAACAGACACCGGTGCACGTCCTGCAAGACATGTGGCAAGTGGAAATAATTTGATTTATTCCTCTCCGCTCCTCGTGGAGCATAGGACCTCAACACTTGTTCGTCACTCTTCTCGGCCTCAAGCTTTTTTTTTAACGTCTCCCAGGATTGTCGAGTTCTCAAGAAGACTTCGTCTAAAGGTCTGTTTAGGTCACACATTCCACATCCATATAAGTGTGGCTTTTCGAAATCAACTTGGGAGTCTCTATTTTTGATGTCTGCGGCCGGAAACCGGTCGTCAGCACATCAGCTTCCATGCGGGTTTGACTGCTGCACGTCATCTATCTCCGACATGGAGCCCTAGTCCTTCGAGACTCGAGTTAATTTTGAAAAATTTGTTTGAACGCCTAGTCGACCTGAACCAAACTAAGCTTTGCGGAAACCTGACAGACTTAAAGCTGACTGCCCAAACAAACTAATCTTTGCGGAAACCAGACAGACTTAAAGCTGACTGCCCAGTTTTCGACCCACAGTGGATTAAACACAAGACCAGAGATCGCTGAAGACGAAAAACGAAAAAGAAGATTTGGCCACTTCATATGTTGTTCTATGTTCTTCTAACCTTCTAATGAGTCTGTCTGTCTTTTCATTTCCTGAGTCGTTTCATTCCTTGCAAAAGAATAACGAGTTTTAAGAACACTAGGGAAGCACCAGAGTCAATGAATATCAGAAATAGACAGTATAACAGGTATTAAGGGTCCCTGAAAACACAATTTGTCAAACATGGGATTACACGACTTCCTTACTTCTTACTGCCACCACTGTCTATACCTGCTGACAAGTGTTTTTCAGAGAACAAATGCTAACTCTTGAATGTCTTGAGACGGCGCAATAGTCTTCTTCTTCACATTTCAACTCCTAAAGGAGCACAGGTCTTCAAAAAACTTCTTCCAGCTCTTGTACTCTCCTGCTATTCCTTTCAATTCTTTCCAGATTTTAGATATTTTTAAATAGCAGTCTCCAACTCTTGCACTCTCCTGCTATTGCTTTCAATTCTTTCCAGGTTTTAGATATTTTTAAATAGCAGTCTCCAGCTCTTCTCCAGGTATGCAGTGTAGTTTTGTATATTACTTTGCATCTTGTTTCGGAGATTCCCAGAATATCTATCCTATAGTTCTTCATCTCTCTTGCTAGCTTTGCTATTTTACCCTGCTCAAGCAACTTTCTCACGTTCCAGCAACCGATTCTTCCAGTTTTCCGACGTCGAACCGGCGCAATAGTCTGCTATCACTTAAACCGTGCTCTCATTGAAGCACTGAGCAAACTATGCGAATTTGTCAACACATATAAACCAATGCTATTTTTATCCTTATTGCTTCAATAACTACATTATTGTGTTCTGATTTTCAATAATATTTATGCTATCGATCAGTGTCAAATGCTCATAATTAGAGGCTAATTACAACGAAAAGATATATGATATTAGTCTATATAAATCTACAATCCTACAGGGGCTAGAAGAACACGAAGTGCTGGTGCATCATAATTAAGTGCATCCCAAGGGAACTTCATGCAGACTGATATAGGAAAATACAACTTTTCACAGAGTCGTGTACTTAGCCATACTTCTGTAGAAAATATCTATATTCTTATTATTACACTACCAATATATATGTTGTATGGTTTACTAATCCCAGTGGCAACATAAGATTACTAGACTTCGATATTTAGCAAATGAGATGAGAAAACAACACATAAGAACTTTTGAACATAGATTCTGCAGACTTGACTTATTCCTCTCAGTTTCTCGTAGAACATAGGCCTCAAGATTTGTTCGCCACTTTTCCCGGTTTCTAGCTGTTTTATTTATGGTCTCCCAGAACAGTTGAGCACCCTTCAATTCCTCAAGGAGACTTACTCTCCAGGTCTGTCTAGGACCCCCACTTTTCTGTTTTCTTTGCGGGTTTCACTAACGTGCTTGTAAAGTGACACTCGACTGTGTCTTCCGTAGGATATGTCTGACCAATCGCAATTTTCTCCTCATAACCTGGGTCATCATGGATTCTTGACCTGCTCTTATCCACAGGTCTGTGCTTGCAACTCTGTCATACCATCTCAGTCTGAGAATCTGCAGAAGACATCCGTTGACAAAGGTTCGAATCCCGTTTGCATCCGCTTGGTGACTCACCACGCCTCCGAGCCACTCAAGAATACCGATTTCACAATTTAAGCTAAATATCCAGAGCTGTGTTTTCGTTGATATGGCAGTAGATTTCCACACAGTGTGCAGAACATGAAAGGCCTGTCGGGTCTACCCAGTCCTGGCACCAATGTTCTCATCTGTACCTCCTGATTGGCTGCTATTGCTAACTTTTGTAGAATGATTCTCAAAATTCAATGAAGAGAGAAAAGAATAGAGATCTATCTAACAAGAACTGGAAAATGAAGACAATTGGTTGATAAGAACAATAAATTTGAAGAAATTTAAGTATAGTAGACACACAAAAAGATGCAGATTTGGAAAATATTCTTCTTATGGCGTGGCGTATTCTGGGATCCAGAGAAGAGGGCGATGCATGTAAACTATTCCATTGTTGACTTATTAGTTAACGAGTCAATAGCGTCAAAGAAGAGAAACGATATTAGTAGTGACAGATCAGACAACACAAAATAAGGAGAATAAGAAGTTTTAAGAACCTCTGTGGAAACACCGAGGCCACTGGATATGGTCAATAAACGGACAGTAAACAAGTAATAGGGTCTCCGAAAAAAAACCCAAATTTATCAAACACAGGATTCCAACCACATACTTTATCATATGTTTATCTCTAGAGCCTGCTGGTTGTACTCTGAAGAAAAACTCGTCTGCATGGCGGCGAAGCAATGGGTGCCGTAAGAAACAGAGGTATGCGATTCGAATACTGTGTTTGATAAATTGTTTTTGTCCGTCGACCCTTAATACATTTTTTACTGTCTATATATTTAACAAGTAATCGCCCGCCTGCCCAGCGTGTTCGTAGCCCGTTGGACTGCGGGTGACTAGCCCTCTGTGAGTGCGGGTTCAGTTCCGCGGGCTGGCAGAAAAGTCACAGGTTCCCCAGATTCACAGTGTTCGTGGCACCGAACCGAAGGATTACGATGTCCATGGCACTGAGCCGAAGAGCTGAAAGCTCAAATGCTTCTGGATTGAAAAAAACCAAACCCCCCAATAATAAGGAGTACTGGCCACGCGCTTATGTTTGTTCTTGCCATCTCGCTTGGATGGGAATGCGGCACCCTTTGGCCCATAAAAATTACCGATGAACCAGGTTGTAGAATTTCGGGACGTATTCTCTTCGTTCCTAAACTTAATTTCTATGTTTTAGTCGATTTAATATTTTGTGTTTATATGTGTTTTCTTGATAAAGACCTATGGTTGAAACTTCGGTTGTCATTGTTTTACATATTTAATTATCATATTTCCCCTTGCTTTTGCAGTACTGTCGTATAAATATTTTCCTACCACAATTTATGTCCCTTTGTGATTTACGCACCAGCTGACAATTCATTCCCAGTGCGCGTTGAAAATAATCGCAATTTGCGTGTCTCTTCTTTTTGTAAAGTGTTCCAAAATGTATGTAAATAGATGTCATCATCATTCATTTCTCAATATTGGATATCATAGTAGTTCATAGTTCACTTCACTGGGAAATATAACCTAATTTCACAACTATATGTCAATTATAAATTTCTCTCATTGTTATTCATAAACGAAAAACGAAATGGATGTATCAAACCAAAAAAAAAAATTATAAAAAAAAAATCTCCAGACATTTTAGAGTTTTACTGAATAGTCTCAATTTATTTTTCTGAGAGTAAAATGTTGCGTCCTTTTAGAAAAGAGTGGTTAAGCCCTTGCCTCGCGTTCCGAAGGTCGTGGTTTCGTATCTGGACCGAGCCGATCTGTTCATGAGTGCATTGTTACCGGAGATCCCTATGATTGTTACCGGTGCTACGGAGTTCGTGCTTTGTGCAATACTTTCAGTAGATGGTGTGCAATTTCTGCTGAGAGGGACCGAGCCATATGAAGTAAAACCCTGTGCAATGAAGTCAATCCTTCGGCTTTAAACCCTTTAGAAAACAGTTCTGTAGTTGATGCTCTTCATCAATTTGTTTTTTTATACTCTTGATTTATTGAGCTCTTTAATGAGACTTTATTATTTCTGAATTAGTCTATTGTTTTGTCAATATTTTATAACCCCACACTACTATCATCATGAGTCCTCATCGAGCCCAAGGGCACATACAACAGAGAGACAAATGAATGTTCATTCAATTCGAAATTGGGAATTTCTGTATCATCCGGATTTTTGTGAACACAGCATTTTTCTGCGCATTACTTTTTTACAGTTCGGTGTTTACGATCTGAACGCCCTACCTACCTCTCTTAGTCGCCTTCTACAACCTGTGAGAGAAGACAGGGGTTCTACTCCTCGCTACGCCTGAAACCACACGGTGTCACTATAGTTTGCTCTTACTGATTCCAGTTAAACACATGTTCGATTATATTGTTACTTAACTCTTAGTAGACCAGGGCAAAAGCCATGTTTTTACAAGCCATTTGTTGTTAGAATAGAAAACGAAGTGTGGCTCCTGTTAAAAGACGTCCAACTCAAAGTGTGATGTTTGGAGTTAAAATGGGCTTTCTATATAATACTTTTACCAATCTGTATTAGTTACTACATAACTATTTTCCATATGATGGAGTTCCTAGAAGACTGATGACACAACGTAGTAAGGGTTCACCTTGAACAAGTAAAAGAACCCTCCTCTTTTCTGTTCTCTATTCTGTATTGAGTCATAGCGTCTGGATAAGAAGAAATTCATAGAATGGGCTTTTGAGGGCGCTTCATAAACAGTGTTTTTTCGTCGCCTCTGTTATCTCTGAGATCCACTTTTTGCGTGGTCTCACTTGTGCTTTGTATCCATTATTTTCGGAGTAACATTGCTCTTTGATGAGCACTATCTGTTGGCAATCTGATTATGTAGCTAAATCATTTAATTTGTTGTTTCTTCATGAAGTTCAGTACTGATGTTATACTCACACTTTTTCCCCCTGATGTCTTCATTTCTAAACCTACTTCTTCTTGATACTCCCAGCATTGTGTGCAAACACTTCATCTCCTCTATGATTAGTTTTCTTCTATTATTTGATGTCAGCCTCTAGGTTTTGACACTGATAGCCAAATGTTGGAAGAAATATTGTGTTGTACAATGCTCTGTTAGCGTTTATGATGACATGTTTGAATTTAAAATAAACCCTCGACATTTGAAAATTGAAAAGAGTAGGTTGAAAAGCTGTAGCTCAGACAAAAATAAAATTAATATCATGTGAAGTAATATCCTTAAAAAGTTAATCATTATCTATACAATTACATCTGAGACACATGAAGCGTTAAGAAATTGTACATAGCGCTGAGATCTTATCTTCTTTTGAAAAGAAGAGATCGGAGTACACTGAAGAAAATAGTTGAACTGAATAATCAGAATAAATTGTTCAATAAGTATGTGGAAATAAACTAAAACATAATTTTTGTATTAAGTTTCATATGTTTATATATTAACTTTATGGTCATCATTGTATGCCATGCCGACTGGCTTAGGCGATCATGAATATCCACAAACGTCTAACCTTGCTGATGGCTAGAAGTTCGGATGTTGACACTCTTTCGCGTAAGGAAACATACTGTCTAAAATGTTTTACCATCTTACATTGATCTTACCGATTGAATTTTTTACTTAGTAAACATTTCATGATATTTGCTAATGCAGTAAATAATTTTATAAAGTTTACCCATTTCTCTTTAATTCTACATATAATAAGTATAACTTTAATCAAATTTAGATTACATATTTTAGTCCAACTAACTTACGTTTCTGCAATGTTTAAATCTAAATTAGAATGTTTCGACAAACCTGCAGCTCTGTGACTCCATAGATTTTTCTCTTTGTTTATTGAATGTAAACAACTCGCATCCATATTTCAGTAGCTTTTTTTCTGCTTCAAACATTGACAAAATTCTTTTTCTAACTTTAACTGACAATTATTTTTTCAGTTCGCCCGCTATGATTTCAGGTATAGTCAATGCGTCTAACATGACACATCGGTCTGATTTTTGAGGGATGCTTGCTTTTCTTATCATCATAGTACTTCACCATTCAGGCAAACCTTATTTGTACTTATGAAGTACGTGCAATTTAGATACCCAAGTAAGGGATCAGGAAAACTGTAGTAAAACCGCGTACTGTTTGCATTCCGAAAAGTGTTTTGGCATAAGTTGGCACCGAACCTCGGATTTTGAACGACACGTGGTTGTTTGCAAAGTTAGTTAAAGACTTCGCTATCGACATCATTCTCTATCAGGTTAAATCAAGTTTATAATATATAAGATCTCTCTAACTTTTTAACTCGGATTGGGGCATAGGCCTCAACCAACTCATGTCAAGTCTTCATATCTCTAGCTATCTCATGCAACTCCCTCCAGCTCTTCTTTAAATTGCTGATCTCTGCCCCCAAATCTAGTCTTCATGTACTTCTAGGCCTCCCTTTCTTACGCTGTCCATGTGTGTTCCAGTAAAGGAGGCTTCTTGTTATATTCTCCTCTGGTTTTCTCAAAGTGTGTCCTAATCCAGTGCTAGCATTTTTTAAACCTCTTGGTTCACTTGAATAAAGAGGAACTAAAGAGGTTGGAATAAGCTGGTTACACAGACTATTCAACCAAGCCTGGATCACACAAGAAACACCAGAAGCAGAAAATGCAACAATAGTTCCCATCTCGAAAAAGAAAGGTAGCAAGATGGATTGCACGAAATATAGAGGAATGGCGCTACTAAGCTACACCGGAAAAAGTTTTGTAAAGTACTAGAAAAAAGGTTCCGCCATATCATCGAGCCACAGCTGAATGGCACACACATACGATTCGGCGGGGAGAACAGAAGCTGCACAGCCACGATATTCGCCCTCAGACAGTTAGTGGAAAGGACTGTCGAATCCGACAAACACGTGCACGTTGCTTTTGTAGACCAGGAAATAACGTTCGACCGCGTAGACAGACACAAGTTGTAGAAAGTATTATCAACTTATGGGGTTAATGACCACTATTATCAATCTATGCAAGAGCCTTTATATAAACAGCCAGTGTACAATTCGAACAAACACAGGACTATCAGAAAAATTTCACGTAGGGTCAGGAGTAAGAAAGGGTTGTGTACTATCTCCGCTGCTGTTTATCACATATATTGATCAAATCTGTAAAACAACTAACACCAGCAAAGGAAAAATCTAGGGGAACTCTTAAACATATTTCTTTTGCAGACGATCAGGCAATCATATTAACAACAGAAGAACAGCTACAACAACACATTAACCGACGCCAGTTAACATGTAAATGAATATAATATGAGAATAAACATCGACAAAACCGAAGTGATGACATTCGCTGGAGAGGAAAACGCTACCAATATCTACATCGACAATCGCCCATTAAAACAAGTAAAAGACTTTACATATCTAGGGAGCATTTTTTCAGCAAACGGAAGAAGAACTAATGAAATCCAACACAGATGCAACAAAGCAAATCAAATAATAGGACAGATGGCTCCAATTTTAAGATGCAACCACGTCACTATGAACACAAAAAGAGCAATGTTTAACATAATCTTTCTCCCCACATTATGCTACCAATGTCAAACCTGGACGCTGACAAATGATAGAAGAAAACTAGTCACGACAGAGATGAAGTGTCTACTCAGAATGCTATGGGTAACAAGAAGAGACCGGCTGAAAAATGAAGACATCAGGAAAAAGTGGATACAACATCAGTACTAAACTTCATTTAAAAAAACCATATTAAGTGGTTCGGCCACATAAGCAGATTACCAACAGACAGTTAACTCAAAGAGCGATTTTGCTAAGATACAATGGATTCAAAGCAAAAGGTCGGTCATGCAAAGAAGGACCTCAGAGACAACAGAGCAGACGAAAGACACTATTTATGTAGCTAACACAAAAGCTTGTTCTAGAAATTTCTTCTTATCCTGACGCTGCGAGGAAAAACATAACTGGAGAAAAGAAAGAGAGAAAAGTTCACTGGAATCTGTCTTGTTCTCTCCATAAGTTCATCACTTATGACCTTATCATACCTTCTCAGCCCCTCTATTCTGCCAGACACCGGTTGATGAATGTTTACAATTTATGCGTTATTATTTTACTCGTTCGCCATGTTTCTGACCCATTCAGCAGAACTGCTTTAACATTGCAGTTATCATCATTATCATGTTTTACTTACTTACAGAACGTCGCTCTCATCACAGCCTGTCTCGTCTCCGTGATAGGACCACGGATTTAGCACGCCACGTGCGTATGGGAGTAGTCCACGATAGCTTTATCGTTAGGGCACTTGCCTCCTGGCGGTGTAGTCCGGGTTCCATTTCACAATGGGGCGTAATTTTGTCCAACTGCAACGGCTCTCAATTTCAACTCCTCATTTTCCTAGATAGGAAGATCACAACTGAAGTACACGAACTCCGTGGTGGCACCTGCGAAGGTCCTCGGTGTAATTTGGAAGAGGGTGAAAATCTTCTGTAGGAATGAAATCGTGGCATATCCCAAAGGACGTAGCCATCAACCACAGTAAACAAGTCGTTGATTTTCTAGGCACCACTTATACGTTCAGTAGTTTGCCATTGCTTTCTGAACGGGTGGCGCCATCGTCCTTTGTTAAAATCAACGGAAACAATTTGCCAGCAAACTGTCCGCAGCGTGATTCGAACTCAGAACGTCGGGGTTAATAGACCGAGTCACTAACCCCTAGGCCACAGACGCCACTGTAGGAATACACATTTTAAATCTTTGTAATGAATTTTACACAGGAAGTTGCTTTTCAATTTCCTGTTCTCATTCTTGATCCCCCAAAGGATTATTTTACATGCTCAATGTTAACACGGGACCTACGTTTTATCGTCCAACTCCGTTAGGATTAGGAACTAGATCTTTACCTACACTGAGATCATCAGGAATCTATGGATAAATATTCCTATGGTTCCTCGAGGGAGCGAACCGAATACGGTTGGAAAGAGAAGCGAGCAGCTAACCTCTACGAGCCAGAAGCTTTTTGGTTGCCTCTGTTGTCTCTGAGGTCCATCTTTGCGTGGCCGGCGTTTTGCTTTGTATCTATTGCATCGTAG
This sequence comes from Arion vulgaris, assembly GCA_020796225.1. Classification (NCBI taxonomy): domain Eukaryota; kingdom Metazoa; phylum Mollusca; class Gastropoda; order Stylommatophora; family Arionidae; genus Arion; species Arion vulgaris. The sequence goes on along the minus strand of CM036753.1, from coordinate 65,661,464 downwards.
CTATATCGCTCTCTGATTAACTTACTTTATGAAGATAGTTGCTTTTCTATGATTATTTATCTCGATACTTCTGAAGTTAGTCTTCGATGCTATCACATACACACATCATAAACACGTATCTTCACGCTGATATAGGGTCCAAAGGTCTCGATACTACTGAAGTTAGTCTTCGATGCTATCACATACACACATCATAAACACGTATCTTCACGCTGATATAGGGTCCAAAGGTCTCGATACTACTGGTTAGTTTTCGATGCTATCACATACACACATCATAAACACGTATCTTCACGCTGATATAGGGTCCAAATGTCTCGATACTACTGAAGTTAGTCTTCGCTGATATCACATACACATATCCTAAACACGTATATTCACGCTGATATAGGGTCCAAAGGTCTCGATACTACTGAAGTTAGTCTTCGCTGATATCACATACACATATCCTAAACACGTATCTTCACGCTGATATAGGGTCCAAAGGTCTCGATACTACTGAAGTTAGTCTTCGCTGATATCACATACACATATCCTAAACACGTATCTTCACGCTGATATAGGGTCCAAAGGTCTCGATACTACTGGTTAGTTTTCGATGCTATCACATACACACATCATAAACACGTATCTTCAGCTGATATAGGTCCAAAGGTCTCGATACTACTGAAGTTAGTCTTCGCTGATATCACATACACATATCCTAAACACGTATATTCACGCTGATATAGGGTCCAAAGGTCTCGATACTACTGAAGTTAGTCTTTGCTGATATCACATACACATATCCTAAACACGTATCTTCACGCTGATATAGGGTCCAAAGGCGATGATGACCTCATATGGCCCCCGTCCCTGTAGGCAGAGATGGCAAGCCCTCTGAAGAAAGAGCATTGCACAAAGTACGAACTCCGTAGCTCCGGCAACAGTCCTTGGGATCTCATGAACAAAATTGTAAATGTGTCTCGATCCGGATTCGAGCCCACGATCTTCAGTGCGACTGACAAACTACTTAACCACTTCACCATTGAAACGCACATACATGCACACATTCTGACACGCACACATTCACTCCCACACACTTACAGGCATATACATATATATACAAAACTTACACACACGATCACAAAAACCATACACCTATCATCATCATCATCAGGTGCCGTGCCAGCTGGCGTAGGCGATCATGGATCTCCCCAAATCTCTGTCTGTGGTGTTTGCTATGAATTCAGATTTTGACGCTCTACCGTGCCATGAAGTCAGACTATAAAAATATTTCTCTCTTTGTCTTTCTCTATCTTGTCTACCCTCAATTTCACCGGTTGTCACAATGTGTTCTAAACCTCCTCCCCCTCCTCATCACATGCTCGAAAGATAACTGCCTCTTTCTTATATTGACGATAAGCTTTCTCTGTGTCTGTAGGCATACATATATACACACAGCAAATTCCAACAAATACACCAGGTATGTGAGAGTAAAATTTTTTATTGTTAAAAAAAAAACGTGACTGTCTATGTGGATAGAAAGATAAAAACTACAGTCATGATTTCTTGACGTACAAAAAGTGGTTAGTATACATAGTGATTTCACAATCAATCAGGATCGAAGGACTAAACAATGCAAATTTCACCTACTTTCTACCATTTATAATGTCAGATATATAAAAGTACAGACAATATGAAGAGGTAGGCTAGTTTTGTACACTATAAATATAAATTTCAATATAAAACACACACATTTACAGATGACATTTAATGCAGTTCTACCACTAAAAAATATAAACAATATGCAGTATTTATTTGTACTAAGTCAAGCCCCCTGTAAGTGCTGTTCAATTACGCGGGCTGGCAGAAACGCCTGGTTCTTCAGATTTACGGTGTTCGTTGCACCAGAACCGATGGTTACGATGTCCATGGCACTGAGCCAGAGAGCTGAAAGCTCAAGTGCTTCTGGATCGAAAAAAAAAATTGTACTAAGTATGAGTCAGATCTCATAGTCTGTTCAATGAGAAATCAGATCAGATACTCATGCTATGTAAAAAGATATAAAGGCGAAATAGTAACTTCATTGCATCTGGATTCCCCTTATGGCTACGTCCCTATAGGCAGAGATGGTACACTATCTGCTGAGAGTGTTGCACAAAGCATGCACTCTGCAGCTCCAGAAACAATCGTAGGTATCTCGTGAAGACATTCACATTTGACTTTGTCCGGATTAAAACCCCACAACCTTCACTACGACAGACAAATGTCTTAACCACTGTTGAGACATTCAGAAGATATGATTCTATAAAGTGGGGTTTCTTTTTCATCTTCACCTTTCAACTCCCAACGGAGCACAGGTCTTCAACAAACGTCTTCCAGCTCTTCCTCTCTCTTGTCATCCCTTCCAATTCTTTCCATGTTTTACCTATCCTTATCAGCCCCTAGCTCTCTTCTCCAGTTCCGGCTAGTCTTTCCCCTGCTTCTCTTTCCCTGCGGGTTTCAAAACAGTGCCTGTCTTGCAATGCTTGCGGTACGCCTTTTCAATGTGTGTCCTATCCATCGCCAGCGTCTCTTTCTAAGCTCTTTCTCCATTGTTATCTGCTTTGTTCTTTCTCTGAGTTCCTCGTTCTCAATCTTATACCATCTCAGTCCCTATATACTAGATAAACATCCATTTATGAAGGTATGTAGATTTCTGGTGGTTTCTTTTATTGTCTTCCATGTTTCCGAGCCATACAACAGCACCGACTAGATTGATACTGACTACACCTGAAGTTAGAGAGAGAGAACCAATGCCTGTCATTTTCTGATGATTGACACCCATCATGTAGGTCAATTGACTCATGACGTGATGATCCTCTTACCTTGAATATTTGGACACATTTCCTGGATTACAAAAGAACACCCGCCTGCCCAGCGTGTTCGTAGCTCGTTGGACGACGGGTGATATGCCTCCTGTGGGGGCGGTTTAATTCAGCGGGCTGGCAAAAAAGCCACAGGTTCTCCAGATTTACGATGTCCATGGCACGAGCCGAAGAGCTGAAAGCTCAAGTGCTCCGGATCAAAAAAGAAATAAGATTACATAAGCACTCAGCATGACCAGCAGGTAAAATGACGATGAGTGTTGATTACAGTTAACCTTTATGGGCGTCAACACGTAAGACAAAGGAAAGGGTGTGCACCCACCCTGGAAATTGGCTTTTTGATAAAACATTATGATTGAATGTTGAAAACTAGCTGTAGTTTAACCATTTATAAGAAATTAATATATCAAATTAATATTTCTTGACACGGAAACAGGATATATATATATATCAACATAATGATGATGATGTTCTTCCATCACGGGTGTTGAAGACCACCATTGTTTTTCACACAAGAGAATGCAGTTGCATTATGTTTGTCTGTGTGTGCGTAGTGTAGTGAGCCCGATGCGGATTTGAAGTGTTCTTGGTACTGATGTAGGGAAAGGATTACTTGCACTTGTTGGGGGTTTTATTGCCTTTCTAGTTTGACGTTTTTGTTCCATCCGTGCTGTTCTACCTGCCTCGCATGCTGAAGAGCCATGTCGTAGAAGTGTGCTCTGGGCTGATCTGTCTTGAGCAACATTCTCTCAGTTGTCGATATCTATGCCAAAAGAATTGCATCGAGCTCTTTACACGTAATATGTATTATATAAACTTACTTTGTCGCAGAGTTCAAGCACCCGTGTGGTGCCGTGACCCACAAGAGAAACAAAAAATAGTACCACTGCTACCTACAAGGCTTGTCGTAAGAGGCGACTGATGTATTACCTAGGGAAGCTACACTAGAAAATAAAACGTGTCACAGAAATCGGATGTGCCGGCCTACTTGTACGCGCATAGCTGGCACAACGTTCAATCGCTCTTAGGATCAGATCACATACAAATCACACAGAGTGGTTTAACAAGTGGTCGATATGGAGTGTTCCAAGAAGAAGAAGCAGAGTTCAAGACTTACTGCTCTGTTAAGTTTTAGTTTTGTAATGCTACATCAATTTTACATACAAAACAATAAGTCCAAACAAGTTCCGCAAAACTTATGTGTCATATCTTTGTTTAAAATGTATTGATCTATTAAATACAAAGTGTTAACTAGAACATTACATCAACATAATAATGAGTGGCTCATTTATAACTAATACGGATGAAGCCCTAGGGAATAATATTTAAAAAACTTGACATATGATTGTGCAATTACAATAATGCATATGTTAATGATTCGCTTCTGCATGTCCTCATTAGAAGTTATCAACATATGAGAACTTACAAAAGATAGAAAATTATTTACACATTGAAGTTTGACTCTAAACTATCTCCATCATTTGGTTAGTGTTCCTATAGGGAAAATTTGATATATATCAACATCTTGATGATCTTGTTTCAATTATAGTGTTATCTTTACCTTTGCTGTGTGTGTACAACCATCTTTTCTGTTGATACTTTTAGTATCACAATATCTCTTTATGCGAAACACATTTTCCGTGAATAAAATATCATTTTCAATTTTGTTTTCATGGTTTGTACAAAAAATATCTTGTTTAGCTAAATCAGCGTTTTCTAAACTGGGGTCTACCGACCCCAGGGGGTTCACAAGATACTCACATGGGGTCTTCAAGCGCTTTGAAGAAATATTATGATCTTTAACATTTCAAACAGAAAAATAAATTTAAAAAAACATGTATAAAAACATTAGCAGCTAGTTCCGCTGCGAAATCAAAGGAGCCGGACCAGGCCGAAATCTAAATATCTGACAGGACAAAATGAAAGATCATTTGAAGTTTTCCACAGTTTGAGAAATAGGAGCCAGGTTGACTGTTCGTGTGGTGTAATAAGAACTTCCTCGCTAGAAGATTTTCATATATAGAAACTGTTAGGGGGTCCGTAGTTGCCAAATGTATTTAAAAGGGGGTCTACGGTAATTCAAAGTTTGTGAACCACTGATCTAAACTGTTCTTTCACATCATAACGTAGTGATCATTATTGGTAAGTATATTTTAAAATAGAGGTCTTTAATATTGTTATATCTCTATTTGTTCCTGTATCTGCAACAGTGTATCACCCAACCACTTGTGCATTATTGGTAAGTATATTTTAAAATAGAGATCTTTAATATTATTGTATCTCTATTTGTTCCTGTATCTGCAACAGTGTATCACCCAACCACTGTGTGTTGCCAGGATCACAAAGGGAGCAAAGAATAGTAACACTGCGACCTATAAGGCATGTCGTAAGACCCAACTAAGGTAGGGGTCTAGGGAAGCTACCCTAGTAAAATAAAAAGCGTTGCATAAATCGGATGTTTTGCCTACTTGTAGCTTGCACAACGTAAAATCGCTCTTGGGCTCAAATAACATACAAATCATAAAGAGTTGTTTAACAAGAGGTCGACATGGAGCGTTCAAGAAGAAGAAAAGTCTTCATCATTCAAACCTTCGTCTCTTAGTGTGTTGAAAAATATTTCTTTCACTTTCCACAATATTTATTTGTTCACTGTACTAACATCATCATCAAGTAGCCTGTCCCTTCCGAAACTTGGCTCTCATAACAGAAATCCTGAAATACTCTCTGTTTGTGTAAGTTGACCGTCGTCAGCAGAAGTCATTCTCAGGTCGTCAATGACATCTGCACCCATCGTCTTCTAGGTCTTCCTCTCATTCTTCTTCCAGGCATCATTGCCTCCAAAATGATCTTCTCTAGGCACTCATGTCGTTTGATGTGTCCGAAATATTTAATTGTCCTTGTTTTTATGTTCTTTAATAGCCAACTTCCTTTAATATGAATCTGCTGCAGAACAGAAGCATTTGTTCTTTTCTCTGTCCATGATATTTTATAAGTACTCTTCTGTAGCATTTGCTTTCAAAGGTATTAATGATCTTCTCCGTCGCTTTATCAATGACCCATATCTCACAACCATATGTTGCCAGGGGAAATACGCAGGTTCTTAAATACTTGATTGTGTTCTTATGTCGTTTCTCTGCCGTAGTTTAGTTTGTCCTTTTAGTTTTTGCAAAGCATTTAATTCATTGCAATATAGCTTTACAAAATTTAATTCACAAGAAATAGTAGTATAGCGTCATTTAGTTATATATATATATTAGGCTTACTATACGTTCAGGTTTGACAGAAGACGTCCAGTTTTGAAAATATGTTCCAGGTATCACGCCAGTTTGTCATTTTGTACTGGTAATTTAGAAAATATAAAAAAGTGCCGAAAAGTGTCTGCAGACAATGATATTTCAAAAAATACAATTTGCGCAGAAAAATGGATACAACTATTTAGCCATTTCAAAGAAAAGAACATTTCATTGCTCAATCTTGTCCAAATTTTAGAATACAATTTCAAACTGTCAGGCACATCTGTACGTGTCGAAATGATATTCTCAATAATGAATAAAATATGGTTTGAAGAAAAAAAAGTAAAATGGGGGAATCTAGTGTAACAAGATTTTTGGGCTCAAATTTAATTTTAGTTAAAGTAATCATTTTAAGGAATAAAGTAAATGGGAATTATTGTAACATATTTTTTGGGCTGCAACATTAATTGTGAGTTAAATTGTAATACATTTTTCGACGCCATTAAAAATAGCAAAGATTCTTTTAAAGAAGTGCTGGCTTTCTTCTGTAAAATAACACTGAAATTAGTGTGCTTTGTCTTCTTCTTTATAACACTCAAGATATGCGTTGTATTTCTTATAAAACATAATGAATTTTGCCCGGTAGCAGCCATCCAGCCTGATCTTCTCCATTTTGAACTGCCAAGGGTTCTTTTACGTGCTCTACTTAACAAGGTACCTATGTTTTATGGTCCATCTTAAATAGGACTTCTAACTCGATCTAACCTACAATGAGATCAGGGATCTCTGGAGAAATATCCTGATGGCTCCACGAGGGATCGAACCAAGTACCTTAACACCATAGGCGAACATCTAACCTATACGTCACAGAGTTCCCTCTCATTCATTATGATAACATTCATTAGAAAAATAACAAAATTAAAAATTATTTCAACAAATGTTCACCATCTTCATAATTACATCAGGCACTCTCACCGACGCTACGAAGTTAATGAACTGCCGCTGAGATCTTCCTGTGTAAGAAAGAGATCGAAGCACACATGGTTACTCACCGAAGTGCAGTGATTATGGTCCTTTCAATCAATCAATATAACATAATACCCAATACAGAATGCGTTGTGTTTCTTTTCTAAGATAATACGTCAGACATTTCTTCTATAATCTAACTAATCTATAAATACGAACAAATCATATTGCTGTTTACATAATAACACAATATGCAACAATCATTCCAACTAACCGTACAATAACAAACAAATAATCATAAACCGCTATAGGAATAAACTCATCAAATATTAAAGCAAACACAATTTACTTAGCCAAGTTTGTTGTCAATGTATTGCTTTCAGATCGAAACACATTTCATTTTTTGTGCTGCTCCTCTAATTAATAGTTTTTTTCTCTCTAAATTCTAATGTTAAATAATAAATGATTACTCAGATTTTGTTCGTTTCAAAACAAATTTACCTCGAATTTTTTATTTCTCTTCTATACTTCTATTTAGAGAAAGAGAGCGTTGACAAGTATTACGTATACTTCTATTTAGAGAAAGAGAGCGTTGACAAGTATTACGTATACTTCTATTTAGAGAAAGAGAGCGTTGACAAGTATTCGTATACTTCATTAGAGAAAGAGAGTGTTGACAAGTATTACGTATACTTCTATTTAGAGAAAGAGAGTGTTGACAAGTATTACGTATACTTCTATTTAGAGAAAGAGAGTGTTGACAAGTATTACGAGATAATGGTTCTCTACGGCGTAGAGGTTAGATTCTCGTCTCTCGTGTCAAAGGTACCAGGTTCGCTTCCTCGTGGAGCCATCTGGATATTTTTCCAGAGCTCATTGAACGATGTGAGGTCGAGTTTCTAGTCCTAACGGAGACGGACGATAAAACGTAGGTCACATGTTCAATTTGAACACATAAAATAACACCTGGAAGCTCAAAATCTAGAAGACCAGACTGGAAAGCCACTGCCTGGGCGAAATTCATAAGAAAATTATTTAAAATAATATTCTTACAAAAATATCGTCACTATCTTCAAAATTACAAAGGAAACCCTCTCCGGTGCTACTGTGTTCGTGCACTGAAGCTCAGATCTTCCTGTGTAAGAAATAGATTGGAGCGCACATGGTTATTCATCGAAGTGCAATGATGATGGTTCAATCAATAATTCGTTATACTATCAGACTTTTTTTGCGATTGTATTGATTTTATACATGTTATCTGTAATAATTCATTCCAAATACTGTTTATTTTGTAAACATGAGATCAGAAAACCTGCATATAATCGTTGCTTATTCACTAATGTCACCCCGTAGGTGCTCAGATTCTTTATGCTAGTTTAAACTCTCAGCGATAGAGCATATATATATAGTATGTCCAGCATCGATTGATCATTTTCTTGAAACTCATCAAGTATTTCGTCTTCTTTTCTCTAATCCTGTTTGGCTTTATAGCGTCAGGATAAGAAGAGATTTCAAGAACGGGCTTTAGTGTGCGGTTCATAAACAGTGTTTTTCGTCCTCTGTTATCTCTGAGCTCCACATTTTGTATGGACTGCCTTTTCATAAAGTATAAGAGCAATTTATGATTAGGAAACAACTTTAGATTTTACTAACATTCAGATATCTTCTTCTGTTTATTCTTTGTAACATTTTTGTGTAGAACCCCCATTGTAACTCAGTCAAAATATGTGAACATCAATCACATATGTACATTTAGATTTCTTGTACACACAAAATATAACGAAATGGTTAGATGGCATAGTATAATCCTGTCAAAGAACAAAAATAACAATCGCCCAAGCCACCAGGAACAGCGATAAACAAAAACATAAAACCATAACATTGGACAATAACCCGGTAGCAGTGTGATGACAAAAGAAGAAGAAGAAGAAGTACACACAAATGATACATATAATTGTTGTACTATTTAAGACTAGACATTATATTGTATAAGAAAATAACATCGTTTCGCTACAGGCTCACTTTCAGCTCCGCAATGCGCGTGGAATTTTCCCGACCGCGACGGCTCTCAGGTCGACCCAGCCTCAACTGGGTATCAGACATGCTCTGGGAAAGTAAAGGCGGCCGGCGTGATGCTGACCACATCACCCATCGTGTGCCGACGGTCAATGAAAAATACAGGCCTAACACTGTATTCACTCTATATACCACGAGGTATGAAAGGGTTCCTTTACTTTTACTTTACTATTTAAGACTAGAAATTTATTAGGAAATGAAAATAAAAATCGTGGTATATCCTTTACAGGACCTCACTGTCAACCACAGTAAACGAGTCGTCGATTTACTAGGCATCACTTATACGTTCAGTATTTTTGCCATTGCTTTCTGAACTGTGAGGTCTATTTTTACCGTTCGTAAAATTCCACGGGAACAAGTTTGTTTCTAAACTGATCGCCATGGAGTTTGAACCAGGTACACTTTGGTTGTGATGAGCTCACTACCGCTGAACTCATCGTATACGCACACTAGAGATTCTCAATAACATAATGAATAGTTCCCTTGCTTTGTAAGGTAGGAGTCCAGGGTTCAATTTTACAGCTGAAATAGGTATCTCAGGTCAAACAAGCTTTAATTTGATTCCACAGAGACACTGGGAAGTCAATTAAGACAGTGTTTTTTGTTTTTCTTCGTGATGTGGATTGAGTGAAAATTGGTGCTGCCTGAAAGGTTTGTCATATGACTCGTCGTATTGTAGGAGTCACATTTATACACAATTTATTGTTAAATACTGAAAAATAATGAAAAAATAATCTCAGACCGACATATCGGGAGCTTGGGATAGGCAACACTTACATTCAATCCCGAAATATCGGGAACCCGGGTTCTAAGGGTTAAGCTACAAACGCCCTCTACTATGTATAAGTAAAAAAGTAAATGAACCATTTTCAGACCGTGAAATATGTTGGGAAATACTGTGTAGGAGATCATGACGACCACCTTTATTCTGAATGCTTTTCGTGTACATAATTGAGACTGGGTTGACCCAGGATATCTGTATCGGAAAAAAATATTCAATCTCACTTTATAAATAAACCATGGCAATGCGTCTAAGAAGTGAATGCACTCACATCTACGAAATTGTGGTATATATATATATATTCAACAATGTCAGTGAACATATATGAGAGGGTGTTCCATGTTTAAGTTGTAAGCCCACTTCAGTTAAACTTAAACTATTATATATCGAAGTATTGTTCTGCTCTTCACATTCATTAACTCTGTGCTAAAACAAAATGAAATGGTTATTATATATATATATCAGTGGCGGCTCGTGATCATTTTTGTTTGTGGGGCCAGACACATATTTTCGAAAAAATCATGTTTTGGGTTAGGTTATATTTCAATATATAAAATAATATAAAATATAATATAAAATAATATATACAAGTTACACAATATTTTTGGTTTGCCTGGCCCCACTGGCCCCTAATGACGAGCCGCCACTGATATATATATCTTCACTGTATACTCTTAATTATACTACAAGAACTCAAAGTTAAGTGTGGTGTAGCTCGACAAGAACGCTATGCTGGCAGACAAAGAAGAATTGTAAACCAACAAAGAACCGGTGTCGTTAGTCGCACACGCTGATGGACATACTGATGGACATACTGACGTGCAGTGATGGTGATCCGACGACTAAACTAAACTAAACTCTTAATTAACTCGTAAAATGAACTCGCTCTCTAAAGCGCAAATCACAAACAAACAGCAAAGATGGGTTTAACAAATAGCTGATGTAGATAGAACGCAGAAGAAGAAGAAACAATGTGATGTTGATATTTCCCTTTCTCAGATATTTTCTTGTTTAGGATCCAAGCACCTTCGATGCGAAAGTTCAATTTTTTTCTCGATCCAGAAGCACTTGAGCTTTTCAGCTCTGCGGCTCGGTGACATGGACATCGTAACCCTTCTGTTCGGTGCCGCGAATACCGTAAATCTGGAGAAATTGTGGCTTTTTCTGCCAGCCCACGGAATTGAGCTCTTACTCAGAGAGGCTTGTCACCCGCAGTTCAACGCGCCACGAACCGCTGGCGCATGGGGATGTCCAATAGGATGCATATATATTTTCCTATTCTTTGCCAGAAGCATGGGCGTCTATACGTTACAAGAAGGAGGAAGGGGATTGGAGGGAGGGGGAGTTCCACCCACTGGAAAATGAATTATGAATAAAACAGTTTTATACGAGTCTAGTCTTCTCTATTTTTGTCTAGCTTCTTCTTCTCCTTCAGACGCTCCATATCGATCACTTGTAAACAACTCTTTGTGATTTTTATGTGATTTAAGCCTAAGAACGATTGTACGATGTGCCAGTTATACGCCTACAAGTAGGCAACACATCCGATTTCTGGACACTTTTTATTTACTAGGTAGCTTCCTAGACCCTACCTCAGTCACCTCTTACAACATGCATTCTGGATCGCAGTGCTACTATTCTTTACAACCCTTTGAGGGCCATAGCAACACGCGGACTTCAGCCTAGCAAACGACCAACTAACTGTTCTTTTCTTTTTGCCCCCTCCCTGGAAAAACGTATGTGTACGCCCATGGCTAGAAGTAATCTAAGAATGTTTCTCTAGCACTTTATCTCCAGGGATTCGATTTTCATAGAATCAATGACATAGAAACACAAACTGCCGTTCGATCTCAAGTATAACGTTATCAAATCGTAACAATCTATTGATCAGCATTAAATGTGACCCCAAGGGAAGAGACACAGTTAGATTGAATAAAAAAATATGACCTCAGGGAAAGAGACACAGTTCTATTCCACACAAAAATGTTAAATGAATTTATCGTGTCGAACCTGAAGCACAGAAATAAACAGTGCTTCTTCCCATCATGCTTCATGTAACAAGTGTAGCAGAATTTAGATAAATGTAAATAGGAAATATTAGAGAGAAATAAGAGAGAAGTGCCGGGGCCCATGAGGGAAGCAAAGAATAGTACCACTACATATCGTAAGAGGCGACTGATGTAGGAACCTAGGGTAGCTACCCTAATAAATAAAAAGCGTCTCAGAAATGGGTGCTGGTCTCTTGTAGGCGCATAACTGTCACAACTACACTCGCTCTTAGGTTCAGATCACATACAAATCACACAGAGTGGTTAACAAGTGGTCGATATGTAGCGATCGAATAAGAAGAAGAAGACGTTGAAGAAGAAGAAGTAGAAGACGTTGAAGAAGAAGAAGAAGAAGACGTTGAAGAAGAAGTAGTAGAGAAAGAAATTACTTATTAACGAAACAAAACTTGTACCAAAAAGTGATCTGTTAGTACTTATAAAAATCAGATCTAAATATCATTTTCTGAAAGCTTACTTATGAGTAGATACTACTTGACATTCCAAGGTTGCTGGGGGTAAACTATGAACCTTTACGAGGGGTGCAGAGCCGAAACGATAGTCATCAGATGGGCGTAGTGCAGAGCCGGCACCTTAAAAGTCACAGAGATTTAGAGACGGCACTTTTAATTAACATAACAGCAGTGCAGAGACGGCACCTCAACTGTTCTAGAGGTGAGTAGACTGCGCCTCAAATATCACAGCGATTGGCAAACGGTGCCTCAAATATCAAAGAAAGGTGTAGACGGTGCCTTAAATATCACAGAGGTGACTAGACAGTGTCTTGAATATAATAGAGGTGAGTAGACAGTGTCTTAAATATAATAGAGGTGAGTAGACGGTGCCTTCAATATAATAGAGGTGAGTAGACTGTGTCTTAAATATCACAGAGGTAAGTAGACAGCGCCTTAAATATATCAGCGGTAAGTAGACAGTGTCTTAAATATATCAGAGGTGAGTAGACAGTGTCTTAAATATATCAGAGGTGAGTAGACAGTGTTTTAAATATATCAGAGGTGAGTAGACAGTGTCATAAATATATCAGAGGTGAGTAGACAGTGTCTTAAATATATCAGAGGTGAGTAGACAGTGTCTTAAATATAATAGAGGTGAGTAGACAGTGTCTTAAATATAATAAAAGTGAGTAGACAGTATCTTAAATATAATAGAGGTGAGTAGACAGTGTCTTAAATATATCAGAGGTGAGTAGACAGTGTCTTAAATATAATAGAATTGAGTAGACAGTGTCTTAAATATAATAGAGGTGAGTAGACAGTGTCTTAAATATAATAAAAGTGAGTAGACAGTATCTTAAATATAATAGAGGTGAGTAAACAGTGCCTTAAATATAATAGAGGTGAGTAGACAGTGTCTTAAATATATCAGAGGTGAGTAGACAGTGTCTTAAATATAATAGAATTGAGTAGACAGTGTCTTAAATATAATAGAGGTGAGTAGACAGTGTCTTAAATATAATAAAAGTGAGTAGACAGTATCTTAAATATATCAGAGGTGAGTAGACAGTGTCTTAAATATAATAGAGGTGAGTAGACAGTGTCTTAAATATCACAGAGGTAAGTAGACAGCGCCTTAAATATATCAGAGGTGAGTAGACAGTGTCTTAAATATATCAGAGGTGAGTAGATAGTATCTTAAATATATCAGAGGTGAGTAGACAGTGCCTTAAATATAATAGAGGTGAATAGACAGTGCCTTAAATATATCAGAGGTGAGTAGACAGTGTCTTAAATATATCAGAGGTGAGTAGACAGTGTCTTAAATATATCAGAGGTGAGTAGACAGTGCCTTAAATATAATAGAGGTGAGTAGACAGTGCCTTAAATATATCAGAGGTGAGTAGACAGTGTCTTAAATATATCAGAGGTGAGTAGACAGTGCCTTAAATATATCAGAGGTGAGTAGACAGTGCCTTAAATATATCAGAGGTGAGTAGACAGTGCCTTAAATATATCAGAGGTGAGTAGACAGTGTCTTAAATATATCAGAGGTGAGTAGACAGTGCCTTAAATATAATAGAGGTGAGTAGACAGTGTTTTAAATATATCAGAGGTGAGTAGACAGTGTCTTAAATATATCAGAGGTGAGTAGACAGTGTCTTAAATATATCAGAGGTGAGTAGACAGTGCCTTAAATATAATAGAGGTGAGTAGACAGTGCCTTAAATATATCAGAGGTGAGTAGACAGTGTCTTAAATATATCAGAGGTGAGTAGACAGTGCCTTAAATATATCAGAGGTGAGTAGACAGTGCCTTAAATATATCAGAGGTGAGTAGACAGTGTCTTAAATATATCAGAGGTGAGTAGACAGTGTCTTAAATATATCAGAGGTGAGTAGACAGTGCCTTAAATATAATAGAGGTGAGTAGACAGTGTTTTAAATATATCAGAGGTGAGTAGACAGTGTCTTAAATATATCAGAGGTGAGTAGACAGTGCCTTAAATATATCAGAGGTGAGTAGACAGTGCCTTAAATATATCAGAGGTGAGTAGACAGTGCCTTAAATATATCAGAGGTGAGTAGACAGTGTCTTAAATATATCAGAGGTGAGTAGACAGTGCCTTAAATATAATAGAGGTGAGTAGACAGTGTTTTAAATATATCAGAGGTGAGTAGACAGTGTCTTAAATATATCAGAGGTGAGTAGACAGTGCCTTAAATATATCAGAGGTGAGTAGACAGTGTCTTAAATATATCAGAGGTGAGTAGACAGTGTCTTAAATATCACAGAAATGCAGAAATGATACCGGATGCGCCCGAACCATCGCGACTAGAAAACATATGATCCAGACCTTGTTTTTTCCCTCCCATAATTCCACTGCGGACACAGATTCGTCTATTGAAGCAAAGATCGACACAATCGTCGTTGTAATTACTCCTGCTTTGAAACACTAGCTTGGTCTACTACTGATGGTTTAAAAAGGGGTCTGCGAACAAACATTCCATTTTCTACACGCCTTCGAGGTTGTAAAATATTCACAACAATGTACTGCCTGATGTAGAAAGCATTTCGCAGGATTGCACTCTTCGCCAAGACAAGTCAAACATCCTTCTTTTATTTGTCAGTAAACCATTCTCCGAAAACTGCTCAATCGTAAAAAGTGGTAAGGATATCCATCAAATCGGCATCTAAAGTACACACTTTTCTAACTGATAAATGTAACAAGAGTGCAAGCGTGTCATTTTGTGAAGATGAAAACAACCAATATAAATAATAAAGTAATGATATTTCTACGCATGTACATTATTCGCATACAATCAGATGTCACAAGTAAATCTCATGCCCTTAAACACCAAGACACACAAGACATATGCCATGTCCTAGAACCCCCCAAGGTACACAAGACACATCTCACACCTAATGAGCTAAGAATACAGATAGATCTCATTCTTCAGAAATTCAACAAACTCCATAAAGACGTCTTTACAAACTTGACAACTTGAACATTAAGTGAAAATGTTCAATGTAAAACAACAAACGACTTTCCCCTTTGTATTTTGTTTCTACAAAATCATATATATAAATATAAATGTTTGATAGAACTGAATTTATATGTAGTTAAATAAGTATCAAATGAATGAGATGATAAGCAATGAATTAGTAATCAAATAAAGAGTGTCCAACTATGCTTTACATACTCAAACAGGCTAACATTTGATTATATGTATTATGTGTATGTAATTGCTTTCATTACACAATACGTTTTTGGAATATCTGCAGATTCGTTTAAGTGATTGTATACATATATATGTGCGTCTGTAGCTCAAGTGGTGGTGAGCTCGATCACAAGCCCAGGCGTACTTGGTTCAAACCCCACGGTGGGCAAGTTTGAAAGCAAATTCGTTTCCGATGGATTTTACAAAGGTAAAAATAGACCTCACCCTTCAGAAAGCAATGGCGAACTACTGAACGTATAAGTGGTGCCTAGAAAATCAACAACTAGTTTACTGTGATTGATGGCTACGATTTCCATTTCATGTTCATATATATATATATACTTCGCTACTCTCCTCACTTTTTCAATTCATCTTGTAAGAGCGTTTGTCGCGTCTTTGTACCCAAATTACAGTGTGTGTACATTATATGTGGTACCATAAATTGAGTTCTATACTCCTGAAATCTTTCAGGATTCCATATATGCAAAAGTGGGTTGGTGTGGACAATATTTCTTTGGCTATCCTGGTTTGAGTGACGCCCTTGACGCTTAGAATCGCAACAAATGTACGCTATTCTTCTCTATTCTTGGCAGTCCTCTGTAGTGTGTTCTAGCGGTGAGTTATTCCTTTCAGTTCCTGATCTACTGTTCTCCTCCAGGTCGTCTTCAGTCTTTCACGTTGTCGTTTACCTTATGGTGTTCATATCAGTGCAGTTTTTTTTGGACAGAGTAGATCTCAATGTGTCTTACATGTCCTATCAATTTCCGCGTCTCTTTTGGATGATGTTGTTCATATTCTATTACTGATTAGCAAGTAAGCAATTCTTGTTTATTTTTTTTTAACAGAAGACGCTTAATATCTTATTAAGTTGAATTAAAAATACAAATCTAAATCTATAAACATATCTGCTTTGACAGAAACTGTAATGAATTACTGGCATAGTATTAGGAATAGTTCCACCACTATGTTTCATTCGAAACTTTGAACTGTGAAGCCAATAGAGATGGTGATAAGTTACAACCCTATATTCCACTGGGAACCAAAAGGAGTGAGAGAGAACGAGAGAGAGAGAGAGAGAGAGAACGAGAGAGACAGAACGAGAGAGAAAGAACGAGAGGGAGAGATAACGAGAGTGCGAGAGAGAACGAGAGAGAGAGAGAGTTAGAGAGATAGAGATAAGACACACAAACACACACTGCGACACACACATTTACATATAACATACACATTCTACTTTTATTATTACTGGAAAGTGAAATAAACGCTTTCTTGTTGTGTGTGTATGCTATTATGAATATTTGGAATTTTTGACCAGATGTAAAGAAGCTTTTCTCGCTAAGCTGATGATGAAGTTGACACTCAGACATTGACAAGTTCATCGTGACTGACATATCAACGAGTCTTCCAATAGGGTTCAATATTTTGTCTTATTCCTTGCAGAGCAGACATTTTTTTATTTGAATGATGAGCAGTTAACACACCATGCACGTTTTCTTATATGCGTGTAATTTAACTTGAGATAAATAGAAGTACTGCAACGTGTATACTTGAAATTTATAATCAGAAGACTAAGATGTCTCGCTGTCGAAGTGGCTAAGTCGTTTGACTTACTGACGGTTCGAGTCCAGACCGAGACACATGTGCAATTTTTTCATGAGATCCTTTGGAATATTGCTGGAGCTACGGAGTTCGTGCTTTGTGCAATGCTCTTGACATATGTCTTGCCATCTCTGCCGACAGGTACGGAGCCATATATGGGATAACCCCATGCAATGAAGGCAGTCCAGTCAGAGCATTTAGATCTCTTTTTTAGATTAAGATGACTGGGATATGTGAGACTAATGAACAATATCATCACACGTCAACAGGCGGTGGTTGGTGAGCTTTTGGAAGGGAACAGACTCCAAGGCAGACTCCTGCTCTAATATACGAATATCTACAAAAACTCAATAAATAACTTTTAGAGCGGTTCTTGTCGTGATGTGAGAGGAAGGACACTTAGATGTGATAGGAAGGATACCTAGATGTGATAGGAAGGATACCTAGATATGATAGGAAGGATACCTAGATGTGATAGGAAGGACACTTAGATGTGATAGGAAGGATACCTAGATGTAATAAGAAGGACACCTAGATGTGATAGGAAGGACACCTGGATGTGATAGGAAGGACACCTGGATGTGATAGGAAGGACACCTGGATGTGATAGGAAGGATACCTAGATGTGATAGGAAGGATACCTGGATGTGATAGGAAGGATACCTGGATGTGATAGGAAGGATACCTAGATGTGATAGGAAGGATACCTGGATGTGATAGGAAGGATACCTGGATGTGATAGGAAGGATACCTAGATGTGATAGGAAGGATACCTAGATGTGATAGGAAGGACACCTAGATGTGATAGGAAGGACACCTAGATGTGATAGGAAGGACTAGATGTGATAGGAAGGATACCTAGATGTGATAGGAAGGATACCTGGATGTGATAGGAAGGATACCTAGATGTGATAGGAAGGACACCTAGATGTGATAGGAAGGACACCTAGATGTGATAGGAAGGACACCTAGATGTGATAGGAAGGACTAGATGTGATAGGAAGGATACCTAGATGTGATAGGAAGGACACCTAGATGTGATAGGAAGGATACCTAGATATGATAGGAAGGATACCTAGATGTGATAGGAAGGACACCTAGATGTGATAGGTAGGATACCTAGATGTGATAGGAAGGATACCTAGATGGGCAGGAAACCCACAAACCAAAGAATCAAAAGTCTTCATTACTATTGAGTCAATAATAATATAAATATATATAAACGTTTACTGATAGACAGAACTGTATATAAATAGACAGACAAACGTCATACAATAAACAATCTACTGCTGCCATGGTTGCCAACAGTTGGCATACATAACGCAGTAATTTAATTAGTCCCTCACAAAATGTCACGGGATACACAATATCGATTAGCATAACACGAACAAGCTTTAAAATGTCGAAAAATTAATATTCACAAACAATAACAACTTTCTTCTAATGCAAACAAAATTAATCAGTGGGCGTTGAAGCAATATATAAAAATGAAGTTTAGTTCAATTTAAAAATAATAATGAAGGTAATTATATTAATTACATCGCAAAAAATGTTTTGGAATAAATTGAGAAAATATTTTTGCCACTTTAAATTGTGAAATATTCCACTAAAGTAAACACAGCGTGCTAGCAATATGATATCTGCTGAACACAGTCTTATTGTATACTTTAAACATGTAAAATAATATGGTGAAAATTGAAACTTTGATCATATCAATTCTTAATTGTATTGTTCTACTATATTTTCCTCCATTTCTTTGTCGAGACATATATTTTAAATCGAATGCTGTAACTTACCAGTTAGTCCCATTGTTAAAGCACAGAAACATCTCACTGAAAGCTAAACAACCGATGAACAACGGCATCGTCATGATTACTTTGTGTTACCAGGGCCAAACATGGACAATTAGCAAAGCACTGTCGCAAAAAATAATACAGATACATTTGAAATGCGATGCCTGCGAAAAGCTACCAGCAACACCAGAAAAGACACCAACATCAGCATAGCTGGAACAGAACCTTGCTTGAATTGCATTCAGAAACAAAGAATGTATTGGTTCGGCCACTTAATAAGAATGCAAACAAATTCCACAGAATACAATCTTCTACAACAGAACACCAGGAACAAAGCTAGAGGAAGATCAGGAAAAAGATGGTTAGATGGCATAACAGAATCCTGTCAGAAAACAAAAATAACTATTTCCCAATCCACTAGAACAGCGCAAGACAAAAACAGAAAACCACGACACTGGGCAACAACCCAGTAGCAGTGTAATGACAAAAGAAGAAGAATCAAATCCCTTCATTGTGTTGTATATGCTATGAAATATGATAATTCAAACGCAACAGCGACCACTATAGTCAAATCACATCTCCACAAATGATGGCACAAGAAATGATTCATGAGAAATCTATATACGGCCTTTTTCGTATTTACAGACGGTCAATTGGCATATGTTTTACTGTGACAACTTCTGAGTTTTTGCTTTTCTCTCTTGTCGTTCAGCTCATACATAAGTCTCTTCTCAAAAGACTCTGCGACCTTTCGTAATTTGGCTTTCCACACAACTCTGTCATCAGCTAGTCCTTCCCATGTGCTGGGACCTATAGAAAAGTTTTTCATTGAGGCTTTACATACATCTTTATATCTGAGCAGTGGTCTGCCCTGGTGCCTCTTCCTCCGAAAGTTCACAGAACAACATTTGTTTTGGTATGCGATAAGTTTCCATTCTTCTCACATGCCCCAACCATCTTAGTCGTCTACTGCTGAGCATGCCCATGATGGAAGGCAGGTTTGCACGTTGCAGTACTTCAGAGTTGGCTATCTTGTCGTACCACCTGATGGTCATAATCTTGCGGAGACATCGAAGGTGAAAGATGTTAAGTCTCCTCTCGTGTCTTGAGTATGATGTCCATGTTTCTGAGCCATATAGTAAAGAACTAATTACACAGGCTCTATAACGCTCAATATAATCATCAATATTTATCTACTGAGTTGTTCGAATGATACTGTATCTCAAAGCTATTATAACGATAGTAACTACATATGCACATTTACATATTGACAAACATACAGAGAAAAAAATGCTGAAATATTCAGTGAGGTTAACGTAAAAAATATGCATTCCATACAGATCAGGGAGGTGTTGTAGTCAATTTTTATGGCAAATGCAATCACGGTTGGAGCGCATTGTTGTAAAAGAAAAGAATAATGAAAAAGTGCACTGGTCGACACAGAAAGGAGATTGTGTGCAGTTTGTCCTCAGGGCATAGCATATAGTTTTAAGGTTTCTCATCAGGGCATAACATATAGTTTTAAGGTTTCTGGGGAGTGAAGGTATAGTGCTCGCCTTTCGATTCTTTCCAGTGTAGAGCATCCTACTATTTTCCAAGTATTTCTGATCACATTGTAGGTGAGATCGAGTTCCTAGCCCTTTCATAGATGTACAATACAATCTATGTTTGTGCTCAAGGTGAGCACGTAAACTAATCTTTAGATAGCTGAATAGTCTATAAGAATAAGCTGGGAAGCAGCTGTCTGGGTAAAATTTATTAAAATTAAAATACAATTCCGGCATATACTCACCATCTTCAAAATTACACCAGGGACCTTTGCACTACGGAGTAGGTGCTTTGCATATTTCTGTTTAAGAAAACGATCGAGTCACACATGGTTATAAACAGAAGTGCAGTGATAATGGTTCTATCATCATCATCATCAATGCCCTCTTTATCTAAGGGGACAATAGGTTTTGCGTCAAGTAGTATGTTCTGAGCTGAACCACAACGTCTCTTGTGGCTGTAATGGTATATGCTGGAGTGGCAGTGGTTGCCACAGTTGCTGCAGGGAAAACTGGAGACTGGAGCTGATACATAGGATGTTCTCTCTGCGCTCTCTTTTTCCTATATATGTGATGGTGTTTTGATTCTTTTCTTTTGAGCCACCCTCACTGCCTTTCTCCATGCTTGCCTGTCTTTTGCCAACCTCTCTCTACGTTCTTTGTCTTTGACGCATGAAAATAGATCATGCGTGCAGGTCACTCACCCAGGTCACTCACCCAGGTCACTCACCCAGGTCACTCACCCAGGTCACTCATCCAGGTCACTCACCCAGGTCACTCACCCAGATCACTCACCCAGGTCACTCACCCAGGTCACTCACCCAGGTCACTCACCCAGATCACTCACCCATTTCACTTACTCAGATCATTCACCCAGGTAAATAACACAATATATCAATTATCAGCGTGATAACTGACGCATGTAATAACAATACATATGTTTGTCTTAGTTTTAAAAATGATACTATTATGTATTGTGACCACACGAAAAATAAAAAACATCTACTATTAACTCATTTATGTTACATGTACAATATAATGTTACGGTGTATAGTAATTAAATATTTAATCATGACGGCTTTAGTATAATATATCACAACAGGCATTGTTACATAGAATAAACAAAGAAACAGGGCGGTCATGCAAGTGTTGGACTGATGGAATAATAGAGTCACTGAACATATTTATATGCGAACCTCATAGCAAATCACTTTTTGTCGTTCCCTATATTCCACCTCGACTCTGATTTAATTTTCTCGTCTTTTCTCTAATCCTGCTTTGTCTCACAGCGTCAGGATAAGAAGAGCTTTCTAGAGCGGACTTTTGAATGTACTTCATAAACAGTGTATTTCGTTGCCTCTGTTATCTCTGAGTTCCACCTTTTGCGTGGGAGGCCTTTTGCTTTATATCCGCTGTACCGCAGTAACATTGCTCTTTGAGGAGCACTGTCTGTTGGTAATCTGCTAATGTGGCCGAACTATTTAATTTGTTTATTTCTTGATGAAGTTCAATACTGACGTCGTACCCATTTTTTTCGAGACGATGTAAGAACAGCTACAAATCTGAGGTGGTCAGAGCGGATCAGATCAGATCTGGAGACAACCGAGGGAGGCTGCAGGATACTTAATAAATTGGCATTCTAGGACATAGACATGTATGTATACCATCACATATGCAAGCAAAATGAATAAACAAATCATAAAATTAACAAAAATCCAACGTTTCGTCTTTAGTCATCCATCATATTTAGATCAATGATTTAGTTTATTTAGCATTCATTGTGTGTGTGTATGTGTTCTTGAAAAAGACTTACAGTCGAAACTTGGATTTTTGTTAGTTTTGTGATTCGATTATTCATTTTGCTTGCTTATATGATACCATGCATACCCACTTTTCCCCCGATGTCTTCATTTCTAAACCTCGACACCTCTAGTGTACAAAAGGAACAAGATGCCATGAGTATAAAACAAAAACTTCTATAATATATAGAAATATGTAGTAAAATAGCTGGTACAGTCACAACCGTAATATATCACTGTATAAATACAACAACCAGTAGTAACAATTGTTATAAGAAGGAGAAGATGGAGATATGTTGTTGAAAACACCTTGAGAAGAAATGATCAAAGAATATCAAAGCAGACATTGAAGTGGGATACGAAGGGTTGAGGAAAGAGAGGACGATATATGGAGACCCTGCAACGAACTTTGCTGAGAGAGGCATAAAAAATCAGTCTCAGTTCCATAGAGGAGACTGAGCGAGTTGCCAAGGATAGAGAGGTATGGAGAAATGGCATGCAGGCCCGATGTAACGATGTACAAGAGGAATTATTATTATTATTATAAATACAACATATTTTATAATTAACACATTTTAAAATGTTTTGTCTTCATATTAATTTTACTACTGCTTGGTTTTTTGCAACTTGGTCCCATGTAGAACCTCGACTGCTTGGTTTCTTGCAACTTGGTCCCATGTATAACCTCAACTGTTTGGTTTCTTGCAACCTGGTCGCATGTAGAACCTCGACTGTTTGGTTTCTTGCAACTTGGTCGCATGTAGAACCTCGACTGCTTGGTTTCTTGCAACTTGGTCCCATGTAGAACCTGAGTGACTTGATTTTCTTCACATCTCGCGTAGAGTTCGGACACGAGATTTTACCCACATCGCTTAGAAGTTAGACGATATTTGATATCCACATCGCTTAGAAGTCACACAATATTGTTCTTACCCACATTTCTTAGAAGTTAGACAATATTGTTTTTAACCCACATCGCTTAGAAGTTAGACAATATTGTTTTTAACCCACATCGCTTAGAAGTTAGACAATATTGTTTTTAACCCACATCGCTTAGAAGTCACACAATATTGTTTGTACCCACATTTCTTAGAAGTTAGACAATATTGTTTTTAACCAACATCGCTTATAAGTCACACAATATTGTTCTTACCCACATTTCTTAGAAGTTAGACAATATTGTTTTTAACCAACATCGCTTAGAAGTCACACAATATTGCATGTACTCACATTTCTTAGAAGTTAGACGATATTTCCTACATCCATCGCTTGTAAATCAAGTAATATTTTGTACATCCATCGCTCTTAAATCAAACAATATTTCCTACACACATCGCTTAGACATCAGACACGATTTTCTATATGCCTCATGTAATCGTTAGCTAAGATAAACCAAATAAACATCACAGATTCGATGATATTTCTCTTAAAGTGCTTCTATTGACGTTAGATCACTTTAAGCTTCACGAAGGTTCCAGCAACGTTTCTAAAAAAATCGACTGTCCCGGGAACAGAAATACATTCCAGTAGTGTGCTAATCCAAGTTACTGTCATTGGGCTGACTTATAGTCAAAGTAAAATATTATACTGACATCAGAGGTAGTAAAGGAGTAAGGGAATAGAGGGAGTATTAGAGGGAAGGGAGAAATTAGATGGTGACACAGGGAAGGGATTTAGTAAGTGCGTGAGGTAATATTAGAGTGGGTTATTGAGGGTGTGATGATGTATGGAAGTAATAACAGAAAGTAGTAAAGGAATAATGGAGCAAGGAAGATAGTAGGGAGCAAAGGAGGGATTGAGAAATTGATGTAGTAAGGGAGTGATGAACTAGAGAGGAATTATCACCGACAAGCTCAATATTTAGTAGATCGATCATTCAGAGAATGACAGCAGAACTAGATAACAAAATTAAGAAGGAACGCATGTTTTAGTAAGAAAAATCATGCATAGATCAAATTATTACACTGCACCAACTAATGGAACAAATGGAGCAAAGAAATGAATGGAATAGTTCCACCTATATTGTTTTTTTTTAGTTTTAAAAGGCATTTGATAGCCTGCACATTGAATCTCTACGGAGAACACTCCGGCATTATGGTATATCATCAAAAAATGGTTAATGCATATTTTCAGATTTTCAGTGTCAGATAGTTTGCAATAGACATCTGAGAGAATGCTTCAAAGGCAAAACAGAAGTTAGACACTGTTGTATTCTTTTACTATTCGTGTTTAACCTTACCATATACTGACTAAATGACTAAAGATATAATGACTAAAGATATAGAAAGCAAGTTGAATGCATTTGAAAATAGATGTCTGCGAAAAATAATGAATATAAAATGGAACGAATTCAGGAGAAGTGATGAAATCAGAGACATGTCTGGTCAACCACTAGTGACAACTGTTATAAGAAAGAGAAGATGGAGATATGTTAGGCCCACCTTGAGGAGAAATGATCAACGAATATTAAAGCAGGCATTGAAGTGGGATGCAAAGGGTTCAAGAAAGAGAGGTCGACCTAAGGAGACCCTGAAGCGAACTTTGCTGAGAGAGGCAGGAAATATCGGTCTCAGTTCCATGGAGGAGATTGAGCGAGTTGCCCAGGATAGAGCGGTATGGATAAATTACTTGCAGGCCCTATGTAACGTATAACGGTACGAGAGAAATTATTATTTATTATTATATACTGACTGATGAGAGAAATCATAAAGGATAACAGAAAAGGCATTCGGTGGACACTTACCTCAGTATTGAGGATATTGATGATGCAGACGATATTAGTTTCTGAACAACCGAATCAAAGATGCTGTAACGAAAATAAATACACTATCCAGAACAGCACAAACAATTGGACTTAAGTTTATAATGAAAGAAATGAGATTTAAAAAAAATCTGAAAACCAAATTATGTTGTAAAATAAAATCATTGAGGAAGTTCAGGATTTTGTATTCATGTGAAGTACAGAATCGCACTTTATCACAGTATAGTGATTCGGAAAAGAAAAGCATTGGAAAATCAAGAAAGTTAGTTACACTTTTTTCCATGCTCAACATAATCTGGAAAGTCAAAGAATTAAATTTTAAAACAAAACTTAAGATATATAGAAACAATTGTCCTAGGAGTGGTATTATAGCGACTGCTGGAAAATGACCTACAAAATCATACAGAAGCTGGAGACATTCCAAATCAAATCTTTAGGAAGAATCCTGACCTAATACAGCAGCAGTTGACGAGCTTTAAAAAGGAACACATTGTTCAGTTTCAGTTTCAGTTTGGAATATCTTCATTGCACTCCGGACATGTCCATAGGTGCTCCGATCTCCTTCGCAATATCTCCAACAGCGTCCAGCGACTGACCGTACCAGTTCTATTTTGATTGATGAGCCGACTCGTATACCTGTTGTACCGTTCTTTTCTTGCCACACCAATCTTCAAACCCAATTCTCGCAATTTAGTAGTTGACGTGGATTGGTTTAGATGAAGGTCTTCTCTGCGGCCACGCTCTATGAGGGCGTTCCCGATATCAGCTCTGTCCATTGGCTGGCCCTCTGATATAGCGGCAGAGCCAGCCAGTCTGTCTGCTCTCTCATTGCCAACGACACCCATGTGCCCCGGAACAAAGACAAGTGTAATTCTGCAAACTGTTGACGTCTGCAGTGATTCAGTCCATTGCCTGCGCACCGAACCGGCCTCCACCTTTCGGATCATACTCAATGAGTCACTCAGAATGCACGTATGAGTGTAGTTTTGTGACTCTAGCCAGAGTAATGCATTGGTCACCGCCAGTACCTCCATTGTCATGCTGCTTGTTGTCATACTAAATGCACCACTGGCTTCCTTGACCATTCTGCCACATGAGCTTGCAGAGAAAGCCCATGCAGACTAATCGTGACGAACTACCGATCCATCCGTGTAAATCACAACGTCGTCTGCATTGCAGTTTTCATCGATAATGACTTTGACGTCTGCATTGCCACGGATTTCCTTCTCTGCAACCTTTGTCAAATTTAATGATGGTTGAAAAAGTGTTCCAGTATATTTGAGGCATCGGTATCCATTCTTCCCCATGGTCAATATTATTAAGCCCGCATACCAGCTGAACAGTATCTGCGGCACGGCCAACCCATGACTTGCCCGCTTTAGCCGATTTCCACCACTGGTGCTGAGCTGTTCATGCAATGGGTGATCCTTTTGGCACTTATTTTGAGATAGGCACGTGCTCTAGCTATCTTGAAATTTCATTGTTCATCATTGAAGACCATCAGTAAAAGACAAATGTAACGGTAGATTGTATATGCATATATCATATGTTAGTATGGACATTAGCTGTTCGATGGACAGTGGATGGGAAAATAAGACATTGGCTTCCAAAGAAATCATGGAGAAGAAATGTGGAAATAAGACGGCAGAACGGCAATAATGGAATTATTTGGTGGAAGTCCTAGTTGTCAAACAAGATAAGAAGAGGGTGTAGACATAGTAGTAAGCGAATGATTAAAGTGAGTGAGTGAGTGAGTGAGTGAGGTAGTAAGCGAATGATTAAAGTGAGTGAGTGAGGTCAATAAGGGAATGATGACTGACGTACTATAATGTAAAAGTAATGTATTGGTGAAGTGAGAGCATACGGGAATGAAATACTTAGGGAGCAAGAGAGGGATTACATTACAGATCGTCTCTCCCCCAAGACGATCTAGAATCTAGACAATGTCACAACCGTAGAGTTATCACTGGTAAAAGTTTCTCAACAATAATTACAAATAACAATTCAAATTTTAACAAAAACAATTTACTCATTTAAATTTAAACGATACATGTAAGAGAGAGATTAAGTAATTAATCACCGGTTAACTTGTAACAAGGATGCTCAAAGTGCAAAAATGGTTATTGTTTACTGAACTGACATCATAACACTCCAAGCAGATACATAGGCGCTCAGTCTCCTCCTGCAGATGTCGAAGTGTATGCATACTGATGTTTCCTGTGGGTAGCTGGTTAAGCGAAATTCTAACTCTCTTCCTCATGCACCCAGTTCTTCTTGTACTAAGTGTGATTCCAAACTGATTAAACCGCTAAAATAGATTCATTATGTTGTTTTTCTTCGAACGCTCCATATCAACCACTTGCTAATCACTCTTTGTGATTTGTATGTGATCCAGAATAAGAGCGATTGTGCGTTGTGCCAGTTATGCGCATTCATGTAGGCCAGTAATCTGATCTCCGCGACGCTTTTTATTTACTAGGTGGCTTCACTAGATCCCTACCTCATTCGCCTCTTACGACTTGACTATTAATTGTACAAAAGGAACAAGATGCCATGAGTATAATATACACCACACACGTCTACAATATATATGAAAATATGTAGTAAAATAGCTGGTACAGTCACAACCGGAATATATCACTGTATAAATACAACATTCACTAGTAACAACTGTTATAAGAAGGAGAAAATGGAGATATGTTGGACACACACTGAAAAGAAATGATCAAAGAATATCAAAGCAGACATTGAAGGGGAATGCAGAGGGTTCAAGGAAGAGATGACGACCTAGGGAAACCCTGAACCGAACTTTGTTGAGAGAGGCAAGAATATCGGTCTCAGTTCCATGGAGGAAACTGAGCAAGTTGGCCAGGATAGACCGGTATGAAGAAATTGCTTGCAGGCCCTATGTAACGAATAATGGTACGATAGGAATTACTAATGAATTAATAAATACAGCTAAACCTTCATTAGCAAAACCTATTGGAAACTAATTCATCTATGCGTAACAACAACAGTCAACAAACAACTATATCAATAAACTTCATACAATGTTTACATACATTATTATATAGTTGTATTTACAAGATGCAACATTTCATAACTTAATGTGATAGAAATTATTACAACGATATTTGATGAGCTATCTTCTTCTTCGAACGCTCCATATTGACCACTTGTTAACCACTCTTTGTCCTTTGTATGTGATCTGAGCCTAAGAGCGATTTATGTTGTGTCAGTTATGCGCCTACAAGTAGGCCAGCACAACATCCGATTTCTGCGCTGTTTTTTATTTACTAGGGTAGCATCCTAGGGCCTACATCAGTCGCCTCTTACGACATGCCTTGTAAGTCGCAGTGGTACTATTCTGTGCTCCCCATGCGAGCCCCGACACAACACGAACGGATGAGATATCAAGTCTACTGATAACTTTCAATAGTGACAGAAGGAATAATAAAATCTAACTATAAACCTATTTGACAACCGACGTAAAGCTTTAATCTTCTTATGTTCTTACAGACTAGAAGTTTTTGATTGTGTTATAGAGGTTTCCTTCGAGCAATCAGACAAATATATGTCTTTTATATATTCTTTGTTAAGGTCTTATGTCGCAACCGTCAATCAATGACATAACATGCAGGTCGACCTCAAACTAGTTGTTGTCAGTCAAGTTGTCACATGTAGATTTCTCTGTAATATCATTGACCTGGTTTAAAGAAATTTTCATTTTATCAACAGTATTTTGTAGTTATATACCTGTTATCTGCATTTGTCTGCGAAAAATAATGAAATAGATACAGAAGAGGCAATGTCAACGGTTTGGGAATGTCCTCAGGATGAGAAAAGAAAGAAGAACACAGTATGTAATTAGGACCATGCGGTATATTTTCTCAGTATGATGCAAGTCTTCGAAATGCCGTCCCTTACATTTTTTTTCTTTAAAGTAACCTTCGATTGTTATTTTTTTTTTTAAACTGCACAAAATGTACGAATACTAAATCGAATACATCAATATCGCAATACCATAGACCAATATAGAAAAGTGTTGAATGAAGATTTTTAATTATTGAATGGTTCAAACTGTATTTTGATTTCGCTGCTTATGCCGCCCCCTTACGGTTACACCTGATGCGGCCGCCTCTCTGTATCAAAGCACGGCCCTGCATGTAATGCAGTAGGGTGTCACAGGGATAGTGGGAAACAGGTAACCTAGAGCACATGGAGCGAACTTTTGAAGCAAATCTCAAAGATAAGAATAAGACTAGGTTTGAGATAGAGAGAAAGGTTCGAGAGAACATTTTTTGTCTCTTGTTTTAGTCTCTTGGTTTGAACGCGACGAGAAATGAGAACTTGGTTTGAACGCTACGAGGAATGAGAACTTGGTTTGAAACACTACAAGAAATGAGAACTTGGTTTGAAACGCTACGAGAAATAAGAACTTGGTTTGAACGCTACGAGGAATGAGAACTTGGTTTGAAACGCTACGAGGAATGAGAACTTGGTTTGAAACACTACAAGAAATGAGAACTTGGTTTGAAACGCTACGAGAAATAAGAACTTGGTTTGAACGCTACGAGGAATGAGAACTTGGTTTGAAACGCTACGAGGAATGAGAACTTGGTTTGAAACGCTACGAGAAATGAGAACTTGGTTTGAAACGCTACGAGAAATGAGAACTTGGTTTGAAACGCTACGAGGAATGAGAACTTGGTTTGAAACGCTACGAGAAATGAGAACTTGGTTTGAAACGCTACAAGAAATGAGAACTTGGTTTGAAACGCTACGAGGAATGAGAACTTGGTTTGAACGCTACGAGGAATGAGAACTTGGTTTGAAACGCTACGAGGAATGAGAACTTGGTTTGAAACGCTACGAGAAATGAGAACTTGGTTTGAAACGCTACGAGAAATGAGAACTTGGTTTGAAACGCGACGAGAAATGAGAACTTGGTTTGAAACGCGACGAGAAATGAGAACTTGGTTTGAAACGCTACGAGAAATGAGAACTTGGTTTGAAACGCGACGAGAAATGAGAACTTGGTTTGAAACGCGACGATAAATGAGAATGAAGATGAAAGCAACATTTAAGAAGATTAAATAATAGCAGCATACACAAACAAGTGCTGTTCTTGGAACTTGTGGAAGGAAGGAAGCTTCACGGCAGACCATTGCTCAGATTTAAGGATATCTGCAAGACCTCAATGAATGAGCTTTCTCTCGGTTACAACAAAGAGAAACCCACACAAAAAACTAGATGATGGCTGCGCTGTATAGAAAACATCTTTACGCAAAAGTGATGAGTACTTTGCAGAGAAACTCAGAGATGAGCTTGAAAGCAAATAGAAATAAACGTAAACTCAGAAGTCAGTTATACACATGTCAAATGACCGCATGTGAAGACGAAAAATGTAATATATATAAATGTTTACAGTGGTAGTAGGATTTTCTTCATAACGTAGCATCTGTTCGTTAGATCCGACCTCGATGTGATGCTGGAGAACTTCTGGAAAATAAAAGAAGCAGACTATTGGCAGCATTACCTATGGCGTGTTGTTGGAACAAAACATAAAAAAGTAGGAACCTAACACAGCGTTTTATTAAAACTGGTTTCTAACGTTATTTATAAGTGTTCAATTTGCCGTCATTGTTGGAATTTTTATTTAAGATAATTTCTCAGCTCCAAGTAGATTATCCCAAGAGTGTCCAAAATTACGTCTGAGAACCAAAACGAACTTTTAGTCCTGTCACGACGGTACAGTTTGAACTAACAGAAGAAGGGGCGAGAGATGAGTCTGTGACACCTCAGCACCAGATACATCTGGTTTGTTATTTCCTGCTAGTCATATAAGACAGCTCACTAGGAGAGCTTCTAAGGAGCAGCCTCCAACCAATAAGCGAAGTTCAAGAGACTTTGGCAATCAACAGCAAGCTAGCAAAACTTCAGGTTTACATTGCTGCCCTCCAGTAAACACGATGTACATGCGACTGAGTCCCTTCGGCAGCAGAAATGCAGATTTTTTTTGTCTGTTTGTTAACGTTCACTCTCATCAATCAAGTTAATTACTCCCTGTGATCTGTATGATTTGCGTTGAGAACGTGAGTACATGGCAACCTGTTAAGCACCTACAGCTTCTAGAACATACAAATCCTAGTGTTGGCCAAACTGTATTCATATTACCTAGCAGGTCCCATATTAGTGCAGACGGGTAACTGTTGCAAACAGAAAAATCCCATTGAATGTTTCGTCTACCATATCTGAAGTTATACTGTATTATTTATTGTATCAGTTCTGATTTACCATAGGGAAACTGTTAGAGCAGACACATAACAACGATGTTGATTTCACTTTTAATAACTTTCTGCTAGATATATTGGAATCATGAAAAACAGGCTCAGAATATCATGTAACATGTCATTTCATTCCAATGCATTCATTTTGCTTGACAAATGTACAAGAGTGTACGTGCTAACCGACAGCGTTACCAAGAAATTATTTACTTCATTCTCTTACATTTGTCAGTAACGACTGTGCCACTGATTTGTCAGTACCGATTGTGTCACTGATTTGTCAGTACCGACTGTGCCACTGATTTGTCAGTACCGATTGTGCCACTGATTTGTCAGTACCGATTGTGTCACTGATTTGTCAGTACCGACTGTGCCACTGATTTGTCAGTACCGACCGTGCCACTGATTTGTCAGTACCGACTGTGCCACTGATTTGTCAGTACCGATTGTGCCACTGATTTGTCAGTACCGACTGTGCCACTGATTTGTCAGTACCGACTGTGCCACTGATTTGTCAGTACCGACAGGCCTTCACGTAAAAATCAGTCAGATGCTGCATACAAGGCGCACTGATCTGCATTCATAGCGGGCGGACGCAGAATAAGAGAAGAAAAATGTGCGCTAATCCACTAAAAGTTAAAAACGAACCTTCAATTGTTGATTGCCCTAAAGTCCCAGCATCTAAAATCTAAACAATTCGATTTTGGTATTCTAACACTTAGAGAACCGTGGCGATATGTTTGTGAATATATAATAAACACCGAACTCAAATAGTTATTACTGACAAGCAGTGGCGGCTCGTGTTCATTTTTGTTGGTGGGGCCAGACACCAACTTTTGGAATAATCATGATTTTGGATTAGTTTATATTTTAATTTATTAAATAATAAATACACGCCAAACATTATTTTTGGTGGGGCGCGCCCCCACTGGCCCTTAATGACGAGCCGCCACTGCTGCAAGTAGGAAAAACATGATTCAGTTTCTTAACCCAGAAAAAGCAAAGTTGGTGTGACCTCAACCATCCTCAGCAGCCATTTTTAGATTGTCCTAACGTTAACATGTGTGACCATCATTCAACGTAAGTAAAATAACAAGTAATACATTATGAGAAATCTGATATCTAAACATCTAGGAGCGTCTGACTCGAGTTGTGTGGATAACCAGACAAACTCATAAGTCGTAGGCTCAAAACAAATTCTAAAGGTAACATTTATGAATTGAAAAGTCAATAATCATGCATCATAATGTAAGATATATATATTTAAAGGTTAATGTAAATTTAACATTCGTTCATACCGAAGTAAATTTAACATTCGTTCATACCGAAATAAATGTAACAGAAAATGTACTCTATAGTACATTTTACAAGGAGTTATCTAAAATTTGAACAAAAAGTGACAACATGAGTAATTTTAGACTTGCGAACGACAAAAAATAAGGGGATTAGGTGCCGTCGATTTGTTGGCATTTTCTTGTAACTTTACGTGTCACATTCTTGATTTTAAATTGTGACGAAATCAGAGAATAGAAAAATTATTTTAAAATTAATTAAAATGTGACATTATATCTGAAAAGGCCACACCTCACACCAGATCAAAGTACCAACCATGATAATGAAATTTACAATCACTACTGACGTGTGGAGGCGGTCGATCAGAAACTTAGAGAGGCATTACACTTGATCCAGAACAGTTGTAGCTGGTTACACTGGAGTAACTGCGTCCTGTTGCCCATTTGGAACCTTTGCCGGATCCGTGTCGTGCATTTCATGGTCCAGTGGTGGCATATCATTAACTGAGTAATGATTGACAATGCCAGCTCCAAGACTGTCTCCCAAAACATTTGTCATTGTACGAAACCGATCTCTGAGGAGTATTAAACAAAAATAGTATTAGAACAAATGTTAGTCAATGTCAGCACCACGACTGTCTCCCAAAACATTTGTCATCGAACGAAACCGATCTCTGAGGAGTATTAAACAAAAAAAGTATTAGAACAAATGTTAGTCAATGTCAGCACCACGACTGTCTCCCAAAATATTTGTCATTGTACGAAACCGATCTCTGAGGAGTATTAAACAAAAATAGTATTAGAACAAATGTTAGTCAATGTCAGCACCACGACTGTCTCCCAAAATATTTGTCATCGTACGAAACCGATCTCTGAGGAGTATTAAACCAAAATAGTATTAGAACATATGTTAGTCAATAAAAAATAGTGCATATTTACAGCAGGAAATGAATTAGTTTAGCAAAATACATCCGCAGACTGAGTCAAACGTTTCGACCTAAAGGACATTATCATTAATAAAGTACACATTTAGCAAACATAATCTTAAGTCTATATCTGCTTCTTCTTCTCTTCCACCAGTTACCTCATGTGAAGTATCGGAGGGTGGGTGGTTAAATACGAATTTTGTGTGTGTTTTATCCAATAAGTCTCATAATTTGATGATCATTTCTTTAAGTTTGATCTTGATGTCATCTCTCCACGGGCTTTCTTTGGCTTTATATAGATGTTATAATTTATCAGTGCTGAACTGTGCAGACGATAATAGTATAATCGATATAAGAAAAGACCGCAGTACAACTATGACTTAATGGCGAAACACGTAAGAGCAAAGTACTGTAATTTTACAAAATACAAAAAAAAACAATAACAATACACAACGACGTTTACCCAAAAGGCCTTTATCAAGCAAAGGATACAAAATAATGTATTGTCTGATTTTATATGTCCTGTGCCGTGTAAGAAGTGAATTTGATGTGAAAATGTGAAGTGAGGGATCAAATCGAGTACCTTTGGAACTAGACGCGAGCACCCAACCTATGAAGGTGACAACATGATTCGGTTACCGTTTCTGTAAACATCTGCAGCATCTCCCAAAGCACTTTGGCCCCTTCATATCAATGTTTATATGCTATTTTCTAACTATCTACGTACTGGTTACATTCAGGTAACAGCTATGCGATCATGCGCAACTAAAGAGCAGAGTCGATTTTCCGATAAAAAATCGTTATAAATTCATTTATATTTTAATCTGTGGTCCCTTGACCTTACTACACTATACTCATGCTATTGATTGTATTATTCTTTTATTTCGTATTGTCACGTATATTTTTGTGTTCATTTAATTTCAATTTGATATTAATTCTCATTACATTTTAAGCCACTCTTTCAAATACTCATTTATTCTTTATAAATATGTGTGTTTTTATGTGAGAGAGATAGAATAAAGAGAGAAAGAGGGGAAGAGAGAATGCTGTAATCCAGCGCTGTTTAACGTGTCGCCCAGGGGTGCAATCGCGCTTTATGTGATACATTCATGGTGCCCTATTTGGCTCCGTCTTCTTTAACGTTAATCAGACGCCCGCCTGTCCAGCGTGTTCGTAGCGTTTTGAACGACGGGTGACAAGCAACCTGTGAGTGCGGTTCAATTCCGTGGGCTGGCAGAAAAGCCACAGGCTCTCCAGATTTACGATGATCGTGGCATCGAACCAAAGGGTTACGATGTCCATGTCACCGAGCCGAAGAGCTGAAAGCTCAAGTGCTTCTGGTTCGGAAAAAAAACGTTAATCAGATTAAAATAAAAACCCATTACTTTTAAGTTTTTCTTCCGCAGCACTTCCATGAACACGGTCTTCCTACTTTTGCAATCTTATTTTATTTTAAAACCATCTTAAATGATCCCTAACCCCACTTTTTTGTTTTTTGTTTTTTGTCACTAAGAAAGCATGGACATCTGAGTCATATTAACATTGACAAATTTGTGTTATATCATTTACAGGACGTAGCCATCAACCACAGTAAACGAGTCGTTAATTTTATAGGCACCACTTATACGTTCAGTAGTTTGTCATTGCTTTCGGAGCGGTGAGGTCTATTTTAATATTTCGTACAAATACCACGGAAACTAATTTGCTTTCAAACTGTCCTACCGCTGAGTTTGAACCAAGTACGCTTGCGTTTTGATCAAGCTCACTACCGCTTCAGCTACAGATGCAGATACGCTAACATTACTATTGTTATTATAATTATTAGTAGTTGTAGTAGTAGTATTAGTAGTAGTAGTATTAGTATTAGTAGTAGTAGTAACATTGAAATCATCACATGGCGCCCGCGTCTCCACAACCATCAGTCAGATGCGCCCCAATATATGAAAACATCGGATAACACTGATGTGATTTGAGACATCGTCATTTTTGACATTTATTTATCTTTGCTTGATGAAAGCTTTTTTCTTGTTCAAGAAGTCTATTTCTGTTTTGACTTTTATTTTGATTTGTATAATATATATTTGAGCGTCTGTAGCGCTAGAGATAGTGAGCTCGATTACTAACCCAAGCGTACCACCTGGTTCAAACCCCACGGTGGGCAAGTTTGTAAGCAAATTCGTTTCCGTGGGATTTTTACAAAAATAATTAAAAGTAGACGTCACCGTTCAGAAAACAATGGCAAACTACTGAACGTATAAGTGGTGCCTAGGAAATCAACGACTCATTTACTGTGGCTGATGGCTACTTCATGTAAAGGATATGCCCCGATTTTCATTTTCATTTCATAATATATTTACTTATTGGTTTAATAAACACGTCCCGCAACCTTTGCAAACCTTAGGGTCTGAAATGCATGTCCTATTACATTTCCAGGCCAGACTGTGCGGGAGATAGTAAGTCAAATTCCTTTTCTCGTGTATGGAAGATCGAGTGTATGACTGAACCTACAATTCTCTTGTTACTGACTCGATAAGCTTAAGCTCCATGCATTACGTTAATTGTTCCCACACTAAATGGTGAAGTGTACCATCTTTATTATATAATAGTTTTACTGAATGGTATAAGATGTAGCATCAACTTTTAAAAGTCTAAATAAAATATCGAACTACAAGTTATATAGTGTTAAAACTAAATTACGAATTTTCAATTCAAATGTTGTATCAATCTAACATATGCCAGCGAGAGTTGAAAATGACTAAAGATATAGAAAGCAAGTTGAACGCATTTGAAAATGTCTGCAAAAATAATGAATATAAAATGGAACGATTTCAGGAGAAGTGATGAAATCAGAGAAATGTCTGGTCAACCACTAGAAACAACGGTTATAAGAAGGAGAAGATGGAGATATGTTGGACACACCTTGAGGAGAAATAATCAACGAATATCAAAGCAGGCATTGAAGTGGGAGGCAAAGAGTTCAAGAAAGAGAGGACGACAAAAGGAGAACCTGAAACGAATTATACTGAGTGAGGCAAGAAATATCGGTCTCAGTTCCATGGAGGAGATTGAGCTAGTTGCCCAGGATAAAGCGGCAGTGCACACACTCCATAGCACAGACGATGGTTGCCGTTGTAAATTTTAAAACAGTGAAACTTTTTGTACGAATTTTTATTAAACTTTTTATAGTAATCTTTTTAATAAATTTTGCACAGACAGCGACTTTTCAGCCTACTCTTACCGATATAGCCAGCTCTTTGCAAATATACAAATATGTAATTATCTAGCAAAACAAAATATAAATACAAAGAGACATGTACAAGTTTTCATTGTGAACGGCTATTAACCAAGAATGTTTTGTTTTTCTCTACACCAGTAAATTATTATCTGTCTTCAATTTCCTTTTTATTATAAAAATTAGCTCTTTTCTTCACAAGATTTATAGGCTAGACATTTGGGATATGCATTAATTACATAGTTACACGCAATCAATGTTTATGGGGAAATGTCAATGATGTATAAAAAATGTTAATACTTGCAAAGCCAGACATATTAGAAATGTTGCATTAAGTTATGCCACTGATTAAAAAAATATTTAAAGTAATAATATCAATACTCCGCCTTTGCCGGTTCCAAGCTCGGAGGAGGAAGGAGGAGGACTTGTACGTGAGGCCATTTATCTCAACACAAGCAGTAATATTAGCTGTGTAAAAGTGCAAGAAAGTACGCGATGCCGGTAAACAGATCGGACCGGTGGTGTACGGTGCACCTAATGCATCAATGCAGTTGCTGATAAAAGACGCCTTACAGAAGTAAGGAAACAGGCTCGTACATATGTGGCTACCAAAGACACATTAAAATTGGATTCTGGAAATTCAAATTGTGGTCTCCGATAACATATGACCGGCGTGCTCAGGTAAACATTCTAGGAAATAAAACCACAACCGTAGTGTAACCTCGCATTATTGTTGTATAAAGACGAACTCATTTTACAAACAACACAACATCTGAAATCAAGGTTGTATTATGTAACAAGTTAAGTTTAACAATAAGGAATTCTCAGTATTATTAATATTTGTCATCAATAAATAACTATGGAATTGAGTAAAATTGCACAAAAGCTTAAAGTGTTCTATCAAACATATACAAAAACCAGCCTTCATTAAACAGGAATTTTTTATTTCCCGTCTGAACTAATCGGTCTTATGTTGCCAGGGGTCACGGTCAAAACAACAGAAAAGTTATAAAACTAGCATAAGTTTCTGAGGAAATAAAATAATACGAAATGGACATAGGGAGTGTAGCGTTGCGAGATTGTCTTGAATAGATAAATAGCAGGTGTAGCATTGCGAGATTGTCTTGAATAGATAAATAGCAGGTGTAGCGTTGCGAGATTGTCTTGAATAGATAAATAGGAAGTTAGCAGACTAATATTCCTTTACTCAAGAAGACAGGATAGAGAACACAATAGCTGGAATTCAGCAGAGATAATTAAATCAGAGAAATATCTGTTAAACCATTAGCAACAACTGTTGGATAAAAAGTAAATATGGAGATATATTGGGCATACTTTGAGAACAAGTGATTAAAGGCTCATACAGCAGTCATTAAAGTTGAAGGCAAATGGTTGAAGAAAAAAAAATCCCACAAAGAAACTCTGAAACAAAATTTACTGAAAGAGGCCAATAAATATTGGACTGAATTACATTAACCCTTTCGCTCTGTATTATTTTGACCTCTGGACGCATTTATTTTGCAATCCAAATTTAACATTCAATGTCAAGTATTTTAAATCTTTATAACTCTAGTACTGTTTCCCTAAAGTATGACATATTATATATTAAATTGCTGCTAATTGGATGTGGAAAACATTAATATAATAATGTTTTACATCAGGTGATATACATTTGAGAAAATTAGATTATTGTAACATGGCTATTTTGAAAAAGCAAAAAATCATAAAATATATTTTTACTCTCGGGTTTGTATTACATCTTAATATTCATAGATGTTTCCAGACATGGCAGTAAAATGAAGATAATCCATGTGAGAACATATTCTATAAGTTTCATCTAACTAGGTGCAGTAGTTTTTATAATATTCACTTTTTAGTGCGGAAACATCAATAAATGGAATGTGGAACGCCCATTCTTTAGATGCAATTATTACATTAGACTTACAACTATCGTTACTGCATTTCATAAACAATCAAATGTCATTATTACTATCAATTAAATCTTCTTCATTACTATCACAAGTTATAATTTGGTCTAACAGTACTCAAGATTACACTGTAAACATCGTCGGAATCATTAACGTTTAAACGGGGTGGGGGAGGGAGGGGCGGGGAAGACAGATAGAACAAGGACGTTTTTGAAAGAGAGGGAAGAAAGAAACATGTATAGAGAAAAACGATTCGAAATAAAGAGATAAGAAGAGAGTAATAAAATGAGAATGAGGAAAATGAAAGCATATATACACATTGATGTAAAGATGCAGACAATGATAACAAAAGGGAAGTACTAAACATTGACAGAAGAAGGAAGGAGAAAAACTGACAGATACAGAGGCAAAATAAGAAAGTTAAATATTGATATACACAAACACAGAAAGAGAGAGAGAGAGAGCGACTGAAAGACTTAAATATTAGGATAAAGAAAAATAAGTAAGCGCAGAGTGAGAGAGAGAGAGAGAGAGAGCTAGAGAAAGAGAAATAAAGAAAAGAGAAATAAAGAAAAGAGAGAGAGAGAGAGCAAAGAAAAAATGAACGTTGAAATAACGACAGAAAAACAAATTGAATGAAAATGAACGATCGAGATCAAGTAAACGCAAAGTAGAAAGAAAGTAATACGATTATAGAAACAGACGGCATGAAAGAGGAAGAGAGAGGAGATAAGAATGAGACACAGACCCTAAGGTGAAAATCTGAGTGAAAATGGCAGCTTTGCCCCAGGAAGCCATTATGATCTAACGTAAAAAACTTGGTACAGAAAGCAAGCTTACGAGGATTTTGATTCACGAAATCAATTACCAAATTGGTAAATTGAACACGATCTCTGCAGGGGATGAATTCGATTACATTGTCTTCAACTCACGATGTTTTCACACAGATGCCATGTATTAGAATATTGTTTTTTATATATAACAAGAAAAATCTAAAGCAACGCGTTTCAAAAGCCTGCTTATCGCGTTCCAACATTTTTCAAAATCAATTACGAAATTGATAAATATAGCACGATTTCACCAGGGATGAATTTAATTTGTTGCATCATACGATACTTCATCATGATGCCATGTTATTTGAGGGAAATTACTCTACACATTTTATGACTTTGGTTACAACAGTAGATATTAATTGCCAGAAATGCACTGTGCTGCATGATCAAGAAATTAACATCGATTGAAACACAAAATACAACATTTAGAACGTTAGTTGATTGTTAGTGATGTATTAAGATGTCATATTAGATGATTCATCGGGCGTCTCTGTGGCTGAGTGGTTAAGCCATTGCATTAGGAGTCGAAGGTCGTGGGTTTACGAGTTCACGAAGCTGTTCACGAGTGCATTTTTCCCCAGAGACCCCTAGGATTGTTGCTGGAGTATGGAGTTCGTGATTTATGCAATACTCTCGACAGGTGACGTGACATTTCTGTGAAGAGGGACCGAGCCGTATGGAATAAAACCCGGTGCAATGAAGTCAATCCTTCGGTTTAAAAACCCATTAAAAAAAACAAAACTCTTGAGTATTGCTAGTACGAACTGTTCACTTTTGCTGTTAATATACCTCTCTCTTTGTCTTTTGTCATTTCTACAGTACTGGTTATCTCTTAATGTTTATAATAGTATTTGTTTAATAAGTCGTTTTATTTTATAATATGTAAGCTGAAGTCTTAGAGTGAATACCTTCTACCCATCGTTCTAGCTCTGGCAATTCAGAGAGAACGTATATTGTATAACAAAGTTTGCTACAAATAGGCTTATTCATATCTTTAAAATAAAGAGAAAACGAAAGACAGCAACAATAAAACACGTACATTATAATACAAAAGACACTGAAACGAACTTTACTGAGAGAGGCAGGAAATATCGGTCTCAGTTCCATGGAGATTGAGCGAGTTGCCAAGGATATAGCGGTATGGAGAAATTACTTGCAGGCCCTATGTAACGTATAACGGTACGAGAGAAATTTTTATTTATTATTATTATAATACAAAAAGAATAGTGTCTAATATTCTTCTTCTTCAGCGACCTCTGGTCATGCGATTAATTCACTATAGACCATGAACTGGGCAGTCAGCTTCCGAGCTGCCAGGTTTCCCCAAAGCTTAGTTTTCAGGACAACTGGGTGTGGCCACGTGTTGCTTCTCAGCTCACCCAGGAGAGGACAGTCTTGAAGAATACGCTCTGGTGTCTGTTCCGGCTGTTGACACTGACAGAGCTGTTTGACTTATTCCAGGTCTGTGTAAGTGTCTGTTGAGTCTGCAGTGTCCGGTACGTAAGCGAAATATAATGACCTGATCTGTTCTGCTGACGTTGTTTGTGAAAGTCTTTCACATAATCATATCAAATGCTTGCCTTCCAGTCTACTGCAGATTTTCTCTGTTTGATTGTTTTGTCACCATTATTATTTAACTTTTGAATATCTTAGAATCCGAAGTTGAAATGGCACTAAATCAAAAGAAGGAAGGCAGCAGGGATAGATGGTATAACAACAGAAATGTTACTTGCGTGTAAGACAACAGCAATAACATGGCTGACCAGAATTTTAACATAGCCTGGGAGGCACAAGAGGTTCCAGATGACTGGCAGAGAGCTATTATAGTCCCAATATGGAAGAACAAAGGAGACAAAAGAGAATGTGAAACATACAAGGGTATCTCTCTTTTGAGCCAAATAGGAAAAATGTTTGCAAAAATATTGGAGCGAAGAGCAAGACATATATTAGAGCCCCAGTTAAGCAATAGCCAGTTTGGGTTTAGGAGGGTAAGAGCTGCACAGACGCAATATTTACACTAAGACAGATCTGCGAACAAACAATTGAATACAATCAAAGTAAACAGCTTATATTTATAGACCAAGAAAAGGCATTTGATAGAGT
This sequence comes from Arion vulgaris, assembly GCA_020796225.1. NCBI lineage: Eukaryota > Metazoa > Mollusca > Gastropoda > Stylommatophora > Arionidae > Arion > Arion vulgaris. The sequence goes on along the minus strand of CM036753.1, from coordinate 65,619,737 downwards.
AAACAGGTGCAAACTATGGAAGATCCTTGAAGAATATGGCGTCCAAGGACAACTATTAGGTAACATCATGGCCTTATATCAAGATAGCCAGAGTACAGTAAGAACTACAGAAGGAATGACCGACTGGTTCTCCATTACATCAGGTGTTAGACAAGGTTGTGTCCTTTCACCACTACTCTTTATCGCATATATGGATAAAATAACTCAAGAGTCGAATTCAGATAATGATGAAATAAATGAACTGCTTTTGCAGATGATCAGTGCCTGATACATCAAAATGAACAAGATCTACAACATCATATTGACACTTTGAACAATAATTGTGTGAAACATGACATGAAAATCAACAACACTAAAACAGAAATAATGAATATGGGAAGAAAACATAATAATCTAGACATCCATGTCAATGGCACTAAAATAAACCAAGTGAAAGAATTCAAATACTTAGGAAGCATATTCACAGAAGACGGAAAACTAGATAGAGAGATAGAGGCTAGAGTACAAAAGCAAATGCTGTAACCTACCAGCTAGCCCCATTGTTAAGGCACCCAAAAATTTCACAGGCAGCTAAGAAACAAATGATCAACAGCATTTTTATACCTACTTTGTGTTACCAGAGCCAAACATGGACATTGAGCAAAGCGCAGTCACAAAAATAACTACATGTGAAATGCGTTGCCTGAGAAAAGTTACCAACAACACAAGAAAAGACAGAATCACCAACATCAGCATAAGAAAGAAAGTTGGCACAAAACCGTGCTTGAATTATATAGATAAACAAAGAATGAAGTGGTTTGGCCACTTAATAAGAATGCATCCAAACTCCACAGTATACAGAGTCTTCTACAACAGAACATCGGGAAAGAAGGCAAGAGGAAGACCACGGAAAAGATGGTTAGATGGCGTAGCAGAATCCTGTGAAAGAGCAAAGATAACAATCACACAAGCCACCAGAACAGCGCAAGACAAAAAAAGAAAACCACGACACTGGGCAACAACCCGGTAGCAGTGTGACGACAAAGAAGAAGAAGATTGTTTTGTCCACTTGATGAGATAGTGTTTGTTAGATTTGTTTTTTCACGCTGCCTTCCGTAGCCAAGACATCAGCAATCTCATTGTCATCAATATTACAGTGAGATAGAATCCACTGAAGGTGAATTTTTGCCTTTTGTGACAGTCGTTCAAATTCTCTTTTCAAGTTATATACCTTTTGTGACAGTCGTTCAAATTCTCTTTTCAAGTTATATACCTTTTGTGACAGTCGTTCAAATTCTCTTTTCAAGTTATATACCTTTTGTGACAGTCGTTCAAATTCTCTTTTCAAGTTATATACCTTTTGTGACAGTCGTTCAAATTCTCTTTTCAAGTTATATACCTTTTGTGACAGTCGTTCAAATTCTCTTTTCAAGTTATATACCTTTTGTGACAGTCGTTCAAATTCTCTTTTCAAGTTATATACCATGCTGTGAACGTCTGTAGCTTTAGCGGTAATGAGTTCGGTTACAACCCAAGCGTACTTGGTTCAAACTCCGCTGCAGTCAGTTTGGAAGCAAATTCGTTTTTGTGGGATTTTTATGAAAGGTAAAAATCGACCTCCCCGTTCAGAAAGCAAAGGCAAACTACTGAATGTATAAATGGTGCCTAGAAAATCAACGATTCGTTTACCTCAATTTTCTCACCATGTTGTTAACAGATTTACCCTCATGGACGTAAATGTAATATGAGAATAATTATTACTTGAACAAAAATGTGATTGGTGACACTGAACATTAGGGTTGTTGCATGGTATACTTACAAGAACCAGTCGACAACCAATATAAGAGTAACGTCATCAATGGGAAGTCCTACAGCCGCCAAGACTATCACCATAGTAACCAAACCTGCTTGAGGTACGCCAGCCGCGCCCACCGATGCAGCAGTTGCCGTTATGCTATAAATAGAAAAACATACAAATGTGTACTTTGATGTTAAAGATATTCATCTTGTTTACTTGTGAGATACGAAATAAAATAACAAAATATCATTTCCATGTTAACGAAATCAATAATATATACTTACAAGAAATGAAATGATTGATTGATAGTACCATCATTATTGCACTTAGTTGAGTAGTTATGTGTGCTACCATATCTTTCTTACGCAGGAAGATCTCAGCAGCAATGCACAAACTACGTAGTAGCGGCGAATGGGATCGATGTAGTTCAGAAGATTGTGAAAATATTTTGTAGAAATTTATGTTTGGTAATATCTCTGATGCATTTTGCACAAGCAGCGGCTTTCCAGCCTGTTCTTCTCGATTTTGAAATGCCTTTACGTGCACAAATTGAACACGTGACCTTCCTCTTATCGTCCGTCTCTGATAGGACTAGGAGCTCGATTTCACCAACACTGAGATTAGGGATCTCTGGGAAAATATCCCGATGGCTCCTCGAGGGAGCGAACCGTGATATCAGAAATATTTATGTTGTAAGACAAATGTATGTGTAAACTAATATTATCATCATCAGGTGCCGTATCCACATCGAAGGTTGACTGCAATGAATCTCCAGCATCTTCTGTCTTTCGCCTTGGTGTTGCCCTGTGCCAGACTGTAACCGGTCCATGTGTTTAACAAAACATAAAAGAAAAATAAATGAGCTATTTGATATCAGAAGTTATGTTACGCTATCGACGGCATGTCACATTGGACATTCCCATTCGTGCTCTGTCCTCCGCTGCAGCAGCCATCCTAACGTCCATTTGGTCGCCGTGCCCAAGAGAAGTTGCTTAGTGTATCTTATCTTCTACCACGAAGACGACACTGTCTGGCATGTCCAATATTAGAAGTAATAATCTGTATGCTTATAGTGAAAACATCGTGCAACATACAGAAAAAAAAGTCAGGAATAACAGATAGTTAACAAAACATGAACAATATAAGATACGTTGATGATACAATTCTCATGGTAACAAATCAAGCAGATCTACAAGTCGTGATATGCGTTATAGTGAGAGAACGTGAAAAGAACGATTAAGCATAACCATAAAGAAAACAGAAGTAAGGCTTATTTACAAGGAACATGAACCACAACAATGCAATATCAAAATAAACAACAAAACATTGAAACAAGTTCATCGATTTAAGTATCTGGAAACATTCATAACATCAGAAGAAAAATGAAAAAGCAGAGATAATGAATAGAATAGCTCAAGCAAAAGAAGCTTTGGTAGAATAAATGAAAAACATAATGCGCGTGAATTCGTTACCAAAGACACTGCGGAGATGTATTCTCCAATGCTATATTGAACAAATACTTATGTATGACAACTTATCACAGACAATGAACAAAGTTGCAAAATGATAATAAAGATAGGATTGCTGGAAGCTACAGAGAAGTGGTTTTACATAAGAATAATGAAAACTCTGTGAACAGAGAAGGAAACAAATTTTTTTTTTTTTTACAAGTGTAGTGCCAGGGTCTAGTTACACCACCTTTAACTTGGTATTATTGCAGTCTGGTTAGAGTTGTAGATTCACAACTATCACTTGAATTATTTACGCGATCTCTCTCCCTTAGGAAATTCACAATATCAGTCTGGTCCGTTGCTCGCCCGCGTTTGACGTCAGCCATATCTGCAAACTTATCGGCGCGTTAGTTTCACCTTACACCTGCATAACCTGACATACAAATAAAACTGATTAACAAATGATCAACTTGTATATGATCTGAATTAAAGAGTATCATTGTTCTGCAGCGAGAAGAACCTTACTGATTAGGATCACTATCCGTAGTATTGTCTGGCAGAATGGTTAGAGGGCTGCAGGAGACCCGGATTCAATTCCCGATAAAGTCAAGGTTTTTTTGTTGTGGGCATAATGAAAAATTATAACCTAAACAGCTTGGCGGCGACTGCACCCATGCGACCATTAAATTCCTCAGGTTCTCGTCCCACCTGTCTTACACCGCCCTAAAAAGTGTATTACAGGCAATACGCTTTAAGCATGTGTTCGTGCAAACACTGTTCGATCGAACCTTACTTGATTATTCTGTGTCTAGTTATAACGAAGTGTTTGTGAAAGACACTCCTCAGTGAGCCATTATTTTAGAATGGTTGTTGTGTTCGCAAGGACGCTTGTGTTGCTAGGCTATGCCATGGGTGTTGTAAGAAATTACGGGTTAGTGGTTCGAATCCCGTGTTTGTTAATTAATTTTTTTCTGAAGCTCTTAATACTTGTACACTGTTTGTTGATCGTATTCGTTGCTTTCTCTCGGGTTCTTACCAAAACAAAACTTGTTCTCATACTACAGGCAGCAACGACAGTTGTTTTATAATTCTCTTTTTCACTCTTGTTTTTAATTCGTACTAGTGAAAACGAACGATGGAAACGAAGCAATCATCTTTGAAGCTAGATGCAAATATGTTTATCTGTGTATCCAATCTATCAACTAATCTGATCATTCGATCGAAGGATACTTTTTAGTATCTTTCTTCTTAATAGTCTGTATCATTTCGTGAAATATTTATTCATTATTGTAAATCCTCTACACTGTCAACATAATTAACTAACGAAAGACGGTTACAGGAAGTAAACAGTGCTAGTCATGTGACTGACTTCCTTGTCATCGATTGGATACCACAGTTTTCTTCTTCCACAGTTCTAAAAGATATATTAATAAGTATGTGTGTGAGAGTTTGTGTGTGTGTGTGTGTTAGTAGATGTACGTGTCTGTGAAGGTGTTCTTGTCTCGTTAAATAATATGTACACACGAGCACACACACACACACACTATGCAACGTCCACAAAGAGAATCATTCAACAGTTCTGAGCGCTATATAGTTTGCTTGTATGTGTGCGTGTATCAATGAGTGCACACTCGTGTCTGTGTATCTGTGTGTGCGTATGAATGAGTGCACACTCGTGTCTGTGTATCTGTGTGTGCGTATGAATGAGTGCACACTCGTGTCTGTGTATCTGTGTGTGCGTATGAATGAGTGCACACTCGTGTCTGTGTATCTGTGTGCGTGTATGAATGAGTGTACACTCGTGTCTGTGTATCTGTGCGTGTGTATCAATGAGTGCTCACATGTGTGTATAAAACTATGATCGAGTGTACTATTATGTGTGTTTGTGTATGTGTATGAACGTATGTCTGTACTAAATTTAATCCTGTTAATAATTACAGAAGAAAATCAGAAATACTAATATATTTAATTACTTTTCCGTTCAGCTTTTAATCGATGCCTTCTTTTTTGAGTGCTATGTCATCCAATGAGCTAATCGTTCCGTAGTATGTAACATCCCTACTAATTGGTTCAATGTATTACACATCATGCGCATAATATGTCAACATTTCTATTTTTAGCAATGGGACTGACATGGATAAAAATGTAAATAAGTAGTATCAAATTATTGATTGTTACAAGAATGTGTACAAACGTATTGCACAGATACACGACCACGCAGAGATTCGATTCGCAGATATACTCAAACTGCTCTACCCAAATGTCTAATCATGATGGAAATTTTTTATTTTTCGATGCAGAAGCACTTGAGCTTTCAGCTCTTCGGCTCGGTGCCATGGACATCGTAACCCTTCGGTTCGGTGCCACGAACACAATAAATCTGGAGAACCTTTTGTATTTCTTCCAGCCTGCAGAATTGAACCGCACTCAAAGGGGGCTTGTCACCAGTCGTCCAACACGCTACGAACAGGCTGGACATTCGGTCTCGTACTGGTAATTAATAGCTAATAACCTCCTTATTTAGTTGCAGCAGTTTAGATGTATGTAGTAGCATGGACATTTAACAAGACAGTGGAAAAACATATATGTGCTTTTGAATATAAGTGTTATAGAAGAGTCCTTCGTATATCAAAGACTGAGAAGAAAACAAATAGATCTATACAGAACACACTCAAAATCAAAGAAAACTGGCTGATGTTACATATAAGAAAGAGAAAATCAAAGAAAACTGGCTGATGTTACATATAAGAAAAAGAAAATCAAAGAAAACTGGCTGATGTTACATATAAGAAAGAGAAAATCAAAGAAAACTGGCTGATGTTACATATAAGAAAAAGAAAATCAAAGAAAACTGGCTGATGTTACATATAAGAAGAGAAAATCAAAGAAAACTGGCTAATGTTACATATAAGAAAGAGAAAATCAAAGAAAACTGGCTGATGTTACATATAAGAAAAAGAAAATCAAAGAAAACTGGCTGATGTTACATATAAGAAAGAGAAAATCAAAGAAAACTGGCTGATGTTACATATAAGAAAGAGAAAATCAAAGAAAACTGGCTAATGTTACATATAAGAAAGAGAAAATCAAAGAAAACTGGCTGATGTTACATATAAGAAAGAGAAAATCAAAGAAAACTGGCTGATGTTATATATAAGAAAGAGAAAATCAAAAAACTGGCTGATGTTACATATAAGAAAGAGAAAATCAAAGAAAACTGGCTGATGTTACATATAAGAAAAAGAAAATCAAAGAAAACTGGCTGATGTTACATATAAGAAAGAGAAAATCAAAGAAAACTGGCTGATGTTACATATAAGAAAGAGAAAATCAAAGAAAACTGGCTGATGTTACATATAAGAAAGAGAAAATCAAAGAAAACTGGCTGATGTTACATATAAGAAAGAGAAAATCAAAGAAAACTGGCTGATGTTACATATAATAAAGAGAAAATCAAAGAAAACTGGCTGATGTTACATATAAGAAAGAAAAACTGGCTGATGTTACATATAAGAAAGAGAAAACTGCTGATGTTACATATAAGAAAGAAAACTGGCTGATGTTACATATAAGAAAGAGAAAACTGGCTGATGTTACATATAAGAAGAGAAAACTGGCTGATGTTACATATAAGAAAGAGAAAACAGGCTGATGTTACATATAAGAAAGAAAACTGGCTGATGTTACATATAAGAAAGAGAAAATCAAAGAAAACTTGCTGATGTTACATATAAGAAAGAGAAAATCAAAGAAAACTGGCTGATGTTACATATAAGAAAGAGAAAATCAAAGAAAACTGCTAATGTTACATATAAGAAAAAGAAAATCAAAGAAAACTGGCTGATGTTACATATAAGAAAGAGAAAATCAAAGAAAACTGGCTGATGTTACATATAAGAAAGAGAAAATCAAAGAAAACTGGCTGATGTTACATATAAGAAAAAGAAAATCAAAGAAAACTGGCTGATGTTACATATAAGAAAGAGAAAATCAAAGAAAACTGGCTAATGTTACATATAAGAAAGAGAAAATCAAAGAAAACTGGCTGATGTTACATATAAGAAAGAGAAAATCAAAGAAAACTGGCTGATGTTACATATAAGAAAGAGAAAATCAAAGAAAACTGGCTGATGTTACATATAAGAAAAAGAAAATCAAAGAAAACTGGCTGATGTTACATATAAGAAAGAGAAAATCAAAGAAAACTGGCTAATGTTACATATAAGAAAGAGAAAATCAAAGAAAACTGGCTGATGTTACATATAAGAAAGAGAAAATCAAAGAAAACTGGCTGATGTTACATATAAGAAAAAGAAAATCAAAGAAAACTGGCTGATGTTACATATAAGAAAAAGAAAATCAAAGAAAACTGGCTGATGTTACATATAAGAAAGAGAAAATCAAAGAAAACTGGCTGATGTTACATATAAGAAAAGAAAAATCAAAGAAAACTGGCTGATGTTACATATAAGAAAAAGAAAATCAAAGAAAACTGGCTGATGTTACATATAAGAAAGAGAAAATCAAAGAAACTGGCTGATGTTACATATAAGAAAGAAAAATCAAAGAAAACTGGCTGATGTTACATATAAGAAAGAGAAATCAAAGAAACTGGCTGATGTTACATATAAGAAAGAGAAAATCAAAGAAAACTGGCTAATGTTACATATAAGAAAGAGAAAATCAAAGAAAACTGGCTGATGTTACATATAAGAAAAAGAAAATCAAAGAAAACTGGCTGATGTTACATATAAGAAAAAGAAAATCAAAGAAAACTGGCTGATGTTACATATAAGAAAAGAGAAAATCAAAAAACTGGCTGATGTTACATATAAGAAAGAGAAAATCAAAGAAAACTGGCTAATGTTACATATAAGAAAGAGAAAATCAAAAAACTGGCTGATGTTACATATAAGAAAGAGAAAATCAAAGAAAACTGGCTGATGTTACATATAAGAAAAAGAAAATCAAAGAAAACTGGCTGATGTTACATATAAGAAAGAAAAAATCAAAGAAAACTGGCTGATGTTACATATAAGAAAGAGAAAATCAAAGAAAACTGGCTGATGTTACATATAAGAAAGAGAAAATCAAAGAAAACTGGCTGATGTTACATATAAGAAAGAGAAAATCAAAGAAAACTGGCTGATGTTACATATAAGAAAGAGAAAACTGGCTGATGTTACATATAAGAAAGAAAAACTGGCTGATGTTACATATAAGAAAGAAAAACTGGCTGATGTTACATATAAGAAAGAAAAACAGCTGATGTTACATATAAGAAAAGAAAACTGCTGATGTTACATATAAGAAAAGAAAACTGGCTGATGTTACATATAAGAAAGAGAAAACTGGCTGATGTTACATATAAGAAAGAGAAAATCAAAGAAAACTGGCTGATGTTACATATAAGAAAGAGAAAATCAAAGAAAACTGGCTGATGTTACATATAAGAAGAGAAAATCAAAGAAAACTGGCTGATGTTACATATAAGAAAGAGAAAATCAAAGAAAACTGGCTGATGTTACATATAAGAAAAAGAAAATCAAAGAAAACTGGCTGATGTTACATATAAGAAAGAGAAAATCAAAGAAAACTGGCTAATGTTACATATAAGAAAGAGAAAATCAAAGAAAACTGGCTGATGTTACATATAAGAAAGAGAAAATCAAAGAAAACTGGCTGATGTTACATATAAGAAAAAGAAAATCAAAGAAAACTGGCTGATGTTACATATAAGAAAGAGAAAATCAAAGAAAACTGGCTGATGTTACATATAAGAAAGAGAAAATCAAAGAAAACTGGCTGATGTTATATATAAGAAAAGAAAATCAAAGAAAACTGGCTGATGTTACATATAAGAAAGAGAAAATCAAAGAAAACTGGCTGATGTTACATATAAGAAAAAGAAAATCAAAGAAAACTGGCTGATGTTACATATAAGAAAGAGAAAATCAAAGAAAACTGGCTGATGTTACATATAAGAAAAAGAAAATCAAAGAAAACTGGCTGATGTTACATATAAGAAAAAGAAAATCAAAGAAAACTGGCTGATGTTACATATAAGAAAGAGAAAATCAAAGAAAACTGGCTGATGTTACATATAAGAAAGAGAAAATCAAAGAAAACTGGCTGATGTTACATATAAGAAAAAGAAAATCAAAGAAAACTGGCTGATGTTACATATAAGAAAGAGAAAATCAAAGAAAACTGGCTGATGTTACATATAAGAAAGAAAAAATCAAAGAAAACTGGCTGATGTTACATATAAGAAAGAGAAAATCAAAGAAAACTGGCTAATGTTACATATAAGAAAGAGAAAATCAAAGAAAACTGGCTGATGTTACATATAAGAAAGAGAAAATCAAAGAAAACTGGCTGATGTTACATATAAGAAAGAGAAAATCAAAGAAAACTGGCTGATGTTACATATAAGAAAGAGAAAATCAAAGAAAACTGGCTGATGTTACATATAAGAAAGAGAAAATCAAAGAAAACTGGCTAATGTTACATATAAGAAAAAGAAAATCAAAGAAAACTGGCTGATGTTACATATAAGAAAGAGAAAATCAAAGAAAACTGGCTGATGTTACATATAAGAAAGAGAAAATCAAAGAAAACTGGCTGATGTTACATATAAGAAGAGAAAATCAAAGAAAACTGGCTGATGTTACATATAAGAAAGAGAAAATCAAAGAAAACTGGCTGATGTTACATATAAGAAAGAAAAAATCAAAGAAAACTGGCTGATGTTACATATAAGAAAGAGAAAATCAAAGAAAACTGGCTGATGTTACATATAAGAAAGAAAAACTGGCTGATGTTACATATAAGAAAAGAAAACTGGCTGATGTTACATATAAGAAAGAGAAAACTGGCTGATGTTACATATAAGAAAGAGAAAACTGGCTGATGTTACATATAAGAAAGAGAAAACTGGCTGATGTTACATATAAGAAAGAGAAAACTGGCTGATGTTACATATAAGAAAGAGAAAACTGGCTGATGTTACATATAAGAAAAAGAAAATCAAAGAAAACTGGCTGATGTTACATATAAGAAAGAGAAAATCAAAGAAAACTGGCTGATGTTATATATAAGAATGAGAAAATCAAAGAAAACTGGCTGATGTTACATATAAGAAAGAGAAAATCAAAGAAAACTGGCTGATGTTACATATAAGAAAGAGAAAATCAAAGAAAACTGGCTGATGTTACATATAAGAAAGAGAAAATCAAAGAAAACTGGCTAATGTTACATATAAGAAAGAGAAAATCAAAGAAAACTGGCTGATGTTACATATAAGAAAAAGAAAATCAAAGAAAACTGGCTGATGTTACATATAAGAAAAAGAAAATCAAAGAAAACTGGCTGATGTTACATATAAGAAAGAGAAAATCAAAGAAAACTGGCTGATGTTACATATAAGAAAAAGAAAATCAAAGAAAACTGGCTGATGTTACATATAAGAAAGAGAAAATCAAAGAAAACTGGCTGATGTTACATATAAGAAAGAGAAAATCAAAGAAAACTGGCTGATGTTACATATAAGAAAGAGAAAATCAAAGAAAACTGGCTAATGTTACATATAAGAAAAAGAAAATCAAAGAAAACTGGCTGATGTTACATATAAGAAAGAAAAAATCAAAGAAAACTGGCTGATGTTACATATAAGAAAGAGAAAATCAAAGAAAACTGGCTGATGTTACATATAAGAAAAAGAAAATCAAAGAAAACTGGCTGATGTTACATATAAGAAGAGAAAATCAAAGAAAACTGGCTAATGTTACATATAAGAAAGAAAAATCAAAGAAAACTGGCTGATGTTACATATAAGAAAGAGAAAATCAAAGAAAACTGGCTGATGTTACATATAAGAAAAAGAAAATCAAAGAAAACTGGCTGATGTTACATATAAGAAGAGAAAATCAAAGAAAACTGGCTGATGTTACATATAAGAAAGAGAAAATCAAAAAAACTGGCTGATGTTACATATAAGAAAGAGAAAATCAAAGAAAACTGGCTGATGTTACATATAAGAAAGAGAAAATCAAAGAAAACTGGCTGATGTTACATATAAGAAAGAGAAAACTGGCTGATGTTACATATAAGAAAAGAAAAACTGGCTGATGTTACATATAAGAAAGAGAAAACTGGCTGATGTTACATATAAGAAAGAGAAAACTGGCTGATGTTACATATAAGAAAGAGAAAACTGGCTGATGTTACATATAAGAAAGAGAAAACTGGCTGATGTTACATATAAGAAAGAAAAACTGGCTGATGTTACATATAAGAAAGAGAAAATCAAAGAAAACTGGCTGATGTTACATATAAGAAAGAGAAAATCAAAGAAAACTGGCTGATGTTACATATAAGAAAGAGAAAATCAAAGAAAACTGGCTGATGTTACATATAAGAAAGAGAAAATCAAAGAAAACTGGCTGATGTTACATATAAGAAAAAGAAAATCAAAGAAAACTGGCTGATGTTACATATAAGAAAGAGAAAATCAAAGAAAACTGGCTAATGTTACATATAAGAAAGAGAAAATCAAAGAAAACTGGCTGATGTTACATATAAGAAAGAGAAAATCAAAGAAAACTGGCTGATGTTATATATAAGAAAAGAAAATCAAAGAAAACTGGCTGATGTTACATATAAGAAAAAGAAAATCAAAGAAAACTGGCTGATGTTACATATAAGAAAGAGAAAATCAAAGAAAACTGGCTAATGTTACATATAAGAAAGAGAAAATCAAAGAAAACTGGCTGATGTTACATATAAGAAAGAGAAAATCAAAGAAAACTGGCTGATGTTACATATAAGAAAAAGAAAATCAAAGAAAACTGGCTGATGTTACATATAAGAAAAAGAAAATCAAAGAAAACTGGCTGATGTTACATATAAGAAAGAGAAAATCAAAGAAAACTGGCTGATGTTACATATAAGAAAGAGAAAATCAAAGAAAACTGGCTGATGTTACATATAAGAAAGAGAAAATCAAAGAAAACTGGCTGATGTTACATATAAGAAAGAGAAAATCAAAGAAAACTGGCTAATGTTACATATAAGAAAGAGAAAATCAAAGAAAACTGGCTGATGTTACATATAAGAAAAAGAAAATCAAAGAAAACTGGCTGATGTTACATATAAGAAAGAGAAAATCAAAGAAAACTGGCTGATGTTACATATAAGAAAAAGAAAATCAAAGAAAACTGGCTGATGTTACATATAAGAAAGAGAAAATCAAAGAAAACTGGCTAATGTTACATATAAGAAAGAAAAATCAAAGAAAACTGGCTGATGTTACATATAAGAAAGAAAAAATCAAAGAAAACTGGCTGATGTTACATATAAGAAAGAGAAAATCAAAGAAAACTGGCTGATGTTACATATAAGAAAAAGAAAATCAAAGAAAACTGGCTGATGTTACATATAAGAAAGAGAAAATCAAAGAAAACTGGCTGATGTTACATATAAGAAAAAGAAAATCAAAGAAAACTGGCTGATGTTACATATAAGAAAGAGAAAATCAAAGAAAACTGGCTGATGTTACATATAATAAAGAGAAAATCAAAGAAAACTGGCTGATGTTACATATAAGAAAGAGAAAACTGGCTGATGTTACATATAAGAAAGAGAAAACTGGCTGATGTTACATATAAGAAAGAGAAAACTGGCTGATGTTACATATAAGAAAGAAAACTGGCTGATGTTACATATAAGAAAGAAAAACTGGCTGATGTTACATATAAGAAAGAGAAAACTGGCTGATGTTACATATAAGAAAGAGAAAACTGGCTGATGTTACATATAAGAAAGAGAAAATCAAAGAAAACTGGCTGATGTTACATATAAGAAAGAGAAAATCAAAGAAAACTGGCTGATGTTACATATAAGAAAGAAAAATCAAAGAAAAACTGGCTAATGTTACATATAAGAAAGAGAAAATCAAAGAAAACTGGCTGATGTTACATATAAGAAAAAGAAAATCAAAGAAAACTGGCTGATGTTACATATAAGAAAAAGAAAATCAAAGAAAACTGGCTGATGTTACATATAAGAAAGAGAAAATCAAAGAAAACTGGCTGATGTTACATATAAGAAAGAGAAAATCAAAGAAAACTGGCTAATGTTACATATAAGAAAGAGAAAATCAAAGAAAACTGGCTGATGTTACATATAAGAAAGAGAAAATCAAAGAAAACTGGCTGATGTTACATATAAGAAAGAGAAAATCAAAGAAAACTGGCTGATGTTACATATAAGAAAGAGAAAATCAAAGAAAACTGGCTAATGTTACATATAAGAAAAAGAAAATCAAAGAAAACTGGCTGATGTTACATATAAGAAAGAGAAAATCAAAGAAAACTGGCTGATGTTATATATAAGAAAAGAAAATCAAAGAAAACTGGCTGATGTTACATATAAGAAAGAGAAAATCAAAAAACTGGCTGATGTTACATATAAGAAAGAGAAAATCAAAAAAACTGGCTGATGTTACATATAAGAAAGAGAAAATCAAAGAAAACTGGCTAATGTTACATATAAGAAAGAGAAAATCAAAGAAAACTGGCTGATGTTACATATAAGAAAGAGAAAATCAAAGAAAACTGGCTGATGTTACATATAAGAAAGAGAAAATCAAAGAAAACTGGCTGATGTTACATATAAGAAAGAGAAAATCAAAAGAAACTGGCTGATGTTACATATAAGAAAAAGAAAATCAAAGAAAACTGGCTGATGTTACATATAAGAAAGAGAAAATCAAAGAAAACTAGCTGATGTTACATATAAGAAAGAGAAAATCAAAGAAAACTGGCTGATGTTACATATAAGAAAGAGAAAATCAAAGAAAACTGGCTAATGTTACATATAAGAAAAAGAAAATCAAAGAAAACTGGCTGATGTTACATATAAGAAAGAGAAAATCAAAGAAAACTGGCTGATGTTACATATAAGAAAGAGAAAATCAAAGAAAACTGGCTGATGTTACATATAAGAAAGAGAAAATCAAAGAAAACTGGCTGATGTTACATATAAGAAAGAGAAAATCAAAGAAAACTGGCTGATGTTACATATAAGAAAAAGAAAATCAAAGAAAACTGGCTGATGTTACATATAAGAAGAGAAAATCAAAGAAAACTGGCTGATGTTACATATAAGAAAGAGAAAATCAAAGAAAACTGGCTGATGTTACATATAAGAAAGAGAAAATCAAAGAAAACTGGCTGATGTTACATATAAGAAAAAGAAAATCAAAGAAAACTGGCTGATGTTACATATAAGAAAAAGAAAATCAAAGAAAACTGGCTGATGTTACATATAAGAAAGAGAAAATCAAAGAAAACTGGCTGATGTTACATATAAGAAAGAGAAAACTGGCTGATGTTACATATAAGAAAGAGAAAACTGGCTGATGTTACATATAAGAAAGAGAAAACTGGCTGATGTTACATATAAGAAAGAGAAAACTGGCTGATGTTACATATAAGAAAGAGAAAACTGGCTGATGTTACATATAAGAAAGAAAAACTGGCTGATGTTACATATAAGAAAGAAAAACTGGCTGATGTTACATATAAGAAAGAGAAAATCAAAGAAAACTGGCTGATGTTACATATAAGAAAAAGAAAATCAAAGAAAACTGGCTGATGTTACATATAAGAAAAAGAAAATCAAAGAAAACTGGCTGATGTTACATATAAGAAAGAGAAAATCAAAGAAAACTGGCTAATGTTACATATAAGAAAAAGAAAATCAAAGAAAACTGGCTGATGTTACATATAAGAAAAAGAAAATCAAAGAAAACTGGCTGATGTTACATATAAGAAGAGAAAATCAAAGAAAACTGGCTGATGTTACATATAAGAAAGAGAAAATCAAAGAAACTGGCTGATGTTACATATAAGAAAGAGAAATCAAGAAAACTGGCTGATGTTACATATAAGAAAGAGAAAATCAAAGAAAACTGGCTGATGTTACATATAAGAAAGAGAAAATCAAAGAAAACTGGCTGATGTTACATATAATAAAGAGAAAATCAAAGAAAACTGGCTGATGTTAAATATAAGAAAGAGAAAACTGGCTGATGTTACATATAAGAAAGAGAAAACTGGCTGATGTTACATATAAGAAAGAGAAAACTGGCTGATGTTACATATAAGAAAGAAAAACTGGCTGATGTTACATATAAGAAAGAAAACTGGCTGATGTTACATATAAGAAAGAAAACTGGCTGATGTTACATATAAGAAAGAGAAAACTGGCTGATGTTACATATAAGAAAGAGAAAATCAAAGAAAACTGGCTGATGTTACATATAAGAAAGAGAAAATCAAAGAAAACTGGCTGATGTTACATATAAGAAGAGAAAATCAAAGAAAACTGGCTAATGTTACATATAAGAAAGAGAAAATCAAAGAAAACTGGCTGATGTTACATATAAGAAAGAGAAAATCAAAGAAAACTGGCTGATGTTACATATAAGAAAGAGAAAATCAAAGAAAACTGGCTGATGTTACATATAAGAAAGAGAAAATCAAAGAAAACTGGCTGATGTTACATATAAGAAAGAAAATCAAAGAAAACTAGCTAATGTTACATATAAGAAAGAAAAATCAAAGAAAACTGGCTGATGTTACATATAAGAAAGAGAAAATCAAAGAAAACTGGCTGATGTTACATATAAAAAGAGAAAATCAAAGAAAACTGGCTGATGTTACATATAAGAAAGAGAAAATCAAAGAAAACTGGCTAATGTTACATATAAGAAAGAGAAAATCAAAGAAAACTGGCTGATGTTACATATAAGAAAGAGAAAATCAAAGAAAACTGGCTGATGTTATATATAAGAAAGAAAATCAAAGAAAACTGGCTGATGTTACATATAAGAAAGAGAAAATCAAAGAAAACTGGCTGATGTTACATATAAGAAAGAGAAAATCAAAGAAAACTTGCTGATGTTACATATAAGAAAGAGAAAATCAAAGAAAACTGGCTAATGTTACATATAAGAAAGAGAAAATCAAAGAAAACTGGCTGATGTTACATATAAGAAAAAGAAAATCAAAGAAAACTGGCTGATGTTACATATAAGAAAGAGAAAATCAAAGAAAACTGGCTGATGTTACATATAAGAAAAAGAAAATCAAAGAAAACTGGCTGATGTTACATATAAGAAAGAGAAAATCAAAGAAAACTGGCTGATGTTACATATAAGAAAGAGAAAATCAAAGAAAACTAGCTGATGTTACATATAAGAAAGAAAAATCAAAGAAAACTGGCTGATGTTACATATAAGAAAGAGAAAATCAAAGAAAACTGGCTAATGTTACATATAAGAAAGAGAAAATCAAAGAAAACTGGCTGATGTTACATATAAGAAAAAGAAAATCAAAGAAAACTGGCTGATGTTACATATAAGAAAAAGAAAATCAAAGAAAACTGGCTGATGTTACATATAAGAAAAAGAAAATCAAAGAAAACTGGCTGATGTTACATATAAGAAAGAGAAAATCAAAGAAAACTGGCTAATGTTACATATAAGAAAGAGAAAATCAAAGAAAACTGGCTGATGTTACATATAAGAAGAGAAAATCAAAGAAAACTGGCTGATGTTACATATAAGAAAGAGAAAATCAAAGAAAACTGGCTGATGTTACATATAAGAAAGAGAAAATCAAAGAAAACTGGCTGATGTTACATATAAGAAAAAGAAAATCAAAGAAAACTGGCTGATGTTACATATAAGAAAGAGAAAATCAAAGAAAACTGGCTGATGTTACATATAAGAAAGAGAAAATCAAAGAAAACTGGCTGATGTTACATATAAGAAAGAGAAAACTGGCTGATGTTACATATAAGAAAGAGAAAACTGGCTGATGTTACATATAAGAAAGAGAAAACTGGCTGATGTTACATATAAGAAAGAGAAAACTGGCTGATGTTACATATAAGAAAGAAAACTGGCTGATGTTACATATAAGAAAGAGAAAACTGGCTGATGTTACATATAAGAAAGAAAAACTGGCTGATGTTACATATAAGAAAGAGAAAATCAAAGAAAACTGGCTGATGTTACATATAAGAAAAAGAAAATCAAAGAAAACTGGCTGATGTTACATATAAGAAAAAGAAAATCAAAGAAAACTGGCTGATGTTACATATAAGAAAGAGAAAATCAAAGAAAACTGGCTGATGTTACATATAAGAAGAGAAAATCAAAGAAAACTGGCTGATGTTACATATAAGAAAGAGAAAATCAAAGAAAACTGGCTAATGTTACATATAAGAAAAAGAAAATCAAAGAAAACTGGCTGATGTTACATATAAGAAAGAGAAAATCAAAGAAAACTGGCTGATGTTATATATAAGAAAGAGAAAATCAAAGAAAACTGGCTGATGTTACATATAAGAAAGAGAAATCAAAGAAAACTGGCTGATGTTACATATAAGAAAAGAGAAAATCAAAGAAAACTGGCTGATGTTACATATAAGAAAGAGAAAATCAAAGAAAACTGGCTGATGTTACATATAAGAAAGAGAAAATCAAAGAAAACTGGCTGATGTTACATATAAGAAAAAGAAAATCAAAGAAAACTGGCTGATGTTACATATAAGAAAGAGAAAATCAAAGAAAACTGGCTGATGTTACATATAAGAAAGAGAAAATCAAGAAAACTGGCTGATGTTACATATAAGAAAGAAAACTGGCTGATGTTACATATAAGAAAGAGAAAACTGGCTGATGTTACATATAAGAAAGATAAAACTGGCTGATGTTACATATAAGAAAGAGAAAACTGGCTGATGTTACATATAAGAAAGAGAAAACTGGCTGATGTTACATATAAGAAAGAGAAAACTGGCTGATGTTACATATAAGAAGAGAAAACTGGCTGATGTTACATATAAGAAAGAGAAAATCAAAGAAAACTGGCTGATGTTACATATAAGAAAGAAAAAATCAAAGAAAACTGGCTGATGTTACATATAAGAAAGAGAAAATCAAAGAAAACTGGCTAATGTTACATATAAGAAAGAGAAATTCAAAGAAAACTGGCTGATGTTACATATAAGAAAGAGAAAATCAAAGAAAACTGGCTAATGTTACATATAAGAAAGAGAAAATCAAAGAAAACTTGCTGATGTTACATATAAGAAAGAGAAAATCAAAGAAAAATGGCTGATGTTACATATAAGAAAGAGAAAATCAAAGAAAACTGGCTGATGTTACATATAAGAAAGAGAAAATCAAAGAAACTGGCTGATGTTACATATAAGAAAGAAAAATCAAGAAAACTGGCTAATGTTACATATAAGAAAGAGAAAATCAAAGAAAACTGGCTGATGTTACATATAAGAAGAGAAAATCAAAGAAAACTGGCTAATGTTACATATAAGAAAGAGAAAATCAAAGAAAACTGGCTGATGTTACATATAAGAAAGAGAAAATCAAACAAAACTGGCTAATGTTACATATAAGAAAGAGAAAATCAAAGAAAACTGGCTGATGTTACATATAAGAAAGAGAAAATCAAAGAAAACTGGCTGATGTTACATATAAGAAAAAGAAAATCAAAGAAAACTGGCTGATGTTACATATAAGAAAAAGAAAATCAAAGAAAACTGGCTGATGTTACATATAAGAAAAAGAAAATCAAAGAAAACTGGCTGATGTTACATATAAGAAAAAGAAAATCAAAGAAAACTGGCTGATGTTACATATAAGAAAGAAAACTGGCTGATGTTACATATAAGAAAGAAAACTGGCTGATGTTACATATAAGAAAGAGAAAATCAAAGAAAACTGGCTGATGTTATATATAAGAAAGAGAAAATCAAAGAAAACTGGCTGATGTTACATATAAGAAAGAGAAAATCAAAGAAAACTGGCTGATGTTACATATAAGAAAGAGAAAACTGGCTGATGTTACATATAAGAAAGAGAAACCTGGCTGATGTTACACATAAAGCAAGAGAAAACTGGCTGATGTTACATATAAGAAAAGAAAACTGGCTGATGTTACATATAAGAAAAAGAAAATCAAAGAAAACTGGCTGATGTTACATATAAGAAAAAGAAAATCAAAGAAAACTGGCTGATGTTACATATAAGAAAAAGAAAATCAAAGAAAACTGGCTGATGTTACATATAAGAAAGAGAAAATCAAAGAAAACTAGCTGATGTTACATATAAGAAAGAGAAAATCAAAGAAAACTGGCTGATGTTACATATAAGAAAGAGAAAATCAAAGAAAACTGGCTAATGTTACATATAAGAAAGAGAAAATCAAAGAAAACTGGCTGATGTTACATATAAGAAAGAGAAAACTGGCTGATGTTACATATAAGAAAGAGAAAACTGGCTGATGTTACATATAAGAAAGAAAAATCAAAGAAAACTGGCTGATGTTACATATAAGAAAGAGAAAATCAAAGAAAACTGGCTGATGTTACATATAAGAAAGAGAAAATCAAAGAAAACTGGCTGATGTTACATATAAGAAAGAAAATCAAGAAAACTGGCTGATGTTACATATAAGAAAAAGAAAATCAAAGAAAACTGGCTGATGTTACATATAAGAAAGAGAAAATCAAAGAAAACTGGCTAATGTTACATATAAGAAAGAGAAAATCAAAGAAAACTGGCTGATGTTACATATAAGAAGAGAAAACTGGCTGATGTTACATATAAGAAAGAGAAACCTGGCTGATGTTACACATAAGAAAGAAAAACTGGCTGATGTTACATATAAGAAAGAGAAAACTGGCTGATGTTACATATAAGAAAGAGAAAACTGGCTAATGTTACATATAAGACAGAGAAAACTGGCTGATGTTACATATAAGAAAGAGAAAACTGGCTAATGTTACATATAAGAAAGAAAACTGGCTGATGTTACATATAAGAAAGAGAAAATCAAAGAAAACTGGCTGATGTTACATATAAGAAAGAGAAAACTGGCTAATGTTACATATAAGAAAGAGAAAATCAAAGAAAACTGGCTGATGTTACATATAAGAAAGAAAACTGGCTGATGTTACATATAAGAAAGAGAAAACTGGCTGATGTTACATATAAGAAAGAGAAACTGCTGATGTTACATATAAGAAAGAAAAACTGGCTGATGTTACATATAAGAAAGAAAACTGGCTGATGTTACATATAAGAAAGAGAAAACTGGCTGATGTTACATATAAGAAAGAGAAAACTGGCTGATGTTACATATAAGAAAGAGAAAATCAAAGAAAACTGGCTGATGTTACATATAAGAAAGAGAAAATCAAAGAAAACTGGCTGATGTTACATATAAGAAAGAGAAAATCAAAGAAAACTGGCTGATGTTACATATAAGAAAAAGAAAATCAAAGAAAACTGGCTGATGTTACATATAAGAAAGAGAAAATCAAAGAAAACTGGCTGATGTTACATATAAGAAAGAGAAAATCAAAGAAAACTGGCTGATGTTACATATAAGAAAAGAAAACTGGCTGATGTTACATATAAGAAAGAGAAAACTGGCTGATGTTACATATAAGAAAGAGAAAACTGGCTGATGTTACATATAAGAAAGAAAAATCAAAGAAAACTGGCTGATGTTACATATAAGAAAGAGAAAATCAAAGAAAACTGGCTGATGTTACATATAAGAAAAAGAAAATCAAAGAAAACTGGCTGATGTTACATATAAGAAAAAGAAAATCAAAGAAAACTGGCTGATGTTACATATAAGAAAAAGAAAATCAAAGAAAACTGGCTGATGTTACATATAAGAAAAAGAAAATCAAAGAAAACTGGCTGATGTTACATATAAGAAAGAGAAAATCAAAGAAAACTGGCTGATGTTACATATAAGAAAGAGAAAATCAAAGAAAACTGGCTGATGTTACATATAAGAAAGAGAAAATCAAAGAAAACTGGCTAATGTTACATATAAGAAAGAGAAAATCAAAGAAAACTGGCTGATGTTACATATAAGAAAGAGAAAACTGGCTGATGTTACATATAAGAAAGAGAAAACTGGCTGATGTTACATATAAGAAAGAGAAAATCAAAGAAAACTGGCTGATGTTACATATAAGAAAGAAAACTGGCTGATGTTACATATAAGAAAGAAAACTGGCTGATGTTACATATAAGAAAAAGAAAATCAAAGAAAACTGGCTGATGTTACATATAAGAAAAAGAAAATCAAAGAAAACTGGCTGATGTTACATATAAGAAAAAGAAAATCAAAGAAAACTGGCTGATGTTACATATAAGAAAAAGAAAATCAAAGAAAACTGGCTGATGTTACATATAAGAAAGAGAAAAATCAAAGAAAACTGGCTGATGTTACATATGAAAAGAGAAAATCAAAGAAAACTGGCTGATGTTACATATAAGAAAGAGAAAACTGGCTGATGTTACATATAAGAAAGAGAAAACTGGCTGATGTTACATATAAGAAAGAGAAAATCAAAGAAAACTGGCTGATGTTACATATAAGAAGAGAAAATCAAAGAAAACTGGCTAATGTTACATATAAGAAAGAGAAAATCAAAGAAAACTGGCTGATGTTACATATAAGAAAGAGAAAACTGGCTGATGTTACATATAAGAAAGAGAAACCTGGCTGATGTTACACATAAGAAAGAAAAACTGGCTGATGTTACATATAAGAAAGAAAAACTGGCTGATGTTACATATAAGAAAGAGAAAACTGGCTAATGTTACATATAAGAAAGAGAAAACTGGCTGATGTTACATATAAGAAAGAGAAAACTGGCTAATGTTACATATAAGAAAGAGAAAACTGGCTGATGTTACATATAAGAAAAAGAAAATCAAAGAAAACTGGCTGATGTTACATATAAGAAAGAGAAAACTGGCTAATGTTACATATAAGAAAGAAAAATCAAAGAAAACTGGCTGATGTTACATATAAGAAAGAGAAAACTGGCTGATGTTACATATAAGAAAGAGAAAACTGGCTGATGTTACATATAAGAAAGAGAAAACTGGCTGATGTTACATATAAGAAAGAGAAAACTGGCTGATGTTACATATAAGAAGAGAAAACTGGCTGATGTTACATATAAGAAAGAGAAACTGCTGATGTTACATATAAGAAAGAGAAAACTGGCTGATGTTACATATAAGAAAGAGAAAATCAAAGAAAACTGGCTGATGTTACATATAAGAAAGAGAAAATCAAAGAAAACTGGCTGATGTTACATATAAGAAGAGAAAATCAAATAAAACTGGCTAATGTTACATATAAGAAAGAGAAAATCAAAGAAAACTGGCTGATGTTACATATAAGAAGAGAAAATCAAAGAAAACTGGCTGATGTTACATATAAGAAAGAGAAAATCAAAGAAAACTGGCTGATGTTACATATAAGAAAGAAAAACTGGCTGATGTTACATATAAGAAAGAGAAAACTGGCTGATGTTACATATAAGAAAAGAAAACTGGCTGATGTTACATATAAGAAAGAGAAAATCAAAGAAAACTGGCTGATGTTACATATAAGAAAGAGAAAATCAAAGAAAACTGGCTGATGTTACATATAAGAAGAGAAAATCAAAGAAAACTGGCTAATGTTACATATAAGAAAGAGAAAATCAAAGAAAACTGGCTAATGTTACATATAAGAAAAAGAAAATCAAAGAAAACTGGCTGATGTTACATATAAGAAAGAGAAAATCAAAGAAAACTGGCTGATGTTACATATAAGAAAGAGAAAATCAAAGAAAACTGGCTGATGTTACATATAAGAAAGAGAAAATCAAAGAAAACTGGCTGATGTTACATATAAGAAGAGAAAATCAAAGAAAACTGGCTAATGTTACATATAAGAAAGAGAAAATCAAAGAAAACTGGCTGATGTTACATATAAGAAGAGAAAACTGGCTGATGTTACATATAAGAAAGAGAAACCTGGCTGATGTTACACATAAGAAAGAAAACTGGCTGATGTTACATATAAGAAAGAGAAAACTGGCTGATGTTACATATAAGAAAGAGAAAACTGGCTAATGTTACATATAAGAAAAGAAAACTGGCTGATGTTACATATAAGAAAGAGAAAACTGGCTAATGTTACATATAAGAAAGAGAAAACTGGCTGATGTTACATATAAGAAAGAGAAAATCAAAGAAAACTGGCTGATGTTACATATAAGAAAGAGAAAACTGGCTAATGTTACATATAAGAAAGAGAAAATCAAAGAAAACTGGCTAATCTTACATATAAGAAAGAGAAAACTGGCTGATGTTACATATAAGAAAGAGAAAATTGGCTAATGTTACATATAAGAAAGAGAAAACTGGCTGATGTTACATATAAGAAAGAGAAAATTGGCTGATGTTACATATAAGAAAGAGAAAATTGGCTGATGTTACATATAAGAAAGAGAAAATTGGCTGATGTTACATATAAGAAAGAGAAAATTGAGGTAAGGTGGACATATAAAAAGACACGAAGTGTTGGAGAAGACCATCATGGAAGGAGGCATGCCGGAAAAAAGAGAGAAGAGAACGATCACGGAGAAGATGGATTCAGGATGTAACTGATTATTTGAACATGACGTTGCAGAGGCGGAACATCTGGCGTATGAGAGAGAGAAATTCTGAAGGATTGTTGGGGTTGACAAATTCCTGCTCAGGACAATCTATTTGATGATGATGTACGTAGTTGTTAGTGTACTCATTTCTTAAGCTAGTGGTCTGGGTTCAATTACACAGTAGGGTGTGGGGGGTGAAATATTTCGCTTATAATGGCTCTCAGGTCGACCCAGCCTCAATTGGGTAACAGGAAAAGCAGTGTAAAACAGGTAAAGGAGGCCGGCGTAATGTTGACCACATCACTCATCGTGCGCCGATGGTCAATGACAAATACGGACATAACACCGTATTTCCCTATATACTGAAAATGAAAATCGTGGCATATCCCAAAGGACGTAGCCATCAACTACAGTAAACAAGTCGTTGATTTTCTAGGCACCACTATACGTTCAGTAGTTTGCCATTGCTTTCTGAACGGGTGACGCCATCGTCCTTTTGTTAAAATCAACGGAAACAATTTGCAAGCAAACTGTTTCCGCAGCGTGATTCGAACTCAGAACGTCGGGGTTAATAGACCAAGTCACTAACCCCTAGGCCACAATACTACGTAGTATAAAAAAAAGGGGATCATATTCTCATTATTTATTATGCAATTCATTATTTCAGTGAACGACATTTGTTGCATTACAATGAATACTTGTGTTGTTATTGGTGATTGTAACATTATAACTCACTTTATGAATCTGATGAATCAAATGGAAAAGCAAATCTGATGCACTTTAGCATTAGCTTCGTCACAAGAGATTTGTGAGACCACCAATACAATTATAAGCTTCATAATAGACTACGAGGAAGGAGGGAGAGGGGGGGTTGTCTGCAACGTAGAGGTTAGATGCTCGCCTCTCGTGCCAAAGGTAACCGGTTCGCTCCCTCGTGGAGCTATCGGGATATTTTTCAATGATCCCTGATCTCAGTAGAGCTGAGATCGAGTTCCAAATCCTATCGGAGACGGATGATGAAACGTAGGGCACACTACTGAACGTAATAATGCCTAGAAAAATCACAAACAGCGTTAAAATAAAAAAAGCTAGGGTTGATTCGCAAAGTCCTGTAAAGAATATGTAATTAACTTTTTTTTAAAAAAAAAGAACCCTTGGCAATTTAACATCGAGAAGATCAGTCTGGAAAGATGCTGCTGGTCAAAATTAGAGAAGATTAAAAATAAAATTCCTTCACCATGTACAAAATTACTTTGAGGACCCTCGCATGTGCTACGGATTTGGTACACTGAGGCTGAGATCATCCTGTGTAAGAAAGAGATCGGAGCACATATCGCACTCACCGAAATGCAAAGATGATGGTTCTACCTATCAATCAATCAATCAATCAATCAATCAACAGACTCCGGCTCCAGGTTTGTTCTCGGGTTTGACTTCCAATTTTATTTCTCGTGAATGGATGTGGCAACAATACAGCAGATGCTTAAATTCTGTTTTTCGTCTCCATTAAGAACTGCTGTACAAGTCTAAAGGAAAAATCTACTCAACGAATCTTAATTTTGTAGCTACAGATAATAGTCTATATAATAGGGGAGTGGAAACATTGAAAGATGAACAACTTATCAGACTAGACAACTATGGCAAGAGCAAGAAACGATTGTAGATGCATTATAGTCGACCTTTGATGTGAAGATATCATCCGTTCTGATCTGAATGATGTCAGAATGTGTGTCTTCTTTGACGACAACGCAGACAACAGTAGTTCTCCACACATGAATCTAATCCGACAACGCAGACAACAGTAGTTCTTCACACATGAATCTAATCCAACAACGCAGACAACAGTAGTTCTCCACACATGATGTCAGAATGTGTGTCTTCTTTGGCAACAACGCAGACAACAGTAGTTCTCCACACATGATGTCAGAATGTGTGTCTTCTTTGGCGACAACGCAGAAAGCAGTAATTCTCCACACATGATATCAGAATGTGTGTCTTCTTTGGCAACAACGCAGACAACAGTAGTTCTCCACACATGATATCAGAATGTGTGTCTTCTTTGGCAACAACGCAGACAACAGTAGTTCTCCACACATGATATCAGAATGTGTGTCTTCTTTGACGACAACGCAGACAACATTAGTTCTCCACACATGATATCAGAATGTGTGTCTTCTTTGGCAACAACGCAGACAACATTAGTTCTCCACACATGATATCAGAATGTGTGTCTTCTTTGGCAACAACGCAGACAACAGTAGTTCTCCACACATGAATCAAATCGGTCTAAAGGATTTGCTTCATTACTCCGGGCGTTATTCCATATATCTCGGTCCCTTTCCGCAGAAATAGCTGCCACTTGCCAAGAGTATTGCACAAAGCACGAGCTCTGTTTCTCCGGCAACAATCCTAGGAGTCTCGGGAAAGAATGCACTGGTGAACAGAACTGCACGGTCTTGATTCGAACACACGATATTCGGAACGAAGGCAAGGCTTAACCACTTGACCACAAAGACTCCCTAACATGAATCTGTTATTTATAAGCTGAGTCATATCAGACTATGAATGATGTCGCATTATGCAAAATACATTTTCTAATCCGTTTGAACGCTTTACAAAAAAAAAAAATTATTCAAATCAAACGGTTCGCATCTCCAAATTGGATAACTTTGCAAAATATAATTTTTGAAAATTCTCACAGATATATGAACAACTTCAAAGGAAACTTCAATTTAAAAAGATAGCCAGTTACGAAATGTAAAAAAATAATTCTCTCATCAGCTTAAACATTTTCTAATAAAATAAATTATTGAAATCAAACAATTCAATTATATCTCCATATCAAACTTTGTAAAATAAAATATTCGGAAATTATCAGATATTTTAACTAGACCAAAGGAAACTTCAGTTAAAAAAAGTTTGCTAGTTATAAAATGTAAAAGAGAAGTTCAACCTTGAATGATTTATCTGATGTTGACAATCAAAGGAATGTGCATTTTGTAAACAAAGTTTGCTAGTTATAAAATGTAAAAGAGAAGTTAAACCTTGAATGATTTATCTGATGTTGACAATCAAAGGGAATGTGTACATTTTGTAAACAAATATGTTATGGGGAGTGGTATAATATAGTGGTTAAAAATAGATATGCCAAGCTTAATGACACCTGTAGTAGAAAATCTATTCTTTTTCCTCTTCTTCAGCTTTCAATTCCCAACGAAGCACAGGTCTTAAAAAAACTTTTTCCAGCTCTTCCTCTCTCCTGCCATTCCATCCAATTCTGTCCATGTTTTATATATCCTTTAAATTGTAGTCTCCAGTTCTCTTCTCCAGGTATGTCAATTCATTCCTCTACTCCTCTTTCCCTGCGTGTTCCCAAATAGTACATGTCTTGCTATGCTTACAGTCGGTCTTCTTCATGTGTGTTCTATCCATTGCCAGCGTCTCTTCCTTAGCTCTTTCTCCACTGGTATCTGTTCAGTTCTTTCTCTGAATTCCTCGTTCGCAATCTTAACATACCACCTCAGTCCCTCTATCCTACGTAAACATCCGTTTATAAAGATGTGTAGTTTTCTGATAGCTTAAAAAATCAATTAAGATAGATAAGATCTATAGTTGAGCACAGGTCAAATCAATTTGCTACTTTGACTAACAACTAGAGACAATATATTATTTTAGTTGTTTTCCAAATAAAAATTCCGCATGTGGAAGTCATCGTCATTCAGTGGCAGTGATTTGAATTTGCCTACTAGTGGTATGTGGTTCTTTCTTCTTTGTGTTCGTTCTTTACGACCAATTTTAATCACTCTCTGTGATATGTTTGATCTTTGCCAAGAACGTGTATATGTTGCACATTGGTTTGGTAAGCCCCTAAACGCATAGACTTCAACACGTTTAGGACACGTGCATCCGATTTCAGCCAAACCTCCTTAGTTGCCTCTTACGACATGCGTTGCAGGTACCAGTGATTCTATACTTTACACCCCAAATTTGGGCCCCGGTAACCACTCGGACGGGGCATGTGGTTCAAATCCAGAAACAATTGATTAATTAATATAAGAATGTGTCCCATTTAATTAACGCGGAAATAATTGATTAATTAATATAAGAATGTGTCCCATTTAATTAACGCAGAAACAAATACAAAAAGAAAAAAGCGGTTAAACGGTTAAGAATGAAAAGAAAGTTGTTTATGGCAATCAGAAATAGATATCAAATTTATTGGACACACAAAATACAAGTCCCTCTTCTTGAAGTTATACTTAAGGAAAATGTGAAGAGTACGCGAGTATGAGAATAACTCAAAATACTTAGGGGGACACATTAGAACATTGACAAAGAAAGGTTTGAAAGAATGCTCTCCATAGGAAAGGGATATGAAGTGTTGCGGATCCATGTCAGCCGACATTCGATATGGAGATAGCGAAACCGTAATAACAAAGTACTGTAGTCTTACAAAATACAAAAACAATGACAAAATACAACAACGTTTCGACCAAAAAGTCCTTTATCAAGCAAACGATACAACAAAAGTAACGAATGTCACAGAACACTACATATCGAATTTGACAAAGATATTACAACGGTAAAAATGAATGAAAATATGTGACTAAAAACGAATAACGAAATAAATACAGAAAAACTAGAAGTGGAAAAGAAGAGAAACAATAAAACATCAAGTAAATATATGACTCATATACATATAACCTCTACACATTTAAATATAGAGCATGAGAAGAGAAAGTACTAAGAAGCATAGGAATGTAGAGCGTTGAGTCCATGAGGTTGCAAAGTACCATAAAAAGAAATAAAGCGATTCTCTAGAGCAAATCGACTGCGATCATCAGAGGAATATGATCGGATGGCAGTGACCTGGACGTCGTGAGCACTCAAATGGTCAGTACCATTGAAATGAGTGGCTGCAGAGGCCACAGAGCATTGGTGTATATCGCGCAAGTGTTGGCCGAAACAGTCACCACTGAGCATTTTGCCAGTTTCGCCGATATATGCCTTAGAACACTGCTTGCAAGTGATAGCGTAGATTATATTTCGGGACTCGCATGTAAGACCATCTTCAATAACAAACGTGGCTAAAGAAAAGATACAGTACGATTCTGTATGGAGATGGTAGTAATAATAATAATAGCCGTTCATCGCAAACGATGATGACAACAGCCTCAGACGTGTGCTTTTGCATCTGTGTGGTGTGTGCGGAGGTGACTGTAGAGTCCAATCCTCATAGACAATACCTTACCATAGATAAACGATCAAGATTAGACATGTGGTTGTTGTGTGTTCTGCCTTTTCACGCATCTCGCTTTCTCTGCTCCTCAACCGCACGACGATTCTCAGCTTTGCGAGTTCCTCTTGTGTTTTTACAGCACCACATTTGATACCATATCAATCCTTTAGGGCAATAAATTTGGTACATACTACTAATGAATATAGATGATGCACTAAGAGCAACCAGTACCAATTACACACCAGAATTTCTCCAGCTTGCAGCGGATATGCAGTGCCAAATTTCCTACTAATTATATAAAATGTAAATACATTTAAAAAAAAATTTAACGTTAGAATTATAAATCAGGATTAAGTTTTCATCTGTTCTTCTTTCTTTCTTTTGTCCTCTGCTTTTTCGCCATTAGGCGTAGCAGGTTTAACTGATGATCGGTTTCCGAGATAATACAAGCTCAGTCGCTTGATATGCTTTGGTATTGTCGAGTTTTTAGATGTCTGTAACTCCATCAATCCATCTTTTCTTGGTCTGCTCCTTCCTCTTGATGATTCCATTTTCAGGTTGTACGCTCTTGCAACTGGTGTATTCGGGTTCATTCTGACCAAGTGGTCAAACCATTTGAGTCTCTGTTTTTCAATAAATCTAATAGCAGGTGTTCCGACTGTTCTTCTAATATCCTCATTTCTTATATGGTCTCTTCTTGTTTTATTTACTGCTTTCCTCAAGCATCTCATTTCACATATGGTCATTTTCCTTTCTTGTTCTTTTGTCAGTGTCCAAGTTTGACACTGGTAGCACAGTGTTGGTATGAAGATTGCATTTATAATGTTTTCATCAGTTTTTATTTGTTATTAATAATACTATTAATATTATTTTGTTATTATTAGTATTTGTATTAATGTCTCTAAATAATATATTCATCATCATCATCAAATAGCCTGTCATGATCAGAACTTTGCCACCCCAACAGTCCTCCGGAATTTCTCTCTCTCATAGAGCAGATGCCCTGCATCTGCAGCCGTCATATAATACTATATTAATATATAATAATATATTACAACAACAACTAGTTATGATGAAACCATATTAACTTTCACGCACCAAACTCCCTCCCAACACGTCATTCTTTTTTGTATTACATTCTGCAACATCGCTTCACGTTCTCCAAAACATACTCCAATAGAAATGTAATTTTCTTAAAGTTGATTAGATTAGCTAATATGAACTGGATTTGTACTTGAGTGAACTAAGAAACTCACAAAAATGCGAGAAAATTAGATTTGGTGACATTATTCTTTCCACCTCACTGCCTTATTGTCCAGTCTCTGGACTTGACTGATTCAGAAGAAGACGTAGATATATACATAAAACACGACAAAATTACATTTGTGGAACTGTTCTCACTGTTCAGTTGCCTTTATTTGTGTCCAATTTGGTGAAATGTTTTAGTCAATTAGCTAACACAGCTGATGTCACTGAACTACGGACAGACTCCTTGGGGATTAGTCTTGTTCAACAAATATCCAATGCTGAAATGAACATTCCCCGTAACGTTTGCAGATCGTAGATTATGAAGTGTATGCCACGTAATATTTCTAGACCCAAGTATGCAGGTAGTAGGAGGACCAATTTCTATTCTCACTTGTGGAACGTCGTGTGCGGGACATGAACCCACAATCCTTGTGTTCGATTCGATAAGCGATTGCTCAATGCATTGTGTTAATCTGTCCTACGATCCAAGAATATGCATGCTAATATCAATTGAAGCGCAAGAGTTATAATCACATCTTCTCTTTCCCTATTTAATTATTGATAGAAGTGTTCAAGGAGGGCAAATGTAGTGATCTTGTGTGTGCGTGTTCTAATATAATTTGTAAGCTGTTATTAATTTTCTTAAGGCTGTTCTTGAAAGCTAGCTATACTTTAGGGATAGGTTGTGCTCTAGCGTGGAGTATGAAAGTGATTGAACTTGGAAAAGAAATATTTTAGAAGATAGATTTAGAGAATGTCTGAAGATGTATGTCACTGGAAATAAACGGGATTTTAATTAAAGTTATTGTAGCTGACGTTTGATGTTGGTAGAAGTTGTACAGAAAGATATATTTAACAGACTGATATCATATCGGTCTTCATTCTACACGTTTCATGAAACAATACAACATGGAGAGATATTTATTTTTTCCAAATCATAATTCAATAGCTTATCCTGATCAGAACTTTGCAAGCCTTAAAGTGCGTCGGAATTGTTCTCTCTCATAGACCAGCTATCCCAACTCTGCTGACATTATGCTCAAGGAATCAGTCCCATCATAACTTGTTGCTGCTATAAGTGCCAGTATAGAAATGCACATTGGAACTGAATGAAGATTGCGGATTCGAACCCACACCCTTCAGAACGCAAGGCAAACCTCTTAATCCCTTCCCTACATAGAACCCCTAAATTTATTGTGTTATACGTATATTTAATTCAATAGTTTCTGTTCATTTGATTTCAATAACTTAGCGGTATGGATGTGACAAACTGAAACAGATTTCCAGTCTGGATAAAGACTATTATGTCAGTATACCCTGCTTATTTCGTTGCCCTATACGGTATGGCAAATATCATCACAGTACTGCTTCAATAAAGTCAGGATAATCCTTCTGTCGTGCCCAGATCCAACAATCAAAAGATCTCATTAAGTTCTGAGAATCTGGTGTCGTCTGCAGATCTAATGAAATGATGGTATCTCAAATGTATTCTCCCTGTAATCGATATCGCTGGATGAGCTAACGGAATAGGGACTAGATTCTATCTGATTTCATCTCCCAACTTGCCTTTTTCATTTTTTTCAAAACAAACTTTCGTTTATTTGTTTAACTGAAGATGGGAAACACATTTTTATATTTCTTCCTAGTTTTTTTTTATAGTTTGAGGATTTTATTTTGTAGGAGAGGAAGAGAGGTAGAGAGATGTAGAGAGAGAGAGAGAGAGGTAGAGAGAGATGTAGAGAGAGAGAGGTAGAGAGAGAGGTAGAGAGAGGAGGTGGCAAAGGGCGTTTCTAACGTAATCAATGATTAAAAGAACATGCCAACTGTACGCTTTGAAAACAAAGGTCGCCCGTGAGTTGCCGGGGCGTAAAAAGTAGTAACGCTGCGACCTACAAGGCATGTCGTAAGAGGTGACTGAGGTAGGGGCCATGAGAAGCTGCCGTAGTAAATAAGCGTCGCAAAAATCGGATGTGCTGGACTACTTGTAAGCACATAACTAGCACAACGTACACTCGTTCTTAGGCTCGGATCACATACAAATCACAAAGAGGGGTTAACACGTAGTCGATATAGAGTATTCAAAGAAGAAGTAGATGAAGAAGAGAAACACATGTACATTGATTGAATTTAATGCTTTGTGAGGTTTTATAACCATCATCTATATGATTGCATCTAGTGAGCATAATGTGCAACTAAATCTCAGTCATAATGAAGTATTTTTTCCTCTCACTTATCAGTTAGAACAGAGTTCTAGTATCTACGTGTCAACAGTGTTTAACACTCTCATTAATTAAACAGTTGATTTTGTCTCCTCGTTATAACTAAGTTTAACAATATTACAGCAAGATTATATATCTCGGTCACGTGGAGTTTATATATATATATCGGTCACATGGGAGTTTATATATCGGTCACAGGGAAGTTTATATGTATCGGTCACATGAAAGTTTATATATATCGGTCACAAGGAAGTTTATATATATCGGTCACATGGAAGTTTATATATATCGGTCACAAGGAAGTTTATATATATCGGTCACATGGAAATTTATATATATCGGTCACATGGAAGTTTATATATATCGGTCGTATGGAAGTTTATATATATCGGTCACATGAAAGTTTATATATATCGGTCACATGGAAGTTTATATATATCGGTCACATGGAAGTTTATATATATCGGTCACAAGGAAGTTTATATATATCGGTCACATGGAAGTTTATATATATCGGTCACAAGGAAGTTTATATATATCGGTCGTATGGAAGTTTATATATATCGGTCACATAGAAAATTATATATATCGGTTACAGCGAATTTGGTTTTTGGTTACTGAACCGACATCAAACAATTCCGGGTTGATATAAAGATGTTCGGTCTAATCCAACAAATCTCGATGGATATGTATACTGATGGTTCCTGTGTCTCACTTGTTAAAAATACTCCTCCTTGTCCATCAGGCATCCAGTTCTTTTTGTACAAAGTGCAATTCTAAACTATTGAAATCGACGGATAGACTCCAATAAAGACTTTATACAATAAAGGATACAAAAGTAATCTGAATAATAAAAACTGACTCCAGAAGCTTGGGAACTTCTGTAAGATAACCAGTGTTACATGCTAGAGTCAGCTTCTCCAAAACATAACAAAGCGGTTCTAGGAAAAGTCATATATATATCTTTACAGACGGTCAATTGGCAAGTGTGTTACTGTGACAACATACGAGTTTTCGCTTTTCTCTCTTGTCTTTCAGCTCATACATAAGTCTCTTCTCAAAAGACTCTGTGCCCTTGCACAAAATCACTTTCCACGCAACTCTATCACCAGCTAGTTTTTTTTCAGCGTGCTGTAATAATAGAAAAGTTCTTCATTGAGGTCTTGCATACATTTTTATATCTGAGCAGTGGTTTGCCCTGGTGCCTCTTCATTTTATTTCTTCTTTTGTCGTCACACTGCTACCGGGTTGTTGCCCAGTGTCGTGGTTTTCAGTTTTTGTCTTGCGCTGTTCTGGTGGCTTGGGTGATTGTTATTTTTGCTCTTTGACAGGATTTTTCTATACCATCTTAACCATCTTTTTCGTGGTCTTCCTCTCGCCTTCTTTCCCGATGTTCTGTTGTAGAAGACTCTATATAGTGTGGAGTTTGGATGCATTCTTATTAAGTGGCCAACCCACTCTATTCTTTGTTCCCTGATGCCCCGTCCCCTCCGAAAATTCACAGAACAACATTTACTTTGGTATGCGGCAATGTTCTATTCTTCCCACATGCCCTAACCATCTTACTCCTCCTCCGCTAAGCATGGCCATGATGGAAGGCAGGTTTGCACATTGCATTACTTCAGAGTTGGTTATCTTGTCGCACCACCTAATGTTCATAATCAAGGAAAAGCCAAAATGGGATGGAAGCTGGCGTACAAAAACCTTTTGACCCTTACATAAGAATGAAAAACTATCAAACAGAACATCAATTATTATGAACAAAGAGAAAAACCACAGAATCCAACGTTTTACGTGTAACACAGAATGAAAATAAAAGCTAAGTGGCAGACAGATATAAGAAACATCGATAATGAGAATGGAGTGGCAGAGAGCTCTGCAAAGTATGAGAGATTTAGAGAAAGTGCAATCTCTGGTTTCAAATGTTATAATAGCCAAACTAACGGAAACGTTAAAGACTGAAGAGGATAAGGCAGCAACATCAAAGGAAAACATCGCTGTTGATTAATCAAATACTTGAAAGAAGGCAAAGTTGTGTCAGCCGATAGAAAATGATGATTTAAACAGGAAAAACGATGGAATTAAACTATTTATTTTCACACAATATGGAGTTATATAACAAACATAAGAAAGAGGCAACCATCATTGTTCTGTCATGTAATGAGAAAGGAAGGTTTAGAACACATTGTGACAACTGATAAAATCGAGGGAGACGAGGCAGAGGTAGACAGAGAAAAGAGAAAGTTTTGGACAGCCTAATTGTCTATCACGTAAGAGCGTCAACAGATGATATCACACACCAGAGGAGGATATTTGTGGAGATACATGATGGCCTTCGCCAGCCGGTACGGCACCTGATGATGATGATAACAAACATTAACACTATTGATTGTTTTTGTGTAACCGTCATATTACAGGTGTTAGTGCAATTATTTCGTAGACGAAGGAGTCAAATGGCTAAGTGGTTAGGTCTTTTGCCTGTCGTACTGAAGGTTGTGAGTTCAAATCCGGACCGAAACACATGTACAATCTTTTCATGAGATCATTAGGATTGTTGCCGGAGCTACAGAGTTTGTGCTTTGTACAATGCCATCGGCAGATGGCATGCCAACTCTGCCGACAGAGACGGAGCCATATGGGGAAAACCCGGTGCAATGAAATCAATCTTTCGCCTTTGGACAGCCTTTAGATTTGAGACGAATGGTTCTATATTCTAAATATCAGGTCGGGTGGGATTTTTGCCGATAGAGGTGGAAAAAAAATCAAGTATGCCCAGCCTCAGTAAGGTACCACATAAACCCTGGGAGATAGAGGTTACCCACGTAATGTTGACTATACCACCGATCGTGTGTCGTTGGCGAAATAAAAATATAGATTTAGCACAGTGTCCTCAATATTCCCCACGGTACGATAATTGATTACTCACTAACTTATTAACTTTTTTTTATTTTTCTACATTTTTTAAAATTTTTATGAACCCTTTATATATCCTTTATTCGGGCTCACATGTTCAACAAATTTTAAATTGGCATAACTAGCCTGTGCCCCTGTGAAAAGGCGGACATGACGGCAGAGCACATACTGCAAGACTACCAGTTGTTAGCAGGTCTGAGAAACGAAACACAGTTTCGCGAGAAGCTGTACGGAGGGACGGAGTCCCTAAAACAACACCAGAATTCATGAGAAAATGTGGTACATCGTTCTAGGCAGGGATCGAGAGAGAGAATTCCACAGTGAGACGATATCTACTGCAAGACGATTTTGTACTTGATGCACAGTTCAGACAGTAGAAGATGTATACCTTGCAATTGTGCGCTAATTACAAAGTCAGCAACCCTCTGCGATAGTAGCCACGGGCCGCGCGAATTCCTTTGTTTGAGACCAGCTTGGGCCATACAAATTTTCGGTGTGCACACGGTACGATGTTGGGCTACATATTCCCTGATCTTTTACTTGGCTAATCTAAATTACAAATACCTCAGAAATCTAAGTAAGGCTCGACTGAATGTCGAGGGATACTGATGATAAGAAAAGCAATCCTTCACGCGAAAATTAGTCAGAGGTGCCATATTAAGCGACCTGACAATGCCTGCATTTATAGCTAGCGACGCGCCCGTGTGTTGCCTGAACTCGCAAGGAGAAGCAAACACTAGCAACACTCCAACCTACAAGACATGTCGTAAGAGACGATTGAGGTAGGTGTCTAGGAAAGCTAGACTAGTAAATAAAAAAGCGCCTCAAAAATCGGATGTTCTGACCTACATGTAGGCGCATAACTGACACAACGTACAATCGTTCTTAGGCTAGAATCACATACAAATCACAAAAAGTGGTTAACAAGTGAACAATATGTAGCGTTCATAAAAGAATAATAAGATAGCGAGCGAACAAAGAAAACGAAAACCTTGCAATCATTTGAACTGTAGATAATTACCAGTAAAAGAATGTCAAGAAAAATGCAACAGCTATAGTGGTTTATAATAATTGATTTGTCTTTATGCTATCACGGAATATTTTCTAAATGTTTGTTTATTTATCTCGGAGAAGGTTAACTTGATATGTGATGTCACAAAAATAGACTCAAAGATTCTTGTGGCTTTATCCTGTCTTTGTGGAATCAATGCTTGACTGTGTTGCCAACGGACATCTTAACAACAACATTAACACAATAGCAGAGCTAACATTAAACATTCTTTGCACAACAATCATGAGCCGTCACATTATTATTGTTGAAGGTTTCATTATTAGGAATATTTTGTTGATGTACGGGATTGATGATTGTTAATTTTGAGCAGTAAATTTATCCCATTATATTATAGCTTATTTTTGGTTGTCAGTGGATTGTTGACTAAGTGTTATTTTTTTTCATTTCCAGAGAGATCCCGCACAATTTGAGATTCAACTTTTCGAATTCATGTCGAACATATTTACATTGACATAAACGTTGTACTTTAGCAGCAGGAACATATCCAGCAAGTAGCAATGTAGCCTTTATCGCATTGTCTATGTCTTCTGAGCGTTGACTTTATTGTCTGTTTCTATAAGCAAACGCTTCCACCAGCATCGATTGGCGGAATATTTTTCTAGATATCCCTCATCACAATGTATGTGAGATCAAGTTCCTAGTTCTATAAGAGACGGACTATGAAACGATGTTCCCGTGTTTACGTTTAGTATGTAAATAATCTTTAACAGTTAAACAAAAATGACGCCACCCAAGCAAAATTCATAAATAAAATTATAATAAAATTCCTTCAACATTTTTCACCAAATTCAAATGTTATTGAGACACTCGCTGGAGTTATGCATTTTGTGAACTGCAATCTCACGATTATAACAACCAGCAAGCCGGATCCAGAGTCCGAGGAAGACCAAGAACCCCATGGATAGATAATATCACAGATATCCTTCGACATCAAAGACTAACAACTACAGATACAACACACCTGGCACAGGATAGAAAACTGAATCTTCTGCTTCACGACACATGTGGATAAAACAATACTAGACAATGTTGACAATGTTTGGTCCATTTGAACATATAGCACAAATAATATTTACAAACATAAAAATGTTCAAAATCTGAAACAGCTAACATTGAATATGTAGGGGTCTAGAAAAGCTAATCTAGTAAATAAAAGCGTTGCAGAAATCGGATGTGCTCGCCTACTTGTAGGCACATAACTGGAACAACTTACAATCGCTCTTAGGCTCAGCTCACATACAAATCACAAAGAGTGATTTAACAAGTGATCGATTTGAAGCATTAGAAGAAGAAGAAAAAGTTATCTTACCTGATTGTAATGATTTGTCCAAAATTCATGTTTTGATTATTGACCTGTGCGATGAAAAGAGCTGCAACTGCTTCATAAAGTGCAGTGCCGTCCATGTTAATTGTAGCTCCAACAGGGATCACAAAGGACGCCACTCTTGCATCCACGTGATTGTTGTGTTCCAAGCATCTTAGTGTAACAGGCATTGTAGCTGAGCTGAAATGATAAGAAAAATAGGTAAACTACACGCCGTGATCGCATTGAAGGTTGGCTTTAACGACTCTCCAACAAGCAAAGAACAGTAACACTGCGACTTTCAAAGCATATCAAAGCAAAGTATAAGAGACGACTGAAGTAGGAACCCTTGGAAGCTAATCTAGTAAATAAAAAGCGTCGCAGTAATCGGATGTGCGGGTCTACTTGTAGGTGCATAACTGGCACAAAGTATAATCGCTTCTAGGCTCTGATCACATACAAATCACAAAGAGTGATTTAAGAAGTAATCGATATGAAGAGTTCGAAAAAGAAGATGTATCTCTGCCCCCTACTTGCTATCCTGTTTTCAAGCTTCCCTTTTAAGACGGCTCTCATCGTGATATTGAGTTTTTTAAAGTGACCAAAATATCAAAAACTATCTTCTTCTTCTTCCGCGAACACTCCATATCGATCACTTATTAAACCACTCTTTGTGGGTGAATCGCTCCTGGAGTAAGAATCCACTGTCTTTTTCCCAGATTCACCACCTGGAGGTGGGGTAGGATCTTGAATAGTGCCAGCTCACTAAACCTAGCGCGACGTCGTCCCTAGAACTGCGACTTTGACCCCAAAAACTATCAAAATTTATATCTCACTGAGCAGTTTTGTTTTTCACTACTAGTTGTTAAAATACTTGTTTATTAGTTCATCACCTTATATGACTCCCACCATATTCTTCTGTATATCCACATTTCGAAATATTAATTTCTGGTGTCCGTCTGCTTGTTATCTCACCACTTGGGGTATTTGTTATCTCACCACTTGGGTATTTATTATCTCACCACTTGGGGTATTTGTTATCTCACCACTTGGGGTATTTTTTATCTCACCACTTGGGTATTTGTTATCTCACCACTTGGGTATTTGTTATCTCACCACTTGGGTTATTTGTTATCTCACCACTTGGGTATTTGTTATCTCACCACTTGGGGTATTTGTTATCTCACCATTTGGGGTATTTGTTATCTCACCACTTGGGGTATTTGTTATCTCACCACTTGGGGTGTGTGTTCTCTCTTTATAAATATTTCACTATGTTCAATATTTCTTCTTCCTCTTCTTTGAGTGCTCCATATCAATTACTTGTTAACCACTCTTTTTGATTTGTATGTCATCCGAGCCTAAGAGCGATTGTAGGTTGTGCCAATTACGCGTCTACAAGAAGAACATCACATCCGATTTCTGCGACGCTTTTTACTTACTAGTCTAGCTTTCCTGGACCCTTACCTCAGCCGCCTCTTACGACATGCCTTGTAGGTATCAGTGTTACTATTATTTGCTCCTTGAGAGTCCGGCAAAACACGGGTGGCTTTGTTACATATGTTCTTGTCCGTTAATATTCTCTCCCGACCTTCTTAGTCACATCTGCCGTCTTCTGTCAATATTATATATCTAATTATACCCTGACATTTGTTCCTGACTCTCTCCATCTACTAGTTTGTTAGAATGAAGATATCCTGACATTTGTTCCTGACTCTCTCCATCTACTAGTTTGTTAGAATGAAGATATCCTTGTATTATTTCTATCTGATATCATTATTACATCTGCAGCAATTTACGTACTTGTCTCTGTAGCACTAAGTAATAGGATTGGTAAGGACCTAATTGTTTCTTAGTGTCATTGTTCCATACAGCTGTATTGTCTTACCTAGACGATGTTCCATACAGCTATATTGTCTTACCTGGACGATGTTCCATACAGTTGTATTGTTTTACCTGGACGATGTTCCATACAGCTGTATTGTCTTACCTGGACGATATTCCATACAGCTGTATTGTCTTACCTGGACGATGTTCCATACAGCTGTATTGTCTTACCTGGACGATGTTCCAAAAGCTGTATTGTCTTACCTGGACGATGTTCCATACAGCTGTATTGTCTTACCTAGACGATGTTCCATACAGCTGTATTGTCTTACCTAGACGATGTTCCGTACAGCTGTATTGTCTTACCTGGACGATGTTCCATACAGCTGTATTGTCTTACCTGGACGATGTTCCATACAGCTGTATTGTCTTACCTAGACGATGTTCCGTACAGCTGTATTGTCTTACCTGGACGATGTTCCATACAGCTGTATTGTCTTACCTAGACGATGTTCCGTACAGCTGTATTGTCTTACCTGGACGATGTTCCGTACAGTTGTATTGTTTTACCTGGACGATGTTCCATACAGCTGTATTGTCTTACCTGGACGATGTTCCATACAGTTGTATTGTTTTACCTGGACGATGTTCCATACAGCTGTATTGTCTTACCTGGACGATGTTCCATACAGCTGTATTGTCTTACCTGGACGATGTTCCAAAAGCTGTGGCCAATGCTTGTGAGATTCCGTATATAAAAGTATAAGGATTTTTCCTGACAAGTATAAAGTATAGAAACGGTAGGACGATGGATCCATGGATGGCCAGACCGATGAGTACTGTCAGGAAATACATGCCAACCTTGCCAAGTAGGACTGAAAAATCTTCCATGTCTACAATTTTGGCAGCGATCAAAAAAGCGATACCAATTGGAGAGTACCTGTCAAGAAAGAAAATAATATCATTCATTAAGATAATCAGTTATGCTGTTAAATCAAAAATATAGAATGATTGATTGTTTGATTGATGGATAGGACTATCATCATTTCACTTCAATAAGTAATCATGTGTGCTTTGATCTATTTCTTACACAAGAAGATCTCAGCGGCATTACGAGTACTCCGTAGCACCAGCGTGGATCCTCGATGTAATTTAGAAGATGGTAAAATATTTATGTAGAAATTTTATATTTAAATCTTTCAAATGAAGTTTTCCCGGGCAGTGGTTTTTCAGACTGATCTTCTCGATTTTGAACTGCCAAGGTTTTTTTTACGTGCTTAAATTGAACACTGGACCAACATTTTATCGTCCGTCTCCGATACGATCAGTAACTCGATCTCACCTACACTGAGATCAGGCATCTCTGGAAAAATATTCCGATTGCTTCACGAGGGAGCGACCCGAGTATCTTTCAAACGAGAGGCCAGCATCTAACCTCTGCGCCATAATGACACTAAAACAACAATGTAACATTGAAATAAAGACATATATACAGCGCTGTTCAACGCGTCTGTATTATATATCTCTGGTACCCTATTTTCCTTCTCACCTTTAATGTCAATTAGAATTGACAAAACAAAAAAGGATTTCTAAATAACATGTTTCATTTGTTTGAGTAGCACTTTATTAACATGAATTTTTGGTTCTTGAACACTTTTTATTTGTTTTGTTCAACCATTCTACTGTCCGCTAGCCCCACACTTTGTTTTATTACTGGAAAAACGCGCTTTCGTCTCATCTCTTTCCCTTTAAACAAATAACACATTGGAAGCGATTCTGCTTTGAGAGACCGGCCACCATGTGATCTTAGCTTTAAAAAAATGGACCAAGCAGTTTTAGTTTAGATTAGGAACAGCGAGTTCTTTATTCTTCTTCTTCTTCATCTTCTTCTTCACGTTTCAATTCCCAATGGAGCACAGGTCTTAAATTAACTTTTCCCGGCTCTTCCTCTCCATTGCCATCCCTTCCAATTCTTTCCATGTTTTACCTACCCTTTTAATATCGGTCTCCAGTTCTCTTCTCTAGGCCTTTCACTAATCCTCTTTCCCTGCGGGTTCCAAAACAGTGCCTGTCTTGCAATGCTTCCAGTCGGTTTTCTCAATGTATGCCTTATCCATGGCTAGCGTCTTTTCCTTAGTTCCTTGAGTTCTTCATTAGCGACCTTATTTAGTCTTCTACACTGATATTAAAACTTAAGCCGTGTTAACTACGAAAGGTATGCAAAATATGAATTAGTATCATCTCTCATTTAATGACATGACTAAACGGCAACGGGACTACATATTTCATTCTGAATGGAAGGATCAATATCGTTTTATTGACCACAAGTCTTCATCTTCTTTGATCGCTCCATATCGAACACTTGTTAAACCAATCTATGTGGTTTATATGTGATTTTAGCTTAAGGGTGACTGTTTTTTTTCCCCGATCAAGAAGCACTTGAGCTTTTAAGTTCTTCGGCTCGGTGCCATGGACATCGTAACCCTTCGGTTCGGTGCCACGAACACCGTAAATCTGGGAAATCTGTGGCTTTTTCTGCCACCCCGCGGAATTGAACCTGCACACACAGAGGATAGTCACCCGTAGTCCAACGCGCTACGAACACGCTGGGCAGACAGGCAATGGGTGACTGCACGTTGTGCCAGTTATGCTCCTACAAGTAGGCTAGCACATCCTTTTTATTTATTAGAGTAGCTTCCCTAGGTCCTAACTTATTGACTTCTTACGACATGCCTTGTAGGTCGCACCATTCTTTGCTTCCCTTGCGGGACCCGGCAAGACACGGGTAGAGCACACGTCTAATTCTCTGTGTTTATTGTGCAATGCCGGCAAGACACGGGTCGAGCACAGGTCTAATTCTCTGTGTTTATTGTGCAATCCCGGCAAGACACGGGTAGAGCACACGTCTAATTCTCTGTGTTTATTGTGCAATCCCGGCAAGACACGGGTAGAGCACAGGTCTAATTCTCTGTGTTTATTGTGCAATCCCGGCAAGACACGGGTAGAGCACACGTCTAATTCTCTGTGTTTATTGTGCAATCCCGGCAAGACACGGGTAGAGCACACGTCTAATTCTCTGTGTTTATTGTGCAATCCCGGCAAGACACGGGTAGAGCACACGTCTAATTCTTTGTGTTTATTGTGCAATCCCGGCAAGACACGGGTAGAGCACACGTCTAATTCTTTGTGTTTATTGTGCAATCCCGGCAAGACACGGGTAGAGCACAGGTCTAATTCTCTGTGTTTATTGTGCAATCCCGGCAAGACACGGGTAGAGCACAGGTCTAATTCTCTGTGTTTATTGTGCAATGTAGCGTTTCTACTAGTGTAAAAAAAGGTAATGTAGAACGACAAACTCTGATCAGGCGATAAAGATGACGCTGATGGCTGTCACTACAGTTACAAGAGCATTCACAAAGCATGAACTCCGTAGCTCCGGCAACAATCCAAGGAATCTCATGAAAAATGTGCACATATGTCTCGGTCCGGATTCGAAACAACAACCTTCAGTACGACAGACAAACGACTTAACCACTGAGTCAGTGAGACTCCACTAACAAGTCTGTAGTAATGTACTCTTTTATAGAAGAACACATTAACATGTCTATTGTAATACTGCATATATTTTCTGTTTGATCAGACAATCCCTGGGGTCAAAGAGATTATACAGAAGAATGATGAGAATCACCTAGACTGCTAAAATGAACGAATGTGGAGATGTTGAATGAGGTAAAAACACAGAGAAAGCTTATCAATATAAGTAGGGTCCACTGTCACTGCCAGCCTTTCTCTTGACGAAGAAATCAACGCTCGTATAGGGAGTGCGGCTACTACATTCGGCAAACTATCAAAGCGAGCGTGGGACAAAAAAAAAAATTGACATTGCAGACGAAGACTCAAATATACCGAGCCTGTGTAATTAGTTCTTTACTATATGGCTCAGAAACATGGACAGCCTACTCAAGACACGAGAGGAGACTTAACATCTTTCACCTTCGATGTCTCCGCAAGATTATGAACATCAGGTGGTACGATAAGATAACCAACTCTGAAGTACTACAACGTGCAAATCTGCCTTCCATCATGGGCATGCTCAGCAGTAAACAACTAAGATGGTTGGAACATGTGAGAAGAATGGAAACCTATCGCATACCAAAACAAATGTTGTTCTGTGAACTTTCGGAGGAAGAGGCACCAGGGCAGACCACTGCTCAGATATAAAGATGTCTGCAAAACCTCAATGAAAAACTTTTCTATAGATCCCAGCACATGGGAGGGACTAGCTGATGACAGAGTTGTGTGGAAAGCCAAATTACAGAAGGGCGCAGAGTCTTTTGAGAAGAGACTTATGTACAGGCTGAACAACAAGAGAAAAAGCGAAAACTCAGAAGTTGTCACAGTAAAACACTTGCCTATTGACCCCTTCTGTAAAGATGAAAAGGGCCATATAAATATAAGTAAGAGACAGTCATCATGTTTCGGGCACGTGATGAGAAAAGGAGGATTAGAACACATTGTAATAACTGGTAAAATCGAGGGGAGACGAGACAGAAGAAGATAAAGAGAGAGAGAGAAAATTGTGTATAGTCTGACTTCATGGCAGGAAGAGCGTCAACATCTGAGATGATAGCAAACACCAGAGACAGAGAGTTGTGGAGATCGATGATCGCCTTCGCCAGCTGACACGGCACCTGATGGTGATGATTCTCTGATTTCCTAATCAGTAAAGCTGGTTGGATCACAGTTAGATGTTAATATATACATAAGATATGATTTGAAAAAATATTCAAACTCACCACAAAAACACAGTGAATAGTCTCATAGTGACTTCCACCAAGCAGTCACAGAACGCCAACACAGGTCTTCCTCTTTCCCCCATCCTTCCAAGCATGACACCGAACAGAATTGCGAACATGACAATGCCCAGAACATTAGGTTTGCCGGTTCCACCGTCGGTAAGTTCCATAATGTACTTTTTACCAACAGTTTCTGGAAGAAAACATATTTAGAAAGATTGAAATAATGCACGACACGATAATTGGTAACTGAATGCACGACACAAATTTGATAGATAATTC
Organism: Arion vulgaris; assembly: GCA_020796225.1. NCBI lineage: Eukaryota > Metazoa > Mollusca > Gastropoda > Stylommatophora > Arionidae > Arion > Arion vulgaris. The sequence continues at coordinate 65,575,051 of CM036753.1, read as the reverse complement.
AGATTTATGGCATCATCATGGCATTGATATAGTCACACATTTTGGTCATATCTATCAGCACATCAGCTGTTCATCATTCTGCCCATCAGCTGTCCATCATTCTGCCCATCAGCTGTCCATCATTCTGCCCATTAGCTGTCTAGTCCAATTAGAAAAACGCATGATTTCAAAATGCATCAAATGGTGAATACACTCGTTATCACTTCATCCTCCAACTGTCCATGTGTTGCCGGGGACTCTCAAGGGAGCAAAGAATAGTAACACTGTGACCTACAAGACATGTCGTATGAGACGATTGAGGTAGGAGTCTATGGAAGCTACCATAATAAATAAGAAGCGTTGCACAAATCGGATGTGCTGGCCTACTTGTAGCGCATAACTGGCACAACGAACAATCGCTCTTAGGCTCGGAACACATACAAATCACAAAGAGTGCTTAACAAATGATCGATATGGAGCGTTCGAAGAAGAAGACGAAGAAGGAGACGATATGATAAAAGAGAAAAACAGAAAGCAATAAGACGAAAGAAAGAACAAAGGACATATTCAGTTATCAGTTATATGAGGACTATCATCGTAGAAGTTTGGAGATGCTCATAGATGCTCTGATCACTGCCTCAAGAAATTCAGCAGCATCCAACGGCCCAGCATGCCAGTTCAATGTTGGTTACTTATCATTTTTGCAAAGAACATCATACGATACTAGTACACAGAAGAAAAAAAACTGCAAACCCAAATTGTAAACAGGTTTGGAGATAGAGATCAACAATATAAAGAAGAGCTGGAGGGAGTTGCAGGATATAACTAGAGATAGGAAGATTTGACATCAGTTGGTTGAGTGCCTAAGTCATGATCCGGGTTAAAGAGGCAGAGAGAGAGAGAGAGAGAGAGAGAGAGAGAGAGAGAGACAGACAGACAGACTTGACAAGATAGACAGAAAGAAATGTGAATTTCTTTATTGAAATGTTGCACGATGATGTACTTGTACACAAAGTTTTACATAGAAGTACCAATATTGCAGATGCTGTCGGGGTCGCCCGCAGTGAAATTGATATCACACTGCTACTAGTGACCACGTGCCGAAGAAAGTCCTTGGTTCAAGACCAGCTTGAACGAAAAATTGTCGCTGCACACCACAGTACGTGGTTGGATACAGAAAACCAAAACCCTGATCCTTTACTTGCATATCTTAATTACAAGTGCATCTGAAGTCGGAGTATATCTTGCCTGAATAGAGAGGGACGCTGTGATAAAGAAAGCAAGCCTTCACTCAAAAATATTTCAAAGATATTATATTATGTTTCGTGACTACTCTTAAATTCATAGCTAGCAAACGAAAAGAAAAACAAGGATGTCCAGTTTCACCACATCACTCCGTTTGAGGAGATATGCATTACAGCTATTCTCACAGCTTCAGTACCAGCTTACACAATTCTACATTGTCTAGGAAATCAATGAGGATATTAGTAATGAGTATTGCTAGAGTTTATCCCTCCCCCACCAAAGAGAATCCAACACAGAATTCATTTTTCACATTAGTAAAAATAAGGAGCTTTCCTAAGTATTTTAACTATCTATTAAGTATCCCTTTTCGACTTTAGTCATTGCTAATGAAATGTTTCTTTGTTTTATATTATTTAGAACAAATGATTGTAAAGTGTTTCTTTGATGTATATGTTTTTCCGCTGTTGGAGATAAAGCATTTTATACTTCAGAATGTGTGATACAGTATTTGTTCAATCGCAGAGGATTTCTCATTATGTTCACAGTGTTGCTGCGTGGCAACTACATTTGCTTTTATAAACTAGAGACATAAATTGTTATATACTTTAGAGATTTTGTCAACTCCTTTCTTTACTTCTTTCTTTCTTTTTTTTCATTCTCTAATCCTGTCTTACCACACAGCGTCAGGATAAGAAGATATTTTGAGAACTGATCGTGTGTGCCATTCGTTTATGTGTCGATCACTGTCTCTATTATTTGTGTGATTCAGTGTTTTGCTTTCTATCATCTGCTCAAGAATAGCATTTCCCTTTGAGACTTACTGTCTCTTGGTAATCTAGTTATATGGTCGGCCTTTTTAATCTTTTTTTTTTTTTTGGGTAATAAAGTTCAGAAGTGATGTTGCACCCCCCCTTTTTATTCTTGTGTCTTCATTATTAAATCGGTATTTTCTGCATACTGCTAGCACTTTGCATTGACACTTTATCCCTGTCGTGACTAGGTTTTTTCCTTCGTTTGATGTCAACATTCAGAATTGACACTGATACCATAATGTGAGGAGCAATATCGTGTTGCACAATGCACCTTTATGGTTCATGATATTTGCATTTGAAAAGGAAAAATATTCATTTTTCTAGGCTAGTCAGATCAGAATGTGTTTTATCTCAATATCGATGATCGAATGTATTGCGTCTCCAACATGTTACACCTTTTGTTATTGTGTTGTCATCAACATTAGGTGCCGTGCTGGCTGACGTAGCCGATCATAGATCTCCGCAAATCTCTGTCCCTGGTATTTGCTATCATCTCCGATGTTCAAGCTCTCTTCCGTGTCATGAAGTCAGACTGTCTAAGATTTTCTTTCTCTGTCTTACTCTATCTTGTCTCCCTTTGATTTTACCGGTTACCACAATGTGTTCTAAACCTCCGCTCCTCATCACATGTTCGAAAAATGATGACTGCCTCTTTCGTATATTTTATTGTGATGTAATCTTTCAAATTGGTTGATGTTCCCCTTGTAGTGTTTTCCCAAGCTGCAATGGATGTATTCGTCTTGTCGGATTGTCCACAACCTTTAGCAGAAGTTCCTGTGTATATATTCCTTTCTACAGGACTGTGCGGTTTATTTTCTCAGGATGATGCAAGTCTTCGAAACACCGCCTCTTAAATCTGTTTTTCTTTAAAATAACCGTCAATTGTAATTTTGATTTTCCTTCTTATGCCGCCCCTCTTACGGTGCCGCCTGATGCAGCCGCCTCTCTGTATCATAGCACGGTACGACCCTGCCTTTCTATCTATATCATCTTCACGTTCAGTTTTACACATAAGGTTTCCACCAAATATTTCCATTGTTGTCGTTCTGCCGCATTTCTACCAATTGTTCCCGTTGTCAGGCCACAATCTTTGAACTTTCTGTTCACAGTTCTTCTCCGTGTTTCATTTGAACGTTCAGGCCTCTGTCCCACAACCACTATCTATCGTAGAACTGTCCCAGCCAATGTCCTTACTGGCATACGACATACATGATCAATCTACCTTCATCTTTTTCTTTTAATAACAGTCTCCAATGATGGGCAGTTTGTTCGATTAAAAAACTTTTCATTTGCTATTGTAAATAGCAGAATATTTGTAAGATTCTTCTTTAAAATATTTATTTGTGAATGTCTCCAGCCTGCTTATGATTTTGTGGCTCATTTTCCAACACTAACTACTGTATAACTCTCCCAAAACATTGTTTCTATACATTTCAAATTCTGTTTTAACATTCAATCCTTTTATCTTTCCATATTTTATTGCGCATGGCGAAAGTTTGACTTTCTTTCTGAATATTTTCCATGAATTTCTTTCTTTACTCATAGTTTAAAAAGGAAATATGACTTCCTTATTTATTTGTTTCAATGTCCTGTCATTGAAACACTTTCATTCTTGTAAATCCACATCTCAATTGAGATAAATTTATTTTCTATTTATTTATTTCTGTTTATATTTCGAAGACATCGATGAATTAATATACCCAACCCTGGTTGGCTCTAATACACAACCCTGGTTGGCTCTAATACACAACCCTGGTTGGCTCTAATACACAACCCTGGTTGGCTCTAATACACAACCCTGGTTGGCTCTAATACACAACCCTGGTTGGCTCTAATACACAACCCTGGTTGGCTCTAATACACAACCCTGGTTGGCTCTAAATTTATCATTTTTCTGTTTTTAATGCTGTTTTCTGTATCATTTTGTTGAATATAGCTTTAACTATTCATACCGTTTTTCTATCGAGACGTTATCGCTCCTGTTTGTTGTCCTGTGCTTTTATTGTTGTTTCAATACTCAGTAGAGCACTAGTTTGCATTTTTGTTTCCTGTGCCAGAACATGGAGCTAGTTATTTGATTCCAGGATAAAGGATCTCTTTACGGCTCTTTCTGGTAAGGTAGATTTCTGGAGTTTACTTTCAAATATCAGACGACAGTTTGACTTGATGTGACGAAGGGAGCAATGATATGAGAGAGACTTTCTTCTACTTCAGAATAGGCCGCATGTATTGTGTAATAATGTCATATTCCTTGTTTTGTTCATCTTGACATTTAACTTTCATGCAGTCTTTTCTATTTCCACGATCAATGAACAATCCACGTCCAAATATTCCCATTAAAAATATATTTTTTTTATAATTATTGAAACAATTACATTTTCTTTATACTTCTCTTTTTTTCTCTCATTTTTGTTTAGTTTATTTGTTGAATCATCGTCATTGCATATCGAACCAATTAGTCCATAAGTGATCATATCTGCTCCTCATTATGTCTCTCAGCGTGTGATGACTAACGTCACTGGTTTTTGTTTGGTTTACTATTCTTTACTGGATACCAGCCAATGGCGATTCGTCATTAAGGGCCAGTGGGGCCGGACCACATTAAAAATAATGTATAACGTGTATTTATTATTTTATAAATTAAAATTTAGCAACTAAAAACCATGATTTATCAAGAAAAAAATATCTGGTCCCACCAACAAAAATTATCACCAGTCGCCACTGCTAACAGCATAGTTTTCTTGTCAAGCTACAGCACATTTGATTCGGAATTCTTGCAGTCTGGTTATGTTGTAGATTCGGCACTAGTACTTGATTATTATTTTTCTTTCATTGATTCTAGGTAGTCTGCATACAAACAACGTGGGTATGATTCTACGTAGTCTGCATACAAACAACGTGGGTATGATTCTAGGTAGTCTGCATACAAACAACTTGGGTATGATTCTAGGTAGTCTGCATACAAACAACTTGGGTATAATTCTAGGTAGTCTGCATACAAACAACTTGGGTATAATTCTAGGTAGTCTGCATACAAACAACGTGGGTATAATTCTAGGTAGTCTGCATACAAACAACGTGGGTATAATTCTAGGTAGTCTGCATACAAACAACGTGGGTATAATTCTAGGTAGTCTGCATACAAACAAATTGGGTATAATTCTAGGTAGTCTGCATACAAACAACGTGGGTATGATTCTAGGTAGTCTGCATACAAACAACGTGGGTATAATTCTAGGTAGTCTGCATACAAACAACGTGAGTATGATTCTAGGTAGTCTGCATACAAACAACGTGGGTATAATTCTAGGTAGTCTGCATACAAACAACTTGTGTATGATTCTACGTAGTCTGCATACAAACAACTTGGGTATGATTCTAGGTAGTCTGCATACAAACAACTTGGGTATGATTCTAGGTAGTCTGCATACAAACAACGTGGGTATAATTCTAGGTAGTCTGCATACAAACAATGTGGGTATGATTCTACGTAGTCTGCATACAAACAACGTGGATAAAATTTTAGGTAGTCTGCATACAAACAACGTGGGTATGATTCTAGGTAGTCTGCATACAAACAAAGTGGGTATGATTCTAGGTAGTCTGCATACAAACAACGTAGATATGATTCTAGGTAGTCTGCATACAAACAACGTGGGTATAATTCTAGGTAGTCTGCATACAAACAACGTGGGTATAATTCTAGGTAGTCTGCATACAAACAACGTGGGTATGATTCTAGGTAGTCTGCATACAAACAACGTAGATATGATTCTAGGTAGTCTGCATACAAACAACTTGGGTATGATTCTAGGTTGTCTGCATACAAACAACGTGGATATAATTCTAGGTAGTCTGCATACAAACAACTTGGATATGATTCTAGGTAGTCTGCATACAAACAACGTGGGTATAATTCTAGGTAGTCTGCATACAAACAACGTGGGTATAATTCTAGGTAGTCTGCATACAAACAACGTGGGTATAATTCTAGGTAGTCTGCATACAAACAACGTGGGTATAATTCTAGGTAGTCTGCATACAAACAACTTGGGTATGATTCTAGGTAGTCTGCATACAAACAACTTGGGTATAATTCTAGGTAGTCTGCATACAAACAACTTGGGTATAATTCTAGGTTGTCTGTATACAAACAATGTGGGTATGATAAAACATCACTTGAAATATAAAAACTGTATTATGACGATGAGTGTTTAAATGAACTCCATTGTAGAATAAGAATTTAATAGTTATCACAAACACACTTATCTCAATAGATATATTCAGGATAAAATGTAAGCTATATAGATGGATGAAAAGGTAAACGAAAGAGGAGGGTCTGGTCAAATGAATTCGAGCGAGGCTCCCATGCGAGAAACCCGTGTTCGATCCACGGTAATGTCAATGATTTTTTCTGTCGGGGACATAAAAGAAAAATCCTAACCTGAACAGTTTCGCGACGACTGCACTAGCCACAGGACCATTACATTCCTCAGGTTCCTGTCAACACTGACCTACATTGCTCTAATAAGCGGTATTACAGGAAGTAACGACAGTTTTGTTGTTGTTGATTGAGGTGGGTAAGACAAGAACGAAGAAGCGGTTCAGACAACATCGTGAGAGCTGTCCTGCAGTGGTTAATGGATGGAAGACGTAAGAGAGACAGATCAAAGACAATTTGTCTGGGAACAGTGGATGATGTAATCAGTGTCGGACCAGCTTCGAAGCTTCCTAGAAGGATGACCTCGTATCGGATACAATGAAGAGATTCTATTGTTGAACTAAATGACGACAGAAGGCTGCTTTGTCAGTCAGGTCCAAGGAAAATAATAATAACAGGAAGATAAACGCACGTTGGCTCTATCTCGTCTAGCCATTTATGTCTTGTAAGTTCGTAGAAAACCCTCTTTATCCCTTTTTTGCCAAGTGTGCTGAAGATGTGAGTTCATTTTGAGTAGTATTTCTTTGAGGATGTTTATTTATCTTCTTGTTGGTCTTCTTCGTGCACTTAGAGTAGAGCTTATAATCTTTCATGAGCACATTCCTCATCCATAAGGCAACTTTTTTCTATGAATGAACGAATATTTATATTTTCTGTCTTTCGTTTATCATATATAATATACTCTCACATTTATTGATAATAATTTTGCAGAATTTCCTCTCGAAGTCCAATCAGTCATGTTTGTCTTCCTCCCTTCATCTTATTCCCCATAATCCATTAATCTAACACTTCCTGTCTACCGATCTCAGATCCTGCTTGTTCTACGTTCGTTCCTACACAATGTGTGTAGTTTAATGATGCTACTCATTATGAAGTATTGAATAATGTATACATTATGTTATATGTGTGAAACGTGGATATTTATCAAGGCAGTGGATTGATTTATTGATAGGAGCATCATCATTGTACTTCGGTGGGTGACCATGTGTGTTCTATACACCGTACAAGAACATTTCAAGCCCGTATCGGGCTCACTAGTCATCTACGCACACACAGACAAACATGGCGCAACTACATTCCCTTGGATAAAATGTGTGTGGTCACCATCACCCGTGATGGACGAGCATCATGTGTGTTCCGACGTCTTTCTTACACAGAAAGATCTCAGCTGCAGTGCAAGAACTCCGTAGCACCGGCGAGGGTACCTGATGTAATTTTGAAGATAGTGAAAATATTTGTATATTACTCTTTTTTTTATTTCTAATGAATTTTGCTCGCGCAACAGCTTTCCAGACTGCTCTTCCCGTGTTTTGAACTGCCAAGGGTTCTTTTACGTGCACAAATTGAACACGAGATCTACGTTTTATTGTCCGTCTCCGATATGACTAGGAACTCGATCTCGTGTATACTGAAGGCAGTGGAAAAGCATGTATGTGCTTTCAAATATAAGTGATAAAGAATAGTCCTTCATAAAACATGAAGAGAGAAGAGAACAAAACATTTACCAAGAAGAAGCTCAAAATCAGAGAAAATTGTAAACATAGTCGAGTGTCACTAGTGGAACCCGCAAGGAAAACGAAAAAAGGATGTCCTAAACAGATCTGGAGACGGAGCAGTTTTTTTTTAGGAACTGAAGAATACTGTCATGTCCTGTAAAATTGCATTAATCCTGGAAAAGTAGAGGTCATCTATTAAAGCCATTTGCTTCACAACGAGTGGAGGGAAATAAGCAAATACTTAAGAGATCGTTTCTTCGTGTGGATCACGTTTTTTTAAATTTAATAAAGATTAGGTCAAGTGCATAATGTTAAACGTATCTTACTAAGTATATACAGATTGAAGAATAGCTCAAGTGCATAATGTTAAACGTATCTTACTAAGTAAATACAGATTGAAGAATAGCTCAAGTGCATAGTGTTAACTGTATGTGACTAAGTAAATACAGATTGAAGAATAGCTCAAATGCATAATGTTAAACGTATCTTACTAAATAAATACAGATTGAAGCTAAGAATAATGTTATGATCAGTGCCTGTAATGAATGACAAAATGGTGCCAATATTAAAATGCAAACATGTCACCATGAACAAAAAAAGAGTAATGTTCAACACAATCTTTCTCCCCACATTATGCTTTAATTGCCAAACCTGGACGCTGACATCGAATGATAGAATAAAACTAGTCACAACAGAGATGAAGTGTCTACACAGAATGATGGGGGTAACAAGAAGAGACAGGTTCAGAAATTGAGACATCAGGAAAAAATTGGGTACAGCATCAGAATTGAACTTCATCAAGAAGCAACAAATTAAATGGTTCGGCCACATAAGCAGATTACCAACAGACAGTGCACCTCAAAGAGCAATGTTGATCCGATACAATGGATACAAAGCAAAAGACCGACCACGTAAAAGGTGGTCCTCAGAGATAACATAGTCGACGAAGGACACTTTTTATGATGCGCACACAAGGACTCGTTCTAGAAATCTCTTCTTATCCTGACGCTATGAGATAAAACAGGATTGGAGAACAGTAAGAAAGAAAAAATGATAAATCTTATGTAATGGATAGAACTTCATAACCTAGAACATTTATCTTGAACAATTTAATGAATCAGTGAAATTGAATGAGTACATATAGTTCTGTTTCAATGTTCTAATTTGTTCTAATTGAACTAACTACATGGTTATTCTTAACTGTCGATCGCATGCTATCTAAATGTCTTAACTGTCGATCGCATGCTATCTAAATGTCTTAACTGTCGATCGTATGCTATCTAAATGTCTTAACTGTCGATCGCATGCTATCTAAATGTCTTAACTGTCGATCGCATGCTATCTAAATGTCTTAACTGTCGATCGTATGCTATCTAAATGTCTTAACTGTCGATCGCATGCTATCTAAATGTCTTAACTATCGATCGCATGCTATCTAAATGTCTTAACTATCGATCGCATGCTATCTAAATGTCTTAACTGTCCATCGTATGCTATCTAAATGTCTTAACTATCGATCGCATGCTATCTAAATGTCTTAACTGTCGATCGCATGCTATCTAAATGTCTTAACTGTGGATCGCATGCTATCTAAATGTCTTAACTGTCGATCGTATGCTATCTAAATGTCTTAACTGTCGATCGTATGCTATCTAAATGTCTTAACTGTCGATCGCATGCTATCTAAATGTCTTAACTATCGATCGCATGCTATCTAAATGTCTTAACTATCGATCGCATGCTATCTAAATGTCTTAACTGTGGATCGCATGCTATCTAAATGTCTTAACTGTGGATCGCATGCTATCAAAATGTCTTAACTGTCGATCGCATGCTATCTAAATGTCTTAACTGTGGATCGCATGCTATCTAAATGTCTTAACTATCGATCGCATGCTATCTAAATGTCTTAACTGTCGATCGCATGCTATCTAAATGTCTTAACTGTGGATCGCATGCTATCTAAATGTCTTAACTGTCGATCGCATGCTATCTAAATGTCTTAACTGTGGATCGTATGCTATCTAAATGTCTTAACTATCGATCGCATGCTATCTAAATGTCTTAACTATCGATCGCATGCTATCTAAATGTCTTAACTGTGGATCGCATGCTATCTAAATGTCTTAACTGTGGATCGCATGCTATCTAAATGTCTTAACTGTGGATCGCATGCTATCTAAATGTCTTAACTGTCGATCGCATGCTATCTAAATGTCTTAACTGTCGATCGCATGCTATCTAAATGTCTTAACTGTGGATCGCATGCTATCTAAATGTGTTAACTATCGATCGCATACTATCTAAATGTCTTAACTATCGATCGTATGCTATCTAAATGTCTTAACTGTCGATCGCATGCTATCTAAATGTCTTAACTGTCGATCGCATGCTATCTAAATGTCTTAACTGTCGATCGTATGCTATCTAAATGTCTTAACTGTCGATCGTATGCTATCTAAATGTCTTAACTGTCGATCGTATGCTATCTAAATGTCTTAATTGTCGATCGTATGCTATCTAAATGTCTTAACTGTCGATCGCATGCTATCTAAATGTCTTAACTATCGATCGCATGCTATCTAAATGTCTTAACTATCGATCGCATGCTATCTAAATGTCTTAACTGTCGATCGTATGCTATCTAAATGTCTTAACTATCGATCGCATGCTATCTAAATGTCTTAACTGTCGATCGCATGCTATCTAAATGTCTTAACTGTGGATCGCATGCTATCTAAATTTCTTAACTGTCGATCGTATGCTATCTAAATGTCTTAACTGTCGATCGTATGCTATCTAAATGTCTTAACTGTCGATCGCATGCTATCTAAATGTCTTAACTATCGATCGCATGCTATCTAAATGTCTTAACTATCGATCGCATGCTATCTAAATGTCTTAACTGTGGATCGCATGCTATCTAAATGTCTTAACTGTGGATCGCATGCTATCTAAATGTCTTAACTGTCGATCGCATGCTATCTAAATGTCTTAACTGTGGATCGCATGCTATCTAAATGTCTTAACTATCGATCGCATGCTAACTAAATGTCTTAACTGTCGATCGCATGCTATCTAAATGTCTTAACTGTGGATCGCATGCTATCTAAATGTCTTAACTGTCGATCGCATGCTATCTAAATGTCTTAACTGTGGATCGTATGCTATCTAAATGTCTTAACTATCGATCGCATGCTATCTAAATGTCTTAACTATCGATCGCATGCTATCTAAATGTCTTAACTGTGGATCGCATGCTATCTAAATGTCTTAACTGTGGATCGCATGCTATCTAAATGTCTTAACTGTGATCGCATGCTATCTAAATGTCTTAACTGTCGATCGCATGCTATCTAAATGTCTTAACTGTCGATCGTATGCTATCTAAATGTCTTAACTGTGGATCGCATGCTATCTAAATGTATTAACTGTCGATCGCATGCTATCTAAATGTCTTAACTGTCGATCGCATGCTATCTAAATGTCTTAACTGTGGATCGTATGCTATCTAAATTTCTTAACTGTCGATCGTATGCTATCTAAATGTCTTAACTGTCGATCGTATGCTATCTAAATGTCTTAACTGTCGATCGCATGCTATCTAAATGTCTTAACTATCGATCGCATGCTATCTAAATGTCTTAACTATCGATCGCATGCTATCTAAATGTCTTAACTGTGGATCGCATGCTATCTAAATGTCTTAACTGTGGATCGCATGCTATCTAAATGTCTTAACTGTCGATCGCATGCTATCTAAATGTCTTAACTGTGGATCGCATGCTATCTAAATGTCTTAACTATCGATCGCATGCTAACTAAATGTCTTAACTGTCGATCGCATGCTATCTAAATGTCTTAACTGTGGATCGCATGCTATCTAAATGTCTTAACTGTCGATCGCATGCTATCTAAATGTCTTAACTGTGGATCGTATGCTATCTAAATGTCTTAACTATCGATCGCATGCTATCTAAATGTCTTAACTATCGATCGCATGCTATCTAAATGTCTTAACTGTGGATCGCATGCTATCTAAATGTCTTAACTGTGGATCGCATGCTATCTAAATGTCTTAACTGTGATCGCATGCTATCTAAATGTCTTAACTGTCGATCGCATGCTATCTAAATGTCTTAACTGTCGATCGTATGCTATCTAAATGTCTTAACTGTGGATCGCATGCTATCTAAATGTATTAACTGTCGATCGCATGCTATCTAAATGTCTTAACTGTCGATCGCATGCTATCTAAATGTCTTAACTGTGGATCGTATGCTATCTAAATGTCTTAACTGTCGATCGCATGCTATCTAAATGTCTTAACTGTCGATCGCATGCTATCTAAATGTCTTAACTGTCGTTGCATGCTATCTAAATGTCTTGACTGTCGATCGCATGCTATCTAAATGTCTTAACTGTGGATCGCATGCTATCTAAATGTCTCAAGTAGAAATATTGTATCGCCCGTGTGTTGCCCGGGGTCCACGAGGAAGCAAAGAATAGTAAACACTGCGACCTACACGGCGTGTCGTAAGAGGCGACTGAGGTAGCTACCCTATTAAATAAAAAGCATCGCATAAATCAAGAGAGCTGGAGGCTGATATTAAAAGGATAGTAAAACATGGAAAGAATTGGAAGGGATGGCAAGAGAGGAAGAGCTGGAGGAAGTTTGTTGAAGACCTGTGCTCAGTTGGGAGTTGAAAGCTGAAGAAGAAGATGGCATAAATCCGATGTGCTGACCCCTTCTTGTAGGCTCATAAAGGATACAATGTCCAATCATTCTTAGGCTCAGATCACATACAAATCACAGAGAGTGGTTAACAAGTGGTTGATATGAAGCATTCGTCGAAGAAGGTAGAACAATCCAGGTTAAATAGGACACTCGGAATGCGCTCAAAGTTACAAGCACTACCTGCCTCATACATACAGCGATACTTTTTTTTTTTCGATCCAGAAGCACTTGAGCTTTTCAGCTCTTCGGTTCGGTGCCACGAACACCGTAAATCTGGGGAATCTGTGGCTTTTTCTGCCATCCCGCGGAATTGAACCCGCACACACAGAGGGATAGTCACCCGTAGTCCAACGCGCTACGAACACGCTGAGCAGACGGGACGATACTTTTCTTAAGTATAGGATATTCGTTGACAAAATGAATAATGATTACTGAAGTTAGAACACTGTGTTTTGTCGATGCAACGTCAAAAATAAGTTGCGAGGAAAACGATAAATAGAATGACATGACACACTCAGTGTCAACCAGCCAGAGTTGACTAAAATTATAATCAACCTCCAAGTTATGTTCCTTGTAAGAGGCTGAGTAACAGCAGCCTTATTAAACAAGTAAAGATAAAAAAGAAAAATATAAAACTGGTTCCAAAATAGTTTTGTTGAAAACCTATGTGTCGTGTTAAAATCTGCAGACATCGTCGCCCTGCTTTTAACAGGGACACATTATATCATCATCAAATAGCTTGTCCTGAGCAGAATTTTGCTACCCCAACAGTCCTTCGGAATGTCTCTCTCTCGTAGGCCAGATGTCCCACCTCTGCAGCCGTCATGTTCAAACCATCAGTTACAACCTGAATCCATCTTCTCCGTGGTCTTTCTCTTCTCCTCTTTGCCGGTATGCCTTCCCTTCCATGATGGTCTTCTCCAGCACTTCCTGTCTTTTTATATGTCCAAAATACCTCAATTTTCTCTTTATTATTTGTAGCATCAGCCAGTTTTCCTTGATTTTGAGTTCTTTCTGGATAGATCTATTTGTTCTCTTCTTCTTTCCTTGATATACGGAGAACTAGGTAATAATGTTCGCCATTATTAGATCCAGCGTGGAATTAGAAATGTTTTTTCTTCGATTTATATAATTCACGCAGACACATTCACAATCACTGATAGTAAACATAATAGACAATTAAGCTTCATAAGTAACAGACCTGTAGTATTTTCTGGTGAAAAAGTTGAATTTAAGCTGTGGTTGTTGGCAAGCGTTGGTTGGACTGGAATGTGTATTTCAATGAGTTTTGGTTTTTCTTTTGTTCGATACTGGGGACATAATATACACACACATTACAGTTTATATATATATATATTCATACGCAAATGCACACACACACATTTTATAGTTATACATACACATATATCTGCTTTTGGATATAAGTGTTACAGAAGAGTCCTTCGTATATCTTGGACAGAGAAGAAAACAAATAGATCTACCCAGAAAGAATTCAGAATCAACGAAAACTTGATGATGCTACAAATAAGAATGAGAAAATCGAAGTATTTTGGACGTATAAAGAGACACGAAGGGCTGGAGAAGGAGGCATACCGGGAAAGGGGAGAAGAGGAAGACCACGGAGAAGATAAATTCAGGACATAACTGATGGTTTGAGCATGACGGCTGCAGAGGCGGGACATCTGACCTACGAGAAAGAGAAATTCCGAAGGACTATTAGGGTGGCAAAACTCAAAGTTCTGCTCAGGATAAGCTATTTGATGATTATGAAAACATGGGGTCTCAATGACCAAGTGGTTAAGACATTTGTCTGTCGTTCTGAGGTTGTGAGTTTGAGTCCGGACCGAGTCACGTGTGTAATTTATTTCCACGAGATCCTTATGATTGTTGAATGAGCTGCGGAGTTCGTCCTTAGTGCAACACGTACCATCTTTGCTGACAGGGACGGAACCATATGGGGAAACCCCGTGCAATGAAGTCAATCCTTTGCCTTTACACTCTATTCTCTTTATTCATTTTCTTTTCTCTAATTCTGTTTTGTCTCACATCGTCAGGATAAGAAGGGGATTTTTAAAACGAGCCCTTGTGTACGGATCATAAATAGTGTATATCGTCGCCTCTGCTATCTCTGATGTCCAAATTTTGCGTTGCCGACATTTTGCTTTGTATCCATTGCATCGGAGCAACATCGCTCTTTGAGGTGCACTGTCTGTTGGTAATCTGCTTATGTGGCAGAACCATTTAATTTGTTATTTCTTGATTAAGTCTAGTACTGATGTTGTACGCACTTTTGTCATGATGTCTTCATTTCTCAACCGGTCTCTTCTTGTGGCCCTTTTGTTTACGTATTTGAGAAGAAATAATGAAAATGGGATGTGAGTGCAGACTGCAATTTTAGACAGTCGTTTTCTGTGTTGCAATAACAATGAGTTATTTTATACAAGTTTCCACGACAAGAAACTGGCAGTGTACATTCATATACGTAATTATAGATGCATATTTATATAGACAATCATACACGTCATCATGACACGCAAAAGCATGAACACAATGAACTGCAATGGCATGATAGGGTCACAAATAAGGAGCTTATGGAGAGAACAAGACATGTTTGTTTGTTTGTTTATTAGGGATTAAAGCCTCTTTAAGCCGAGGCACGTCCCTTTCAACCTAAGGCGAACCTTTTATTGGTTATATCAGAGCGTGTAGGCCAACAAACATGAAAAATAAGAATTAACTCCTTTCGGAGAATTCAAGACATATTGGTGAACCAAGAGGTTAAAAAAAGAAGCGGGCGCTGGATAGAGCATAAGTTGAGAAAATCCGAGGAGAATATAAAAAGAATGGTCCTGTACTGGAACCCACAGGGACAGCAGAAGAGAGGGAAGTCTAGCAATACACGGAGAAGAGATTTTGATGCAGAGATCAATAATACACAGAAGAGCTGGAGGGAGAGGCAGGAGATATCTAGAGATATGAGGACTTGGCATCAGTTTGTTGGGAGCCTGCAACCCTATCAGGGTTAAAAAGGCAGGAGAGAGACAGAGAGATTGATATAATGATATACGTAACAATACATAGAGTCATGTACACAATCATACACGTAATTATAAAGACAATCATAGACACAATCATGCACGTAATTATAGAGACAATCATAGACACAATCATACACGTAATTATAGAGACAATCATAGACACAATCATACACGTAATTATAAATACAATCCTGGACACAATCATACACGTAATTATAGATACAATCCTGGACACAATCATACAAGTAATTATAGAGACAATAATAGACACAATCATACACGTAATTATAGACACAATCATTCAAGTAATTATAGATACAATCCTGGACACAATCATTCAAGTAATTATAGATACAATCCTGGACACAATCATACAAGTAATTATATATACAATCCTGGACACAATCATACACGTAATTATAGATACAATCCTAGACACAATCATACAAGTAATCATAGATACAATCCTAGACACAATCATTCAAGTAATTATAGATACAATCCTAGACACAATCATACAAGTAATTATAGATACAATCCTGGACACAATCATACACGTAATTATAGATACAATCCTAGACACAATCATACACGCAATTATAGATACAATCCTGGACACAATCATACAAGTAATTATAGATAATCCTGGACACAATCATTCAAGTAATTATAGATACAATCCTAGACACAATCATACAAGTAATTATAGATACAATCCTAGACACAATCATACAAGTAATTATAGATACAATCCTGGACACAATCATTCAAGTAATTATAGATACAATCCTGGACACAATCATACAAGTAATTATAGACACACTTATAAACAATGAACAAGATCCTGTAAAAAAGTGAAACTAAATTCATGAAAATTGAAATAATGTATTTTTGTAATAGAGGGGGAAAGAGAACATGTCGGAGTAAAGGAATATATTTGAAATAGCAAGAAAGAAATCAACAAAAATAATATGCAATCAGAATGATGGGTGAGTGAATGGATCATCAAATTGCAAGAAATAAATTGAAATAAAAATACGATTAAAAAAACGACAAATGTGTAGACAACATATGCGTCACTGAACTGTAATGAAAGAACCAAGGAGACAGTCGAGGACAGATTCAAGGATGTAATCTGGGATATTCGAAAACAATTTTTATGGATCATTTGTTTAGTGTGTTTTAAGTCGTATGTAGCCAGACGGGATTTTCTTGAGGATGCTCAATGAATCACTTAAAAGACATGCATGTTTTTAATCCTGTGCTGTAAGTCAACTCAATACTCTAATCACCGCAATTGTTTTCATTATAAGACTACTTGTCGTTACAGCAAAAGCACCACTTGCCAAAGAAGCATGGACAGAGCCAATATCATCAATGCGGTACGCTCTCATTTATGTGACAAAGTCTCAGACACTGGAACGAGTTCGAAAAATAGGCATACAGTTTGGACATGCCAGACAGTGTCGTCTTCGTGGTAGAGAGAAAAGATATACTAATCAACTTCTCATGGGTACGGTGAGTAAATAGGATGGCTGCTGTAGAGGAGGACAGAGCACGAATGAAAATGCCCAATTTACCATAACGTCGATCGCATAAGATAACAGTAACAATTTTGCTTCTCGAGGTTGCTGTAAAGTCCCGATCACATTGCTTACCTTGAACTACTGAGCCGTCCATGTACGCCACATCATTACCATCTTTCGTGTTTTTTAAATATATTTATACTTGGAACTCAGAATCAACCATAACAGAAATGTATGCATGTATTTGTACCAGAAATGGTTGCAAACATTGACTGTCAGCAACATTAAATACGGTTACGCTGCTTCAATTTTATATGTACAATATTGGTTCACTTGTCATCGATTCAAAGCTGTATCTGTGTAATGTTTGAAGAACGCTTTGAGAGATCAATGCTCGCACAATTTTCTGTTTGTATCTACGGAACTACGTTTAACACTACCATTTGTCTGTTTGCTTCTGATCGGAAGCTTTGAATTCAGGGCCAGTGTATTTGTTTTCCTGTCACTCTATTTCTTTACAATGTGTGCACAAAATACAAGCAGTTAAAAAGTAAAAGAATTGTATTTATTTATAGATCTATAACGTTGCTGGTAATTTCTTTTACATTCCTATTCATCTCAATAGAGTTTAAGTCTAAACTAAGATTGTTTGATCGTTTTTCCAGTCTTCTGCATTTGCTTAAACTGAATTGATTATAATTTATAGAACATTACATTTTCGAGAATGGTCATCAATCGTGAAGTTAAATATCTATCCCTTCAATAACTTACCAGATGATTGTAACCATGTGTCTCTTTAGTAATATTCATATTTGCTTCTCAAAAACTGACATATTCTTTATTTTTGTCCAAGCATCTAGTTTGAGATTGTATGAATTTGAAGTCAAATGTTGTACAAGTATGTAGAGATGTTTACATGCTGATATGAAATGTGTATAAACAGTGAGTTACGGGAACTATCAGCATGCATTGTCTCACTATCTACTGAAGGTACTAACATATGTCGAGCTGTTCAAAGTTCAAAACATTCGGTTCTGTTAATGAGTTAAAAACGATTCTGTTAGAATAAAAGAGACGCAAAGATTGCTCGTCTCATGCCAATATAAAACAAATAGAAACTGTTTCCTTTTTTGTTATTATAAATCGTATAGAAACCTCTTGTTCTTTGTTAATATAAAGCAAATAGAAACTGCTGATTCTTTGTGAATATAAAGGGAGTAAACTCTGCTCGTTCCTTGTCAGTGGGCGGCATGTCGCATGAAGAGACTGCTTAATCTTTACCGGCAGAAAGAACAAAGAAACGTATAGTTCTTTGTCAATAAAACGGACTCAAAGAAGACTCATTAATTGTACGAGGCAGCAAGATCAGAAACACTAATCATGACACTGATTCATCTTCCCATCATTCATCCTTGAAACATTCTTTCTTCGCTTGCTTTCATTATTATCAGTGTCCCTCGTCATTCAGGCGAGCCTAACTTCAAATTCAGATGTACTTGCAATTTAGATCCCAAAAGAAAAGATCAGGATTTACTGTAGTATAACCACGTACTTTGTTCACACTTTGTTCAATCTTTGGCCTATGCTGTTCTCGAGCTCCAAACTGTCCACGGCTTGTGGTCCTTAGCGGAGCTTGTTATCAACTTCGTTTATGGCCGCTCCTATTTTACTTATGAATGTTATGCCCTATTTGACTGCAATGTTCAATTTATTTATCAAATTCTGTTTTAGTCTTAGTCTTTATCACTTCTTGTTTCAGTCTTGGTGTTTCTCTTCTCCATTTCTGTTATCAATGAATCAAGATATTCAAAGCTAGTCACTTTCTTTAATTACTATTATAAGACTTAATTGTATCACGCTGAATATATGTTATACAACCATGCATCACATATCTTCCATAAGACTTAATTGTATCACGCTGAATATATGTTATACAACCATGCATCACATATCTTCCATTCCATAATTTATTTTTACCCTGCAAGCACTAGTATTGCAGCGTATACTAATTAGCCAGTATACTGACTTTCCGTCAACTTAAAAAATACCACGAGCCGGTGGATCGGCTCAGAAGAATGAATGAGTTAACTATAATACATTGAGAAATTCGTGTCCACTTTGACCATTAATAATTCTGAAGCTAACAGAATGTAATGAAAGTTGGCATGTGGTCAACTGATTTCCATGGCTTTAGTAAAATATTTGTTGCCAGTATAAAATTATTTCGTATAGGATGTTGCTTCTTCAAGATGCACATAACACATTTTGCATTCCGGAAACATCGCGTCTGAGGATGGTGTTATCAAATTTTGCTATGGACGGCTATTATATAATAATAATAATAATTTCTCTCGTACCGTTCTTCATTATATAGGACCTGCAGGAAATGTCTCCATACCGCTCTATCCTGGGCAACTCGCTCAATCTCTTCCATGGAAATGAGACCGATATACTTGCCTCTCTCAGCAAAGTTCGTTTCAGGGTCTCCCTAGAGCATCCTCTCTTTCTTGAACCCTTGCATCCGACTTTAACGCATGCTTTTGTATTCTTTGATAATTTCTTCTCAAGGTATGTCCAACATATCTCCCTATTATAACATATTTTTACTAGTGGTTGATCAGGCATTTCTCTGATTTCATCACTTCTCCTGAATTTTGTGTTCATTATTTTTCGCAGGCATCTATTTTCAACTACATTGAACTGACTTTCTATATAATTAATCATTTTCCAACTCTTATATCTATTTTATCACCCGTGTGTTACCTAGGCTCTCATGGGGAACAAATAATAGTAACACTGTGACTTACAAGGCATGTCGTATGAGACGACTATGGTAGGGACCTAGAGAAGCTATTCTAGTAAATAAAAAACATAGCAGAAATCGAATGTGCTGGACTACTTGTAGGCGCTTAACTGGTACAACTTACAATCGCTCTTAGGCTCAGATCACATACAATCACATAGAGTGGTTTAACAGGTGGTCGCTATGAACCGTTCGAAGAAGAGGATATTATTATACGGTTGTGTGTACTATATTATTTATATATGAACAACAATGTGTTATACGTGTGTTGATGTGCCTAATAATACACATGGTTCTAGTTATAAGTACTAAAATACTTACCGCGTTAAAGCAAGTAACGATTAGATTGTCTGGGAACATGTTTCTGGGGATATAGAATATAAAGAATTAATTGTTAATAAAAGCTCATCAACATCATGTGTCATATCGGCTGGCGTAGTCGATCATCAAAAGTTTGGAAAATCTCTATCTATATCTCTTCGTATCTCGACTGACACATATGGCTTTCACAAGAGATTTCCACTGTTGCCGTTCTGCTGCCTGTCTAACAGCCATCTCTCACGTCAAGTCCCACTCTTTCAACTCTCTCTCCACAGTTATTCTCCATGTTTCCATTGGACGTCTAGGCCTCCTCTTTCCATCCGCTGTCCATCTGAGAGCTGTCCTACCCAATGCCCTCACTGACATACGACATACATGTCCAATCCACCTCCATCTTCGTCTTTTAATGATGGTCTCCAAGGATTCACATTCCGTTCGTTTCAAAAGCTCCTCATTTGTTATGGTATTTGGCCAGAAAATTTGCAGAATTCTTCTTAAACATTTATTCTGAAATGTCTCCAACTTGTGTATTATATGTTGGGTCATTTTCCAGCATTCCCTACTGTATAATAACACTCCCAGCATATTTACTTTCATACTGTAACAATAATAACACACACTGATGATAATTTAAGAAGTCATTGAAACGAACTAATTTTAGGCATGCGAATAATTACAAAACAAAGTTGACAAAAATAAAAGAATAAGTTGTGAATCTGTTAGGCACAGTCGATATAGAGCATAGTAATATAGAAGAGAACATAATGTAATATAGAAGACATGTGTAATGAAGCATAGTGTAGAACATAGTGTAATGAAGAGAACATAGTGTAATATAGAGAACATAGTGTAATATAGAGAAACATAGTGTAATATAGGAGAACATAGTGTAATATAGAGAGAACATATGTAATATAGGAGAACATGTGTAATATAGGAGAGACATAGTGTAATATAGAGAGAACATAGTGTATATAGGAGAACATAGTGTAATATAGAAGAGAACATAGTGTAATATAGGAGAACATAGTGTAATATAGAAGAGACATGTGTAATGTAGAAGAGAACATAGTGTAATATAGAAGAGAACATAGTGTAATGTAGAAGAGAACATAGTGTAATATAGAAGAGAACATAGTGTAATGTAGAAGAGAACATAGTGTAATATAGAAGAGAACATAGTGTAATTTAGAAGAGAACATAGTGTAATGTAGAAGAGAACATAGTGTAATATAGAAGAGAACATAGTGTAATATAGAAGAGAACATAGTGTAATATAGAAGAGAACATAGTGTAATATAGAAGAGAACATAGTGTAATATAGAAGAGAACATAGTGTAATATAGAAGAGAACATAGTGTAATGTAGAAGAGAACATAATGTAATATAGAAGAGAACATAGTGTAATGTAGAAGAGAACATAGTGTAATATAGAGAACATAGTGTAATATAGAAGAGAACATAGTGTAATATAGAAGAGAACATAGTGTAATATAGAAGAGAACATAGTGTAATTTAGAAGAGAACATAGTGTAATATAGAAGAGAACATAGTGTAATATAGAAGAGAACATAGTGTAATATAGAAGAGAACATAGTGTAATATAGAAGAGAACATAGTGTAATATAGGAGAACATAGTGTAATATAGAAGAGAACATAGTGTAATATAGAAGAGAACATAGTGTAATATAGGAGAACATAGTGTAATATAGAAGAAAAAATAAAGTGTAATATAGGAGAACATAGTGTAATATAGAAGAGAACATAGTGTAATATAGGAGAACATAGTGTAATATAGAAGAGAACATAGTGTAATGTAGAAGAGAACATAGTGTAATATAGAAGAGAACATAGTGTAATGTAGAAGAGAACATAGTGTAATATAGAAGAGAACATAGTGTAATGTAGAAGAGAACATAGTGTAATATAGAAGAGAACATAGTGTAATATAGAAGAGAACATAGTGTAATATAGAAGAGAACATAGTGTAATATAGAAGAGAACATAGTGTAATATAGAAGAGAACATAGTGTAATATAGAAGAGAACATAGTGTAATATAGAGAGAACATAGAGTATAATATAGAAGAGAACATAGTGTAATATAGAAGAGAACATAGTGTAATATAGAAGAGAACATAAGTATAATATAGAAGAGAACATAGTGTAATATAGAAGAGAACATAGTGTAATGTAGAAGAGAACATAGTGTAATATAGAGAACATAGTGTAATATAGAAGAGAACATAGTGTAATATAGAAGAGAACATAGTGTAATATAGAAGAGAACATAGTGTAATGTAGAAGAGAACATAGTGTAATATAGAAGAGAACATAGTGTAATATAGAAGAGAACATAGTGTAATATAGAAGAGAACATAGTATAATATAGAAGAGAACATAAGTATAATATAGAAGAGAACATAGTGTAATATAGAAGAGAACATAGTGTAATGTAGAAGAGAACATAGTGTAATATAGAAGAGAACATAGTGTAATATAGAAGAGAACATAGTGTAATATAGAAGAGAACATAGTGTAATATAGAAGAGAACATAGTGTAATATAGAAGAGAACATAGTGTAATATAGAAGAGAACATAGTATAATATAGAAGAGAACATAAGTATAATATAGAAGAGAACATAGTGTAATATAGAAGAGAACATAGTGTAATGTAGAAGAGAACATAGTGTAATATAGGAGAACATAGTGTAATATAGAAGAGAACATAGTGTAATATAGAAGAGAACATAGTGTAATATAGAAGAGAACATAGTGTAATGTAGAAGAGAACATAGTGTAATATAGAAGAGAACATAGTGTAATATAGAAGAGAACATAGTGTAATATAGAAGAGAACATAGTATAATATAGAAGAGAACATAAGTATAATATAGAAGAGAACATAGTGTAATATAGAAGAGAACATAGTGTAATATAGAAGAGAACATAGTGTAATATAGAAGAGAACATAGTGTAATATAGAAGAGAACATAGTGTAATATAGAAGAGAACATAAGTATAATATAGAAGAGAACATAGTGTAATATAGAAGAGAACATAGTGTAATGTAGAAGAGAACATAGTGTAATATAGGAGAACATAGTGTAATATAGGAGAACATAGTGTAATATAGAAGAGAACATAGTGTAATATAGAAGAGAACATAGTGTAATGTAGAAGAGAACATAGTGTAATATAGAAGAGAACATAGTGTAATGTAGAAGAGAACATAGTGTAATGTAGAAGAGAACATAGTGTAATGTAGAAGAGAACATAGTGTAATGTAGAAGAGAACATAGTGTAATGTAGAAGAGAACATAGTGTAATATAGAGAGAACATAGTGTAATGTGAGAAGAGAGACATAGTGTAATATAGAAGAGAACATAGTGTAATGTAGAAGAGAACATAGTGTAATATAGAAGAGAACATAGTGTAATATAGAAGAGAACATAGTGTAATATAGAAGAGAACATAGTGTAATATAGAAGAGAACATAGTGTAATGTAGAAGAGAACATAGTGTAATATAGAAGAGAACATAGTGTAATGTAGAAGAGAACATAGTGTAATGTAGAAGAGAACATAGTGTAATATAGAAGAGAACATAGTGTAATGTAGAAGAGAACATAGTGTAATATAGAAGAGAACATAGTGTAATATAGAAGAGAACATAGTGTAATATAGAAGTACACGTAGACAGATATAGAAGAGAACATAGTGTAATATAGAAGTACACGTAGACAGATATTGAAAGCACGTTGATATGGAGAAGAATATAGGTAGGGAAGAGCACGTAGTATAATGTAGAAGAGCTCAACATGTAGAGAGATGTGGAAAGTACATATTAAGATATGGAGGAGTACATAGTAAGATATGAGGAGACATAGTAAGATATGGAGGAGCACATAGTAAGATATGGAGGAGCAGATAGTAAGATATGGAGTAGTACATAGTAAGATATGGAGGAGCACATAGTAAGATATGGAGGAGCACATAGTAAGATATGGAGGAGTACATAGTAAGATGGAGGAGCACATAGTAAGATATGGAGGAGCACATAGTAAGATATGGAGGAGCACATAGTAAGATATGGAGGAGCACATAGTAAGATATGGAGAAGCACATAGTAAGATGGAGAGCACATAGTAAGATATGGAGGAGCAGATAGTAAGATATGGATAAGTACAGAGTAAGATATGGATGAGTACAGAGTAAGATATGGAGGAGCACATAGTAAGATATGGAGGAGCACATAGTAAGATATGGAGGAGCACAGAGTAAGATATGGAGGAGCACATAGTAAGATATGGAGGAGCACATAGTAAGATATGGAGGAGCACATAGTAAGATATGAAGGAGCACATAGTAAGATATGGAGGAGCACATAGTAAGATATGGAGGAGCACAGAGTAAGATATGGAGGAGCACATAGTAAGATATGGAGGAGCACATAGTAAGATATGGAGGAGCACATAGTAAGATATGGAGGAGTACATAGTAAGATATGGAGGAGCACATAGTAAGATATGGAGGAGCACATAGTAAGATATGGAGGAGTACATAGTAAGATATGGAGGAGCACATTGTAAGATATGGAGGAGTACAGAGTAAGATATGGAGGAGCACATAGTAAGATATGGAGTAGCACATAGTAAGATATGGAGTAGCACATAGTAAAATATGGAGGAGCACATAGTAAGATATGGAGTAGCACATAGTAAGATATGGAGTAGCACATAGTAAAATATGGAGGAGCACATAGTAAGATATGGAGGAGTACATAGTAAGATATGGAGGAGCACATAGTAAGATATGGAGGAGTACATAGTGGGACATGGAAAAGGATGCAGGAGGAAATGAAAGAGCCCGTAGTGGAACAAAGAAGAACTCTAGAAATTTTTGCATAACATTCTCATTACAAATAGTTTAGTCAAATGAACAGAGGTTATTAAAAAAAATTCCCAATTGTAAGAGACCAGCCAGATTTGTTCTTATTAAAATCAAGAAAACAAAACAACTTTTCAAAGCACCTTTTAATTTGTAAAGTTAGTGCAAACGTCCTTACGTTTTCAGTCTCAATAACCACCAGATAAGCAGAAATACGCAGTAAATAAAGAAAGTGGAAACTTCCTAGCACTGGACAATGCTTTTAAAAGATGATTGACAGAATGATTGATTGACACCTTTTGTTGTAAGGTGCTGTTGTCTACCTTGTTTCCCCTTTAAGTCCTTGCATTATTACACGATATTGGTACTTTAGTCAGAAAATCATCTATTTTTACTGTATTTAATATTTAGAAGAAACATGTTTGTCCATCTAATGTATGTTTATGTGTCTAAACGGTCTAGAGACCAAGGAATGACTTCATTGTATCGGGTTTTACCCCATATAGCTCGGTTCCCTCTCCACAGAAGTGATACGCCCCTGCCGAGAGTATTGCACAAATTAGTGCACAAACCCATAGCTCCGGAAACGATTGAAGGAGTCTATGGAAAAATGCACTTATGAACAGAACGGCGACGTCCGGATTCGAATTAACGACTTTCGGAACGTAAAGCAAAGTCTTAACAATCACTTAGCCACATATACCCCGGTATGTAAAAAGTAAAGTAAAGTCTTAACAATCACTTAGCCACATATACCCCGGTATGTAAAAAGTAAAGTAAAGTCTTAACAATCACTTAGCCACATATACCCCGGTATGTAAAAAGTAAAGTAAAGTCTTAACAATCACTTAGCCACATATACCCCGGTATGTAAAAAGTAAAGTAAAGTCTTAACAATCACTTAGCCACATATACCCCGGTATGTAAAAAGTAAAGTAAAGGAACCCTTTCATACCTCGTGGTCAATACAGTGTTAGACCTGTATTTTTCATTGACCGTCAGCACACGATGGGTGATGTGGTCAGCATCACGCCGGCCGCCTTTACTTTCCCAGAGCATGTCTGGTACCCAGTTGAGGCTGGGTCGACCTGAAAGCCGTCGCGGTCGGGAAAATTCCACGCGCATTGCGGGAGCTGAACCCATACCACCAGCCTTGAGAAGCGAGTTCACTAACAACTACGCTACAGTGGCTCTCACCCCGGTATGTAGGTGTACATATATGTTTTTATAAGTGTTTTAAATGTCAATAATTGACTTCATTACAATGGGTTGTCCAAATATGGGCCGTCCACTCAGGAGGACTGGTATCCGCCTTCTGAGAGTATTGTACAACTGAAAAAACGTTGTAGTCTCAGCAACAACCGTAAGGATCTCCAGGAAAAACGCAGCACCTACCACTTACAAAACGCAAGGCAAACCGGCTTAAACACTTTACAACGGTGATCCACAAACAAGATGCGGATGTGTATGCTTGTAGGTATATATGTGTGTATACATGTATATATGTACGTATGTGTATATGTGTGTACATGTCGGTATAAATGCGTGTGCAGATGTTTGTATGTGTTTGTGTGTTTGTGCATGAGTGTATATGCGCATATAGGTGTAAGTACATGCGTGCGTAGGTATGTATGGATGTGTTTGAGTATGTGCATGTACGTGTATGTTTATGTACAAGAGTTTATGTCGGAGTATGTATTGATGTCTGTATGTGTGTATGCGTTTATGTGTGCATTTAGGTGTAAGTAAATGAATATAATTGTGAGTATGTAATGTATGTTTGTGTATGAATATGTATGTTTATGTATGTAATTTTGTGTATCGCGACAATGATCACGAGGACCAATTAAACAACCAAATCAACGAATTGCATTTTGCGGACGACCAAAGTTTAATCTATGAAGATGAAGATCAGCTACAACATCACATGAATTCACTGCTAATAGCAGGTAGAAAGTACAACATGAAAATCAACAAACAAAACACCGAGACCATGAAAATCAGCAGAACACCAAGCGAAGCAAACATACAAATAGATAACACCAGAGTAAAGCAAGTTTCCGAATTCAAATATTTAGGCAACATTTTCACAGAGGACGGAGAACTCGATAGAGAAATAGAGACAATGTGTAAAAAAGCAAATGCAGTGGCCTACCCGCTGGCAAAATTACTACATCACCCAAAGATCAAGCTGGAAGTGAAAAGACAGATGATAAAAAGTATTTTCCTACCAACACTTTGTTACCAGTGCCAAACTTGGTCTCTTACAGCAACGCATCACAGAAAGCTCACCACGTGTGAAATGAAATGCTTGAGGAAGGCAGTGGAGTCACCAGGAAAGACAGACTACAAAATGAGGACATCAGAAGCAGAGTGGGTATAACTTCATGCATCGAATACATCGAAAGACAACAAATGCAGTGATTTGGATATTTAATGAGAATGAAATACACCCAACCACCAATAACAGCATACAATAAAAAGAGATCGGGTACTATAGCTAAGGGAAGACCAAGAAAAGATAGATAGACAATATCAAGACCACACTACATAAACACGGATACAACACAACCAGGGCGATTCATCTAGCTCTAGAACGCAA
Source organism: Arion vulgaris (assembly GCA_020796225.1). NCBI lineage: Eukaryota > Metazoa > Mollusca > Gastropoda > Stylommatophora > Arionidae > Arion > Arion vulgaris. Next base: position 65,547,158 of record CM036753.1, on the reverse strand, counting down.
ATTAAAGCTCCCATCCCTACGCTTAACGGCAAGAGTTTACAGTCAACTACATCTTCCACCTAAGAATAGACAATAGACAATTTTGTGTATACATTTGTGTGTGTATGTTTGCATGTAGTTGCAGGTGCATATATACGAGCTGATAGATTGGCTGGCTTGGCTACAATATCAGAAAGAGCTGCCATAGATCGAAATGACATTTTTCACGCAATGAGAGAGTCTTTCCGAACAGAGGACTTTCAGGGATGTGAATCCCACTCGCTGACCAGATTAAGAGAGATGGGTGTCAATATTGGTGCAGTTCGAAAAGAACGACATACTAAATATGCAAAGAGCTTGATTAATCAACATCGAACTGGCGTGTTGGGATGCTGGACGATGCTGGATTTGCTGAAGTGGAGATCGGAGCACCTATGGACATGTCCGGAGTGCTATGATGATAGTCCTCATATAACTGATAACTGATAACTGATATACGTGCGTGCATGGGAATCCTTGCCATTTTAAGTTGGCCCCTGTCACACGTTCTGAATTTGTCACAAATATGTATCATATGTAGTTTTACTTCATTTGTGACAAAAATAATAAAATAAAATATCAATATAACACTCGTTACTTTGTTCAGAACAAGAACGTCTCACAGTTTAAAGAAAATGGTGTATGTAAGTGTTGTCTTTTGTTCGTCAATTTTGGTAGGACTTATAACCCTTGACTGTTGCTTTTCTTGTTGTGTCTGAAGCAAGAATGAAGTGTCCTCATCAATAAGCTTAGGATAGCCAGCTATTGCACAAACCCTTTCTCGACTCTACTGTTTTCATCCAAAGGAAAGTCAAAGTCAATACGTTTAGATTTAAGTATTGTTTTGCAGGGGATGCCAGACGATGGAAAATAATATACACATAATTATCTCAGTGTATGTGAGATCGAGTTCCTAGTTCTATCGGTGACGGACGATAAAACGTAGGTCCCGTGTTCAATTTGAGCACGTAAAAGAAAAACTTGACAGTTTAAAATCGAAAAGATCAGGCTGGAAATTAATTCGAAAAGATTAAAAATAAAATGATTTCAAAATATCTTCCTCATATTCACAATTACATCGGGGACCCTCAACGGCACTACGGAGTTCGTGCACTGCAGATGAGATCTTCCTTTGTAAAAAAGAGATCCGAGCACTCATGGTTACTTACTGACGTGCAAGGATGGTGCAATCATTCTCTCTCTCTCTCGCGATCCCAGCCTAGATTGATGAACTAACTTTAATCATGAATTTTACCGTGTTTTTAAGGGACTCGTTCCTCCGTACAGCTTCTCGCGAAGCTCTGTGTTTTTAGGCATGGTTTCTTTTCTTATGCCTGCTATTAGCTGACAATCTTGCTGAACGTGTTCTTCCATCATGTTCGCCTTTTTGCAGGGGCACAGACTAGTTGTGCCAATTTCAAATTTGTGAAACATGTGGGCACGGAGCTTGTTGTGGTCGGTACGGAGGCGAAGTATGGCAACTTGTTCACTACGAGACAGACCATAGTACCAGTGGCTGTTGTGTTGAGGATGGTCTTTTGTCCATTTGTCTCTATAGTGCCAGACGATGGTTGTTCTGGCTTCCTCATAACTGATCTCGAGATCGGTCTGAGGTAGTCGCCTGCCTTCTTTAGCTAACTTGTCGGCATATCCATTTCCGCTAATATTGCTGTTTGATGGTATCCACTGAATGACGGTGCGTTTGAGTGTGCACACTAATGCGTCGAGGGTCGCTTTGAGCTCGTTTAGCTCTGTTTTGCCTGCGATTTTGAGTGCCGTAATGACCGATAGAGCATCGGTGAATATCACGACTTTATTGCGAGAGGTGTCTCTTCTCTCTAGGATCATTTCGGCCGCTGTTCTTATTGCCTCTGCACGGTAGTTATTTAAGTATTTGCCTGTGGCAATCGCTTTTGTGACCGTCACTTTCTTTGAGAGTTTAAGCACTATTCCTTCTCCGACGTCGCTGATTGCGTTCCTTGCCGATCCGTCAGTGTACACATGCATCCACTTATTTTCAGGATATTCGGTCTCTATTTACCTCTCTGTGGCCGCTCATCTTTCGAAGTTTTCTTGCTGCCCTTTTTTTTAGCATGCCTGGGATTGATTCCCTTAGTTCCGGCCTTTTGATTTTCCACGGCGGGCACTTATCGGTTGCCGGGATTAATTTGACTTTGCAGTTTGCTAGGACCGGATGTTCCGCGGTCAGTGCTTTAGCGTTCCTTGCGAAGCTTGTCATCTGTATCCAGCCCCTTCCGAATCCGTTCATTCTTTCGTACATAGCGTGGGAATTGAGCCGATTTAGTTTTTCCGCTAACCCCAAGCCTTTTCTGTCCCTTCGATCTGTCGTTGGTTGACCTGTGATTGTTTCCATCGCCTTGATAGGCGTGGACTTCATGGCACCTGTGATAATGCGCATTGCACGGTTCTGACTATTGCTCATTTTGGCGAATTGCTTGTTGGATGCACTGCTCCACGCTGCGCAATCATTCAATAACTGTCAACTTCCTAATGGTCTCTCCCACCGGAATTATGGTCAAGGTTTATTTCTCTAGCTTTCTACATAACCGTGTTGACCAACAAGGCAGTTGGGGTTACTTTTATCAGTGTTTATTACCGTATCCTTTAGTTCTCATGAGTCTTCCTCCCCATCTCCTCCTCCTTTCAGATACAGAAGATTAGTAGTATTTATATCTAAGAATGGTTGCATTATATTTCCAATAACTTATTTTTCCTTGCCTTATAGTACACTCTGAAACAATATTGTCTGTTCATCTCTTCATATTGTACTCATATTTATCTTCCCTTTTCCCGTCTACATTTGATAATTTCTTGCTAGAGAGGTAAACAGAATGTTATGAAATATAATAGTCGTAATATCGTAGCGGTGTGGTGCCCCAAAAGTTCACAGTGGGAGTGAGATTTTTCCCCGAACTTAACTACTCTTTGGTGGATTCACCTTCATTTGTGCAGCAGAGGAACACTGGAAAGTTAAGACGGACGGTGTGATGTTGATCCCCGTTTCCCATCGTGAACCTTTTCTATATGACCAATACGAGTTTAACACAGGAATTAACACCGTTTAACACACCAATATATGCAATGATATCTTCTTCGTTATCGGTGATATGTGGTCATACGCCAAGTTCACTGTGGATCGCACGCTTGACGGTGGGCTTCAGGTCTATCAGGCTACCGTTAAACCTTAGCTTTCAAATCGACTGAGTGTTGCCACATATGGCTTCTCAGTTCACCTTATAAAGGACAGTCTAGTAGAACATGCGTCAGTGTCTGTTCCGCGTGTTAACATTATCTGATAGTTATTTTAACTTCTTTCTTACTGACTTATATAATTGTACAACAAAACATACATTTTTTACTTAAACTTTACACATATTTTATTATTTATTATCAATTTTCTACTTCTTCTTCTTTTATCGTCACACTGCTACCGGTTGTTGTCCAGTGTCGTAGTTTTCTGTTTTTGTCTTGCGCTGTTCTGGTGGCTTGTGTGATTGTTATCTTTGCTCTTTCACAGGATTCTGCTACGCCATCTAACCATCTTTTCCGTGGTCTTCCTCTTGCATTCTTTCCCGATGTTCTGTTGTAGAAGACTGTATACTTTGGAGTTTGGATGCATTCTTATTAAGTGGGCAAACCAATTTTCTACTAGAAATAGATAAAACAAACTAAAAATAAAAATGTAATTATTAACATCAGAAAATATTTTTTACTCAAAAAATGTTGTAACTGCTTTCAATATTTTAGAAATGTCAATAACTTGTAACGGATATGTATGCTATATTGGCAACGGGCTATTTCCTGAACAAATAATCCAAGTTTCCATTACCCGTCGCAAGAAACACGCAGCTGGAAACAAATGATAGATACACATCGATCATTCAATCAAGGTGATGGGGGTTAAATCCTGTATTCAAACATGATTGAAGAACGCTAAAACAGATCTGTATAATGTGTGTCTTCATCTTTATTCTTCCACGTACATTCAAACGCTTGATCTTGAATATATTGTTAACAAAACAGACGTTTTTAGAAAATAAAATAAAAATAAATGATCATGAAGTGTTGTGTGGAGGTTCTCTTTGCAATAAAAGAAAAAAAAAGAGATTGCATGCAAGTAGAGTACATTTTACAAGCTACTACACCAAAATAATAAATCGATGTGTCGATCAAAATGACAATTATCATGCGAGAAATATTGTTTGCTTTTCACATTTCATATCGGGATTTCCATGGCGATGTATTCAAGCCATTTGTCTTGCATTCTGATAGATGTGGGTTGGAATTTTGATCACGAATTTTGGTTTACGAGGGCATTTGTTCCGGAGATCTTCAGGTTTTTTGATGAAGATATGAAGTTATAATATATTGGGAAATACCATCGGCAAGTGGCATGCTATTTCTGTGGAGAGGGATCAAGTCATATGTGAGAACAAGAGCAGTGAAGTTAATACTTTGTCTTGAAACCTTTTTTAAAAAAACGTTAAATTTATTTTGGATAATTCTTCTTCTTCTTTGCGTTCGTTCTTTACAACCAATTTTAATCACTCTTTGTGATATGTGTGATCTTTGCCAAGAACGTGTATATGTTGCACATTGGTTTGGTAGGTTCCTAAACGCATAGCCTCCCAGCGTGTTCGTAGCGCGTTGGACTACGGCTGACAAGTCCTCTGTGAGTGCGGGTTCAACTCCGCGGACTGGGAGAAAAGCCACAGATTCCCCAGATTTACGGTGTTCGTGGCAACGAACCGAAGAGCTTTCAGCTCAAGTGCTTCTGGATCGAAAACAAAAGAAAAAACCCGAAAAGTCTTCTACACGTTTAGGACACGTGCATCCGATTTCAGCCAATCCTCCTGAATCGCCTCTTATCACATACGTGGCAGGTAACAGTGATTATATTCTTTATACTCCAAATTTGGGAACCGGTAACCACGCGGGCGTTGAAATATTCTAATTGCATTTCAAACCACATCATATGTGTGAGTGTGTATGTTGTGTGTGTATGTGTGTGTGTGTGTGTTGTGTGTGTATATGTGTGTGTATGTGTGCGTGTGTATGTGTGTGTGTGTGATTGCACCTACATTGCTTGCAGTTACACGCATCAAGATTTAACTCTACATAACTTCTCTAATCACATCATTTGTATTTGTTGGGAGCTACATTGCTTGTAGTTTAAAAGGGTCTGAAGCCGAAGGATTTACTTCAATGTGCTGTGCTTTACTACATATGGATCGACCCCTCTCCACAGAAATGGCACGCCACCTGACGAGAGTATAACACAAAGCACGAACTCCGTAGCTCTGGCAGCACTCCTAGAGGTGTCCGGGGAAAATGCACTCGTGAAAAGAACGGCGTGGTCCAGATTCGAACCCACGAACGTCGGAACGCAATGCAAAGGCTCAACAACTTAGCCACAGAGACACCCAAAGTTGCATGCATCAAAGTCGAATTATTTGCATACCGTCTCAAACTGACATCAAGTAAATCACGTAAAAAATAAGTAATTTAGTTTTACCCTCCTCAACAAACATAGAACATCCTCCTCTGACAAAAGTTAAACTTATCTTGAACTTTCCCTTTTCCACGCGTACAGTTCATTGGTGACAAAAAGCGTATTCAGTCATCTTTCTATATTCAAATCTGATCCGAAGACATGTTCAGTCTTTCAAGATTGTCCTCTGGTGGCTTACAGACGGGACATGAATCTTAATGATATGTTGGTTCACAGTCGTCTTAAATCTAATGTCCTGGGTAATTTTGTCAGCGTCCGACATTGATGCTATTATGTAATATAGACCCATACTGCATCGTTTCACTTTTGTTATGCGATATACGCAAACGCTCTGTGACCCCTGTAGCAACTCATTTCAATGGAGCTGACAATATGGTAACATATCTAGGTCACAGACATCCGATCATATTCCTCTGAAGATCAGAGTATTTTTTTCTAGGACATCGTTTTATATCTTTATATGGTACCTTGCGACCCATTGGACTCAACACACTACACTACTATGCTTCTTCATAATGTCTCTTTTCCCGATTAACAAAATATGTTTATATGTTGAATGTATATATTTGATTACTATTGTTTCACCTTCTTTTTTCCATTTCTAATTTTTCCCATTTATTTCGGTTTTTTCGTTTTTAGTCACATATTTTTATGATAATTAGGAATTATCGTCTGACCGTATCTGCGCTTTTAATTGCATAGGAACAGTCTTAGTCTCACTGCTTGTTTTGTTTTATTTGCTTGATAAAGGCCTTTTGGTTGAAACATTGCCGCATCTTGTCTGCTTAGCCTGTAAAACTGCATTACTTCCTTTTTACGTATTTTGCCTTTGCTATTTTGCTACCTAATTAAAACTCCGCGGCGGGCACTTTGGAAGCAAATTTTTTCCATGAAATTTTACGAAAGGTAACAATAGACCCCATCATTCAGAAAGCAATGACAAACTACTGAACGTATAAGTGGTTCCTAGAAAATCAATGACTCGTTTGCTGTGGCTGATGACGACGTCTTGTAAGGGATATGCCAAGATATTTTTTCGCATAATAATAATAATAATTTCCTCTCGTACCGTTATACGTTACATAGGGCCTGCAAGTAATTTCTCCATACTGCTCTATCCTGGGCAACTCGCTCAATCTCCTCCATGGAACTGAGACCGATATTTCCTGCCTCTCTCAGCAAAGTTCGTTTCAGGTCTCCTTAGGTCGACCTTTCTTTCTTGAACTCTTTGCATCCCACTTCAATGCCTGCTTTGATATTCGTTGATCATTTCTCCCAAGGTGTGCCCAACATATCCATCTTCTCTTTCTTATAACAGTTGTCACTAGTGGTTGACCAGACATATCTCTGATTTCATCACTTCTCCTGAATTCATTCCATTTTATATTCCTTATTTTTCGTAAATATCTATTTTCAAATGCATTCAACTTGCTTTCTATATATTTAGTCTTTTTCCCAGCTCTCGCTGGCATTTGTTAGGATTGATACAACATTTTAATTGAAAATTCGTAATTTAGCTTTAATACTATATAACTTGCAGTTCCATATTTTATTTAGACTTTTAAAAGCTGATGTTGCTTTGTCAATTCGTATCATAATTTCTTTTTAACATTTCCTGTGCAATCAAAATTGCTACCTAAATAGGTCAACTGCTCTGTTATTTTTATCATTTTAGATTCCAGTGTGATATCTACATTACTTACAAACTACTGAACGTATAAGTGGTTCCTAGAAAATCAATGACTCGTTTGTTGTGGTTGATGACGACGTCTTGTAAGGAATACGCCAAGATATTTTGTTCGCATAACTTTACTGTAATCTTCCCTTATGTCTCCTTCGTCTTGGAGAGCTTCATATTGACCACTTGTTAACCACTCTTTGTCATTTATATGTGATCCGAGTTTAAGAGCTATTGTACGTTGCGCTAGTTATGCGTCTATAAGTAGGCCAGCACATCCGATTTCTGCGATACTTTTTATTTACTAGGGTAGCTTCCCTAGGTCCTTACCTCAGTCGGCTTTTACGACATGCCTTGTAGGTTGCAGTGTTTCTATTCTTTGCTCTCCTTGAGAGATCCGACAACACATGGGCGTTCCCTTATATCACCCTGACATCCTAGTGTCGATATTCACCATGGCAACAACTCAGCTAATTTTGAGATTCCCTTTCGTCCCTTAATGCGCCTTTCCTTAGACCCACCCAAAACAAGGGTTGTATTTTTTAAAATTCACAGAAAAAAAACTAACAAAGATATTGTCATTCAATTTGGCCACATGTTGCAAAAGACATTGTTTTCGATGATAAACAACGTTTAGTGAACCCCCTCCCTTCCTGCATCGAGGAAAGGATTTCACAAATATAAGAAGTCCAAAGAATGTCAAACTGATGTACATATGAAAGAATATGTACATATCAAAGAATGAAAAATATGATGTACATATCATCCATAGTTATAGCATGAACCTCCACTTTTTGTCTAAACTGTATATAAGCAGAGATGTTGCTGTTCTAATTTGAAATTATTTTTTTAATTAGGAAGGGTTACATTGCAAAATCCATATCTACAAAACCAATTGAGTTAGACATGTTTTGGAGGTTCACGCTATAATCATGGGCGATATGTACATCATATGCAAGTTTGGCTTTCTTTGAACTTCTTATATTTATGAAATCCTCTCCCGATGCAGGAGGGGGTTTCAATATATTTTCAAGAAAACTAATTATTTTTTAAATAACTAACTACAGTGCATACACTAATCGTTGTTTATCATCGAAAACAGTGCATTTTCAATAGGTGGCCAAATTGTATAACAATATCTTTATTTTTTTTTTTCTCTGTAAATTTAAAAAAAATGCAACTCTTGTTCTGGGTGGGTCTCCTGCCTTTTAAAATAAACCAATTTCTCTTGAAATATTTCTCATAAATAATTGCTTTCAAAAGAATGTCGAAAATAGATCAAAGTTTGAAATAAAATAAAAAAAACCTAATTTTGTTAAGAGTTATCAATATTAAGTTCCATATCGAATGGCGTAGACGATCGCGACCAGCTAAAATGCATTCACCTGGTGACGCATATCACAACTAGTATTGACAATTTGCTGTGACATAATATAAACCTGATTAGAAATCTCTATCTTTCTCTTTCTCTTGTCACGTTCTCAATTTACATCAGCCAAAATCACCACTTGTCACGCTAACAGTCATTTCTAATTTGTTTTTCTATGTTGTCCGTCTTGTTCCTTGTTGGTTTCTTGTGAGTATATAACTACAACGGTTCATCATCATCACCATCATCACCATCATCACCATCATCATCATCATCATCAACATCATCATTCACTAAATTGTCATGAGCATCACTTTGTCACAAAAACAGTTCTTCGGAATTTCTCTCTTTCGTAGGCCAGATGTTCTGCCTTTGCTGAGGTCTTGCTCAAATCATCAGTTACATCCTTAATCTATTTTCACTGTGATCTTCCTCTTTCCTCTTGCCAATATTCCATCTTCCCTAATGGTGCTTTCCAACCGTTAATATAACGGTTATACTCCATTAATATATATTCTGCACATCTTCTTGTTATCTTATGTTATGTTCTGTTAAGTTATGTTATGTTATATTTGTTATGGTATGCGATCGACGTCATGGTACATCGGACATTTCCATGCGTGCTCTGTTCTCCGCTACAGCAGCCAACCTAAAGTCCATTTGTTCACCTTACCCATGAGAAGTTGATTAGTATACCTTCTCTCTCATATATACATGTGGGCGTCTGTAGCTTAGCGGTAGTGAACTCCATCACAACCCAAGAGTACATTGTTCAAACTCCGTGGTCGGTAGTTTGGTAGCAAGTTTGCTCCCATGGATTGTTGCGAACGGTAAATATATACCTCACTGTTCAAAATGATAGACACACTACTGAAAATATAAGTGGTGCCTAGAAAATCAACGACTCTATAATTGTGCTGATGGTGGAGTGCTATAAAGGATATGCTACGAGATTTCACATATATACATATACAAACATAAATAAATATAAATATAGCTTAGAACTCTTGAATCTAGCAATATTGAGAGCCATTGTTGTAATATGTGACCATAAATAACTATAAAACAAAGGAATATATTTTATTTTTGCAAATACGTTTTAGAAATGATGATTCTACACAGTGGCGGCATGTGATCATTTTTGTTGGTGGGGCCAGACACATTTTTCCGGATAAATCATGGTTTTTGGTTGCTATATTTTAATTTATAAAATAATAAATACACGTTATACATTATTTTTGGTGGGGCCCGGCCCCACTGACGAGCCGCCACTGATTCTACATAAATAATGTGAAATCATTATCATTTGATGAATCGAGTTATTTGGACAAGTATTCTCATCAAACAACATTCTCAAATTGCTTTATAATTTAGCAAACGAAATTGCCTCATTCAAAATTACGGTTAAGAATTCACAAGTCTCGGAATGGTTATTTACGTTTTTATATTTAGTAATTTGATCAAATTGTTGCTTTGATCACAAAAGTCGGTGAATCTTATTTTTGTCCTTTTTGTTACATGTTTTTAAACTAAAAAAAATGTTCTTAATGTCATTATGCCTGCACTTCTTTCACAAGACACGGTTAGGGTAGTGCATCTTAATTTACTCAATCCCGAAAGGAAACTTTGAATTATTCATTCAGTTCAGGTTGTATTTTATGTTCATATGTTTTATCTAATAAATGTTCAGTATAATGTTTGTAGGCTTGTGTGTACCAAGTTGTAGATTTAAAAAAAACTCATTTATATTCATGGTAGACTTCGAACTAGATGTGGGGACGTTAGTGGTGAAGTTGATAACCCACTGAGCAAGGGACAACGTGAGGTGAAAATGTTATGGTTTGAGACCAGCTTGGGCAAAATGTTTACGGTGTGCACACATTACACAGCAAGGTGGATTAGCGTTACACAGCAAGGTGGATTAGCGTTACACAGCAAGGTGGATTAGCGTTACACAGCAAGGTGGATTAGCGTTAAACAGCAAGGTGGATTAGCGTTACACAGCAAGGTGGATTAGCGTTACACAGCAAGGTGGATTAGCGTTACACAGCAAGGTGGATTAGCGTAATGCATAAGCGTTCGCTTATCGACTTGGACACAAGATGTTTGTGGGTTAAATCCCACACTCGAAGTTCCCCATGTGTGGAAAGGAATTGGTCCTCCTATCTCCTGCAGGAGTCTAGAAATGCAAATTGAAGTGACTTCGTATCCTTCATTCATTATCATCATCATCATCATCAAGCAGTTTGTTCCTTCCAGAAATTGGCTCCAATGACAGCAGTCCTGAAAAACTCTCTGTTCTCAGATCGTTAATGACATCCTGCACCATCGTCTTCTAGGTCTTCCTTTCGTTCTTTTTCCTGGCACCATTCCTTCCAAAATTATTATCTCTAGGCACTCATGTCATTTGATGTGTCAGAAATATTTAATTGTCCTTGTTTTTATGCTTTGTAATAGCCAACTCTCTTTAATATCAATGTGCTGCTGAACAGAAGCATTTGTTCTTTTCTCTGTCCATGAGATTCTAAGCACTCTTCTGTAGTATTTGCATTCAACCGTATTAATGATCTTCTCTGCAGCCTTGTCAATGTTCCATGTCTCACAACCATATGTTGTCAAGGCAAAAACGTAGGCTCTTAAACACATGATTTTTGTTTTTATTTCATTAAAAGTTAAGTTAATTACATATCCTTTACATGACTTTGCAAATCAACCCCTGCTTTTTAACGCTGTTTGTAATTTTTCTAGGCATTATTACGTTCAGTAGTTTGCCATTGCTTTCTGAACGGGTTGTGCCATCGTCCTTTGTTAAAATCCACGCGAAACAATTTGCAACCAAACTGTCCGCAGCGTGATTCAAACTCAGAACGTCGAGGTTAATAGACCGAGTCACTAACTCCTACGCCACAGACGCCACTTTTATTTCATTACCCTACGGAAATATAACTATTTATTATTACATGGTACGCGGTTTGGGCAACAGGAAACACTGATCCTTTACTTGGGGATCTAAATTACAAGTACCTCTGAAATTGGAATAATTCTCGTCTCAATAATGAGGAACACTGTTGATAAGGAAAGCAAGCCTTAACGCAAAATACATTCAGAGGCGCCATATTAGACGCAATGACTACGCTTGAACGTACAGGAAAAAAAATAAAAACTAAAAAACCAAATGTATTGCATGAAAAAAGTAATATAACAGGATTCATCTTAATCTCATGGGATACATATTTGGCGATGACCTGTCTGCAGAAATGGCAGAGAGTGTTGCACAAAGCACGAGATTTGTAGCTCCAGGAACAATCCTTGAGATAGAATATTGCAGATGTGACTTCATCCAGATTCGAACCCACAATCTTCAGTACGGCAGGCAAACGTCTTAGCCACTCCCCATAGAAACTACCTTAGTGTGCATGTACAAAGACTTAATATAGAAACAACGTCTTGTCTTCTTCTTTCCTTTCTCTACGTCTGTTTTCCTTCCCAGTGTCAGGATAAAAGAGATTTCTTGAGCAGACTTTTGTGTGCGCTTCATATATAGTGTTTTTTTGTCACCTCTGTTATCTCTGAGGATCACCTTTTGCGTGGCGGCTCTTTGCTTTGTATCCAATGTTTCGGAGTAGCATTGATATTTGAGGCGCACTGTCTGCTGGTAATCTGTTTATGTGGCAGAGCCATTTAATTTGTTGTTTCTTGATGAAGTTTAGTACTGATGTTGTACCCACTTATTTTCCTGATGTCTTCATATTCGAAATCGGTCTCTTCTTGATAGTTCCAGCATTCTGCGAAAACAGTTCATCTCTGTCGTGACTAGTTTTCTTCTACCATTTGTTGTCAGCGTCCAGGTTTGACATTGATATCATAATGTTGGAAGACAGCTGGTGTTGAACAATGCTCTTTTAGTGTTCATGGCGACATGTTTACATTTCAAAATTAGTGCCATTTGTCCTATGATTTGATTTGCTTTATTGCATCTTTGTTGGCAAAGAAAAACACAAAAACCGATAATAGTAGGAAAACCAACGATTGGAATGAATGTATAGCATTTTCATCTACTATGAAATCAGATAAGGCTAGAGAATCGTCTTCTTCGAACGCTCCATATAAACCTCTTGTCAACCCCTCTGTGTGATTTGTATGTGATCTGAACCTAAGAGCGATTGTACGTTGTGCTAGTTATTCACCTACACGTAGGCCAGCACATCCGATTTCTGCGCTGTTTTTTATTTACTATTGTAACATCCCTAGGGCCTACATCAGTCGCCTCTTACGACATGTATTGTAGGTCGCAGTGGTAAGACTAGAGAATGAAGCGTAAAGTTCACATTCATAAAACAGAAGCAAAGGTAAAGTAAACTCTAGCAAGTATTTCATTATTTCAATGAGAAAAAACCTGAAAACTGCTCATGTACGGAAGTAGTATATCACTCAAAAACTGTAGAGATCTCATTTTCTACTTCTCAAGCAGTTTTTGTCTCACACGGAAACATGAAAAATCGACATATTCCTATTTTTTGACTAGATTCCAGCTTGGCTAATTTACTTGGTAACGACATGAGATAATCGATATTGAAAAATAGAAAACAAACATACAAAGAAGATATAGAGATACACACACACACACACAACATAACTGAGCAGGAAATCGACCTGGACAGTATTATAAAACATGCTATCTACCGGATATATTACATCATTATCATCATTATCATCATCTAATAGCTTGTCGTTATCAGAGCTTTGCCAATCTAACAGTATTTCGGTGTTTCTCTCTCTCTCTCTCTCTCAAAGATCAGATGCAGCTGCCATGCTCAAATCACCAATCAAATTCAGAATCCATCGTCTCCGTGGCATTCCTCTTCTTCTTCTCTCTGCCGGGAGGCCACCTTTTCTAATGGTCTTTTCTAACCCTTCGTGTTTTTTATATGTTCAAAAAACTTCAATTTTCTCGTTTCTTTTTATATCAGCCAGTTTTTTGATGATCTTCAGTTTCTTCCGAATAAATCTATTTGTTTTCTTCTATGTACATGATAAACGGATGACTCTTCTGTATTACTTATATTCGAAAGCACACACACAATATATAATTCGAAGTATGACAAGAACTCACCTCAAAATTAGAGACAGTGAGCAGAAAATATGGAACAGAAATTAACACCGAAACAAGTAAGATACTGGTGAATCGGAGCAACAACCACGAACACACCAATATCTGGCTAAATGGACAAAAGCTGGAGGAAGTGGAAACCTTTAAATACCTCGGGTCCTACATGTGCATCGATGGTAACTCTGGTAAGGAGATAAAGTCAAGACTTGACATGGATTCAGCCGCTATATCTCGGCTAAACGTGATATGGAAAAGCAAAATCAGTACTATGGCAAAAATCAATATCTACAGATCGCTGGTGCTATCCATTCTTTTATACGGTTGTGAGAGCTGGGCGCTCAATGCAGAACTGGAACGAAGAATACAGGCTTTCTAATATGTGTTGCAGTCTTGCAGACTGTTACTACGTATTAGTTACATAGAACATACGACGAATATTTATGTGTATGTTATGTAAGAGACCAAATAAACAACCTGGCAGGTTGACAAGTACTACTCTTGACAATCGTGAAACGGCGTAAACTTGCGTGATTTGGGCATGTGATGAGACATAGCTCACTCTCTAAGATTATCCTACAGGGAACAGTTGATGGTGGAAGAAAGAAAGGAGGGCAGAGAAAATCCTGGTTTGACAACATCGAGAGCTGGTCGGGGCAGAGTTTCTCCACACTCGCCCGAGGAGTAGAAGACAGATTCATGTCGTGCTTTTTGTACTGATGTCTCCACAGTGGCACCCCTACGACCCTAACGGGTTATGGGTTTTATTATTATTACATATATAATTTTCAGCTGCCTTGTTCAAGGTTCGTGTTTCACATTCATACGTTGCCACAGGAAATACGCATGCTCTTAGTATTCTGATCTTTGATTTCCTATCAGCTCAATTCCATACTGAATTTAGTCAAGTTTCTGTAAGGCTATGTTTGTTGTTCTTTGAATTTCCTTCATCTCATTTCCATCTCTTGTTCGCAGTGAACCGAGATATTCAAAACTATTCACTATACTTTGTCATATATTTGTTATCAGTTGATATCATTTAAAATTTTGCTCCATTACGATATAGATTTATTTTATTGCACTTTCAGTATTCAATCCAAGTTCAATACTCTGTGGCTAAATGGTTAACCCTTTGCCTTGTGAGTCGAAGGTCGTGGGTTCGAATCCGGACTGCGCCGTTCTGTTCACGAGTGCAATTTTTTCCAGAGACCACTAGGATTGCTGCTGGAGCTACCGAGTTCATGCTTTGTTAAACACTGTCGGCAGGCGGTGTGCCATTTCTGCGGAGAGGGACCGAGCCATATGTGGTAAAACCCGGTGCAATTAATTCAATTCTTTGGCTTAAAAACCCTTTAATTTCATAAACAAATTACAAATCATATTAACAATATTCTAAGACACACACTATATCTCATCACAGCATCATCATACATTATATATATATATATATATATATATATATATATATATATATATATATATAGATCTACTCTTTCTCATTTCTGAAGGTCTCACATCAACTCACAATCTTCTTCTTCTTCTTCAGTGAGCACTCCATATCAACCAATTGTTAACCACTCAGTGTGATCTGTATGTAATCTGAGCATTGATGTGTACGTTATGCCAGTTATGAACCTACAAGTATGCCAGCATATCCAATGTCTGCAACGCTTTTGATTTACTAGGGTAGCTTCCTAGGTCCTACATCAGTTGCCTCTTACGACATGACTTGTAGGTTGCAATGGTACTCTCACTATTGTTTGCTCCCCTTGCGAGCCCCAGCACTACACGGGTGGATTCATACTCTAAAGCATCACATTTCTACAAACAAATAACAATATATTCTTCCACCTCCTAAATGATTCGTCTCACATTAAATATCTAATAACACTAGCACTGAATTTGCCATGCAGTGCTTCAGTTTCAGTTTGGAATATCGTTATTGCCCCCGGACATGTTCACAGGTGCTCTGATCTCCTTCGCAATATCTCCAACAGCGTCCAGCGACTGACCGTACCAGTTCGATAATGATGATGAAACTTCCCTTATACCTGTTGGTTTGTTCTTTTCTTGCCACTCCAGTCTTCAATCCCAGCACTTCACGTGGATTGGTTTCAATTAAAGTCCTCTTTTCGGCCACATTCTATGAGAGTATTCAAAATGCCAGCTCTATCCATTGTTGGCCCCCTGATATCGGGGCAGTTCCAGCCAGTCTGTCTGCACTCTCATTGTCAGCGCCACCCATGTGCCCCAGAACGAAAATGGAATCTCGCCGAGATTCGGAGCTTGTGCACTACAAGTGAGATGTTATTATGTCAGAAAGAAGTCAGAGTGCAGATGACTATTCACCAAAATGCAATGATAGTGGTCCTATGTTCGTGTTTTTATTTGCCTAAAATAATGTAAAACTGCGGTCACTTTTTCCCAACTGTATATTGTCTTCGCTAATTTGTGAATTCCAAAACTAAAATGTGCCTCCCCATGAGAGCATTGCCTTGTAGTTGTGGGGCGGATTGCGTGTTCCAATGATAAAGTGATGAGAGCATTGCCTTGTAGTTGTTGGATGGATTGCGTGTTCCAATGATACAGTGATGAAAGAATTGCCTTGTAGTTGTGGGGCGGATTGCGTGTTCCAATGATACAGTGATGAGAGCATTGCCTTGTAGTTGTGGGATGAATTGCGTGTTCCAATGATACAGTGATGAAAGCATTGCCTTGTAGTTGTGGGATGGATTGCGTGTTCCAATGATACAGTGTTGAAAGCATTGCCTTGCGGTTGTGGGGCGGATTGCGTGTTCCAATGATACAGTGATGAGAGCATTGCCTTGTAGTTGTGGGATGGATTTCGTGTTCTAATGATATAGTGAGCTAGGACGACATGAGCGTATGTTCCTAGAAGGGTCACGCATCCCGGAGAGGTCACTGTCAAAGGGTCAGACTAAATATGACTGTCTTGTCCTCCAGGTTGCTGGTTTGGCTTGCCATTAACAATTTCATGTTGCAAAAATACTTTCCGATTCGAAAACAGCAATGAAGAGACTACCTATTCAAATGCATGAAACTCTACCAGGATTATTGACTGATATGACTGACAATAGTGGAAGCTGAAATGAAGCTATTTTTTACTAGGATGGAAGTACTGAATGACTGTAGAACAAGAAGTGAAAGAAATGAATCACATCTTGAACCGTAATTCAGAGGACGGCCAAGAATAGAGAAGAATGCTGTCTATTACTTGCTGCCCTTTTCTTGCTGCCCTAAGCGTCAGAAGTGTCACAGACTAGAGAGAGAAAGATAGAGAGAAAGAGAGATAAAGAAATTCAAACTTGCTTCTTCAGAACGGAGAAATACATTTGTATGTTTGTTTTTACGTTGCTAGAGCAACCGTTTTTAACGATATCACAAGTGACATACCATTATGCAAAATCATATCAAGAATATGATGAGTATCATTCTTGTAGTGCAAATTTCAGAAATTCAGTTGAGTTAACACTGAGTAATATTGACTTTCCTACAGCTCTGAAATACAAGCAAGATTTTACAAAAACTAGCTGTTTGTATTAATTTGATGGAGTAAATAATGCCTTGAAATCTTATGAACTCAGATCAAATCAAATTAATGGACCGGTCGTGTGGGAAGGGAACAGTACTACTATTCTTTGCTTCCCTTGCAGGCCCGGAAACATCATGAAAAGCTGATATTTTTTGGTTATTTAGGGTATTAAAGTCTGGTAAGCCGAGGCACGCCATTTTCAACCTAAGGACGAACCTTGTTTGGTTATATCAGAGTGTGTCAGACCAACAACACACATGACAAATAAGAAATAACTAATTTCCAAGAATCCAAGAAGTTTTCGTCTTTGTTACTAACAAGTTTGTCGTATTGGTTGCTGTGTCCACGAGATGCTGCAAGATTTATGCATCTTTTGTGTATCCTCCCGTCTCTTGGTCTTCATTAACTTTAAAACCAGATCTTCTACTAGAACAGACACGCAACGCATGCTGATTATGTTTTATCCCCAAGAGATGTTCAAACCACTCTCGCATGATTTGTTTTCAAGCACTCACAACGAGAGAACTAAAATATTTAAAGCTATCTCCTTGTACGCATTCCCCAGTTTCTGTCGTTTTTACACTGCGCAATTTTAATAGAAAACATTTCTTTGGCTATTATATCACCGTGTAATTTATTTGAAATATTATTTGATTGAAATATGTTTTTGTTGAGTAGTGATATTTTGTTGAGTAATTCGTTATGAATATCAAGGATGTCCTTGTGTATGGAGATGAGACATGAAGAACAACTAAAGGGGGCACCAAAAAGTTGTAGACATTCATCAATAAGTGCCTTATCATGATACTCCATCTGCAATGACATGACAGGACCACAGATGGGAACTGTAGGATAGAGTGGGACAACGGGAGGTGGGACAAGAGATAAGGAGCAGAAGCTGGTATGGATAGGACACACACTGAGGAGACCTTCTGACAGCATCACGAGACAGGCACTGCGATGGAACCAACAGGGTAATAGAGGTAAGGGACGACCCAGGAACAACGGGAGTTGGGAGTTCGAGACATAATGCAAGAAAATGGGGAGAGGAGAGATCTGGAAAAGATGGCATTGGATAGGAGGGCTTGGAAAACCTTGGTTGCAGACCTATGCCCTCCTAAGATTTACCCTAGGGGTGAAAGGTGAAGAAGAGTAAGAATTCATTATGGGAATTTTCAGTGGCGGCTCGTGATAATTTTTGTTGGTGGGGCCAGACATACATTTTTGGAAAAATCATGGTTTCGGTTGGGATATATTTTAATGTATAAAATAATAAATACACGTTACACCTTATTTTTGGTGAGGCTCGGCCCACTGGCACTAATGACGAGCCGCCACTGGGAATTTTCAATATGAACTGATATTTTTTACTTGATTAAAGCATTATATTTTTCGTGAAATTGACATAGAAATATCTTTGTCAGAACTATTATCTCTAGTTCTATCTTCTTTTCTGAGAGAAGTGATAGCATAGTTGTTAGCGCACTTGCTCCGTTTTCAAGTGGTCCCAGCATCAAATTCCACAGTAGATTTTGACCGTTTCGGTACTTAGATGGACAGCTTCAAATAGGTACCAGAGAAACACTGGAAAGTTTATGCCCCAGAATGATGTTGACCATATCGAGTACCGTTGGCCTTAAAAAAAATATGGTATTTTCAATGTAATGGTACTAAAATCTATTGAAACTTTCAATTTAATGGTGCTTTCAATATAATGTACTTTCAATCTAATGCTATTAAAATCTATTGCGACTTTCAATTTAATCATACATTTAATCTATTGGTACTTTTAGTATAATGGTACTTTCAATCTATTGGTATGTTTAGTACAATGGTACGTTCAATCTATTGGTATGTTCAGTACAATGGTACGTTCAATCTACTGGTACGTTTAGTAAAATGGTACGTTCAATCTACTGGTATGTTCAGTACAATGGTACGTTCAATCTACTGGTACGTTTAGTAAAATGGTACGTTCAATCTACTGGTACGTTTAGTAAAATGGTACGTTCAATCTACTGGTACGTTTAGTAAAATGGTACGTTCAATCTATTGGTACGTTTAGTAAAATGGTACGTTCAAATTTAATGTTACTTTCCATCTAATGACTATGTAACGTATGGTTATGTAATTCCAATAATAAACATTAACGTAGTAGAAAAGAATATACAGGGTGTTCAAGATCACAGTAGCCTGTCAAGGGAGCCAATCTGGCATATATTTATGAAAATGAGATCAATCCTAACATATGCCAGCGAGAGTTGGAAAATGACTAAAGATATAGAAAGCAAGTTGAATGCATTTGAAAATAGATGTCTGCGAAAAATAATGAATATAAAAATGGAACGAATTCAGGAGAAGTGATGAAATCAGAGACATGTCTGGTCAACCACTAGTGGCAACTGTTATAAGAGAGAGAAGATGGAGATATGTTGGACACAACTTGAGGAGAAATGATCAACGAATATCAAAGCAGGCATTGAAGTGGGATGCAAAGGGTTCAAGAAAGAGAGGTCGACGTAAGGAGACCCTGAAACGAACTTTGCTGTGAGAGGCAAGAGGTATCGGTCTCAGTTCCATGGAGGAGATTGAGCGAGTTGCCCAGGATAGAGCGGTGTGGAGAAGTTACTTGCAGGCCCTATGTAACGTATAACGGTATGAGAGGAATTATTATTATTATTATTATTTATAGGTCAAGTACTTGAGCCTTTTTGTGATGGTGTGTAATTATGGTGCGGTAAGGTGTAATGAACAAATGTGACGAATGGACGAGCTAGTCAGAACCGATTTAAATAGTAAAAAAAGGCAAATCACAATGCGTACCTGGCAACTTTTGATTTGTCAATCGGGCTACTTTTATCTTGAACACGCTGTATAAGCGGCCGATGATTATCACAGAAGCTTCTTCTTCTTCTTTGCGTTCGTTCTTTACGACCAATGTTAATCATTCTTTGTGATACGTTTGATTGTTACCGAGAACGTGTATACGTTGCACATTGGTTTGATAGGCCCCTAATCGCATAGACGTCTACACATTTAGGACATGTGCATCCGATTTCATCCACACCTCCTTAGTCGCCTCTTACGACATGCGTGGCAGGTAACAGTAGTTCTATTCTTTACACCCCAAATTTGGGCCCCGGTAACCACTCTGGAGACCACAGAAGCAAACAATCATAAGTACAGTTTCAGTATTGTGTTATATTCTTTTGTAAAGGTAATGACTTCATTAATTATGACTAGCTACATTATCGTATAAATTAGACACAGTCTTCAAACAGTATAAATATCGTATGGAAGGCATTGACAGAACGGTTTGTTTTTGTAGTGAATTTGACAATTTTAAATTCCATATACTTTTCTTAGTTGTGTCTCATTATATATATAAATATATATATAAACAGTATATATACACAGTAAACATTTGAAAGCAGTACACATTTGAAAGAAAGACAGTTCATTGGTTAAAGATGTTAGGCCAGAACACGCATAAGCTATTTCGCCGACAAGTAGATTGTCTATAGAGCTACATTAATTATTTTATATTCAAGAAAATGTTGAACATGGACTGGAACATAGCAATAGTTAGATTTTTTATTTCATGATATATTTGTATTTCAACATTACTAACAGAGCGTATTTTTCAGTTTTAACGCTAATTAGAACTGTACTCAAATCGATAGCCATCTCATTATGTTTCAGTTCTAACATTAACCAGAACTGTACTCAAATTGTTAGCCAGTTCATTATGTTTCAGCGTTAACCAGAACTGTACTCAAATTGTTAACCATCTCATTATGTTTCAATTTTAATGTTAATCAGAACTGTACTCAAATTGTTAACCATCTCATTATGTTTCAGCGTTAAACAGAACTGTACTCAAATTGTTAACCATCTCATTATGTTTCAATTTTAATGTTAATCAGAACTGTACTCAAATTGTTAACCATCTCATTATGTTTCAGCGTTAACCAGAACTGTACTCAAATTGTTAACCATCTCATTATGTTTCAATTTTAATGTTAATCAGAACTGTACTCAAATTGTTAACCATCTCATTATGTTTCAGCGTTAACCAGAACTGTACTCAAATTGTTAACCATCTCATTATGTTTCAGTTCTAACATTAACCAGAACTGTACTCAAATTGTTAACCATCTCATTATGTTTCAGTTCTAACATTAACCAGAACTGTACTCAAGTTGTTAATCATCTCATTATGTTTCAGCGTTAAACAGAACTGTACTCAAATTGTTATCCATCTCATTCTGTTTCAGTTTTAATGTTAACCAGAACTGTACTCAAAGTGTTAACCATCTTATTATGTTTCAGTTCTAACATTAACCAGAACTGTACTCAAATTGTTAACCATCTCATTATGTTTCAGTTCTAACATTAACCAGAACTGTACTCAAATTGTTAGCCACCTCATTGTGTTTCAGTTCTAACATTAACCAGAACTGTACTCAAATTGTTAACCATCTCACTATGTTTCACTTCTAACATTAACCAAACTGTACTCACATTGTTACCCGTCTCATTTATATTCTATTTAATTCGAAGCTAACAAACGTAATGCCGACTACATGTAACGAGTTTCCACACAATAATTAAGAGAGACTCAATAATAATTAGAGCTAGCACTGCGTGGCTTTTACAACCTCTATCTACCATCTCCCAGAGGAGTCAATCCGTCTACAGTGTGATAGAAAACAGCACGAGACAATAGCTTCATGTCGATAGATCTAGTCCCGCTACATGGATACTAACTTTAGAGTGAATCGATCTTCAAACAATTCATTTTTGTTACTTTTTGAAACAACGTACTAGAAATGTAGTTGACATGAGGCAGGCAATAAGTACATAAGAGATAGAGACATAAACAGAACATTAATGTGTGCACATCAAATATATGAACATCAACATCATTTACATAATCATTTGATGCTTACTGTTATGTATATATTCATATTACTCAATGTTGTGAATTAGTTCCGTTACTAATAAATCCGTTAAAAAGAGATCGGGAACTAGAGCTAAGGAAGACCAAGAAAAGATGGATAGACAATATCAAGACCACACTACATAAACACGGATATAACACAACAAGGGCGACTCATCTA
Organism: Arion vulgaris; assembly: GCA_020796225.1. Classification (NCBI taxonomy): domain Eukaryota; kingdom Metazoa; phylum Mollusca; class Gastropoda; order Stylommatophora; family Arionidae; genus Arion; species Arion vulgaris. The sequence goes on along the minus strand of CM036753.1, from coordinate 65,524,777 downwards.
GCCCTAGAACGCAAATTAAAGCTCCCATCCCTACGCTTAACGTCAAGAGTGGACAGCCAACTACATCTTCCACCTGGGAATAGACAATAGACTAATAACTTTCCTGAATATAATAAATCTGTCCATTTTTTCTTATGACTTTGTTTGTTTAACAACTTTCCTTGTTTTCTTATGGCATTGCTTGTTCTGCATCTTTCACTGTTTTCTTATGATATTTGTTTACCATCTTTCACTGTTTTCTTATAATATTTGTATATCATCTTTCACTGTTTTCTTGTGATATTTGTTCATCTATCAATGTTTTCTTATGATATTTGTTCATCTATCAATGTTTTTTATGATATTTGTTCATCACCTATCACTGTTTTCTTCTTTTATTTGTTCATCTTTCACTGTTTTCTTATGATATTTGTTCATCTTTCACTGTTTTTTATGATATTTGTTCATCTATCACTGTTTTCTTATGATATTTGTTCATCTTTCACTGTCTTCTTATGATATTTGTTCATCTATCAATGTTTTCTTATGATATTTGTTCATCTATCAATGTTTTCTTATGATATTTGTTCATCTATCAATGTTTTTTATGATATTTGTTCATCATCTATCAATGTTTTCTTATGATATTTGTTCATCTATCACTGTTTTCTTATGATATTTGTTCATCTATCACTGTCTTCTTATGATATTTGTTCATCTATCACTGTCTTCTTATGATATTTGATCATCTATCAATGTTTTCTTATGATATTTGTTCATCTATCAATGTTTTCTTATGATATTTGTTCTGCATCTTTCACTGTTTTCTTATGATATTTTTCAACAACTTTCATTTCAATCTTTTCTTATAATATTTGTTCATCTTTCAATCTTTTCTTATAATATTTGCTCATCATCTTTCAATTCTTTCTTATAATATTTGTTCATCTTTCAATCTTTTCTTATAATATTTGCTCATCATCTTTCAATTCTTTCTTATAATATTTGTTCATCTATCAATCTTTTCTTATAATATTTGTTTATCTATCAAATCTTTTCTTATAATATTTGCTCATCATCTTTCAATGTTTTCTTATGATATTTGTTCATCATCTATCACTGTTTTCTTATGATGTTTGTTCATCTTTCACTGTTTTTTATGATATTTGTTCATCTATCAATGTTTTCTTATGATATTTGTTCATCTATCAATGTTTTTCTATGATATTTGTTCATCATCTTCCAATGTTTTCTCATGATATTTTTCAACATCTTTCATTTCATTGTTTTCTCAAAACGTGTTTACAACATCTTGTAATATTTTCTAATGATATTGCGTGTTCTATTTCAATGTTTCCAACTATTATTCTGTACGTTGTCACAGTATGTACCTTATATCGTGACAAGCAACAAAATGATAATTATTACTTTGCACAAAGTAGGACTTGCCGCAGCAACAATCCAATGCAATCCAAAACAATGCAAAAAATATCATGTTTATTTACGCACTTCATTGAAATGCTATTTTCGCATGAAAATGCAGTACATTTTTCTTTAACATAATCTTCATTTCTAGTCATTGAATGTCAGGAAAAATAATAACTTTTCTGTGCTTATAAAATATGTTTGGATTGTTGCTGGAGCTACGGAGTCCTACTTTGTGCAACACTCTCGGCAGATGGAATGCCATTTCTGCCTACATGGTCGGATATGTTTGGGGACACTCGATGCAATGAAGTTAATACTTCGCCTTAAAACCCTTTAGAGAAGTTGGATTTCGTATCAATCACCACATTATAACACGAGTTTCCAATTATTTTGGGTTTTTTTGCCCTGTACTCTTCTACAAGTGTATGTTACTTGCAATTAAATATCATATTGCTGTACATGACTACTACTTCCACCTTGACGATGGAGGTTGAGACAGTTATTGTTGGCACCCAATGACTCCTTGAGACTCAGTTTACTAGGGAAATTAATGTGTGACTCAGCACAGAAATATGAAGATCGGAAGAAAAGAGTTCTGCTAAGGGTTGATGTAATCTGTCGAGGTTTTTAATTTACAGGAGCGTACATGGACATTGTCCCTGGGCACGCAGGAGTCAAGGGTAATGAACGAGCTGATAGATTGGCCGGCTTGGCTACGATATCAGAGGAAGCTGCAATGGACCGAAATGACATTCTTAACGCACTGAGAGAGTCTTTTTGAACAGAAGAGATTTTGGTTTGTGAGTCTCACTCGCTGATCAGATTGAGAGAGATTGGTATCCATATTAGAACAGCCATAAAAGAACGACATACTAAATATGCAAAGAGATTGATTAATCAACATCGAACTAGCGTGTAGGGCCGCTGGACGCAGCTGAATTTGTTGAGGCGGAGATCGGAGCACCTACGGACATGCCTGAAGTGCTATGATGATAGTCCTCTGATAACTGATAACATGGACACACTGTCCAGGACGTGTTGGAGTTGAGAGAACACTAAAACTTGCATGTGATTGAAGTGTTGAGGATTGCACATTGACACATCATCCTGGACGTGCTGAAGTTGAGAGAACACACAAGCGTGTATGTGAATGAAGATTTGAGGATTGTACATGGACACACTGTCCAAGACGTGCTGGAGTTAAGAAAACACACAAGCTTGCATGTGATTGAAGTGTTAAGGATTTCTACATGGATTACGTAAGTAGGTTACTAAGCAATCACTTGCAGGATAAGTGTTCGGCATTTCATAATAAAATTATACAGCATATTTAGAAATTTGGATCACACTTTGAACGAGCATTAGACACTAAAGGGAAAGGATTTGGTGTGTGTTTAAGTACGAACTATATAAAAATATTATCATGCATACAGTTCGATATCTGTCGTGGTAGACTGAGAACCTATGTGTCAGCTCTAAGAAATGTGACGTCGCTTTAGTTCCCAATAGCAAATAGTAATCAACACTCTATCTGCTACCTACCTCCTATATATATATATATATATATATATATATATATATATATATATATATATATATATAAATCTATCAATTCTGCTATCTATCTGTGTCTGTCTATTCTTCTAGATTTATATATATGTCTAAAAAAGGTATAAATATCTATATGTCTGTCTCCACATATGTGTGTTTGTTTGCAGTGGCGGCTCGTGATCATCTTTGTTGGTGGGGCCAGGCAGATATTTTAGGAAAAATCATGGTTTCGGTTAGGATATATTTTGATGTATAAAATAATAAATACACGTTACACCTTATTTTTGGTGGGGCTCGGCCCCACTGGCACTTAATGACGAGCCGCCACTGTTTGTTTGTCTGTCTGACATTCTTCCTGTCTCTGTCTGTCTATCTATCTAATCTGTCGCTTTTTGTATTCTCTTAATTGTGTCGATGTTGGAACTCGCTTAGCCTCGAGTGCTAATGTGTTTTTACAAAAACTTCTGAATACAGAGTCTGCTTCAAACATTTAAAAACCTGAAATCGAAATTAAATTTAATGTCGTTGTCCACTAATAACGTTATAAAATGTGCATTAATTTTTGCTACAATTAACGTTTTACGGAACAATTACTGTAATTGTCTGTCGAATGGACTGCATTTAGTCTTGTGTTGTATCAATAAACATCCCAGACATCTATTCAGTCACGAAGAATTATTTTGTCATTAGTTCAGTCACAATTTAGTCACAATTTGTATCCAATATTATTCTTATCAGCTTTCCGAGCTTTGAAGGTTCATTGCTGCAGATATTACACGTCTCCATTCTTCTCTGTTCTTAGCTTTCACTTTCCAGTTGTTGACGTCTAGTATTTTTAGGTTTACTTCAATGTTATCTCTCTATCCACACGACTCCATTCTTCTCTGTTCTTAGCTTTCACTTTCCAGTTGTTGACGTTTAGTATTTTTAGGTTTACTTCAATGTTATCTCTCTATCGTTCTTGGTTGTCATTGTGGTCTTTTTCCTTTTTCTTTTGGCTATATGGTCTCTGTCACTTTTTCATGTTTTTTTCAATCCAGAAGCACGAGCTTTCAGCTCTTCGGCTCGGTGCCATGGACATCGTAGCCCTTCGGTTCGATGCGACGAACACCGTAAATCTGTAGCTTTTCTACCAGCACGCGAAATTGAGCCGCACTCACAGGAGGCTTGTTCCCCATCGTGCAACGCGCTACGAATACGCTGGGCAGGCGGGCGTCATTTGTTCACTATGTCCTATCCATCATATTCTATTAACCTTAATGATGGGAGTAATCGTTGGTAATTTAAAAACATTAATTCAAAAGACACGATCCGAAACTAAGATATGCTATGTATGCAGCCAAACATTCAGTCATGTATTCAGTCATGAATATTTAGTAGTACATTCAGTCTCACATTATCTAATATATTGTGCTCTATTCTTCTCGTACTGTTATATGTTGCATTTGACCTGAAAGCAATTTCACCATACCGCTCTATCCTAGACAAATCGCTCAGTCTCTTCTATGTAACTGAGTTCGAGACTTCTTGCATTTCTAAGTTAAAGTTCTGTTTATGATTTTTCTAGCACGGTCATTCTTTATTTAAACTATTTGACCCTCCCCTTTTTTGAACTTCTTGTTAGTGACTCTTCGATCATGTCTTCTTAAAGTATGTCCTACATTTTCCAATCTTCTATTTATTACCACAGTTATTGCTATAGACATCTATATATGATTTCTTCACTTCCACTGAATTTGTCCCATTTTATGTTAATTATGTTTCACAGATTTTAAAATGCATTCAACTTACTTTCTATATCTTTTAATTATTTTCCAACTATATCAGGTAAGTGTGAGGATTGAGACAACATTGGAATTCGGACATTTAAGACAAACAGTTATACAACTATAGCTGGCATGTTAGGATTGAGACAACATTGGAATTCAGACATTTAAGACAGGCAGTTATACAACTATAGCTGGCATGTTAGGATTGAGACAACATTGGAATTCGGACATTTAAGACAAACAGTTATACAACTATAGCTGGCATGTTAGGATTGAGACAACATTGGAATTCAGACATTTAAGACAGGCAGTTATACAACTATAGCTGGCATGTTAGGATTGAGACAACATTGGAATTCAGACATTTAAGACAGGCAGTTATACAACTATAGCTGGCAAGTGTTAGGATTGAGACAACATTGGAATTCGGACATTTAAGACAGGCAGTTATAGTTGTATAACTATAGCTGGCAAGTGTTAGGATTGAGACAACATTGGAATTCGGATATTTAAGACAGGCAGTTATACAACTATAGCTGGCATGTTAGGATTGAGACAACATTGGAATTCGGACATTTAAGACAGGCAGTTATACAACTATAGCTGGCATGTTAGGATTGAGACAACATTGGAATTCGGACATTTAAGAAAGGCAGTTATACAACTATAGCTGTCATGTTAGGATTGAGACAACATTGGAATTCGGACATTTAAGACAGGCAGTTATACAACTATAGCTGGCAAGTGTTAGGATTGAGACAACATTGGAATTCGGACATTTAAGAAAGGCAGTTATACAACTATAGCTGGCATGTTAGGATTGAGACAACATTGGAATTCGGACATTTAAGACAAACAGTTATACAACTATAGCTGGCATGTTAGGATTGAGACAACATTGGAATTCGGACATTTAAGACAGGCAGTTCTAGACATCTATTACCCCCAACCATTGAGTGTGTTTCCGAATGGATTAGTGCGCTGGCTCCCATTCGGAAAACCCGAATTCAATCCCCGTTAAGGCCAACGAGATTTTTTTAATGTTGGAGACATGAAGAAAAAAATAGGAACTTGAACAGTTTCGCGTTTACTGCACTAGCCATGCGACCATTAAATTCCTCATGTTATTCCTGCCGCCACCCCTTCAGTTCTACACCAGCCTAAACAGCGGTAACATATACAGTAAAGACAGTTCTTTAATATTGTTTATTGAGACAGACATCTATAGATATCTATTTTCGCCAATCATTAATACAGACAGCTGTTCACTTCCATAATCACCGTTCATTAAGACAGACAGCTGTAGTTATATATTATCGCCAACGCCAAAGGACAATGCCCCTGGAGGTGATGATGATGACGATTATTATATAATGTTCACTTATAATTATTTTCTCTTATACTGATAACTTAAATAAAGCTATAACTACTTTATCAGAAGTAGAGATATGAACAAGATAATACATCTCGACACGCAATACACCGTACGTACTTATTTGATGTGCAACATTTTCTCAAGGATATTGTAATTATCGATTAATTGATTGATTAACTGTTGTTGTTTGCGTTTGTTTTATCAACCTAATTAATCGCTCTTTGTAATATGTGTGGTTTTGCACTGAGAACGAGAGTACGTTTCACCCTTGTAAGACCATACGGCATGTAGGACAGACCCATCCGAATTTCGGCCAAAGTGTAAGAATATTATCCAACAAGAGACACATTTGTACAGAGAGATAACTGTAAGACTTCCCAGATAGTAAAACCCCACTGTAAAGAACTACATCTGGAGTTATATAGTAGCTGTGTCATATCTGATTTACAATAGGATGGCTGTGAGAGATGACTCATGCCAATTGATTGATTGAAGGTACCATCACCGTTACATTTTCGGGAACGATCATGTGTGCTCCGATCTCTTCTTTACACAGGAAGATCTCAGCAGCAGTACACAAACTCTGTAGAGCCTCAACTGTAATTTGGAGAATTATGGGAACTGTGTAGGCATTTTATTAAAAATATCATTAATAATTTGTTTCTTTCAGTCTGCAGCTTTTCATCATATTCTTGAGATGTTACACTATAAAATATCATTTGACGTGTTCAACTTGAATACTGAACCTATGTTTTATCTTCCGTCTCCAATAGGATTAGAAACTTGATCTCACCTACATTGAGAATTTTGGTCATTGAAAAAATAGTCATATCCCTTCACGAGAGAACGAGCCGAGTACTTATAAAGAGAGAGGCGGGCATCGTATCTCAATGCACAGCCAACTCTAGATAACTAGGCCAGACAACTGAATGGGGATTCCCTGACCTAGATCAGAAAAGGGGTCTGGAAAAAAACAGATGTTTGATAGAACAAAGCAAAGCTTTTTTCAATTTTACTCAATTCTGTGAGTCTATGGCTATTTATTGATGAAAATTTTTAATAATATTGATATTCCTTATTGTTAAGCTTAACTTGTTGCATAATATAACTTCGATTTAGCATTCTGTATTGATTAAAAATTTAATTCGTCTATATACACCAATACTGGAATGCTAGGTCACGTGGTGTGGTTGTGGTCTGATTTCCCATAATTCTTACCTAAATCCGAAGGCCCATAAGTTTATAGTTGGCTCTGCTCAATGCCACTTAAGCATCTACTATTCGATCTTCTTTTGTATTTATTTTCTTCTTTTACCTAACCCTGAGTTGCCTCACAGCGCGAGGACAATAAGAGATTTCTTGAACGTGCTTTTGTCTTCCTTTCGCACATGAAGTCCTCCAATACCTCATTTATTTATGTGGTCCACCTTTTGCGTGTATTGAACGATGTTACAATGAAAGTCAATAATTCTGAACAAACCAGAACATGCATGTCAAATGCAGGTTTCGTACGTTTTTTAAAATCTCTTTATGGATCGGGACAAAAGCCATGTATTTACATGCCATTTGTAATAACTTTGCAATAACTTATAAAACACATTTTTTTTAATTTTGTGAATTGAACCAAACAATTAAAGTACTTTGTGGTACTGTGGTTTGCAGTGGTTACAATTAAAGTACTTTGTACTGTAGTTTGCAGTGGTTACAATTAAAGTACTTTGTACTGTAGTTTGCAGTGGTTACAATTAAAACTATTGTTTATATCCAAGGTTTGGAGAGTAACCAGAAGATTTTCTATAAACTAGAGATTTTATACATTACTAAGCAAAACTGGGGCAAGTGGGAACAAAACTGGGAACAAAATGAAATCCTTTGAAAAAAAGTTCTGCAGCAATTTTTTAGAACGCTCTGAACAAAGACAAAAAAATATAAGCATCATTATGTCACAGAAACGAAAATATTTTGGTCACAGTAAAAGTCACAATTGTTTGGAGAGAACAGTAATGGAGAGAATGATCCCTGGAAGACAAAGAAGACGGTGGCAACACGACTTTTAAGAAAACCTTACACATGACGTTAGATTAAGTTGAAGATCTTGCTAAAGAAGGAGAGTTTCATAAACGGCCTGTGATAAGAGCGAAGTTCTGTAAAGGACATTTTGAATAATGATGATAGTGATGGGGATTCTGATGATAATGAGTTATTTTACATGGCAAAGTTATCTGATGCTTGGATCACCTCCACTGTCTATGAAACAAGGGCTACTTGTAATGAAGCGGCAACGAATGGGTTCTACTTTGCCTAAGCTAAATGCATTGTCATTTAGCAGGATAACAACAGCTGTCCCAAATACTAAACCGATTTCCCTGGGAAACGGCTCAAGATACGAAATTATCAACACATTCGTTTGGGGACAGAAGTGGCTTTTAGATGGGTCTATGCTTTTTATTTATAGTGGAGGTGCACGTAATTTCAACCGTACAACAGTTATATTAGGGTTTTCTAAAGTTATTTTGTTATTTCATATATAGCACAACTTCTCAACAACATAATTTAGATTCGGGGGCAATTGCCACAATGAAATAATGGGAAAAGGTACCTCCAGGGTCAGCGAGCTAGAACTGACCAAGAACCTACTCTTATCATCTCGTGGTGAACCTGGAAACAGATTCCTGCTCTGTAATTTGGCAATGTAGGAAGTGATCGGAGGTGAGCTACAATGCGATTAATTGGTACCGTAAGCGCAGCTCAGGATCATATGGTAATTTCTAAATAGACGAGCAGAATCTCGGAGTTTCTGCGTCTACACGAGTCTCCTAACCGACGTCTAGAAACTTATAAACGCACAGAAGCTATGCAAAGGACCGAGATACTGCTTCCGGCAATTGTGCACAAAAAGTACCGTCTGTAGGGGTAAAGTCATGCCACCCAGAATCAAGCTGGTTGGTCAAAACAGAATTGCCCGAGCCTGGCTAGCTATGTAAACGATGGATGTTTTGGCACTACTACATGGAAAACCAAACAGAGACATATTACAGTACAGTCTACAGACTTACCCTATCAATATGACTGATATAAACATTTTTGTCTTGTGTCCAACGTTTCCGCTTTCTTGAAAGGAATATCGCCTGAGGGGGTGCAAGAACCCACAAGGGAAGCTGAGAATAGTACCATTGTGACCTGCAAGGCATGTTGTAAGTGGCGACTGGTGTAGGGGCCAAGGTAAGCTACCGTAGTAAATAAAAAGCGTCGCATAAATCGGATGTGTTGGCCTACTTGTAGGCGCATAACTGGCACAGTGTACAATACCTCTTATGCTTAGATGACAATGAGTGGTTAACAAGTGGTCGATATGGAGCGTTTGAAGAAGAAGAAACGAAATTATGGAGTGAAAACATCACATTTCTTAAAGGCTTCAAAAAGTTACAAAACTGTTGAAAATCTTCCTTATAAGGAACGAGCTCCGCGCCAGAAAAAAAACGGCAAAGCATGAACATGCTCTTCAGCTCAGATCGTATACAAACATCGCTGAGAGACTGAATTGTGATCAATGAAAAGTAAACAAAGTTTACTGACAGACCTAACAGAAGATATATGAGATTGTCGGAATAGACAAACCCAAGCATCACTTTTGGCCATGTTTCTGTCATACAAGCAGAATATAGTCTTAAGGAGCACAATGTATACACGTTCTCGGCGCAAACCTCACAGATCACAAAGAGTGATTAACTTAGCTGATACGAACACAAACAGCAACAATCAGAAATGTCATCTAGTCGTCGAAAAATGTTCAAATTAATTACATTCCAAGTTACTAGTTGATAATTATGTTTATATTTGTTCTTAGTTTGTGTATCCGCACGCTGCTCAGATCATTGCTCTATACATCACACTGTCAAAAAATGTGTTCAAACTTGCGGCACGCATGTCTTTGAGGCATGCTAGGGGTTTATTGTGGTACGCTAATTATATTTTTTGAAGCTCTAAATTATCTAGCTGGAGCGTATTAATAATTAATAATTTTTCTTTTAATACCGTATTGCAAGATTTTGAAAATCTGAGCCTAATAAGATTAATTATCGTAGTTGTAGGAGGGGATCAATTTTGTGCAACTGTTGAAGACCTGTTGAAAAACTACAACTCCACTTCTAATTACCGGATAATGATAAGTTAGGGCTGAAGGTTGTAAAAAGTTCCTCTTTACTTTTTATTATGAACATAAGATAAATGCGAGTTATGTTATGTTATGTAATGCGATCGACGTAATAGTACATTGGGCATTCCCATTCAGGTTCTGTCCTCCGCTGCAGCAGCCATCCTAACTTATATTTGCTCACCGTACCAATGAGAATTTGATAAGTATACCTTCTCTCTCTACCACGAAGACGACACTGTCTGGCATGTCCAAACTTAACTTATAATTCTCGTACTCGTTCCAGTGTCTGAGACTCGCCCACATCACATAAATGAGAGCGTACCGCATTGATGACATCGGCTCTGTCCATACTTCTGCCCGCTTGAGTCGGGGCATTGTTTGCAAGAAAGTCAGCCCGCTCGTTGCCCTGCACTCCAGCGTGTCCAGGTGTGTACAGTTGAGAGCTGCAAGGGATCATGTGATGTTTCTCTATAAACTAACTGATTAAAGTAAGTTTATATAGCTTTTTACAGGACCACAATGATTGACTGAACTAACATCAACAATTTGAGGTTGGAGGGCGGGTGTGTGATTGTTAATTAAGACAAGAGCCTAAGTATGTTTGTCTCTCGTAGTGAGGTGCAACTTCCATTTAAATTGATATGCGTTACAATACCTGGTTGCCTCTTTCTAAACGGTATTTATTTCTTTTATGGTACCATGTGCTAGCGTAGCTTATTTGTAGTTCTTTGAATTAAATCAACATGTGAGGAAATGTTACCAGACGATGGAAGTTATGAAACGTCTTGTTTGAGGTAAGGAAATGTTACCAGAAGATGAAAGTTATGAAACGTCTTGTTTGAGGTAAGGAAATGTTACCAGAAGATGAAAGTTATGAAACGTCTTGTTTGAGATGAGGAAATGTTACCAGAAGATGAAAGTTATGAAACGTCTTGTCTGAGATGAGGAAATGTTACCAGAAGATGAAAGTTATGAAACGTCTTGTTTGAGATGAGGAAATGTTACCAGAAGATGAAAGTTATGAAACGTCTTGTCTGAGATGAGGAAATGTTACCAGAAGATGAAAGTTATGAAACGTCTTGTTTGAGATGAGGAAATGTTACCAGAAGATAAAAGTTATGAAACATCTTGTCGGAGATGAGGAAATGTTACCAGAAGATAAAAGTTATGAAACATCTTGTCTGAGATGAGGAAATGCTACCAGAAGATGAAAGTTATGAAACGTCTTGTCTGAGATGAGGAAATGCTACCAGAAGATAAAAGTTATGAAACATCTTGTCTGAGATGAGGAAATGCTACCAGAAGATAAAAGTTATGAAACATCTTGTCGGAGATGAGGAAATGCTACCAGAAGATAAAAGTTATGAAACGTCTTGTCTGAGATGAGGAAATGCTACCAGAAGATAAAAGTTATGAAACATCTTGTCGGAGATGAGGAAATGCTACCAGAAGATAAAAGTTATGAAACATCTTGTTTGAGATGAGGAAATGCTACCAGAAGATAAAAGTTATGAAACATCTTGTCTGAGATGAGGAAATGTTACTAGAAAATAAAAGTTATGAAACGTCTTGTTTAAGGTAAGGAAATGTTACCAGAAGATGAAAGTTATGAAACGTCTTGTCTGAGATGAGGAAATGTTACCAGAAGATGAAAGTTATGAAACGTCTTGTTTAAGGTAAGGAAATGTTACCAGAAGATGAAAGTTATGAAACGTCTTGTCTGAGATGAGGAAATGCTACCAGAAGATAAAAGTTATGAAACATCTTGTCGGAGATGAGGAAATGCTACCAGAAGATGAAAGTTATGAAACGTCTTGTTTGAGATGAGGAAATGCTACCAGAAGATGAAAGTTATGAAACGTCTTGTTTGAGATGAGGAAATGCTACCAGAAGATAAAAGTTATGAAACGTCTTGTCTGAGATGAGGAAATGCTACCAGAAGATAAAAGTTATGAAACGTCTTGTTTGAGATGAGGAAATGCTACCAGAAGATGAAAGTTATGAAACATCTTGTCTGAGATGAGGAAATGTTACCAGAAGATGAAAGTTATGAAACGTCTTGTTTAAGGTAAGGAAATGTTACCAGAAGATGAAAGTTATGACTCCTTGAGACTCAGTTTACTAGGGAAATTAATGTGTGACTCAGTACAGAAATATGAAGATCGGAAGAAAAGAGTTCTGCTAAGGGTTGATGTAATCTGTCGAGGTTTTTAATTTACAGGAGCGTACATGGACATTGTCCCTGGGCACGCAGGAGTCAAGGGTAATGAACGAGCTGATAGATTGGCCGGCTTGGCTACGATATCAGAGGAAGCTGCAATGGACCGAAATGACATTCTTAACGCACTGAGAGAGTCTTTTTGAACAGAAGAGATTTCGGTTTGTGAGTCTCACTCGCTGATCAGATTGAGAGAGATTGATATCCATATTAGAACAGCCAAAAAGAACGACATACTAAATATGCAAAGAGATTGATTAATCAACATCGAACTAGCGTGTAGGGCCTCTGGACGCTGCTGAATTTGTTGAGGCGGAGATCGGAGCACCTACGGACATGCCTGAAGTGCTATGATGATAGTCCTCTGATAACTGATAACATGGACACACTGTCCAGGACGTGCTGGAGTTGAGAGAACACTAAAACTTGCATGTGATTGAAGTGTTGAGGATTGCACATTGACACATCATCCTGGACGTGCTGAAGTTGAGAGAACACACAAGCGTGTATGTGAATGAAGATTTGAGAATTGTACATGGACACACTGTCCAGGACGTGCTGGAGTTAAGAAAACACACAAGCTTGCATGTGATTGAAGTGTTAAGGATTTCTACATGGATTACGTAAGTAGGTTACTAAGCAATCACTTGCAAGATAAGTGTTCGGCATTTCATAATAAAAATATACAGCATATTTAGAAATTTGGATCACACTTTGAACGAGCATTAGACACTAAAGGGTAAGGATTCGGTGTGTGTTTAAGTACGAACTATATAAAAATATTATCATGCATACAGTTCGATATCTGTCGTGGTAGACTGAGAACCTATGTGTCAGCTCTAAGAAATGTGACGTCGCTTTAGTTCCCAATAGCCAATAATCAACACTCTATCGACCTACCTCCTATATATATATATATATATATATATATATATATATATATATATATAAATCTATCAATTCTGCTATCTATCTGTGTCTGTCTATTCTTCTAGATTTATATATATGTCTAAAAAAGGTATAAATATCTATATGTCTGTCTCCACATATGTGTGTTTGTTTGCAGTGGCGGCTCGTGATCATCTTTGTTGGTGGGGCCAGGCAGATATTTTAGGAAAAATCATGGTTTCGGTTAGGATATATTTTGATGTATAAAATAATAAATACACGTTACACCTTATTTTTGGTGGGGCTCGGCCCCACTGTCACTTAATGACGAGCCGCCACTGTTTGTTTTTCTGTCTGACATTCTTCCTGTCTCTGTCTGTCTATCTATCTAATCTGTCGCTTTTTGTATTCTCTTAATTGTGTCGATGTTGGAACTCGCTTAGCCTCGAGTGCTAATGTGTTTTTACAAAAACTTCTGAATACAGAGTCTGCTTCAAACATTTAAAAACCTGAAATCGAAATTAAATTTAATGTCGTTGTCCACTAATAACGTTATAAAATGTGCATTAATTTTTGCTACAATTAACGTTTTACGGAACAATTACTGTAATTGTCTGTCGAATGGACTGCATTTAGTCTTGTGTTGTATCAATAAACATCCCAGACATCTATTCAGTCACGAAGAATTATTTTGTCATTAGTTCAGTCACAATTTAGTCACAATTTGTATCCAATATTATTCTTATCAGCTTTCCGAGTTTTGAAGGTTCATTGCTGCAGATATTACACGTCTCCATTCTTCTCTGTTCTTAGCTTTCACTTTCCAGTTGTTGACGTCTAGTATTTTTAGGTTTACTTCAATGTTATCTCCTATCCACAGACTCCATTCTTCTCTGTTCTTAGCTTTCACTTTCCAGTTGTTGACGTTTAGTATTTTTAGGTTTACTTCAATGTTATCTCTCTATCCACACGACTCCATTCTTCTCTGTTCTTAGCCTTCACTTTCCAGTTGTTGACGTCTAGTATTTTTAGGTTTACTTCAATGTTATCTTCTATCCACAGACTCCATTCTTCTCTGTTCTTAGCTTTCACTTTCCAGTTGTTGACGTTTAGTATTTTTAGGTTTACTTCAATGTTATCTCTCTATCCACACGACTCCATTCTTCTCTGTTCTTAGCTTTCACTTTCCAGTTGTTGACGTCTAGTATTTTTAGGTTTACTTCAATGTTATCTCTCTATCCACACGACTCCATTCTTCTCTGTTCTTAGCTTTCACTTTCCAGTTGTTGACGTCTAGTATTTTTAGGTTTACTTCAATGTTATCTCTCTATCGTTCTTGGTTGTCATTGTGGTCTTTTCCTTTTTCTTTTGGCTATATGGTCTCTGTCACTTTTTCATGTTTTTTTCAATCCAGAAGCACGAGCTTTCAGCTCTTCAGCTCGGTGCCATGGACATCGTAGCCCTTCGGTTCGATGCGACGAACACCGTAAATCTGTAGCTTTTCTACCAGCACGCGAAATTGAGCCGCACTCACAGGAGGCTTGTCACCCGTCGTCCAACGCGCTACGAATACGCTGGGCAGGCGGGCGTCATTTGTTCACTATGTCCTATCCATCATATTCTATTAACCTTAATGATGGGAGTAATCGTTGGTAATTTAAAAACATTAATTCAAAAGACACGATCCCAAACTAAGATATGCTATGTATGCAGCCAAACATTCAGTCATGTATTCAGTCATGAATATTTAGTAGTACATTCAGTCACACATTATCTAATATATTGTGCTCTATTCTTCTCGTATATATGTTGCATTTGACCTGAAAGCAATTTCACCATACCGCTCTATCCTAGACAAATCGCTCAGTCTCTTCTATGTAACTGAGTTCGAGATTCTTGCATTTCAGTAAAGTTCGGTTTAGGATTTTTCTAGCACGGTCATTCTTTATTTAAACTATTTGACCCCTCCCTTTTTTGAACTTCTTGTTAGTGACTCTTCGATCGTTTCTTCTTAAAGTATGTCCTACATTTTCCAACATTCTATTTATTAACACAGTTATTGCTATAGACATATATATGATTTCGTCACTTCCACTGAATTTGTCCCATTTTATGTTAATTATGTTTCACAGATTGTAAAATGCATTCAACTTACTTTCTATATCTTTTAATTATTTTCCAACTATATCAGGTAAGTGTGAGGATTGAGACAACATTGGAATTCGGACATTTAAGACAGGCAGTTCTAGACATCTATTACCCCCAACCATTGAGTGTGTTGCCGAATGGATTAGTGCGCTGGCTCCCATTCGGGAAACCCGAATTCAATCCCCGTTAAGGCCAACGAGATTTTTTTAATGTTGGAGACATGAAGAAAAAAATAGGAACTTGAACAGTTTCGCGTTTACTGCACCTAGCTATGCGACCATTAAATTCCTCATGTTATTCCTGCCACCACCCCTTCAGTTCTACACCAGCCTAAACAGCGGTAACATATACAGTAAAGACAGTTCTTTAATATTGTTTATTGAGACAGACATCTGTAGATATCTATTTTCGCCAATCATTAATACAGACAGCTGTTCACTTCCATAATCGCCGTTCATTAAGACAGACAGCTGTAGTTATATATTATCGCCAACGCCAAAGGACAATGCCCCTGGAGGTGATGATGATGACGATTATTATATAATGTTCACTTATAATTATTTTCTCTTATACTGATAACTTAAATAAAGCTATAACTACTTTATCAGAAGTAGAGATATGAACAAGATAATACATCTCGACACGCAATACACCGTACGTACTTATTTGATGTGCAACATTTTCTCAAGGATATTGTAATTATCGATTAATTGATTGATTAACTGTTGTTGTTTGCGTTTGTTTTATCAACCTAATTAATCGCTCTTTGTAATCTGTGTGGTTTTGCACTGAGAACGAGAGTACGTTTCACCCTTGTTAGACCATACGGCATGTAGGACAGACCCATCCGAATTTCGGCCAAAGTGTAAGAATATTATCCAACAAGAGACACATTTGTACAGAGAGATAACTGTAAGACTTCCCAGATAGTAAAACCCCACTGTAAAGTACCACATCTGGAGTTATATATTAGCTGTGTCATTTCTGATTTACAATAGGAAGGCTGTGAGAGCTGACTCATGCCAATTGATTGATTGAAGGTACCATCACCGTTACATTTTCGGGAACGATCATGTGTGCTCCGATCTCTTCTTTACACAGGAAGATCTCAGCAGCAGTACACAAACTCTGTAGAGCCTCAACTGTAATTTGGAGAATTATGAGAACTGTGTAGGCATTTTATTTAAAATATCATTAATAATTTGTTTCTTTCAGTCTGCAGCTTTTCATCATATTCTTGAGATGTTACACTATAAAATATCATTTGACGTGTTCAACTTGAATACTGAACCTATGTTTTATCTTCCGTCTCCAATAGGATTAGAAACTTGATCTCACCTACATTGAGAATTTTGATCACTGAAAAAATAGTCATATCCCTTCACGAGAGAACGAGCCGAGTACTTATAAAGAGAGAGGCGGGCATCGTATCTCAATGCACAGCCAACTCTATATAACTAGGCCAGACAACTGAATGGGGATTCCCTGACCTAGATCAGAAAAGGGGTCTGGAAAAAAACAGATGTTTGATAGAACAAAGCAAGCTTTTTTCAATTTTACTCAATTCTGTGAGTCTATGGCTATTTATTGATGAAAATTTTTAATAATATTGATATTCCTTATTGTTAAGCTTAACTTGTTGCATAATATAACTTCGATTTAGCATTCTGTATTGATTAAAAATTTAATTCGTCTATATACACCAATACTGGAATGCTAGGTCACGTGGTGTGGTTGTGGTCTGATTTCCCATAATTCTTACCTAAGTCCGAAGGCCCATAAGTTTATAGTTGGCTCTGCTCAATGCCACTTAAGCATCTACTATTCGATCTTCTTTTGTATTTATTTTCTTCTTTTACCTAACCCTGAGTTGCCTCACAGAGCGAGGACAATAAGAGATTTTTTGAACGTGCTTTTGTCTTCCTTTCGCACATGAAGTCCTCCAATACCTCATTTATTTATGTGGTCCACCTTTTGCGTGTATTGAACGATGTTACAATGAAAGTCAATAATTCTGAACAAACCAGAACATGCATGTCAAATGCAGGTTTCGTACGTTTTTTTTTTATCTCTTTATGGATCGGGACAAAAGCCATGTATTTACATGCCATTTGTAATAACTTTGCAATAACTTATAAAACACATTTTTTTTAATTTTGTGAATTGAACCAAACAATTAAAGTACTTTGTACTGTGGTTTGCAGTGGTTACAATTAAAACTATTGTTTATATCCAAGGTTTGGAGAGTAACCAGAAGATTTTCTATAAACTAGAGATTTTATACATTATTAAGCAAAACTGGGGCAAGTGGGAACAAAACTGGGAACAAAATGAAATCCTTTGAAAAAAAGTTCTGCAGCAATTTTTTAGAACGCTCTGAACAAGGACAAAAAAATATAAGCATCATTATGTCACAGAAACGAAAATATTTTGGTCACAGTAAAAGTCACAATTGTTTGGAGAGAACAGTAATGGAGAGAATGATCCCGGGAAGACAAAGAAGACGGTGGCAACACGACTTTTAAGAAAACCTTACACATGACGTTAGATTAAGTTGAAGATCTTGCTAAAGAAGGAGAGTTTCATAAACGGCCTGTGATAAGAGCGACGTTCTGTAAAGGACATTTTGAATAATGATGATAGTGATGAATATTCTGATGATAATGAGTTATTTTAGATGGCAAAGTTATCTGATGCTTGGATCACCTCCACTGTCTATGAAACAAGGGCTACTTGTAATGAAGCGGCAACGAATGGGTTCTACTTTGCCTAAGCTAAATGCATTGTCATTTAGCAGGATAACAACAGCTGTCCCAAATACTAAACCGATTTCCCTGGGAAACGGCTCAAGATACGAAATTATCAACACATTCGTTTGGGGACAGAAGTGGCTTTTAGATGGGTCTATGCTTTTGATTTCTAGTGGAGGTGCACGTAATTTCAACCGTACAACAGTTATATTAGGGTTTTCTAAAGTTATTTTGTTATTTCATATATAGCACAACTTCTCAACAACATAATTTAGATTCGGGGCAATTGCACAATGAAATGATGGGAAAAGGTACCTCCAGGGTCAGCGAGCTAGAACTGACCAAGAACCTACTCTTATCATCTCGTGGTGAACCTGGAAACATATTCCTGCTCTGTAATTTGGCAATGTAGGAAGTGATCGGAGGTGAGCTACAATGCGATTAATTGGTACCGTAAACGCAGCTCAGAATCATATGGTAATTTCTAAACAGACGAGCAGAATCTCGGAGTTTCTGATCTACACGAGTCTTCTAACCGACGTCTAGAAACTTATAAACGCACAGAAGCTATGCAAAGGACCGAAATATGCTTCCAGCATATGTACACAAAAAGTACCGTCTGTAGGGGTAAAGTCATGCCACCCAGAATCAAGCTGGTTGGTCAAAACAGAATTGCCCGAGCCTGGCTAGCTATGTAAACGATGGATGTTTTGGCACTGCTACATGGAAAACCAAACAGAGACATATTACAGTACAGTCTACAGACTTACCCTATCAATATGACTGATATAAACATTTATGTCTTGTGTCCAACGTTTCCGCTTTCTTGAAAGGAAAATCTCTGGGGGTGGGGCAAGAACCCACAAGGGAAGCTGAGAATAGTACCATTGCGACCTGCAAGGCATGTCGTAAGTGGCGACTGGTGTAGGGGCCAAGGTAAGCTACCGTAGTAAATAAAAAGCGTCGCATAAATCGGATGTGCTGGCCTACTTGTAGGCGCATAACTGGCACAGTGTACAATCGCTCTTATGCTTAGATGACAAAGAGTGGTTAACAAGTGGTCGATATGGAGCGTTTGAAGAAGAAGAAACGAAATTGTGGAGTGAAAACATCACATTTCTTAAAGGCTTCAAAAAGTTACAAAACTGTTGAAAATCTTCCTTATAAGGAACGAGCTCCGCGCCAGAAAAAAAAACGGCAAAGCATGAACTTGCTCTTCAGCTCAGATCGTATACAAACATCGCTGAGAGACTGAATTGTGATCAATGAAAAGGAAACAAAGTTTACTGACAGACCTAACAGAAGATATATGAGATTGTCGGAATAGACAAACCCAAGCATCACTTTTGGCCATGTTTCTGTCATACAAGCAGAATATAGTCTTAAGGAGCTCAATGTATACACGTTCTCGGCGCAAACCTCACAGATCACAAAGAGTGATTAACTTAGCTGATACGAACACAAACAGCAACAATCAGAAATGTCATCTAGTCGTCGAAAAATGTTCAAATTAATTACATTCCAAGTTACTAGTTGATAATTATGTTTATATTTGTTCTTAGTTTGTGTATCCGCACGCTGCTCAGATCATTGCTCTATACATCACACTGTAAAAAATGTGTTCAAACTTCAGGCACGCATGTCTTTGAGGCATGCTAGGGGTTTATTGTGGTACGCTAATTAGATTTTTTGAAGCTCTAAATTATCTAGCTGGAGCGTATTAATAATTAATAATTTTTCTTTTAATACCGTATTGCAAGATTTTGAAAATCTGAGCCTAATAAGATTAATTATCGTAGTTGTAGGAGGGGATCAATTTTGTGCAACTGTTGAAGACCTGTTGAAAAACTACAACTCCACTTCTAATTACCGGATAATGATAAGTTAGGGCTGAAGGTTGTAAAAAGTTCCTCTTTACTTTTTATTATGAACATAAGATAAATGCGAGTTATGTTATGTTATGTAATGCGATCGACGTAATAGTACATTGGGCATTCCCATTCAGGTTCTGTCCTCCGCTGCAGCAGCCATCCTAACTTATATTTGCTCACCGTACCAATGAGAATTTGATAAGTATACCTTCTCTCTCTACCACGAAGACGACACTGTCTGGCATGTCCAAACTTAACTTATAATTCTCGTACTCGTTCCAGTGTCTGAGACTCGCCCACATCACATAAATGAGAGCGTACCGCATTGATGACATCGGCTCTGTCCACACTTCTGCCCGCTTGAGTCGGGGCATTGTTTGCAAGAAAGTCAGCCCGCTCGTTGCCCTGCACTCCAGCGTGTCCAGGTGTGTACAGTTGAGAGCTGCAAGGGATCATGTGATGTTTCTCTATAAACTAACTGATTAAAGTAAGTTTATATAGCTTTTTACAGGACCACAATGATTGACTGAACTAACATCAACAATTTGAGGTTGGAGGGCGGGTGTGTGATTGTTAATTAAGACAAGAGCCTAAGTATGTTTGTCTCTCGTAGTGAGGTGCAACTTCCATTTAAATTGATATGCGTTACAATACCTGGTTGCCTCTTTCTAAACGGTATTTATTTCTTTTATGGTACCATGTGCTAGCGTAGCTTATTTGTAGTTCTTTGAATTAAATCAACATGTGAGGAAATGTTACCAGACGATGGAAGTTATGAAACGTCTTGTTTGAGGTAAGGAAATGTTACCAGAAGATGAAAGTTATGAAACGTCTTGTTTGAGGTAAGGAAATGTTACCAGAAGATGAAAGTTATGAAACGTCTTGTTTGAGATGAGGAAATGTTACCAGAAGATGAAAGTAGAAACGTCTTGTCTGAGATGAGGAAATGTTACCAGAAGATGAAAGTTATGAAACGTCTTGTTTGAGATGAGGAAATGTTACCAGAAGATGAAAGTTATGAAACGTCTTGTCTGAGATGAGGAAATGTTACCAGAAGATGAAAGTTATGAAACGTCTTGTTTGAGATGAGGAAATGTTACCAGAAGATAAAAGTTATGAAACATCTTGTCGGAGATGAGGAAATGTTACCAGAAGATAAAAGTTATGAAACATCTTGTCTGAGATGAGGAAATGCTACCAGAAGATGAAAGTTATGAAACGTCTTGTCTGAGATGAGGAAATGCTACCAGAAGATAAAAGTTATGAAACATCTTGTCTGAGATGAGGAAATGCTACCAGAAGATAAAAGTTATGAAACATCTTGTCGGAGATGAGGAAATGCTACCAGAAGATAAAGTTAGAAACGTCTTGTCTGAGATGAGGAAATGCTACCAGAAGATAAAAGTTATGAAACATCTTGTCGGAGATGAGGAAATGCTACCAGAAGATAAAAGTTATGAAACATCTTGTTTGAGATGAGGAAATGCTACCAGAAGATAAAAGTTATGAAACATCTTGTCTGAGATGAGGAAATGTTACTAGAAAATAAAAGTTATGAAACGTCTTGTTTAAGGTAAGGAAATGTTACCAGAAGATGAAAGTTATGAAACGTCTTGTCTGAGATGAGGAAATGTTACCAGAAGATGAAAGTTATGAAACGTCTTGTTTAAGGTAAGGAAATGTTACCAGAAGATGAAAGTTATGAAACGTCTTGTCTGAGATGAGGAAATGCTACCAGAAGATAAAAGTTATGAAACATCTTGTCGGAGATGAGGAAATGCTACCAGAAGATGAAAGTTATGAAACGTCTTGTTTGAGATGAGGAAATGCTACCAGAAGATGAAAGTTATGAAACGTCTTGTTTGAGATGAGGAAATGCTACCAGAAGATAAAAGTTATGAAACGTCTTGTCTGAGATGAGGAAATGCTACCAGAAGATAAAAGTTATGAAACGTCTTGTTTGAGATGAGGAAATGCTACCAGAAGATGAAAGTTATGAAACATCTTGTCTGAGATGAGGAAATGTTACCAGAAGATGAAAGTTATGAAACGTCTTGTTTAAGGTAAGGAAATGTTACCAGAAGATGAAAGTTATGACTCCTTGAGACTCAGTTTACTAGGGAAATTAATGTGTGACTCAGTACAGAAATATGAAGATCGGAAGAAAAGAGTTCTGCTAAGGGTTGATGTAATCTGTCGAGGTTTTTAATTTACAGGAGCGTACATGGACATTGTCCCTGGGCACGCAGGAGTCAAGGGTAATGAACGAGCTGATAGATTGGCCGGCTTGGCTACGATATCAGAGGAAGCTGCAATGGACCGAAATGACATTCTTAACGCACTGAGAGAGTCTTTTTGAACAGAAGAGATTTCGGTTTGTGAGTCTCACTCGCTGATCAGATTGAGAGAGATTGATATCCATATTAGAACAGCCAAAAAAGAACGACATACTAAATATGCAAAGAGATTGATTAATCAACATCGAACTAGCGTGTAGGGCCTCTGGACGCTGCTGAATTTGTTGAGGCGGAGATCGGAGCACCTACGGACATGCCTGAAGTGCTATGATGATAGTCCTCTGATAACTGATAACATGGACACACTGTCCAGGACGTGCTGGAGTTGAGAGAACACTAAAACTTGCATGTGATTGAAGTGTTGAGGATTGCACATTGACACATCATCCTGGACGTGCTGAAGTTGAGAGAACACACAAGCGTGTATGTGAATGAAGATTTGAGAATTGTACATGGACACACTGTCCAGGACGTGCTGAGTTAAGAAACACACAAGCTTGCATGTGATTGAAGTGTTAAGGATTTCTACATGGATTACGTAAGTAGGTTACTAAGCAATCACTTGCAAGATAAGTGTTCGGCATTTCATAATAAAAATATACAGCATATTTAGAAATTTGGATCACACTTTGAACGAGCATTAGACACTAAAGGGTAAGGATTCGGTGTGTGTTTAAGTACGAACTATATAAAAATATTATCATGCATACAGTTCGATATCTGTCGTGGTAGACTGAGAACCTATGTGTCAGCTCTAAGAAATGTGACGTCGCTTTAGTTCCCAATAGCCAATAATCAACACTCTATCGACCTACCTCCTATATATATATATATATATATATATATATATATATATATATATATATAAATCTATCAATTCTGCTATCTATCTGTGTCTGTCTATTCTTCTAGATTTATATATATGTCTAAAAAAGGTATAAATATCTATATGTCTGTCTCCACATATGTGTGTTTGTTTGCAGTGGCGGCTCGTGATCATCTTTGTTGGTGGGGCCAGGCAGATATTTTAGGAAAAATCATGGTTTCGGTTAGGATATATTTTGATGTATAAAATAATAAATACACGTTACACTTATTTTTGGTGGGCTCATCCACTGTCACTTAATGACGAGCCGCCACTGTTTGTTTTTCTGTCTGACATTCTTCCTGTCTCTGTCTGTCTATCTATCTAATCTGTCGCTTTTTGTATTCTCTTAATTGTGTCGATGTTGGAACTCGCTTAGCCTCGAGTGCTAATGTTTTTTTAAAAAAACTTCTGAATACAGAGTCTGCTTCAAACATTTAAAAACCTGAAATCGAAATTAAATTTAATGTCGTTGTCCACTAATAACGTTATAAAATGTGCATTAATTTTTGCTACAATTAACGTTTTACGGAACAATTACTGTAATTGTCTGTCGAATGGACTGCATTTAGTCTTGTGTTGTATCAATAAACATCCCAGACATCTATTCAGTCACGAAGAATTATTTTGTCATTAGTTCAGTCACAATTTAGTCACAATTTGTATCCAATATTATTCTTATCAGCTTTCCGAGTTTTGAAGGTTCATTGCTGCAGATATTACACGTCTCCATTCTTCTCTGTTCTTAGCTTTCACTTTCCAGTTGTTGACGTCTAGTATTTTTAGGTTTACTTCAATGTTATCTCTCTATCCACACGACTCCATTCTTCTCTGTTCTTAGCTTTCACTTTCCAGTTGTTGACGTTTAGTATTTTTAGGTTTACTTCAATGTTATCTCTCTATCCACACGACTCCATTCTTCTCTGTTCTTAGCCTTCACTTTCCAGTTGTTGACGTCTAGTATTTTTAGGTTTACTTCAATGTTATCTCTCTATCCACACGACTCCATTCTTCTCTGTTCTTAGCTTTCACTTTCCAGTTGTTGACGTTTAGTATTTTTAGGTTTACTTCAATGTTATCTCTCTATCCACACGACTCCATTCTTCTCTGTTCTTAGCTTTCACTTTCCAGTTGTTGACGTCTAGTATTTTTAGGTTTACTTCAATGTTATCTCTCTATCCACACGACTCCATTCTTCTCTGTTCTTAGCTTTCACTTTCCAGTTGTTGACGTCTAGTATTTTTAGGTTTACTTCAATGTTATCTCTCTATCGTTCTTGGTTGTCATTGTGGTCTTT
Organism: Arion vulgaris; assembly: GCA_020796225.1. Taxonomy (NCBI): domain Eukaryota; kingdom Metazoa; phylum Mollusca; class Gastropoda; order Stylommatophora; family Arionidae; genus Arion; species Arion vulgaris. The sequence continues at coordinate 65,500,185 of CM036753.1, read as the reverse complement.
TTCCTTTTTTCTTTTTGGCTATATGGTCTCTGTCACTTTTTCATGTTTTTTTCAATCCAGAAGCACGAGCTTTCAGCTCTTCAGCTCGGTGCCATGGACATCGTAGCCCTTCGGTTCGATGCGACGAACACCGTAAATCTGTAGCTTTTCTACCAGCACGCGAAATTGAGCCGCACTCACAGGAGGCTTGTCACCCGTCGTCCAACGCGCTACGAATACGCTGGGCAGGCGGGCGTCATTTGTTCACTATGTCCTATCCATCATATTCTATTAACCTTAATGATGGGAGTAATCGTTGGTAATTTAAAAACATTAATTCAAAAGACACGATCCCAAACTAAGATATGCTATGTATGCAGCCAAACATTCAGTCATGTATTCAGTCATGAATATTTAGTAGTACATTCAGTCACACATTATCTAATATATTGTGCTCTATTCTTCTCGTATATATGTTGCATTTGACCTGAAAGCAATTTCACCATACCGCTCTATCCTAGACAAATCGCTCAGTCTCTTCTATGTAACTGAGTTCGAGATTTCTTGCATTTCTCAGTAAAGTTCGGTTTAGGATTTTTCTAGCACGGTCATTCTTTATTTAAACTATTTGACCCCCCCCCTTTTTGAACTTCTTGTTAGTGACTCTTCGATCGTTTCTTCTTAAAGTATGTCCTACATTTTCCAACATTCTATTTATTAACACAGTTATTGCTATAGACATATATATGATTTCGTCACTTCCACTGAATTTGTCCCATTTTATGTTAATTATGTTTCACAGATTGTAAAATGCATTCAACTTACTTTCTATATCTTTTAATTATTTTCCAACTATATCAGGTAAGTGTGAGGATTGAGACAACATTGGAATTCGGACATTTAAGACAGGCAGTTCTAGACATCTATTACCCCCAACCATTGAGTGTGTTGCCGAATGGATTAGTGCGCTGGCTCCCATTCGGGAAACCCGAATTCAATCCCCGTTAAGGCCAACGAGATTTTTTTAATGTTGGAGACATGAAGAAAAAAATAGGAACTTGAACAGTTTCGCGTTTACTGCACCTAGCTATGCGACCATTAAATTCCTCATGTTATTCCTGCCACCACCCCTTCAGTTCTACACCAGCCTAAACAGCGGTAACATATACAGTAAAGACAGTTCTTTAATATTGTTTATTGAGACAGACATCTGTAGATATCTATTTTCGCCAATCATTAATACAGACAGCTGTTCACTTCCATAATCGCCGTTCATTAAGACAGACAGCTGTAGTTATATATTATCGCCAACGCCAAAGGACAATGCCCCTGGAGGTGATGATGATGACGATTATTATATAATGTTCACTTATAATTATTTTCTCTTATACTGATAACTTAAATAAAGCTATAACTACTTTATCAGAAGTAGAGATATGAACAAGATAATACATCTCGACACGCAATACACCGTACGTACTTATTTGATGTGCAACATTTTCTCAAGGATATTGTAATTATCGATTAATTGATTGATTAACTGTTGTTGTTTGCGTTTGTTTTATCAACCTAATTAATCGCTCTTTGTAATCTGTGTGGTTTTGCACTGAGAACGAGAGTACGTTTCACCCTTGTTAGACCATACGGCATGTAGGACAGACCCATCCGAATTTCGGCCAAAGTGTAAGAATATTATCCAACAAGAGACACATTTGTACAGAGAGATAACTGTAAGACTTCCCAGATAGTAAAACCCCACTGTAAAGTACCACATCTGGAGTTATATATTAGCTGTGTCATTTCTGATTTACAATAGGAAGGCTGTGAGAGCTGACTCATGCCAATTGATTGATTGAAGGTACCATCACCGTTACATTTTCGGGAACGATCATGTGTGCTCCGATCTCTTCTTTACACAGGAAGATCTCAGCAGCAGTACACAAACTCTGTAGAGCCTCAACTGTAATTTGGAGAATTATGAGAACTGTGTAGGCATTTTATTTAAAATATCATTAATAATTTGTTTCTTTCAGTCTGCAGCTTTTCATCATATTCTTGAGATGTTACACTATAAAATATCATTTGACGTGTTCAACTTGAATACTGAACCTATGTTTTATCTTCCGTCTCCAATAGGATTAAAAATTGATCTCACCTACATTGAGAATTTTGATCACTGAAAAAATAGTCATATCCCTTCACGAGAGAACGAGCCGAGTACTTATAAAGAGAGAGGCGGGCATCGTATCTCAATGCACAGCCAACTCTATATAACTAGGCCAGACAACTGAATGGGGTTTCCCCTGACCTAGATCAGAAAAGGTCTGGAAAACAGATGTTTGATAGAACAAAGCAAGCTTTTTTCAATTTTACTCAATTCTGTGAGTCTATGGCTATTTATTGATGAAAATTTTTAATAATATTGATATTCCTTATTGTTAAGCTTAACTTGTTGCATAATATAACTTCGATTTAGCATTCTGTATTGATTAAAAATTTAATTCGTCTATATACACCAATACTGGAATGCTAGGTCACGGTGTGGTTGTGGTCTGTTTTCCCCATAATTTACCTAAGTCCGAAGGCCCATAAGTTTATAGTTGGCTCTGCTCAATGCCACTTAAGCATCTACTATTCGATCTTCTTTGTATTTATTTTCTTCTTTACCTAACCTGAGTTGCCTCACAGAGCGAGGACAATAAGAGATTTTTTGAACGTGCTTTTGTCTTCCTTTCGCACATGAAGTCCTCCAATACCTCATTTATTTATGTGGTCCACCTTTTGCGTGTATTGAACGATGTTACAATGAAAGTCAATAATTCTGAACAAACCAGAACATGCATGTCAAATGCAGGTTTAAAGTACTTTTTTATCTCTTTATGGATCGGGACAAAAGCCATGTATTTACATGCCATTTGTAATAACTTTGCAATAACTTATAAAACATTTTTTTAATTTTGTGAATTAAACCCTAAACAATTAAAGTACTTTGTACTGTGGTTTGCAGTGGTTACAATTAAAACTATTGTTTATATCCAAGGCTCGGGAGAGTAACCAGAAGATTTTCTATAAACTAGAGATTTATACATTATTAAGCAAAACTAAGGGGGGTGGGAACAAAACTGGGAACAAAATGAAATCCTTTGAAAAAAAGTTCTGCAGCAATTTTTTAGAACGCTCTGAACAAGGACAAAAAAATATAAGCATCATTATGTCACAGAAACGAAAATATTTTGGTCACAGTAAAAGTCACAATTGTTTGGAGAGAACAGTAATGGAGAGAATGATCCTGGGAAGACAAAGAAGACGGTGGCAACACGACTTTAAGAAAACCTTTACACATGACGTTAGATTAAGTTGAAGATCTTGCTAAAGAAGGAGAGTTTCATAAACGGCCTGTGATAAGAGCGACGTTCTGTAAAGGACATTTTGAATAATGATGATAGTGATGAATATTCTGATGATAATGAGTTATTTTAGATGGCAAAGTTATCTGATGCTTGGATCACCTCCACTGTCTATGAAACAAGGGCTACTTGTAATGAAGCGGCAACGAATGGGTTCTACTTTGCCTAAGCTAAATGCATTGTCATTTAGCAGGATAACAACAGCTGTCCCAAATACTAAACCGATTTCCCTGGGAAACGGCTCAAGATACGAAATTATCAACACATTCGTTTGGGGACAGAAGTGGCTTTTAGATGGGTCTATGCTTTTGATTTCTAGTGGAGGTGCACGAAATTTTCAACCGTACAACAGTTATATTAGGGTTTTCTAAAGTTATTTTGTTATTTCATATATAGCACAACTTCTCAACAACATAATTTAGATTAAAGCATTGCCACAATGAAATGATGGGAAAAGGTACCTCCAGGGTCAGCGAGCTAGAACTGACCAAGAACCTACTCTTATCATCTCGTGGTGAACCTGGAAACATATTCCTGCTCTGTAATTTGGCAATGTAGGAAGTGATCGGAGGTGAGCTACAATGCGATTAATTGGTACCGTAAACGCAGCTCAGAATCATATGGTAATTTCTAAACAGACGAGCAGAATCTCGGAGTTTCTGATCTACACGAGTCTTCTAACCGACGTCTAGAAACTTATAAACGCACAGAAGCTATGCAAAGGACCGAAATATGCTTCCAGCATATGTACACAAAAAGTACCGTCTGTAGGGGTAAAGTCATGCCACCCAGAATCAAGCTGGTTGGTCAAAACAGAATTGCCCGAGCCTGGCTAGCTATGTAAACGATGGATGTTTTGGCACTGCTACATGGAAAACCAAACAGAGACATATTACAGTACAGTCTACAGACTTACCCTATCAATATGACTGATATAAACATTTATGTCTTGTGTCCAACGTTTCCGCTTTCTTGAAAGGAAAATCTCCTGGGGTGGGGGTGCAAGAACCCACAAGGGAAGCTGAGAATAGTACCATTGCGACCTGCAAGGCATGTCGTAAGTGGCGACTGGTAGGGCCAAGGTAAGCTACCGTAGTAAATAAAAAGCGTCGCATAAAACGGATGTGCTGGCCTACTTGTAGGCGCATAACTGGCACAGTGTACAATCGCTCTTATGCTTAGATGACAAAGAGTGGTTAACAAGTGGTCGATATGGAGCGTTTGAAGAAGAAGAAACGAATTGTGAGTGAAAACATCACATTTCTTAAAGGCTTCAAAAAGTTACAAAACTGTTGAAAATCTTCCTTATAAGGAACGAGCTCCGCGCCAGAAAAAAAAACGGCAAAGCATGAACTTGCTCTTCAGCTCAGATCGTATACAAACATCGCTGAGAGACTGAATTGTGATCAATGAAAAGGAAACAAAGTTTACTGACAGACCTAACAGAAGATATAAAGAGATTGTCGAACAGACAAACCCAAGCATCACTTTTGGCCATGTTTCTGTCATACAAGCAGAATATAGTCTTAAGGAGCTCAATGTATACACGTTCTCGGCGCAAACCTCACAGATCACAAAGAGTGATTAACTTAGCTGATACGAACACAAACAGCAACAATCAGAAATGCCATCTAGTCGTCGAAAAATGTTCAAATTAATTACATTCCAAGTTACTAGTTGATAATTATGTTTATATTTGTTCTTAGTTTGTGTATCCGCACGCTGCTCAGATCATTGCTCTATACATCACACTGTCAAAAATGTGTTCAACTTCGGCACGCATGTCTTTGAGGCATGCTAGCGGTTTATTGTGGTACGCTAATTAGATTTTTTGAAGCTCTAAATTATCTAGCTGGAGCGTATTAATAATTAATAATTTTTCTTTTAATACCGTATTGCAAGGTTTTGAAAATCTGAGCCTATTAAGATTAATTATCGTAGTTGTAGGAGGGGATCAATTTTGTGCAACTGTTGAAGACCTGTTTAAGAAAAACTACAACTCCACTTCTAATTACCGGATAATGATAAGTTAGGCTGAAGGTTGTAAATTTCCCTTCTTACTTTTATTGAGAACATAAGATAAATGCGAGTTATGTTATGTTATGTAATGCAATCGACGTAATAGTACATTGGGCATTCCTTTTCAGGTTCTGTCCTCCGCTGCAGCAGCCATCCTGACTTATATTTGCTCACTGTACCAATGAGAATTTGATAAGTATACCTTCTTCTCTACCACGAAGACGACACTGTCTGGCATGTCCAAACTTAACTTATAATTCTCGTACTCGTTCCAGTGTCTGAGACTCGCCCACATCACATAAATGAGAGCGTACCGCATTGATGACATCGGCTCTGTCCATACTTCTGCCCGCTTGAGTCGGGGCATTGTTTGCAAGAAAGTCAGCCCGCTCGTTGCCCTGCACTCCAGCGTGTCCAGGTGTGTACAGTTGAGAGTTGCAAGGATCATGGATGTTTTCTAAAAAACTAACTGATTAAAGTAAGTTTATATAGCTTTTTACAGGACCACAATGATTGACTGAACTAACATAAACAATTTGAGGTTGAGGGCGGTGTGTGATTACTAATTAAAACAAGAGCCTAAGTATGTTTGTCTCTCGTAGTGAGGTGCAACTTCCATTTAAATTGATATGGTTACAATACCTGGTTGCTCTTTCTAAACGGTATTTATTTCTTTTATGGTACCAAAAGTAGCGTAGCTTATTTGTAGTTCTTGAATTAAATCAACATGAGGAAATGTTACCAGACGATGGAAGGGAAACGTCTTGTTTGAGGTAAGGAAATGTTACCAGACGATGGAAGTAGAAACGTCTTGTCTGAGATGAGGAAATGTTACCAGAAGATGAAAGTTATGAAACGTCTTGTCTGAGATGAGGAAATGTTACCAGACGATGGAAGAGAAACGTCTTGTTTGAGATGAGGAAATGTTACTAGACGATGAAGTTATGAACCGTCTTGTTTGAGATGAGGTACGTTACCAGACGATGGAAGTAGAAACGTCTTGTCTGAGATGAGGAAATGTTACCAGAAGATGAAGGTTATGAAACATCTTGTTTGAGATGAGGAAATGTTACCAGAAGATGAAGGTTATGAAACATCTTGTGTGATGTGAGGAAATGTCACTAGAAAATAAAAGTTATGAAACATCTTGTCGGAGATGAGGAAATGCTACCAGAAGATGAAAGTTATGAAACGTCTTGTTTGAGATGAGGAAATGTTACCAGAAGATGAAAGTTATGAAACGTCTTGTCTGAGATGAGGAAATGTTACCAGAAGATGAAAGTTATGAAACGTCTTGTCTGAGATGAGGAAATGTTACCAGAAGATGAAAGTTATGAAACGTCTTGTCTGAGATGAGGAAATGTTACCAGAAGATGAAAGTTATGAAACGTCTTTTTTCTCCAATCCTGTTTTGCCTCACAGCGTCAGGATAAGAAGATATTTATAGGACTGGCTATTGTCTGCGCTTCGTAAATAGTGTCTTTCGTCGCCTCTGTTGCCTCTGTGGTCCATCTTTTGCGCGGCCGGTCTTTTGCTTTCTATGCATTGTATCGGAGCATTGTAACGTCTTGTGTGAAGTGAGAAAATGCTACTAGGAGATGAAAGTTATGAAACGTCTTGTCTGTGGTAAGGACATGCTACCAGACGATAGAAGCAGTGACACGTATTGTAAAGCTGCTATTACATGTGCTTCACGGTCGAGTTGTTTGGCTACTATCGATCCACCAAATGTGGCTTCTGATAGGTGGTCATAGACAATAGAATTGCTCAAATATTATCACTAGAATATATCTTTTCCGGATTCCCTACACAACAAGACAGCTGTTCATGCTTGTCTATTCATGGGTTATATTGAACACCTAGTATGGACTACATATGATGGCCCCCTTCCGTCTGTCTATCACAGATACATTGATGACTGTATTGGCATCACTGATATGCCTGAAGCCGATTTGTCACGCTTCATTAATTTCATTAATGTTTTCAACCCTTCTATTCGTTTTACTTCTCACATCTCCACTACTTGTGTCAACTTTCTTGACATTACTATCACCTTACGCCTATCCGCTATCACTACATCAGTATATTACAAGCCTACTGATGCACATAGTTTTCTCCTCTATACTTCTTCCCATCCCGGGCTTGTCGTGACTCTTTGCCATTCTCGCAGCTCTTACGCCTTCGTCGCCTTTGTAGTGAGGACGATGATTTTCTTGAGAGAGCTCACGAGATGCTTGATTTCTTTCGTAGGCGCCTATACCCGGAGAGCGTGCTTGTCTCGGCTATGCATCGAGTTCAGAAAATCACTCGCCAGCAGGCCCTTACCAGCCAGCATAGGACTACTAACTCTGACAGAGTAAAACTTATCTTAACTTACCACCCCCATAGTTCCCTGGTGAAAAATGTTTTATTCCGTCATCTGTCTCTCCTTAGATCAGATCCTGAGACCCGTTCTGTCTTCCCCAACTATCCTTTGGTGTCTTACAGACGGGACAGAAGTCTTAAGGATATGTTGGTATACAGTCGCCTTAAGTCCAATATCCAGACTCATTTTGGCACTGTCCAGTGTGGCCGTCGGCGTTGCAACACGTGTGCTTATGTGATACAGACGCGTACTGTATCTTTTCCTTTCGGCACGTTTCTTATTGACGATGGGTTCACATGCGAGTCCCGTAATCTTATCTAAGCCATTATCTGTAAGCGGTGTAACAAGGCTTATATCGGCGAGACAGGCAAGAGGCTCAGTGACCGATTCGCCCAACACTTACGCGACATACGCCAATGCTCTGTGACCCTGTAGCCACCCATTTCAATGATACTGGCCATTTAGGTGCTCACGATGTCCAGGTCACAGCCATCCGATCATGTTCCTCGGATGATCGCAGTCGATTTGCTCTGGAGAATCGGTTGATTTCTTTGTATGGTACCATGCGACCACGCGGGCTCAACGTATTACATTCTTATGCTTCTTAGTACTTTCTCTTCCCATGCTTTGTAATCTATATGGGTATATGTTGCATGTATTCATGTTATATTCCATTCTTATGCTTCTTAGTACTTTCTCTTCCCATGCTTTGTAATCTATATGGGTATATGTTGCATGTATTCAAGTTATATATTTACTAGATGTTTCATTGTTTCTTTTCCGTTCTATTTCTAGTTTTTATGAGTGTTTTTTGTGTTACATTTATTTCCTTATTCGTTTTTATTCCAGATTTTCCTCAGATACGTTTGTATTTGGTCGTCCATTTGTGTTTCATTTTAATTTGTCACTCCTGTTTGTTCGTTTGCTTGATAAAGGCCTTGTTGGTCGAAACGTTGCTGTATTTTGTCATTGTTTTTGTAATTTGTAAAACTGCAGTACTTTGTGATTACGTGTTTTACACAACAAGAGACGCATTAAATGTAAATAAAAATCAGAATATGTCAGAGCCCATATTGTTTTTTTCGTTTGCCTGCGATAAATTCTGGCGTATTAATGACCTAAAATGACGTATTTGACGGATTTTTTAGTAAAGAGTTGCGGTACTTATCACGTGTGTTCCTCGTCATTCAGGAAATCTTACTCCGTTTTCAGAGATGCTAGTAATTTAGCTTGATTGATTGATTGATTAATAGGAACATCATCATTACACTTTGGTGAGTAACCATGGGTGCTCCGATCATTTCCTTACACTGTTACAGATGAAGATTTCCGCTGCAGTGCACGAGCTCCGTAGCACCGGCGAGGGTCCCGATGTAATTTTAAAGATCGTGAAGATATTTTTGTAGGATGTTTATTTTATTTTTTTATCATTTCTATTGAATTTTGCCCGGGCAGCGGCTTTTCAGCCCGCTCTTCTCGATTTTAAACTGTCAATGGTTCTTTCTCGTGCTCAAATTGAACACGGGACCTACGCTTTATCGTCAGTCTCCGATATGGCTAGGAACTCGATCTCACCTACACTCAGATGAGGGATCTCTGGAAAAATATCTAGATTGCTCCACTAGGGAGCAAACCTGGTACCTTTGGCACAAGAGACCTAGCCCCTACGCCACAGATACCCCTTAGTAACTTAGATCTCCAAGTAAAGAATCAGGATTGTAAACTTGATAGGCACCTCATACCTTACATACTACAAAGCCTACGGCACATTATTTTCCAATGCACGTCATGTAAGATCAATAGAACAGCTCAAGTGCAAGACAACGTGCAACAATCTATTTACGATGTCGACATCTTCGTAGTTCTGAAACTAACTTGAGAGCAAAAGCAGCCATCAATTGTTCGGTCTAAAATGCTATATAAATCATTGAAAGCCCTGCCTGCCTTCTGCGGGCATAAGACACATGTGAAACTTGAACTTTCTAAAAACTATGTCGGCGCTGAAGAATGCATACATCAATGATCACATAAATTGCACGAGAAAAGAAATAGGTTTTTATTGATTAGCAAGTAAGGATGGTGCATTGATGTAAACCGGATAAGTCAAAATAGCGTCTAAAGGGATAGGATTGACTAGTGCACCGTGTTTCTCCATATGGCTTCGTCCCTGTCGATAGAAATAGTAAGTTATCTACCGAGAATGTTGCCCAAAGCACGATCTCCGTCGTTCCAGTAAAAATTCTAGGGATCTCATGAAAAATATGCACACATGACTCGGTCCGAATTCGAACCCACAACTATTAAAACGACATTATACCATCTTAGCAACTTCACCATAGAGACAGCGAATCGTAATAACAAATGATGGTTAATATAACATGTGTCAGATGTACATGAAAAATAGCGTCTTTTTACACATAGCATTTTTACAAGTGGCATTTCTACAAGTGACATGTTGATTTCAAAGTTCGTTCTTAGTATTGGGTCAATGTTGCTGAAATTAGAACGGTATCGCCCGTGTGGGCAAGGAGCTCAAGGGAAGCAAAGAATAGTACCACTGTGATCCACAAAGTATGTCTAAGAGGCGACTGACGTAGGTTCTAGGAAAGCTACCCTAGTAAATTAAAAGCATTATAGAAATCGGATGTGCTGGCCTACTTGTCGGAGCATAACTGGAACACCGTGCAATCGCTCTTAGACTCAGAAACCCATACAAATCACACAGAGTGGTTTAACAAGTGGTCGATATGGAGCTTTTAAAGAAGAAGAAGAAGTAGACATGGTATCACTTTTGAGCAGGACTTTACTTAGTTTCCACATGGTTGCTATAAATGGCAGCTGTTCAACAAGACCATACGAACAGTTTAATAAAATATGTGTATATTTTTCAGTGCGTTTTATCATGAGGAATATTCTGGAAGCATAAGAGAATGATCATGTGTCTGACCTGTTCATATTGTAAAGGTGCAGGTTCATAGACTCAGGAAAAGTAGGACTTTTCCTCTCTCGTTCGTTCTTTTCGGTCGTTTTTATCATTCGAATGTGATGTATAAACAGCCAAACACCAAGAACGGAAGTACGTGCACAAAACATTCAGTACCATTTGGAGCTCAGGTGCTTATCCTTCTGTGGTGTGTTCGGTTTCAACCAGCTGTTTATTTACTAGGGTAGCTCGCCCTAGGGTAAGATCCATTCTGCTGTATATTTGGGCCTGGATCTATGTATTTTCGATCAACTTTTTGCCGTAGCATTTATCTGATCTGAGCCATGGTGCTTGGACGTCATCTCACTCTGTGAAGGATGATCGGTGTCCGAAAAGTATTGCCCTTAACCAATGTTTGGGTCAAGCCTTTACATTATCGACATTACTTTTCTATCCACGGTGAGTTAATCCTGAGTAGGAGTATTCTCAGCCGTTTCGGGCGTGTCGGCACTGGCAATTTGCAAGTGTTTACTCTGCATTTTTCCTGTCCCTGGGAAACACTAGACTGGGGCTGCGCACAAATATTTTAGAAGGTCGTTTCAATCGGCGCTAGCAACGCAACTGAAATGTTGTGCTCGCCATCATCACCCACCTCAGTTCTTAGGGGAATGTTAGTTGTTATGCAACAGTACCTTGTCGGTTGTTCCAGGGAGGGCAGTCCCTTTAGACATCACCCACCTCGGTTCTTCCGGGGATGTAAGTCGCTAATGCAACAGTACCTTGCCAGGTTGTCCCAATGAGGGCATTTTCGTTAGGCACTAAAACGCAACTTTAGATTTGCGCTAGGCCAACTTTACCCAATAGCTTTCTCTGCGCTTGGCCTCATGTACGGAATTTACTTCAATCTTCCCATGTATCGACACGATGCGCTACAGTGTGTTCCAGAAACACTTACCGAGACCTTTGTTTTGTACGGGGTTCAAGCAACTGCTGTGCTTTCCAGTTTTCACCTGCTCATCTGGGTGGGTCCGCTCACCCTTACGTTTTCCACGCCTTCCCGTCGCCCCATCTAGAGAACCTTGCGTGTCTGCCCTGTATTTCGACTCAGCTGAGACTTTTGTTTCGTTACGCATGGTTCTTATTTATTTTTGCCCCACAGTTGGCATTTGCTTGCGACCCTTTACTTCGGGAGAGTTGGGTTTCCTTCACTGACGACTACTGTTTCTTACCTTTCTGTTTTTTCACCGTGCACACCTTCCCAATGCCTCTGACTTGTCCGGACGCAGAGCTAAATTCGAGCCCCCTCCTAAGAGCCCCGAGTTTTGCCCTATGTGGGCCCACGGGCAACTCAACCCGGGGCCCGGCATATCGGGCTCTAGGGGGAAGAGAGAGAGAAAGCTGGAGCTATACTGGCTCCGAGTGTCGTCCCACGAGGGTCTACATCTCTTCGATGGATGCACCTCTCATCCCTTTAATTTTGGTTCGGTCATTTACTCCTAGGGAGTTTGCATTCGTTCGCAGACGACTCCACACTGCTGTTTCTTACGTTTTGACAACTTGGACAAGTTTTATCAGACTTCGGCCACGAGATGCGTGCATTTTGTTAGTATATTTGGGCCTGCATTGCTTTTCCGTGCTTGTCCTACTACCACTACCTGTGGCTCTCCTTCGATCCCGGTGCCCCTTAGCCAGACCGGAACCAAAGTCTGTTACCAGGGTTACCGCGTGGAGGTGGAGCACATGGTCTTGATTAGTGCCGGCTCACTAAACCTGGCGCAGCGTTGTCCCCATGCACCTTCGACGCCAAATAGGAAATAAAAGGGTTCAAAGACAAACGATTGTTTTTACTGCAACGGGCTTTCCCATGTGGCTTGTTGACTTTCCGCAGAAATGGCACGCCACCCGCTGAGTATTGCACAGAGCATAAATTGCCTAGCTCTGACAGCAATCTTAGAGTTCTCCTGAAGAAATTCAGACTTGAATCTCAAGACAAGTTTCGGGTTCGAATCCCTGACAATCAGATCACAAGGCTAACTACTTTACCACTTCACTGTAGAGATTCCCCAAGAATCGTATGGTCTTTAAGTGTCCCTTAGCTGTCGCAAAGTATAACAGAGTTCATATCATGTCAGCAAATTTACTAAAGGAATAGCCAACACTGTTTTTGTCCAACCACCATTGGTAGACTACAACAATGAGAAACTCAATGAGTGATAAGGAGGAGGTATGGTGGCTAGCTAGAAAGATATGGCATTGAGTACTCATCGTCATGTGCCATGCCGACTAGTGTGCTCGATCATATATCTTCTGTTCTTAATGCCGACTATCTGTTCGGATGTTGACACTATTCCGTGCCATGCAGCTCTACAGAATATTCTCTTTCTCTGTCTTCCTCTGTCTGGTCTCCCATTGATTTATCATTCTGTCGCATTGTGTTCTAAATCTCCATTTCTCATCACATGCCCGATAAATGATGACTGTCTCTTTCTTATATTCATAATAAGTTTTATCTGTGCTTTCTCTTTTAACAAAAGAAAATGTGGTCCAAGAAGTATAATGGACGTCAGAACCTCAAGTCATATATCAGAGATACCCACAGTTTCCTGTTATTACGTGTGGATTTATACTGTTACTTCTTCTTCTGTCGTCACACTGCTACCAGGTTGCTGCCCTGTGTCGTGGTTTTCTCTTTTTGTCTTGCGCTTGTCTAGTGGCTTGGGTGATTGTTATTTTTGCTCTTTGACAGGATTCTGTTATGTCATCTAACCATCTTTTTCGTGGTCTTCCTCTCGTCTTCTTTCCTGATGTTCTGTTGTAGAAAACGCTGTATACTGTGAAGTTTGGAAGCGTTCTTATTAAGTGATAAAACCACTTCATTCTTTGTTTCTCAATGTAATTCAAGCAAGGTTCTGTGCAAGCTTTCTTTCTTATGCTGATGTTGGTGACTCTGTTTTCTGGTGTTGTTGGTAACTTTTCGCAGGCACGGCATTCCACATGACCATATATAGTTATATTTTGCTACTGTGCTTTGCTCATTGTCCATGTTTGCCTCTGGTAACACAAAGTAGAAATGAAAATACTGTTGATCATCTATTGTTTAACTATACTGTGTATACTGTTACACTAAGCAATAATCAATCAAAATATATATCATCACCCAGGTCACTAGAGCAGCCCAAGACAAAATCAGAAAACAACCACACTAGACAACAATCCGTTAACAGTATGATGAGAAAAGATGAAGAAGAATTATATGTTAAATATCCTCATGTATTGTCTTTGTTTTCAGAAATTCTGACAATACTGTTTCCCGTTTCCTATTTCGTACACCAACGATTTAAAAGTTTTGAGTTTAACGAATGATTTTGTGAGATCGTTTCTACGCAAACAAATTATACATTTCAGGCTGTTATAAAACTCTCTGAAATATTTAGAGAGAACCATAGCAAGCATTAGTAAACCAACATTCATTTAAACAAATCATTCATGTAGACAAGACGTTGCAGATATATACTTAGAAGATCAAAAGAAAGTATTTAGAAGGTATTTAGTTCGGTTTCAATGGTGAGTTTTTGGGTGTGTTTTTGTGTTTCTTCTCTGTGGTTTTTTTCGTTCTGGTTTTGTTTGTGTTACACAAAGAGAAAAGTTAATGGTGTCAGGTGTTCCAAATACTACAAAACTGGACACTCTCTCTTTCTCTCTCTCGCGATCCCCGCTTACACTGATGAACCAACTCTTATCATGAATTACTGTTGCTGTTAGGGACACCGTCCTCCGTACAGTTGCTGTTAGGGACACTGTCCCCCCGTACAGCTTCTTGCAAAGCTCTGTGTTATTGGGCCAGGTTTATTTTCTCAGGGCTGCCAACAGCTGGCAGTCTTGCAGTATGTGCTCTGTCGTCATGTCCCCCTTTCCACAGTGGCACAGGCTAGTTGTGCCAATCTTAAATTTGTTAAACATGTGGGCCCGGGGTCTGTTATGGCCGGTACGGAGGCGGAATATGGCAACTTGTTCACTACGGGACAGGCCATAGTACCCATCACTGCTGTTGTGTTGTGGGTGGTCTTTCGGCCATTTTTTGTTGTACTACCAACCGATGGTTGTCCTGGCATCCTCTTAGCTGATCTCGTGATCAATCTGCGGTAGTCGCCCTAAACTGGAAACTGAATCGCAAGCAATATTGCAAGCCATATCATAAGCGGTATCGCAATCAGTATCGCGAGCGGTATCGCAAGAAATATCGCCAGCAGTATCGCAAGGAATATTGCATTCAGTATCGCAAGCTTTAAAATCATCAACAATATTGTCACCATCATCATCATCATCAGTCCTCGTCGATCCCAGGGACAAATAATGCACATTCCATTCGATCTTACGTCTTTCTCTACTCAAGTTTCCATATCTTCATGAACAGTCTGTGATTTATTATGTTTCTGTTCATGTAAATATTTGCTTCTATAACATGAAAAGGGGGCGGAGGTTGTGTGTTATCAGTTCTACTTCCTACACCTCTTATAAGCCTTTCAATACATGCAAGAAAACACGACTTTTCACCCTGAAGCTGTGAGACAAAACATGATTAGAGAATTGAGGACGACCAATACATGCAAGAAAACACGACTTTTTACCCTGAAGCTGTGAGACAAAATATGATTAGAGAATTGAGGGCGAAGAATACATACAAGAAAAGACAATGGTTCTCTCCTAAGCCACCAGGAAAATCACACACTAACAAAGGTGTCTGAATTGATATCATCAGTAAAGCTCCGTAAAATAAAAATGCTAACAAAGTATTGCAAACATCCAATGTTGATGAATTTTCTACAGTACGAAGATTATTGAAAACATCATCTTCTTAAGACCAACATCGTCTTCATGAAGATCTTCATCATCCACAATCACATCATCGTGGTCGTCATTAAAATAATAATCAACATTGACCTCTGAAGACGGAGAAGGCCCGCTTGTATGGGGAGGAAACCAATAAAACGGTAAGCAGACGTTCACGCAAAAATCTGTTAGAAACGCTACATCAAATGCATGACTACGCCTGAATTCATAGTGGACAAACACAGAAGAAGAAGTCATTGTTAAGTTTAACATCGACATCAATAAAAGTTACATCATCATATTAGGTCAACATTAAGTTCAACATCGACATCAATAAAAGTTACATCATCATCTTAGGTCAACATTAAGATCAACATCGACATCAATAAAAGTTACATCATCATCTTAGGTCAACATTAAGATCAACATCGACATCAATAAAAGTTGCATCATCATCTTAGGTCAACATTAAGATCAACATCGACATCAATAAAAGCTACATCGTCATCTTAGGTCAACATTAAGATCAACATCGGAAATCAGTAATATCAATATCATTATCATAAAAATAAAAATAGTCAGCATCGAGACAAACATCGTCAACGTTAAAATTAGCAAAGTCATCACTAATTTCAACATTGTCATCAGTGAGAACAACAGCATCAAGGTTACGATTAACACCATCATCATTGTGATCATCACTGTCCGCACTGTGTACAACATCGTCAACATTTACATCAACTTCGGTTGCATTAAATTCAACATTATCAGCATTATGATCATACACAACATCACCAGCAATAAGGATTGTCTGATGATCTGAAAACTTAACTGCACATAATATTAGCACACTATCTTGGCAAAAAAATGATACTTAATCTGTAATTACATTATTTAAACATTAACCCTCTAGCTGCTAAGGATGTGTATGGACGTTTTCCCCCATTTACTGCTAAAGACGCATTAACACGTCTGTTATTATCTATCCTCTTTGGGCTAAAGACGTGTTAACACGTTATACGTTTCTACTGTCACTACGTTTGTGACCTAGAAACAAATAGTAGCTATTTTTAGATCCGTCTTCGAAAAGTATTGTAGCAGCGAAAGGGTTAAAACAATATACTTAACAATGTGGTTAGTGTATGAAGAAAGTATTAAATGAAGTTATGAGAAATACTGTAACTTTCTATATTTTTGGTTTCCTTAAATGAAGTTATGAGAAATACTGTAACTTTCTATATTTTTGGTTTCATTAAAGAGGGACCAGAAACTATCGAAATTATCGTTAATGTGGCTCTGATATAGAATCCGGGAGAGAAGCGAGGTAGAAGTCGATGTATAGAGACATGGAGACAAGCTATAGACTGAGAAAGAGAAGAGTCAGGAAAGGCCGTGAATGGAGTACGCTGGCTTACTCAAGACAGAACTAGTTGAAGGAAATTTGTTGATGCCTTATGCTTCAACGGAGTTAAGAGAAGAAGAAGAAGAGGAATTAAATATATATATATATGAGAGATGAATCAGTGAGAAGATGCATGTATATCTATGAGATATATATCTATGAGACATGAATCAGTGAGAAGATGCATGTATATCTATGAGATATATATCTATGAGAGATGAATCAGTGGGAAGATGCATGTATATCTATGAGATATATATCTATGAGATATATATCTATGAGACATGATACAGTGGGAAGATGCATGCATATCCGTACCAACCTGATAAGATCCAGAAATGTATCAGCAGAGTTGAGAGACTCAGCTTTACCATATCGTCTCATGGAACTTCTGTCAGCACCACCTCCAGGATCCATTGTCACTGCTAAGAATATTCCAAGAAAAACTGCCAAGAAGGTTGTGACACCAAAGTAACCGATGGTTTGTAGCCCCATTCTGCCACATGTTCTGGCATCCAGACCTGCTATGCCAGAGATGAGGGAAGCCAAGATGATTGGCAACACTAACATCTGCAACATTCGCATTAGAAGCCTCCAGGGAAGCCAATGTACATTACTTTCTTTAGTAAATGATTCTTTCGTGCCACGAATAGCAACCCCCATGACAAGGCCCATTAGAACTGATGCCAGGAGGCCTATAAGAAGGGAGTTTTCCTTACTACATGCCAGACATTTTCTACCATATCGTTTAAAATTTCCCCGATATCCTAGATCCTCTTCTGGAACTGAGATAAAAACATGGGTGTTTACAGCACTGACATTGTTTTCAGTTGGAGAATCCATACCTTCGTTGCTTCGTTTTCTTTCCATACTGTAAAACTTAACAGTATATGAGATAGTTATATCAGTGAATGATGAACTTCCAGAAATAATACTAACTCTAACAAACTACACTCGTTTCCTTGACTAAGCTGCATCCCTTTTATAAATAATGTGCTTGTTGATCAAAATTACAGCACAAACAGAATGACATCAACTAACTTGTCAAAACTGCTCTTTGAATGAAATTACACTAAGATAACAGCAACACTACCAAAACAGCTTGTCAAAACTCTCGTCTTATGAATATCTTATGATGAAATAAAAATGTTCTCAAATATTACCAAAATGATTTAATTTTAATATAAAATGTTAACAAATAGCAAAATAAATTATACAACACAGTTGAGATTAAAGCTTCCTGCACAAGCCCCGAAGTCGAGACGTGAAACTATTGTTTCTGTTTAGTTATAGATAACAAAGAAACTCATGAAAAAAACCGCAGAAACACTGATGACCCAAGAGCAGGCTGAGTATCGCGAGTAGCATCACAGTTGTGGTAAAGGCCTGGTGTGAGTGCGAGACTGCATTGACAGCGCGTGTGTCGCCTCGCTGTCTCGTTGTCACACCGAATTTTCACGCGCAAGACCTTTGTCATCCGAAGTTGAAGATGTGCATGAAGTGTTTTCTACTTCGGTTGTCGTTTGGAAAATGTCAGACAATCAAATGGGGGAGAGTATCTTAACGTCTGCCAACATTTGAGATCCTTTGCTTTCAATTTACGGTTACATAACTACGATGTAATTTGATTTAAAGAAACAGCTTTTCCTCCCTAATCGTGTCTGATTCTTTTTACATTTTTATTTTCGGTAAAAATCTAACCCAGTTAGTGGTTTGCGTTCGTTCTTATCAATCAAGTTAACCATTCTTTGTTATCTGTGTGGTTTGCACATACAACGTGAGTACTTTGCACACCCATTAATCCCCTACAACAAGTAGGACAGGCATATCCGAATTTCGGTCAACGTGTTTGTATATTTTCCAACAAGATAAATACTTGTATAGATAGATAACTGTAAGATTTTACAAACGGAGGAACCCCACTTCAAAGTATCACATCTGGAGTTATACTGTAACATGGTATCATATTTGGTTGGTCATATGGAGACAGTTCTAGCAAGCGAAAAGAAACCTTACAGAATTTCTCAAACAAACATAAAATAATTGGTTATGAAGCAGTACAAACTAATACTAACAGTCATCATAAAAAAACTTGTCTTGAGCAGAGCTGTGCCACCCTATCTTCTTCTTTCTTCTTCTTTCTCGAATCCTGTATGCCTCACAGCGTCAGGTCAGGAAGAGATTTCTAAAACGGCCCTAGTATGCGCTTCGTAGATAGTCTCTTTCGTCGCCTCTGTTATCTCTGAGGTCCATCTTTTGCGTGGCCGGCCTTTTGCTTTGTACCCATTGTATCGGAGCAGCATTGCTCTTTGGCGTGCACTGTCTGATGGTAATCTGCTTACGTGGCCGAACCAATTAATTTGTTGTTTCTTGATGAAGTCTAGTACTGATGTTGTACCCACTTTTTCCTGATGTCTTCATTTCTCAACCGGTCTCTTCTTGTTACACCCAGCATTCTGCGTAGACACTTCATCTCTGTTGTGACTAGTTTTCTTCTATCGTTTGTTGTCAGCGTCCAGGTTTGGAACTGGTAACATAATGTGGGGAGAAAGATTGTGTTGAACATTGCTCTTTTGTGTTCATGGTGACGTGTTTGCATCTTAAAATTGGCGCCATTTGCCCTATCATTTGATTTGCTTTGTTGCATCTGTGTTGAATTTCATTAGTTATTCTTCCATTTGCTGAAAAATGCTCCCCAGGTATGTGAAATCTTTTACTTGATTTAGTAGATGATTATCGATGGAGATGTTGGTAGTGTTTACGGAGCCACCCTATCATCATCATCAAATAGCTTATCCTGAGAAGAACATTGCCACTCTAACATCATCTTATCTTATCTTAACCACATTTGCCGTGAAGCGTCGCGGTGAGAGTTAGTTTTCTATCCATTGCCAGGTGTGTTGCGCTTGACGTTGTCAGTCCATGTTTTCACAGGGACTCTGAGACGTTATCTATCCATCGTGTTCTTGGCCTGCCTCGTGCTCTGCGCCCTGAGTGTCAATTATTGTAGGCACGTGATGGTAGTAAATGTGGTTCCATTCTCATTAGATGGCCGAACCACTTGATTCTTTGCTTCTCGATGTACTGTATACATGGTATAGTACCAACGATGCTTCTGATATTCTCGTTTCTCACTCTATCTCTCCTTGTAACGTTGACAACTTTTCGTACACATCTCATTTCACATGTTGTAATCTTTCTTTCGTGTGTCTTAGTCAGGGCCATGTTTGGCACTGATAGCAGAGAGTTGGAATAAATATGCAGTTTATCAGTTGTCGTTTGACTGCCTTGTTAATGCTTGGATGTTTTAATAGTGGTGACAGTTCCCTAACATCATCATCATCATCAAGTTGCTTGTCCTGAGCAGAACTGTGACACACTAACATCATCATCATCAAGTTGCTTGTCCTGAGAAGAACATTGCCACCCTATCATCATCATCATCAAGTTGCTTGTCTTGAGAAGAACATTGCCACCCTAACATAATCATCACCAAGTTGCTTGCCCTGAGGAAAACTTTGCCCGCTAACATCATCATCATCATCAAATAGATTGCCCCTCCTGGAACTAGGTTCCCATGATAGCAGTTGTGTTTCACACTCTATTCTGTGCAAAATGTCCGGTGTAATCAGCAGTCATTCTTAACTCGTCACTGACATCATGCACCCATCGTCGTCTATGTCTTCCTCTCGCTCTTCTTCCAGGCCCCATTCCTTCTAGAATTATCTTCTCCAGGCAGTCATGTCATTTAATATGTCCGACATAATTAATTGTGTTTGTTCTTATGTTCTTTAATAACCAACTCTGCCCGTCTGCCCAGCGTCTTCGTAGCGCGTTGGACTACGGGTGACTATCCCTCTGTGTGTGCGGGTTCAATTCCGCGGGATGGCAGAAAAAGCCACAGATTCCCCAGATTTACGGTGTTTGTGGCACCGAACCGAAGGGTTACGATGTCCATGGCACCGAGCCGAAGAGTTGAAAAGCTCAAGTGCTTCTGGATCGGAAAAAAAAAATAACCAACTCTCTTTAATATCAAGAAACCCTAACAGCCTTGGTAATTTCTCTCGTACACCAGATGTCCCTCATCTGTCACCGTCAAACTCAAAGCATACGTCATATACTGAATCCATCTTCACCGTGGGCTTCTCTTTCTCTGTGAATACTTCATTCCGTATTGGTCTTCTCCAACCCTACGTTTAAAATAAAATATTTCCAAAATACTTCAATTTTCTCATTTTTATTTGTAGTATCATTCAATTATCTTTATTTTGAGTTCATGCTGAAAAGATATTTTTGATTTCTTCTTTGTAAATGATATACGAATAACTCTTCTATAACACTTATGTTTAGAAGCACATACATGCTTTTCCACTGCCTTGTTAAATGTCCGAGTAGGCTAGCATATCCAATTTCTGCTACGCTTTTTCTTTACTAGGCTAGTTTCCCTAGGCCCCTATCTCAGTCGCCTCTAACAACATGCCTTTAGGTGGCAGTGTTACTATTCCTTGATGCCCCTTGAGAGCCCTGTAAAACGCGGGGGCCCTCTAGATTGATATTCTCTAGGTAACCATGTCGTTTTATATGTCCACATTATTTCATTTTTCTTTTTTTAATCAGCCACGTCTCTTCAATTTTAAACTATTGCAAAATAGATATATTTATTCTTTTTTCTGACTATGGTATTTTGAGTACTCTTCTGTAGCACTTCTTTTCGAAGGTATTATTCGATTTTCAACTTTGTTTAAAATCAATATTACATGCCTCACAGCCATACACGTTGCTATAGGGAAAATATATGCTCTTAAAATCTAAATTTGTACAGATGCACCATAACTGTGTCAAAAATTGATTTTAAATAGATAATATTTTATCTTTTATCTTTGTTTTATCTGCTGCAAACATCTTGATGATATACGTCTTTATAACGTGCATACAAGACACCAGACAATTTTAGTGACGAAACTGTTTGAATAAAAAACTCTTTCAATAGACAATTCTTTGATGACTAAGGTAACTGGTATTTCATAAACGAGACGAATAACTTAGAACGCATATGACAAAGAATAGTAAGAATATGTGCATTCAAAAATACATAAACATCAAGGAGAATTGACTCATAAATAATATCATATCTCTTAAACTGTAATATGTTGGCCATATAACACGCGTTAGTGGACTTGGAGATTATAATAATGGATAGCATTGTCTCTCTCTCTCTCTCTCTCTCTCTCTCTCTCTCTCTCGCGATCGTTCTTTTTGGCCATTTTGATCATTCTTATTGTGATATATAAACAGCCTTTGCCAAGAACGTAATTTTACATCATTCAACGCCATTTGGAGCTCTGGTGTTTATCCTTCCACGGCGTGTCCTGTTTCAGCCAGCGTTTACTCTTTCGCTCTCCGTCAGCCTTTGGCTGTCCCCAGCCTACCTGCAAGGCAGCGGGTTGCTATTCTCTTTTTGGGTAGCTACCCTTACACAACCTTCCCTCCCGGGATGTTGAGCGTCATCTGCCCAGGTTACCAGTCTTCTTTTGGACTACTTGGTTTGTCTGCAGTCCAGTTTTGTGTACGGTTTGCTCCGCTAGGCTTTGATTGTCCCTAATTTAACTACAAGGCAGTAGTAGCATTGTGTCTGAAAGACGAGGCGGTGAAAATTGATTGATTGATTGATATGAATATCATCATTGCACTTCGGTGAGTAGTCCTGTGTGCTCCGATCTCTTTCTTACACAGGAAGATCTCAACTTCAGTGCACGAACTCCGTAGCAACGGTGAGGTCCCCGATGTAATTTGAAGATAGTTATGTAGGAACTTTATTTTCAATCTTTTTTAATGAATTGGGCCTGGGCAGCGGTTTTCCAGCCTGCTATTCTCGATTTTGAACTGCCAAGGGTTCTTTAACGTGAAGGGTTCTTCAAATCGAACATGACACCTATGTTTTATCGTCCGTCTCCGATAGGACAAGGAACTCGATCTCACCTACACTGAGATCAGCGATCTCTGAAAAAATATCCAGATGGCTCAACGAGGGAGCGAACGTCGTACATTTTACACGAGAGACGAGCACCTAAACTCTATGCCACAGAGACCACCTAAGGCAGGGGAAGACGAAGACGATAGCGGCAACTGAACATTAAAGAAACCTTGAACAAGACGATAAGCTTGACTGTATGAATTGTTATAGGTTTTAATGTTGTCTGCGACAAAAGCAAAATTTTGCAAGTTTTGTAAAGTTTTACCATATCATCAGTGGCGGCTCGTCATTAAGGGCCACTGGGATCGAGCCCCACCGAAAATAATGTGTAGCGTATATTTTAATATTTTATAAATTAATTCATAACCACACAAAGCGATGACTTTTCCGATAATTTTTGTCTGGCCCCACTAACAAAAATGATTACGAGCCGCCACTGCATATCATATTAGTCAGTTATCACCAGCGATCGCATTGTTTAATCTAATAATTATGAAATGATTCGGTGATGAGACAAGTTACGACGTCTGTATAAAAACTCATTAAACTGTCTAACCTGTTAATGATGACGCGATAAAGTGATAAGACAAGATAAGAAGGATTTGTCTCTATACTCATGTTGTCTTATTTATGATGATGAGGCAAACTTCTACTTCTTCTTCTTCTTCGAACGCTTCATGTCGACCACTTGTTAACCACTCTGTGTGATTTGTATGTGATCTGAGTCTAAGAGCAATTGTACGTTGTGTCAGTTATGCGCCTACAGGTAGGCCAGCACATCCGATCTCTGCAATGCTTTTTATTTATTAGGGTATATTAACTAGGTCCTACATCAGTCGCCTCTTACGACATACCCTGTAGGTCGCAGTGGTACTGTTCTTTGGTTCCCTTGCTGGCCCCAGAACCACACGGGCGGGCATGAGGTAAACACAATCTGTTAAGGGTTAAGTTAAGTTAATTGCATATCCTTTACAGCACTTTGCGAATCAACCCCAGCTTTTAAAGCTGTTTGTGATTTTTCTAGGCATTATTACGTTCAGTAGTTTGCCATTGCTTTCTGAACGGGTGGTACCATCGTTATTTTGTAAAAAATTCACTCGAAACAATTTGCAATGTTAAGGGTTACACCAAAGAAATCAACTTGAAACATTTGAATATATATATATATATGTGTTTAAAAAAAAAAAATATAACATTTATTTCTTTGTAAAAACAATTTTTAAAAGCTGTAATATAATACCTCAGAAGCCAAAAAATAAAGTAACAGTTTATGGTCACAGTCTCTAATAAGTATGAGGTTTTGCGACAGTTAGAAGATGAGATGAGTGCGGAAGAATGCAAGAAAAAAATATTTGGAATGAAACGTGTACAGAGATATTGGGAAAGAAGGAGCGGAATCATTAAGCATGGATAACTCCAGAAACTCTCAAAGGAATAGAAGAAAGGAATAAGAGAAAAGCAGATTTAAATAATAGCAAAACTAGAACTGCCAACGCTATAGCCAAAGAAAAATACACAGAAGCTAGCAAGAAAGTGAAGAAACAAATAAGGTTAAATAAAAGACAATACTTAGAAGATCTAGCAAGAGAAGCGGATGTAGCTGCATTAGGAAACATTAGGGATCTTTACAACATCACTAGAAAGTTAGCAGGAAAATACAGTCAACCAAGTGGGTTGATCAAAAATAGTAGTGGGGAAACTATCATTAATTTAGAGACCAAATGGAAAGATGGATGGGATACTTCAAGGAACTCCTGAACAGACCAGCACCTACAAACCCCCAGATTCCTACAAACCACCAGCCTGCAGAAATTGACTTGGACATCAACAGTGAGAAGTCATCCAAGGAGGAGATTAGTAAAGCCATCAAACTTTTGAAAGATGGGAAAGCGGCCGGTCCAGATGGTATTCAAGCGGAAACGGTTAAAGCCAACATAAACACATCGACAGAAATACTGTATAACTTATTTAGCAGAATCTGGGAGACCAAAGAAATACCTGCAAACTGGAGAGAAGGATACCTGGTGAAGCTACCAAAGAAAGGGAACCTTCAGAAGTGTGAAAACTATAGAGGAATAATGCTTTTATCAGTACCTGGGAAAATACTAGGCAGAATCATCCTGGAGATACTGAGAGATGCCATCGATATAAAACTAAGAGATGAACAAGCAGGCTTCCGACCAAATAGATCCTGTGCTGGCCAGATAACCATATTACGCATAATAATAGAGCAAAGTATTGAATGGAATTGGTTATTGGTTACTAAACTGACTTCATTGCACTCCAGGCAGACCCATAGGTGCTCAGTCTCCCCAACAGATATCGAAGAGTATGCATACTGATAGTTCCCGTGGCTCGCTGATTAAACACACCTCTCTGCCTCTCAGGCGTCTAGTTCGACTTGTACAACGGGTAACTCCAAACTGCATAAATCGCTTGATAGATTCAACATCGATTTTAGTGTCCTCATCCACAGACAGTCTCGAAGAGACCGAAGAATATCCGCCTTATCCATCTTCAACTCCCCAATAATCGATGCTGTTGATGCAAGCCTGTCCGCTCTCTCATTACCGTAAACACCCGCATGCCCAGGACAGTATATTCACGTAAACCTCTGGAGGTTAGAAAATTCGATAGACATTGAATGAAAATCCCCACTTCGGGTAACGGGTTTGTGGATTATAAGAAAGCTTTTGACAGTATTGATAGGGAAACCCTTTGGAAATTGATGAGACATTATGGAATCCCACAGAAAATTATTAACCTAATAAGAGCAACATATGCAGATATGAAATGTAGAGTTCTTCATGAAGGTAAACTAACAGACACTTTTGGAATGGAAACAGGAGTGCGTCAGGGATGTCTTCTATCCCCTTTGTTGTTCTTACTGACAGTAGACTGGATTACGAAGACCACAGTAACTAACACCAGAAATGGTATCCAACAAACTGTGATAGAGCAACTAGAAGATCTGGACTTCGCTGATGATATAGCCCTTCTGTCACATACACGAAATCAGATGCAGGATAAGCTAAACACATTGAATCAAAGGTCCCAGCAACTAGGGCTGAACATTCAAAAGGGAAAGACAAAGATAATGAGAATTAACCAAGCAAACGACAATTCGATCTCACTGGGTGAAATCCCACTTCAAGAGGTAGAATCATAAACATATTTGGGCAGCAACGTAGACAAAGAGGGTGTAACAAATAGAAATGTCAAAATAAGAATAAAGAAGGCAAGAGGAGCTTTCATTGCACTGGGAAACATTTGGAAGTCTAAAGATATCAAATCTAGAACAAAAATTCGGATATTTAACTCTAATGTTAAAGCAGTTCTACTGTATGGGTCAGAAACATGCAGAACGACTAAATTAATAATAAACTGCAACCATTCATCAACTTGTGTCTGCGCAGAATAGAGGGAATAAGATGGTATGATAGGTTCACAAATGAGGAACTTATGGAGAGAACAAGACATATTCCAGTGAATAAAAGGTAAAAAAGACGCTGGCGCTGGATAGGACACACTTTGTGAAAACCTGAGGGAATATAACAAGAAGGGTCCTTTCCTGGAACCCACAGGGTAAGCGGAAGATGGGGAGACCGAGAAATACACGGAGACGAGATTTGGAGGCAGAGATCTAAAGAAGAGCTGGAGGGAGATACAGGAGATAGCTAGAGATAGGAAGACTTGGCATGAGTTGGTTGACAAAGGCAGAGAGAGAAAGATAGATAGATAGATAGATAGATAGAGAGAGAGAGAGAGAGAGAGAGAGAGAGAGAGAGAGAGAGAGAGATGAGAATAGACCTGCATATATATTCAACAACTTGCAACATTGATAGATATAACAGAAGATGGTATATGAGTGTTGGAAATTGTTGTACTTCCTTCTTGTTCTTAGTTAAGTCAAACAAGTCAGTCGTTAACAGGAAATTGCAATACAGAGTGCCGACAATGAAATGGGGATATGCTTATGGATGACTGCATCTCATGAAACTTAAGGAAGCACCCAAACCAGATTTTTGAAATGTTCGGAGTAAACATACTGATCAAGGAGATTATAGAATGTATATATTTTAATTCTGCTTCTGATTAAGGATATCTAGGTGGATAGAGCGTCTGTAGCTCAAGCGGTGATGAGATCGTTCACAACCCAAACGTACCTGGTTTAAACTCTGTGGCCGGCAATTTGGAAGTAAATTTGTTCGGCGTGGATTTTTACGAACGGCAAAAATAGACCTGACCGTTCACAAAGCAACGGGAAAATACTGAATGTATAAGTGGTGCCTGGAAAATCGACAACTCGTTTACTGTGGTTGATGATGAAGTTCTGCAAATAATATGCCACGATTTTCATTTTTCAGATAGATTGGGCAGATAGATTGGGCAGATAGATTGGGCAGATAGATTGGACAGATAGATTGGGCAGATAGATTGGGCATGTATGTCTTGTGTCAATACGGGCATTTGCTTTGACAGCTCTTCGTTTTACAGCGGATGGGAAGAGCAGGCCTGGATGTTCAAAAGAAACATGGAGAAGAACGGTAGAGAGAGAATTAAAGAGAGAGAGAGAGAGAGTTGAAAGATTGGGATCTGACATGGAAAACAATTAATGGAAAGGCTAAAGAACAACAACATTGGGAATCTTTTGTGGAAGTTGTATGTGCCGAACAAGACGCAAAGAGGATATATAGAAATAATGATGTGCCCATAAAGGTTATATATACAGTATTGTAGCAGGATGCTAAGGATCACATTGCATGGAATGAGATGAAGGTGATAAATAGTAGAATTATGTGAAAGGTAAAATGTATTGCAATTGCAGAGAAGTTAAAAACTGAACGCCTGGAGAGACACATCAGGACACGAGATAGCAACAATGTCCCTAGAACCCCACGCAACAATGGTGGAACTTTTCCTGATTTAGTTTGATCTTGTTAATCACAAGACATTTTCATAGTTTGTAGTTTAACTTAGTTTGATCTTGTTAATCACAAGACATTTTTATAGTTTGTAGTTTAACTTAGTTTGATCTTGTTAATCACAAGACATTCTCATAGTTTGTAGTTTAACTTAGTTTGATCTTGTTAATCACAAGACATTCTCATAGTTTGTAGTTTAACTTAGTTTGATCTTGTTAATCACAAGACATTCTCATAGTTTGTAGTTTGACTTAGTTTGATCTTGTTAATCACAAGACATTCTCATAGTTTGTAGTTTAACTTAGTTTGATCTTGTTAATCACAAGACATTCTCATAGTTTGTAGTTTAACTTAGTTTGATCTTGTTAATCACAAGACATTCTCATAGTTTGTAGTTTGACTTAGTTTGATCTTGTTAATCATAAGATATTCTCATAGTTTGTAGTTTTTTCTTCATGGAGTACAAACTACACACTGACGTCTGCAAATACGGAATTGGACAGTTTCTTCTTCTTCGATCTAAATCAGCGTTTCCCAAAGTGGGCAGTATCGCCCCTCAGTGGGCGCTGAAGCGTTCTAGGGGGCGATAACGAGTTTAAAAGAATTTGGAGGTGTACAGGCGATTAGGGGTCGGTGGCTCCTTAAAGAATAAAGTAATAATAAATATTTTAAAATATATTATTTTCGTCATTTTGCGATTTAATAATCATTCAAAATTTGAATTCTGCATTTAAATTCATCTTATGCCCGTCTTACACGATCCATTTTTCATACATTTTCTGTTTCATGCATATAATAATTTGAAAATTGACCAAGTATTAAAGAAATGTATATCAATTTTCTATGTCAACGAGAAAATAGAGTTTGTATATATGTGGGAGGGGGCGTTGGCAAACTGTTTTAATGTGGAGGGGGCGTTACAAAGTTTATGTTGTGCAAAGTGGGTGGTGGACCGAAAAAGTTTGGGAATCTATGATCTAAATCAACCTCTTCTTTGACCGCTCTTTGCGGTATGTAGGTGATATGCAGCTTAAAGCTTTCTTTATGCCAGTTACGCGCTAGAGACCCGTAGTCTAGCACATTCGGTTTCTATATGCTTTTTATTCTGGTTGGCCTTCTTCAGTTGTGAACATGCAAAAATTTGCTCCAGTAGAGTCCATTGTGCCTTTGGCTACACTGTCAAAGTTTCCAGGTCTACATGCTGGTATGTTCTACGGGAAATCTGCAGCCTACTAATTTTCACTTTTTGCTCTTCCTAATGCCACAATATATATATATATCAACATCAAGTAACATGCTACTTGCAGAAGTCGATTTCATCACTTCCAGCCTGAAAAATTTGCTATCTCTAGCAAGTTTTCTATCACCTTTTCGTACGTCATATTCAACGGGTTTTTTGTATGTCCTGTTGCCGCCTTCGTTTTGGTCTTTCCTGTCTCTGCCCACATGAACGATGCCCTCCATTACTGTTCTTTCTAAACTATCGTGTCGTTTAACGTTACCGAAATAATTCATTTTTTGGGAATGATTTTGTTTATGAGTCAATGCTCCACGATGTGTAAGTCTTTAAGTCCTTTTTTCTATTCTCTGTCCAGGGCGTTCTGAGAACTTTTCGATATATACGAGCAGTGGCGACTCATCATTAAGGGCCAGTGGGGCCGAGCCCCACCAAAAATAATGTATAACGTGTATTTATTATTTTATAAATAAATTAAAATTTAGCAACCAAAAACCATAATTTATCCGGAAATAAATGTCTGGCCCCACCAACAAAACTGTGCACGAGCCGTCACTGTATACGAGTATTAACATAATAAGATATCGTCTCTGCATTGAACTGGTGACAACAATGAATCTGCATCCCCTATTTTTCGCATAAATATTTGCATTGTTTGATTTTTAATTCACGTACTAATTCTGTCTTCATTAATCTCTTTCTATCTTATCCTTTCGATCTAGTCTGTGAACCTATGACACTTGGGACAGCAGAAAAGCAGGACCATCTTTTTATTTTTATTTTTTGTTCTTGGTCGTCCTCTATATTGTGTTCCAGCTGTGATCTATTTATTTCATTTCCTGTTCTACTGTTTTCCTCAGGTCATTTTTGGATCAACCGCGTTATCGTTTCCTCTCTGCAATCTGGTGTCTACCTCAGTACAGTATTCGTGACAGAGTTAGTCTCCAATGTTAATTAATAGTTTTTCAAGAACTTCTTTTTTGTCTGTTTTTATTTCCATGAAATCGCCCGTGTATTGCAGGGGATCTCACAGGGAGCAAAGAATAGTAACACTGCTACCTACAAGGTATAAGGCAAAGGGCGACTGAAGTAGGGGTCTAGGAAGCTACCCTAGTAAATAAAAAGCGTCGCAGAAATCGGATGTGCTGGCCTACTTGTAGGCGCATAACTAGCAAAACGTACAATCGCTCTTTGGCTAGGATCACATACAAATCACAAAGAGTAGCTAACATGTGGTCAAGATGGAACGTTGAAATAAGAAGAAGATTTCCATGAAATACGTCATATTATTCTATATACCTGTATATTTTCATCTAATTCTATTTCTTTTTTTACTTCCTCATGTGTTCTTCAGTGAGGTGTGTTTGGGAGGGACGGGAGGGAGGGGGAGAAGAATTAAGGATCTTCTACGCGCCTTGTCCATTGCACTTTCTAAGTTGACATTAATTTCTTTAAAGTTGCTCGTCATATCGTCACTCCAACTTTTGAAGATGTTCCTCTTGTTCTGTATTCATACTACTTTTCAATGTGGCTCTCTATGGTAGAGTATTTTTCAATGTGGCTGTTCTTTTTCCTAATTGTTTTGCTGTTCTTTAAACTAATATATCGCCCGAGTGGTTACCGGGGCCCAAATTTGGGGTGTAAAGAATAGAACCACTGTTACCTGCCATGCATGTCGTAAGAGGCGACTAAGGAGGTTTGGCTGAAATCGGATGCAGGTGTCCTAAACGTGTAGAAGTCTATGTGTTTAGGGGCCTACCAAACCAATGTGCAACATATACACGTTCTTGACAAAGATCAAACATATCACAAAGAGTGATTAAAATTGGTCGTAAGGAACGAACGCAAAGAAGAAGAAGAAGAAACTAATATATAATTCTTCACCAATCTTATACCTCTGTTCTACAACTTGTTCTTATACAAAAAAATGTTTCAAAATCTGTAACACTCTTATCACGAAAACTCAAAACTCCAAGCAAGCAAAAATATTCAATAACTTACATACTAACGGAAATGGAATGTAATTACACAGTTTTGAGAACACAATCGTATCCAACATTTGAGTAGTTTATACGAAACGCTATTGATTTTGTTGTTAGGTCTCAAATCACAAAGTCTATGTTGTGTTTATGATTGTAGCTTGTAGAATTGCTAAATTGATAGCGGCTGGCTGTTTTGCTACTGCAATGGGAGTAACCGATAAATAGCTGCGAGGTAAAACTGTAATAATTGTCTCAGATTTGCTGCTTTTTTGTGTGTGTTTTTTGTTATTGTCTATCTTCTTGTAGGTAAAACACTGCGATAGACAAAGTTGCTGAAATAAAAACAAGTAAGAAGTCTTAAGATAACAAAAGACAAGACATAGCACTTTGACGATAATATTTGAAAACTACGTTAGACGAAGGATACACATTGAGAAGACCGATCGGAAGCATTGCAAGACAGGCACTGCTTTGGAACCCGCAGAGAAAGTGGAGGTAAAACATGAAAAGAATTGGAAGGGATGGCAGGAGAGAGGAAGAGCTGGAAGAAGTTTGTTAAAGGTCCGTGCTCCGTTGGGAGTTGAAAGATACAGAAGAAGAAAACGTTAGACGAGCTAGAGAGAGGCAGAGAGAGAGAGAGAGAGAGAGAGAGAGGGAGAGAGAGAGAGAGGGGGAGAGAGAGGAGGAGAGAGAGGCAGAGAGAAGAGAGAGAGAGGAGACTGAAAGAGAGGCCTTTCGTGAACTCAGGTTTTCTTTTTTTAAATAGATTCCACATCTATCTACTCTGATGAGTGAGCACAGATGCTTGGTCTCTTTCAGCTAATTAAAAACATCACCGACAGAGCACTTCACGCTTAAATGTATGCAGCGATTACTATAACTCAGGATATTCCAGTTGCCAAATTTCTTTTGTAGGTAACTGGAGAATCGACTGCACCGAAAATTGAACACCTTCTGTGTGTATACTTTTTCTTCTTTTTCTTCTTCACACACTCCATATTTCCCACTTATTAAACCACTTTTTGTGATTTGTATGTGATCTATACCTAAGAGCTATTGTACGTTGAGTCTACAAGTAGGCCAGCACATCTGCGACATTTCTACGACGCTTTCTTTTATTAGGGTAGCTCCCCTAAGTCACTACCTCAGTCGCCTATTACGACATGCTGTGAAGGTCGCAGTGTTACTATTCTTTGCTCCACTTGAGGACCCCGGCACTGCAGGTGTACAAACTCATCACCATGAAATTTAGATACTTCAACATCTTAAAGACATTCACCATTTTTGAACCAAATAATACTGACAATTAATAATTAATATTAACATTTCCTGAAGACGTCAATGATAGTAAAATATCAACCACTTCATATTTCTACAAACAAGTATGCGTGAGGTACGCGGATCAATCCCTACATTCACATGTGAAACGTTAGTTGTGGACATTGAACACATAATTCTTCTTTTCCAGCTGGATACAAAAAGCGAACGTTCATGAGCCTTTCCGTCCCACAATATGATCATATATGCAGTAAATTCCAACAGTTTTTCTCAGTGTATGTTTCTGTAGTTAAATCTTTATCAGGTAGGTGAGATCGAGTTCCTAGTCCTATCGGAGGTGGATAAGAAAACGTAAGTCCCGTGTTCACAATGTACGTTTCTGTTGTCGAATCTTTATCAGGTCTAGACTTCCGACAGGAGAATTTTGATAAGGAAGGTTATTCTTCGAATTTCGCAACGTACCAGGCGGTGTGTTTAACGTACCAGGCGGTGTGCGGAACGTACCAGGCGGTGTGGGGAACGTACCAGGCTGTGTGGGGAACGTACCAGGCGGTGTGGGGAACGTACCAGACGGTGTGCGGAACGTACCAGGCGGTGTGTTTAACGTACCAGGCGGTGTGCGGAACGTACCAGGCGGTGTGGGGAACGTACCAGGCGGTGTGGGGAACGTACCAGGCGGTGTGCGGAACGTACCAGGCGGTGTGCGGAACGTACCAGGCGGTGTGGGGAACGTATCAGGCGGTGTGCGGAACGTACCAGGCGGTGTGGGGAACGTACCACGCGGTGTGGGGAACGTACCAGGCGGTGTGTTTAACGTATCAGGCGGTGTTTAAAGTACCAGGCGGTGTTTAAAGTACCAGGCGGTGTGCGAAACGTACCAGGCGGTGTGGGGAACGTACCAGGCGGTGTGTTTAACGTACCAGGCGGTGTGCGGAACGTACCAGGCGGTGTGGGGAACGTACCAGGCGGTGTGGGGAACGTACCAGGCTGTGTGGGGAACGTACCAGGCGGTGTGGGGAACGTACCAGACGGTGTGCGGAACGTACCAGGCGGTGTGTTTAACGTACCAGGCGGTGTGCGGAACGTACCAGGCGGTGTGGGGAACGTACCAGGCGGTGTGGGGAACGTACCAGGCGGTGTGCGGAACGTACCAGGCGGTGTGCGGAACGTACCAGGCGGTGTGGGGAACGTATCAGGCGGTGTGCGGAACGTACCAGGCGGTGTGGGGAACGTACCACGCGGTGTGGGGAACGTACCAGGCGGTGTGTTTAACGTATCAGGCGGTGTTTAAAGTACCAGGCGGTGTTTAAAGTACCAGGCGGTGTGCGAAACGTACCAGGCGGTGTGGGGAACGTACCAGGCGGTGTGTTTAACGTACCAGGCGGTGTGCGGAACGTACCAGGCGGTGTGGGGAACGTACCAGGCGGTGTGGGGAACGTACCAGGCGGTGTGTTTAACGTACCAGGCGGTGTTTAAAGTACCAGGCGGTGTTTAAAGTACCAGGCGGTGTTTAAAGTACCAGGCGGTGTGCGAAACGTACCAGGCGGTGTGCGGAACGTACCAGGCGGTGTGTTTAACGTACCAGGCGGTGTGCGGAACGTACCAGGCGGTGTGCGCAACGTACCAGGCGGTGTGCGAAACGTACCAGGCGGTATGCGGAACGTACCAGGCGGTGTGGGGGTCTCTGTGGCGTACAGGTTAGGTACTCTCCTTTCATTCCAAAAGTATTCGATTCCCTTGTGGAGCCATCGGGATATTTGTTCAGAGATCCCTGATAGTGTAGGTGCGATCGAGTTCCTAGTCGTATTGGAAACGGACAATAAAACGTGTTCAATTTTAGCGTAAATAAACACTTGTAAGTTCAACATCGAGATTAGCAGGCTGGAAAGCCACAGCTCAGACAAAATTCATTAGACAGATTAAATAATACAATTCCAACAAAACATTTTCTCCATCTTCTAAATTACATCGGAGACCCTCGCTTATGCTACGGAGTACATGCCGCTGAGATCTTCCTGACTTGAAAGAGATCGGAGCACACATAATTACTCCCCAAAGTGCAATGATGATGTCCTATCAATCAATCAATCAATCAATCAATCAATCAAGCGTACGTTTCTGTTTGTTTTTCTTTGACATTCCCAGCGTATGTTTCTATTCTCTAGTACTTAAGTATTCATCAGGTCTAGACTTTAGACAGAGGAAACTGTTGATAAGGAAGGTCATTCTTCGATTTGTCATTATCTATCTATTTTGTCTGCTGCACAGCGACGTTTCATGCTTTGCTCAATGAAATTGGACAAGGAAAGAATACTCGTGGGTAGCTTTAGTTTTGTATTCGTCTGTAAGCAAGGATCTTAGCATCGTGGATAGCTTTAGTTTTTGTATTCGTCTGTATAATGAAGCAAGGATCTTTAAGTAATCTTTACTATCATGAAGACTGCTAGAAACCCATGTCTTACCACTTATCGCTTCTCGGCATTTTGGATAATAAAATAGTGTAGTGATCACTTGATCGCGGCCAAAGGGTGGAAGCCTTCATATAGCCAAATAGGCAACTAAACTAAATAAATTCCGAGCAGCTCTAATTCAAAAGAATGACGACGTTCTGAGTTTAAACTTGAAAACGTCATTGGGTCCACCCGCTGCGGCGCTACCGGGTAAGGGCCCAAACAAATTTTTAAAAAATAATTTAAAAGTAATAAACAGAAGAACAAAAAAAAAGTTATAGTTGTACAAAAAACTAAAAACAGCAGTAATAACAGACGTGAAGCAGGTGTAAACACGTTTGATTGTTCCGGAAACTAAACACAGCAGTAAGAACAGTCGTGAAGTGGGAGTAAAAAACAAAAGTTTTGTTGCACAGGAAACTAAGGTAACAATAATATACCGATTTCCAGCACGATAATATAAAATAAGTTGCTAGCAAGAGAAAATATGTGAAGAAAAACTAATATTAAAAAATTACAATGAACAACATAGTAATATAAGCAATTTCATTTATATTTTGACAATGAACCAAGGTATTGTGATTATTTTCCTTTGAGAAATTCTTCTGTTATTTAGAGCAGGTATTCTTAATCTGTTGTCTGTGAACCCTTTCAAGATTCGTCGATAGATTTCATGTGCATATGAACTTGATCAGAGTTGAGCAAACAAAGATCAAAATACGAAGAGTATGCATATTCCCAGTAGTAACGTATGTGTGCAAAGCATGGCCAGTAAACAAGGCAGTTGGAAAACATATATGTGCTTTTGAATACAACTATTATTGAAGAGTATTTCGTATATCAGAGATGAGAATAAATTGATATATCGAGAAAGGAATCAAAATCAAAGAAAATTGGCTGATACCACAAATAATAATGAGAAAATTGAAGTATTTTTTAAATAAGAAAAGTCACGAAGGGTTGGAGAAGACCATTATAGAAGACTGTTATCCCTGCAAAGAGGAGAAGAGGATATCACACGCTAGATTCAGGATGTAACTGCTGATGTGAGCATGACAGCTGAAGAGGCGGTTATTTCATCTCGCCAATAAGAGATAGACATTCAGGATGTTAGGTTAGCAAAACGCTGTTCAGGACACACTATTTGATAATGATGATGATGAACATGAACATTAGCAAATATATAAATATATATAAGTTCTCAAATATATCAAAGAGTGTAGAATGGGGACAATCATATTGTAGTAACCTCAAATGTTTATTGTGTCATGCGACTTAGCTAGTCAACTAAACATAACATATTTCTTTCTATGTCTTTTCTTCAATCCTGTTTGGTCCCACAGCGTCATGATAAGATGAGCTTTCTAAAACTAGCCCTTCAGTGTGTGCTTCATAAATAGTCTCTTTCGTCGCCTCTGTTATCTCTGAGGTCCACCTTCTGCCTTTTGCTTTGTACCCATTGTATTGGAGAAACATTGATCTTTGAGGTGCCCTGTCTGTTGGTAATCTGCTTATGTGGCCGAACCATTTAATTTGTTGTTTCTTGATGAAGTTCAGTACTGATGTTGTACCCACTTTTTCCTGGTGTTTTCATTTCTCAACCGGTCTCTTGTTGTCACCCTTAGCATTCTACGTAGACACTTCATCTCTGTCATGACATACCATCTGCTCCCAATATTCGTTAAATATTTGTTTTCTTCGATCCAGAAGCACTTGATCTTTCAGCTCTTCGGCTCGGTGCCATGGACATCGTAACCCTTCGGTTCGGGGCCACGAACGATATAAATCTGGAGAACCTGTGGCTTTTCTGCCCGCCCGCGAAATTTGACCGAACTCACAAGGGGCTTTTCACTCGTCGTTCAACGCGCTACGAATACACTGGGCAGGCGGGCATTCGTTAAATATTAACAACATTATTTCATTTTGATTCGTCTCATCTGTAATTTCATTAATTTAAGTTTCGGTTTTTTAACATTTTACTTGTTAGATGTCTATATTCGAATTAAGGTTAAGAACCCTTGGCTAGAGGCGACATCAATAACGCTCTATCGGCGTCGGAACGTTGGATGGTTATTAGATTTCTCAGCCTGTCAAACGAGTTTTTCTGATGTACACAAGACCAGTTTATTGCCAAGAGCATGAAATAACCACATCATGATCAAATCGATTTGAAATAGCGATACCAGATTGACGTATACGCGGATAGGATGTCTCCGTGTGTTGTCAATTCACATATGGTTTGTGTTACATAGACTGGTACTTGACATAAGCACGTGAATGCAGACACACACACATATAATCATGCACTGGTACTTGATAGAAGCATGTGAATGCAGACATACATATAATCACCCCCAGAAAACTACATTTTCGTACACGATGATAATAATGATCTAATCCTGAAGAGGTTGCGAATGTGCACTATTTTATTACTTTTGTCAGTCTGATCAGTTTGTATTTTCAACTCCAGATCTCTCGTCGAATCTTTCTGATGGGTTGGTTTTGTTGATTCTTGTGGAAGGGGTAGGTTTTGTCCACTCTTTCTGAAGGAGTAGGTTTCATCGACTCTTACTGAAGGGTAGGTTTCGTTAACTCTTACTGAAGGGTAGGTTTCGTTAACTCTTACTGAAGAGTAGGTTTTGCCGACTCTTACTGAAGGGTAGGTTTCGTTAACTCTTACTGAATGGGTAAGTTTCGTTAACTCTTACTGAATGGGTAGGTGTCATCGACTCTTACTGCAGGGTAGTTTTCCCTAGCTTTCTATCAAATTTCAATGGGTTTCTTGACTCCAAGTGACAGGGAGTACAATGGCTTGACTATGACAGTTATCTATTTCACATGGATCATCTAACAATATGAAGCAATGATGATGAAAAAGGAAATCGTAGTTATTGGTTATTCTTATTAATTATTGAGAATTAAACTGAAGTTACAATACTTCGGTAAACGTAATATAAGCTAAGTCTCCCTCGCAGATATCGAAGTGTATTTATAGTGATGGTCCATGTGACTCGTTGGTTAAGTAAAATCCTTATTCTGCCCCTCAAACATCCATTTTTGTTTCTTGTGTAACATGTATTTGGAATCTCCCTAAATCGGTGTATAGATGCAATATCAAAATTATTATCAGTTATATGAGGACTATCATCAAAGCACTCCGGACATGTCCATAGGTGCTCCGATCTCCGCCTCAGCAAATCCAGCAGCGTCCAGCGACCCAACACGCCAGTTCGATGTTGATTAATCAATCTCTTTGCATATTTAGTATGTCTTTTTTTCGGGCTGCACCAATATTGACATCCATCTCTTTCAATCTGGTCAGCGAGTGGGATTCACAGCCCTGAAACTCCTCTGTTCGGAAAGACTTTCAATGCGTGAAGAATGTCATTTCGATCCATGGCAGCGCCCTCTGATATCGTAGCCAATCTATCAGCTCGTTCATTACCCCTAACACCTGCGTGCCCAGGGACAAAAATGAAGGTGATTTCTCTAATCATTGTCAGTACTAGTACCTCTACCCAGTTGCGTCTCACCATTCCTGATTCAACTTTACGAATCATGCTCATGGAGTCACT
The DNA here is from genome assembly GCA_020796225.1 of Arion vulgaris. Classification (NCBI taxonomy): domain Eukaryota; kingdom Metazoa; phylum Mollusca; class Gastropoda; order Stylommatophora; family Arionidae; genus Arion; species Arion vulgaris. Next base: position 65,461,839 of record CM036753.1, on the reverse strand, counting down.
GAGTATGAAAACACGAGAGTAGTTGTGAGATGCCAACCATTTTATCGCCTCCGTAACCGCCCGAACCTCCATTGTCAAACTACTTGTTGTTGTTGCGTAGGCCCCACTGGCCTCTCTTATTATTTTTCTTCCTGAGCGTGATGAAAAAAGCCCACGCACAGCATTGTTGGATAATGACTGAAACATCGGTGTAAATAACAACATCTGTATCATTGATGATGTCATTCAAGAGAGCCTCCACGTTTAGCAGTGATAGATTATTTTGTTCGCAGATTTTCTTAATAGATGTAAAAACGGTGAAAGCAGTCTGAAATTGAGGTGGTACAGCAATCCATTCCTCTCCTGTTTCAATTCCGGAAGGATCATATATTTTCCTAAGCGTATTTTCCGCCTGACCCAGCCATGATCTGCCTCTCTTGAGTCTACACCCTTTCTCCTTAATGAGTTCTTCATGGAGAGGATGTTCCTTGTTTGCATTGATTCTTAGATATGATCGAACCCTCCAAGTTTCAATTCTGTTAGCAATAGTTGGGAGGTCAAGAAGGAATCGCATTGACACTACTGGTGTATCTTTGGTGCATCCCAGAATGATATTGACAGTACTGGTGTATCTTTGGTGCATCCCAGAATGATATTGACAGTACTGGTGTATCTTTGGTGCATCCCAGAATGATATTGACAGTACTGGTGTATCTTTGGTGCATCCCAGAATGATATTGACCGTACTGGTGTATCTTTGGTGCATCCCAGAATGATATTGACAGTACTGGTGTATCTTTGGTGCATCCCAGAATGATATTGACAGTACTGGTGTATCTTTGGTGCATCCCAGAATGATATTGACAGTACTGGTGTATCTTTGGTGCATCCCAGAATGATATTGACAGTACTGGTGTATCTTTGGTGCATCCCAGAATGATATTGACACTACTGGTGTATCTTTGGTGCATCCCAGAATGATATTGACAGTACTGGTGTATCTTTGGTGCATCCCAGAATGATATTGACAGTACTGGTGTATCTTTGGTGCATCCCAGAATGATATTGACAGTACTGGTGTATCTTTGGTGCATCCCAGAATGATATTGACAGTACTGGTGTATCTTTGGTGCATCCCAGAATGATATTGACAGTACTGGTGTATCTTTGGTGCATCCCAGAATGATATTGACAGTACTGGTGTATCTTTGGTGCATCCCAGAATGATATTGTAATTATTGTTTTCATCCAGCATGCGGAAGTTGGAAAGCTGAAGGACATCGCCATATTTATTTTCAACTTTCCGACGATCCATGCTGTTGATGCAAGCGTGTCGACGTCATCATTGTCGCAAATAGTAGATCTAGGACAGCAGGTCCTTCTTCTTCTTCTTCTTCAGCGAACGCTCCATATCAACCCCGTGTTGTCCACTCTTTGTGATTTATATATGATCTGAGCCTAAGAGCAATTGTACGTTGTGTCAGTTGTGCGCCTACAAGTAGACCATCATATCCGATTTCTTCGATGCATTGTATTTACTATGGTAGCTTCCCTAGGCCCTACCTCATTCCCTCTTCTTACGACATGTCTTGTAGGTCGCAGTGTTACTATTATTTGCCACATTGTAAACCCCGTCAACAACATACGGCGGGACAGTATATCCAGGACACAAGATCCATGAAAGACTATGGAAACTGAAAATCTCAGTAGAAGGCATCCACTTATAACTTAACTTGCAATTTTTACATCTTAAGACGGGGACTGCCTAGAGTAGTTGATAGTAGCTCGGCCTGCTAGCTGTGAGACGCCTCATAGCTCGGGTTCGAACCTACTGTCCGGCATTTGTTCGAGTCCCTGCTCTTACTCAGGACGATAACGTGAGTACCTCTGAAGTCGGAGAAAATCTGCCTGTATGGCGAGGGAATACTAATTACGAGTACATTGAGCACACGGCTGCCAGTGTAAAGTAATTTACAATGTGCAAGCTGCTGCCATTGTAAGAAATTGGAAAAACGGATTTTCACGCAAAAATCAGTTTCAGAGATGAAACTTCGTCTGAGTTGAAAGCGGACGGAAAAAAAAAAAAAAACATCTTAAGAATAATCGTCTGAGAGTCAGACGCAAGATCAGTCACAGTAAACGGAGATCCTTCGATCCACTTTAAGACAACAGTAACGGCCTCACCTTTCACCATCACACTGTAAGTAGTGATCCTGTTTGCTTCGTGCCACACAGCATGTTGAGAACAATGAGTTGTTTTTCTAAGAAATTTAAAAAAAGCAGCGGAAGCAATGAATATGATCAACAAACAGAAAGTACGAATCTTCGTAAGCACTATCTCTCTCTCTCTCTCTCTCTCTCTCTCTCTTGCGATCCCTCTAAGCTCTATCTAGGACACCACAGCTCGACTTCTCACTACGATGCCATCTGTATGTATATAACGACTTCATTATTACTTGCGTTATATTCTATCAGTCGCTTAATTGTAAGTTCAGAATGCACACTGTCCTTATCTCTACATTCCTTTCCATGAGTAATGATAACTTTGTAGTAGTTAGCCGTGCTCCCATTTATGGGAATCTATCTTCCTCTGTCGGTAGGTTTGCAACTGTGGTCCCTTGGTCAATTGTTTACTCAGCTTGGATCATCCACAACATGACAAGCTGAATTCTTGTGGTCTTTACATTAATAATATTTTTGTGTAGTGTTGTCTCTTATCCACAGTAACTAATATATATGCTTTGGTATGGGTCAAATTGGTTGGTTGGATTTTGTGGCTAAAATTTTCTACTGGATAGGGTAGCCAGCCCTACGCAAACCCCACCTTAGTCGCCTCTTACGACATGCCTTGTAGGTCGCAGTACCGCTACTCTTTGTTCCCCGGAGAGAGAGAGAGAGAGAGAGAGAGAGAGAGAGAGATGCTATCATGGGAGGACAATTCTGTAAGAAAGTATAAAAATAAAGAGAACGATATAAGATAAAGGAAGACATATCAAATGTGGTTGGTCTTTGTGACGAAGTGGTTACTCAGTTTCTCATGCGTTTTTACAAGTCGTGGTTTGAATCTAGACATCTTTGTTAGGTTCATGAATGTGTATTTTCCTGCAATCGCTTATGATTGTTGTTGTAACTACGTAGTTCGTGGCACACCATACCTGCTGAAAGTAACAGAGCAATACAGGTAACCACAGTACAACAAAGTCAGTACTTCACATTACCATCTGGTTTTATATAAAGGATAATGATTTAATCTTCAGATCTCACAAAAGAAACTGACGTACTTGATCAGGAAAAAACATTTTGAATAGACAAGATTGTCACTCGATATAACACAATGAATTTGGTTGCTCAGTACAAGCTTCATTAATCATTTTTTTCAATATCATCAACTTCAGTTCATATCGCGCTCAAGTACACATAAGATAGGAACGAGAAACTTTCATTAGACTATGAGGAGTTCTTTTTTTTGTATCCCTTTCTGTAGCAGTTTATTTGTATTTTTATTTTTAGCAGTGTAAAACCGCCACCCGTACGTCCGACCACTTGGGGCATTTGAGAGGAGACAATGTTTGCATTCTTCGCTACTCCGGACAAAAAATAAAGATGTTTTGAAATTGACTCGTGCCACTGGAGAACTATCAACAAATTTTAGAGCCGAACAACAGGCAATTGTGGATGCCTCAAAATACTGCAGCAAAGAAACATCCAAAACAACAAACTTGTCTTCCTTTGCGACTGCTTGTCAGTCCTGCAGGCCACACAAAGGGAACCACAAGATAACATGGAAAGAGAGCTAACACTACAGCTAAACAAGCTCTCAGAACACAACAAAATTATTCTCCAGTGGATACCAGCCCACTGTGGCGTTCCAGGAAATGAGAGAGCAGACATGCTGGCTAAGGAGGGAACAAAACTTACACAACAGAAACACCCAGTATCACTACCAGAAATCAAGACACATATCAAAAGAAAGTACAAAGAGGTATGGAGGCAACAAACCCACAGCAAACACCCACAAGATCCCATCAGCAGACTAAACAGAAAACAGCACACAACAATCTTTCGCCTAAGAACAGGTCACTGCAGGCTCAACCGCCACATGCACAGAATAAAGCCTGCTCAGACTGCACAGTGTGCATGCCAGACAGAAACACAGACTCCAGAGCACATCCTGCAGTCATGTCCATCATACATACACCAACGAAATGAAACATGGCCTCATGAACAAAGCATACAGACCAAGCTATGGGGAACTCTCGAAGAACTCCAACTGACATGCAGCTTCACATGAGATGCAACCTATCTCATGGTTTAGACGAGCATACGAAACCGAACGCAAAGAAGAAGAAGAAGAAGAAATTGACTCGAGAAGAAAAGCGTTATTCATATTCGAAATCCAGAATATGATAATATGTTATCAAGTTCATATGGTATAGTTATTAACAGTATGGATTCTCTGAAAGGAGTTACTTCTTAATGTGTATGCTTGTTGACTTAAAAGCTCTGATATATCTCAACAAAGATTTGTTCTTAGGCTGAAAAGGTTTTAAACTCCTTCGTAACAAACACATAAACAAGAATACAGTGCTTCAACGTATTGAAGTGTTGCATATTTGACAGTACTAAACAGCCCCTTCGCTTGTCTGGGCAACACAAGTAAACATTACATCTGAACAAACATAGTGAAAAGTACCATTTACTGGAACCCGCAAGGAAAACGAAACAGAGGAAAACCTAAAAATACGCGAAAAAGAGAATTGGTATCAGTTTAACGATAAGTGGAAGATTTGGTATGAGTTGCAAGAGATAATTAAAGATAGCAAGATTTGGAACAAGTTGCAAGAGATAATTAAAGATAGGAAGATTTGGAACAAGTTGCAAGAGATAATTAAAGATAGGAAGATTTGGAACAAGTTGCAAGAGATAATTAAAGATAGGAAGATTTGGAACAAGTTGCAAGAGATAATTAAAGATAGCAAGATTTGGAATGAGTTGCAAGAGATAATTATAGATAGCAAGATTTGGAATGAGTTGCAAGAGATAATTAAAGATAGCAAGATTTGGAATGAGTTGCAAGAGATAATTAAAGATAGCAAGATTTGGAATGAGTTGCAAGAGATAATTAAAGATAGCAAGATTTGGAATGAGTTGGTTGACAACTTATGTCCCATAGAGAAAGAGTGAGAATTGCTTTTCACCTCTATTTCAATTATAAAAGCAATTCTCTAACCCTTTGATAACAGCACGATGATAACTTCTCCAACTTTAAATACACCCCCTCCTACTCTCCTCTATATTAGACTTGTAAAAATGTACTTGGTCTAAATAACTTTTCAACAAGTAATCTTCTGGTATCAGTGACAATAAAAATAACTACATGTGAAATGCGATGCCTACGAAAAGTCACCAACAACACGAGAAAAAACAGTCACCAACATCAGCTTAAGAAAGAAAGTTGGTACAAAACCTTACTTGAATTACATTGAGAAACAAAGAATGAAATGGTTCGTCCACTTAATAAGAATCCATCCAAACTCCACAGTATATAGAGTCTTCTACAACAGAGCATCAGGAAAGAAGGCGAGAGAAAGAACACAAAAACGATAGTTAGATGGCATAGCTGGATCCTGTCACAGAGCAAAAATAATTATCACCCAAGCCCCTAGAACAAAAACAGAAGACCACGACATTGGATAACAACCAGGTAACAGTGTGATGACAAAAGAAAATGATGGCAAATGGCAGGAATTTGAAAAAGTTATCCTTTATAAAACTTGTAAGATTCGCACGATATGAAACTGCCAGAGATTAAACGTGTACACCTTGAAATGGTAACAATAACAAGACATTATTGTAAGCAATAAACTGTTTTGGCAATCGATCTTAGGCTCATATTTAATTAATTTCATAGTATTTTCAATGAGTTATGGTCGACTGCTCTTGTACGCATGATTGCTTCTGCAATTTGGATTGTGAACATAACCAAGTTCTCACAGAAATGAAAGAACTAATCACACATCAAACACTGAGTTTGAAATGTAATTCAGTTGTAAAGTATCTTCAACATTTTCTAAAGTTTGTTTTAATTGAACACACTCAGATACTAGGGGTCTCTATGGCGTAGAGGGTAAGTGATCGCCTCTCGTTCAAATGGTACTCGAATCGTTCTCTCGTGGAGCCATCGGGATGTTTCTCAAGAGATCTCTGATTTCAGTTTGAGATCTAGTTCCATTCCTCTCGGAGACGGACGATAAAACGTAGGTCCCGTCTTAAATTTGAGCACGTAAACATACACCTGGCAGTCCAAAATTGTTAAGTAATAATAATAATAATTCCTCTCGTACCGTTATACGTTACATAGGGCCTGCAAGTAATTTCTCCATACCGCTCTATCCTGGGCAACTCTCTCAATCTCCTCCATGGAACTGAGACCTATATTTCCTGCAAATTGTTAAGTGCTTGACGAGAATCCGATGCCCGCACAAAATTCGTTAGAAAGATAAGAAATAAAAATTTGTACAAAATATTTTCCCAATCTTCAAAAATTACATAGGGGAACTTCGCTGGTGCTACGGAGTTTGTGACCTGCCACTGAGATCTTTTTGTGTAAGAAAGAGATCGGAGCACACATGGTTACTCATCAAGTGCAATGATGATGGTCCTATCAATCAATCACACAAACACTCAGATACTGCTACTAACTTATTGTTTTATATGTATTTATTATTGTTAGATGTTCGTTTTAACTCTTGTCTAGATAGAGAAACGATACAGCCTTAGTATTGAAATGACAAGGTAGCTTAAGCCTGGCTGAACAAGAAAAGATATGTTAAATTGTGGCAAAAAGCCAGTAGAACCACTATCATACAGAATGAATACTCCAGGTCCAGAAATAGGGCATGGACGAGAAATCTGTGTGCAAATCTAGCTAAGAGCAGACGACGAATTATGCAGTACGGATATTTCCCCAGCATATGAATGGTACTGCGCGATGTACAAGCATCCGATTTCTCCAGAGCACATACCAGACCAAGCAGAGCCGGATGAGAATAAGGAGAAAGTCCTCATCAGACGCTATATACAAGAGACAGACTAGCGTTACCAAGTTGAAACACTGATGACCCAGAGGGATGTAGCAGCAATGTGAAGTGATGCGGTGTTAGGTAAAGAACTGTGTGTAACTACTGAGACTATCAGAACAAATACTTAAAACTTCGAGCAACACTGCTCCAGGTCTTCAAGTTATTCGATATCAAGATAACAGCGACTTATCGAGTGATGACATGGAGGATCTGGACACAGACTTTAACGACAGCATCCAGTGCAAAATACTTTGTATTTAAGCACATTTTATAGTGTTTATTTTCGAGAAATCACATATTATAGTGTTTATTTTCGAGAAATCACATATTATAGTGTTTATTTTCGAGAAATCACATATTATAGTGTTTATTTTCGAGAAATCACATATTATAGTGTTTATTTTCGAGAAATCACATATTATAGTGTTTATTTTCAAGAAATCACATACAAAGTGCGCTAGCTGCATATAAGTAATGTTCTCAAGTGTCAGGAATAGAGAGAGACATATAGATTTTACAGTAAAGTTAAGTGACTACAGCTTATACAACTATAACTATCGTTACTGCCTGTAATGTTTTTGGGGCGGTGTAGGACAGGAGGGACATCAGTCTGTGAAATTTAATGGCCGCATTGCTAGTGCTGTAGCCGCGAGACTGTTCAGGTTAGGACGTTTTATTTATACCTTAGACACACAAAAAACAACTCACTGGCTTACCGTGGATTGAACCTGAGTCTCCCGCGTGGCAGCCGCCTATAAAACTATAATCATATAAAAGAACTTTTCTGAGCTTTAGCAAATATTTATAACTAACATAACTTTATCATTAGTAGTAGAACTCTTACAGTCCCGAGGGATCGTACAGCTGTGTGGATGGACAGATACTTACTTAGCAATTCTGTTGGTAACTGTGAAGTCAAATACGGGAGTGACAATTTCTGTTACAATGTCTACACTTACATAATGAGACAGGTTTCTCGAGATAGGATTGCGTCCTGAAGTATAAATTACATCAAGCAGATGATAATTATAATATGAAAATAGCAGAAAGAAAACAGAAATCGGGACAATATACAAAGAAGACAAACCAGCAAGGAATCAAATCAGAGACCAACCCTAAAACAATTGTTCTTTTTTTCCAAATCCTATTTTGCCTCACAGAGTCAGGATAAGAAGAGATTTCTAGAACGAGCCCTGGTGTGCGCTTCAAAATTAGTGTCTTTGATTGCCTCGGTTAACTCTGTGGTCCACCTTTTGCGTGACCGGCCTTTTGCTTTGTATCCATTGTATCGGAGCAACATTGCTTTATGAGGTGCACTGTCTGTTGGTAATCTGTTTATATGACTGAACCATTTAATTTGTTGTTTATTGATGAAGTCAGTACTGATGTACCCACTTTTTTTTCCCTGAGGTCTTCATTTCTCAAACGGTCTCTGCCTGTTACCCACATCATCATGCGATATATACACATCATCTCTGTCGTGACTAGATTTATTCTATCATTTCATGTCAGTGTTCAGGTTTGGCACTGATAGCATAATGTGGGAAGAAAGATTGTGATGAGCATTAACCTGTTTGTGTTCATGGTGACTTGTTGACAATGTAAAACAATTGTCAAACTTCAAATGCGTAGGGACTATAACATCAGCGTCTAGTAAGTCCAAAGTTTAAATGCGAACTTTGATATAGCAAAGCACATCAACTTATTTGGCTGATGGAACCAATACTGAACAACAAATCGTGTCTATGGACATAGCAAGAGAATCATATAACAGAATCAGTCTACCAACCATGTATCGCCGAGTGTGAAATGCCTGTCTATTTATATTTCTAAACCAATAATGAAGGATGTATGAGTATCAATTTTGTCCTTTGAATCCACATCCTTTTTTCGCCCAACTAGGCTATCATACGTTCTATGTGTTAGGCTTAAACGTCTCATGGCATGAAACATCACTATATGTCTCTCGCGTCCGTTATACTTTATATATCGTCCGAAAGCAATTTTTTCATACCTCTCAATCCTGGTCAACTTCGTTCAGTATCTTCTATTGGATTATATACACGGTCTCTCTCTCAGTAATGGTCGTGGCAGGGCTTATGTGGTGCGTCTGTTATTTCTTAAACCATTTGTCTCACAATTCATGACTTTTTGAGATTCTTTGATCATTTTTTCTCAGATTATGCCCACCATTTCTCCGTCTTCTCTTTCTAATAACAGTTGCTATTGGTGGTTGACCAGACATTTCTTTGATTTCTTATCCTCTTCTCTAAAATATACTAATTGTGCTATAGATCAATCGATAGATTAATTGTCAACATTGTTTCAACGGTTGTTTGAAAAATCGTTAGCATTTTCTTTATTTTTTCAGTGTTTTTGTAAATATGGTGTAAGAGGCTAATATATGTTCACGTTTTTTATATGTTGTATCTTCGTATTAGTGGACAGACATGCATTGAAACACATCGATTGTCGGCGAGTTTAGAATGGATAAAGAGGAAGTTATTCGGTCTCTTGGTGACCTACGGTTAAATGAGGAGACTAAAATTGATGTTGAATCTATCTATCAGTGAATTAAGAAGTGTGGAATTACACGTTATACAAGTAACACACAGAGTGCCGCTGTAGCGTAGTTGTTAGTCAACTCGCTTCGCAAGGCTGGTAGTCTGGGTTCAGCTCCGCAATGCGCGTGGAATTTTTCCCGACAGCGACGTCTCTTAGGTCGACCCAGCCTCAACTAGGTACCAGACATGCTCTGGGAAAGTAAAGGCGACCGGCGTGATGCTGACCACATCACCCATCGTGTGCCGACGGTCAATGAAAAATACAGGCCTAACACTGTATTGACCTATATACCACGAGGTATGCTTGAGGAGAGAGAGAGAGGGATGGAGAGGGAGGGAGAGGGAGGGAGAGAGGAGTATATGTTTAACCAGCAAGTCACGAGAATCTTCAGTATGCATACCCTTCGACATCTGTTGATGAAAACTGAGCACTCATGAGTTTTGCCAGAGTTCTATAACGTTGGTTCAGTAAATAATAACCAATATTTTAACAGACTAGTATGTGTCCACGACAAGTCTTTGCTATCCTGCACACAGTGTGGAAATCCACTGCCATCTCCACGAAAACAAAGCTCAGGAAATTCAGTTCAAATGTGAAATCTGCGTTGCTCTATGGCTCGGAAAAGTGGCGAGTCACCAAGTTAAATACAAATTAGATTCAGACCTTTGTCAACGGATGTCTTCATCGAATTCTCAGACTGAGAGGGTATGACAGGGTTGGAAACACAGACCTGTGGATAAAAACAGGACAGGAATCCATTATGACCCAAGTTAAGAGAAGAAAATTACGATGGGTCGAGAAAGCCCTACGGAAGAGACAGTCGAGTATCACTAGACAAGCACTTGAGTGGAACCCGCAAGAAAAACGGAAAAGAGGACGCCCTAAACAGATCTGGAGACGAAATCTTCTTGAGATACTGAAGGGTGCTCGACTATCCTGGGAAACCATAAAGAAAACAGCCAGAGATCGAGAAAAGTGGCGAACAACTGTTGATGTCATATGCTCTACAAGAGTGGAGAGAAATAAGTCAGTAGGTAATATGTATCCACGTCTTTATTTGTCATACCCTCCTACAATTGGAAGAAGTGAACTAATGACAAAATGAAGCCTAGAAGTCGGATCCAAATGTAACAGCATATCCTGCTATCTGACTGCATTAACTAATAGAGAGCTTAGAAAGTGGAGAATGAGAGTGAATAGAGAGTTAAGAAAGTGGAGAATGAGAGTGAATAGAGAGTTTAGAAAGTGGAGAATGAGAGTGAATAGAGAGTTTAGAAAGTGGAGAGTGAGAGTGAATAGAGAGTTTAGAAAGTGGAGGTGAGGTGAATAGAGGTTTAGAAAGTGGAGATTGAGAGTGAATAGAGAGTTTAGAAATTAGAGAATGAGAGTGAATAAAGAGTTTAGAAAATGGAGAATGAGAGTGAATAGAGAGTTTAGAGTAAATGAGTGATCAAAATAATAGAGAGAGACAGAGAGAGAGAGAGAGAGTGACAGAGAGAAAGTATTACAAGAAGGAGGGAGGAAAGAGCATGCTGAGTAAGGGTGTAGGGATGTAAAGTATGAAGTGAGGGAGACAGAGAGATAGAGAACAGAAAGAGAACGTGAATATAAGAACAGAGTAAGAGAGTGGATGATTCTCAGACTGAGATGGTATAACAGAGTTGCAAACACAGACTTGTGGATAAGAATCAGACAGGAACTCATGATGACCCAGGTTAAGTGGAGAAAATGACGATGGATCGCCCTGCGGAAGACGGAGTCGAGTATCCCTTGACAAGCATTTGAGTGGAACCAGCAAGTAAAACGAAAAAGAGGACGCCTATACAGACCTGGAGAGGAAGTCTTCTTGAGAAACTGAAGAGAGTTTGACTGTCCTGGAATACTATAAAGAAAAATGCCGGATACCGAGAAAAGTAGTGAACAACTATTGAAGCACTACGCTACACGAGGAGCGGAGTAGAATGAGTAAGATAGTAAGTGAGAGTGGATACAGAGTGTGGGGTGAGGAGTAAGAGAAAGGAGACAAAGTGAGACAGATAACGTGGAAGAAGAGAATACAGTGAGAGTAAGAGAAAGTGAAAAGAGAGAGAGAGAGAGTAAAGAGTGAGACAGAGAACGTGGAAGAAGAGAATACAGTGAGAGTAAGAGAAAGTGAAGAGAGAGAGAGAGAGAGAGAGTAAAGAGTGAGACAGAGAACGTGGAAGAAGAGAATACAGTGAGAGTAAGAGAAAGTGAAAAGAGAGAGAGAGAGAGTAAAGAGTGAGACAGAGAACGTGGAAGAAGAGAATACAGTGAGAGTAAGAGAAAGTGAAAAGAGAGAGAGAGAGTAAAGAGTGAGACAGAGAACGTGGAAGAAGAGGATACAGTGAGAGTAAGAGAAAGTGAAAAGAGAGAGAGAGAGAGAGTAAAGAGTGAGACAGAGAACGTGGAAGAAGAGGATACAGTGAGAGTAAGAGAAAGTGAAAAGAGAGAGAGAGAGTAAAGAGTGAGCAAGATCCTCTAAAAAACCCATTACTTATACATAAATCTGACCTCCATGTTGTTGCATACTCCAGCACAACACACGATCAATCGATCAACAACGGTAAAATTAATTAAAATATTTTAATTACCTCCACATCAGAGACAGACTGTTATACCTCAGGAACAAATCCCAGTCGATCATGTCTTCCCGAGTTCATTACTTCAATATATGTTATTACTTTTTGAATACATATTTATGTGTTCCTTCGTTCACCATGTCTCATTTCTCTCAAATGCTTTTCTAATCCCAGCATATTCTCACATTATGTTATCACTCCAATTCATATGTTAGAAGGCTGGTCCACATTGTGGCTGATGGGGGGAGGGTTAATGTGACCTGGGGGTATGGTGCTTGTCTCCTGATCTAAAGGTACTTAGTTCGTTCCTGAACTAGAAACAATATGAGTGTACATCCGTACAGTGCCGGGACCCGCAAGGGAAGCAAAAGGAATGCAACTGATGTAGGATCAAGGGAAGCTACCCTAGTATATAAAAAGTATCGCATAAATCGCATGTGCTGGTCTACTTGTAGGCGCATTACTGGCACAAAGTACAATCGCTCTTAGGCTCAAATCACATACAAATGACACAGTATGGTTAACAAGGTGTCAATATGAAGAGTTGGAAGAAGAACATGAATATATTGTCCCAGAGATCTCAGTGTAGGTGAGATTGAGATGGTTGCATGCCCAGAGATCTCAGTGTAGGTGAGATTGAGATGGTTGCATGCCCAGAGATCTCAGTGTAGGTGAGATTGAGATGGTTGCATGCCCAGAGATCTCAGTGTAGGTGACATCGAGATGGTTGCATGCCCAGAGATCTCAGTGTAGGTGACATCGAGATGGTTGCATGCCCAGAGATCTCAGTGTAGGTGAGATTGAGATGGTTGCATGTGTATAATCTGCGCCAAAGAACATATCCATGCTTTGCCGTTTTTTTAGTTTCCTCGTCGAGATAGTTCTGGATTTGGAACATCTTCTACCGTTTTGATACGTGTATCCTTTTGTTGCCTCAATTTTGAATTTTTATACTCTGTATTTTTTCTACAAGGAAACAGAAACGTTAAACACAAAACAGAATACCAAAAAAAAAAAAAAAAACAACAAGGAAGACAGTTTTACTAGGTACTTCTTCATCAGCGTTCTCTAGTCATGCGCTTAGTTTACAGTGGACCAAAAACTGGGCAGTCAGTTTCAGGCCTGTCAGGTTTTCCCAAAGCATAGTTTTTAGATACGACTGGGTCGCACCTGCCCAGCGTGTTCGTAGTGCGTTGGACGACGGGTGACAAGCCCCTGTGAGTGAGGTTCAATTCCGCGGGCTGGCAGAAAAGCCACATGTTCTTCAGATTTACGGTGTTGTGGCACCGAACCGAAGGGTTACGATGTCCATGGCACCGAGTCAAAGAGCTGAAAGCTCAAGTGCTTCTGGATCGGAAAAAAGCTCTACTGGGTATGGCCCGTTTTATTACTATGTACAAGAATAAGACTTATCCTGCTCTATGCAAATCCTACCCAACCCACTCTCATGTGTTCCCCACCTCGTGTGTTTCAATTTACTACTAATCGGGACAGACATGTTGCATCAGCGTTTTTACAGCCTTGTCGAGACCGGGCACTTCTGGTATAACCAACCAACACGACACTGGATTACATAATTTAAAATATACAAACGATTCATAAGTGCCACTTCTGTAGCCAGTTTCGTTGTCTCTATCACGGCTTCTTTGTCGGTTTTCCCTCTCTAGATGTGTACCAGAAGACGTGTGTGAAAGCTCCATTCTGAGATTCTACTCGTCTTTAGTGTAAACGGATCTTATGCCATTCACGGCAGCATTTACACTATTACTAAATCTCATGGTAGCTTCCTGCCGATCCTTACTCGCTTTACTAGATTACAGCACAGCAAATGGTTTTCACTGCTATTACAAGAAGGTCTTAGTAAGTTTCAGCTCACTGACCCTGACACTGCCGTATCCTCTGGTTATTGTTACGCCTGTTGCCTCTTCCCCTAATCCAACACTCTAAACGCTTCATGAACGTCGTGGCATATCCTTTACTTTGCCATCAACCATAGTAAACGAGTCGTCGATGTTCTAGGTACCACTTATGTGGGGGTCTCTGTGGCTAAGTGGTTAAGCCCTTTGCCTTGTGAGTCGAAGGTCGTGAGTTCGAGTCCGGACCGCGCCGTTCTGTTCACGTGTGCAGTTTTTCTAGAGACCCCTAGGATTGTTGCTGGAGCTACGGAGTTAGTACTTTGTGCAATACTCTCAGCAGGTGGCGTGCCATTTCTGCGGAGAGGGACCGAGCCTTATGGATTAAAACCCGATGAAATGAAGTCAATCCTTCGGCGTTAAAACCCTTTCTAAACCACTTATACGTTCAATAGTGTGCCATTGCTTTCTGAAAGCGAGGTCTATTTTTACCATTCGTAGAAATTCACGAGAACGAATTTGCTTCCAAACTGCCCGACGAGGAGTTTGAACTGGGTTGTGATCAAGATCACAACCGGTTAAGCTACAGACGACCACTACAACGTTTATAGAAGCTTAAAATCTACTTAAAATCTACTTAAAATCTACTTAAAATCTACTTAAAATCTACTTAAAATCTACTTAAAATCTACTTAAAATCTACTTAAAATCTAACAATCATGAATAGAAAGAAGAAGAGAAATATAACTGTGCTGAGCATTGTGTAGACATAAAAGAATCACAAAGTGTAACAGACTGATTCGAAATCATGTCTAAATGAGCATTGAAATCATTTATATTTAGCATGATAATGTCATGTTTGTTAAACCTATCTTCTGTCACATAATACCTAACATTTATTCCATAATGCTGTTAGTTTCATTTCTGTTCTAAATGTTAAATCAATGAGCGTTGACGTTAAGTGGAATATGTTAAAAAATCACGACTGCAGTCTAAAATAGGAGACAAAAGTTATTTATAATTTCGTTAATGATTATGTTAACAAAGCATACATACTTTAGAATTAAAATAGTACAGGATATATATGGAAGTGAATATAGGACACTCGAAGATAGTCATTAGTCAACAAATAAAGAGGTCTAAAGTCGATGCATGGACTCAATTGTACCGAGTTCTGTCACATGACTAAGTCACACGTTGTAGAAAAGAAACAACACCTGCTGAGAATATTTTACAAAGAAAGAATTCCATAGTTCCGTCAACAACTCTAAAGGATATCTGGCTTAAACATGCATTCAACCGCTTTGTCAAAGAGACTACCTTCCTCCCCCTTCTACCCAGTCTGGTAAGTAATGTAGCTTAATGACTTAGTTTGTTTGTTTGTTCCTTTTGTGTCAAAGGCGGCACATAGGACAGAGGTTTTAGATCTCCATGTGATGCGGTTCTTTGCTAGCAGTTGGAGATCTTGTATGGTTTTACATCCCAATAGTTTACTTTCTTGTAGGATTGTTCTTCGAAGAGTGGTCTTAGGTCTTCCACGTTTTCTTTTCCCAACTGGTGACCACATAAGGACTTGTCGATTTAGTCTCTTTTCGTCTGATCTAAGAACATGACCTAAATATTTCCACCTTCGTTTCCTTATAATATTTGATATGGGTTGTTGGTGTGTTCTATCTCTCACTGTGTTGTTAGAAACGAAGTCACTCCATTTTACTTTTAATAATTTTCGGAGACATTTATTCTCAAAGCTGTCCAGATTCTTATCAATTTTCTTTGTTGATTTCCAACTTTCACAACCGTAGGTCAGTACAGGAATCACACATGACCTAAATAATTTAAGTTTTGTGCATATACTAAGGTCTTGAGATTGCCAGGTATTCGTTAATTTAGTGAAGGCACTAGATGCTATAGCAATACGAGAGTTTATTTCTTTCATCGTGTCTCCGTTGTTTGACACTTTACTACCCAAATATGTAAAATGTTCAACTTTCTCCAGTGTTTGGCCATTTATTACGATGTTGTCTGTCGAGTTTAAAAAGCTTAATGACTGCTGTGACAAATATATATATGGTAACTTAGTTGAGTTTAGTTGAGCAGATGGGTGATGGGAAACGCTGAACAGTTTCAATACATTTGGTTTCCATCGTTTGTTTTTACTCTGTCTTTCCATGTGTATACAATATATACAGTATATACATTCATATTTCTCTTAATAATATATCCTTATTTGTGTAAGTCATCTGACTTATTTAGTCAGTATCTTTAGCTACAACTTGTAAAGGACCACAAAATCATTGAAATATAATTGGTACCCACAAAGCAAGCATCCACAAAGCAGATATCCAGAAAGCCAACATACAAAAATCAGGTACCCACAAAGAAGATCGGATTTAATGAATCATCAATATTTACTTTCGTTTATTACAGTTTTGTGTTGACACTTTAGCGACGGTCATATGCAGTTATGCGGTGCAGGTAGCTTTTTGTGGCGGTACGGTTGTTTCATTATGGAATTAATTCACACTGACACAGGAGACAGTTGTTAGCATTTCGTGCGATTTTTGTTGGCACAGGAACGGAGCAATTATGGGGTGACCCGTTGAAGTGAAGTTGGAACCATACATCATCATCATCAGGTGCCGTCTCCACATCGAAGGTTGGCTGCAATGAATCTCCAGCATCCTCTGTCTTTCGCCTTGGTGTTGCACACTGCCAGACTGTAACCTGTCCATTTCTTAAAGAAATATAGGAACCATACATATGAACTATGAACTATATGAACTATTATGGTAACACATTCTACCAACATTTATAACAATATCTGAAAGTTTCTCTCCACAATGAATAACTAATTGTCTTCAGCTTGCCCACAATCCTTTGCCCTAGAATGGGTTTAAGCAGTACTGTTGTGTCAACAAGATTGTATACGTGTATCTCCCAATTATTTCAATTTCTGCTATTTAACCCTTATTTCTCCATTACTTCTTCATTTGTTTGTTATAGTCCATACCTGGTCTTAAATTCAGGTCACGTAAATCCATTACTAGAGCGGTACTTCAACATCCTGGTTAAGAAGTCACATTAAGATAAGCTGACAGACCAGGCAGAATTATTCTGGCTTGTACAAGAGAAAAGCTTTTGACTAAAATGACTAAATCTTTGACGAGGATAGTTGGAAAAGGTGAGGGTGTGGTTGGAAAAGGAAGGGAGAGAGCGCACACTACAAACGTGTTACTAAATCTTCTTCTTCTTTGCGGTCATTCTTTATGACCAATTTTAATCTTTGAGATATTTTTGATCTTTGCCAAGAACGTGTATACGTTGCACATTGTTTGGTAGGCCCTAAACGCATAGAATTCTACACGTTTAGGACATGTGCATCCGATTTCAGCCAAACCTCCTTAGATGCCTCTTACGACATGCATGGCAGGTAACAGTGGTTCTATTCTTTACACCCCAAATTTGGACCCCGGTAACCACTCGGGCGGTGTTACTAAATAATAGTAGTAAATATAGTGAAGATATTTACCGTTGTTTACAAGAACAGTGTTTTTGTTTTATTTTCCCTTCATTTTTCTCTTTTCTTCTTAACTATTTTTTCCCCTTCATTCCATTATTTCATTCTACTTACTTCTTCTCCCATTTACCATCAATCTACTTATCGTTTTTAAAAAAACATTCCCGTCAGATCTATACTCTTCAAATACGACTGTGTCCTCCTATCTTGGGAATGAAATATGTCAACGTACATTTCGATTTTATGATAAACCCGGAATTTAAAATTCACCTCGTCCATTAAGGAAATGAAGTTTTTAATTTCAAACTGTATGCGTTGTTACCTCGATTGTTTCAAAGTCTAAATTTGATCTAAGTAGACTTTGCTTTCATTATAGCTTTCCTGGTTGTCCATGATAAGACAGGATAAAACGTAAAAAGTCTGTTTGCTTTTCTCCTGCGTTCCTAGTCCAAGCTTCCTAATGTTTTCTCAGTCACGTGCTTGCAGGACTGAATTGAAAGTTGAAACACTCACCAGACTCGTATGGTTTTCCCAAGGATCAAGTGTTAGGATAATGAGACGGTGATATTTCGACCACATTACGTGGTCTGGATATCTGGTAGTCTAGACACTTCCGAGACCGAGACCTTCTCCTTTCATTTTTCTTAGATCAGTTTAACAAAATGGCAATTCGTGAGCAACGAATAACTACACTATTCACATTGATTGTTGTATTTAAATAGCTATGAAGCTCTTTTGGAAAACCATGGTAAACTATACAACCTCATTTAGAACACCATGGTAAACAATACAACCTCATTTGGAACACCATGAGAAACAATACAACCTCATTTGGAACACCATGGCAAACAATACAACCTCATTTAGAACACCATGAGAAACAATACAACCTCATTTGGAACACCATGGCAAACAATACAACCTCATTTAGAACACCATGAGAAACAATACAACCTCATTTGGAACACCATGGTAAACAATACAACCTCATTTGGAACACCATGGTAAACAATACAACCTCATTTGGAACACCATGGTAAACAATACAACCTCATTTGGAACACCATGGGAAACAATACAACCTCATTTGGAACACCATGGGAAACAATACAACCTCATTTGGAACACCATGAGAAACAATACAACCTCATATGGAACACCATGAGAAACAATACAACCTCATTTGGAACACCATGGGAAACAATACAACCTCATTTGGAACACCATGAGAAACAATACAACCTCATTTGGAACACCATGGGAAACAATACAACCTCATTTGGAACACCATGGGAAACAATACAACCTCATTTGGAACACCATGAGAAACAATACAACCTCATTTAGAACACAGAGCAAATTAACACTGTAAACGACACACACTCATTTGGAAAACAGAACAAATTAACATGGGAAACAAGACAACCTCCGTTTGAAACACGAAGCAAATTACAAAGGGAAACAACAAAACCTCATTTGGAACACAGAACAATTTAACATGAGAAGCAACACAACCTCATATGAAACACAGCAGAATTTAACATGAGAAGCAACACAACCTCATATGAAACACAGCAGAATTTAACATGATAAGCAACACAACCTCATATGAAACACAGCAGAATTTAACATGTGAAAACAACACAACTTCTTAATGTACTACCTGATATAATGTCGCTTGTGGGACGGATAATTCATAAGCGCTCGCCTAGCAACTCGGACACAAGAAGGTTGAGGGTTAAATCTCCCAACTCCACGTTCCAACGTGAGGAAAGGAATTGGCCATCCTACCTCCTGCACACAAAAACCTAGAAATGGGAAGTGACAAGCACTTCATACGCTATGTATTATTATGTCCCCTTTTTATTACTCTCTTTCGCTATGTATTATTATGTCCCCTTTTTATTACTCTCTTTCGCTATGTATAATTATGTCCCCTTTTTATTACTCTCTTTCGCTATGTATTATTATGTCCCCTCTTTATTACTCTCTTTCGCTATGTATTATTATGTCCCCTCTTTATTACTCTCTTTCGCTATGTATTATTATGTACCCTCTTTATTACTCTCTTTCGCTATTGATCACTATCAACTTTAATTAAATATATTGTTGCACAGGAAAAGAAGGAAATAAAAAGTATTGAACAATGATAGAAACGACATATTTTCAAAGGGAAAGTAAAGAACAAACTAGACTATTAAATGTGGCGTAAAATAACCACTATGTGGTTTTTGAAATCCAATCCCGCTTTTTAAAAAAGTCTTTATCACGGGAATGTCTGATTGACAATCCGTCATCCGTAAACACACACGAAACGGAAATTCAAATATTGTATTTTATTCTTAAGAAGCAATCATTATGTCCAACCTTGAATGTGAAACTGCCATTTAAGCATATATACAGACTCGTGTGTGATCAGACTAACAAACACGTAAATCAGTGGATGAATCGATGGTGGATCGATTGGTTTTAATCCACAGTAAACACTCGGTAGCTTTGCAGAATGAAAATGATAGTGAGACTTGAAATTTTGAGGATTTTTACTAGCTTGTGTGATTAAACAAGGGGGAGGGGAGGTACTTTTTAATACCTTGAGTTATATGGGGAATGCAGTGTTAGGCCAGTATTTTACATTGACCATTGGCCTACGATGAGCGATGTGACCTTTACTTTCCAGAGATGTTAGGTACACAATTGAGGCTGGGTAGACCTGAGAGCTGGTACGATCGGAAACAAAATTTCACTCTTCCTGTAGAATTGAACCCGGACGACGCGCCTAAGAAGCGTGTAAACTAATTACGACGCTAACGCTGCTCTAAGTTGCTATGATAAGATGTATCTTTCTTCTTCTGCTTCTGCTTCAGCGATCTCTGATTATTCGCTTAGTTACTGTGGACCACAAACTGGGCAGTCACAATCAGGTCTATCAGGTTTTACCAAAGCTTAGTTTTTAGATCGACTGGGTGTGGCCACAAGCTACTTCTCAGCTCACACAGGAGAGGACAGCCTTGCAGGACATGCTCCAGTGTCTGTTCCGACTGCTGAAAATCGCAGAGAGCTGTTTGACTTGTTTCTAGTCTATATAAGTGTTTGTTGAGTCTGCAGTGCTCGGTACGTAGGCGAAATATAATTATCTGGTCTGTTCTGCTTATGTCTTTAAGGAAGTCTTTTCCATAACCATATCCAGTGTTTGTCTTCCAGTCTACTGCAGATGTTCTCTGTATGTGGGCTTTGACCTACTGTAATTGCAACATAGTTTATCACATGGGTCTAGTCATTATGTTCTATTCGATACAATATCGGCTTCTTTATGCGACCATGTATAACCACAACACACTACTCTTGTTGATCCGTTATCTTTATGAGGAGGACGCAAGCTTTAACCAGATTGTGAATGTGTAAGCTGAATAGATGGGCTTGTAGTTAATGTAGTGTCGGTGTGTTTTCTCATATTTTCTTTATATGATATAATAACGTTTCTCCCATTCATTAGTTCCATTCCAAAGACATTTATTATTTATAACAGCGTGTGAGCTGTCTTGTTTCTGATTTTTTTCATCTTGTTTCTCATCCTTGCCGTTTCTCTTATCCTCCAATAACTCAGGCATGTTATTATTCCCTATTTTTGTTGTAACATGACCATGTTTTCGCATGTTGTATTTTTTTCATGAATTCGTTTTTATCTAATGAGATTCGAAAGCGAGAGTCAAGTGGCATGAGTAGTCTGAGTTTCAAGAATTTTTGCATAAGCTAGTCGCTTTACGTTATAGAGTGCTGCGAATTTTACCAATTATATTTCCAGTTCAAATTACGAAAAGGATTTCAAGATGTTTACATCATTGATGTTGTTGGCAGATTCAACAGACACCTACACATATTAGGAATAAGTCAAACAGCTTTTTCCCAGTTTCAACAGGAGTAACAGACACCGGAGCATGTCATGCAAGACTGTTCTCTTCACGTGAGCTGAGAAGCAACATGTAGGCACACCCTGTAGACCTGAAAACTAAGCTTTTCCACAGGGGATTAAGAGCATGATAAAAGTTTGAAGAAAAAGACATTTTTACGGGGAGCACTGTCAATAAAGTAAATGAACAAAAGAAAGTATCTGATAAAACAAAATGTGTAAACATTAAGATACACGGAATAAAACAGTCTGTTAAATCAAATATGTCCGTGCAAAGTAAAATTAATCTATCTTGAACACATCAATTATAACATAATGTGTAATCATAATTCTGGTTAAGTAATGACATTCTTAGCAATAAATATAACATTACTCAGGGACTAGTTCATTTGCATGAGTAAACAATCTAATCGAGTGACAGCGGATGTTCTTAACATTGAGAAAATTTGAATAAGATATCACTCAATGCGAGTCCTGTGGTAGTTTAATGGCAACAGAGATTGCGACCTCGGGTGGTTAGCTTGTTTGTTTAAGTCGAGTATTTAGCGCGTTCGCGTAGTCTGGTGTCTAGTGATAAGAATGTTGTAGTGAGTGAGTGTTTAGACTGTTGGTATATAATATATGTGTATAAATATATATATATATAAATATAGGTACAATAACTTTCAATAAAGAGTTTATGAAAATATGACGTACAGAATGGTTGCCATCACTTCTAATAGACTAAATTAACAAACATGTTTATTCAGACATGAGATTTGTATGTTGATTCAGACATCTGTTGTGTATGTTGGTCCGGGTATCTGATGTTGGTCCGGGAATCATGTTGATTCAGACATCTGCTATGTAGACGCACGAATATGGCTAAGTCGCAATACCAGGGGGACAAAACATCTGAAATAATATTGAAAGAAAACAAATGCAGTGGTTTGGACATTTAATGAGAATGGAATACAACCAACCACAAACAACAGCATACAATAAAAAGACGTCAGACACTGATGATGCTCGTCCATCACGGGTGATGATGACCACACAATTTTTATCCAAGGGAATGTAGTTGCGTTATGTTTGTCTCTGTGTGCGTAGATGACTAGCGAACCCGGTGCGGGCTTGAAATGTTCTTGTACAGTGTGGGCAAGGTATACTTGCACTTGTGGGGAGTTTTACTGCATTTCTATTTTGATGTTTTTGTTCCATCCGTGCTGTTCTACCTGCCTCGCAGGCCGAAGAATTGTGCGCCAGGCTGATCTGTCTTGAACAACATTCTCCCAGTTGTCGACATCTATGCCAAAGGATTTCATCGAGTACTTGAGTGTGTCTTTGAATTGCTTTTTCTGACCACCCTGTGAGCGTTTACCGCAATGCAGCTCACTATATTAATAAGAATGCATCCAAACTCCGCAGTAAACAGAGTCTTCTACAACAGAACATCGGGAAAGAAGGCAAGAGGAAGACCACGGAAAAGATGGTTAGGTGGCGTAGCAGAATCCTGTGAAAGAGCAAAGATAACAATCGCACAAGCCACCAGAACAGCGCAAGACAAAAACAGAAAACCACGACACTGGGCAACAACCCGGTAGCAGTGTGACGACAAAAGAAGAAGAAGAATCTCACCATAAGAGAGTCGTTTGGTTATTCTGCATTCCGCATTTGAGCCACATGTCCTATCCATCGTGTCTGGAACTGCATCAAGATTGTATAGATGCTGGAGAGAGCGGCTCTTTTTAGGATCTCTGTATCTGTGATCATATCCTGCCATTTGATGTTCATTAATTTTCTGAGGCAGACTGTATGAAAGTGGTTTAGCTTCCTTGCGTGTCGCTGATATATAGTCCAAGTTTCGTACCCGTGAAGTAGGACTGGGAGCACGACAGCTCAATATACCTTCAGTTTTGTGGCTTGGCAAATACCACATCTGTGCCAGACGTTACTAAGTAGTCTGCCAAAGGTGCTGCTAGCTTTAGAGATTCTGGTATTTATTTCATCATCTATAGTGACATTTTGGGACAGTGTGCTTTCAAGATAAGTAAATCTGTCCACTACTTTCAGTTTCTTGCCGCTTATTGTAATATTTGGTTCGTCATATACTTTTCCAGGAGCTGGTTGGTACATGACTTCAGATTTCTCGGTATTGATGGTAAGACCAAAGTCGGAGCAGGCCTGTGAGAATCTGTCCATGCTAGTCTGGAGATCTGCCTCAGTGTTGGCAGTGAGGGCACAGTCGTCAGCAAATAAGAGATCTCTGACTAGGTACTAGAGCCAAGGGAAGACCAAGAAAATATGGATAGACAATTTAAAGACCACACTAAATAAACACGGACCTAACACAACAAGGACGACTCATCTGGCCCTGGAACGCAAATAAAAGCTCCCATCCCTACGCTTAAAGTCAAGAGTGGACAACCAATCCCATGATCCACATGGAAGAAGACGATAGACAACAGAAATACAAGAGACGTAGTAAACACTGTTGGAGCACTGTCCTTAGATTGACTGTGTTTTAAAAGAAAACTGATGTCGTGAAGATATTGTTAAGTATGATCTACGTTTCATCTTCTACCAGCTTTGACTACTACAAACTTTTAACTGATTATCATTTATATTAAAACCTGTTCACTATCATTTATATTGAAATCTGTTCACTATCATTTATATTGAAATCTGTTCACTGTCATTTATATTGAAATCTGTTCACTGTCATTTATATTGAAATCTGTTCACTATTTAGATGTTGTCATTGTATGTTGTGTACGTCTTCTACTATTTCCTGTTTTTATCACTGTTCTTTTACGGATAACTTTAGCAACAATACTACACATACTCGCAGAGACTTTCTCCCGGGGGTAAACAAAAATTACAAAACATAGTGGATAGAACTCTAAAAACTTGAGAACGAAATATGTTGTGCCAGAACAATTGCAGTGGAAGAATAAATAAGAAAAAGTAAACATATCAATCAAAGACACTTTTACTAACTACAAAGAAATCCTTCGTCAGATAAGAAGGGACGTACTGGAGGTAAACAACAACAAATCGTTACTTGAACAAAGAAGAAACATACGCTACAGAAGCTAACCACCAGAATTTTTAGCTAACAAAAGATTGTACAACAAAGTATTCACAACTCAAGGAGGAAACACAATCAATAGGGACAAAATAATGCAGACGTACTAATTGGACACTAAAAAAAGTGAATTGCATATCCTTTACAGGACTTGCAAATCAACCCCAGCGTTTTAACACTGTTTGCGTTTTTTCTAGGCATTATTACGTTCAGTAGTTTGCTATTGCTTTCTGAACGGGTGGTGCCATCGTTCTTTGTAAAAATCCACGCGAAACAATTTGCAACGAAATTGTCCGCAGCGTGATTCGAACTCAGAACGTCGGAGTTAATAGAACGAGTCACTATCCCCTAAGCCACAGACGTCACCAATTGGACACTACGTGAGTGCAAACTACAATGGTGTACTATTAGATATAAAAGAAGTCACAGATGAACACACACAACACCTAAACTATTCAAGGAATGATTGTTTGATTTATTGATTGATACATAGGACCATCATCATTGCTCTTCAGTGAGTGAACAATATGTGCTACGATCTCTTTCTTACACAGGAAGATATCAGCGGCAGTACACGAACTCCGTAGTACCGGCGATGGTCTCAGATGTAATTTTTAAGAAGGTGAAGATATTTTGTAGAATTTTTCTTTTCTTATCTTTTCTAACGAATTTCGCCCGGGCAGCGGCTTTCCAGCCTGCTCTTTTCGATTTTGCAGTTCTTTTATGAGCTCAACTTGAACACAGGACATACATTTTATCGTCTGTCTCCAACAGTACTAGGAACTTGATGTCCCCTACACTGAAATTAGGGATATCTGGACAAATATTCCGACGGCTCCACAAGGGAGCGATTCGTGTACCTTTGGCACGAGAGGCGAGCATCTAACCTCTACGCCACAGAGATTGAAGGAATGTCAAATTCAATGAGATTACTAAAGATAAAGAAACACACAGAGATTGAAGGAATATCAAATTCAATGAGATCACTAAAGATAAAGAAACACACAGAGATTGAAGGAATATCAAATTCAATGATATCACTAAAGATAAAGAAACACACAGAGATTGAAGGAATATCAAATTCAATGATATCACTAAAGATAAAGAAACTCACAGAGATTGAAGGAATATCAAATTCAATGATATCACTAAAGATAAAGAAACACACAGAGATTGAAGGAATATCAAATTCAATGATATCACTAAAGATAAAGAAACACGCAGAGATTGAAGGAATGTCAAATTCAATGATATCACTAAAGATAAAGAAACACACAGAGATTGAAGGAATGTCAAATTCAATGAGATCACTAAAGATAAAGAAACACACAGAGATTGAAGGAATGTCAAATTCAATGATATCACTAAAGATAAAGAAACACACAGAGATTGAAGGAATATCAAATTCAATGAGATTACTAAAGATAAAGAAACTCACAGAGATTGAAGGAATATCAAATTCAATGATATCACTAAAGATAAATAAACACACAGAGATTGAAGGAATATCAAATTCAATGATATCACTAAAGATAAAGAAACACACAGAGATTGAAGGAATGTCAAATTCAATGAGATCACTAAATATAAAGAAACACACAGAGATTGAAGGAATGTCAAATTCAATGATATCACTAAAGATAAAGAAACTCACAGAGATTGAAGGAATATCAAATTCAATGAGATTACTAAAGATAAAGAAACTCACAGAGATTGAAGGAATATCAAATTCAATGATATCACTAAAGATAAAGAAACACACAGAGATTGAAGGAATGTCAAATTCAATGATATCACTAAAGATAAAGAAACACACAGAGATTGAAGGAATGTCAAATTCAATGAGATCACTAAAGATAAAGAAACACACAGAGATTGAAGGAATGTCAAATTCAATGATATCACTAAAGATAAAGAAACACACAGAGATTGAAGGAATATCAAATTCAATGAGATTACTAAAGATAAAGAAACTCACAGAGATTGAAGGAATATCAAATTCAATGATATCACTAAAGATAAAGAAACACACAGAGATTGAAGGAATATCAAATTCAATGAGATTACTAAAGATAAAGAAACTCACAGAGATTGAAGGAATATCAAATTCAATGATATCACTAAAGATAAAGAAACTCACAGAGATTGAAGGAATGTCAAATTCAATGAGATTACTAAAGATAAAGAAACTCACAGAGATTGAAGGAATATCAAATTCAATGATATCACTAAAGATAAAGAAACACACAGAGATTGAAGGAGTATCAAATTCAATGAGATTACTAAAGATAAAGAAACACACAGGTAAAGAAGGAACCACAAATTAAATGCTAGTGATTCAAGGTAGGACCGTGCTCTGTATCTGGTTTATTTTGTATCCTTCGCTTAGTTCTGTATTTAGTTCGAAACGTCGGTGTATCTTATTTATGTACTTCGCAAAAGTACCTTGCTTCGGTTCTACGTGTTTTGATTGTCAACGACAGTCTTTCCCAAACTAGGTCCGAGGACCCCGGGAGTCCACGAAGTACTCACAGGGGGTTCTCAAGCGCTTGAAGAAATATTATTATATTTGACATTTCAAATAGAAAAATAAATCTGAAAAACATGTATAAAAACAGTGGTAAATTAGCTTCGCTGCGAAATCAAAGGACCCGGAATAGACGAGAGTCGCTCGAGTGGTTACCGGAGCCCAAATTTGGGGTGTAAAGAATAGAACCACTGTTACCTGTCACGCATGTCGTAAGAGGGGCTTAAGGAGGTCTGGTTGAAATCGAATGACGTGTCCTAAACATGTAGATGTCTGTGCGTTTATGGGCCTACCAAACCAATATGCAACGTATACACGTTCTTGGCAAAGATCAAACATATCACAAATAATGATTAAAATTGGTCGTAAAGAACGAACGCAAAGAAGAAGAAGACGGGAGTCTAAATGTCTGACAGGACAAAGTGAACGATCAGTTCAAGTTTCCCGTAGTCTGAGAGCTTGGAGCCAGCTTGACTGTTGGTGTGGTGTAATAATAACTTCATCGCTATAAGATTTTCATATATCAAAACTTTTGGGGGTTCACGGCAGCAAATGGAATTTAAAATGGTGTCAGCGGTAATGCAAAGTTTAGGAACAGCTGGTCTACAGCAAATGTCTGCTAATAATAAATGGATATTTAAAATAACTAGGTACTCGTCTTGTGTTCCAAAGGTAGTGGATCTCTGTGACTAGTGGTTTTTTTCCGATCCAGAAGCACTTGAGCTTTCATCTCTTCGGCTCGGTGCCATGGACATCGTAACCCTTCGGTTCGGTGCCACTTACTTACTTACTTAATCCCGTCATGCCTAGTGACACATGGGGCTTCAGAAAGGACTTTCCATGCTCTCCTGTCCAGTGCAACCTTCAGCGCAGAGCCCCACGTCAGAGATGCGGTGTCCAGTTCCTCTTCCATCATGCGCCTCCATGTTGTCCGTGGTCTGCCTTTCTTTCTCTTTCCTTCTGGTGTCCAAGTGAGGGCTACCCTTGCAGGCATTTCTTGTCTCATTCTCATAACATGTCCGAGCCATTTCCATCTTCTCTTTTTATGTCATTCATTGCCTCTTGTCTTGTATCTTGGAGTAGTTGGTTATTGGATATTTTTACTGGCCAAAAGATTCCCAAGATTCTGCGAAGACAAGAGTGGTGGAAAACTGACAGCCTGCTAGTATCGGTTCGGTGCCACGAACACCGTGAATCTGGGGAACCTGTGGCTTTTCTGCCAGCCCGCGGAATTGAACTCGCACTCACAGAGGGTTAATCACCCGCAGTCCAACGCGCTACGAACACGCTGGGCAGGCGGGCGGACTAGTGGTTAAGCCTTTGACTTGAGTTCCGAATATCGTGGGTTCGAAACCGGGTGGCGCCATTCGGTTTACGAGTGATCGGTTGATTGATTGACCTACTGATTAACTGAGAAACAGACTGACTTACTGACTGACTAACAGCCTAATTGTCTAACAAACTAACTGATTGACTCAATGACAGACTGATTGACTGACTAACTTACTGACTTACAAACTAACTGACATACTGAATAACTGACTGACTAATTGACTAACCAACTGACTGATTGACTAACAGACTAACTGACTGTCTGAATGACTGACTTACTGACCGACAGATTGACTAACTTACTGATCGACGGATGAACAAATGAGTGAATGAAAGCACTAAGAAATGAATAAATGGATGAATGGATGGAAGGATAAATATCTAATGCGATTTTAATGTCTTCTTGATTATGAAAGGTCTTCACAAAGTGCTCTCCAGCAACCTCTCTGTTGGTGCTTTCATAAATGAGTTCTCATTAATTTCAGCAGCAGCTTTCTTCTTATTTTTCTAAAAATTCTTGATCAAGAGTGGTCTAAAGTGTATAGAAATCAATCTAACCCTTAGCGCCATCAACACGTTACATGGCAACAGGAGCAGAGCGCGCGTCTCAAGGGGGAGTAATTGATGAAGGTATTGGAGATTTTCGTGACACTGTCACAGCCAAAGTTCTGTGGCAGGTTTTTTCGAAATATAGACGAAACTCGACTCTTGTATGGAGGAAAATGAGAAGGATGTGGGAAGGAAGGAGGGGGCGGGGATCGACCAGTTCGGTTTGGAAAACCAAACAAACATAAAGCATTTCTTTGCTTAGAATTTCACACCACTTTAGCAATGTTATTTTTTTTTTTTTTTTTCAGTGAGGCGAGAAATCGACATGTTAGAACAAAAGTTGATTATGTAACAGTGCGATGTTCTACTGAGATAACAAGAAAGAGATAATAGAAAAAGTGGTAAAATTCATCGCGTTTGACGAGATGAACGTAAAAGAAAGCATGGTAAAATTCATCGGGTATTTATGACGAGATGGACGTTATGGAAAGCATGGTAAAATTCATCGCGTATTTATGACGAGATGGACGTAATTGAAAGCATGGTAAAATTCATCGCGTATTTATGACGAGATGGACGTAATGGAAAGCATGGTAAAATTCATCGCGTATTTATGACGAGATGAACGTAAAAGAAAGCATGGTAAAATCCATCGCGTATGACGAGATGGACGTAATGGAAAGCATGGTAAAATTCATCGCGTATTTATGACGAGATGGACGTAAAAGAAAGCATGGTAAAATTCATCGCGTATGACGAGATGAACGTAAAAGAAAGCATGGTAAAATCCATCGCGTATGACGAGATGAACGTAAAAGAAAGCATGGTAAAATCCATCGCGTATGACGAGATGAACGTAAAAGAAAGCATGGTAAAATCCATCGCGTTTGACGAGATGAACGTAAAAGAAAGCATGGTAAAATCCATCGCGTATGACGAGATGAACGTAAAAGAAAGCATGGTAAAATTCATCGCGTATTTATGACGAGATGGACGTAAAAGAAAGCATGGTAAAATCCATCGCGTTTGACGAGATGAACGTAAAAGAAAGCATGGTAAAATCCATCGCGTATGACGAGATGAACGTAAAAGAAAGCATGGTAAAATCCATCGCGTATGACGAGATGGACGTAAAAGAAAGCATGGTAAAATTCATCGCATATTTATGACGAGATGAACGTAAAAGAAAGCATGGTAAAATCCATCGCGTATGACGAGATGAACGTAATAGAAAGCATGGTAAAATCCAATGCGGATGAGGAGATATAGATATGGATAATAATAGATTGATTGATTGATTGATTGATTGAAAATAGTACCATCATCAATGCACTTCGATGAGTATCCACGTGTACTCCGATCTCTTTCTTATACATGACGATCTCAGCTACAGTACACGAACTCCATAGGACCGCTGAGTGATGTAATTTTGAAGATGGCAAAGATATTTTTGTCGGAATTTTAATTTTAATCTTTTCTTCTGAATTTTGCGCAGGCAGCGGATATCCAGCCTGCTTTTTATCGACTTTCAACTGTCAATGGATTTTTACGTGTTCGTACTGAACACGGGACCTACGTTTTAACCTCCGTCTCCGATAGGACTAGGAACTCGATCTTACATACACTGAGATAATGGATCTCTGGAAAAATTAATAGAAAGCGTAGTAAAATCCATCGTTGATGGCGAGACGTAGAGTCGAAGAGTGATGACAAAGCTCACTGACAAATCATTCAGACTGTATCATTGTTCATGTTATTTATCTTATAACGAAAACATTAAATAGAAGCACTATTACTACCAAGATCATTTTGAAGTTATCTGATGTCTGACATAGGAAAGAAATAGATTATGTTGAAGTACTCGCGATAACAAAAAAAATGTTTCTATAAAGAGTAGCAGGTACATAAATAAGTTTGGTGTTCATATATTAAGGATCTGCCGTATGCAGTGTGCAGAAAGCTGGATTTTGTCGTGATTGATGTTCCCTTCGACATGAATTGCAATTTAAGTGATGAACAGTTTTGTGTTGACACTTTAGCGACGGCCATATGCATTGAACAAACCAATTAATTGTACAGAACAGGGCGTTTTTCAGGACTGCTGTCATGAGAGCAAAGTTCCGGAAGCGACAAGCTACTTGATGATGATAATGATAAAAGTTTATGTACTCCATCTGAGGTAATAGCCACTTGAAGCCGATGTTAACACGGCTTTCAAATGTAGAAGTCTTGTTTTGGTAAGATCATGTCATATCGACTATACCTTTGTTTGTTTGTTATATAGAAGATTAAAACCTCTTTACGCCAAGGCACGCCTTTTTCAACCTAATAACGAGTCTTTTATTGGTTATATCAAATCATATAGACCAACAAACGTGAACTATAGAATTAACTACTTTCAGAGAATCCGATAGTTCATTTGTTTGTTGACTCGACCATACAAATATGAATAAGAATAATTAAATCCTAGCAGACGTTCTGGTTATATTTTTAGTTTTTGTGACGTCATTTCCAGGCGCGTGAAGAGCGAAACAAGAATACAAATTTCATACAAGCTTTCTCTGACGTTGGGATACATTTTATAATAACTGAATTATTTTCAATTTTATTTCGCACAGAAATGGTACGAGATAAGAACGACTGGTTACAGGCTCACGCCGATCTATACATGATTGTATTTGCTCTCGTGTATGGATGTCGTAATTATCTAGTCCACTGGCCTTCAAGATAAATCCTCTGGATGTACCTCCTTGGTTCAAGAAAGACAAAAGCGCCCTCCTTAGACCAACTGGTCTAACACTTCTGACTTCGGCGATGGAGTGGCTGCTTTGTCAATATGAACCATTAAAACCGTTGCTGGTTTTTTTGGTTTATTTACGGTACATTCATTGCGAAATATCTTGAAGATCGTCTACCATTCTGTGCTGGGAACAGGTCCCATATTTTTATTCTATCACTTTTTAAATGTTTTTGGTTTCAATATTTTGTTTTAACACTCATTTTATACAAGAACTGAGAGGAAGCGAGCTGGCGCTATCTATTTCATTGCTAAACAGAAGACGATGTACAAACCTGGCAGAGAACGAACTGGTACTATGCTTCTGTGGCATTGCTAGAGAGAAGACGATGTGCAGACCTGGTAGAGAGCGAACTGGCACTATGCTTCTATGGCATTGTTAGAGAGAAGACGATGTACAGACCTGATAGAGAGCGACCTGGCACTATGCTTCAATGCATTGCTAGAGAGAAAACGTAGAAATGGAAATAAGAAAGAAGAAGCAAGAATGGAAGCAATATTCGAAAGGTAATAAAAGGAAACCAACACAACACTACAGACCTTCATAAATGGATGCTTACGTAGAATAGAATGACTGAGATAGTATACGATTCAGTTATATGAGGACTATCATCATAGCACTCCGGACATGACCATAGGTGATCTCCTTCGATCTCCTCCTCAGCAAATCCAGCGGCGTCCAGCGACCCAACACGCCAGTTCGATGTTGATTAACCAATCTCTTTGCATATTTAGTATGTCGTTTTTTCGGGCTGCACCAATATTGACATCCATCTCTTTCAATCTGGTCAGCGAGTGGGATTCACAGCCCTGAAACTCCTCTGTTCGGAAAGACTCTCTCAATGCGTGAAGAATGTCATTTCGATCCATGGCAGCTCCCTCTGATATTGTAGCCAAGCCAGCCAATCTATCAGCTCGTTCATTCCCCTAACTCCTGCATGCCCAGGACAAAAATGAAGGTGATTTCTCTGATCATTGTCTGTACTAGTACCTCTACCCAGTTGCGTCTCACCATTCCTGATTCGACTTTACGAATCATGCTCATGGAGTCACTGAGTATGAAAACACGAGAGTAGTTGTGAGATGCCAACCATTGTATCGCCTCCGTAACCGCCCGAACCTCCATTGTCAAACTACTTGTGGTTGTTGCGTAGGTCCCACTGGCCTCTCTTATTATTTTTCCTCATGAGCGTGCTGAAAAAGCCCACGCATAGCGATGTTGGCGAATGACTGAACCATCAGTGTAAAAACCACATCTGTATCATTAATGATGTCATTCAAGAGGGCCTCCACCTCCACGTTAATCAGTGATAGATTATTTTGTTCTCAGTTTTTCTTAATAGATGTAAGAACGGTGAAAGCAGTCTGAAATTGAGGTGGCACAGCAATCCATTCCTCTCCTGTTTCAATTCTGGAAGGATCACATATTTTCCTAAGCGCATCTTCCACCTGACTCAGCCATGATCTGCCTCTCTTGAGTCTACACCCTTTATCCTTAATGAGTTCTTCATGGAGAAGTTATTACAAGTGATGAACTCAGAGAAAGAACTAAGAAGATACCAGTGGAAAATAGCTAAATAAGAGACGATGGCGCTGGATATTACTCACATTGAGAAAGCCGACAGAAAGTATTGCAAGATATACACAATATTTTGAAACCCGCAGGAAAGAGGAGTAGGTGAAGGCCTAGAAACACCAGGTGAAGAGAGATGGAGATTGATATTAAAAGGATATTCAAGACGTGGAAACAACTGGAAGGGATAGCAAGAGAGAGGAAGGGCTGGAGGAAGTTTGTTGGGAGTTGAAAAATGTACAAGAATAATACAACAAAACAAGAAGAGAAATATCAGGAAGATGAGACCCATAGATCAATGATGATAGAATAATAATACAACAAAACAAGATGCTAAATATAAGGAAGATGAGACCCATAGATCAACGATGATAGAAGAATATTACAACAAAACAAGAAGCTAAATATAAGGAAGATGAGACCCATAGATCAACGATGATAGAAGAATAATACAACGATGATAGAAGAATAATACAACAATGATAGAAGAATAATACAACAATAATATAAGAATAATACAACAATGATAGAAGAATAATACAACAATAATAGAAGAATAATACAACAATGATAGAAGAATAATACAACAATGATAGAAGAATAATACAACAATGATAGAAGAATAATACAACAATGATAGAAGAATAATACAACACTGATAGAAGAATAATACAACAATAATAGAAGAATAATACAACAATAATAGAAGAATAATACAACAATAATAGAAGAATAATACAACAATGATAGAAGAATAATACAACAAAACAAGAAGAGAAATATAAGGAAGATGCGACTCATAGATCAACAATGATAGAAGAAAAAACATAATTCTTATGATCATACAACAGAAGCAAAAATCAAGGTGCTAGAAGAACAACAACAAAATACCAGAAATCTTAGGAAGAATTTGTAAACGAACACAAGTTGGAAAAATAAGGGCTTAACTAAATAAAATGATTTTTCAATAGAACCTCAATGGACGTGATCTGCAACTAAGTATGAAATAGGACCTCAATTGACGTGACCTGCAACTAAATATGAAATCTGGATAAATGTTAACAAGACCAAAGAAAAGAAAATCAATCTAAAATATTTCTTCTTTTTCTTTTGTCTCCACACTGCTACATGGTTGTTATCCAGTGTCGTGGTTTTCTCTTTTGTCTTGCGCTGTTTTGGTGGCTTGGGTGATTGTTTTTGTTTTTTCTAAAATAATTCAACACTAATAAAGCGATCAACAAATGATATCAGTAACAAGAGAACACATTTCTATAGTCTGCAACAAATAATATCAGTAACAAGAGAACACATTTCTATAGTCTGCAACAAATGATATCTAAAGCAGAACTTCTAACACAAATACAGGGTGTTCAACTTAAAAGCAGCCCGTGAATGGAGCTAATCTGGCATATATGTATGGAAATGAGAAGGTTCAGTTATGACGTAGTATAGGTCAAGGTTGTGTGACGGTGTGTAATTGTAGTGCGGGAAGGGCGATGAACAAATGTGACGTAGGACGAGCTAGTCAGAACCGGTTTAAATAGTAAATAAACACAACTCAATGTGTACCTGGCAAGTTTCGAATTGTCAATAGGGCTGCAATTATCTTGAACACCCTGTAGAAGATAATAAAGAGTATTTTTTGTTAACCTCAGTAGAAGTAGCGGAAGCAAGGAATATGATCTATAAATAGACAGTGTACAAGTATTAGAGGCTTCTAGAAAAGACACATTACCAAACATTGGATTCAAAGCCCAGCCCATTATTTTAACTACAGCCATCGCCTCGTCCAACAATACGAGAGGTCTTAAGAACACAGCTAACTAGCCTCTTAACAAAAGGAAGTATATACACAGCCTAAAAAAGCGGTATTACAGAAGTAACGATTAAAACAAATTTACGATTTTATGTTGCGCATACTCCGATTTATCCTTCCTTCTTTTTATAAAATTCACTCGAAATATTGTCGATATCTTCAATGTTATCTCTTGTATGTGATTGATTGATAGGACCATCATCATTGCACTTCGGTGATTAGCCATGCGTGCTGCGATCTCTTTCTTACACATGAAGATCTCAGTGGCAGTGCACGAACTCTGTAGCATTAGTGAGGGTACTAGACATCATTTTAAAAATTGTCAAAATGTTTATATGAATTCTATTTTCATTTTCTAATGAATTTTTCTCGAGCAGCGGTTTTTCAGTCTTCACTTATCGACTTTTCAGTCTTCACTTATCGACTTTTCAGCCTTCACTTATCGACTTTTCAGCCTTCACTTATCGACTTTTCAGCCTTCACTTATCGACTTTTCAGCCTTCACTTATCGACTTTTCAGTCTTCACTTATCGACTTTTCAGCCTTCAGTTATCGACTTTTCAGCCTTCACTTATCGACTTTTCAGCCTTCACTTATCGACTTTTCAGCCTTCACTTATCGACAATTCAGCCTTCACTTATCGACTTTTCAGCCTTCACTTATCGACTTTTCAGCCTTCAGTTATCGACTTTTCAGCCTTCACTTATCGACTTTTCAGTCTTCACTTATCGACTTTTCAGTCTTCACTTATCGACTTTTCAGCCTTCACTTATCGACTTTTCAGCCTTCACTTATCGACTTTTCAGCCTTCACTTATCGACTTTTCAGCCTTCACTTATCGACTTTTCAGTCTTCACTTATCGACTTTTCAGTCTTCACTTATCGACTTTTCAGCCTTCACTTATCGACTTTTCAGCCTTCACTTATCAAATTTTAACTGTCAATTGTTTTTTTCTTTACGTGATCACTATTAACACGAAACATACTTTTTATCATTCGTCTAAGATAGGACTAGGAATTATATGTGCCCTATATAAAAACCAGGTATCACTAGAAAATTATCCTGATCGTTCAACTCCGGTAACGAACCGGGTATTTTGGAGCAAGAGGCGAACACGTTACCTTTCGTCACATAGACAATCTGTTCAATACCAAATTGGACTTCATCTGCTACTTTGATAGTCACTGTAGATTAGGTAAAACAGTGGCCACCAGCAACATAAGGCCGACTAGCTCAGACGGGAAATAAAACATTCATGATTAATGGGTGCTGGTTTTTGTACATGTTTCATAGAACACTGTACGCTTTTTTGTAATTTTACTCAATTCTCTGCGTTCATGGTTAATTATTGAGGAACAATGTTAATAATACTAATATTCCTTAGCTTTAAACTTCATTTGTAACAAAATATAACCTTGATTTAAGACGTCCGGCTTCCAGGAAAAATACATCAATATCATAAAAGCCTTCTATTCTGAACCATCCTGCTGTGTAAGAACAGATGCAGGAAACTCAGACTGGTTCACAGTCAATTCGGGTGTGAAGCAGGGCTGCGTTATGTCACCTATGCTTTTGGGATAGCTATAGACTGGATCATGCGCAAATGCACCTAAGATTTGCTAGGCATCAAATGGCTTAATAACGCAGACTATTTGATCTTGACTTTGCCGATGACGTGGCCATATTGAATTCAACCACACAAGCAACCTACAAACTAACGAGCAATCTTTGCACACTTGCAGAACAGGTTGATCTCAAGATTAATTCTGCCAAGACCAAAATTATGGACCTCACAAACTCAACAGACAACATCGTAATAAATGGCCAAACACTGGAGAAAGTTGAAAATTTTACATATTTGGGTAGTAAAGTGTCAAACAACGGAGACACGATGAAAGAAATAAACTCTCGTATTGCTATAACAGCTAGTGCCTTCACTAAATTAACGAATATCTGGCAATCTCAAGACCTTAGTATATGTACAAAAGTTACATTATTTAGGTCACGTGTGATTTCTGTACTGACCTACGGTTGTGAAAGTTGGAAATCAACAAAGAAAATTGATAAGAATCTGGACAGCTTTGAGAATAAATGTCTCCGAAAATTACTAAAAATAAAATGGAGTGATTTCGTTTCGAACAACACAGTGAGAGATAGAACACACCAACAACCCGTATCAAATATTATAAGGAAACGAAGGTGGAAATATTTAGATCATGTTCTTAGATCAGACGAAAAGAGACTAAATCGACAAGTCCTTATGTGGTCACTAGTTGGGAAAAGAAAACGTGGAAGACCAAAGACCACTCTTCGAAGAACCATCCAACAAGAAAGTAAACTATTGGGATGTAAAACCATACAAGATCTCCAACTGCTAGCAAAGAACCGCATCACATGGAAATCTAAAACCTGTGCCCTATGTGCCGCCTTTGGCACGAAAGGAATAAACAAACTAAGCTCGGCAAAACGGACAAGTAAAAGAAGTGCGGACGGGAGACTTCGCTTATGTAATCAAGCAGAAACTAGGAGACATAAGTGTACAATCTGAACAGAAGCGGGGGGAACCAAATAAGTTCCAGGTCATCTTTAAAATGACGTTCCTCCAGATGACACAAAAATACGCAAAAAATAATGATCCGATACAAAACACAGCATAATCACACATAACCCTAACTGCCCTTATTGATGACCTTTATAACATAATTTCTTGTTATTGTTGTTACAAATGTCAAATTTCATTGATGACTACGTGTACACGAGAAATGACGTCATCGAAATGAGGTACCATTATTGCAGACACATAAATTGCTTATAAGTGGGTTACACTGTACATGCTGAACGTTCTGTTGTCCTCCGTATTCCTAGGATTAGATAACTGCAGATATGGGTTTAAGTTAAGATAATTATGGTGTCAAGTGATAACAGGTTAGCAGGATGAACTTTCCAATGATGGTCTAAGTGTCATGAGTTCAAATCCAGGCCGTGTCGCTCGGTGCAGAAGTCCATTTTTTTCCCGAGACCCGTAAGATTGTTGATGGAATTATGGAGTTCATGTTTTGCAACTTCCGGCAGGTGGCGTGTTATTTCTACGAAGAAAACCTACTCTTGGGCAAACCTGGTACAATGGGAGTTAATCCTCTGCTTTTAAACAGTTTAAAAATTATTTATTTTTTACTGATAACGAACACGTGTTCCATTGGAGAACTTACTCGACTTTAATGCACTCTATAGAGTAGAACTATCTAGTCTGTCAGAGTATATACACTTTGATGTCCACCAGAAAAAAATGTATACATATAGAGGACATATATGAACTCTGATGAATGTACGATAGCAAAGTGTAGAATGATATTTTTTTTTTAAACTTATTGATATTGCTAGGTTCGAGCCGATGTATTCATCTGTTGAGAATATATCACACTACACTCTCGTTTCTTATGTGTGTGGTTCTGGTTCAAGTCCACAGTCTTCTTCTTCTCCCTTCGCGCCTATGGGGCATAGGTCCGCAACCAAGGTCTTTCAAGCGCGTCTATCCGAGGTCATTTTTTCCAGATCTCTCCACTCTCTCCCCATTTTCTTGCATTCTGTCTCCAGTTCCTGTCTTCTGGGTTCCTGTTTCTTTCCTTACCTCTATTACTGTGGGATTCTATTGGAGGGCCTATCTCGTGATGTTGTCAGGGGGTTTCCTTAGTTTGTGTTTAATCCATCGCCACCTTCTGCCCCTTATCTCTTATCCCATACTACAGAAATTTGATCGACATATTACAGATTGTATTGCGTGATGATGACGATTATACGTATTTCCTCTACGGTTTTTGAACTGACGCCACAACACTAGGGACAGACGCAAAGACGCTCAGTCTACCCCAACATATGTCAAAAAGTATGCATACTGATGGTTCTTGTGGCTCGCTGGTTAAACACACTCCTCTCGCTGCCCCTCAAAGCGTTCAACTCTACTTGTATAATGTATAAGTCCAAATTCCTTAAATCGAAGAACATCTCCCTTATCTAACTTAAACTCCCTAACAATCGAGGTTTTCGATGAAAACATGTCCGCTCTCTCGTTGCCGCGAACATCCGCATGCCCAAGTCAGTAGATCCAAGTGAGTCTCTGGAGGTTGGTAACCTCTTTAGACGACAGCCACTCATAACGCTACCTGCCATTCTGTATCTTCCAAAGCATCGACTGAGAGTCAGAAACAACAATGACTCAAGTAAAAGGAGTCCCAGAGAGCCATTGGAGGTCAGCAGTAACATCCTCAACCTATATCCTCATACTGGAAGTAGTTGCCATGGATGCTCCTCTTCGCTATGCAACAAGCCTACGCAAAAACCTCAGCATGACTTATCACCGTGATGAGCAGACCTATCAGTTTAAACATCATCATCCCTTGCATTATCTTCTATCGCTGCTTTATTGCGAGTTCAGTCTTCATATTGTGCCAATCTCTACATTCTCTTCCAAGAGTAATGACGACGTTGCGGTAGTTGACCATGCTAAGATTTATATGGATCCATTCTTCCACTTTTGGTAAGGTTGCAGCTATGGTTATCTGGCTAATTGTTCTCACAGCCTGGGTCCTCCCCAACATGACACGCTTGATTCTCGTGCCCTTAACGTCTTTAGCATTCTTGAGCAGTGGATATCTCATTCACAGTAACCCGCATATATGCTTTGGTTTGAGCAATTGCATGACGGGAGCGTAGTGACAGATCACTAAGCATATATCTCATCTTTACAATGGGAGTATCTCTAGTGCAATCAAGGATTATACGTATGCCTTAATTCTGAATATGTTCCGAGTCGTTGACATTGTGATCTTGATATCGTGATGATGACAAGTTCGTAATCTACCACGGACATAACCAGTTGATGAATCAGAACGACAAGTATGCACCGATCAATGTGTGCGGCTACCGTAACATTGAGAGCTGCAGGACCACGTTTGCAACGCTGTATCGTTTGTTGTTTTACAACGCTGTATCGTTTGTTGCTTTACAACGCTGTATCGTTTGTTGCTTTACAACGCTGTATCGTTTGTTGCTTTACAACGCTGTATCGTTTGTTGCTTTACAACGCTGTATCGTTTGTTGCTTTACAACGCTGTATCGTTTGTTGCTTTACAACGCTGTATCGTTTGTTGCTTTACAACGCTGTATCGTTTGTTGTTTACAACGCTGTATCGTTTGTTGCTTTACAACGCTATATCGTTTGTTGCTTTACAACGCTGTATCGTTTGTTGCTTTACAACGCTGTATCGTTTGTTGCTTTACAACGCTATATCGTTTGTTGCTTTACAACGCTCTATCGTTTGTTGCTTTACAACGCTATATCGTTTGTTGCTTTACAACGCTGTATCGTTTGTTGCTTTACAACGCTATATCGTGTGTTGCTTTGCAACGCTGTATCGTTTGTTCCAACATAATGTTTGAAAGACAGGCTACGATCAAATAGTTATTCCAAGAAAACACGTGGCATATTTTACCGGATCTCACCATCAACCACAGTAAATGAGTCGTTGATTTTCTAGGCACCACTTATACATTCAGTAGTTTGTCATCGCTTTCTGAACGGTGAGGTCTTCCTTCCTTTGCGTTCCCGGAACGGTGAGGTCTATTTTTTACCATTCGTAAGATACTGTCTGTCGTGGAATTTGAACCAGGAACGCTTGGGTTGTGGTCGAGTTCACTACAGCTAAGTCACAGACGCCCACATTCAAGAAAATATACACAGAAAGACAAGTTTATACAAATTTATTAAACTGTATATCAAAGTACACGAATTTCTGAAGGTATGTCAGCAATGTGATGGGGCTGAGGGAGAGAGAGAGAGAGAGTAGAGATAATAACGAATAAGCTTTATAAACACAAAAAGGGATTGTATGTTTGTTAGTGTGGGGGAAAAAAAAGTAGAATTAATGGGAGAGCTATGATAGAATAGTCATTAGTGCACTCACTTCCTATGCTTGTGGTACGGGTTCCACAGTATAATTTTGTTCGATCCAGAAGCACTTGAACTTTCAGCTCTTCGGCTCGATGCCATCGACATCGTAACCCTTCGGTTCGGTGCCACGAACACCGTAAATCTGGAGAACTTGTGGCTTTTCTGCCAGGCTGTGGAATTGAACCGCACTCACAGGAGGCTTGTCACCCGTCGTCCAACGCGCTACGAACACGCTGGGCAGGCGGATGAGTGTAATTTTTAAAGACTACAATGGCTTTCAAGTCGACCTAGCCTTAATTAGGCACATGAAAAGCACTGGGAAGTAAATGTGGCCAGCATGATGTTAACTACATCATGCTTACTCTGTCGA
Source organism: Arion vulgaris (assembly GCA_020796225.1). Taxonomy (NCBI): domain Eukaryota; kingdom Metazoa; phylum Mollusca; class Gastropoda; order Stylommatophora; family Arionidae; genus Arion; species Arion vulgaris. Next base: position 65,420,357 of record CM036753.1, on the reverse strand, counting down.
CGGTCAATGAAAAATACTGGCCTAACACCCTATTCCTCAATAAACCTCATGGTATGACACAGAGTTTCTTTTCATTTAAACATTAAGGGAGAATAAAGTAGACTTATTGTCTGCCGTATAAAAAGTCAGAATTTCTCCACTTCTGGTTGTATCATTTGCTTGATAAAGGCCTTTTGGTTGAAATGTTGCTGTATATTGTTTTTGTACTTAATAAAATTACAGCACTCTGTTTTTTTTACACTGTTTCCCCACTGTTTAAATGATACATCTCTCTTGTTAAAATTTCTATCCATGGCAATTTTCCGTTTTACAAATTACACATCAACATTATGTAGTCCTATGCGATTAAATGATCAATGGTCAGTCAGGCGATATCACAGTTTGACCTGTTTGGTAAGTAACATTAACAAGGATGCGGCGACTGGGAGGGCCGGTGTGAGACAAGAGAAAATTATCATGAAATATTATTAAAACTCAAAGACTCTGGTCACATTTAGGATTAGCTTCAGGGTAGTTCTCTGTGGCTAACTGGTTAAGCTGTTGCCTAGCACTTCGAAGGTTGTGGGTCCAAATTGAGACCGTGACATGCTGTTTACTAGTGCTTTTTTTCAGAGGCCACTAGGATTGTTACAGGAGCTACTGAGTTTGTTCAATACTTTCAGCAGGTTGCGTGCCATTTCTGCAGAGAAAGATCAAGCAGTATGGGGTAAAACCCGAAGCAGTGAAGTAATTCTTCGGCTTTAGTCACTTCAGCTTCAGAAAATTGGGTTCATAGATGGGATGCATCTCCTTTCTAAAGCCCCTCAGTTTAAATAGTAATAAAAAAGTGGGGTCTCTGTGGCCAAGTAGTTACGCCTTTGTCTTGTGTTCCAAATGTTATCAGTTTGAATCCAGACCGCACCACTATGTTCACGAGTGCATTTTTTCCAGATCCCTAGGATTGCTGCCGGAGCTACAGAGTTTGTGCAGTACTCTCGGCAGGTGGTGGTGCCATTTCTGTGGAGAAAGACCAAGCAATATGGGGTAAAACCCGATACAGTGAAATCAATCCATCAGCTTTAGATCCTTCAGCTACAGAAATTTGGGCTCATGGATGGGATGTATCTCCTTTCAAAAGCCCCATAGATTAAATAGTAATATACTATGAATGAAAATCGTGGCATATCCTTTTCACAAGACGTCGCCATCAATAACAGTAAACGAGTCATTGACATTCTAGGCACCGCTTATACCTTCATTAGTTTGCAATTGCTTTCTGAAAAGTGAGGTCTAGTTTTACAGTTTGTAAAAATCCACAGGTACAAATTTTCATCCAAACTGCCAGTCACAGAGTTTGAACCAGGTACTCCTAGGTTGCGAAGGAGCTCACTACTGCTAAGTCACAGACGCCCATAAACATACTATACAAAAGTACAATTCTAGAGGGTGTCTGTCAAAGTGCTCCATTGACTCCTCCATCACTAAAACTTGCTTACTAATGAATTTGCTCAGCAGTGAACAGCTGCAGTTAAATGTTTCAGTTTCAGTTTGGAATATCTTCATTGCACCCGGACATGTCCATAGGTGCTCCGATCTCCTTCGTAAGTAATATCTCCAACAGCGTCCAGTGACTGACTGTACCAGTTCGAATTTGATTGATGAACCTACTCGTATACTTGTTGTGCTGTTCTTTTCTTGCTACTTCAATCCCAGCTCCTGCAATCTAGTAGTTGACGTGGATTGGTTTAAACAAAAATCTTCTTTGCGGCCACACTCTATGAGGGCATTCAAAATGTCAGCTCTATCCACGTTCAAAATGTGATCAGAATGAATAAATAAAAATACTTCAAGTTGTTGACAATGAATACGATATATTCATTTTCTTTCTCCCGCTGACACACAAGCAACACGCTCGTGATCAATAAATGACTCAAATTGAAACTCAAACATCTACAAAATATTACAAGTAATGGGATACATAGAAAAAGAAAACTATATATTCAAGTCATGGTAACATTAGTATCAATGTAATGGAACTATTTACAGTGCAAAACTTGATACTTTACATTGAAACTTAATCAATGTATCTCTCATTGCCCCATATTACAGCCACCGCTGTGTATATATTCAACTAATCATGTACATTCTATGCATTGAAGATTGGACATAATGGCTCTACAACAAGTTATATGCTTTGCTCTGTCAGACTTTTACCTCTCATCTTCTGTTTCCTTACCAATTGTGTCTCTGTCTTCCCTTACTCTCGGCCTTCTCTTCCAGTTGGTTTTCAACAGTTTCATGTCTTCTTCTTCTTTGCGTTCATTCTTTACGACCAATTTAAATCACTCTTTGTGATATGTTTGATCTTTGCCAAGAACGTGTATACGTTGCACATTGGTTTGGTAGGCCCCTAAACGCATAGATTTCTACACGCTTAGGACACATGCATCCGATTTCAGCCAAACCTCCTTAGTCGCCTCTTACGACATGCATGGCAGGTAACAGTGGTTCTATTCTTTACACCCCAAATTTGGGCCCGGTAACCACTCGGGCGAGTTTCATGTCTCATATTGTGACTAAAATATTATATTTGTCTTCTTCTTCTGCTTCGAATGCTCCCTAACGACCACTTGTTAACCACTCTGTGTGGTTTATATGTGATCAGAGCCTAAGAGCAATTGTACGTTGTTCCAGTTATGCACTTACAAGTAGGCCAGCACATCCGATTTCTGTGATGCTTTTTATTTACTAGGGTAGCTTACCTAGGTCCTACAGCAGTCGCCTCTTATGACGTGCCTTGTAGGTCGCAGTGGTACTATTCTTTGCTTCACTTGCGGGCCCCGACACCACACAGGTGCATATTTGTCTAATTTCTATCACCCCGATCAGTTCTCTATACCCTCTGAGTTGTTGAAATACTTGTTTATTAGTTTTCTTCTCTTTCCATGGCTCTATCCATATTCTTCTGTATATCCACACTTCACAAGCTTCAATTTTCTCTCCATCTCTCTGCATGATCACCCTTAGACTGATCTACCAGTTTTCCCCCATAAATCTCATTCATGTAGAAATCTGATTCATGCAACCTTTAGCATGAGTGGGTTTTATCACATCTTCAGTGCCATTTGGAGCTCTGGTGCTTATCCTTCTGCGACGTGTCCAGTTTTAGCCAGCGTTTACTGGGTTCGCTCTCCGTCAGTCATTGACTGTCTCCAGCCGACCTCCATCTGTTTGTTTGCTGTCAGAGTTTATGCTCCATACAATAAATACATGTAGCTCTTGACAAGTCTTATCCTGTGTGCATTTGTTAGAATTTTAATACACTTTTTCTGTTGTTAAATATGTTCTTGGTCCTTCTATTCTCTTCTCAACTTCATTTTCACATCTGTCATCTAATCATATGTCTAAGATGTACATAACTTGACACTTATTCTAGTCTTCCACCATTTACCATCATATTTAAAGATTTGGTCTCTCTTGTTTTGCTTATTACCATTGCTGTTGTTTTCTGAAAATTCATCTCCAGTCCAAATATTTTACTTCTGTTGCTTACTTGATCTAATAGTGCTTACAGATTTGCTCACTGTTCGCTAACATCTCTGCAACTTCCACATATCTTAGGGTACTTATTATTCGCCTACTGTTGTTAAGCCTTGGTATGTCTACTATTTGTTTAAATATCTGTTTGGTATAGATGTTAAGTAGACAAAGGGACAGAACACATTCCCTGTTTCACTTCTCTTTTTATGTAAATATGTGGCGAGTAGTTCTTACCAGTGGGACAGATTAGCGTAATGCATAAGCATTCACCTGTTGACTCAGACACAAGGAGGTTGTGTGTTCAATCCTACACTTTACGCTCCATACATGAGGAAAGGAAGTGGTCCTTCTACCTCCTGCACATTAGGACCTACAAATGTGAAGTGACTTTATACCGCAAGGTCTGAAAAGGCTACAGAAAAATTGTATTTTATTAATTAGTTCTTGCCCCTTCTTAATGTTGCCACTTATTCCCAGTATTAGTTGCTGATCCTTCTGATGTCTGTCTCATTCAAACCTATCTTTTTGAGACACTCAATTAGTTTTTTCCTTGAATTATGTCAAAAACTTTTCTGGAATCTATAAAACAGATATATTACTTTTTTGGCACTTCTATGAACTTTTCAGTTAACATCCGTAGACAAAATAGTGTATCTCTATAGTTCCAGTACTTTTGAAAATTGAATTATTCTTGGCTAACTTTGCTCTCAATTTCATATTTTGTTCTCTCCTCTAGTGCATTAAAACATGTGTGTTTGACAAGTCATATCTAAGAAATGAAACAAATGTAAAAAATATATTAATATTATACATAGCTAATGCTGGTGACACTAACAGGTGTATTGTGGGCATTTGGAAAGAAAATATTAGTTCACGCCTTAAGGTAGAACAATACATGGAAAACATTTTTTTTATACCAACATTTTTTTTTCTTGCTCTAATTCATCTGTGACATATCCCAGTATATCAAATAATTTTTAAAAAAGCATATATGTACTCTGCTTTGGTAGGAATCAGTGTTTCTCTACACACACCTCCTTGAGGGACTTGCATAGCAACCAATGTCCCTTGTGGACCAAACGCCACACTATGTGGCTTTGCGTTGGATACTTTTTACTAGGAGCCACACTAAAGGGTGTTTTTTATTCTAAAAACAAACGGCTTGTAAAAGCATGGCATTTGCACTGGTCCACTAAGAGGTAACTGTTTTTAAAAAGTGTGCAGGATACACGTAAACCATGAACTGTGTGTGTTATAATGGTAACACATTTTAAGAACCATTCAGCTTTAATGTGAAATCTGTTTTGTTGTATGACTTGGAAACGTTGCGAATCACCAAGTTAAAAACATATAAGATTCAGACCTAAAACAGCAAATGTTTTCGGTGGCACGTTCTCAGACTGAAATGGTATGACAAAGTGGCAAACACAGACCTGCGGACAAGAAAAGAACCCATGATGACCCAGGTTAGGAGGAGAAAATAGTTGTGGGCCAGGTCTACCCTGCAAAGAACACAGTCGAGTGTCACTAGATGGGCACTTAAGTGGAACCCATGTAGGAAACAAAAAACAGATGTTCTAAACAGACCGGGAGTCTTCTTGAGGCATTGAGCGGTGCTGGACTATCCTGGTAAACAATACAGAAAATGGCAAGAGACCAAGGAAAGTGGAGGACAACTTTTGAGGTCCTATGTTCTAAAATGAGCAGAAGGAATAAACAAGCAATATACCCTTATACATTTCTCCTTTCAATATTGTTCCCTATTCTAATTTTTTTGTCCCACAAGATTCCATGAAACTCTCTCATCTTGTTGAAACCATTTATTTAATTTTCTTCTTTCATTGTACACAACAAATCAAAGCCATCAGCATATTCTATGATTAAAACTCTGAATTAAAACTGTTGCTGCCTTCAAACCATACTCATTCACGGAGACGGCTTTGGGAGCAAACCCCCAAGATAAAATCATTTGTGATCTGAATTCATACTGCAATCTGTCGTCACTATTCAGTGATCCTTCTTCAGTGACAGGAGGAAGTCCTGTCAGGCTGTATCAGTATTGCAGCTTCCTTGGGTTCATCAGCTGTTGAAGAGGTGGAAACTGCTGCTTAACCAGTGTTCCTTCCTATCAACCTGCCCATAACGTACCCTCAAGGGGCACTCTTTTACCTTAATTAAACAAATTCCCCCATAGGCACTCAAGCCCTACAGGCTGCCATCAGCACAATTCAACAATCCTCACATTTATTCAGGATTGTTGTGGCTTGAAAGACTCTTCTATATATACACACAATATAAAACTGACATGAATGATGATACTACAATCAATACAAAATTTAATATTCAAGATTTAAAAATCTGCATGCTATATGTGCCCATCACTGGCTAATGGACCATCACAACAGAAGTTTTCAACATGTCATGAAAATAATATTACATTAGTGGTAACACAACAAAACGTTTGTTCATGTAAACTACAAATTACATTGTTCAGTTGTCACATTTATAGAAGGGTCTTACCAGTGTTAATACCTCACTGACACAAGCTGAAAGACTACTACAGAAGTAGACACACAAGATGAAAGACTACTACAGAAGTAGACAAGCTGAAAGACTACTACAGAAGTAGACACACAAGATGAAAGACTACTACAGAAGTAGACAAGCTGAAAGACTACTACTACAGAAGTAGACACACAAGATGAAAGACTACTACAGAAGTAGACAAGCTGAAAGACTACTACTACAGAAGTAGACACACAAGATGAAAGACTACTACAGAAGTAGACACACAAGATGAAAGACTACTACAGAAGTAGACAAGCTGAAAGACTACTACTACAGAAGTAGACACACAAGATGAAAGACTACTACAGAAGTAGACACACAAGATGAAAGACTACTACAGAAGTAGACAAGCTGAAAGACTACTACTACAGAAGTAGACACACAAGATGAAAGACTACTACAGAAGTAGACAAGCTGAAAGACTACTACTACAGAAGTAGACACACAAGATGAAAGACTACTACAGAAGTAGACACACAAGATGAAAGACTACTACAGAAGTAGACAAGCTGAAAGACTACTACAGAAGTAGACACACAAGATGAAAGACTACTACAGAAGTAGACACACAAGATGAAAGACTACTACTACAGAAGTAGACACACAAGATGAAAGACTACTACAGAAGTAGACACACAAGATGAAAGACTACTACAGAAGTAGACAAGCTGAAAGACTACTACTACAGAAGTAGACACACAAGATGAAAGACTACTACAGAAGTAGACACACAAGATGAAAGACTACTACAGAAGTAGACACACAAGATGAAAGACTACTACAGAAGTAGACAAGCTGAAAGACTACTACTACAGAAGTAGACACACAAGATGAAAGACTACTACTACAGAAGTAGACACACAAGATGAAAGACTACTACAGAAGTAGACACACAAGATGAAAGACTACTACTACAGAAGTAGACACACAAGATGAAAGACTACTACAGAAGTAGACAAGCTGAAAGACTACTACAGAAGTAGACACACAAGATGAAAGACTACTACAGAAGTAGACACACAAGATGAAAGACTACTACAGAAGTAGACACACAAGATGAAAGACTACTACAGAAGTAGACACACAAGATGAAAGACTACTACAGAAGTAGACAAGCTGAAAGACTACTACTACAGAAGTAGACACACAAGATGAAAGACTACTACAGAAGTAGACACACAAGATGAAAGACTACTACAGAAGTAGACAAGCTGAAAGACTACTACAGAAGTAGACACACAAGATGAAAGACTACTACAGAAGTAGACACACAAGATGAAAGACTACTACTACAGAAGTAGACACACAAGATGAAAGACTACTACAGAAGTAGACAAGATGAAAGACTACTACAGAAGTAGACACACAAGATGAAAGACTACTACAGAAGTAGACAAGCTGAAAGACTACTACTACAGAAGTAGACACACAAGATGAAAGACTACTACTACAGAAGTAGACACACAAGATGAAAGACTACTACAGAAGTAGACACACAAGATGAAAGACTACTACTACAGAAGTAGACACACAAGATGAAAGACTACTACAGAAGTAGACACACAAGATGAAAGACTACTACAGAAGTAGACACACAAGATGAAAGACTACTACAGAAGTAGACACACAAGATGAAAGACTACTACAGAAGTAGACACACAAGATGAAAGACTACTACTACAGAAGTAGACACACAAGATGAAAGACTACTACAGAAGTAGACACACAAGATGAAAGACTACTACAGAAGTAGACAAGCTGAAAGACTACTACTACAGAAGTAGACACACAAGATGAAAGACTACTACAGAAGTAGACACACAAGATGAAAGACTACTACTACAGAAGTAGACACACAAGATGAAAGACTACTACTACAGAAGTAGACACACAAGATGAAAGACTACTACAGAAGTAGACACACAAGCTGAAAGACTACTACTACAGAAGTAGACACACAAGATGAAAGACTACTACAGAATTAGACACACAAGATGAAAGACTACTACAGAAGTAGACACACAAGATGAAAGACTACTACAGAAGTAGACACACAAGATGAAAGACTACTACTACAGAAGTAGACACACAAGATGAAAGACTACTACAGAAGTAGACACACAAGATGAAAGACTACTACAGAAGTAAACTGAAATGAACTGTTGTATAGATAGAAGCCATAGTCCCTTGTAACCTAACACTATTTAGCTTAAACAGACATTCCCAGATATCATTCCTCTCAAATCACATGACCCTTGTATTACAGTATTGTTAGATTATGACAAATTCATTGAAAAACAAAACAACACACAAAAACAAAGTTATATTATGTCACAAACTCAATTTTACGCTAATGAATAACAGTAGAATTAACACTTTCATCAATAAATAACCAAGACCTCATAAATTGCAATACATGTTTACAATCTTCTATCAAACACATGTAAAAGTCAACCCACTCCAACAGAAATTTCTAAATTTCCCCTTCTGTTCCCAAGTTACAGAAGACTAGTGGTTGAAGCACGGCCACTTCTCATTAAACACATAACTATGTTAGTGAAATGAGAGCCGCTGTAGCGTAGTTGTTAGTGAACGCGCTTCGCAAGGCTGGTGGTCTGGGTTCAGCTCCCGTAATGCGCGTGGAATTTTTCCAGACCACGACGGCTCTCAGGTCGACCCAGCCTCAACTGAGTACCAGACACTCTGGGAAAGTAAAGGTGGCCGGCGTGATGCTGACCACATCACCCATCGTGTGCCGACGGTCAATGAAAAATACAGTCCTAACACTGTATTGACCTATATACCACAAGGTATGAAAGGGTTCCTTTACTTACTTTTTACTTTTATGTTAGTGAATGAAAATCGTGGCATATCCTTTACAGGACTTTGTCATCAACGCCAGTAAATGAGTCGCTGATTTTCTAGGCACCACTTATAAGTTCAGTAATTTGCCATTCCTTTCTAAATGGTGATGTCTATTTTTCGTCATCATCACCATTCATAAAAGTCAACAGGAACAAATTTGCTTCCAAAGTGCCGCAGCAGAATTTGAACCAGGTTTATGATCAAGCTCACTATCACTAAGCCACAGATGTCCACACTATGTTAATAATTGTCAATAAAACAGTTACTATAGTTTCCTTCTTTCTCAAGTTACATCACTGGTTTTTTTTGGTCTATGTTCTATTTAACTTAAGATATAATTTTGTGCCATAATAATCAAAAATATTAATAATAATAATATAGTTTGTGTTGAAGGAGACGCCAAAAATGACAAATAAATTGTGTGCTTTTCCTTATAAGAAACAAAAGAAAACCATTAGGATATCAACATAATTACTTGAACATCATCCATGATATCTTTACTGTATGTAATATTTTGGGAGGTGCAGGACAGAAGGGGGACATAAGCATGAAAAATGTAATGGTTGCATGGCTGGTGCAGCCGTCACAAAACTGTTCAGGTCAGGATTTTTTTTCTTTATGCCCCAGACAGAAAAAGCTCATTGGCCTTGCTGGGGATTGAACCCGGGTCTCCTGAATGGGATCACATGCTCTAATCCATTCAACCAGACGCTCCTCATCATCTATGCAAATGATGAAATCTGTTGATGCAGAATGAAACAGGCAAAGTCAAACTTCTAATAAGAGGTTAATCAAATATGGCACCTCATGTAATCTTCAAAGCTGTTCTTATGATCGTAAAATATATTTCTTGAGGAATATCAATTCTTTTAGTTTTCTTCTATATATGCAAGTTACTGTTTATCCTCAGTATGCATGCCCTTCGACATCTGTTGGGGAAAGCTAAGCACCTATTGGTATGCCCGGAATAATGTGCCGTCAGTTCAATAACCAATAACTGTCTATTCTAGTACACACTGAGATACTGTTTGATCATTTTTAAAGAAAATACTCTTTGAAAATTGTCTCCTCTGAGTTACAATGTCAGCAAGAGCATATTCTTCTTCTTCTTTCAATGCTTCATATCGACCACTTGTTAATCACTCTTTACGATTTGTATGTGATCCGGTCCTAAGAGCGATTGTACCTTGTGCAAGTTATGTGCCCCCAAGTAGGCCAGCACATTCAAATTTCTGCTACGCTTTTTATTTACTAGAGTAGCTTTCCTAAGCCCCTACCTCAGTCGCCTCTTACGACATGTCTTGTAGGTCGCAGAGTTACTATTCTTTGCTCCCCTTGATGGCCCCAGCAACACACAGGCTAGCAAGAGAATATCAACACCATCATACAAAAAGACACTGGAGATGAATCAGAATTCTTACACAAGATACACAACAAAAGACCATGAATTTATGTAACCAATAACAAAATTACTTTGAATGAATGAACTTGAATCAGGGTTTGTGCTTATTTCATAAACGATACAGAAGCACAAAAATAATAATTTTTATTGCTGGAAAGAAAAAGAAAATCGTAAATCTTGAATACAGAATAAATGTCAGTGCATAAGCCCCATAGTATATTTACAATTCTAATGATGGGGGGAAAAATAAGAGTACAGATGATATGATAAATATACACAAAATTACAACAGATGGATGAATATATTACTTTTATATTAAATAGTTATATTAAACAGGTTTTAATAATAACATGAAACATTATTTTTTAGTGCCCTATCTCAAACATAAATATATAAGTATTCACAGATGTACAAAAACTTTGAGTGAATTTCCCAAAGACTAAATGTACTATAAATCTCAAATGCTACACAAATATACATTATAACACCTTTATTTTCTATTTATAAATTTCCATTACTAAAGTCAGCTCATTATGTGATCAAGTTCATATTTTTTTACAAACAATTGTCTCTTACTAGGTGTTCACCGATGGCTAAAATAATATCATCAGTTGTGAACTGCTTTGCAACGCGACAAAAATACAAGTGCAGACTGAGAAACAGCAGCAGAGATCAGAAACAGTGCTTGAGCAGCAGAGATCAGAAACAGTGCCTGGGCAGCAGCAATGATAAACTGTACTGGGAAAGTGAGTACATTGGTAGTTTTAAAGATGTACTTCTATGTAATAGGAAATCCCATAAAATGTATTGTGCATATCAACAAAAATACAAGTGCAGACTGAGAAACAGCAGCAGAGATCAGAAGCAGTGCTTGGGCAGCAGAGATCAGAAACAGTGCTTGTGCAGCAGAGATCAAAAACAGTGCTTGAGCATCAGAGATCAGAAACAGTGCTTGGGCAGCAGAGATCAGAAACAGTGCTTGGGAAGCAGAGATCTGAAACAGTGCTTGGGCAGCAGAGATCAAAAACAGTGCTTGGGCAGCAGAGATAAAAAACAGTGCTTGGGCAGCAGAGATCAGAAACTGCTTGGGCAGCAGAGATCAAAAACTGTGCTTGGGCAGCAGCAGAGATCAGAAACAGTGCTTGGGAAGCAGAGATAAAAAACAGTGCTTGGGCAGCAGAGATAAAAAACAGTGCTTGGGCAGCAGAGATCAGAAACAGTGCTTGGGCAGCAGAGATCAGAAACAGTGCTTGGGCAGCAGAGATAAAAAACAGTGCTTGGGCAGCAGAGATAAAAAACAGTGCTTGGGCAGCAGAGATCAGAAACAGTGCTTAGGCAGTAGAGATCAGAAACAGTGCTAGGGCAGCAGAGATCAAAAACTGTGCTTGGGCAGCAGAGATCAGAAACAGTGCTTGGGCAGCAGAGATCAGAAACAGTGTTTGGGCAGCAGAGATCAGAAACAGTGCTTGGGCAGCAGAGATCAGAAACAGTGTTTGGGCAGCAGCAACGATAGACTGTTCTAGGAAATTTAATACATTTTTAGTTGTAAAGGCGTACTTCCATGTAATAGGAAACCCCATAAAATGTATTGTGCATATCAATAATAAAAAAGTAAGCATATGTGTCCACTGTTACAAGGATAAAAATAATAAAATAAAAAAGCAGAAACTCAAATTTAAAAAACACTACATCTTATTGAAACACACTAATCTGTTAGGGTGAAGAGAAGTCATCAGAAACTGCATCTCGATTCATGAGTGGTACACGCTCTGTATCTTTGTTTGCTTTGCTGTTGACTTGAGAGCCTTGCGTGATTAAATTTCCAGCATTCTTCTGCCCACTTGTAGTAGTTCCTGTTTTGATAACAACCAGTGGCACTTTCTCGTCAAGCTCTTCATTTGTTTGGTGGTTGGTTCTTGCGTCACCACTTTCTGGTGACCCCATCACATCTTGTTTTATTATGACTTCATTAAAGTTTGACGCAGGAAAATTGATAATAATATTTCCAGGAGATTGGGTCCTTTTAAAATCATCTCTATTGCCTGCTACATTATCATCAAGTTCTTTTAAGAAATTCAATTTATGATTACTATTGGCTAAAACAGAAGGTGATGAGTTGTAATTTTTCTTGCTGTCTCCAGGAGTGCTGGATAGGTTTGGTGATATGCCAGCATCCGGAGATATATTACTTGATCCACTCTCGCTGATTGGTTTCCGTATCAAGGTATCCAATTCTTCTGGACAACCAGGACTTCGGTCTTTAGCTTCAGAGCCAGTGCGTCTCATTTGATATCCGTCTTGGGACTCATGCCTGCGATGGAAAAAATGTCAGCGGTCCAAAGATGCAGTAGACTTTTTCTTTGCTGACTCGTCATATTTCAATGTGTCTAAGGGCACATTTGTCGGAGGAGGGGAGTAATTTTCTACTCCATTGCTTCCTTTGTTACGACTTTCACATATCTTGACTTTCTCGTACTCAGCTTCAAAAGCATCATGGACTGTAATGCTGCCGCTTTGTCGCAGCATTCTAGTGGTGCGCAAGGCAGCAATGTACATTGCCTTATGGATGAACAGATATTGAACATCTGTGATTGCACGCACTGAAAAGTCAGGAATGTAGTCTGTGTTTTTTAGTTCAGAAGTTCCAAATGATTTTCTTAAACCTGAAATAGAAAGTTTATAAAACATCTTTTAGAGAACGACATTGTTAACATTTACTGACAAGTTTTTAGATGAGAAGATATTAAAATAAGTTAACAAATTTAATAACATATAAATCTCGTAACAGAGAACAAGATAATGTGCTACATAGTAGCAGAAGAACATTACTGTGTAAATTTAAACAGGCATCCACCCAAGTGCTACCAGTGCCGCAAGGGTGCAAAGAATAGTAACACTGTGACCTACAAGGCATGTCATAAGAGGCGACTCAGGTAGAAGCCAAGGGAAGCTACTCTAGTAAATAAAAATTGTTGCAGAAATCGGATGTGCTGGCCTACTTGTAGGAGCATAACTCGCACAATTGCTCTTAGGCTAGGAATCACATACAAATCAGAGTGGTTAACAAGTTGTCGATGAGGAGCGTAAGAAGAAAAAGAAACAGGCATTCTATAAATTTTAGATTATCAAACACGTTCACAGAAATAGAAATAACGAGAAGGGTATATCTGTGTTATGTGGATCCACTATTGCTTCATGTATGTGAATCATACAAAAAGCAAAATTACTTATGGCTTCGGTAAAGTAATGTCTAAAGATTGATTGATTGGAACATCATCATTGCACTTTGGTGAGTACCCATGTGTGCTCTGATCTCTGTGTTAAACAGGAAGATCTCAGCAGCAGTACATGAACTCTGTAGCAGCGGCAATGGTCCCACAGTAATTTAGAAGATGATGAAAGTATTGGTAAGAATTTTTATTTAAAAATCTTTCTACTGAATGAGATTAAGGATAATTTACACACATCACTGACAGCTAAGAAATCAAATGAGGACATGTTACAAGAATTTAATATGAACATATTATTGCCAAGTATAATAAAACAGGAAAATATGCAAAATCCATTAGATACTTACTTAGAAAGAAAGGTAGAGGAAATATTCTAACAGTTGAATAGATATAAGACACATGATAGCTACAGGTGGCTATAGAAGAGCTTGACTGATATTGTCATTCTGTGCATCACATGATGATGATGATTATTACAACATTATCTAAATCTGATATTCTTGAAAGTTTAAATCTGATATTCTTGAAAGTTAAAATGGTCTTACAAACTGACTGATAGATCTATTGAATGAACCACCATTATTGTACCAGCAAATAACTATATGTGCTCCGATCTCTTTCTTACACAGGAAGATCTCTGTGACAGTTGTGAACTGGCGAGGTTACCGGTATAATTATGAGGGCAATGTAAATGTGAGGGAATTTTAATAAATAGTATTCATTATTTTATTAAAATAAAGAACAAGGAACATAACCTAAGTAGCAAGTAGACTCAATTTATAGAACAGTCCTGACCATTACAGCAAAAAATAACTGCCATTAGTAATTTTTTAAATTATACTTTAATAAGTTTGATCCCGGTTTTCTGGGAGAGGTGTGTGTCACTAAAATGTTGGGGGGGAGGAGGAGTATTCTAGTCTGAGGACGAAATGGCAGCATGCAATGGCGGCTGTCATGCAACTGCGAAGAGCAGCTATTTTTAACTGTACCCCACAATACCTACTCCGCCACCTTTCCAAACAAAAATAGAAAACTTGCTGGGTTTAAACCTGCACCCCAATGGCTGAGAGAATGTCCTAACCACACACCACTCTTTCAGTATTAGCCGGTAATATGTGATTTAATTGAAAACTATATTTATTTTCTCATTAAATATTAAAGTGGTTTAGAGAGTGCAATAATGAATGGCATGTTTTCTGAAAGATGAAGTTGGGGGAGAACCAAGACAATATTGAACACACAACATTACTGAAACATTGTACATGAATAATGGATGAGGTGTGAGAACTAAGATCAAGTCTTTCAGGTGGGTCAATGACTAGAGTGATATTCTGCAAAGGACATTCTACATGAAGAGATTATGATTACAATAGTATATCTCTGTTATTTGTTTAGACAGCTGAATCGAGTTACAAATAAATAAAACACACACTTTACCCATCATATTTTGTGATGTCTTGAGAGAATAGGTGGGCAATCATTCACACAGGCAAGCTCTATACAGGCAACCACCAATTTTAAAAATCTCTTCATACACGCAACCCTTCTTACAATAATGGCCACAATGGAAAAATATGTGGATACTGAGTGTCTGCATCTATTGAAGCTCTTCTATAAATTATTACGGCCAAAGTGACACCAGAGTTCAAACATTCATTTTTTAATTACATTGTTGAATTTAAGATGAATTCACTATTCTACACCATTTTTAGAATTGGTTAAGTAGATTCAGAGATGTTCTATTATGTCTCAAAGATAATGAGATCATTCCTGTACGAGAAGATTTACAAGAAAAATGTTTTACTTCAGACAAAAGCAAATTGATCAATTCCCTATATTTTTTGAACTACATATTGCAAGATATTTTATTATACTGAACAATCCCAAATTCCATCATTAACAGCTACAAATATATATATATCAATATATCACCAACTATCTACGATATACTGCTCACTACGATAATACAAAATAGCTGCCCTTAGATGGATGTGAGACATTTATATTTGTAAATTAATATTACTATTTCTAGTTTTTAACATTTATTTGTTTTTAGTCACATATTTTCATTGATTGCTTGAGTGCTGGTAGAGCAGTTTAAGATTTTATAATTAACACTTTCACTGTGTTTCATAATGAACCTTTGTTGTGTATCCCAAGCTGTCTTGTATCCTTTGCTTAATAAAGTCATCTAAATGATGTAAGTAAATCATCTTCTTCTTCAAACGCTCCATATCGAGCACTTATTAAACCACTCTTTGTGATTTGTATGTGATCTGAGCCTAAGAACAAGTGTACATTATGCGCCTACAAGTAGGCCAGCACATCTGATTTCTGTGCCGTTTTTTATTCACTAGGGTAGCTTCCCTAGGTCCCTAACTCAGTCGCTTCTTACGACATGCCTTGTAGGTCACAGTGTTACTATTCTATGCTCCCCTTGTGAGCCCCGGCAACAGCCAGATGAAGTAAGTAAATGTAATGGGAGCATCATGTAAATTATGTAAGCACATGCATGTAATGAATGATGACAGTCTAATCAACAAAATGATATCTCACTATTTATACATTCTGCTCCAAAGTGGCTGAATGGTCCAGACTCGAACACCATACTCTCATCTCCAATCACGACTTCAACAGTACCTGACAGTGAAAATATTCAATAAATAAGACTTCATTAACATGAACAAAATATTGATCTGTAGTTTATGAAATGTTTCATTCATAGATAAGTATTGTTACAATCATTCTCCAACATCCAAAATATGAGGGCCCATTCTAATAATGTGGGTGTCTGTGGCCTAGCGGTAGCGAGCTCGATCACAATTCAAGAGCACCAGGTTCAAACCTCGCAGCAGGTAATTTGGAAGCTGATTTGTTCCAGTGGATTTTTACGACAGGTAAAAATAGGCCTCACCGTCCAGAAAGCAATGGCAAACTACTGAACGTATAAGTGGTGTCTAGAAAATAAACAACTTGTTTACTGTGGTTGATGGCTACCTCCTGTAAAGGATATGCCCTGATTGTAATTTTTCTAATAATAAAAAATATAATACCTAATGTACAAAGAAATCAAGGAAAAAATAACAAGGAGGTTTTTTAGTATTACTTTACTTTCCCAATGTTAAATATAATACTAGCTTTCTGCTGATGTGTTTTGTTCATTATTCTCATACTAAAATGTGTTGTTCTAATCATTAATATCTGACTATTGCCATATACCAAGTAACTACACATATGTTATTAATATTCTTGTGTTGTAAAGTAAACAATATTTTTCCATTTTCTCAGTGTGTTTCCAATCTTAATAAATAAGTATGCTATTCTCACTGATTGAATGATTGATAGGACCATCATCATTGCACTTCGGTGAGTAACTATGTGTGCTCCGATCTCTTTTTACACTGGAAGATCTCAGTTGCAGTGCACAAACTCCGCAGCACTGACAAGGGTCCCCGATGTAATTTTGAAGATGGTTACATTTTTGTAGGAACATTTTGTATTCTCACTATATACATTCATGAATTTTACACCTATACAACTCATACCTAGCACTAAATTATCACCTACACAAACCATACCTAGCACTAAATTATCACCTATACAAACCATACCTAGCACTAAATTATCACCTATACAAACCATACCTAGCACTAAATTATCACCTACACAAACCATACCTAGCACTAAATTAGCATCTACACAAACCATACCTAGCACTAAATTATCACATATACAAACCATACCTAGCACTAAATTATCACCTACACAAACTATACCTAGTACTAAATTCGTAGGGATAAGCACTTCATCATCATCATTGGCCTTTTTATCTCAGGAGACAATAGGTTTTGTCCCCCGTAGTATGTTCTGCGCTGAACCACAACGTTTCTTGTGGCTGTAATGGCCTATTCTGGATACATAGGATGTTCTCTCTGTCCTCTCTTTTGACTTCATACATGATGGAGTTTTTCTTCTTTTCGTTTTGAGCCACCTCTCATTGTCGCTCGTCATGCGTGCCTGTCACTGGCCAGCGGCTAACGTCGTTGTCTGTCGCATGAAGTTAGATCAATCTTGCATGTGTCAATGAAGCATAATTCATGTCCAAGCATCCATGTTGTCTAATTACATGGCTGAGCACTTATGTGTCAGTATATATATTTAAAGATGAAGGGTTGACGTGACTGCACCTTATTTCCCCGTAAGGCTCGATCACTCTCTGCAGAAATGACATGTTACTGAATGAGAGTAATACTCAAAGCATGAAATTAGTAGCTTCAACAACAATCCCTTGAGATCTCTGAATAAATACACTCTTGAACCGAGCAACACTGCCCAGATTCAAACCCATGACCTTCAGAATGCAAAGCAAATGACTTGACTAAATAACCGCAGGCTAAACTCTTTTTCTTCTTCTTATCTCTAATCCTGTTTTGCCTCACAGTGTCAGGATATAAGAGATGTATAGTACGGGATTTTATGTGTGCTTCATAAAGTGTTTTTCATCACCTCTGTTATCTCTGAGGTCCACCTTTTGCGTGGATGGTCTTGTGCTTTGTATCCACCGTATCAGAGTAACATTGCTCTTTGAGGCTCACTGTCTGTTGGCTATCTGCTTATGTCGCCAAACATTTTAATATGGCCTGTCTAAAGTATTGTGAAGTCGATTCTGTCAATGAATAATACTATTAGATGCTCTAGAATCAAATAACCTAATCTTGAGATACTGTTATTTTCATCTCACAAGATCATTATCAATTCTTCTTATCTTAACTCCCCTTGAAGCATAATGGATCAACAAATTTCCTCCAACCAGATCTGCCCTGAGCAAGCCAGCTTAGTTCATTCCAGGTCTTTCCTGCTTCTTCTCTATCTGCAGTTCATCTCCATGTCTCTCTAGGTTGTCCCCTATTTCTCTTGCCTCCCAGATTCAATATCAGAGTCACATGTGGGTGTCGTCTACTACATTCTTAATGTATGTCTCAACCACTTCCACCGTCTATATTTCATTTCCTCGTTGATATTGTTGATGCCTGTGCTCCGGGTGATCTCAGTATTTTGTATTCTCTGGTCCCAGCGAATTTGGAGAAATATTCTGAGACATCTTTCCTTGAAGCCTCTTACGTGACTGTCTGTCTTGGTACTTGTTATTCATGTCTTGGTTATCAATTAGTGAACATACAATATCACATTTATCTTACCCTGGAGAATCAGAGTAAACCTGTCTGAAGTAATCGTTATTCATGTCTTGGTTATCAATTAGTGATCATACAATATCACATTTATCTTACCCTGGAGAATCAGAGTAAACCTGTCTGAAGTAATCGTTATTCGTGTCTTGGTTATCAATTAGTGAACATACAATATCACATTTATCTTACCCTGGAGAATCAGAGTAAACCTGTCTGAAGTAATCCCTTTCATATAGATGTAGTTCTTTTTACTAACTGGATCTGTAGGGGTTAGGTTGACAACAATGTCCTTCTTCATCAAGTTCTTCAAAACATTCCGTGCAATGTGGGCTTCTGAGAATGGCTCTACAGCTACAACAAATGTGTTCAAGACAAATATGTAAGAATATATATATCATAGTCTAGTACATGACCAAAACAATATGTTCATATCAGAAACACTTTTTGAATAAGCATAGAATGGTAAAATAACTGTTAAGCTAGTTGTTTTATTGATTGCTTGATTGATTAATAAAACCATCATCATTGCATTTAGACGAATAACCATTTGCGCTTTAATCTCTTTCTTATACAGAAAGATCTCCATGGCAGTGAAGAAAGTCTGCGGCATATGTAAGGGTCTCCGGTGTCATTTGGATTGTCATTTTGGAATTTGTAGAATTTTATTTAAAAATGTTTAAAACTGTATTTTGTCTGGGCAGCGATTTATCGATTTTCATCTGCCAAGGGTTCTTTTACATGCTCAACTTGAACATGGGACCTCTGTGTTATCGTCCATCTCCGATAGGACTAGGAACTCATTCTCATCTACACTGAGATAAGGGATATTTGCAAAAATATTCGAAATAAACCGTGTATCTCTGGAACAGAAGGTGAGCACCTTACCTCTATGCCACAGAGACATCCTCAACTCAACTAGCTATAAAGTGCATTAACGTCATAAATTATGCTGTTCATATTGTATGTATGAACATATATGTGTGGAGAGTCATGGTCGAATGGATTAGAGCATGGCCCCATGTGGAGACCCGGTTCAATCCACATTAAGCCTAAGGAGTTTTTTCTATCGAGGGCATTAAGAAAAATCCTAATCTGAACAGTTCTGTGGTGACTGTATTAACCGTGCGGACATGAAATTCCACAGGCTCATGTCCCTCCCATACTACACCACACAAAAAATGGTATTACATGCAGTCACAACAGTTTATATTGTATATACAAAGTTGACATTTCTACAACGTATGTTTTTATATTGAACGAAATAATGTTTAAGCAAAGTCAACTATGACATTAGAAACATACTAATTACATATAGATCAATAGTGCTGTTGTCAAACATTTTCTGTATACAAGTCTGGTCTACGTTTAGTTTACTCAACAATATCAAATCAATATTATCAATACAAGATTTGCAATCTAGCAGTCAATCAATCCTAGCATTATCTAGAAGAACATGTCTTGGATATCAGACATTATATTAAACTTGGTGGTATTTTTTATGGTGGTATCGAATTTTATTTCTTTATTTTATACAAGACATGTTTGAAAAGAGCATTTCAAGTGGGATTCTCTGCATTCTTCTGTAAAACTGCCTCTCTGTGGCCTCAAGAGATGTTGTTGGTTGTTTATTTATCGGCCATAACTCACAACCACGTCAGTCCTGGCTCTGTGAAATAATGAACAACTCTTTCACTTCAATACACAATTTGTTGCATATAATGGCTTTCATTTCCTGAAATACTGTTTTTGTCTGGTTTTACTACTCTTTAGCGGATTGCCTGGCTGATTGGATTAGAACGTGGCTCCCGTGCGGGAGAGGGAGGCAATCAACGGTAAGGCCTGGAGATTTTTTTCTAAAAGAAACATAACCAAAATAGTTTTGCAGTGACTGCACTAGCCATATGGCCATTAAATTCCACAGACATAAGTCCCCATGTCTGACACCACCTAAAAAGCTGTTACAGGCAAACAGGGTAACAAGAGTTTTTGTGTCTTTTTCTACTCTTTATTTCTGATTTACATCTGCCATCTTATGTTATCAGGGTTTCAAGGTATTTCAATTGATGAACTTGTCTTAGCTTCCTCCTGTTTACTTTTATGGTACATTTTAAAGGAATCTGCTTTTCCGAGATGATCATAACTTTTATTGTACATTTTAAAGGAATCTGCTTTTCAGAGATGATCATAACTTCTATCTTCTTGTAATAAGACATAGAAGTGTTGTTACTTCGCCTGTGTGTTGTCTGGGCTTGCAAAGGAGCAAAGAATAGTAACACTGCAACCTACAAGGCATGTTGTAAGAGGTGACAAAGGTAGGGGCCTAGGGAAGCTACTGTAGTAAATAAAGTGTTGCAGAAATCGGATGTGCTAGCCTACTTGTAGGCGCATAACTGGCACAGCATACAATCACTCTTAGGCTCGGATCACATACAGATCACCAAGAGTGGCTTAAATAGGGGTTGATATGGAGCGTGTGAAGAAGTTGTGACTTCCAGTTTTCTCTATCAAGACAGTGTGGTCAGCACATCTCATATTATTTATATCTAATGTCCACCTACTGCTTTTTAATTTGTCTCTATTGATCTCAAAATGTTTTCGCTGCACAAAGTGGTCAGGGTCCCGTCAGAAAATGTCCACTCAATTCAATCTTGTGCCATTACCTCAAACCTAGTCTTATACATGACTTTGAGCTCTGCTTAATAAGTATTCCCTTTTTCTATTCTATTGAATATATGTAAAAAAAAAACATAACCATTGTCTCTTTTGTATCTATTTATTTATGTCTTCCTGACCAGTAAGTTATTGAAGTTTTAAGCTTAACACCTTGATTTATCTTCATTTTGTTCCAAACAAAGTGTCTGTCACAATTCTTGTGCTCAAATATATCTATCAAATCACTGCGGTGCTGCTTACTACCATTTGATTGACTATTCCTCTACTTTCCTTATGAAACATAGGACCTCAACAATTGCTCACCACTTTTACCAGTCTCTGGCTATTATCTTTATGACATCCCAGGTGAGACATTTTTCTTCTTCGAACGCTCCATATCGACCACTTGTTAACAATTATGTGATTTGTATGTGATCTGAGCCTAAGAGTGATTATACATTGTGCCAGTTATGCCCCTACAAGTAGACCAGCACATCCGATTTCTGCTGTGCTATTTATTTACTAGGGTAGCTTCTCTAGAGGTTAGTCTAGCATCCGTCAGTTTCTCAAGACTCCAGCTCTAGGTCTGTTTAAAACATCCTCTATTCCATTTTCCTTTGGTGATTCTACACAAGTGCTTGTCTAGTGACACTCACTAATTGATCTCATCTAATGCTAACATATATATCATTCATATGTCATCTAAAAAAAAAGCATGACAAAACATAAACTGATTTACTTGTAGTCAAAAACTGGAAAGCAGCAAAGGCCAACTGCTTGGGTAGTGTTGATTTTCGTTCTTCTGGTACAAGCATGGTATAATCCTCTCTCTGTCGCAATGGACGTATGCATTTTTGTCGATTGTCAGCTGAGGAATACAAAAGTAGGATAAGTATTTTATGTATTTTGTAAAACTATATTATTTTCTTTTTACGCGGTTCACCTATAAGTATTTTATTATTTTTTTAAAACTAACACCGTAATTGAATAAAGAAATAAATAAAAGGTGTTATCAAGAAGAGGTGCAGTCTGCGGAGTTGTTAGAACACCAACCTACCAGATATAAAACTTTGTATGAAGATATTACATGGTATGTAACAAGGGACACTGTCCACTCTTTATGGGTGTGTGTGAGCATGCGAGCTAACCACAATATGAACAATACGCATGGACAGTCAAGGCAAGCAGCCTTTTATTTTCAGCCCAGAATCATCTCCTGGCAACCCACTTACTCGAAATGAGCCATACAAATATTTTTTTATATAAAAACTGCCTGGGAAAAATTCGTTAGAAAAGATTCAAAATAACATTCCTACAAAATATCTTCATTGTATCCAATTACATCGGGGTCCCTCGCCGGTGCTATGGAGTTTGTGCACTGCAGCTGAGATCTTCCTGTGTATGAAAGAGATCGGAGCATACATGGTTACTCTCTGAAGTGCAATGATGATGGTTCTATAAACAATGTAGTAATCCTCATCATGTGTTGTGTCTAATGGCAATGAGCATGTCTTCCACAACTGTATATCTAAAAAAAAACTGTATAGTAAACAACCTCTATCGCAATATTATCATCGTCCTTGGAAGGGAATGTAGAGAGTGGGGCAATATGAAGGGTGAACTCGCATTTAATAAGCTGATAACTGTTAATGCAAGTGGTGATAATATTGTATGACCGATATGCATCGCAGTAAGAATTCAGACTATGGCTTATTAGCTAGTGTACAAAATAAGGTCATTGCAGAGTAAAATGGAGCATACATGACAACTACTTAGATCCCCGGTCAAAAGTTGTTTTTTCTTTCTTCAAAATATTACAAAGACGATATAAACATTGTAACTGGGACTGCTGAGGGTTAAAGTGAAAAGGAAAGCACTATTTTGAGAAGCGTGATGGTAAAGTTTCCAAATGCATGACAGTCAGCAAGTTTCCAAATGCATGACAGTCAGCAAGTTTCCAAATGCGTGATAGTCACGGTGTCATCATACAACCAAAGGGGGTTAACTCATTGCCGAGCACTATTGATATCAAAACAATGAGAGTAAGCAAATAGTATATGTTACTATTAAAGTATGTTAATGTTAAAGCTCACAATGTAACATACCTTTTATTTGGTTATCTGTTGAATTGTCATTTTATTTCCTCTATGCATTCCCTTTCCTAACTCAGCCACCCATTTACAGCTGGGCTGGCTGGAGAGTGCATAGACTAGACACTATCCTGACCACAAATTGAGCATCAACAACTGAACTACACAAGTATCTTGTTCTTCACATGTGAATCCTTCAACGCTGAGTTTGCTGTACACAGAGTATCATTATTATGTTCCATGTGCACAGTTATGTGTTACATATGACCAGCAAACAGTTTCTCCCTACCGCTCCATCCTGGGAAACTTGTTCAATCTATATGGAATTGAGTCTATTTTTTGGAAGACATCTATTTTCAAATGCATTGAACTTACTTTATATATATATATATATATATATATCTTTAGTTGTTTTCCAACTCTCGCTGACATATGTTAGAATTAATACAATGGAATTGAAAATTTGCAATTACATTTTAAAACTATATAACTATATATACACCGTGTACGCAGACAACTATTTCAGCTATCTTCTAATAGACCGTCATCTATATATTCTACACCTCTACAGGACAAGGTTGCCAACGTCTTCAACAAGGATGCAAGTAATTATGCTACCTTGCCAAAAACATAAAATCATCTTCCAAATCTACACTATTCCGTCAGTGACGGGTTTCTCTGTTCAAGATTACGTCACGTGTTTACTGTACCTAGCTAAAAACACACTATCAAAATATTTGGTGAACTACGTGGAATTCATTACCTGCCACCAAAAAGGTCTACCCATTGGGAGCAAAAGGGTCAATAGTAGGTGTATGTTAGGTGTATTTATCATATGGAAAATCTGAGACGACACAGTTGTTTCAGTAGTCGGTAAATCTATGTCGACCCCAGTCATGCTTGTAAACTATTTTGTTGGAGATGACTACGGTACTCAAGACTAGGACACGACAGTGGTGTGGATGGCGATATTATAACTATTCTCGTGGATGGGTGCCTTTGACTTGCATTCCCAAAGAAATGGGTTCGAATACGGACAACTACGTTATGTTTACGAGTGCATTATTTTTAGACTCATATGATTGCTGGCCGGAGCTACGGAGTACATGCTTTGTGAAATACTCTCGGCAGATTTCTGTGGAGAGGAGCCGAGTCACATAAGGTAAAACACTGCGCAATGAAATCAATCCTTCGACTTTAGATATTTTGTTATTCAACAAAGTGTAATGATGATGATCATATCATTCAATTAATCAATCCGCATCACTTTCTACCATACAGGCAATACTTTTCTACTGCCAAGACTTCAGGATACAATACTCACTACACACGTCAATTCATAGTGTGTATACATATATATATATCAATTATGTTCTTGTCCCTCAAACCCTCCTTGGGAGTACAGGCCATTAACCATAATTCTTCATCCATTCCTGTTCTAGTCAGCCCTCTTCATGCCTCTCAACTGAGTCAAGTTATCTTCGTGTGTTTCTTGCTCTGCCTCGCTTCCGTTTATCATTATGGTTCCACTTCAGTGCATGTCTCACATGAAAATGCACACACTAACTATGGTTTGGGGGTGGGGTTTGAAATCTGACGAAATTTAGAATCGTTGCCAAAGTTTCTGCGTAAGTGCTCTGCAGTTTGACACATATAATAAATTAACATAATGGCCGTCAGTGCAGAAAGTGAATCACAGTAATAACAGACAGCGGATGACAGTATTTACGAAGCGCACAAAAAAGCACATTCTATAAATATCTCCTTATCCTGACGATGTGGGGCAAAACATGATTAGAGAAACAAAAGAAAGAAAAAGATAATCAAAAATACAACCATGTGACAAACGCTACTGAGATTGCCCCTTTCTTTCCTGAGAAACAAAGGGTACTTTGTCATTAGCCGGCCGCAAAAAGACCTGAACAACGACTTCCGGGTAAACCCCGGGTATCCCGTAGGCGTGTCGGGGATTGTCCGGTGATTTCCAAAGGTCGAACAGTCTGCGCGGTTTATTCCATTTGCGTTTTTAGGGGTTTCATGTTGAAAAGTAGTAACAAACAATCGCAAGATTTTAAATTTTGTGGCAGTATTTCTGTGTTTTTTGTTCCTATAATATAATTGTTCCTCCTTTCCTCGCTGTCTTTGTGTTGTTATCACTGCATATGTATCCACATACTAATGCATGAACTACCTGCATGAACTACCAAACAAAGAGTTTCAGAATATCTGCATAGTGGGCGGCGAGTAGATCCAGTTTTTCGAGTTCATCGTTCACTGCAACAATTGCAGGTGCATGTACACACATACGCACCGGAGCACACACACACCCCAAAAAATCACTTAACGACGCTTGAAAATTGATTACTTTGTAAGTCTATATCCATAAACACAATAGTGCAACTAAAGCTACTGAAATTGCTTATATTTTTACTCTACAATAAGGAGTTACAGAATCTACATTTGTAAAAGACCCTTCTTGCTATGTTACATATATAATGTGTATCTATGCTTGACACTCGCCCTACACTATTAATATATGCACAACATCATTAAAAAAATGACTACATGTCTGGTCTAAAGTCGAAGGATTTACTTTACTGCATCGATTTTACCCCATATGGTTCGGTACCTCTCTAGAGAAATGGAACGCCACCTGTCGAGAGTAATGCACAAAGTACGAACTACGTAGCTCCTGCAACCATCCTAGTGGTCTTTGGAAAATATATGCATTTGTAAACAGAACAATGCGGTCCGGATTCAAGCCCACGACATTCTGAACGCAAGGCAATGGCTTACCCACAGACCCTCCGGTGCGCACCTGATTATTAACTTATCTTCTTCCAACGCTCCATATCGACCAGTTGTTAACCACTCTTTGCGATTTGTATGTGATCCAAGCCTAAGATCGATTGTACTTTATGCAGTTATGC
Organism: Arion vulgaris; assembly: GCA_020796225.1. Taxonomy (NCBI): domain Eukaryota; kingdom Metazoa; phylum Mollusca; class Gastropoda; order Stylommatophora; family Arionidae; genus Arion; species Arion vulgaris. The sequence goes on along the minus strand of CM036753.1, from coordinate 65,393,912 downwards.
GCCTACAAGTAGGCCAGCACATCCAATTTCTGCGAAGCTTTTTATTTACTAGGGTAGCTTCCCTAGGCCCATACCGAAGTCACCTCTTACAACATGCCTTGTAGGTCGCAGCGTTACTATTCTTTGCTCCCCTTGAGAGCCCGGCAACACACAGACGATTAACTGATGATATTTGATGACTTTTAAAAGTGGTATTTCATGTTATAGACTTGGGTATGGGTCTGCTATAGACTTGGGTATGGGTCTGTTATAGACTTGGGCATGGGTCTGTTATAGACTTGGGTATGGGTCTGTTATAGACTTGGGTATGGGTCTGCTATAGACTTGGGTATGGGTCTGCTATAGACTTGGGTATGGGTCTGCTATAGACTTGGGCATGGGTCTGTTATAGACTTGGGCATGAGTCTGTTATAGACTTGGGCATGGCCTTGGGAATGGGTCTGTTATAGACTTGGGCATGGGTCTGTTATAGACTTGGGCATGGGTCTGTTATAGACTTGGGCATGGGTCTGTTATAGACTTGGGTATGGGTCTGTTATAGACTTGGGCATGGGTCTGTTATAGACTTGGGCATGGGTCTGTTATAGACTTGGGCATGGGTCTGTTATAGACTTGGGCATGGGTCTGTTATAGACTTGGGCATGGGTCTGTTATAGACTTGGGTATGTGTCTGTTATAGACTTGGGTATGGGTCTGTTATAGACTTGGGCATGGGTCTGTTATAGACTTGGGTATGGGTCTGTTATAGACTTGGGTATGGGTCTGTTATAGACTTGGGTATGGGTCTGCTATAGACTTGGGCATGGGTCGTTATAGACTTGGACATGGGTCTGTTATAAACTTGGGTATGGGTCTGTTATAGATTTGGGCATGAGTCTGTTATAGACTTGGGCATGGGTCTGTTATAGACTTGGGTATGGGTCTGTTATAGACTTGGGTATGAGTCTGTTATAACGACCTTCCCTGTGAACAATCAGATATGGAAACATGCAACTGTAGAACTCAGTAGATGCGGCACTATTAAGCGGGGTTTCATGTGTGCATAAATCTGACAAGTAGTCCATCTGTACAAATATGTGTCATATTAGACAATATGCATATGCACCCCTTTGTGACCGGAAAGAAGTCTGAATGATACTGACTAGCCCTGAGGGAAGAGAACCAATATGTTTTGCAAACTTACGACGTGATTTTCTTGTTCGTCCGATATAAATTCAGACGTAGTCAGAGCGACTAATATGGCGCCCCGACTCATTTTTGCGTGCAGGCTTACTTTCCTTATCAGTGTCCCTCGACATTCGTTCGAGCATTACATCAACATTCAGGCAAGCATTACTTCGACTTCAGAGCTTAGTTTATGTAAACAATATGAAAATGAAAATCGTAGCATATCCCAAAGGACGTAGCCATCGACCATAGTAAAGGAGTCGTTGATTTTCTAGGCACCACTTATACAGTTCAGTAGTTTGTCATTGCTTTCTGAACGGTGAGGTCTATTTTTACCTTATGTAAAAATCCCACGGAAGCGAATTTGCTTCCAAACTTGCCCACCGTGGGGTTTGAACCAGGTACGATTGGGTCTGTGATCGAGCTCACTACCGCTTGAGCTACAGACACCCACAACCGATCACGTGACCTCGCATTCCAGTATTGTTGTATATAGACGAATTCGTTTTAAAATCAACATCAACATAAACAATATACATATATAATTACGATTCACGACTTTGTATTAATAATCTCAAATAGAATTCGATATTACTATAACTTGATCACTTAGTCATTTACAACGTATATGTTCTATCAATGTTTTATATAAAAGCTTAACTCAATTTATACCATTGACCGCCCGTCTGCCCAGCGTGCTCGTAGAGCGTTGGACTACGGGTGACTATACCTCTGTGTGTGCGGGTGCAATTCCGCGGGATGGCAGAAAAAGCCACAGATTCCCCAGATTTATGGTGTTCGTGGCACCGAACCGAAGGGTTACGATGTCCATGGCACCGAGCCGAAGAGCTGAAAAGCTCAAGTGCTTCTGGATCGGGAAAAAAAAAATACCATTGATCACTTTAGTGGCGTAGCAATCTGGGCCAATCATTTCATTAGCAACTATAGTGACTTTCCACAAATCGCACTTTATTTCCCTTTGTACTAAGCCTTCCCAAGTTTTCAGCCCAATTATAAAGTGACAAATAAATATATACAGAGTGTTCTCATTGATATACTTATGTGGTATCTACTACAAGCAATGTAAATACGACAGCTTGGTGTGTGTATGATAACAGTTCTGGTGCCATAAAACAATTGCGGTCGAAATCTGTAACATTTATCATTTATTTTTTTTAATATACCAATTTTACTTAGTCTTTTCAGACTGTGTGGTAGTCACTTCACATTTTTTCTACCTTAGTGTGAGGAAAGTAGGGGGGATATTCCTTTGATCAAATGTGGGACGTCGAGTGCGCGATTGAACCCACGGGGCTCTCAATGGGAGCAAAGAATAGTAACACTGCGATCTACAAGGCATGTCGTAAGAGGCGACTGAGGTAGGGGCATAGGAAGCTATCTTAGTAAATAAAAAGCGTCGCAGAAATCGGATGTGCTGGCTTACTTGTAGGCGCATAACTGGCACAAAGTACAACCCCTCTTATGCTTGGATCATATACAAATCACAAACAGTGGTTAACAAGAGGTCGATATGAAGCTTTCAAAGAAGAAGAACACACAACACAATTGTATCCGAGTGGACATGCGAACATTTATGTATTAAGCTAATCCGTTCCACAACACAATTGTATCCGAGTCGACATGCGAACATTTATGCATTAAGCTAATCCGTTCCACAACACAATTGTATCCGAGTCGACATGCGAACATTTATGCATTGCGTTAATCCGTTCCACAACACAATTTCCCTCAGTCACTTTTCAGACACTAGGGGTATAAAGTCACTTCACATTTATAGTGCCTAGTGTGCGGGGGTAGGAGGGCCAATTCCTTTCCTCGCGTATGGGATGTCGAATATGGGATCGAACCCAGAACCCTCTTGTGCCCGAGTTGACAGGCGAACGCTTATCCATTACGCTAATCCGTCCCACAAGAAAATTTCCCGCAGTCTTTTCAGACCTCAGGGGTATGAAGTCACTTCACATTTATAGTCCCTAGTGTGCGGGGGTAAGAGGACCAATTCCTTACCTCACGTGTGGGACGTCAAGTGTGGGATTGAACCCACAACCCAGTGTCGTCATGCGAACGCTTATACATTACGCTAATCCGTCCCATCAGTAACATTTAACGGTATGGATAACGTTCAAATACATTCTAAGTACCTTTTGCTTTTCTCATTTTCATCGCTGTGTATCTCAGCGTGTGTATGTGTGTGTCTCAGCGTGTGTGTGTGTGTGTGTGTGAAAGAGCAAACACGCTTCTATGGAAACCGTAATTATTGTTATATAATTTGTGACTCCCAAACTGGCACTCTGCCTAGTTCAACCATGATGGCTGCCAATTCAGCAATCGATCGTTGTGATGTCTGCTGAGGTGATTGGAATTACCTTCCTTACTTTATTTTTAAAAGCATTCAATAGTGAAGTACACCTCTTTTAATTATAGATGGAAATCGTGTTGATTATTTCAGGAATTACGCTGTACAAAACAAAATAGACGTCATTGAGGCATGGACTAGGGAGAAGTGTTGAACAGGTGAACAGAATTTGTTTCAGAAACATTTTTCTAAAAGATAATTTGGAACAGGTTTAAACTAAATCATCATGAGAATGAACACGGTAAGAAAAGTCAATGTGACACGGAGAGGGACGTAAATTATTATTATTTAAATCTGGAAACCAGTTAATGCAAGACTTCAAATGAAAAGTTTAATGGTTGGAACCGGTTTGAATCGTGAGACTTGATACCCAATAACGCTTCACTTGGAGTTCACATCATGCAAGGCAGATTTGTATGTAAGATAATGTGCTGTTAGAACTACTAACCCATACAATAGACACAGGTAACCTGGTTTGTATATGCATGGTTAACCACATATAATCAATGGCAGCCATTGTGTGAAGTGTTACTTAAGTCACAGCCAACTATAAACTCCTACGGTCTGCCGGACTCAGGTAAAAAATAATAGGAAATTAGACGACAACCGGTCACGTGACCTCGATATAGACGAATGCATTTTAAAATCAACACAACGTGCTAAATCATGGTTATATTATGTAACAAGTGAAGTTTAACAATAAGGAATATCAGTACTGTTAATATTTTTCATCAATTTTTCAACCATAGACTCATAGAATTGAGTAAAAGTGCAAAAAAAGCTTGCAGTGTTCTATCAAACCTATATATATATATATATATATATATATATATATATATATATATATATATATATATATATATATATATATATAAAACTACATGTACATATAAACTACTGTGATGTGCTCAAATCGTCAATGTAGATAATATAGCTAATGACAAATTTAATATCAAATGAAATCCTTTATATTTCAACCGAAATGTTGACCATAAGACTGCGGTAATTATTTGCTGCATAATTTTGTTTTTCTTGAATGCAGAAAAAGGTTTTTGTTGTATCTATGACGCCACATGGATTACTTACTTATGAAAGAATCAGAGCAATTATAATATTGCAGTCAAGCGAGAAGTCACACAAACAAAAAACAGTACTGGCGTCATAAATGTGTATATTATTAGTATACATGTATATGTAACCAATTGGTGAATAATTTCAAGTTAATGTTAGTCTAAGGCAGAACTCGAGCATAACGAGTACAAGAAGACAGGCTTTCTCTAGAGACCAAACGTGTGCCAACACATACTCATATGCATAGAGAGACACACATAAATCATTCAAAAACAGTTATAGATCACTTCTTAAAAAAAGGTGTAAAGTCAAAGAAGTAGGAAGATTAAGGAAACGGAATTTGAAAATATAACATAAGAATCATGTCAATGACGTGTGACAAGCCCATGTGTCCCCTATGGCTGAGAATGTTCCTAAACCAGAACGATATCACATAGTCAGAAATAGCGCACAGTGTAGACATTCTCTTAAGCGAAGATCAGAAAGCCTAAATATACGACGAAAAATGATCGTTAAAGAGCAATGAATACATGAAGGAAGGGAAAGTGTGGGGAACAACATTTCATAGAGTTAGTCTAGATATGCCTGTCTAAAGCGTACAGTATAGTTAACACAACTCTCAATGTCAAAGTTTACAAGGAAAACATCGGAGGTAGACAATGTTAGTAGCGAGCATGTCCATCGATATTATTCATGCAGTGAATACATCATCAAGAATGTCCCTTGGGGAACGTTGCTTTCATCACAGCCCGTCTGAAAAAAACTCTCTAGCAAGTTTTCCCGCCTCCTTCCGCGTCATGTTCAATGTTTCTTTGATATCCTGCTGCCACCTTCGTCTTAGTCGTCCCCAGTCTCATACCTCAGGAACCATGCATTCCATTACCGCAGTGAATATACCGTTGTCAAATAGAAATGATGTGCTTGCTAATGGTATCGCGGGACACTATCTGCCACTGATGCTGAAGTACCAAAATGCAGCGTAGCAAAGAGTCAGAATACTAAGAGCATGTATATTCCCAGTGCCAACATATGGGTGTGAAGCATTGATATTTAGTTAAACAATGCAATCTAAAAACGTATGTGCATGTGTGTTACAGAAGGGTTTTCCGTACACCATCAACAGAGAATAGAGCAAACAGATACATCCAGAAAGAACTCAAAATCTAAGAAAACTGGCTGATGCTACAAAAAAAGAATGGAAAAACTGTATTTTGGACATTAAAAAATACACGAAGGGTTGGAGATAACCAATATGGAAGGAGGCATCATGGCAAAGTGAAGAAGAGGAAGATCACGAAGGGTTGGAGATAACCAATATGGAAGGAGGCATCATGGCAAAGTGAAGAAGAGGAAGATCACGGAGGGTTGGAGATAACCAATATGGAAGGAGGCATCATGGCAAAGAGAAGAAGAGGAAGATCACGGAGGGTTGGAGATAACCAATATGGAAGGAGGCATCATGGCAAAGAGAAGAAGAGGAAGATCACGGAGGGTTGGAGATAACCAATATGGAAGGAGGCATCATGGCAAAGAGAAGAAGAGGAAGATCACGAAGGGTTGGAGATAACCAATATGGAAGGAGGCATCATGGCAAAGAGAAGAAGAGGAAGATCACGAAGGGTTGGAGATAACCAATATGGAAGGAGGCATCATGGCAAAGAGAAGAAGAGGAAGATCACGAAGGGTTGGAGATAACCAATATGGAAGGAGGCATCATGGCAAAGAGAAGAAGAGGAAGATCACGAAGGGTTGGAGATAACCAATATGGAAGGAGGCATCATGGCAAAGTGAAGAAGAGGAAGATCACGAAGGGTTGGAGATAACCAATATGGAAGGAGGCATCATGGCAAAGAGAAGAAGAGGAAGATCACGGAGGAGGTGATTCTAGGATGTGGCTGATGATTTAGCATGACGACTGAAGAGGCAGGACATCTGGACAATGAGAGAGAGCGAGATCCGAAGGACTGTTAGGGTGGCAACGATCTGCTCAGGACAAACTATTGGACAATGCGTCCAAAGGGTCTAAACACGAAGGATTTACTTCATTGCATCAGTTTTTACGCTATATGTCTCGGTCTCTCTCCACAGAAATGACACGCAACTCGCCGAGAGTATTGTATAAAGGACAAACTACTTTTTCTCCGGCAACAATCCTAGGGACATCTAGAAAAAAATGCACTCGGGAACAGAACATCGCGGTCCAGACTCGAACCTGTGACTCGTTTGTTAGATCAACAGATATCTCAACATCTTAATGGTACACAAGAACATATTTTATATCAATAATTTCATTCACGTTACTCTTCCAACAACAACAACAACAACACCGCTCATCATCTTGTCTTCTTTCTTTCACCCTACCTTTATTGTTCTCAATAAATCGTAAGTGCATGAATGAGGATTAACTTCCTTCGATCTTCAGAGCTGATATACTAGCTCACGGTACTTTTTAAGATGGCGCAAAACCTGTCTGTAAGCGTCTGTAGCTTAAGCGGTAGTGAGCTCGATCACAACCCAAGCGTACCTGGTTCAAACTCAGCGGCGGGCAAGTTTGAAAGCAGATTCATTTTCGTGAGATATTTACGAACGATAAAAATAGACCTCATCGTTCAGAAAGCAATGTCAAACTACTGAACGTATAAGTGGTGCCTGGCGTTATGTAAAGGATATGCCCTGATTTTCATTTTCAAAGCCAGTATACAGGCTATTTCAGTACAGATTGTCTTACAAATGCGTCCGGACGTAAATAAAACTACGGGAGTAAACGGGTTAAAGTATAACGCCTACATGATATGTAATAATATTAACAACACGGCTATACTATAAATAGCTGTAGAAGATAACGAGATTAATATTCACAGCAACCAAAACCAGGTTAATATTCACAGCGACCAAAGTGCAATCAGGGCAAAAGAATTGACGATCAGTCGGTTACAAACATGTTTGGTAAAGTGTGTACGGAAGAGCATACACTCCACAGCTTCCATATGTCCTAGATGTAGAAGTTCATTACTGAACATGCTGCTCGTCTCTTTATATTTGTTGTCACAAATTATCTTCTCTGTTTGTGTGTGAGTCTGGAGGGGATGTGGTAGTGGTGGTTAACTTCTTTATTTCGAGTTTGTGATCGTGTAACTTATGTCATATATTTGCCCGCCTGCCCAGCGTGTACGTAGCGCGTTATGCGACAAGCCCCCCGTGAGTGCAGTTCAATTCCGAGGGCTGGCAAAAAGCCACAGGTTCTCCAGATTTACGGTGTTCGTGGCACCGAACCGAAGAGTTACGATGTCCATGGCACCGAGCCGAAGAGTTACGATGTCCATGGCACCGAGCCGAAGAGTTACGATGTCCATGGCACCGAGCCGAAGAGTTACGATGTCCATGGCACCGAGCCGAAGAGCCGAAAGCCCAAGTGCTTCTGGATCAAAAAAAAAAGTAATATATTTAAATTATGAGTATGTAAACTTCTTCTTCGAACGTTCCACATCGACCACTTGTTAACCACTCTGTGTGATTTGTATGTGATCTGAGCCTAAGAGCGATTGCACGTGTTGCCAGTTATGCGTCTACAAGTAGGCCAGCACATACGATTTATGCCATGCTTTTTATCATGTTTCTTCTTACGACAAGCTTTGTAGGTTGCAATGATGCTATTCTTTGTTTTCCTTGCGGGCCCCGGCACCACACGCACGAGTAAGTAAACAAAACTGATGTTTATGTTCGTTCTTATCAACTAAGTTAACCATACTTTGTGATCTGTGCGGTTTGCGCCGAGAATGTGAGCACGTTGATACCACTGTTAGGCCCCTTCGGCATGTAGAACAAACAGACACCTAATTTCGGCACAAAGTGTATGCATATTATTCAACAGGACACACATGTGTACAAAAGGGTTAATGTAAGATTTTACAAACAGAAAAACTTCACTTTAAAGTACCACATCTGGAGTTACATTGTAGCATGGTGTCAGATCTCATTGGTTATAGGAAGGCAGTCAGAGCAGACTCATACCAGTAAACGGAACTGCCTGGAGATGCTAGAGGGTTACTATCTCAACATATCTCTCTCTCTAGCGATCAACGCTTAGACTGATGTACCAGATGTCCACATAAATTCTGTTGTTTTTAGGCACTCCGTCGCTCCGTATAGCTTCTCATTTAGCTCGGTATTTTGACAAATTGACAGTAGACTAAAACTCAAAGCACATTAAAAAATGTAACTATAGTCTGTCCATTAATTCGTGAGCACGTTTGAAATTGATTTTCTCGAAAACTACCTGTTGGATCTCAGTGATTTTTGCAAGCAGCCTTAGAATATCCATGACGCTAGAGAAATATTTTTTTCACAAGAAAATTTGATGTAGTTTGAAATATTTCTTCTTCAGGTTATATTAAAATCAACCTCACCGGATTGTACACAATAGTAACAGATCTACGGTATACAGACGGGTTGTTCTAAAAATACATTATGGTAACATAGAAATATCGTGAGTATACAACAATTTCACGAAATCCCGTGCACCTAACCCAGTCGACTTTGAAAGCGGAAAGCATATGACGTTATAATTGGGATACCGTTGTATAGTTATAGGCGTATCTCGCTATTTGTATGAAGCTATTGTATCATATTTGTTGGCTTATCAAAACTGACATTGATATCATATTCATAATGAGTCTGAAGTGCACATTTATAACAATGCAGAAGGTTACAGTTTTACTATACCAACACTTCCGTAGGGAATCTAAGAGAGGTCATCTATATTGCGATATTCATAAACCTGAGAAACGAGCGCAACTGGCGCTTGGTCTGAATAGAGAATCCTTTTCCCGATGTATTAAACATGACACAAAGTGCACTAATGTCAAGCAAGGACGGAAAAGAACAATTGACGACTTTGACATAGATGTCATAAGACGGGAGCTCTTGAAAATGTTTGCGACAAATCAACTTGTTACTCTCAGGAAACTGAAATTAAAACTGCAATCAGATTGCAGCATAGACATTTCTAAAAGTACTCTATGAAAAATTGTAAGAGCCGCCGGCTTCACCTTCAGAAAAACTATAGGCGGCAGGAATATTATTTGTGAAAAGCCACATTTAATTGCTGCCCGAAGTAAATACCTGAGGCAGATCCGTGAGCGGCGGAGGCAAGGCTATGATATTGTATATTTGGACGAATCCTGGGTCAATGCTCACCACACCAATGCTAAAGAATGGCAATCAGTAGACGGTGAACAGAAAAGAAAAATACCAAGCAGCAAAGGCCAGCGTATTATACTAACACATGCAGGAAGTAGTGAAGAAGGTCTTGTCCATGACGCTGGACGTATTTTCCAATCAAAAAGTACCGACGGTAGGGACTACCACACAGAAATGAATGGACATATTTTCAGGCACTGGATGGAGAAAGATCTACTTCCAATTCTAAACAGACCATCATGCTTGGTAATGGATAATGCATCCTATCACAACGCAGTATCAGCGGAAGACAAAGTACCAACTGCATCAAATACAAAAGATCAAATTAGGACTTGGCTTGCTAAGGAAAATGTCAGCTTCGGTGATACATATTTGAAACCCGAGTTGTTGCACCTGGTGAGGATGACAAATAAGACAAAGGTGTTTTATATTGACAAAATCATTGCGGAATACGGCCACACGTCTTTGCGACTACCTCCATATCATGCTCAATCCGATAGAGCTTGTCTGGGCTAAAGTAAAGGGCAAGTTGCCGAACAGAACAGGACGTTTAAAATGTGTGATGTTGAAGTTCTGACACGTGAGTCCTTCTCAATGATAGACATGCAGTTCTGGAAGAAGTGTGTTGAACATGTGCTCCGAGAGGAAGACGAGTACTGGCACCGAGATGGATTACAATTTGTCCAGCCAGTAACAATTATCAACCTCATGGAATCGTCAGATTCGGGATGATACAAATCATATTTTGATTACAGACTGAGAAATAGCAACGTATACATTTCCATATCCAAATGCGTCTACCATCATACAATTTGTGGTGAAGTTAAGACACCCTGGGGTCTAATGGTGACCGAAGGGAGGACTAACTGTTGCATATTGTATCCAAGTTCACGATTGCACATAAAGGGCAACACACTTAATTACTTGACCTATCAAGTTAATATGGAGATACACCTATGAATAGAATTGACATATACAAATTCTAGGGATACTGTAAAATCTAAAATTTGAGCTGAGCCCCCGTATTTGCAATTGTCATAAAGATCAAAGGAATTCGCCGATGTGCAAAATCCGTAGCATCTATGGACTACTGGTTAGCTTTATTTTAGCGTCATGGATATTCTAAGGCTGCATGCAAAAATCACTGAGATCCAACAGGTAGTTTTCGAGAAAATCAATTTCAAACGTGCTCACGAATTAATGGACAGACTATAAGAAAATCAACCAATTGGAACCTGGTGAATGGTTATCTATTTCGTGTGATGTGGGCATGTCGACGTTGAAAACAATACGGAAGAAAACAATGGTCACCCAAGCGAGCGAGCGTACGTTGCATAAAATATGAGAGAAAGTAGGGCGGTGTTTGTGGCCAAGCATTTTTTATTATGTCTCGCCTCAAATAATGTAACACTCTTCTTCTCTCCGCCTCTCTCGACATAATTTCTAAAAACGTATAATATAAACTAGCAGTTTTACTCGTTCTTCACAAGTGGAATTTAGTTTAAAACTAGTTGTAAAGCCCCAAACATTCAAGAAACATTCACTTTGCCTCAAAATCGGCTTATTTCCCATTAAAAACAATACGTTTTCTCTCCATGCTTGATGGGAAAGCTTTGTCGGTTGACAACATAAGATTAAAATTTCCCTCATTCCGATTGCCAGTAAAACTTAATACAATAGAATTCCCGTGAAAGTTGACAAATAATTTGTAAACTGAATTTATTCAGAGTCAGTTCTACCGTTGCAAATAATGTATGTAGTTCTCATAATTTGACACGACGGACAATTTTTTTTAACAATGTCAGACGTGTTGAAATACCAATTTTTAAAAAACCTGATCAAATGTGTTAATGAAAATAAAATCTTTAAAAAATGTGTTGTCCTTCCCGTGAATTGAACAT